>CM059582.1:46585000-48026666 GCA_030407085.1 Trichopria drosophilae
TAGCAATTATCAATATATTTAATAATTTCCTTGATACATATTTTACAGTATGAAAATTTAATAATACATTACATAAATCGAAAACATTGTTGTACATATTGATCCGTTTATAGTTTTATGAAACGTATTATTACTAATATTACTTAATGTACATCATCTAAATATAAAAATTCTCTTTCCTTAGCTAGAATACAATCTTATAAAAAAAAGAACAATTTCTTATTCAAATTACATTAGCTCTAATATAAAATACTATTTTTTTATGAACAATTCCTTCCTCCTCCTGCAGAATACGCGTTCGTTCGAACAATTCATATCTATAATGAAACATCTCAGATTCAAAATTAATATTCAACTTCTATTGGATTATTTACTTGAAAAGTCTTAAATAAACTGATTACTTACATATTACTTTTCTTTGATAATTCGTAGTAAGTTTACAATTTTCTTATTCTTTCGTTGTTCCCCATTGTTAAATTATTAATCACAGTGTAATACTTCAAAATGACAGGCATATAGCACAGCTTAATAATGCATGTTTCTTTTTTTTTTTCAAATCTATAAAATACTTTTGTTTAAGAATTATGATAGTAGAATTAGAATCATATAATACTGCTTAAGCCTGTTTAAAATTCTTGAAAAATTTCGTGGTAATACGGTACAAAAGCCCGGTCTTTCCTTCAATTTTGGTAATTATGATTAATATTTGGTCACAATAGTTACTATTTGTTATAATTTCGTATTGTCGTTATTGCGCTTAAGCGCAAACATCTTTGCTTCTTCCGATATCCTGAATGATCCAAAAATGAATCCGTTCACATACTTAAAAAGAAAAAAAACTGGAACAAATATAATCTTACACTTAAAGGACGCAAAACGTTCGATTATGTGTTGTGGATCATAAACAAATTATGCTTCGCTCCTGCATTCTCGAAATAAAAAGCTTTTTTTTTTTTCAATGATTGTCTTTCTAAAGGTGGCGCAGGAACGATAGTTCGTCATCGTATGGATTTAGCTTGATTGTTTGGATATTGAATCACAATAATCCTTCGCGTTAAGGTAACGATCCTATCGTAAAAAAGATATACGATTAAGAGAACAGGGCTTGTCCAACCCAGTGCAAATACAAAGTTTTACATAATACGAAAAACCGCTTTTTCCTCGGCGGCATCTGACAATCCTTCATTCCTTCTTAAAACAGCCAAGAACACCTTAAAATTGGAAAGTTATCACGATCTTGTAAATGTTCTATTTGTAAATTAAAAGCCTTCGACAAGGCTTTTTATGTTTTTAACCGCAACGTGGCGAACCGCATCTTCCCGTTATATTTCCACGGCAAAAAACGTTCGTAGTTAAAAAAAAAAAGAAGCGTACGTTAAAATATCGTAACGCAACCCACGGAAACAGTCCTGCCTGAAGACGAATTCGAATTATATTCGAAAAATTTGCATGCCGAAAAATTTGTCTCTCTTTTTTCGTATCCAAGAGCTTCGTGATTATTCGGATACTATGAAAATGCGGTCGCGCACGTTCGATCTTGTCTTGTTTCAGATTTCTCAGTTTTTCTTGATTATATATGTATAATATGTATAAACGCAATTGAAGCACTACAATCGAAATTTTATAGAACATGATTGTCGCGAACGTTCGTACGTATGGACAGGTAGTGCCTTTCGCGTCCCAAGACGCCTCAAAAAATCAATTTTCTATGTACAGTTCGATTCGTTCGATACCCTGAACAGAGCTTTTGAAATCCACGACCCTGCAGACTTGTTCCTGAATCGCGATATTTACAGCGCATGATGATCATGAGACGTTTTTGATATTTTTTTCCCCAAGTCGGCCTGCACTTGGAAAAAAAAAAACATCAAAACGATCGATGAAATCTTTCGGATCTTCCGAAAATGTCGAGGTGCGAAGAAAATGTTCAAGCAATCTTCTCTACGTGTTGTGGTGGCATGTGCGATCCATTGCCCGTCTTTCGAATTGCTTCAACTTTCTTCGAATGTGCGATTTCAGTTCTTTCTCTCTTTCTTTTTGTTTTTCTCAACTTTTTCAAAAAAGTTATGTTTTGTTTATGTTTTTTTTTTTTGTATTTTTGTTTGTTTTTCTTTTGAATGAACGGTAAAGCTCTATGCAAGGCGTTTCTTTATAAAAAATCTGTCGTGTAGAAGGTCTACTTTGATCGACGCCTTCCCGTCGAGTTTCTCATTACCTTCAGAGTATTCATGGGCGCCGAATTCGCCGGCATGTTTTTGTTGTGTGAACAATACTTGATGGTGTGTGCATCATCCCCAGACGCACCACATATCGGACAGGTGTACGCTCTGAAAAAGAAAATCGTCGATTAAATTCATTGCAAAACATGATACGATAATAATATTGATTTAACGCAGATGCATTTAAAAATTAAAATAAAATAATAAACGGCTTAATAAATAAATAAAAGATTAATATTAACTTCAAAATCACCAACCCTACCATTTTCGAGTATGCTCTTTCGATTGGCGTGGTCAAAATTGCATTTAAATTGCTTTAGAAATCAATATGGCGCATTTTAAAAAAAAAAGAACAAAATTTTGCGTGTTTCGTTTTTTATGAATTTTTTTTCGTATCAATAATGTTGTCGTATCGATGCCTCTCTGCAACCAGAAGAGCACAAAAATATTAACTTCAACTAGGGATTTTTTTTTGCCCCGAATCAACCTAACCTCTTCAAAACGTCAATATCTCGACAAAATAAAACTTATTCTATCAATTATGAACATTATTAATGAAATTCGCGTATAAATATTATCCCGTGATTTTGACTTATTTCATGAAATATAGTCGGCCATATCGGATCCACCATCTTGAATTTCAAAAATCTAACCTCAAATTGCTGATCAGCAACTTCGAAAATCCCTGGACCTCAGTTTTAGGGAAAATAATACCACTAGAGATGCGAATTTCACCAATAATATTCATTCACCAGGTTTATTTTTTCGAGATATTGACGTTTTGAAGAGGTTATGTTGATTCGGGGCAAAACAAAAAAATTCTTAGTTGAAGTTCATATATTTTGTACAGTTTTGGTTGCAGAAGGGCATCTATCCGGCAACATTATGGACACGAAAAAAAAATCACAAAAAACGAAACACACGAAATTTTGTTCATTTTTTTTAAATGCGCCATATTGATTTTTAAACCAGTTTAAATGCAATTTTGACCACGCCAATCGAAAGAGCATACTCGAAAATGGTAGGGTTGGTCACTTTGAAATCAATATTAATCTTATTTCCTGTTGAGAATGAAGGTCGAAAATCAACGTAAATATGTGCGTCTCCCGTCCTTAATGGGTTAAAATGCCATAATTTGGAAATTTCTAAACATTTCAATTTTTTTGTTTTCATATTATATTTTGTTTTTTATTTGCCTTTTTCTTTAGATTTATAATTGCATGCTAACAAATCATATTCATATACCAGTCTATTCCAAGTAACTGTCAAATCGAAATAGTATTAACTTTTATAGTTATTGAATATAATTTTTATCTTTTCTTTTTTTCTATTACCTTTTTTCGTTGTTAATGTCATTACTAGTTGAGATTATAAATGTTTAGACAAGACCTACCGAGGGTGTTTGAAATGTTTAGAAATTTCCAAACTATGGCATTTTAACATCTAATGCAATTGGTAGGTTTAAGCCGTTAATTATTTTATCTTAATGATAGGATAATGTTTTAGATCATTATTATACTTTTCAGAGCTTAATGGTGTTATTAAGACGACTTGGTCGAGACGGTAAACACAAATAAAAAAAATACGAAAAATAAAAAATGGTAGGAATAGTATATTAAAATTAAGATAAACATTTTGTGTGTCTTAAGCCCAAAACCCTTTCTGACTGCATTCTGAAACCTAAATCGGTCTGACTATAAAGTAGTAGATTCTTCTAATTTCTGAAAATACACGGCTAATTCACAAATAATTCATTTTCAATTCTGAACAAATTATTTAGTGATTTTTAATTCACAGTTTTAACCCTTTTTTGCCCAAAATGAGAGAAGCAAGTACGTCAACATTATCTCAGTTTCTACGGTGGAAAGATTTTTTTTTTTTATTTTTGGAAAATACATTTCCGACTATTTTGAAGTGTGCTCTATCGATTCCCGTCGAGAAAATGTCCGATAAACGACTATTTATGTTAAAATGTTGCAAAATAATAAAAAATGCCATGTTTTTTTAGGTGTTTTTTATTTTTCACGATTTTTTCCACCTAAACGGATTTTAATGAATGAAATGCATATATAAAAGTGATCCCGATTGTTGAACATAAATAATATAGCAATAAAATTTTGTTAGAAGCACTGGCCACTTCAAAATGGCCGCGAAACAAAGGCATTTTTTTTCAAAATTATTAATTCTATGAAATAGAGATCATAGAAAGTATTTTTTTTAGTTTTATAATGATGATATAAATATTGACTGGTTGTAGACAAAAATTATAATAATTTTGAGTTCATAAATCCAAAATGGCGGATCCATAATGGCCACCTTATGTCAATTGTATGTACTTCTTACATGAATCGTTGTTCCATAAATGTGTTTCCAAGTTTACGTACGGTGGCCATTACGTATCCGCCATTTTGCATTTATCAATTCAAAATTATTATAATTTACGTCCATATCCGGTCAACATTTATATTATCAATATAAAACGTAAATAAAAAAAATTTCTATGATCTCTATTTCAAGGAATTAATAATTTAATGGAATAAAACAAATTTGCTTCGTTCCGCGGCCATTTTGAATCGGCCATTGCTTCTAAAAAATATTCTATTAGTATATTATTTATGTTCAACAATCCGGATCACCTTTTATGGGTGCATTTCATTGATTATAATCCGTTTCGATGGAAAAAATCGCGTCTTAACACGTTTTTTGACAAAATACACAAGTTTCATAAACTTATTGCAAAAAAATCGCTCTGCAATGGTTATTCCACGAAAAATATAGATTTGTAGAATCCGTGTTCGTACCGTTATGGTAATGGAATACCGGAAATAAATGTCGTATTTTTGCGATATTGTTTCTGTTTTATTAACGTATTATTTCAACTTCATGTTGAAAATGCTGAAAAAGGTGCTGCTGATGAAATAGATTGAGCAAAACAGGAATCAAATACGTTTAGTGAATTTTGCACGCGTCTAATGTAGTCTTATGAGTCCAATAGATTCTTTTCAGACAATGATACATAAAAAGCTCTACTTCATAAGTTTACCGACCTACCGCTTGGTTGATAATGGGTGAATTTAAGAAAACCCGAACTCCGTCGATAATGTTACTTTCGAATCGCATTTGACCGAAAACGAGGCATAGTTTCTGATCCAAAACTATTTTAGGGCGGTTTTACGTATTTTTTATGAATGCATAGTAAATTTGAGTCTAATCGGTTCTGAATTGAGCGAAGAATCACAAGAATAAATATTTTTAATAGTTCCCGATATTACCGGTGAAATTTATTCTTCCGAATCATAATTCGTGATCGTTTTCATCTTTTGTTCTTTATACAAATAATGTAGTTCGTCACTGTAAAAGTACCCTAAAATATTAATTCATTGTGACTTCACCTTGAAACGTATGCTTTTTAATGAAAACACATCGGTAAAGCTTAAGGGGCGACTAAATACCGACACGCTGTTTTAACTAAATTCGCTCTTACCGACACCACATTTTCATTGAAAACTATAAGTTTCAATGGAAAATCTCAATCACCAACTGAATGAGTACTACGGAAATGTATTCTTAGTGAATTCTCCTTCTTTTCTGAACCGTTTTCGCTGAAATTTGCCGTGCATTCATAAAAAACGTCTAATATATAGTGGCCCTCTCCTTATTTTAACTGCGTCTGTTATTTTAACTTTCTTTCGTCCCTTATGTTAACTTCTTCCCCTCGTGAGTCCCCCCACCATTCGCCATTTGAAAGTGTTCAAAATAGTGCGGATTAGTGTTTGCGCTTGCGCATATAGGTGAAGAAAGACGCCAGTATATCTCCTCTCTCTATTTTTATCCTCTCATACTGCCAGTGGTGAGGATGAGCGGAAGCGGTAAAATAAGGGAAGAAACCGCCATTTTCCTTGACTCGAAAAGTTAAAATAAGGGGAGGGCCACTGTAGCTTTAAAATACATGTGAACTTGAAAATGAACCTACACTATAAAATCCTTATTGTGAAAACTCTGAAATCTCACCGTATAACAATTTTCACTTTATAAAAGTGCCGATTTAACTAACAGTGGTCCAATCGGCACTTTTACACGCGGAGATTTGGGAATTTTCACTCCAAGAATTTTAGAGAGTAGTTTCTGCTTAATTTGCACGTGTTAAATTAGAAATTAACGTTATCGATCGAGACGCTTTAGTTAGCCCTTAAGGTAATATATCCGATTCGGAAAAGGATTGCATTATGGGTTATTTTCCAGATGATAAAACCTTCCCGGTAGGAACCGGTTACTAACTTCAACGTCATATTGTCGATAAGATGATAAACTAAACACTAATGGACATAAGAAATATGAAACAATCGTTGAATGAGTAACCAAGTGATAGCACAGACAAATGAAACTGACCTTACGTCATGTATTATCTATCAAAATTTAATATTCGTAAGTCCACGGTTAAAAATAAAATAATAATACCGTCTCGTATTCGTCAGTCAATTAATAAAATTTAACTTTGATTTAAAAAGTAATCAATTATTAATAGTAATTACCTTAATACAGGGCAGGTAACACGGCCATCAACATCTTTCAACAAATGTTGTCTGTAATATTTCACATCTTCACCATTGTTCTTGCAAAATACGCATTCAGATGGCAATGGCTTCTTGTTCTTCTTACGTGATTGGGACACCGTTGGCATAGGTGTAATATCCAAATCTGGGCAATATTCATAATCTTGACCATTGTGCCGAAAGTCGTCCCAAACATCCTCGACTGGAACACCCATAAAAGTACAAATTATTAATTAATATTCATACATAATAAATGCTAAGGATATATAATAATTATGAAATATCTAAGCTTTTGATAATCCAAACATGTTTTTTTTTAATATAAAAACAGGTGTTCTAATTAACGACTCAAGGTGGCTCTTCAACTAGTCTAAACATTGTTGGGGCCCAACAAACATTCAACATTTTTCTTCGTGTTTCTTTTTTGTAGGCTTATTTATTTCTGAATTGCAATCTATATTCTTATTCTGGTACATTATTTATCACTATTAAAATATTTGATAACAAAAATATACCTAAAAAAGTTCATTTTTTAGCCTTTAGTTGATCTACTCTTGTGTATCTCTTTTAATCCATTTATTATTTACTGTTTATTTATTTTTATTTATTTGTTTATTTATTTTACTTATTGTATTATTTATTGTATATTTTAAATTACATTTTCTTTGTATAATTCCTGCAACCTCATACCACCCACGGGCATCTTGATTGCCTACTGTACGCATGTGTTTCGTATTGAAGGAATCTTTTCATTTATAAATAAACTAAACTAAACTAAGTAACAAATAAATATTATACTTTGCTAATAAAAAAAACTTATATTTATTTACTGTATATAAAATTACAGAACTTTCACATATGTCAACAAATGAACGAACCTTGTTATTTAAATGTTATCACTAACATTCTAAAATATACTCATATAAATACAAAATAAATAGTCAAATAAACTACATGTCACTAAAATTTCGATACTAAACATAAGCTTGTTCTCTCGCATAAAATCAAACAAAAATAAACTTTCGTCAAATATTGCTGGCAAAAAAAAAGTATAAATATTTTTAAAGAAAAAGAAAAACTATTGAGAGTACAAGAAGAAATTACATCTTCAGAATTTTATAAAATGTTTCTAAACATCTTTATAAATCAATAACACATTCGAAAATTAGAACCTTTTTTTAACGTTTTGTTCATTGTTAAACGCTTTCTAGAATTAGTCTTAAAGTTAGGCCATTTTTCAAAATGATTGCGACCATTTTGCTAACAAGTTATGAAATGTTAATTTAACGCGGGTATAATGCAGTGGTGACCTTGAGATTGACCTTCAATATTGTTTCTATGTAGTAATATAAATGAAATATGTTTTTAAAAGAAATTATTGTCGAATAACGAACATATTAAAAGAAAAAAACATCTTCTCAAAATCAAAACATTTTTTACAATTATTTTCACCTTTGGAACTAAACGTTTCAACCCAAACAATGACATAAAAGAATTTAAACCCAATTTGTTTTAAACCATTAAGTGGCACAAAACTAAGCATATACAACTTGTCATAAATGGTAAATCAACCGTCTTGGAAATTTAGAACTAGGACTTTTTATTGTCGCTTATGGCATCCTCTTAAGTACTGACGGGGTCGATTGACACCATCTTAAAGTACAAGGATCTATTTACGAAACGCGTAGATGGCGTTCTGATAAAATTATAAACTCCCGTTAAATACGTACAAGTGTGAGCAAAGAAAGATATTAGAGTCGTGTTGCAGGTCGTTGTCGAAAATCCTCAGTTTTCATAAATTTCTTGGTATCGAGTTCGAAATGTAAACAATGAACATAAACAAGGGAATGTTTCATTCGATCACGAACCAAATATTGCCCTCCTGACGCCAAAGTCTGATTGTAAACAAGAACGACTCTTCTATTGACGATTGCACTAAGAATTTATTTTCTTTATATGCGCAGCCCCTTCGATTTAGCTCCGACAAGTATGTGACGCTGTTGATGTAAACATTTCTGATTCTCATTCTCACGAGAATCGAAATTTGTATGGAAAACTAAAGAAATATTACAATTTCAAGAAAAACTATTGTTCAGGCTTCTAACAATCCAAGCATTGTGTCACAAATATTGTGATAAAAACATACGAATTAAATCCTGGATAAGATTTTATAAATTATTGTAAACTCTCATAAAATAACATATTAGTACATTACGATACGAGTGCGTCAAGTGGACGATTTGCCCAAGAGTGAAACGTGTATAAAAATCAGCTACTTCGCACAATATCGTATGCTATTGTTTTTTTATTGTTGTTAGATGCGATGAACTTCGTATACTGTTTTTTAGTGTGCGAAGGACAGTACGCAAATAAAGCACTTCGCGCACTAAAAACAGTATGCGAAATTGAATTTCGCGCACGGAGTGTAAAAAACAGCAATTCTTTATACATATAATTTCTTGTACTGTTTTATTTCTCGTTTAGTTTTTTTAAACTTTTAGGCTCCTGCGCAAATCACCTACTTCACGCACTTGTATCGTAATATTCTGTTTCTGTATACTGAAGATATCTTTAAATACTTCCCCATCAATATTTTCTGCTAAAAAGTACCGACTTTTTATGTATAATTTATATACATAACAATATAATTTTATATATAAGAATTTTCATGAAAAATATCATCGGCTTCCATGATACATTAAAATATGATCATTGATTCACCACTAGATGGCATCTAGCGAGTATCTTGCTTAACCCTTACTTGCATGCATTATTATTATTTTTTTTCATATTATTTTACGTCGACTTTTCTGAACCCATAAGGGACTAAATCGCGACGGGACCTACAGTTTATGAAGGTGGAATCAGGTGTATTTTTTATATACGGTTTATTTCAAATTTGTCATTCAGGGGTGTTTAAAGTTGCTGATTATGAATCTGCTCTTGGAATTTGAAAATTTAAAATTAAGTATTTAAAACATCTTACAATTTTTAAGACTTCTTAAAGAGCTCTTCAAGATGTCTTTTGGCTGTTTGGATGCTTATTTAAATGACTATTTTAGTGTTATTATTTATGTTGTTAATCATAATTTTTATGAAATACAAAATACAAAAACATGTATCAACACAAAACCCAGCGAATCGCAGTTTAAAGATTAAAGAAAATTAAAAATTCTAAGAAAATTTTTTAGAACCTAGTCAACTATCGGAATTATTAATCATTTTTTATAATAGAATATCATTATGCGAAAATGTTATTGGGTTGAAATACAATGTGTTTGATGTTGAAAACGTCCGAATTTTCTTTTGACGTTGTACTGTTGAAATCGGAAGCATATTAGTTCATTGAAAAGAAAACAAACATTTCATCGAGATTGTTGTCACATCGAGATAACATGGTAAATAGATGTGAAACGTAAACACAATAAGCAAAATATTAAAATAAGTTTTTCTGTCTCTTTTTGGTTCAACTCGACAAATTGGACACATTTCTTCTTAGGATGTTTTCTTTCCTTCTTGATTTTAAAATCAAATATTGTTAAACAGCAATCGATGTACAATTTCCTACATCTAAAATCACACTTGTACAACTAAACTATGAATTTTATCTAGTCTAATTTTTCAAATCCTCGTAAGGATTTACACTTAAAGATGGTTGACGAATTAGAAACTGATCGGGTTAAATGTTTTCGGCAAGCCTGACTAACTACTGCTAAAATGGAAATTTATAAATGTATTTACTTGTACTCCGCTAGAAGTGAAAGTCAATTGTTATTAAAAATCTTTACGACCTGACCAACAAGTGATAAGGGACCGAGATATTGTGTAATGATCTGGAGGATTACTTTTTGAAAATCAGTTAGACTCTGGCTAAGACAACAATTTAGAAAGGTTAAGGTTTACCCAAAATTAGTACTTTTCTTACTTTCCACTACCCTATCTTTAAATTTCACAGGGTTTATGAAAGTTTACCCATCTTAACCCCTAATCCCGACTCCAAGGTCGTTTTCGACCCGGAGAAAATTCAAATTGTACTTTATAAATTGCACAACTGTAAGTATTTTCAAGCGGCAGGACATATTTGACCCAGGAAGTGGTAGTAAAAGGCTTTAAAATTGCCGTCGGAACTAAGGGTTAAAACCCAACTAGAGCCTGGTTAGTACCTAAATAATCATTTACATTTCTGTTTTAAGTTTAACCTAAAAATCAACACCAAAAACAGATGTTTTACTGAACGGAAAATTTTTTCTTTTCTTTTTTATTAGTTAATTACAGATAAACAATAAACTACATATGCATTAAAGTAAAAACCACGTTAATTGAGCGCTATCAAAGGCAAATCATAAATGGACAAAGAAATTCCTTCTGTATTGCGGGTGCGAAAATGAACCTCGCGAGTTTTAAAGGCGACTAGCGGCAAATCTCTGAATTACAAACCAAATTATTTACGTACAAGATCGTTATAAAATGTTATTGCACACCAAATCATTTTCTTTTGTGTATATTTTATTCTTTCAAATAATTACAAAAAATTCTGTTTCCGGCGAAATAATGTTCTTTATTTCTAAAAAATGGCTACGATTTTCTTAAATTACAAAATTATAAACAATGAACATATAAAAAAGTAAGAAATAAAGAAGCTAAATTCTTATATCCTGTGAAAAAATGTAGTGGTCGTAACTTTATCAAAACCAATCCGAAAAATAAACACAAAAGAGTTTTGATACTGGATTTTGTTATTTTTTATTTATAAGAAAACTCATGACGTTCCATTGGCCTTCTAAATATTATTACCCGATTTATAGAAGAATTTTGCAACCCACTTTCTATTGTAATGAAAACCCAAACATTACGTTACTCGGTACAGAGTACTTTCACCTTTCGGGTATTTGCATGTTGACTTTCAGGTCAAATACCTTTTAAACTTATGGAAAGGTCCTTTTGTTGACAACAGAGCTTTGATTTTTTTTTCATTTTTGAACAATCATAGAGAATTTATTTTTCTAAAAATATACTTTTGTTTTTAAAATAACGAATTGTAACATTTCGATAACTTAAATTGTTACATTTTATTATTACATTAAATACATTTCACGTTTCCACGGTTCGCCGTTCACTTCAACATGTCAATCACTTTCTCAGAACTGTTAGATGATACCAATACGAGATAAAATGCCTCTGAGGGCGAAAGAATGTGCATGCAAGCCAAATGTCATTTTCATTCAACGAAATATAATTTTGATCTTTGTTGCGTAATTTAAATGGATCTCAGATTAAAATTAAATATGCGTTTATAACTTTCGGAAAATATTGAAGGAAAATCCGTCTACTTTTTTTTTTATAAAAACCGTTAAATTTTCACCAAAAAAAACTCGAAGTATTCCCTAAGAGCTGTCATTTGCAAAATCTAGTACCTCTTGAAAAAGTAACGGACCTATTACCTGTACATAAAAACAAACCTAAAATATTTTTTGACCGCAAGGTCATAACCATGATCTGACCATGATTGTTGTTGTTTTTGACCACCTTTAATACTTTGTAAATTTTCTGACGGAGAATGCAGTTCAGGTATAGGAGGATTTATTGTCAACATTGTTGATTTAAATGTTAAGGGTTTGTTTCCAGGAAAACTCGTGACCAAACAATTTTACCAGACATGTTTCCGATTTTGCATTCCGTTTCGTCAGGGTCGAAGAATTTTACCTATAGTATATGGTAATTTACCATACCCTAGGAGAAATTCAATTTGTTTTCAACGGACACAGTAAACAATATTTACAACCTCTCTCTCTCTCCGTCTAGGTCCAGAGTTTCCAAACAAAACAGAGTTTCGTTAAAATTATTAATTCTGCAGAAATTATTTTCGGTAAACACAAAATTGCAGGAAATTTGTTAGTATGACGTCATAGTAGAAAATTAAACTTGAATTTGTTATTCTGATGAAATTTTAGATCTAACATTAAAATTTTTGTTCTTTTTAACAATACGAAAGAACATCTAAAAAGACGCATATTATGTGTTTTGATTTACGTACAAATAACATATTTAGTTATTCGAAGCTAACAGAAAATCGTTCTGTGACCAACTTAAGACGGTCGTATATAGTTTTGTTGATATTCGCGTGTACGAAACGATAAGTGCAGATCGGAAACTTTAGACTTTAAGATTCGATAGAATCTCAATGTAGAGAACTTCCAGCTAACAATCAGCTGTTTGGAATAAAATTATTTAACGTCAAAAATTAAAAAGTTTATTTAACGGATAAATTTTTAGTGAACATTTTTATTTACTTTAAAACTTTTGGAAATAATTATTTTGTGGATTTTTTTAAATACAACAGACGACAATGTCGACTTCTAATAACTTTACCAAAAATCCACAAAATAATTAATAATTAACGAAATTAATAAAATTATTTTTTACGTTTGAAATTGTGGAAATGAAATTCATATTTGTAGTGCATTATTACTAATTGTCGAAAAATTACATTACAGTTAGTTGAAATTAACTGATTATGTATTTTGTATGATAAATAATATAAAAGTTGAATAAACTGAAGGTATAAGCAATAGGAAGTTACTGAAATTAATTATTAACTATAAACTAGGATTGCAAACTTACTATCAATTTATTAAACTGATTTTATGTAATATATTAAGAGTAAGTAAAACATTAACTTTCTAGTATTATTTATACAATATTCAATGTTTTGTTTCTTAATTATTCATACAGAAAAATTAGTAAAACACATTTTCTTGATTAAAAAGAAAAAGAAAAATTAATAAACTATATTAAACTAAGATTTGTTATATACAATTACAACAAAAATATAATTAAATGACATTTTGTTACTTGACATTGTATAAAATAATTAAATAATGAAAATCTACATATTGAATAAAAAGTAACACTATGAAACTAAAACAATAGAATGGTATTAATTTTTATAGTAAGTTAAGATAAAATTACAATTTTTATTATATGAAACATAGTTAAATATATAACTTTTATTGTAGTGTAATCATTGTGATAAACTAAATAGTTATAAATATCTATTTGTTGTTTTCTTCACATACAACAATAAAATTTCTTTTCATTTACTCAAAGGAAGTAATACAAAAATTTGTTAAATTAAACAATAAGCATATAAATTACACAATCCACCTACTATTTATTTAAAACATATTATTTACTTTAAAAAATCAAGTGTTAAAAAGAAATTTACAGATAATTAAAAAAAAATTGTCTTTAAAAATTGCCACATTAAATATGAAATTAAAAATGGTTTTATTGAATAAAATGTCTTGAAAAATAATAATAAGAATGTTAGACACTTGTTCAAAATTTCAAAATGTACAACACTTATCTTAGGTATTTCGCAAAAAAAACCCGATTTTTCAAGATAAATTCAAAAAACCCAACACAAAAACACGTTTGTTAGCGTTTTTTTTCAGATTTTTTATGTATTTCTACCTGCTGATCACGAATATAATAGTAAAAATTGTGACGCTCGGCAAAAACTTGGCCGCCATATTGAAAAAATGCGATTTTTCAAGATAAATGTCAAAAAAAGTTTTTTCGATGTTTTTTTCACTTTTTTCTATGCTTTTTCATGTTTTTCGATGTTTTTTCACGTTTTTCCTCTGTTTTTTCATGTTTTTTCTATGTTTTTTCACGTTTTTTTATGTATTTCTACCTCCTGATCACGAATATGACAATAAAATTGACGTTCGGCAAAACCTTGGCCGCCATATTGAAAAAACCGCCAAAAAAACTCGATTTTTCAAGATAAATGCAGAAAACGCCAAAAATCAAATTTTTTCGAGGTTTTTTCAATATGGCGGCCATGGTTTTGCCAAGCGTCAATTTGTATTGTTATATTTGTGATCAGGAGGTAGAAATACATAAAAAAAACATGAAAAAACCGCTGAAAACGTGATTTTTTTCATTTATCTTGAAAATCGCGTTTTTTTAAATATGGCGGCCAAGGTTTTGCCGAGCGTCAGTTTTTATAGTTATATTCGTGATCAAGAGGTAGAAATACACGAAAAAACGTGAAAAAACCTCGAAAAACTGGATTTTTTGCGTTTTTTTACATTTATCTTGAAAAATTGCGTTTTTTCAATATAGCGGCCAAGGTTTGGCCAAGCGTCAATTTTTATTGTTATATTCGTGATCAGGAGGTAGAAATACATAAAAAAACGTGAAAAAACGCTGAAAACGTGAATTTTTGCATTGATCTTGAAAAATCTCGTTTTTTCAATATGGCGGCCAAGGTTTTGCCGAGCGTCAATGTTTATTGTTATATTCATGATCTGGAGGTAGAAATACATGAAAAAAAGTGAAAAAACATCGAAAAAAACTTGATTTTTGGCGTTTTTTTTACATTTATCTTGTAAAATCGTGTTTTTGTTTTCAATATGGCGGCCAAGGTTATGCCGAGCGTCAATTTTTATTGTTATTTTCGTGATCAGGAAGCAAAAATACATAAAAAAAACACGTTGTACATTTTTAAATTTTGAAAAAGTGTTTAATCCGAAGGTTTTCCAAATATTTTCAATTTTATATTTATTGATTATAAACTGAATTAAAATTTACTAAAAAGATTTACTTTTCACCTAAAAGTTGCAGATGTAGTTGAATTTGCCAGGCATAGTTTTTTCAATTATGTTATGAAATAAAATATATAAAAACAAACAATGCAAGTATAGTATGTAATGTAGAAATATTTGTTGCTACTAAACGAACAATACTACAACATTTTATACTTCTTCGATGGAAGAAAACTTTTTTAATATCAAATTAAACTGAATGAAAATGTAAAAAACAATTTTTTTACAATACATATTAAATGAAAAAGAAACATTGTCCATCTTTATTGTCAACGCGTTTTTAGAATCGCAAAGTAAAATAATATTAAATTAAACAATGGAATAAAGCAAAAATACATCAAATTTAATAGATAATTTGTCTACAACTTTAAAAACTGTATGTGTTTAAGTAAACATTTTCATAAAATTCATTACAAACTATTAACTTAAAGAAAAATAGTGAATTTAACAACATCGATACATCTTTTTCACAAATTTCCCTCAACTAACCTTCGAAATTTGTCAAGATTTTTTTCAGTACAATAAAAATTTGTTTCATTTAAATTCTTAAATAAAATAAACAAAAACAAACAACAATGCAACACATGTACATAAAGTCATCAATTAGTATTAAAGTCACAATAAATTATTGACTATTATTGTTTTTTCTTACTTTTAGAATGAAATAACACTTTTTTCCTTTAATAATACTCATAAGTTTTTGAAAATTTATGCACATGATGTAACTGTCAAATAAGACTAGAAAAAGTACAATAAGTACATTTTTTTACAGTACTTAATAAATCAAAAGAATTTTGTTTTTCTACACTATCCATTGTTATTGACAGTAATTACAACTGATGTAGAATTTAAAATGTAATTTTAGAAGATTTTACTGTAATTTCACAATATTTGATTGAATTTTTACATTTTATTGTAATATACACTATGTATTACATATTTTTTTACAGTATACACTTTGTTCCGGTAAAGAAAACGAAATAAAAATATGTAAACACAAAGATCCACCTACACAAGCGTTCGGCATGACAATGTATGCGTCGGCGCGATGACTTTTATCTAACATTGAAGACCAAAGCAAGTTCGTACCGGCAAAACTCTAAATACACCGTACACGCACACAAACCCACTCGAGACTTCACAAGTTGATTTCACCCGCAACATTTTCGAAAATTAAACGCCATATAAATAAATATCCACGAAAAATATTCACATAAATGCAATTTCCCGAATTCCACAATTTACGCAACAAATAGAAACAACTAGAAACCGGACAGCGATGTAAATAAAGCAAATTCCCGCGAAAAAAAATAACACAATGTTTTTACTTTAAAAAGGTTTCAAAAAAAGGCAAAGAAAAAAATATCAGAACATGTGAACCAACGTTAGCATAAAAAAATTTGAATCATCCGAACCTTTTGCATTAGATTTAGAAATGTTAAAAATACTTACTTGGTTGGATGGGATCAGGACGAAAATTCAAATTGACGAAAAGTCTTCTTAATTCGTCCTCGAGGCTTGGATTATTCGGGAAAAACTTTTCGCAGTTTCTGTATGTCGGAAGCATAGGCTGCCGGACGACGTTCATCACCATGGTCATTTTGTTTTTTTTTCTTTCTTGAACCGAAAAAACTGATTTTTGTTGGTTTTACCGGTTGTTGTATTTATTTGTATCCGATGCACAACGATGTTAACTGCACGCCTGGGACTGAAGTAACTGGAAGTAACTAAGTCAAGACTCAAGAGTCAGGCAAGAAAGAAAAGCAACACTTGAACCTCCCGATGAGCTTGAGGTACGGAATCGAGTGGGGGTAACGGCGAGACTATGGACCAATCACCGGCGCCGATTTCGTATTCGATTCCCGGAAGTGCTATTCGCGACTATTCGAAATTCGGCGTCTTCTTTTCGTCAACAGTTGATGTTTGGTCGTCGGAATTCACAAAAAAGTCAACAAATAGAAACTACTCGAAGTGTTCTGACGAAGTGGAAAATTGGTAAGTCGATTATTGAGAAATTAACATGTGTTTCAAATATACTATGTAACACTTCTCATGAAAGGAAACAAATTTATATAATTTTATTTTTATTAATTATTAGTAGTGCTGTGTCTCGCCTTTTGCTTATACATATTTATTTTTGTTTCATTTGTTCATTTGTTTAGTATGTAATATTGTTTAGTATATTTGTTTAGTATGTAATAATTTGTTTAGTAAGTAAATTCTTAGATGTATATATTTCATTCGTGGTATAAGCAATAAAGCCGATTGTTATTATTATATCTTAAAGGGGTTCCAAAGTGCTCGACCGATAAGGTAGGAATTTTCACTAAAAATCATAAATAAAAACTGATTCAAACGATTTTTCCAAATTCAGCCTCTGTAAGGACAATTTTAATTACCATAGACAATATCCTAGAAAATGCCAAGGAAATTAATTGAGAATTGACCGTGAATAAAACTAGAAAAAGTACAATGATTAGAATTTTTTACAGTTCATAATAAATCAAACAAAATGTTTTTCTACACCATCCATCGTTATTGACAGTAATTGTAACAATTGATGTAAAATTCAAAATATTGTAATTTTACAATATTTTACTGTAATTTCACAATATTTTATTGAGAAATGAAATTATCAGAGAATTTTCGGGAATAAGTGATTTTTATTTATTAAAATCGATCCAGTCACTTTTCTTTTGCGGTTTTTTAATGAATTCCTACCTTATCGGTCGAGGATTTTAGAACCCCCTTAAAGTGAAATTTTTATTTATTTCCGAAAATTCTCGGACAGTTCTCAATTAATGACTTTGATATATTCTAGGATACCGTCTAAAGTAACTAAAATTGCCTTTACAGAGCCCGAATTTTGACAAATCGATTCTGTAATTTTTTATTTACGATTTTTAGTAAAAATTCCTACCTTATCGGTCGAGCACTTTAAAACCCCCTTAACTTTTCAAAAATGCTATGTGACAGCACTTCTGATATATTGAAAGAAAACATCTTTATTTTTATCAATATAAATCTTAAATTGTAATGCACACCGGAGGTGGTGACAAAAGCTGCAAGATTCAAGTGCTCGGTCAGTGTTTGCATTATATATTTTGACAAATTTCAGTTCTATCAATATTATGAATATTAATTAATAATTTATTACTTCAAAGTAATTTATGTAATGGAAATATTTAATTCCAAGTAACTTCGTATATTAGTTGGTCAGTCTGTAAAACAACATTGTCGCTGTGGCTCGCCATTTGTGTTAAAGGCAAAGTTTTGTACCTCTCTGTGATGTCAATAAAGATGAAATAATAATAATAATAATAATAATAATAATAATAATAATAATTACTTTTTTGAACAATAAAAGTAAAATTTGATGTCGTAAAATACATACTAATGTTATCGCATCACGTCGTTATTCATTTGTCAAATGATTATTTTAATACAAACATTTTAAACTGAATTAATTAAATGATCATATTTCCTTACGTTGTATTATTACATCTTCAAAGATACTTTCAATTAAATTATGTTTGAATTCATTAAAAAAGTTTCTGTTCATGCCGTATTTTATTTATTAGAATCAAAAATTTGTTTGGTTTGACGTCAAGTAGAAAACTAAAAAACTAAAATTTGTTATTATAATAAAATTTTCAATGAAACATTAAAGTAAATTATTGTTTGATTTACGTACAAATAAAATATTTAGTTATTCGAAGCTAACAGAAAATTGTTCTGTGACGAACTTAAGAATGCAATTAACATATAAAATAGAATAAATTAAATGATTCTATTTCCTTACGCTATTGTATTATTACATCTTCGAAGATATTTTATTTTCAATAAGCTATGTTTGGATTCGAAAACTTATTGCATTGAATTCATTAAAAAAGTTTCTGTTGCTGCATTTTATTCATTATAAATCAACAATTTAATTAAACAACTCGAATTTGTTATTCCAATAAAATCTTTTTTGTAACATAATTGAAATAATTGAACTATTGTTCTCTTTAATAATTATCGAAAGAACATCCCTAAAGATCTATATTATCTCTTTTGATTTACGTACGAATAATATATTTAGTTATTGGAAGCTACATAACAGAAAATTGTTCTGTGACGAACTTAAAAATGCAAAAATATAAAACGGAGTGAATTAAATAATCGTATTTCATTACATTATTATATTAATACATCTTCGAAGATATTTTATTTTCAATTAAGTTACGTTTGAATAAAAAAGCTTGCATTGAATTCATTCTTTGCATTCATAATTTCATCCATTGAAAAGATAGTTTCTTTTAATGTTAATAAAATCAAATATTTAATAAAAAATCTAGTTGGTCTATAAAAAATCGTATAACAATTACACTTCTGTGTACCGTAAGAAAAAGCGTATCTGCATATTCACAAAATTTGTACGTGTAATAAAAATAACAATAATAATAATAATAGATTGACTTTAGTGTCCAACAAAATAAATATACAGAGCAAACATCCATGTACAATACCAAAAGGCGAGCCAATACTTAAAAAAGTTGTTTTAAAGACTGACCTTAGTAATTAATTTTTTATGAATTTTAATTTAAATTCTGTTTTAATATTATGAAAGTTTTTATGGATAAAACAAACAAAAATATTTGCTTTTAAACATTTTCAAAATGTAGTATAATTAATCGAATACTCAATTTTTATTGAAAGAATCCCTTAAAAAGGTTCTATGTACATACGACTTTTCTTACGGAACACAGCAGTACAATTTCTTTTCGCTTAATGTTTTAGTTTTGTGCAGATTTAGAAATAGTGATTTAAAAAATTAAATGTATCGTTTCAACGTTACAGTCTTTAGTCTAAATTTAATTCATATTTATTTATTAGATTTGATTTACAAGTCTGCTAAAGAAAAAAAATTACGTTATTAAATTCTAAAAAATTTTCTACTTGTATTTCATCAGATAACATTTTAAGAAATGTGTTCAATTTTTCCAAAATACTTCAGGCAATTATTGAAATATGTCAATCTTAAAGGGTGTTCTACTTTTTTGTCTGGATAATCATATTTTACTTTTCACATTTCAATTTTTAATAGAAAAAAGTTAACGGTGTATTTATGAAGGTCCACAGTAAATGAAAATTCATTCATTTACTGCATCATTTCTGAATAGGTGTTTTCATCATCTGGAATGAATTTCAATGAGAAAATACTTCAGATATGTTTCATGTTTTACTTTTTTATAATTCAAATTTATTGAAATTATTTCATTTGAAGCGAAGATAACTATTTTTTTCATTGAAATTAATTCAATCTCTAACTGTTCTATTTGCAATTTTCTATTGAAATTCATGAACGATGGCACTTTTTCAATTCCACTTTTTTATGTACCTGAAGTTTTGAATATTCAATGAACGATTTCTCATAGGCGTCGCAGTGACAAAATAATCAAATAATTATATAATTGCAGTTTTTCTGTATTAAAACATATCCAATTAATAATTTATAAAATTTTATATGTTTATTTATTTATAATCATATGAAGTATGTATTTTAATATAGTGACGCCCCTTAGAAATCGTTCAAGTAACATTTGGATCTTCAGGTACATACTTTTTTCCCATTCAAAATCATTGAAACGATCAACTTTCTATGAACTATTAACCATTAAAAGTAATTGAAATTTATTTTTTCATTGAAATTCATTCAAGAAGTTAAGAAAGCTAATTCAGACGTGATGTCATTAATAAATTTCAATCGACCTTCAATGAATTTTCATTTCCTGGCCATTTTCAAGTATTCCAGGATGCTTTTCTATTTTCATATAAACAATTTTATTAATAAGGGGGTTGAAAATATTTGTCTTTATGAAGGTTTTACTGAAGAACGAACTAAAATATTCTACGTTTCGATTGCATTTCCCTGTTCCGCCACGTAAAAAAGACACAAGCTATAATACTTCATAGATAATGTCAAACACGATGTTTTGTATATTTACTAGGACTTTAATATTAAAAATACTTTAACTTTTGAATATAAAGAGTCAATGCATGTAAAATATATCAATATACAAAATAAAATTGAATGACATCATACATCTATTTGAAATTAAGCAAACAAATTAAACAAATAAAAAAGGAAATTTACCATAAATGTGTAAAATATACAATGAAAATGTAAATTTACAGAGCAGAAGGTACAAATAGAAATACCGGTGGTAATCGTAGTAATTTTACATCAATTGTGTAATTTTAAAAAATGTAATTTTACATTGTCTTTGTAATTTCCAATCAGTTTTAATGAAAAATTACAAGCGCAATGTAAACTGACCCTAATTGTCGATCACTGCAGTGCTATTGACCAGGACTCGGACAATATATTACGAAAACATATGTTACGACAAAATATTTTAGTCCAAAATATTACAGTAAAATATATTATTTAAATTAATTTTATTTTGTATATTTCTAGAAAATTGTTAAAGTTAAATTTTATGCTGAATTGGTTTCAAATAATTATTTAATTTTCATTAAATGAAATTATTATAATCTAATTTTACACTTAACTGTATTAAATAGTAATTACAGAATTTTAATAACCATCGTGGTTTAAAAGTTTGGAACCTTTTTGGCTTAGTTCGATGCAAAGGCATTTCTGACACGATCTATTGACGAGTGCTTAAATGATACCGATATTTCTTTTCAAATTAAGAGAAAGTAGGGATATATTATGTGTAATTATTGTGTATTGTTTTCGATGATTGAATAATGTAATAGTCACTTTTAAATTATTTATATACTTGTTTATACATTATTTATTTTTGTTTGAAAATGTATGTGATTCATTATTTTTGTAATGATTGTTATTTATCCGAATGTTTCTATTTATTTTGCAACTAGTTTTTATCATGATATTTTTATAAATCATTTTTTGAAAATATTTCATCGTTATCAATACTTTATGTACACAGTATTTTGCATTACGTTGTAGGTTGTTATTTTTTAGGAGCGGGTTTATGAACTATATAAATTGTTATTTATGTTTGTTAATTTCTTCATTTTTTCATGTGTTAATATTAATGAATTTTTTTAACCGTAATAGTTTTTCTGGTAATATTTTTTACAGTAATATTTTTTGCAGTAATATTTTTTACAGTCATATTTTGTCCTGAAATATTTTGGAACGTGATATTTTTTTAAAAATAATATGACGATCAAGTAATAATGCGTCACACATCCCAATTTACCATAAGAACTGATTCTTTCCAAGTTACAGTGCACATGTAAAATTAGATCAATACTGTAGGCATTTTACTATGTCATATTGTAAATTTACAACGATATTCACTGGTATTGTTATTTCCACCTTTTCACTGTAAAATTACATCGAAATTTTTCACAGTATAACTCTATTTTCCTTGGCGTATAGAAAACAAGGACAAAAGTACACTTCAATCATGAATAAGTTAAGTTAAAAATAAGAAAGTGTGTTTCTTCAGCGTTAATTATTTATTGAAAACTATAGTTGAAAATTGATATATTTGAATTAAACATATAAATTCATGCAACAGTAATTGTATCAAATTGAGACAAAGTGAATCCAATACGTTAAAAAGGTTTTAAAAATTGAAATTGAAATTATATTTAATTTGAACAATTCACCGATTACATTTAAGTACATAATTTAGTACATATTTTAAATGAATGTCCCATATTGGCTCCTCTCCGACAAAGTACGAATTTTGTCCAAACCGCACCTGATGAACGACCTTAATTGAATCTCCCATCTTTAGTTTGTGTCAATGATGAGAAGGCGACAAGAATTTTATATAAACATGTATGTTTGTTTCATGCGTAGAGACTTTTTATACTGGCTTTCAATTGTATAAAATAGGTGAAGTTTAGAACAAAGCTGTGAATACACTGATTTTGATTAGTTTTACGAGGTCGTACTCTACTGTAGTTTTACCTCGATATATTTATTTACACTATATTTTGTACAAAGGAACTCCTTCTCAGTGGAATGTCAATCCATATACATAAGAATAAATATATCTATCTATATAATTTCACATTTATTGTACAAAACATTTTAATATTTATGACTTAACATTTAAATCATAACGTCTAACTTTATTTATGTAATTTCCATTTTTAACCTTGATATAACAAATATGTAAGACACGAAACACTTTTATAAATGAAATAGCATTAAAAGGATAAAACTGAATTCTATATTAATTTAAGTTTGATTTTAATCAAGTAACTTTTTATTCTATAATATATAATTAAAATTTAGGTGCAGCGGTCATCGTACTAAAAATTAGAAATTAAAATTTATTTTTAACGTTTTTGGCAATGATGCCATGAAAAAATGATATAATAAAATAGTGAATAAAAATAACAATAAAGAATTTAAAACTTTGTTTAACAAAGTTAGATGGAGTCTAACAACGATCCGATCATACTACTCAGATCGCCATTAAAATCTGTTTAACTTTGTTAAACAAATTTTTAAACAATTACCAAGTGCTAAATTCTTATAGTTGACGTATTGTCAACTATATATTTCAATAAACTGTTCATTTAATCGAAAACGTTGTCTGTTGCAAACAAATATAGACGTTATGTTAAAAAAACTTCAATATTAAATGAATGCATATGCAAAACAAATGTGATTTGAAGACACGTTTATAAGTTCAGAAGCGTTTTTGTAATGGGACTTACCAACTTTCAAAACATTATATTTAGTCAGTGATACTAAATATAATAAAGGGTTTAATTATGAGGAAAACAATGTGTTATAAATTTAAAAGTGTTGTGTTTGTATTTTTTAATATAAAAACGTTTTCTGTTTCTTTTTAATATGTTTCTTAATACAGTATTTTAGAACACATAATGTATTTTATTATTTTATAGTCATTCTAGTTTTTCTAATTTTCGTTCCGGTTTTCCGCACCCTGCGAAAAATGTTAAGTAGGATTCTCATGAGAATCTCATGAGAAATTGAAACAAGTGCCTTATAGTTATTGTAAATATACGTTATATACATCTATTAGTCATACAAGTATGGTACGGAATATGTAAAGTTTGATTACATGAAAGAAAATAATTTAATAGGTATAGTTTTATGAGCATACAATCATGAATGTTTTGAGTTCAAATTTTATGGAAATTACATAAAAATCTCATCACAATCAGGTCCATTTTCATACAAATCGCAAATATTATCGAATAGTGCTTCCGTAACATAGTGCGAGTACTATACTACATTTATATGAAATTTACAAGGTACTTGTTTCAAATTCTCATGTGATTCTCATGAGAATCCTACCTAAAATTTTTCGCAGGGCATGAGAAAAAAAGCGTTTTTCACAGGTATTAGAATATGTAATAAACAAGTAGTTACTTCAATAATCTGTATCTGTTTTCAATGACATAAGATTTTAGGCCAGAAACTTTCTGTCGGCATAAGATTTTAAGTCTGAAATTTTGTTTCGACAAGAATTTTACTATCGACTAAAGACGTTTGGTCTAAAACTTTCTTTCGACATTAGTTTATCAATCGATGTAAGAATTTAAGTCTGAAATTTTCTTTCGACAAGAATTTTACTATCGATTAAAGATGTTTGGTCTGAGACTTTCTTTCGACATGAGTTTATCAATCGATGTAAGATTTTAGATCTGAATAATAAATAAATACAACCATATGGTTACAATTTCACGAAATATGAATGCTTTTTCATTTGCTGGGCAGGTTTACGCGTAGCACATTCGCAAGTATGAGAAATGTAAACGTCAAACATTCAGAAGTATTGAAATGATAACGATTCATGCTCGAAAAAGAATTAAGAAGTATTGAAAACACAATCTACAAGTCAAGTATTCAAAAAAATTGGACAAAAGGAAATTAATGATACTTCAATAAGTATTTGAAAAAATTCATCGTCATTTATGTTGGAGAATTTAGAAGTATTCCAAAATAAACAAAGCAATACTCGTGGAAGAATTGAAAAGAGTCCAAAGTGCAGCAGTTTTTGAGTATTGCAAAGAATTCAAATATGATCTCTAAATACTTTCATAAGGATACAAAAGTATTAAAGTATATGCAAGGATTAAAAATGTTAACAAAAAGGAATCGATTTTGGGATTTTTAAAACTTCTCAATTCTTTTCCGTTTGCTGGGAGTCATTTTTTGTTTTTCTGACAATCTTTGATACGGTGACCGCTATACCGAAATTTTAATTACAGTAGGGAAATACATATTAAATATTATAAAAAATCCTTACATAAGTATTTTAAATAACTTGATAGCGTTTTGGAAAAGACGAAGCAAGATTAGAAATTATATACCACGAATTGACACTCGTAGATTTTAATTGATTTAAAATTTTCATTTATTATGATTATCGTAAGAAAAGGATTCAAAATGTCTTTGTCTTCGATAATGTAAAAATTAATTAATGAACACTTGGCTTAATTTTTCGCTTTTGAATACGCTATTTGAAACATTCGAATCCAAAAATACTTCACTATTATTTTAATACAAAAATATGAATCCAAATGAATCCACATGAATACATAAATAATATCATTGCCGAAACTACTAAAAACACTCGAAAAAGGCAAAAGTCGTGAATCCATCTGAATACAAATGAAGATTGAAATGATAATTTTTTAATACAATCGAATCCATAAATAATAACAGTTAATTACCGGAATTAATGAATCCATTTCAATGACTGAGCAAAATAATGCCTGCTTTAATCCAAATGAATTTAAAATAAATCAATACAAAAATTAAAGTGTGGTGAATTCATTTGAATACAAATTCTTAATGTTTCTTCATTTTAATACAAATGAATCTATAAAAAAAACAAACTTCCACTTTGAAGTGAAAAAATATATGTTCATTTCGTAATTATTCATTTCAATTACAAAAAAGTTATTTTCGAAAATAAAAGCCACAAATGACTTTTCATTCAAAATTTGGAATGTGAAATGTTTATTTTTTTTTTAATTAAATGTATGAACTGGGATTATTTTTGGATCTAAATATATTGCCATGCATTAAAATTTTTAATACATTTCAATCCTTTTCAATACTTTTAATATCAAATAGCGCATTCAAATGTATTGTAATGCATTCAAAATTTTCAATACATTTCAATGCATTTCCGATTGCTGGGTAATATATGGTAAAGAAAATTTCAATTCCGTTATATTATTTTTTTTTAATTTTTGAAATGTCAATGAATTTAAAAACAATATGTTGAAATTTGTAATACTTGAGATCTTTTTTGAATGTTATATTGTCAATGAAATTAAAAAGAATACGTGTGACAGTGAGAGGGTATTTGTAATGATTGGAAAGTGTGTGGTAAATAAAAATAAAAATTGGCAATTTCACTATTCTTCATTTTATTACTGTGTAAATATGTAGGCACTGAACAAATAATGTTTCATAATTTGTTTACAAACATTTACACTTACTGATTTTTTGTTCAATTCAGTGAATATATTCCAGGAGCAACTTAATAGTGACCAGGATTTGTTTGATCAGACATACTTTTTCCTGGTTCCTACCTATTTTAGAATCCTCGCGTAAATTCCATTAATTGTCTCTGGCATTGTATGCTCTCTTGTCCAATTTGTAATTGCGGCTTTGATAATATTTTATCAATATATATATAATTTACTTTTATGCATACTTTTTTTAATCTCTATGCGCTAATATATTGTTCTTCTAGTCTAAAAATTACCACAATTAATAATGATAATATTAATAATAAGAATAATAGATTACTTCGGAAAAATTATATTAAAAATGATAAACCTAAGATAATATGTAGACGAGCGTAAGGAGAAAGAGAACTAAAGATAAACGCAAACCCTAACTTTGGCTAAGAAATGACGCCGAGTTCGAGCTTAACTGTCTTCTCAAAAAATAAGAATCCACTCTCGCATTCCCAGCGTCTCGCTAAGAAAATGAAAATTGGTATAAAGACTTGGAATATGAGCAGATGCTAGCATGAATTTATCTTGTGATTAACGCTCATCAGTGAAATCACGTCTCCTATATCTTACATATTGATTAACAAATCTAATTTACCGTCCGGGTTTTTTTGTTTTCACACTCGCATTCGCACCAATTTTTTTCACTCTTTCTCACATTCACTCGATATCTATTTTACTGTTGTTCGCAATCCCACGCTACAAATTACTTGTAAAATCAGACATGAAAAATAGCCTCACAAGCGTATTATGCTACTTTAAAGTCTGGTGCATTTAACGATGGGTCATTCTCCAAATGTCATTCGTTTTTTATGCGACTATATTGTAACTAAAACATCCGTTACTCATGTAGTGGCTGAACTTTATTCACACGGGATAAATGTAACTTTATACACTGACTCAGTAACGTAGTGTGGGTGTGAGACACGTTTGATGATCTAGCATTTCCAGGCTCTCAATGTTCGATACTCTTCGATACGATGCGCTGTTCTTTTTTTTAATATTCTCGATAATTATTTCATGGTTACAATGATGGTCCGTTTGAATTATACGTTTACATATACATATGTACATACATGCAATGACCGATGTATGTAATATATATGTACATACGCATGTGTATATATATATCTATATTTATATTACAGTTTCATGCAAATTTATGCAATCTCTGTGTATGCAACATGTATGACTTTGAGAACGTGTATGCGGTGGGGGTAGGAATGTACACAGTGTAGATATAATTATGTTGTGTATAAAACGATGATACATATTCTTATTTGTTTATATCAAACGACACATAATTATGATATATATATTTTAGTCTCATGGTGCGATAATCGCATTGAGCGACATCGTTCGCCGATAGGCTTAGTCTTGTCCTTTCTTCTCTTACAATGTCGCTGCAGTCATGTATTCCTTTCAGAATGATACATTCAGAAGTGAGAAGGATGGGTATATTTGTCATTCAAAAATTAAATTATTATTTTGCAATTTATAGTTGAAAGAAAATCAATTACAAATTTCACTACGAGTTCATTCAAATTTCAGATTTTTACTTGATTTTCTTCTGTTTACAAATTACTTTTGTAATTATGAAAGTAACCAAAATATATGAAACCCTGCAATTCAAAATTGTTCATCACCCTGCTTAGAAAAACGGATAGAAATGGATAGGATTGCGTCCTGTTTTCTAAACGTATTATTTTAATCATTTTTTATCTGAATATTGGATAGAGAAACAATACTTTTCCATCCAACTGATTTTTGAAAAGTTCCAATCCGGTTCCATCCGCAAATGATGAGTATGTTAAATTAATACTTATCTATCCGAAATCTACCATGTACAAGTTTATCATGTTCCATCCGTTTCATTTTTATCCAATTCTTTCCATTTATTGTCCTTACTAAATGTAATACGTTTCTATCCGATCTCGTGATGACAAGATTGGATAGGATCTGTATACGATTAGTAGACAGATACGGATAAGATAGAGTCTTCGGATGAAAGTTGAAGGGATTGGCGTTCAACCGATAGGATACAAATGGATAGTCATTTCAGTTTCGGATGATACAGTGGATTAGATTGGATAGGATCTGTATACGATTAGTGGACAGATACGGATAAGATAGTCTTCGGATGAAAGTGGAAAGAATGTGTATCCGTTAGGTCGGATGAAAACGGATGAACTTAGTGGTTTTTATAGATTCTTATAAAATTGTATTAAGTTGTAATACTTTTTACGGATATTTTTGAATAAATATGAGTGTATTGGATAGAAACGGTTTGAAATAGATAGAAATGATCGAATTTCTGATAACATTGCGCCCATTCCTATCCGTTTTTTTTAAGCAGGGCACTCACTCTTCCGACAGAGTACTCGGGAAATAAATTCGGCGACAATTTAAATGATTTCGATCGGACAAAAAGTTGGTTTGTATATAATAACCAATACATTGTACAGTTACTGCTTTATTTTTTTTTTGTGGACAAAGAATTAAGACACTTGTTGAAAAAACCTAATACTAACGAGCACGATGAAATTTTTATAATATCTTAGTCGCACTACAAACGAATCCATATGCGTACGTATTTTATTCATAGATTTTATACTATTATGCCATACAAAACATTTTTCATCGGTTTTCGATGCATGGAATGGAAAAAGGGTACAAACGTGTAAAAAAGTAAAATTCTCGTAATAATGATACAAAGTGCGACTTGCTTTCTTGGTTTAAAAAAAAGGAAAAGTAACGGACACGGGAGACGAACTAAAATGGCAAAGAATTAATCGTATAGAAATAAGCATGCCTTGAAAATATGGCCAATCGTCGCGGACTGTCTGCATATATCGATTATTAATATTACATATTAATACTTCTAGTCGTATACTCTTGCTAGAGTAAGTGGTCTTGTGCGCTCCGTTTTCGTCCGCCGGAACGTGCATAGGCAATACAGAGAGTGCTTCAGCGCCTGTACCTTTTTGCTCTCTTGATATGCGATAGTACTAACCTAACAAAAACTTGTCCTTACGTTTCTCATTTGGTATGTCTTAGTCTTATTTTATTAAACAAAAATTACTATATTAACTTAATACAGGTTCGATGAGACAAGATGAGTTTGTCAAATGTTAAATTAATCGTGACGATGAGCAGATCTACTTTTGTTTGCCAGTGTCGAGTGGTAACGAATACCGTACAAATGTGTTCGTGTGTATGTGTGTGTGTGTGTGTGTGTGTGTGTGTGTGTGTGTGTGTGTGTAAGTGTGTTTGAGCATGTGTAATCATTAATCGTATAAAAGAATCAATAAGAGCGCTTGTAAAGTAATCAAAAGATATTCCTCTTCGGTGTAAAAAAACGATGTAAAACTAAAAATAAAATCGCAAACGAGCGTTCCACTCTAAAAATATGTGTTTTTTTCAAATCGTTCGAGGGCTTCGTACCCTTTCGCCAGATAGGTTCGTCGTTGATCGCTGCATTTTTCCTTTTTTTTATTCTTTTGATTCTATACAATGACGTCGATTAAGTATATAATAGAGATACCTGCTCCGAGTACACCGAACATGTACAGAGTTTTTTCGTATCTACACCCCCACGTATGTACACGGATATCACACAACGCTACTTCACTATCTTTCATTCCTGTTATGTAGATTATTTTATACGTATGCACGTACACTCATACGGATATGGATGTAAGTGCACGTTTATATTACAGTAGAACCTCCGTTATCGAATACGGTCGAGACAACGCGGGGCATTTAAATTTCCGTTAACGAATATTTGAGGAGAAAAAATCGACCCCCCACCTATAGTGAATCGAATCAACGCGACGTATCGATACTCCATGTCGGCCATCCACGACGTGGTGTCTAGAGTGGGGAGACTAACTGAGGGGAAATTATTCGTTAACGGAGGCGTCGGAATATTCGACAACCGAAGTATTCGATAACGGAGTATTCGATAACGGAGGTTCTACTGTATATGAAAAAGTGTAGACAACAGAAATGCAAAATAATTGTCATTCTCTTATACACGACTGGGATACACATATACATAGTCCCTCTGATTACTTTACTAGTACCCTTTGTATGAATGTTTATTCTTTTAGGATGCAGCTAATTCATGCATCCTCAAAAATATTAGTGGGAATACCTCTACTATATATTTTTAGTCCTTACTTATAGTTATACCTTTAGGGAACAGGAATACTCATTTCCAGTCATTGTCTCGTAAAGTACGGTTATAGAGTGCGGCCCTCCGTTCTCCATCGCTCGCTTCCACGCGTTTCTTTTTCTTTGTTTCATTTTTATTATCGTTAACTAATTCGTGAGAATACCGCCATTTCGGATGCTCGTCCGCACGTGCGCGCATGCGCGCCCCGTAAGATGCGCGCGCTTCCACAATGGCGACCGCGGCATAACCTAAAACTGCACTGTGGTGAAAAATTTTGTAAAATACGGCAATATCCATGGATTTTGAGTAGAATCGAATGAAAAATTAAATGTAAGTCGCCCGGAAAATACGTAGCGCATCAACGTAACGCTCATGCGCGCGCACGTGTACGTATACATATATTTCATCTATGTCGTAACAAAATAAAGTAAACCGAATCGCGCGACGCGCACAGGTATACTCCAATATAAGGCATTGTCGACAATCCAATCCAAGTTTTGTATGCGTCCACGTGGCGCCCCTCAACCTCTGTGACAATGTTTTTTCTTTTTCGAACGCGATTGCACGACGTAAAAGCGGGCATCTTTTTTTGTTTTTCGTTTCAGTTTTCTTTCCTTTTTTTTAAAATAGTGCTCAAACACTTTGTGACAAATAAGATTAATTTTAGGTCTCGCTATTGCACCGATATTTACAATGGACGTTCTTTTCGTACTGTTTCAAATAAACCGTTGTCGTCGTTATTGAAATCGATATTCATTTATATCATCGTTCCGTTTTAAATAAAAGCTACTTAAAATTCCTATAAAAAGCTCGCGCATGTATATATACCTAATAACGTTTCTAAAATATCTACGTGCAATAATTCTATGCTGTTGTAAAAGAGAAAAAAATATAATTGTATGATCTAACGCGTATGTAGGCAATATAGTCCTCGATTTTTTGTGTGTCGGTGGTCGGGTGCGCGTCGCACGAGTTTAGTTTCCAAACCTTCTCTACGCTTTCTTTATTTTGTTTTTCATGCCAACTGCGATACCGGAAAATACAATGTCTTGCCGTTTGGAAGCTAAACCTTGGCGCGTGGCGACGGGCTCCGAACGAATTCGCATTTGAACGGACACCTCCGTTGTGGGCCCCTCGGAAGTGGGCCTCATCAACCGAGAGGCAGTCTCTGTCTCTCTCGATACCGACTCCTTTAGCGTTAAGGCTTTATCTTCGCGGTAGATCGCCATCCTTAACGTTTAAGGTGGGTTTCTGTGCGATCCTCGATTCCAGCTGCAAAAATTTACGATTTTCAGGGTCCAGGTTGGACATGGTCAATCGGCAACGTGGCTTCGTCCTTTTGGGGCCAAAATCGAGGGTCCCACGAAGATGAGCATCGAACACGCGTATGAACTTCCCACATTTAGAGAGGGACATGTTTCGAAGTCGACTACAGATTCGCTCGACCTTCCGGGGTTCACTTCGCGGAATCGGAGGGTCGGCTTCTGGCGAAACGCAAAAATAACACGATTATGTGCTAACCACAGTGCGCAGTCAGGATTCCTAATAGGAGGGCTACGACGCTCTCGTCGAGGTTAGTCGAGGTCCAGATACGATTTATTGTTCGCCAGTGTCTTCGTCCAAGGACACGTCGGCGCTATGGCGAAAAGCCCACTGGCTCGAGACGAAGAGTCGAGTTCGCGTCTCGAGGCAAGAATTGTTAGGTTATGGTGGCCCAAGGGGGCCCGAGTTTCGCTTTACTTCAGATGAAAGTTGGAAAAGAAGCGAGAGAATACGTTGGAGTAGAAACGGCGCGGGCACACCTCGGACCTGTAGCCGGCGTGCGGCAAAGGTATCCTGGGACACGTCGGATGCAAATACGGCCTGAACAGTTAGGGTTTGCAGTTGTCGTTATTCAACGGCAGAGACTCGTTCAGTTTCTGCAGCGGCTGCTGCAACTGGAGCTGCAGCTGTTGCTGCGGCTGCGCCTGGATCTGGGGCTGCTGCGAGACTTCGCTAACAGCCCCGCCGCTCATCAACTTGGCATTGTTGTTTTCCGTATTCGTGACCTTGGTGAACTCCCGTTTGCGCTGCATCGACTCCGTCTTGACAATCGTGATGTCCGGGTTGTTCTCGAGGACGGAGGCTGCAGCTTTGGGTACCATACCCGGGAGTTCGACGTAGCCGCCACCTTCTCGCTTTATCGTCGTCGACGTCGTCGGTGCCGTCGCTACCACCGGAGTTATGTTCAGGTTGACGTTAGTGTTGGCGTTCGTGTTAGCGTTAGCGTTGATCTTCTGCAGGATGTCGTTCACGCTGTCGTTGTTCTCGGTGTCGTTGTTGCCGGTCTCCATTACCCCGGCGGCCACACTCAAGTCACCAGCCAGCGAGATTCGATCGGGACCTTGCAACGTCGAAAGGTACGTGGCCAACGTGTGGACGGTCACATTCAGGAACTCGGCTGCTCGGAAAAGCGAGATCTCCTTTCGCCGCAGCTTCGCCAGGATTTCCGCAGGACCAGGTTCGGACCAGAAGTCTCTTACTCTATAAAGAAGAATAATACAAACTTTAGCACGTTCAACACAGTTCTCCATCCACATTGTTTAACGTAACTATTAATTCTCAAGCATTAACCTAATGATATAATGACAGACTCTGCAATACACAACCAATAATTCAGCCATATGTAACACTAATAATAAGCATACGCTGTATAATAATAAGTCCACAAATAGCTTAATTTTATTATAACTGTTAGCACTATAAATTAAGTGTAACCCTTAATAAATCTGTAATAGATTTGATAAGATTAATAAATTAAAAAAAACCTCTGTACGTATATAACTAAAAAATGCGAAACCATCGATGTAATTATCTTAAGAGTGTTAGAGTTGGGTCTCCCTTATTCTCTAGACATCTCTTATTCTCTGGATTCAGGATCTCTTATTTTATGTATTCCCCTTCGGTCGGCTTCCCTCCTCTATTGCGTCCTAACCTAACCTTCGCGACTGAGTCAATCTCGAACCGTTGTCGACCGTCGACCACTAAGACGGGGGGTAAAGGAGAAGTACAGAATAAGGGAGATCGCCGCCATTTTGATAATTCTGCAGTATGCAATAAGGGAGACCCTACTGTATCCTGAAAAATCACGATGACTCTTCTCCAGTATCCAAACTTTATTTCTACAAATCTCGGAATTTGACACCTCTAAATCTGCGTGCAAGGATCCGTACATTTTATTTTACGACATAATGAACATTGTTTTTGTTAAAATTCAAGCCGATTTTATTAAGCAACCGCAAAATGCAGACGAAAATACCATACAAACATTCGCCATGCGCGAACTCTCTCGCGATATCATGGAACTGTTGTTTACATCTTGTATATTTACAGTTACCCGCTTTTGATCATTGAGTCGAAACTACAGCTTCAACGACTAATAAAAAAAGAGGTTATTTCACAGAATGGTCAGATGTTCTTAAAAATGGCCTCATGTTTGGGGCCTCAGGAAGGCCCTGCTTTGACGTCATGAACATAACGCGACTAAGAGGAGTGGGAAAAGTAACGCTCCCATTGTATTGGTACAGTGGATCCCGTCCTAAGTTATACGTCATTTTATATGAATTTCAGAAATTTTTTCAAAACCATTCTGAGACTATTTAGATCATTTGTGTTTTTAATTCATATTTTTGCCACGAAGAAACTTGTCTCTGTTATTATTATATAAATTAAAAAATGTTAGTTAAAATATTCTATGTTATCGATTAAAACCAAAGTAAACTTCTTAACAAACATAACATAAAAGAATTAATTATGGTACGAGATATGTGAAAATATTTTCAAAAATGCTTAAATAACGTTGATAAATATCGCCATCTAACTTGTGCTCATAAAACGTGGATTAATAAATGCTTGAAGAAACCGCATATATATTCATTTAAAAATTAAAAGTCGTATGAAAATGGAATTTTATATGGATTCAACGATAAATCCAGGATGTTGCTCGGTTAGCAGATTTATGCATATTCAAACTCTACTAATGAGTCATTCAACCAACTTTCCTCGCTGGCGTAGATGTTTAAAATATACTTTACGATTTTTTAACACAATATTATAAAATTTTAGTTTTTTTTCTGAGCTATCACAGAAATTTCAAGATAAACATGAACAATTTAAGAAAACCAAGAAAATGTATAATATTAAGTAGTATAGGAATAATGCGGTCAATATTTCTTATTAAAATTATTAATATTTCATGACACACATTTTCATTTTATTTAATGGAAAGATGGCTGTTTATTTTCCTGTATACATCGATATAACCTGGAGTTTTCTAACAAGAAATAATATGTAATCCGACATGTCTATTTTACATTCATATTAACGGCTCGTTTCAGAACGCATATGTAAATAAACGAACCCGTAAGCTGGTCGGATTGATACAGCGGGTAATGAAAAATTCGTATCAACATGTTTACATTATTTTTAATACGTTTTTGCTTCAAGTAGGAATCGAACATAAAATGAACATTTACGAGTGCTCGCCAATCAATTCGTTTATTGTTTATTGAGTTAAATGTGAGGCTTTTAAAATAAATGTTTGATTTGTTCATTTGGTAATGTATTTTCAATTATCCGAAGGTTCCGAAAAATACGAGAGACGAATTTGTTTAGTTTTAATATTTATATTTGATATGTTTTGAAATTTTGTCATATTTCGTGACTTATTTTACAATATAAATATATTTAGGTACAGGTATATAAGAGGAAAAAGTTAAAAATAATCTTTAGGGAGAATACCGTGACACTTTTGTCAACGAGTTTTTATTTCATAATTTCTTCCTAAGTTTTTTGGTTCACATATAAGATAAACTTATAATAATAACAATAAATTTGTTTTTTTTTACTTCAGACATGAATTACGAGCTACATCTTGTCCGAAACTTGAAGATCGAGACGATTCAGTAGTTCAGTATACCCACAATACCAGGGTGACTCCAGCAGACAAATTCATGCTCTTGAAACATTTCTAATAGTCTGGTTGCTTGTTAGTTAATGAAATTCCTTTAACATCAAGTACATACGAATAAATAAAAATAATAAAACAAACTGCATATCGGGAACTAAATATTACTCACATAAAAAAACTAAATTTCGAAATGAAAAGAAAGAAACAAATAGAATTCATAAATTTTTTATTACAGCAATTATTTTTGAAAAAATACCGTAAAATTAAATTTTATTTTATTATGAAATGAGTTTGGACAAAACGCAGTGCTTGGAATATTTGAATTTTGAAGAAAAAAGTAAATGAACATTTTATACAAAAATGAAATTAATATCTCGTATTGTTCGTTCTAAAAGTTAATATAATTAAACGAATTGACTGAATTTCCAAATTTAAACTTAAAAAATAAGTTAATACTTAATTATTATGACCCTAAAAATCCATAAATGACACCAGAAGTGTCTCAATGGAATTTTAAAAATTGGATAAATTTCGAAGACTGTAAATCCTGTCGTAAAAATCAATTCTAATTAAGAGGACCGCCTACATTAGAGGGTCCAAAAAATCGAATTTTTGTTTTTTTTTGTTGCTTGAATCGAAAATATTTTATATGCAGAATGTGCTTTTAAAATCTTTTAAGTCTGAATTTGAATAGTAAAAGGTTGAAATATCCATGTATACTGCAAGCGTGTTTTTCTCAAAACGATGTTTTTCGAAACAATGTGCGCGATTTAAAAAAAGTTACTCAACAGATTTACTTGCTTTGTTTTAAATTAAAGCTTATTTAATTGTCTATTATATCAACTAAAAAGATTCATTAATTTTTCTGATTACAAAAAGTTATTACCACAAAAAAAAAGAACTTTTTTGCTTAAACAAACACTATTTTTTTATATAGTAAATTAATGTTTTTTTAGTTCATATGATAACTATACTCGTAAACTTTACAAATAATTTTTGTTTTTATGTTTTAGATTATTTTCTAGTCCGCTATCCTGCATATACTAAACAAGAAATGTTCAAAGGCCTCAATTTGTTTTCCTTATAATAATTAATTCATGACTAAATAAACCTCAATACATGTTTATTAAAAAGTAAACGTTTTAAAATGATCCATCAAATAGTTTCTTTGTAAAAAAATTAAAAAAGAGCATTTTTTGGGCTCCTAATGTAGACGGTCCCCTTAAATAGAAAAATCCTTATGTGATACACACAGAATGTCAAACCAAAATAGATGTGTTAGTTAGTTAGTTTATTAATGGCACGGGATTAAATCTCCCTTTAGCCAACCATAATATATACGTAATAACGTTTACAGCATTGATGAAGTAATATAGATGCATAAAATAAAAATAAGTGCGGCTTAACTTAATACTCAAAGAAGTTATTAATAAATTTGTATGAGCACGGTATATGAAACGAACAATAAGATTCAACGACTAATTTGTAAATTGTAGCACGGATACAGCAAAATTCGAAACTTCAATCGACTCTAATAAACGCGAATTAACGTACCGATAGCACATTGCGGCCCCACTCGTCAGCTTCCAAAAAATATTCAAAAAGTCTTCAAATTTATACATTAGAATAATTGTTACATCGAATTTTAGATGTTTAAAAAATGTTAAAATCTGAATAATGTTTATGGGATATATGGACGAACCTATTTTGAAGCTCCTTAAAATTTAATTGCACATTGCACGTATTTAATCTTTTTTTAGATATTAAAAATTCTAGATTTTTTAAAACATTAACCCTTTCAGTCGACCTCTTTAAGAAGACAAATTAAACACATCTGTCGTGGATTTTTGTTACATCACAAATTTATTATTACCTGTAAGGGTGTTTAAGGCATCCATAACTGTCTCGATATCTTCCATACAGGGTGCCGTAGGAAACTCCTAATATTTCGGCTGCAGTCTTCATTTCAAGTTCTTTACTTTTTATTGCGTCCATGACACGTCGTGTGAATGGTTCCTCCCAAAATTCTTGTCGCCTGCCTGTCGTCAAGTAGTCATTCATTTTAACAACGTCGCGGAATTGTTCGGGTACTGCCGGGTTCATAGCGTTCGAATTTGTAGATGTGTTCGGTGCTGAAAAATAAAAAAAAAGGGTTAATATTTTACATGACAAATATTTGCAGTACTTTTAATTATCTGTATATGAATAACAAAAAGTCCAATTTAATTTCTTACGAAATTGTAAAGAATTTCATGTTGGGGGGAAGGGACGTAAATCGATCTTTCAAAAAAGGACGTCAACGAACTCTTTGCGTACTTCTTCAACCGTTTTTTGCTGTTAGTAAGATGAAAGGAGATTGATGAATTGCTCAAAATACCTTCATCCCCTTTTTCCCTGTTTAAGGGATGAATTTTAAAAAGTCGCCTTTCGAAGGGTTGGAGGTGAAATACGATTTGAAGTTTGGGATACGAAACCTAGGGTAAACTTTATGCGTCATTGAAGTAATTTACATTTATGATAGCAATATTTTTGCTATTTCTTATGTTAAGTAAATATCAATTTTACTTAAAAATTATGTTTTTATAGAAATGAGAATTTGAAATGTGTAAATAAGGATGTAAACAATTATAAATTCATTCTGTGTTATGATGATAATTAATACGTTTAATACGCAGCTAATACGAATTGTGTTTGTTGCAAAATCACTAATAAAGTATTATTTATTAATTAAGTACCCAGTGAATGCTAAATTAACAGTTATTAACACGGTATACACGTTTCACAATCAATTTGCAAGCAGTAATTGAATTATCTTCTGTCAGAAGATTTAAATTTCTGTAATGAATGTTATTTTGCAATTGTAACTACTAATAGAACATTTATAATGGGATTTTGAATGACAATTTTAATTTTCTAGGTTAATAGAATTACTGTTTGGCGTAATTAGATTAGTAGTACTTAACAATATCTGGCGGAAACTAAAAAAAATCGAAATTGATGTCCTTAATGATTTTTACAAACCAGGACCCTTAATTACGAGAGTTTTTTTTGTTAATTAAACTACTGTACTACATGTACAAATTCATGAAATGAATTTATTTTTTATATGATAAACAAAAACTATATATTCAAGAAATTACAGTCAAAATCATTCCCTCACTTTGTCCCAACTGCTAAATTCGAAGAGAATCATTAACTTTAATCGAAAAGTACTTGCTTATTATTTGTTATCTTATTTTTTACTCATATATAGAATAGTATTGACTATATCTACATGAGTTTTTAGTTTAAAAAAAGCAATTGGAAAGATTTTTTAATATAATTCAAAATTTGTCTGTAAAAAATCGATCATTCCCTCAACGGTTTAAAATAATGTAGTTGGAGCAAAATTTAAAGGTTTATCAAGCTCCTGCATTTTTGTTGTTGTTGGCAACATTAACCTTGACAACAGAAACTATAGCGGAAGAGAAACTATAACATCTTTTTTGAATATTACATTTTTTAAAGTCATTCCTTTATGTAATGTAATCAAAAGGTAAGTACTTTTTTATTTAAAATAATCATAACATATTTGTATATGTTTCCAGTAGTAGTAAAGTACTGTATTCTCTAAATCTAAATTAGTTAAAAACTACCAATTAGAAAATGAAAAGTGAGTCACCAAATGAAGTAGTAATAATTTCTGCTAATAAAAAGCTAAAACCTACTAATTCTACAAACTATTAAACTAAAAAAGTCAATATCTGTTGATAGTAGAATTTACTAATGAATTAATATTTTCGTATTATTTGTTAGTAAAAAACTTACTAATTGATGGTAACTCACTTTTCGCTGTAGATAAGTCGATTTTGATTAATTCAAGTTTAGAGAGTACACAGTTCGAAAGAAAGTATGATTATGTTTATAAGTTTTTGACAATTCAATGTTTCTTTGGTTTCAATACGAATCTGAAATTTGAAATTCGAATTTGAAATTTTTCATCTTTATATTTAATTCAAACTCGAAAAAGTTGATGATCACTATAATATTTTTATTAAACAAGACATAAACTAAGAATTGAGCAAAAAAATCGATAATAAGTTGAAAACAAAATTATCAACTCAATAAACCAAATTCGACTTTTTTCGAGAACCAGCCATCTGCTATTAAAAATATGAAAATCAAGCATTAATTGGTAAATAAATGGAGTAAAATGAACAAACACGAATAAGAACCGTCAATCGATGTAAGTTTATTATATTCCATTTGAGTTTTTTAATTTACCTATTGCAGAGCATTTATTGTTACAATTATTTTTCAAACAAATAATACATTTTTGAAGATGGCTATCAGTATAACCGAAACGACAAAATAAAATTTGTTCATTGTCTATTGAACTATGACTATTGTCTATTACTATTACTAATAACTTCATACATTTTTCATTAGTTAATATTAATTTTATATAACATCTTATAATCTAAAAATACAATAAAATAGATTTTTGAAAGCCTACTAAAACAATTTTTTTGGAAAAATTCCCATACTGTCTGGTTTCAGTGGGATGTACTCTAAAAATGAAGACATTTTCATGAAATACTAATGATACATATACCAAATTTCCAATAAAAATTTTCTTCTTTGAAACAATTGAAATATTTTTATATAGCAACTACTTTCTAATCTATAACACAAAAATACAAGAAAAATGGTAGAAAAAAAGATGTAACAAGCTTTTAGAAAAAGAGATTATACGATGTAAATTCAAATTGGCAAGTTTTCTAATTAAATACCATCGTTACAATTTTCATAGTTCTTTCGATCTGGATATCTTAATAAAGCAGGCTGTTATCTTTTATGAACTGTTTAAAATAAAAACGACGTTATTACTGTAATAACGTTCATACGAAACGATTCCTCAGATGTTCTCTATGTCTTGCTGTCAAGAAATTCCTTTCTAGCAGCAGAGCGTGAAGTTCGATCATCAGGTAACGAAAAAATTTTAAGTGCTCGTTTTCTTTATTTCTTCTGTATGAGAGGAAAAGCCTGTAATTTCTTTTGCTTCTTCCATTATTACTGTTAGCTTTATTTTGTATGAATTCTGTTTCAAGTTTCTTAATTTCATGCCTATTATCTTGACTGATTTGATTTCTCCTCGTAAGGTAACTATTCCAATAATCGAACGAGAGTACTCCCAACTTAATATTTAACTTTAAAGTGTTCAAAAATTAATCGAATAATAATAGAAGTTTATATTAGTTATCATATTTTATTCTCAAGCTTGGTCCACACTATTTTTATATTGAAAAGCCTGTTCTTACTTATTTTTTTAGAGATCATATTAATATTAAATCAAAAGAATTGAACTAAATTACTGAATATAATCAATACCTTTATTTTTCTCTTGATCTGAAATACTGTCATCCTTGGGCATGTTGTAGGAGATCTGGAATAAGACATAAAAATGTGAGAAAAATGAACAATTCGTAATAACGTGAAATTACAATGACTAGAAAAATGGAAACTCTTCTTGGTTGAATAAAAATTGAACATGACTCTTTTTTACTTTAAAATTTAAATTAAATTGTGGTGTCCAGATTGTAAAAAATTGTATTATAAAAAATGTTTTAATTTTTAAACATTTTCGGGTGAGAAAATATAAAAAATGTACGTACAACGGGCATAGGTGGCGCTGTGTCGTTAGATTCTGCCATCGTCATTTCGTCGTCCCAACTTTCATGATCCCCTCCATCGCTCATCATTTCCTCCTGTTAAAAACAACAATCGTTTAATTTTTCTTAATATTAATAAATTCGAAGCGTTAAAACATTTACGTGTACCCAATGAACGCTACATGAAATAAAAGGTTACGTGACATAATTTCAAGCTGTTAATTTGTGCTGTACATGAAATGTGATTGAAAGATTATTTCAATAATTTATTTACATTTCACTGCGGAAGGAAACTTATCTTTTTTTCTATAATGTTTTAGTAACTTTTAGTTTTATAATCAAAATATGTATGAAATGATTTTCTGGACTAGTTTCTTTCCCTCAATGATCAATTACTGCTAACATTTATACAATACGTGCACAGTATGGTTTTAAATTGCATGTGAATTTTTGTTTTGTCGTAGACTAATGACTATAATCAACATTATTTTGATTCTAACAATACATTGTCTATTGTGTACTTGACAAACAGTTAATATTGTTGATTAAAGTCGTTTAAGGGTGCAAAATAATACATCCAAAGCGTGCAAAGTTCAGGATGTTCGAACACAATCAAACGTTTCGTAAAAATAAATTAAAAGACAAAAATTGAAGAAAAGCATTAAAAAACTCTGTTAACCCTTTAACGCCGGGAAGGACACTTTCTTCCAACTATTTTCAACGTTAATTTTCTTTATTAACACGGATGTAAAATAAAAGAGGAAGAACCATTTCTAACGTATTTGGGATCGCTCTTTCAGAATCTGCTAATAAAATTGCAAAAAAATGAATTTTCACAAAGCTGCTGCCATTTGTATGAAAAACAAATAGAAATTTTTGACAATTTTGTTTCAAAAATTACTTTTTTTGAATACGGCAAGTATCCAGAACACTGTTTCACTTGAAAATATCGCGTCCGCAATGTCTAAGCTTCAAAATGGTGAAACGTATTTTTGAAAATTTTAAAATGGCGTATCCAAAGTGACGTATTCAAAATGGCGACGAAAGGATTTTTGTCCACAAATGATAATATCCAGTGTCCGTTTCTTTAATTTTTTTTTAATGACACTGAGTATCCAAATATTTTTTAGGTGTCGTTCAAGAATGTGAAGTCAAATTTGAAAAATTCCAAATGGCGGATCCAATATCGTGGACGATATTTTCAAAATTAGTCGGATTATTATGAAAGTCGTTACTCGGGAGGTCGCTGAACACGAATCCGAAGTCTCATTTCAAAAATTCAAAATGGCGATTCCAATATCGTCGCCATATTGGATCCGCCGTTTTGAATTTTTGAACAAAAAATATTTAGATACTCAGTGTCATTAAAAAAAACTTGTTTAATGAAGCGGACACTGGATATTACCATTGGTGGAAAAAATTCTTCCGTCTCCATTTAGGATCCGTCATCTTAAAATTTTCAAAAGTACGTTTCGCCATTTTGAAGCTTAGACATTGCGGACGCAATATATTGATGAGAAACAGTGCTCAGGATACTTGCCGTATGAAAAAAAAGTTATTTTTATAAGAAAATTGTCCACAATTCCTATTTTTTTTTTATAAAAATGGCCGCAACTTTTCGAAAATTCATTTTTTTGTTATTTTATTGACATATTATGAAAGAGCGATCCCAAATACGTTAGAAATTTTCTTCCTCTTTTATTTTACATCTATATTAGTAGAGAAAATTAACATTGAAAATAGTTGGAAGAAATTGTCCTTCCCGCCGTTAAAGGGTTAAATAAAATCCATTTGGATTATACATTGGTACTACATCAATGACCTCCAAAATAAAGTTTTATGTACGTGTTCGAACATCCTCAATGCAACGTTGAATATATCACCAAGTGTTTATCGAAATTCTACGAATGTACAAGCATCAAATATTAATGGTACTGTACTAAAGCTGTCTGTGATATGAATACAAAAAAATGAAAGGCATCTACTTCTTAAATATGAAATATTAATGCATCTTCTTCGAAATATGACTCAAAGCACATTGAAATAAACGAATTTAAATCCGTGGCCATGATTGCAATAATTTTTGCAATCGCCCTTATATTGATTATAAACATTTCTAGAATTAACGATGTATTGTTGTGTCATAAATTTAGATACTCTTTATCACCGTTGGGATTAGTAATGAATCATTTCTAGTGGCATTTTTCATGAGCTTTGCCAGGAATGTTTTACTGAATTTACAATCTATTGCAATTATGCAAAATTTTAAAATTACAATATTGTGGTGAATGGAAACATGAATAAAGTAGATGCATAAATATTTGTAGTTTAAATTGGAATAATATTGATCTGCATTTTATCAGTCAGTATACGAAAAGATGGGATTCCCTATTTTACCTGATATTTGTTTGTTTTCTATCTAATTGAATTTTGAAATCGTTGATCAAATTTGATTAAGAAATGATGACGTAAACCATTTTAACGTCATTTATTTATTATTCAATTCATTCTACCCTTAATATCCTGAACTGGTTGATAAAATTAATATTATTCCAATCAACAGAATTTATACATTAATGATGTGGTATATTGTGTAATGATGTATTAAATTTCATAATTAACTTACAGCTTCATATAATTATTTGGAATTTTATTTAATATCGCCCCTTGAAAAGATATGGCAAAAATGTGAGAAATAGAACCAAAGTTGTAAAAGATCGAAATAAACCGAATTTACAATTTGATTAAATATTTGGATAAATACAGGATTTGAATTAATATAAATTGCGATGTTAAAGGCACTAAAAATAAACCCATTTAACTTGATTACAAAATACTTCAAGAAAATAGGTTAATTGCAGTGATCAATAAGTTAAAAACGACAATTTTAGCAGTACGTGCAGTTTTATTTTAAGGCAACGTTTTTAATCTTTTTTTTTATTAATGAGGTCACATACCTACTAAATGCGTTTACTTTCGGATTGCTTCTTAAATAATCCAAAAACATTTCTCCGATTCATAATACCAACGGAAAAGTGAACCGTTAAAATAAATGTTCATTGATGAACATGACGCATAATTTATACATTTTGATGAAATATTTTTTGTTTCGAAGTATGTTTACTTCAAAGAGTTTCTTTTAATTTTTCCATTTCGGTCTAGAAAATGAGATTGTAAGGCTTAAAAACTGTAAGGCTTAACGAAGTCAGAAATGGGTCGGTCGATAATGTCGATTCCTGACATAAAACAATTATATTAAGAAAAAACTAGTTATATTATAATAAATATTTTTAGTATATTTCATGATTTAATTGAAATTTCATGAATATTCTCCAAAAGCGGCTTACATTTTATTTTTATTTATTTAATTTGAATTTTTTAGGTTAGGAATTGTAGACCGATCTTGAAAGATGTCAAAATTATTTCCAGAATATTCGCAAATCAAATAATGTGTGATGGCACGAATAAAATTAAGTAATTGTTTAATTTTACTGTTTAGTGAATCTTTTAGGAATATATAATACCTATTTTTTAAGTATAATTTCGAAGGTATTAATTCTAGTTTCATCGACAGTACTCGCAGTTTTTCTGCAGCCTACCAGATAAACTTATAGTAAATTTGTGTGTTTTAGGTTAAAGGGGTTCTTTAAACATCATTTACTACTTTTTGGGGGATTTTTTATGTTAATTCATATTTTATCAGCAAACCGCTTTATAATTAGTCGGTCCGATTTCTATACTTATTTTAAAATTTATTTCCTTATATTGTTAATGCTCAAAATATAGATGTCCTTTTCAAAAAGACGAATTACTTAGTTTAAAAATATTTTTGTGAAAAAGTGTACATAAAAAATGAATTAATTTTTTTTTTTAACATTCACCAATTCTACAAAAACAATTTCTAAAAAATTATGAAAGAAAAGGATTGATAATTGACCAAGAATTTTCATAAATAAACGAGTGTTACCATTTTTATGCCTTGTGATATTTAAGGGCCTGTTAAAGGTACTAAGTTGATAATGTCAATTCCTACCTAAAATTTCAAAAATTCACACTAAAAAAAGTATAATTTCAATGTTATTCGCAAGAAATCTCGCCTAATTATGAATGGTTATTGCAGAAATTAATTACGTTCAGAATAATTGCCCTAAATAAATTTGGAATTTGAAGTTTCGTTTAGTTTAATTTGGTTATTTGTTATTAAAAATAGTAGACAACAATGAAACAGTGAATTAGATACAAGGAAGTATGGCTTGACTTAGCTTCAATCCAAAAGGATGTAAACTACCTCGTTCAGACTAAAAATAAAAATAATCTAATTCGCCTAGATCCTGGACACAAACCTAACGGTGCTCGACACGATTAGTTCGCCTGGTTACCGCTAGGAGTGTAAACGGCTTTGCTTCATGCTCTCCTCAAAAATCGGTTTCCATTTCGTCCTTAGAACGTATTTTCTCCATTTGTATGAGAATTGAAGACTGATTGACAATTTCCGCAGAATTCATTGCAAAGAGCTTAAAATGAAAATTTATACACGAGTGGCGCTATCTACCAGTTCGTACAATAATAAAGAGTTAGAGATAGGTTGTCATCTACATTTGACCTTCGAGTAGCCTTTGTTTACGTATATAATATTACGTTCGGATGTACAGTAGTCCTTCCCTTATTCTAATTTGTCCAGTCAGGCAAGATGGCGGCCTTCTTCCCTTATTCTAATTTTCTCCTCGCCCCCACTACTTAGACTTTTGTCTCTTTTTCTTTTGTTGCGCATGCGCCGTTATTTGTATTTATAGACAATCCACACGTCCATACATGGCAGTAGGAAGAACGTGTGAGGGGAAATATTAGAACAGGAGAAGAGAAAAAATTAAAATAAGGAAAGACATTAGAGTAAGGGAAATTAGAATAAGAGAAGGGCTACTGTAGTATGTTAGTACTTCACTCTCATTTGACATTCGCGCGACCTTCAAGTATCCTCTACTTGACCTCCCTTTCTATATAGAACGTTTTACTCACTTTCTTCTTGAAAATGACCATGAATTATTTATGATATTGCATTAGGTTAAGTTATGTTAGGATAGGTTATGATAAGGTGTAACCTATATTTGACCTGAGCGTGGCTATTAAACATTCTCGAAGTTACCTCTCTTTCTGTTTACAACGTTCAAGGAAATTTGACTTTGAACATGAATTATATTCGTAGAATATTGAGTTATAAAACGATATTTCAGTGCTTCACCTGAATTTGACCTTCCTTACATTTTTTATGCAGTATATTTTGTCTTACTTTCTTTTGTAGATATATCGCGGATAATTTGGTATCGAATATTTTATTCATGAACATTTTATTATTGGACATTAGGACTCATTGATGAAGTAAGTAGTTAAACAACACCAATTTAAAAATGTAGATTACTAATCATGAAAAACATCTTTTAACAATTTACAATACAGTGGTCCTCCCCTTATTTTAACTGCGTCCTTTATCTTAACTTTTTTTCGTTCCTTAAGTTAACTTCCCCTAGTGCGTTCCCCCACCATTGAAAGTGTTCTATCTCCTCTCTCTGTTTTTATTCCCTCATATTGCCAGCGGTGAGGATGAGGGGAAGCGGTAAAATAAGGGAAGAAGCCGCCATCTTCCTTGACTCGAAAAGTTAAAATAAGGGGAGGGCCACAGTAATCCGATAAATATTGCAAGATTTTACCCACGGAGTGCACACCTCATCAATATAACGAGGTAGAGTGATCCTCCCCATATTTTAACCTTTCGAGTCAAGGAAGATGGCGGCTTCTTCCCTTAATTTAACGCTTCCCCTCACCCTCACGACTGGCAGTATGACAGAATATAAACAAAAAGAACATAGAGTGGCATCCTTCTTTACCGGCAAGCAAACAGCAGTCCGCAATCTTTTGCACACATGTACGTATGTGCATATGTGGGCTGCTAATACAAGTGCATGACGAATGGTGGGGGAACTCATGAAGGAGAAAAATTAAAATAACAGACGAGATAAAGTTAAAATAAGGGACGCAGTTAAAATAAGAGGAGTTAAAATAAGGGGAGGACTACTGTATTGACTATTTTAACAGCAGTAGTTGGACAATAGAATATGATTACGAAATGCATTAGTAGATATGAAAGCGAATAAAAAATAATTTCCCACGTTTTTGCCATATCAAATTATTTTTTTCGAAATTTCCGAATCGAGTATAATCTTTGGTCCTCGCGGTTGGGCCACGTGGGCGTGACGTGACCGCGTGAAATCGGCGCAGTGTAAATGTTGTCGCGCGTGTGTGCACACCCTAAAGCGTGTCTGACCTTGTTAAGAGATAATGTGCAGTCTGTGCCTACGTTTCCGGTTATGCAGGTGATTTTCGGCGTGAAGACATCGTGGGCCGACGGGGGGTCGTCTAGGGGAGGTCGTCCTCTGCGCCTCTGCTTGGGCGGCGGCGGTTCGTCGGCGTCGCCCTCCCTGAGGACGGTCTCCACACCGGGTGGCGCCCCACCGGGACTGTGGCCACTGTTGCTCAGGTCGTTTTGAGCGGAGTCGCTACGCCAGCTAACCTCCGCGAGGCCTTTGATGTGAAGGTCCTCTGCCGTCTTCAGCAGCGATGACAGTCTTGTCTGCAATCAAATCGTAAACATTAGGAAGATTAATTTTTTGAGGCATTCTCCAAGTGCATTTTTCTCTTTGTGCAAGAACGATTCTTTTTTTTTCTGCAAATTTTCATGAAATATTGTCATTCTTCATTAAATTGTAAAATAGTTATTAAAAATAAACAATAATAGTTTTTTTTTTAAGAAACTTGGGGTTTCTGGGTTTAAGGCTTGTTATTTTCGAGATTTACACCTATCAGTTAATAAAATACTACATATTATTGAGAAATTACTATACTGTTTATGAAATTGAACAAAATAAAAGGAGTTTCCTAGGAAGGTATTATACAAATAATAATCACAGATTTGAATTTGGTGGCTTATGTCCTGCAATAGCGACTGGTGGTAATTGCATTAATTAAATATTTCAAGATGGTTGAATTTGTTGAAATAGAGTCCCTCTAGGGGACTCTATGTTGAAATATTGTCATGCGCCCTCTGTCGAAATTATTTCAAATTACGAACCGCGGGCTTTTTGAAAAAAACTCTTTATGGAAAATTACGTCAAAAATGCTAAATTAAGATGGTAATTATATGAAAAATATGGAGAAACCTAAAATGTGTGAAATATTCGTAATTTTAACATTTATAATTTTTTTAGAGGTTACAGACTTAAATTCTAAACTAGTTCACCGGTAAGCTAGGAAATTTCACTAAAAACCCTGAATAAAAACTTACTGAATCGATTTTTTTAAATTCGGGCCCTGTAAAGGTAATTCTAATTATTCTAGACGGTTTCCTATTAAATACCAAAGAAATTAATTGAGAACTGACAGAGAATGTTTGGAAATAAGGGGTTTTTTATTTATATGAAAATCGATCCACAATTGCATCTCATCATATTTTGAATTATTCAACTGATAAAAAGTTGTTTTCAACAGAGTTCAGTAAATATTTGTGATATTTACTAGAGATTTTATTATTAACAATAAAAATAAACAAAAAGACATTTAAAATAAAATAATAATTATTTGTATCATAGTTTGCAACTTTGAATAACCAAAAAAAGAAACATAATGGAAACTGATGAAATTTGAATGAATGTTGATGCTTTATGCATCGCAAACTACGAATTATCTAAATAAGCAACTTAACATTTTTTTTTAAGTCAGAAACTCGTCTATCCAATTAGCGATAATCGTGAAAAAATTCTATTTCTAAATTTTTGCCAACAAATTTTTGATTGGTTTTTGATAAAGAAAAAAAATGAGTTTCAAGATATTGAAATTTCAAACAATTAAAAAATGTTAAGTTACTATCAACATTAATATATATATATATATTTTTTAACACTCCGTGCGTAAAACACGATTTTACGCACTAGGGCGAAATTTTCATGTACGTAAAATTGCGCTCTACTCACGTCGTATTAAAAAATATCGTATGCAACATGGGCGAAATATCGATCTCCGTCGGTTGTGATTGTCACCCTCGCTCCGCTCGAGCGACAAACTTCACACTCGTCGAAGATCGATAATTGCGCCCTTGTTGCATAAAATACTATATTTCACGAGTTTCCATTATTTTTTTTTGCTCTTTTCAATTTCATTATTCAATATCATTTTCCATTGCGATATTAAAATCTTGAAATGTAGGTCACGTGACGATTTTGAAGTTTGAAACCGATCTGTCAATTAGACGAAATGACTTTTTATCAGAATCTTTAAGTTGTCTCGACAAAAAATAAATTAAATTAATTAAAAAATATTAGTTTGTAAAATGTCTATTTAATTTATACGAAAATCAATACTTTACTTTCATTATAAATGAATACTTACAAATCACTCAGGAAATTTGGTAATAATCAAATAATTTACAGTATTCGAAAAACTAATTCTGAAATAGTCTTAAATGCAATTTTGTCGGGTGCAACCTAATTATTATAAATAAATCGACAAAATAACATCGATATCATAATAGCTAGTCTTTAGATCACAGTGAAGTACAAAATTTTCATAAAAATTGATTATTTCATTTACATTTAGTTGGGTGCTGAAAAGTTAGGAGATGTTATGTATTTATCTAATAAAAATAAGTGCATTACTTAACAATATTAGCGAAGAATACAAAAATGATTAGGATACTGTAGTTTATTTGTTCTCTTTTTTATAAAAATAAATAATATTTACTGAAAATATATTTTTTTATATTTCTGTTGCAATTCGTAATAAAATACTATCAACTTTATGTTAATTTCTAATTTTATGGAAGTCCTATTTCTACAAGTAAATGTAGCTATCAAATTAGTTTTTACAAATTGCAAAAACTTTATTCATTTTCCCCAGTAAGTATTAAAGCGCAATAAATAACGTAATTGAAGAAATCAAATTAATTATTCGAGATCTATAAAACTTCAAGTTAAAAAACGTCATCTGCACGTGAAAATTTGTCTGTAAAGTTTCCAAAGTAGAAATTTTTCCGCCATGTCGAAAGATTTATTCTCGGATTTCGCTGCCAATTTTCAACCAGCTGATACATAGAAATGTAATCTTACGAACACCGAACTTAAATCCCTCTAAAACCAAAACACTTTTTCATCGGATTTATAAAAAGTTTTTTTGACATTTCAGTGCCAAAGACATATTAAGCTTTATTACCTAGAGAATTGCAATTTGATTTAAAATTGATGAAACAAAACAAAAATTTTTACATTACATTAAAAAGTAGGGTTATTCCTATCTTTTGTAATACATTTGAAAATACATCAAAGAATAGTTAAAATTTTCTACAAAGTTACTTTAAAACGAAAAAAATTTCTGAAATAAATACTTTGAAATGTAGATAGCCATTCAAACTTAAGCAGGTCAAACCGTAATTGAAACTTTGAGTTACGAACAAACTTAACGAGCAAAGTTTATATTAATACAATATTTTATCATTCTGTCGTCCCTGAATACTTTTTTATCGTAGTAAAGATGGTTGAATATAAAAAATGTATAAATAGCCCAACAAAATCTAATCGTAAATAAATTTTATATTAAATTTTGTACCAAATGATAGAAAATATTACATCATTTAAAGATTGCTTTTAAATTAGTAAAGACAAAAATATCGCATGCGCTGCTGGCGAAATTGGCATTTATTCGTACTGTTTTTTTTACGTGCGGAAAATCAACCCAGTTGAAAATTGCCAAAATTCCGTCCTTGAATCGTGTTACGCGTAATTCGCAAATATGTTTTATAAACATTTCTCAATCAATTTATTAGAGCGCAGTTTCGAAATTAAGGTCGTTGCGGTATGCAATCACGTGTAGTTTTTTAACTCGATATAAATTGATCGTAAACAATTCACAGAGTTTTTTTAACTGTACTAAAAAGTTACTGGTACGTGGAGCGTGAAAACGATATTTTAATTTTGAAAAGAATGTTCAAATTCATAACTCATTTTGATTAAACTTCAAGGTCATGTCCAACACGTGCGATAGATTCGTTGAACCCGACCCAAGCATGCCACTTGAATTTTTAAGAGATGAGTATATTTTTGATTGGAATCTAATCACCACTCGTTTCTTCTTACTGTAATGTATATTGAAATCGTTCTTAAGAAAAAGGTCAGAACGTTTCCTAAGGAAATTTTGTAGTGATTTAATCTCTTTTATCACATTTTGAAATAGGAAATGTATGACCTGATATACATGCGAAGAACTCACATACATACATTGCCTCGTAATAACTCGGGTAAAGTGTTTACACGACCAACTTAAAATTTTTCAATCAATATTTATGATAAGAGTGTTTTCAAACGTGCATGTCTTTTGAGATAAAATTGCACAATTTTAACAGCTTTTCTCCGATATCTATGTTTGTGTCACGTATACTTCTGTTATTAAAGTATTCGAGCAAAATTATACATAAATGTCAGCTTATATAAGCATGGTTTCAAAGATAATTTAAATAAGTAACGAGTTAGAAAAGTAAATGTGAAAAAATTAAAGCTATTTTATTTGTTACTGAAGTAGTGAAATTTAAGACGCAGTAACCTACTTAAGAATTGTTTCAATAAAATTATTAACCTGTTTTGCAACATTTATTAACTATTTTAGGGACAGTAGTAAGAATAGTTGCTTCTAGTCATATGAGTACTGTACGTACGAACGTATTAAGAAATAAAATTGTTATGACAACTGCAATGAATTTGTTTATTTATATTAAGTTTAGTACACAAAAAATCTAATTTTGCCCAATTATTTTCAGATACATTTTTTCGGAAAAAGTCTGGCAGTGTTACAAGCAAGATAGAAAAAATTCAGAATACAATATTTTGTTATCTACTGGCCATTAAACTCGTTATTGTTGATATCAAATTCTTATTCAGCGACACCGAAAACTCCAGATATATATTCTTGCTGGATATTGGAACCGCGATTTTGAATTTCACAATTTTGACTTTTGCAGATAGCTAATTCCTTTACGTAACATGATTAAAAAGATGAAATTATATAAAATTTAGATGTTGCAGTTTGCAAACAAAAAATGGTTGTTTTTTATTGCACGTTTCATCTATTTTTTTATTTTGAATCAGTGAAAAGTAATGCGAATCAGATTAATAGAGCAGATTATTTATGAAAGGTCTGATCAGGACATTAATAAGTTTACAGTGTTGATTATCTCAATACTGAATGGATATAATAATACAATAGACAATATAAAAAACGACGAATCAGATGAAGGCAGATCGTCATTAAAAAAAATCTTTGGAGCATATTTGAAATGAATAACGGTTTGCTCTGATGAAGATAGATAGTTCCTGGAATATCTCTGAGATATTCTATGCTTAGATGAAGATTATTTATCTTATATATTTTATAGAATATCCTATGGTGTCGATTTTAAATTGAAAAAGTGGAATGTGAAGTTAAAAATATCGCATAAAAAATCATGTATGGTTTGATAATTTGAAGAAAAATGTATAAAAATGTTATATAAGTAGTATTATATCATAAAAGAAATAAATACACTCCATTACTAATAGTGGTCGGTAATACTAATGCTCACATTAAAAATAAATCCTAATTAAAATTAAGCACCCTAAAAGGCTTTTTTTCAGTCTAAATTTGAGCTAATTTTCTTAAATTAAGTCAATATTTGCGCTTAAAATCTTGTTTTTAGTTTTGGAAATTTACTTTTAGTCAATATTTAGGTTCAAAATAAGAATTCTCTAACTTATGTATGATAAGCTCGAAAAAATTTTCTGTAAGCATAAATCTCGACTAAAATTAAACTTTGCTGTCTGAAAGTAAGACTTTAAGCTCAAATATTGACTTAATTTAAGAAAATTAGCTAAATTTTAGACTGAAATTAAACCTTTTACATTACTTAATTTCTAATGTAACAATTTTAAGACTTTTTTTTCTGTGTAGGCAACTAACTGTGGTTTAAAAAAGTTGTTCAGCAGGAAAATGTGTTTAAATTTGAAAATAGTCAGAAAATAAATATTATTATAAAAAAAAAGCAGTAAAAAATAGTCAATCTTCCATTAAACCTAAAACAGGATATTTATTGAAAGTGAAGAATACACCAAGATTGTGATTATTCATAAAATACAGCTCTAACATTTCATGAAAAGATTCATTTTAAATGTTTCATCACAGGGATGGATAAATGTTACTGACTGATTAAAAATGTTAAAAATATCTTTTTGAAGATTTAGATCATATTATTTTAGAATTATCCTACATATGACGGTTGCATCCTAAAATCGGAGTGAGTTTCATTAAAAAAACAATATATTCTTTAGGATTAAAATCTACTTCAAAGAAACAAATAATGTTAGATTAACTTCTTTTAGTCATTTTAGTCCAATGGAGTGAAAATTTGCTGCAACAATTTTATAGTACGTAAATTGCCAATATTAATAAAATTGTATCCACCGCACAAAATTAGTTATTTATTACTTAAATACAAACAAACTACCGTTTTTTTACAGGGATTTTTCATTTTTTGAGAAAACTCGAATCATTTTAAAGTATAAAAATAAAACTCAATCGATGAATTCACTTTTACTGCAGGCATTAGTGTTTCCTAGTTATTACATTTTCGAAACATTGAATTTTGCTAAATTTTATCCCTACTTTCAACATTGATTAAAAGTTTTTCAAATTTCTCCGGCAATTGATGTTTTTTTTCAATAATATAAGCTTTCAGGACCTTTCAAATCATTTAAAAAAAACTCTCTACATTATTCCAGAATGACGTTTGAATTCCCCCTAACCCTAACCCTAACCTAACCTAACCTAACCTAACGATGAACTGAATTATTTTATATTTATTTATACCTTTAATTTTCAAAGTGAATTAAATTAAAAGTAAAAGAACACACATCAGAAATGGGGTGTCTTAACTTACTACAAGTAATGACTAAAAATAAAATAATGCCATTGAAAACCAAAGAAGGAGATCGATTTTGTGATATTGTATATCAACTGTCGAGTAGTACTTTCAGTTTGCGACTGAAGACACTTCTAGCGTCCCAAAAGAAGTCATTTATAACGTCTTTCTATAAGACAACCAAAAACGGGATGTACCTCAAAAAACCTGACAAATCACAAAACAGACTCTTCAAAAACTCGACATTAAAAAATCAGACATTTCAAAAAGCAGACATTCAAAAACCACACTACATACAAAAAATGACTTCGGGTCGACGTCCTTAAGATCTCACTGGAAGGCCGTTTGAAAATGTTTAACCAAGGGATTAATTTTTTAGGTCACTTGAAGGTCAAATTAGTTGGACCCCGGGATTATTTATTAAACACACTTAAAATTAAATCAATAAATGTCTGGGTTTTGAATGTCGGGGTTTTTAAATGTCTGTTTTGTGATTTATCGGGTTTTTGAGGTGCACCCCAAAAACGTCTTAAAAAGGAGGACGAGTGTCTCAAAATAAGACACCCGTTTTTGCAGTGTTTATTCAGTACATAACGTATCCCCTTTCACTTTGGATTGAATTTTGAAGGTACCATTTGAAAACTTTATTTGTGTAATTTGTCTCCTTTGAGTTCCTCAGCATCATCAAAGGGGAAAATATGAGACTTTTCACGAACTCAGAGATTTAGAGAACTCGGAGCAGCATTACAACCAGTGACAAAAAGTACCGGATTACCGATCGAACGAGGAAATCAAACAATACTGCTGTACAACAAGGAAAAACTCTGATTGAACATGGAATTTTTGTCAGCAGAATGAAATTTTTTTAGCTCCGCTGTAACTTTTTAGGACTGATAATCAATCGTCGGAGATAAAGTTGGTACATACGTTGTTGGCAGGTACCTCGGCACAGCAGCTGAAAACGTAATATCCATGTACTGGCGCATTCTAAGGCGCACTTGGCACGGGGAAATACTGGAAAAATTCGTCTCGACGGTTCGAGTGGCTGGCTCTCGATGCAAGGGATGGCTGCTGTAGGTACGCAACGATACGAGCTTTTCATTTCACGCTTGCCAAAGTCTGCTCGTTATAACGTTATCAGAAAGGCAAAAAGAGGACGACGAGCCCGATACAATCGAGCGAGAAACAATGGATCCAATTATTACTTGCTAATTTTCATCGGGATAATGCCGCGCGCCGCTGAATGCTAAATAATATGGGGACTTTCTACAAACGGTGGCTTTCTATATCGCCAGTAGTAGGATCGTCGTCATTGACGACGACGACGACGACGACGTCGTCGACGAGGATGATGACGATGTGGTAGTATGCAGCTATTTGCTGCTGGCCGTCTGTCCCGGTCTGGCTCGGCTTGGCAGAATTGGAAAAATGCTCGATCTAGGTCAACGGGCGGCAGGGGGGAACAAATGTATTTCAGAAATTGCCGCTTTCGTTTCGTTGGCTCGCCATGAAAAACGTGCCGCGTGATGCAAAAGCGATCGAGCAAAACTTCGCTTTATCTACGGAATATACATATACATGTGCAGAATGTATATTAAATTTTCAGCACACAACCACCGACCAGCATGTACCAGCTTGAGATTGCTTCATGAAGAGATAAATTTTACGACTCGGTTATATCATTTTGTGTAATTTGAATTATTTTGTTTTCATCGAAAATGAACCACCGTCCGCTGATGAAATCTCGTAAGAGGTCATTCTCTGTGAATGAGTGAACCTGAGCAGAACTCTTTTCAGGGAGGTTAAATATTGATCCAGACCTGATGAGACAAATGCCATGGTCTGATCAAGTGATAATAAGGCGTGTCTGATCAGGAGTTCATTAGTGATGTCTGATCAACACCTGATGAAAGTTCAATAAGGCTTGTCTTATTAGACATTCGTCGGTAGCGCTAGATCAATAAATGAATTTCCACAGTTTTTAAACGATGATTCATAAGAAGTATAAAAAAAATAACACTGGGTTACAAAAAAAGGTTGCGGTTTTTTAATTTCAAAAGTCTTGTATTTAGTTAGTTAGATAGTTAGTTACTTTATTAATGGCACGGGATTAACTCAATTTCTAGGACACAATGAACAAGTAAATAGTAAATTCAATATATTTTTTACGTGACCAGTTCCATAATAGTCGAGGTTAAATTGCAAAGAAATTGATTGTTTAGCACTATGTTGAGACATAATAAAACCAAAATGTGACGAGATACAACATTTCTAATAGAGCTGAAATGAAAACTTAGGACCTGAACTTTTCGACCCAAAAGTGAAAGATCACTGCTGATAGTAGGGTAACCTAATTTACTAACGAACTTTTTATAGTAGGAAAAATAAGTAATGTTGCGAGAGTTGATGGAAATTGATGGACTCCAATGTTACTAGGATGCTGACCACTTAGAATTTAAAATTTAGTACGACATATTCCGCCAGCCATTTTGAAAGTTTCAAATTTAACTTCAAATTTGATTCATAGACCTAAAAAAATATTAAAGTGACTATTTTTAAAAAAATCTGGTCACAAAAGATCAATTTTTTAACAGTTCTCGTAACCTCAGCTATTTTTTCCACGATAAAAAGGTTGCTGGTAACTCAAGTTCTATCACGACCGTCAGCGACCTTTCATTTTTGGACAGGAAAGTTTCAGTTCTAAGCTATAATTTCAGCTATATTAGACATTTTATAAACCGCCGATTTTGGTTTTACTGTCATTCAAAAAGTGCTAAAAAGCAATTTTTTTGTTACGTGAATCTTGATTGGTATGGAACTGACCACATAAAAAATATTATGTTTTACACTTTTCTTGTTCTTGGCGATTTTCTTCCAATTTGACGCCATATTGGAATTCCTGTTGGTAGAAACTCACTTTTGATCTCGGAATTTTCAAGAGCGACCTCGAAAACAGTAGGAAAACAGTACTTTTTAATTTTTGTCAACTTTCATCTTGGTACGAAATACTTGATTGAAATTGAAATAAAATAAATGACCTAAATATTCAATAAATACAAAAATTTTTAAATACTCAAAACTTCGTTCTTTTTTATAACCCAAAGTGTAATTTTTAACGAAAAGATGTAAATAAATATTTCTGATTTTAAGTGTATAATTAAACCATAATTAATATTTTATATTAATTAATGAGGAACCACTTATTAAAGAATTAAAGAGGACCTTAGTATTTGTCTACACACAAAAATCATTAAATGACTATAATAAATGAAAATTATAGATCAAATCCATATCATATTTAATTTTTAGTTCATCGAAAAAAAATTCAGCGATGCCTGAAAGAAATCTTTCCAAGATATTATAGCTGGGTGTCCAATGAAGACCTGATCAGATCACACGTTTCATTCCTGATCAGGTCCTGATGTAGATTCAAGGAAACCTTATTAGGATCTGATGATGATCATGTCCAAATTTGTGCTTCGAAATGTTCGCTCTTAACGAGGGAAGTCCCTTAAAGGATTTATAAATATTAAGCTCCAAGGTGTGACATCTCGCTCTAAAGGAATAACAATTCACTCTTTTAAACAAACATCAATTACCTACAACTAATAGTCAGTCACAGGTAATTTATTGCTAAACCTAAAAAGTTAATAATGGTCACGAATGTTCAAAGGCAGGTAATTTTTTTGAAGTTTTTTTTAGTTGAAGAAAACGAAGTTAGTATACGTGACTAAACTTATTTACAGTCATTTCTTAGCTAAGGCTACTACTAAAATTTACCATTTGCTGCTAACTTTTTTCCTTGCAAGAATCGTCCAGTTTTTTCTAAGATTACAGATCCCACTTCATGAAAAACTTTCTTCGATTATTAATTATTATAACATAAAACTTCTCAAATATACAAAAATTGAATTTTTAGCACATTCAGGTAATGGGATGTTAAAAACATGATATCATGAGCAGATTCTGACCGCAGATTTTGATTTTACGTAAAAAATTACTTTAGCAATGATTACATAGAAGACATTTAGAAGTGTTAACACATTGGCAGCAAATTTTTTGTCTTCTCAGTGTTTTAAAATTGAAACTGTACTCCCTAAATGTCTTAGAGTTTTTAATAGTGAAAATGTACTATTTGTTAAAGGAAAACGCACTCTGAAAGGAGTGAAAATTCACTCTTGTGTTAGAGTGACACAATGTTCAATCCACTAAATCTAGAGTGATCTGTTTCGATAATAATTGTTACAGGAATTTAACATTTTGGAAAAATTGTGGACCATAAGGAAATCAAAAAAGAAGAATAAATTGAGTAAAGAATATAATAGGTCAGTACACTAAAATTTGCATAACATATTAATTCCGTGTGCTGTAATGATTTCTGTAATATTTTAAAACTGTAAATAAAAACAAAGGGTAGATAAACGACAAATATCTACAGTGTAAAGACATTAAATAGGGTATATATGGAAAGAAATTGACAAATTTTATGTAGGATTCTAAAATTTTGTACTATTACGAATAAACAATTAAAGAAACCCCCGACTAAATTTACGACAGTTTAGTAAGAATAAGTCTTATCTAGTATTGACTTTCATAATGTCGATACTGGTATTATAGTCTGCTTGGATCCTTCAATAGTATTGGTTTAATTTATTGAAATGAAATGAATGGCGACATACATAAACTTTGAAATAGATCGAGAAAACGTAATTATTATTCATATTCTAATTTGAATTTTATCCATTTATCATTTTTCGGTCAAAACAAATCAAATCAAATAAAAACAAATTAGAATGTGTTCCAATAATAGTCGTCAACTTATGGCGAGTTCATGAAACAGGAGGAATACCACATGGTGTTATATCTACTAAAAATTACTCAATTTCTTTAAAATGAAGATAACGCAGGTTTCAGTTTTTACTAAGCTCATCCAGAGTATGAATTCTTCTTGAAAAATTACCTTGTTAAAAAAATGTTTGTCTATTTCAGTAATTTTCAAAGAAGAATTCCATTAATTATTCATTTCAAATCAATTTTTGAATATTTTTCTCTGTACTTTCTACGTTTATTAATTGTCTTACTATATCTTAGCAATGACCATCAGCTTCATCTTCGGAAATAGAAACGTATGTGAGGTTAAGAAATCGATTTTTGCAATTTCTTCAAGCTATAAGGTGCAGAATATCACGTGGAATCGCTGAAGCGATATTTAAATTATTCACGAAGTTATAAGCGATGAAAGAGAACGAGATATGGATCTTTGAACGAGGCCTTCAAAAGCATTTTTTTCTGAAACTTCTTTTTATAGTAGTTTTTATAATGTTAAAAATCTCCATAGTATTTGAAATACTTTTTTACATGATTCATACTCTTGAATTCTTTTTTTTTTTTAATATATAAACTGATCAAATTCTATTTTTTTGAAATTTTTATTTCAATTTTTAATTAATTCTCATAATAATTATTAATACAATGAATACAATATATTCCTTATGTCCTCTCTTCTGTTATATTTTGTTATTATTCAAATGATTTAAGAAAAAAAATGATAGAAACAATAAAAAATTGACAATTTTAAATTCGCAGTTAATTATTAACATTAATACAAAATTTTGTATTTTCTTTGTGCAAACAAAACCAAATAATTTCGAATAATGTAATTTTTGTCTATATAGTAAATTTGAAATATTTAATTGTCAACAGAAATATTTTTCACATGAAAAAAAAGAAGTTGGTACTATCTAAATAGTAGGACAAGAAAGGAACGTTTTCTCCGTTAGTTTTACACTTTAATTTAATCTAGTTAGCAATTCCAAATGTTTCCTACAGCGTTGCAGAACACATTTACAGATTTAAAAAACAAAATATAATTAAGAGTACACTGTATTAAGAAGGAAAATATAAATTAAAAAGCCTGTATAGTTAAAATAAAATATTTGTAAATACTGAAATAAATGTAAAAGAAAAGTTTTATCAATTCAAATGAAAATTGTTTACCGAACGAAAAACGTTGACATCGTTAAGTTTTGCCTTTTTATGTGCATGTTTCTGTATTACAGCAGTGTAATTATGAGGCGAAATTGTATGTTACTATAGAACAAAAAACAGAATAAAGCCTTGTAATTACAGAAATTAATGCGTACAAACGTCCGTGAAATTACCTGTAACTTTTTTCGCGTTTACAGTTGTATTTGTCATAAGTAATCGAGTTCATTCAAAAATGCGTTTCCACGCAAAAGTTTCCTAGAAATCATCTTTTCTTCTTCATTTTTTGCAAAAATTTTCAACTGTTGTACAATATTTATTTAGTTCCTGTCTGGTGAACGCATTGTTCATTACCAGAAACTTTCGGATTTTTATAACGAAAGCACTTTTAACTTTTCTTACGGGGATTCGATTATTTACTCATTTCTGAAACGTAAATTTTTAAATAAAGAATTTGATGAAATTTTGTAATTAACGGGGTGTAAATCTGGCTTTCAAACGTCTTCAATATATTCATCTTCTAAAATCGTTCAAGTGGCAGGTATTGCAACCTTTATTTTCGCTTCGGCACGTAGCGGTATTCAGATTTCTTTAGAAATTTCCTCACTGCATTCGTTTTTCTCCCCAGCAGCTTGTTTATTGCCCATTAATCGATAGAAAGCGTTTAAACCCGTTCATTCGATAACCAATTACGTAACAAAAAGTTTGTTATTTTTATAAAAATATGCTTGTAATTATTTATATTTATTATTGATCGGAAAATTCGCTTAGCCTCAAATCACTTCAATCAGTCTGAATTATAAATAACCAGCACCCGCGGTAACGTCAGATACATATTCGCTCCATAGTCGATAGTTATCATTTATTTATATTTCATATTTTTCCTGTTTTTTTTCCGAGCCGCGCGTGTGCATATTTCAGTTCGAATTTAACATTACTTTCGAGCAAATTAAAAGTATACGAGCATCGTTAATTTGGGACAAAAAGCGCATTATAAACGCTCTAGTACTTCGCGCTACGTATTTCCCGTATTAAATGCGATATTCTGGCAAAAATTGCTGCGAACGGTTCTTGAAACTGTGACGAAATTATTAACGGTAATTTCTTTCTCGACAATTTCCAACTTAGCTCTCGATGAAAATTTCGCGAGTCCGACTATTGTGTACTAATATCTCAACGCCTGCGAGTTAGATGCATCCGAAACTAGCACATCAGTGGTTGATTGTATGCGTCAAAAAAAAAGAGAAAAAAATAAAAAACAAAATATTCCAGGGTGATTTTTCGATGCCGCCACTGCGACGCCAATTTCCCAAGAGTCTTGATTTTTCACGCACGGATATTGTTTGACGCATCGCGGTGAAAGTTGGGTGTTTTTTTTCTTGTCAAACGAATGATCAACAACAAAAAACTGAAAACAAGGCCCTACTTACGTGATCGATGTTGATCTCTCCCTTGTACATGAACTCCACGAGTACCTTGATGTCGGAGAATTTGACGTCGCGCATGATGACGATTGGATCTTTTTCCTCGTATTGTGACAAGATCGTATCGAAGTACGTACTGCACGCAGACAGGACAACCTAAAAAAAGAAATAAACTTTATCTTGTGAACGTGACAATCGATCGATAAATGAAACGACCACATTACTCTATTAAAAACTCTCATCAAATATGTGCAAGCCCTAGCGATCGTAGGTAACAACAGTTGGGAATGGTCAGGATGTATGTGTTGGATGCACTTTTCACGTTTTATATTAAAATTTGAATTTATATTTCACTTGCGTGTTTACTAATGGAATGTTGATCTAGTTTCTACATTTATGGTGACGGATAATTATTATCACATGTATTATAATAGGTTAACATTTATCGGGTAATTCCAGATAGGTTCGCTGCACACAAATAAAATAATCAACGAGCAAAGTGTTTTTTTGCAGAAAACTGCATCATGCTAAACTAGATCATTGCAATAGAAAAATGTTTTCCCAGACACCAAACTTTTACAAAGTTAACGGTATCAGTATATTACGAGACTTTTACAAAACTGTAACAAACAATTAGTCATCCTTTCTTGATATAATCTCGAGTCTCTGGATTATTCGTGTTCTACAAATGTTTTCTCGAGGATTCTTAACGTCAAAAAAAAAAAACAGGAATATGCCTGAGAAAATATTTTTCTCTATATTAAAGTCGGTTTTTACTTGTTTTTGCATTTCGAGATTTCATTTAAGAAGAGGAATTTTATTAGTTAAAGTAATGATGAAGACGTATCATCATCATCATCAGTAGCTGATCCAAAGTATTAAATAGGACATGAACTATTAGACATTTCTAAGATTGATCATCATTGATCAATTGAGTTTTATATAAAAGTAGTGATGTTGCCCGATGATGAAGACTTCCGAGTATGATGTAGAGTAGATAAGATTGATGTCAGTTGATAAAAATGATAGATAACGGCTTGAATGATATGGTTGATGCCAGCTAACGATGAACATTTTGGACGACTATGATGAAACTGGACAATGAAGTTGATCTTAAATCATGACGTCGAAGTCAAGTGATGATGAAATGATTGGATGATGTCATTAGAAGAAGAAGATGAAGTTGGATGGCCAAATTTATATCAAATGATGAAAAAAACTTTAGATAATGACTTTGGGTGAGGATGATGAAGTTGGGTAATGACGTTGATGTCACGTGATGATGAAAACAACATATGACCACAAACATCATATAATCGGATGATGATAATGATGTACTATAAAGAGATTTATATAATTTCTAATCGGTTTCATATTTAAAATTCAGCAATTTTACAACAGATTCGTAATCATGGACTTACAAAACAATCCGTACCATTTTTCATAAAAGTCAGTGAAAATTTCAAATTTACGTCGGCCATATTGAATCCGATAATTTGAATTGGGAAAATCGGTCAATACATTTTAAATCAGCAACCATAAAACCATTTCAATATCGTCTAGTTAAAACTATAATTTAAAAAAATTATGTATTCAAAATATTAAAATTTCTATGAAAATGGCGACATTTTGAATTTTGAACCTTCGACATGTACGTAGTCGGATACCTTAATAATCCCCTTCCACTAAATTTCTTAAAAATCAATAGAAATTTCTCATTTTTGTCCACCATATTGGATCCGCCATTTTGAATTCTGTAAATCGTGCTATAGATGTTGAAATCTCTATTTAAGCCAATGACACATTAACAATCTAACATTTTCCTTGAAAATACTATTTTTTTTAGTACAACTGATTATCCCACCCTTTTTTTTATGTTCCAGTCACCATTTTGAAAAACAGCTGCATAAAATTCAAAATGGACTGCATTTTCAGAAAGAGAACACCCAAAAACAGTAGCATATGAAGAAATAAACAAATTCATTGACATTTTATATGAAAACTGGTTACATGTAAAACGTCAACATTTTATAGGGTTAATATATTTTTAAATAGTTTTTTAGTCACATAAATAATAGAAATTAAAAATGGTTGAGTTTAATAAAATTTAAAAATTAGAAGAAGAGTCTACTCACATAGCCTTGAAGAGGACTCATATCAGAGTCGAAACGTTGCTAAATATTTATTTATTATTTATATTACAAAAAACCTCCAAATTATTGACCCTTGTTTTTTACTCTTCTTCTAATTTTTAAATTTTATTAAACTCAACCATTTTTAATTTCTATTATTCATGTGACAGAAAATTCCAAAACTATTTAAAAATGTATTAATTTATACATCGGTCGAAAACTAAAACCTTGTCAAATGTATTTTATAGCGTTGCTACAAATATGTTGAACAGAGCAAAAAAATATGATTTATAGCGAAGAAAAATGAACGGGTGGGGGTAAGTAAAATATAATATATAGAAAGGTGCTGCCATCTTGCTTTCCCTAAATGTGTAACTTAAAAGGGAGACTAACATACAGTAGAGTTCCGGTATGTTTACCCCCTCGGTTCCTCGCCTTCCCCTCCCGTCGCGTTATATTAACCAAAAGAAGGGGAGCGCCGCTTCTCCCACTCCCGTCAGTCGCGTTATGTTCTCGACGTCACTGCAGGCCCTTCCTCAGGCCCCAGCCCGGAAGGAGGGGGAAAAAGAGAGCGGTGAAAGGTAAATAGAACGAGACGGAACTGGGCAAATATGCTGGGACGTAAATATAGCGAGATGCAATTATACCGGGACTCTACTGTAATATATTGCGCGGTCTGCAATTAATGACCTAATGGATCGTTTGATAGTTCCATGATGGCCACCAGATGTCATGACCGTTCCATTCGATTAGTATTTAAGTATTTTTCGACGAATTACATATTACAGAAGTTATTATTTCGTGATACGTTTATTTAATAATTATTTCTTTTAAAACATTTTAGTAATTCATGGACAAATTCTTAAAAGCAATTTGTACTTTGGCTTAATTTATACATATGAAAGGCCAGCATAAAGAGGAGGTACAACCTATAAGGTGTCCCATAAAGACAGGAATTCAAAAAAATACGAGTTTCGGAACAGTGGCCTTGCGGTATTTGCGCGATTACCGACTTTTCACTGCGAAAATAGCGCCACTAACTTACATGTGAGTTTGTGTACATGTATTATACGAGTGTGTGGGGGTATCTGTCGAACCGATGGCCGGGTCGATAGCGCGCGAACATGCGATCATAAACTTGCGAAATATCAATAATTTTGTACGTTTAAAAAGTTGTTGACGAAGAAATTAACTTATTGGGTGGTACATCGCATAAAAATGAAAAATGCATATAGAAGTCGAGCGTGTAGCCTCGCATCTGTCGTCGATCTTCCGATCGGTACGCTTTATCAGATTATCCACCTGTGTATACCTGCAAATCCGTATATGTGATTTTGTGTGTGCGCGCGCACTTGTCTGTGTGGCACAATATACGTAGCCTTTAAATATTCACCTCGCGCAGGTTCGTACTTGAGTCACGATTTATTTTGAAATCACGAGAAAGCGCCATTTTTTCCCGATTTAAAAAGCAAGCGTTTTTTGCGATTCAATGCCCCGATAATTCCATCGATGATCCAGCAATTCTGTCCTGAAATGCGACTCGCGGTCAACAACGAATCATTTCGAGATTTAATAATCCTCTCAAAGCGGAAGATAATCGGCTACAATCCGTTCTCTATGTGTATGTGTGTGATAATAAAGCAGGCTGGATATTAAATCTTAATTCCATAATGAAAGTAGCGGCGTATTGAAAAACGGTGAAAATTGTCGGATGATTCTTATTTTCAATGCTGTCAGGAATGCAATTTTATCGCGATTTAATACAACGGTGACAGAAGATTGGCCACAAGTTTTTCTATACTGTTGTGCATTGTGTTTGGTATACAATTTTTTAATTTTGCTTTGATTTTTCATTAATAATATTAAGTCTGTTAAAATTCAAGAAAACTTTATCAAAAATTTGTCCTTTACACAGATCTACAAAATAAGACTTTTTTTTTATATCGCACTGGTTTCCAGTGTATTTTTAGTGTTACATACGATCCTGCGTTCTAAAATTGTATATGACGTCATAATTTTAAGAAAAGACCCCAAAAAGCGGATTTTTTAGGGTTTTCGGTATATTTTTTCTCTTTAATCTGGCGTGCTAGAAACTTCTACTTAGTCTTAAATTGAAGCTTAAATCCTACAATACAAGACCCATATCCGTGGGATTAAAAACAATAAAATTTTGTTTTAAAAGTATCACAATTTACGTTATAGTCTACGGCCATTTTGAATGTTGAAAAGAAACCTCAAATTTATAATCAACGACCCGATAAATCCGGAAAGTTCAATTGGATGACCTTAGATCACCTTTTTGATTTACGGTCCGCCATCTTGGATACGCCATTTTATATAATTTTGTGTTTTTCTTTGTAAATTGTATGTAGCTATACTTATTTTAGGATAAGATTCAAGCTTTAATTTAAGCATACGCTGAAATCTCAAGCCTCAAACCCAAAAACACATTTATATGTGTCCGTGCCCGTATAAAAATCGACAAACGAAAAGCCGACAATAAAAAAACCGGGAGCGGGACGAAAAACCAACAAATCAAAAAGCCGATTTCTCAAAATACCGACTGTAAAAAAACCGACACTTCAAAAAATGACTGTCGGCTTGGCTATATGTCTATTTGTGTCGGCTTTCAGACTGTAGGTTTTTTGACCTGTCGGCTTTTTGATTTGTCGGTTTTCCGAGGCGCACAATATCCTGAAGTGATACGCAATTTTGAAATCCGGCATCCATGTTCTGCGCACAAAATTATATTCGAAACCGGGATTTATGAAGTTCCCTAAATAGGTGACGAAATTTTAGCCAAATCAAATTAGTAAATTATTTATTAACGAAGGGTTTTGTGTTGAATGTTTTTCTGACATTTGTTAATTATTTTTGTACAAAATTAACGAGCATTTATTGTTATTACAAATGAAATTTTCTTTTACTTAATACAATTTTTTTTCATGTCTTGGACCAAAAATTCATTCGAGTGAAAACTGGGTCACTTTTATAAAAGAGTGAAATTTAATTCTTTTAAAATAAGACGACAGCCTTTTGAGAGTGAGATTTCTATGGTTAAGAGACATTATTTCAGTTATTCGAATTTAATCATTTGAATTATTTTTAAAAAAATAATAATTCTATATTATATACAATCAAATCAATCTCGACAGACATTGAAATTGTACATACAATACTAAAAAATGATATAAAGTGAAGAAAGTGAGAAATAATACGAAAATATGCAAATACCTTAAATTATTTAACTTAATATTAACTATCAATAATGGTGATGGAAACATGTACAATAATAATTAAATGTAATCACAGTTTACCAATAATTTGTATGACAAATTAGTTAACATTTTACACCCAGAAATAATTAATTTGTTAAACGTAGCATGTTGGTCACTTATTCTCAAATTACCGCGATGCTGCTAATTCGTATTAGAGCACTTTAATTACATCCGAAGAATGAAATGATCAAGTAAACGCTTCAATGTATTAAGGTCATGTTCGTATGAGGTTGGAATTTTTTAAACTTAATCAAATTCTAACAAGTACAGAATTTCGATAATAATTATACGAAATATATCGTGAAACCGGTAGTTAATTTTTATTTTATTGATTCTGTGTCAATTTTCTCTTATTAATAATGAATAATCATTGATTTTTTATAGAACTGTCACTTTTCTTATTAGGGATTTGAAAAGTACTAAATCCCATTGTTAAAAAAATATATTAGAATATTTTAACTATTGATTGACGATAAGTGTTTTACTTTCGTTTATAAACTCAAGAAAGTCTATACTAAATAAAAGCAAAACTATCAAGCAATTTAAAAACATTGTTTTAAAAAAGTATGTTGAATAATTTATAGGTAGTTTTATTAACAATTCGAATGAAAATGTAAATTTTGTGATAGTCTGTATTTGAAGAGTTATTATAAAAGAAAATTAATTTAGTACCTATATAATTCATAATACTGTGATATTTTAACCAAATCTATTTTTTTGGTTTTGCTTGGTGTACTCTTCTAAATAATTTGTTATAAAAACCAAATCGGTTTGGTTTTGAGTACTAAACTAATTTGGTTATCAAAACCAAACTGTTAAGTTCGAAACAACGATTTCAGTTATCAGAAAAAAATAGAAAAAAACGTTCATTTGTGTATTTAATACAGTTTTGTTGCTATAATCCAACATGTTTGATTGAAATCATATACCGGTTGTGTTTCTTTTTTTTGGCAATTGGCAACATCTAATCATTTGAGATGAATTATTATCATTTTGGCTTAGCTTTTCCAACCAAATTTGTTTAAGCATCACAATCAGACACTTCGGTTGATCCAACAACAACCGAGGATTTTGGTTTAATAAACCGAATTCTCTTTTGAGTGTATTTCATGACATTATAAGTAACATTTTCTAATTTCTAAATTTTGATGGTAATTTGCATTTATTTCGGTCTTAATCGAAATTGGAAGACCGTTATTTATAAAAATAAAGAGATATACTAAATATTAAAAGTAGTTACAAACCTTAGAAAAAAAAGATTCCATCTACTATATAAATAGGAAAATATAAAACAGTAAGATAAATCATGTAATTAAGTCTACTAATTAATAAGGAAATCCAACTAAACAAAAATTGAATTTCACGTTATTTACATAAAATAAAATCGCTTAAGATATAACATAGTCGATATACAGCACAACTATCGCTTTTATTTTTTACTTATTAACTATATTGGTAGACTAACTTAGGCAACTATTTGAACAGTATGTTACTTTAAATAGTAACCAGGTAGCAAGAATTATACAATGGATATTCAAGAAAAAATTATCTATGAATACTGGATATTCATTGGATTATGGTAATTGCATTTTTAGGGTAATTTTGTAAAACTCGTAAATAATTTTAAAAAAATAATGCTTCTTCGGGATTCGAACACGATAACACCGTACGTTAGGCACGCATCCTACCATTGCGCTATTTAAAATGTCGTCGCAAACAGAATGGATTTATTGATATTTATTTAGGTTTTTATGTGTATATTATTTATATATTTATATATTTCAAGATTTAAATATCACGATCAAAATGTCAATCCCCGATATATTTCGAATGTATATTACATTTACTTTAGCGAATTAATTGAAATTGATCATTTAATTACTGGTTTAACTAATGTTTTTCGAATATATTTTCTTGCACCAGAACGACTACGTGCTTTGTCAAGGCTACTATTTAAATAAAAAAGAAAACTAAGAAGAGTAGCTGTATTGAATTTGGAACATCGGTAATGAATTCATGAATATTTAGAAGTCTTAATCATTTTGTTTTCCTAATAAAACCAACTAATTGAATTTAATCACTGAATACTGAAAGGTATAAATTCTTTACTTTTAAAACTAAAATAACTTTCGTAAATGAGAATTTTGGTAAAAATTGGAATTTCTGGTTATAAACCTATCAGATAGTAAAAATGATCGATCGGAAATGCGCGATAAAAGAGGATCGTTAAACCGGAATCCGTTTAGCCATCGAATCGAAAAAAAGGTAGAGGAGAGAATGAAAGATGCGACCATTGGGAAAGAAAAGGACAAAACTTGTGGCAAGGTAAAAAAAGGGGGGGTAAGTAGAAATCAGACGAAATATGTCAATCACGCGGCCCCGCCCGACTTCTCCGGCCAGTCAATAGCCTGAATATTTAATGCTAGAAGTTTCGTATTGATTTTCTCGATTTTTACGTCTCCGCAAATAAGATCGTAAAGGCCGCAGGCGCATTTCTTTTCCCGAGCAGCAATATAACGCTTTATTATAGCCGACGCTTTTATGGGGGGAAATACGGCGATATAAAAAAATAAATTATACTCGACTCCGCCATCATCCGCGCGCGCGCTTTTCATATCGGCTTCATTACTATCTCCCCCCAAGACTCCCGTATTTTTCCCCCTTAACGTCGACGGACATTGAACATTTTATAATGTCGAACAAAGATCTTCGTTATTTGCAAAAGAAGAAAAAAAAACCGAGGCGCCCCGACGGGGCTATGGCTTTCCGTTAATTAAACAGCCTACGAATATCGTTATACTGGCGAACAGACCGCCCCCTATACCGCGGCAGTTGTATTAGTCCGTGCCGCGCTCAGCCTCGTTACGTTTTTGCAATTTCGAAACAAATGCGATACCTACTTCAGCCAGTACTAAAATACTGCCACGGTTTTTGTTCAAAATCCTCATTTTTGTAATAAGAGTTGCCCTTTTTAGCCGTTTTTGCCTCAAGTTGGCAAGCAAAGGAATTTGATTTCGAAAATGTAAAATGTAATATTATAATTAATATGCATTTTTATTAATCTTGTACGATAATACCAATAATGTTTCAAGGTGCATAATATTGATGGAACATGAGAAAAAACTTAATTATCTGAATTCCAGACAAGTTATTTATTAGTTGCCTCAACCAATTAATCGTGGTTAATTGTGGTGGAAATTTTCGTAAATCATAGTGGCATTTATGAACAAAAAATAGAATTTTGATTTAAAAAAATGTGTCTGCCTAAATTACTGGGGTGCGGGTCGAGAAACCGACAAATCAAAAAGCAGACAGGTAAAAAAATCGACAGTCATAAAGCCGACAGTCAACAAACCAGTCAAAAAGCCGACAAATACAAAAACAGACACATTGTCAAGAGGAAAGTCATTTTTTTAACTGTCCGTTTTTTGATTGTCGGTTTTTTGACTGTCTGTTTTTCGACCCGTCGGCTGTTTGATTTGTCGGTTTTTCGACCCGCACCAATTTACTGAAATATATGAAACATTTGCAGATATGTTGGAAAAAAATAACATTTAGTAAAATATGGAATTTTGTTAATATATTTTTTGGAGAAATAGAAAGAAATAAGGGTCGAACTCGAGAGATTGGGTGCGGATCGAAAAACCGACAAATCAAAAGCCGACAGGTCAAAAAACCGACAGTCATAAAGCCGACAGTAAAAAAACCGATAGTCAAAAAGCCGACACATAAGAAAATAGACACATCGTCAGGAGGACAGGCATTTTTTGAACTGTCGGTTTTTTGACTGACGGTTTTTCAACCCGCACCCTAGAGATTCGATGCGCCAGGAATTAAACCCGAGACCTTTCGATTATGACGCTGCAGCTAGCTGCAAATAGCGTTAACAAAAATTAGGAAGACGCCTGGACAGGACCTGATACTCAGGAGCCTATTTAGACACTGATCAGATCAAACGCTGCATTCCTAATCCTGATCATGACACGATGTATATTCAAGCATCCTGAACAGATCCTGACCAGGGCCTTCTCAATGTTTCTACTCGGAAACAATCTGCGATAAAAAAAAAGATCTATAATTTATTCCATTTTTTTCTAGTAATACATGGACGAAGGGTCCTATAAAATATGACATAACTACCTTTAAAATTCTATAAAAAATGACAGAAGTCATTAATTTATAAATAATTAGGTAATTCTCCAAATTCAAGATCATAATTGACATGCATCTGGCAATGGTCAAAATGCATTTCCGATACTCCAAAATCCATTTAGAAAAAAGTAAATAATACTAGTACGTTAATAGAATTTTGAGGTGCGGGTCGAAAAAACTACAAATCAAAAAGCCCACAGGTTAAAAAATTGACGACCAAAATACCGACAGTCAAATTACTGACATTCAAAAAACCGACAGGCAAACAGCAGACACGTTAAAAAGCCGACAGACAAAAATCCGACACGTAAAAACGCGACAGTAGAAAAACCAAAATGTCATAATACCGAAGGTCAAATGACCGACACCTCGAAGAACCTACTGCTAAAAAGCCGACACATAATGACACACTGACAAGCGGGCAGTCATTTTCAAGTGTCGGTTTTTTGCTGTCGGCTTTCTGGCAGTCGGTTCTTCGAAATGTTTGTTATTTAAATGACGGTGTCATGACAACTCAGTTTTTCAACTGTGGGTTTTTTGACGCGTTGGATTTTGCCTGTCGGTTTTTTGAGCTGTCGGTTTATTAACTATCGGTATTACGACAATTCGGTTTTTCTACTATTGGTTTTTTTTATATTTTTCTACTATTTTTGATGTATTTTACCTATCGGGTTTTGGAATGTCGGTTCCACCAAGTGTCGGGTACTTGACTGTCGGTATTATGACAATTCGGTTTTTCTATTGTCGACTTTTTTACATGACGGTTTTTTGCCGGTCGGTATTTTGACTGTCGGTTCTTCGAAGTGTCGGGTATTTGACTGACGATATTATGACAATTCGGTTTTTCTATTGTAGGCTTTTTGACATGTAGGTTTTTTGCCTGTCCGCTTTTTGTCTGTCGGTTTTTCGATCTGTCGGTTTTTGGAATGTTGTTATTTTGACTGTCGGTTCTTCGAAGTGTCGGGTATTTGACTGTCGGTATGATGACAATTCGGTTTTTCTATTATCTGCTTTTTGACATGTTGGTTTTTTGCCTGTCGGCTTTTTATCTGTCGGTTTTTCGACCCGCACCCGAATTTTGTTAATAGGATATTTTGCAACCCCGGCCAAATATGCGGATTCGAACGAATTCACAGTATCATAGAAAAGGCTTTCGAATGGAGTGCAGCTATCGAACTTGGACTCTGACATGCACAAAAAGTTTAATACCTTGAGAACGACTAAGAAAGAAGCGAGTGTATTTGTGCGAGGGAAAAGAACCGTTATGCAGTTCGCAATTTTAAACGGCCGAGAACTATTTTTTCCCTGCGTTTTATCAGACCTGGAAGAAACTTCATCTCGCTGCACGTCGTATATATTAACAAAAAACGGCAATTTTTAAAGTTCACCGGAATGAAATGGCGGCGCATGCGCTTTAAGTAATGGGTTTGTACTTAATAAATTGCGATACTCGTACCATCTAATATTATATTGGAAAGAAATTCATGAAGCGTTGTACCAAGACAATGCTTCATTTCATTAGGATCAAGTTGAAAAACAGGTTGCAGCGTAATTGAATGCGGGATTCCCTCATTACATAACTAACGGGATGCCGAGATAAGGCGTGTGAAAATTCCTCGCATTATAAAATCTCGATCGTTTTGACCCTTCCTAGCGCGCCTATGTTATGTGATTTATTTAAACGCATGTACGTTTGAAAACTGGTTTCGAATCTACAGTTAGTCTCGTGTGATCGATCCACAGTCATAATTTTGACATCTTCATAACTATGCACGAACTTGTCGAAAACATTGACGTCAGAAGCAATTTCAAAATATTCTACGAATTTCGCATTTTGATATTTACTTTTTTTAAACAAATGGGCTATGCTATGTAGGGTGTGAATTTCTCACAGCATAACATGGGGATTTACCGGAGATTTATAAATGATTTCCTACTTAATGTTGTTTATCGTAGCAATAAGAATTAATCGCTAGGGGAAATAAATCTTTGTATTTAGCAATAATTTTCTGTTTTTTATGAATTTTCATGTGTTTCACCGCTGTATTCACTGTTAGTTGTCAAAAACACTTGTTTTATGTGACTATTCGCAGATTCACGATACTAAACCCGTAAGAGTATATTCTTAATATTGAGAAAAGCGTAACATCAATTTTTAAACGGTTTTAAAGATGGTTTCTGAAGACATTACACCTAAACATATTTTAATGTACTGATTATTTTAAATTTAACAACAAATTTATAAGGAAATTGTTTCTATTTTTGTTCATGTCTGTTAAGAATCAAGAATTTTTTAAAATACGGATTTACGATTGTAAATTAAAGAAAAAAAAGCATCATCACAATTATTTTCCAGTGCAGTTGACGCTATTTCATAAGAAACATTAAATATTCCAGGAAGATTGTAGTTAAGGAATATCAATTCAGTGCAATCAAAGTTCTTTCAAAATAACAAACAAAAATCAAAATACGGAACAGATAGAAAATATCTTCTTGAAGTTATCGGAAATATTTTCATGTTTCGGCTGCCACTTTGGACCATTCGACCTTTATTTTCAAAATCCTTATTTTAAAATTGTAGTTTCGAGGATGCTATCACATGACTTCGAACCAAAATTATGAAGGGGCATAAACAATAGGATATGGAACAAAAAACGTGAAAATTCCATGTTTTTTTTGACATAATCATATGTAGTTTTTCAAGGATGATTTTTTTATTAATTTAATAAGGGATTTTGAAAGTTTAATTAATTTTAAGTCAGATCACAATTGATTGAATATTTTTTAGAACCTTACAAAAAATACATGATGAAATCTGCATTGAAAAATGGGGTGCGGGTCGAAATACCGACAAATCAAAGAGCCTACTATACTTTGTTCGAAGAAAACATGGTTATGTTACGAATTACATTATTATTAAAACAAAAATACAAACGAAATTCGTGAATACTTTTAAATTTCGGTTTTTAAGCTTGTTATTTAATTAAAGTTAATTTACATAAATCGTTCCTATTACTTTGTGAAAGTGTAATTTTTAGGTGTCCGATTGTATAATAAAATTATGTTTCCTTTTTTAGGTTAGGAAACAACTATTATTTTTTAAGGTACTTGAGGAGGAGGAGGAAGAGGGGGTGCTTAATTGCTTAAAATATAATTTAGTAAAATATAAAAACAAAAAATAACAATGACTGATTTGATTTTTAAAAATTCGAGTTTGCTTAAACTACTTCATGAGCAGACTCCAGATGAATAGAAAAAAAACAAGTAATATAGGATTTTCTGATTTTCAAAATTGGTTATTAGTACTTATTTCTGAAAATAGTATCTTCTATCAAAATTTATCGCTCTTTATATCGAAAAGGGGGTTCAAAAGTGGTTCCGCCTATAACGTAGGAAATATCACTAAAGAACGTAAATTAAAGATGACTAAAATTAACTAAAAATTAGTCAATATCATTTATTTCCGGAAATTCTCGGTTTGTTCTCAATTAATTTCTTTGGTATTATCTAGAATACAGTCTATAGTAATTAGAATCACCTTTACAGAGAGCCTGCATTTTGAAAAATAGATTCAGTGATTTTTTCTTTACGGTTTTTGCTGAAAATCGCTACCTTATCGACATAGCACTTAAAACCCCCATAATTGCAATACGATGGTTGGTACGATGAACCAGACATACCAAACGTGAGACGAAGAATCGGTCATTTCGTAAGTTTTGCGACAAAAAACCAGATGCTTTAAATATTTGCGACGAAAAACCGCCATTTCCTTGTGTGAGTCGAAGAATCCGACATTTCACAATTTGGCGACGAAGAACCGGTCATTTTAAAAGTTTCTACGATATAATGTATCGCTATAGAAAACCTTGAAATGTCGGGTTCTTCGCGGCAAGATTGTCAAAAGTCTGTTTCTATAGCGATATATTATATCGTAGAAACTTTTGAAATAACCGGTTCTTCGTCGCCAAATTGTGAAATGCCGGACTCTTCATCGCCCACAAGGAAATAGCGGGTTTTTCGTCGCAAATATTTAAAGCGTCTGCTTTTTTGTCGCAACTGTCGAAATTTCCGGTTTTTCACCTCACATTTGAGATGTCCAGTTCTTCATACCAGCCATCGAATAAATGTTAATGAATCCAAATTACAGATCCCTACTTTATCGGTTGACCACTCTACAGTTTCATAACGAAGTATAATACATTATCCACTACTAAAATTCGTTACACTTTCTACAACGCAAATTTCTAAACTACAAAGCAAAAGCCTAAAACAAAAAAAAAACGAGAACATAGGAATTTCATCTGATAATTCTTGATGTAGAATCGAGGTCGCCTCTAAAGCGCCGAACAATTTTCTGCACAACAAGCGCAGTTTCCTCAATGGCAAATTTGAAAATGGCGTCGGCCATTTGGCGCTTTTGCGACGGCGAGCAACGTAATTCCGAAAACCGGAGACAAAAAAGTGAGCTTTGCAAGTACAGGCACCATTTCTCCTGCTCGAAAGCTCCGAAACTTTCGAATGGGAGGAGTCCTGGGAGAAGAAATCACTCCCAAGGCGAAGTTATTACGAGGATAATGCCTTCGAATTATTATAGCGGCATACAAAAAAGCTTTTCGCATCTCGAGGGCACATTATCGATCGGGCTGGCTAAACAAAGGAAGTGGCCAATCGCGCGATACGTGCAGGCCCGAAAACGAGAATGATAATTTTTATGAGAAATGGCACGAGCGCGATAAGCGATTTTGCATCGCTTGCATAAATCCATAAATAATACATCGATCGCCCCGTGCAAGCTCGGTTTTCTTCTCGATAAAACGCGAACGTTGTCGAGCCTCGAAAATTACGAAAACCCCAGGCGATACCTAAAGGAAAAATCGTGGAAAAGTGAACAATTTTAAGCTCGTAAGGTTTAGTTTTTTAATTCCCTTTTTTGGATATTTCAAATACGAATGTCGCGATTTTAATATAGAAACAAAATACAAATTCTCAGGTTTCTAAATTAAATCTTGGAATACTGAATTGTTTGTCAATACTTTGTGGCTTCTTTCAAACCGAAAAGTGTACACAACTTAGCCTGGTAATATAGAATCCTGAAGGAAGTTAAAGTTACTTAATCCTGCGATATTAAATCACTTTTTATTCATTTTTAATTCCTATGATCATAGCAGGAAGTCAACAATTCCTTGATTGACATTCTTAGCGTGCAACAGCTTTCAACCGGTTTCATCTTAAACAGTCATCATAATAAGTGACTGTTAAATAGAATGTATTTTTTTAATTCTCTGTAAATGTCTTGACATTTTATGGAGTGAGCTTTTTTAACGCCACTCTGGTGATAGAGTAAATTATCACTCTTAACGTGTGCTAACTCACACTTCGTTAAATATCGACCTTAATTAACGTTTTTAAGGAGGTTCTAAAATGCTCCACTGATGAGGTGGGAATCTTCAGTAAAAACCTTAAATAAAAAAAGACTGAATCGATTTTTCCAAACTCGGGCTCTGTAAGGGCAATTTTAATTACTATAGACTGTATCCTAGAAAATGCCAAATAAATTAATTGAGACCTGACCGGGAATTATCGGAAATAAATAAAAATTATATATTTCCGAAAGTTCTCGATCAGTTTTCAATTAATATCTTTGGTATTTTTTAGGAAACTGTTTATAGTTCATAGAATTGCTTTGACAGAGCCCAAATATTAAATATGTTATTCAGTCATCTTTTATTTACGTTTTTTGGTGAAATTTCCTACCTTACCGACGGACCAATTTAGAACCCCTTTAACCCTAATATATTAGCCAACCCAGTTGAAAATTTGAGTTTCTAAAGAAAATAATGCATTTGCGCCGGGTTTTTTTAAAAATCCAATGCAATTGGATGTTAAAGAAGTGCATAACATTGCATTTAAGTTAATATTTATTTAATATTATTATTTATAACCAAATAAACAACTAAAAATCGTTACTTTTATAGAAAAAAATGCAGTCGCTGGCAACTGGATTTATATTTAGATTGGATCGAGATGAAATTGAGTTCTCGGGGGGTTTTGAGTTTGTTGTTTACAAATTTGTAGTCAAACTTTGAAAATTCAAAGTGGCGGATTGAATATGGCCGACTGAAACGTAAAAATTGCCTGATCGAGATTAGACTGGAAACTAAGTATGTAATTGCAATTACAATTTTGGTCGGCCATATTGCATCCGCCATATTGAATTTGTAAATTGTAGGTTCAGGTTCGTAATCAACGACCCTAAAAACCCACGACTACCCAATTTTAACTGGATCAGGTAAATTTTTACATTTTGGTCGGACATCTTGAATCCACCATTTTGAATGTTCAAAATCGAAATTCAGACTGGTGATCAGCGACTCCAAAACGCCCCAGTACCCAGTTTTATGAAAAATAGTTCATCAGAAAAATGTGTGCCGGAAAGAGTTAAAGGGGTTATAAAATGCTCTGCCGATTAGGTAGGAATTTTCACTAAAAAACGGAAATTAAAGATAACGGAATAAGATTTTCAAAATTCGGGCTCTGTAAAGGCAATTCTAATAACTATAGAAGGTTTTCTAGAAAATACCAAAGACATTAATTGAAAAATGACTTAGAATTTTTGGAAATAAATAAAAATCACTTATTTCCAAAAATTCTTGGTCAGTTCTTATTTAATTTCTTTCGTATTTTCTAGGTTACCGTGTGTAGTAATTAGAATTGCCTTTAGAAAGCCGGAAATTTGAAAAATCGATTCATTCAATGTTTATTTACGTTTTTTAGTGAAATGTTCCTTAAATAGCTAAAGCCCATTCGACCACTAGATTCGCTGATTTTTCAGTTCATAAATAGTGGAATTTCACATTCAAATGCTCCTTCAAAATGTGAAATAATTTTATTTGAAAACATAATTTTCTGGAATAAAAATCACTACTGAATTTACTAAATTAATGATGTTTAAAAAGATATTTTTTAAACTCATTATTCACATATATTTAAAATGAGCCACAAAGAATTCAACGAAATTTAATTTCACGCCTATTTAAAACACAAATGAACGTTACTCAAATGTTCTACTGCCCACACGTGTACACTTATCACCCAAACTGATATCTGTTGTACTCCGTAAGTTTTAAAAGGGTGGCAAAAAAATCAATATTCATTATTTTTATTTTACTGCGACTACAGTGCCAGTCATACTGTAAATTAAAATGGCGTCTTTTTTCGGATGAGTGAAATTTCCGGAAACGTGGAAGCCGTCAGCTATTTTTACACGTGAATATTTTCCGAACAGTATGAGGTCAATTAAATTCGTTATTTTATTTTGAAAAGCATATATAATGTATATACAAATGTCCATTTAAATGAATTAGTGGATTTTTACTAATTCTTATGATTCAAATTGTACAAACTGAAAAAAAATTTACTTACAAGTGGTAGAAAAATAATAATATTCTTAGTAAATCGAAACTATACTAAATGAATCGAATATTAGTAGCGTAGATCTCAAATGTTTCACTAATTTAAAATACGATTTTTATTTAAAAAACAAAAATTAAGAAGTAATAATCGAGAAAGAACATTTTTGTAGTTAATTTTATTGTATTAATTTGGTTTGAACTAAACAGAACAATAAACAATCTCAAAAATGAAACTAATTTCCGATTTGTCATTAGCATTTTACTTTACAAATATACAAACAAGAATATTTACAAAACTTTTTTCAAATTTCGTATGTTAAACTGTATTATAAACATCGATTTCTCGCACTATCGCGAAATACATGGTTGCGACAATTGGTGTGGCGTCTAGCGGTAGAAGCCGTAACTACAATTCGTGGACTTCATGTGACAAATATTTTTGTCAATAAATTCAAATGATAAAATTAAATTAATTACAAAATAGTGAAATCATTTTATTATTTGCAATTAGTAAAATGAATTATGGTTAGACTAACGTTTTTTTCATTTCAATTAGAATTATTACTGATTTAATATTAATAGAAATGTCAAATATTTTTCACTTAATTGTGGTACTCAAAATTATACAGATTTTTATTTTAAAAAGAATAAAGAAAAAAAATTGTGTTAAAAACGTAGTTTAATAAACTGTAGAAGGATATTTTTCCTGGTTTGGTTATTTTGTTATCTAGAAGTTTGTTTTTATGGCATAATTGTTGCAATGGTAATTTTTTAATGTCAAAATTGCTTTTTTGAAAAGTCAAACAAATTTCAAAGAAAGTACTTATTTCGGTACATTATTAATAATTCGTATTTCGTTATAACGTCAATTAGAGCAAAATTGTAGGAATTATCTTGTGAACATTCGATCATAAAAGAAAATTCACTCGTGGCGATATTTAAAAAGCGTGTCACTTCCCGGAATCTATAAGTAATTGAATTCGCAAGAATCCGAGGAACGGTGACGTATTTTTGGATCGTTTAATGCATCTTAATATTGAATTCGTTTTGCACAATAACCTTCTTCGGTTTAATTTAATCACGAGCACTCCTTAAACATTTCAAAATTAGTATCTGAAATATGCCTGACATCTTTTGCATTATTAATAATAATAAAAGGAATGATGTATGTTAAAATATAAATGATAAAATAAAAATTAAGAAAGCATAAAAATAATTTTTTTTTTAATTATAAAATGTCACATCTGTGATGATTTTTAAAATACTTTCGTATTTTGATAAATGTGAATCTTTTTGATATTTTTATGTTGATATTTTCAAAAATATTGTAATTGGATTTTGTTTGAAAATTTAACAAAAATTACGAAAAATTCTGAAAAAATACTTATTGTGTGGAGAATTCCAAGCATTTCTTGTTTTTTTTTTATATTTTATTTTAATAGTTGATAAATTTCTATAAACTAAATGTTATAAGTTTACTTGAATTTTTTCAAGATTTTTCAAAATAAACAAAAAACAAATAATAATTTTTTAAAAATATCGATTGAAAAATTTGGAAAAATTCCATCATTCCTGAATTAATTCTGATCATTTTTCACTCTTATCAATTTTTTGAAGAAGCTAATAGTTTTTTTAATTAGATGCGTCCTAAAATTTTTAAAAAAATTTCATTTTGGGCGCTATTTTGAGAATCGCCATTTTGAATTTTTAAATGCGGATTCTACATGTTTTAAAATGTAGAACTCGAAAACGCTCTTCTAGAATAAAAAGAAAACTATTTCATAAGTTTATTTAAGAATTTTGAGATGAAAAATTATTTTTAATAGAAAAATTCGCATTTTTCTGTAATAAATTATTTATAACTTTTAAAATATCCATTTTAGATAAATTCTGGTGTGATTACTGAAACAACATGACATTTTATATTGGATATGAAATGTCCAATTTTTTCTTTTGTAAATAAAGTATGAAAAGAAAATGTTATAGAGTTTATCGAAAATTGACGACATTTGTAACTTAATAGGTTAAATATATTCGATCACAGATAGTTCGAGTTATTTAAAATTTCTAACATCTATATAAAACGATGTCGAAATCCGTGTACAAATTCTGCACTTTCGTACCGTGATAGGACAAATTTGGCAGCGACTTTGGTTTTAGCATCGAAACAAATTCCGAAAATACAACTTGCAATATTATCGGCATACAAAAAGTTAAATTTTGTCAATTAAAGTTATATATTTAGGAACTATTTATAAAAAGTACCATCGAAATTGTATCTACTTTTTAACGTCTAATTTGTTTTGTGCATTCAAAAATTTGTATGGTATCAGATACGCTCGAGGACCAATCGTTGGTATCTATGCAGTACTCATTTCGGATATTCTGAGCAAAAACTGTGGGGAATTGGAAGGGGCCTCTACTCCCCCTCTCGTCTCTCTCTCTCTCTCTCTCAGTTCAAAAGGTACTTGAAAAGCAGTCAGGCGCGAAGACCGGGTTGATAAAAAAGGGCATTAAAATTTCCGAATTTCAAAGCACCGTGTGTCCTACCGACTATCCATTTGAGGGCGTACGAAAAGAGAGAAAAAAAAAGGCGATGGAAAGAGAGAGATAGAGAACGGGAGATGATTCACGTGTAATGAGAAAGGGTATCTTGAAAAAATCGAGGGGAACCGCGGGAAAGGCGAAACACAGCCTGCCGAGTGTGGGAAGCGATCTGGGGCGAAGGCGAGGGTGCGGGCGAGGGCTCCGTCCTGTGTCTGGGAAAGGGAAGGAAGCGCATCGTACGCGCGAGATTACGCGCATTGTGCGAAATGCCTGCTTCATCGCCCTGACTCATTGTTGTTGCAAAACAGAAGCCGTGAGTTCAAAAAATTCCGAGTCCCACATAAATGGGCTTGACTATTTAAAACGAAAAACCTTTCCAAAGTCTACAATCCTAACCAAAAAAATAAAAAAAAGATAATTTTTCGATGTATTTTTTCCTCCTAATTTCATATAAAAATGAAATTTGTCGGCCGAACCTTTTTAGCCCGCCATCTGAAAAAAAAAAAACACAAAACTAAATATTTTTTTAGTTTTTTTAATTCATTTTGAAAACTACAAATCAGACATAAAAATTTTTATTTGAAAATAATACATTTTCGGCAAAATTGTTCCTGGACAAAAAGTATTTAGAATTAATCGAGGAATACACTGAAATTTTGTCGGAATTTTTTGAACACTTTGTGCACATTTTGAAAAACTTAAAAAGTCTTCCAACAAAATTTGAAAAAATGTCAGGGTATTCTTTAAGCAATTTTAGGAACTTTTTTTCCGAAAGTCTATCATTTTCAAATAAAAAATTCCAGAATCTTCGTGTCCAGTGTCCAAAGATCCAGATTTTTTCGTGTTTTAGCCAAGAAAAAATGTAGAACGGAAAATTCTGTATAAAAAAGGTTCAATATACATTTACTTTCTAATATAAATGGTAAGCTCGTAAATAAGAGACGGGTATGACCACACTAAGCGACTTTTTATATAAAAAAGGACACTCTCTCTCTCTCTCTCTCTCTCTCTCTCTCTCTCTCTCTCTCTCTCTCAGAAATAAGACTTTAATTCTAATAAATCTTATAAAAATATGATATTTCGCTAATTTTTATATGAGATTTTTCGATATTGTATTTTAGAAATTCATATAAAAAGAATAAAATTTCCTATTATTCTTATAAGATTTTTTAGAACAAATCCCTGAATATACTTGAAGTATTATTTCTCGTTGCTATTTTTGATATAAAAAGTCTCAGTGTATATTTTCTTTTGAAAATTTTATGTTGATTTCATTTCAATTTCTCAAAAAGAAAGTATCATTTCAATTCTGGTATCTCTTCATTCCTACTAGTTTCAAACGTGCTCTATCGTTATCCGTTGAGAAATTGAAAAAAATTTGCGTATGAGGTCAATATGGCGAGAGGAATGACTACCATACTGTTTCTAATATTTTGCAAGCAATATTATTATCTGATTTTTGAATTTATCAACTCAAAATCACAGTAATTTTCATAAAAAGTCAGACAAAGTGTGTACAATCTTATTAAAAAATATGTCTCCTGAACAATAATTGCAAAAAATTGTAATGTAATGTAATATTACACTGAACGACAAAATTTAATTTTTGTTTGCCTTTAACACGCGAACAATCATTTCAATGATGTATTTTTCGGTGCCAAAAAAAAAATGGCGCCAGCAGAATATTTTGAAAAGTGAGGTTAAATTTATCAAAACTAACGTTTTTGGGCATATTTCGGTTTATTTTATAGCAAGAGAAATTTTTTGACATATCATTTCCGTATTATTTCCGAAAAATAGTGAGGTATCATAAAATGATGGTTATGACTGTATTTCGCATGTTTTAGGAGCAAAATAAAGGCATTTAATAACAATATTTTTTCCGGAATAAAACTCATTAAAATAACTTTTTGTACAGTTGATGTTTTTTTAAATTACTGAATGAGTTACTTCAACATGTTTAATACCGACTTTTCTTACAAAATAAATCCAACAATGTAAATTGATCACATTTAACCTATTAACTCTTGAAAAAAATTCACTGATTGTATTTTCACCGGTTGTATTTTGTGTAAAAAAAGGTTATAAAGAATGTCTAGGCAACCATATATGACGTAAAATGAACTGAAGTTTCAGAATCTATTGTTACGTTGTTTAAAAAATTAAACCGAAAAACTATATATAATTGTTTTAAAAAAAAACATGCATTTTTTAAATTGTTTTTTCTTTATATCGTTTCTTCCCATTGAAATAATTTTTTTAGTATATACGTATAGTTGAACTTATTTCTTGGTTACCTTCGCATATTTAACAAATTTATTATTAATCAAGCATTTGGGTCAGGCTGCAAAAAAGTACTGTGCTGTGTTTCGCCCCTTATACAATTATTGTTTTGCAATCAAGACGTTATTATTATTATTTTGTTAATATTCGAAATTATGAAAATTCAACCAATTCAAATTTAGAGAACAATGGTTCTATTATTAGTCGCAAAATAATATACATCGAACTCATTTGCATCGATGGAAGTTGACTGTTAGGACGATGTACCGTTAGTACTTTTTACGCGATACACTTATTCAATCTAGTGTAGCTCGCGGTTACACTTCACTTATCTGTTTCCACAATGTCTACATATTTTTGGAATTGATTCTGTGCGCTATAAAATTTTATAGTGCGATACTCAACTCAGAACAAGACATTAGCGTGGCATTTTAGAAAAAAAAGTTCCGGTTGTCAATTTTTAAACAAAAAATGTCTGAATTTATCAACCATTTTTTCGTGTTTCAGTCGCCATTTTAGAACGTTTGACCTTCATTTCCAAATGTTAATCGACATTTCAATACTGAAGTCTAGAAGTTATGTTTCTTTTATTTCAAATCGAAATTCTGAAATAATATGCATGTAAGAAACCAGAATATAAAAAAAAATGCATGTTTTTTTAAATAATATGATTATTTGTTCTTGAAATGCATGCTTGGATTTTTAGAAACTTTTTTAGTGTGAACTCAATCAAACAATTATTTACATCCCAGTTCGCCATTTTGCACCAGTTGTTTTGAATTTGCAAAAATATAAGGTCAAGTTCATAGTCAGTGACCCAGAAAATCAACGAGTCTCATTTCCATTCAGAGACTTTTACATTTGGATCCGCCATTTTCAATTTCGAATTTTTGACTCGAGATATTGTCCTAAATACACCAATAATGAGTGAATAAGGAAGATAATAAGCGGCAAATTCGCTCGAAATACCGAAAAATTAGTCGAACGATCCATCATATTGGATATTTTGTATTTGTCATGGCGTCCAGTTTAAGTCAAATTCATTATACCACTCCCTGGTAGAAATGAAAACATTTTTTGTACAATTCTTGTATAACATTCTTATTTACCATGCTAAGGGTATAGGGAAAATGGACAGTGTAAGAAAAAATAGACAAATTTCTAGCAGGGCTAAATCAAGATAATGGAATTTAAAAACCTGATTGAAAAATGAAATTGTTCTGCATTTTTGCTGCCATATAAAACCATAAAAAGTCATACACTTCAAAAATATATCTTTAAATTTTCGTCCGCCATGTTGGATCCGACATTTTAGGTTATAAAAAATCGTACCGCTTTTTTTAAATGATTGCACACACTAACACACATTTTGAAAGTTTAAAAAGTTTGTAATTTTGTGTCAAGTACCGTTTTCGGAATTAATTATTGATTTAAAAAAAGAAAAATTAGTTTTTTTGCCTTTTTATCTAAAAATTGCCGCCATATTGGCTTTCCTTATGGAAAAAGTAAAATCTTGGATGGGAATCTTTGTAGGGGGAGCCAAAAACATAATAAAACTTGCAGTATTTTATGAATTTTTTATGTTACATCAAAATAGACTAAAATTTTGAAGATTTCATGCATGGTTAAATTTAAGAAACCAGGAAGTGCATCAAACTTCCTCACGAAGACACCAAGAAATGCCTTTAAAAATAACTAAAATACCCATTTTTACACTTTTCTAACGAATTCATAATATTTCGCATATTTTTGAAAAATTTTGTAATATAAAATTTAATTGCACATTTTATCGTCGTGATTATCGCGTAAATAGAGATTTTAATATAAAAAGGCGGTGCTGGAGTACAGTGACAAAGTCGAGGCGAGTTTAGGATATGTTCGCGAAGCGCAAGTAATAATTGAATTTGTTTCGAAAAATCGGTAGATTCCACATTCCATCTCGAGAGAGGTTCGAATACGTGGGAGAAAGCAAACAAAGCTCGGAGGGTCCGTCGCCGCTGGTCGCAGAAAAACCGCGAAAAAGAAAAAACGCGGCTACAGAGTTGACGTTCGAGTGCAAATATCGATTGTGCCCTCTTTATGGACCAGCGCGCTTCGGAGTACAATGTTCCGGCGGTCGTACCTCCGCGTTAACAGGCTTTACTCTCCTCTTCCTTGTTCTACCATGTACCAACCCCCATTCCCTCCAATCTTAACAATTTCTTTATGTTTATGGAAATTTATTCCCGTTTGTTCCGTTACTGCCCGTCGCATCCTGTCCGCCATTATGAATGGCGAAATTCTGACATCTGTCGTTGTTTACAACATCTCCCATAATCGTAACATCAATATTTTTACATCCAGTTAGACAACAAATACATAAATACTTCATATTTAAAAAGATTAATTTACTGCCCATTGTATCTTGTCCGCCATTTTGAATGGGGAAATTTTGACGTCTCTCGTTGTTTACAACATCTGCCATAATCGTATCATCAATATTTTTACATCCAGTTAGACAACAAATAAATTTGTCTCTATATTTAAAAAGTTTAAATTACTGCCCATTGTATCTTGTCCACCATTTTGAATGGCGAATTTTTGTCATTTGTCGTTATATACATCGATCGAAACACATACAAGGATACAATCCGGGACAATTTTAATGACTCTTAAAAGCGTAAAATTAGTCGAAAAATCCACCATATTACATCCGCCATTTTGTATTTATCATATCTAATCACGTAAACTTTTAGTCATTTGAGCAATCAGTCAATGCAAACACAGTAATACATATGAAAAACTGATCGAGAAACCAATTTTTTCATCGTTGAAAAATTTAAATTCATTTAATATAATGATAGTAATTACTCCATTTTGAATTTCGAATTTCTGATAACTGTCATTATCTACATCTACCATAATGATACGGTTGACATTTTTATGTCGCTTTATTTAAATTCATTAAATACTGAAATATTGATTACTCCATTTTGTATTTTGTATATTTGACATCTTTCATTACGTACATCTTTCATATTGATATCAATTCTTTTTAGTCTTTTAAATCCAATGATATAATAAACGTGTTGTTTGTTAAATTCGTAAAATTCTACAATATTAAGTTACTCCATTTTGAATTTTAAAATTTTCATGTCTGATATTGTTTCTAACATTTCCCATTTATATTTTTGCAGAATCTTTTTCAGTTTCAGAACAAACACCTTTTTCGCCATATTGTAACGAAAACATGTAAGATTATCAATTCCTACGGTATTAATGTCGCCATTTGGAATTTCAAATTATTTGCTTGTATCGTTATCTGCCACGTTTACTAAATCCACTCACATCATAATCAAATATTTCGCCATATTGGGCTTTAAGAATTGACATTCATTGAAAACTATAACAGTAATTCCTCCATTTTGTATTGCGAATTTTTGAAACGTATGATCTCTATAATCAAAATAATGATATTGACATTTTTTCGACATCTTGCAGTTAATAAACAAGTGGTTCTCCATATTAGACGTGAATAGTTTTATAGTATTGACTACTTCATTTTGAATTTCTGTCAACTGTCATAATGGTACCATCGATATTTTTAAACCATTTTAGATTTTCACCATATTATTTTATCAAAATTCAAACAATAGTCTAATATTTATTACGCCATTTTGAATTCTGTACATCTGGCATTACTTACATTTGCGGTTGCGGCGTCTCATTGAAATTTTCAAAAGATCTTGAATACATTGATATTTTAAACAAAGTCTTCCCAAAGCCAGGTTTCAAAGATTGAAGTTTCGTAAATGGTAAAATTAATGACACCATTTTGAATTTCGAATTATTGCATTCATTATCTACATATGACACTGACATTTTTCGAAAAATTATATCCAGTTGCGGAATAAATATTCTGTTCTTATTAAACCAGAAAAGCTTAGGAATAAAATCTTTTAATACTACTTACTCCATTTTCAATTTTTAATTATTTACGTTTATCATTATCCACAGCATCGACAGTCGTGGTGTGATTTAAATTGTTAAAGTATCATATGAAGTTTCAAACGTTTTAGTTTCACAAAAACCGTGATATTATTTACTCCATTTTGAATTTTGAATTTTTCTATTTGTCATTTTCTAGAAGGTTTAGAAAATCATGACATACGACAATAATCATTCGCTTAATTGAGTAGATTGGTCGTTATCATACCATTTGGATTTTTCAAAAGTCCATCAAATTCTGTAATAATAGTTACTTATTTTGAATTACAAATTTTTTGTTGTTTCTAATTGAAACTAACGCCATCTGTGACTTGAATTCTAAAACGGGACAAGTAGTTGTAGGTATCGAAATGAAGTGCTGTTTACAACGTTTTACGACAGCCATTATGTTTACCAAATATTTTATAACATATATTTTTTGTATCATAAGTAAAATATTCATTTCTCTGTCAATTAAAAGTGTTAAATGACATTTTAGTTTATTTACACAAGGTTTAGAAGGAACTGATATTTCAACGCCATTTGTTATCCTCGTCAATTCAAAAATACGATTTATTTATTACAAAAAAACCTACTTTAAATCTGACGAAATAAACCTGTTATTAACAATGAATGGTATATTATTCCTGAGTCATATTTACCAAAACGATATTAAGAATGGCTTATGTAAAATTTGACATTAATTGCGTTCCCCCAACATAATCGACAGCGAAAAACAGTTCACGTGACGTATTTAAGGCTTTGACATAACATACAACGTATCAAAAACAAAATTTACAAAAATCTCGGCGAATTAATCGGCCAGTAGCAATCTGCTTGAATGAACCAATCCGAAGCATTCGGAGCAGAATTTCGCTAAATGCGATTGGCGGTATTTTTTGAAACCAGGCGCGCCTGTCAATAAAATAAAAGTATATTATTAATAGTCAGATAGAGTAAGTTCGATAAACAATTTTCCCGTGTAGCGTTTCGTTAATCTGACTCGATCTAATCTCACTGTCAATCAAAATTTCTCAAGAACCGGTCCCGACGCGGTCATAACTCGAGTGTCTCCTGAAGTTCTGTATCAAAATTGCCACATAAACAAATATTTTTTCGACCACGCCGGTTACTATTAGTTGTGTAATTTCGTTACTTGCAGTACACGCCCGCGTGACATATATCTCTCCGTGTGATTTTTACCGCTTTATCCCCGACGTGTACAACTAAATTAATAAAAAGGCGAATAATGAAATCGCTCGACTGGAAACGCCGATCCCGAATACCGAACGTGCTACGAAAAACCAGAAAACGCAATAAATTCTTGCCAGGACTTTCGTTCTGATAAGCTGTATTGAAATGAATAAAAACTACCATTTTTATTCGAATATGAATGGAACTTGCGATTTTGCTGACAACTAGTGTACAATTTTTAAAAACTTTTTTTTTTTGTTAATTTAAAGTGAGGTGTTAGCACTGCACCAAAAAAAGTATGGTTAAAAGAAACATTTTTTTAGTTACATTAACTAGAAATTCTAGCTACCATTTTTCTGAAATTTCTACTGGTGATAACAAAATTATTTTCCGAGAAAGTTTCCTTCAAGATCACAGAACTAATTTTCTAATATATTTTGAATTAATTAATGGTGAACTTAATCTTTTGGATTATTTTTATTATTACTTTTGTTCAAATTTAAACTTAACTTAATTTCATGTAATATTCAGATTCAATGACATGTCATATGCGAAAAAGTACTAACGCCTAACATCAACACACGTCCGAAGGTGCTAAACTTTATGCAATACTACTGGATGCCTTATTACGTAATGACAATCCATTTCTATTAAGGGAGTTGCGTAACGCGGAAAGCTTTGCGTATCCTCCTAGCGGCATGACGGCGAAACTCGCTACAGTTCGTATACTGCGCATGCGCACAGGTCGAAAGGTTAATTTAATCAGATTCTCTCCTTAATATTACCGGAGAAAAGCACGCATAAGTCTAGTAAATATTTTCTGGTTATCTTAACTGGAATCTGATTAAAATATATAGAACTGTCTTAGCGGGCTTGTTACTATTAATCCGAACTTTTTTTAGGATTGTCTTGATTGCTACATGGACTACAAGTGATGAATAATTTGAAAGTTGGAGATGCTAAATTTAAGTTAAATGCATCTATAAAAATTATTAAATACATAGTCGTTTCCGTGGGATTGTTGACGATTTATTTAAAATTACACAGTAATTTGCTTTGTACTTAGCGGCATATTTTTTTTGTCAAATCAGAAGTTAGGTCCTTTGAATTCGACTTAGTTAGTTGCATATTCCACATTTTAATCTATGAGTAAATTTTAAAACCATTTACTTGAAATATTTTTTAAAATTAACTATTTTTCTTTGGAATATTTTTTTATATTTACTTTAACCCTTAAAGCGCCAACCTATATAAAAATAACACAAAGCGCCATGTGGGGTCGTGGGAGACCCCAATCCGAAAATAATATCGTCCTGCGCAGTTTTCGTTACTTCGTTTCAACAAAATTACTGGATACTCTCCAAGTATCATTTTACCCCGTAGATAAGTTATCTTGATAAAAAAAATTATTGGTGCCCGTTGTAAAAAATGAAATGCAAAAGTGACATTTTTCAGAAAAAAATCATAACCCAGGCAATTTTCAATATTTTTTCATAAAAATTTAACTTGTGCCCCTTGAACTGTCGCTGTTTAAGATAAAAAATGCTGTAAAAGTGCAGTTTTAGAAAGGAAAAAATGTAATATTTATGTGTAGGGTCTCCCAGTACCCCCAGAGTGCTTTAAGGGTTAAAATATGAAATTCTTCTTTCAGTATGGATAAATATAACCTAAAAAATTCACTAAAAAATGATATTCTAGTGGAAAATTCAAGAGGTAATGCAAAATCTTCACTGAAACCCAAAATTTGAGATTGAAAACTAAAGTTGTCCTTGAATTAACAAATTTTAATAAATATTAGAAATTTTTACTTTTCAAAAACAAAAATCTCTTTGCATTTATAGGACACACCGACATTTTAGCATATTTTGTCCCAAAAAGACGAGAATAAGTATTTGTCTGTCATCGTACGAAATTGAATCGTTCGATAAAAATTGACATCGATTGTGAAAAAAACACGCGTAAAACCAGTCCCTGGTGGATAACCCTAAAAACTCGTCCTCTTCTTCCGCGTGTGCGGAACTCTTTCCATTCGTTTGAACTTGAACGAATAGGAACAAAAAGCCTGGCAAGACCTCCGAGACTCTCTCGAATAATAAAGTAGTACACGGGGAACGACTTTGGGAAGACAAACATCAATTACCCGATATTTTCATGAAGACGCGTGCAAAGTAATTCGCAATATTTTTTTATCGAATTCACCACGTGACTGGCGAGTTTGCAGAGATTGTTTGGGCACTTGGTAGAGGGGTCCGACATCTGCCCAAAATCACCCCGCAAACACTCATGGCGACAACTGGCGGCAGCGAATCGAAAATTAATTCGCATATGCCCCTGTAACTGAACTTTTTAAAATCGTGCGAAAACAAGGATTTTTTTTTAGTATATAGAAGGAAACACTCGAGGGTCCTCAATCGCACACCTGGAGAGCGATTACCAATTATTGCATATGCGGCCGCGTGTCTTAACCACCTTGCCACAAAATTGAACGGGAAAGAAAGGAATTCGGCACGAAAGAAATTGCTTTGTCTGAATGCTTGCCAAGTTTCTTGTGAAATTTTAAATATAAATATAAGATATAATGGGAAAGCAAATTTAGCAAAATTAAAATAAAATATGATACTTTTTCGAACAATGAAGATTTTAGAAGGCGATAATAAACAATGGTAATTACATTTCGCACGTTGAAAAATATTATCATGTTATCGAGTGCAAGTTAGGTTTCCAACGTCAAGAAATTTCACTATAATTAACTGAGTATTGTGAAATTTATTACTTAAAATGTATACCAAATACGAATTTGGTTAGTACTGAATATAAAAAATATCTCTTCTGTAAATGTTAAATTTCATTTAGGACTCTGTTTCGTGAGTTTAAATAATACCTGTAATTTTTTATTGAAGGATATAAATATTTAATTAATGTATATTTGGAAATTTTTTATAAAGTTAAAATGTGTAAAAGTCATACTTGCAAAAGTCATCTCTTGTTCTGAATCGAATGATACTAATTATTACTCAAATTCTTTTCATTGAAAAATGTAAATGTAGGTTACTAACAACCAAAAATGATTATATTAATTGTTAACATATTATGCTATATTCAATAGTAAACTTTTATAATTTACCATGTTAGACACTCATAAAGATATCAATTGTCCAATATATTTAAACATTTTTTAAAGCGAAATATATGCCATGATATGAACTCAATAATCTACTCAAATATTACTATCTGCAGGATGCAACTTTTATGCCTTAAAACATTGGAAAAACGGTAAAAAAATAATTGAAAAAAAAATTTGTTGTCTAATATCAAAGACACTATTTTGAGCAGTTAAAATGATTAAATTTAAAAACTTCCAGTTCCTAAGAGTGCATAGAATGTTTGTTTTTAAATACAGCGACATTAGATCTTTATTTTTAATGATATAATATCAAAATTTGTGACTTGCTTGATGATTTTTATTTGACTTCAGTAGTCTAAGTCATTGACATTACTCTAAATTTTGTACTTGGTAGATTTAAGGGAAAATCTTTCCGAAATTATCAACTGAATTACCGGTTACTGGGTTGCGTAGATTAAAAATACTATATAAACCGTTTATTTAATTTGTAACATTATTATGTCAGACGACTAAATTTGAAATATAACAAAATGAATTTCAAAATGATGTTATTTTAGAATGTAAAAATGTAACGCTATGTAAAACTATCTAAAAATGAAACAATATTTGGTATATTTTACATGGTATATTTTATATATACATTTTTTATGCATTTCTTTCAGATGATAAAAATTACAATTTTTTCAAATTCATACAAAAACGAGTTTTAAATTTTAAATATTTTCCGCATTATTAATAATTTTTTCGTTTTTTCGTTCCATTTATAAGGGCATTCATGATAATAGTAAACGAGATTCTTGTTGTACTAGGACGCAAAAAGTGCCATATAATCGAACTTTCAGCATTCTTTTACAAAAATACAATATGTCATTAGTGCGTAATGTTTCACACATTCTCAATTTTGGTGTCGTGCATAAAAGTACCTACCATTTTACACACTAGGAACATAATGTACTGTTTCGATTTCTTTTTCCCATCTATCTTGTTATGTTTTTGGCACCGAAGTGTAATTTCAAGGTTACCAAGTAAAAAAAAATTTGACAGCTTGAAATTCGTATTCAAATAAATAGAAATGTTGATAAAAAAAGATATTTAATATTTCACCGAACAAAATAGTAAACATTTTCGAAAAATGCTAAAAAACGATTCATTTTTCAATTACCAAGAGACTTTTTTGCCAGTTTTATTTGGTGTAACGAACTGATCCATGTTTTTAGTCGTTCTCCTACACGCAATTCATAAACGACATGTGCCTGAAGGCGAAACTGACACCTATTTCCATACGCATTTCAGTTCGGTGCAAAGCTACACTTTGTTCAAAATTTATTTCCTATGCTTTAATATATCCTTCTTTCGCACAAAGAATAACTCAAATGACTAACAGTATTAATGGTTTTATTAATTTGCGATCGTATACTATTAAAATACTATTTTTTTTTTGTAAATACTAGTTTTATTTCTAGTTGAGTTTACGTATATGAGTAATTTTCTCAAGCTTGTAATATTCAGAGTATATGACAATATAAGCATGAAATTAAAACTTTTATAATAATTTATCAATTTTACTACTTAAAATTAACTAAAAAATTGGTTTGTTACCCAATATCATAATAAAAAACATCTGAAATATGGAATTTGTCAACTATTTCAAAAGGTACACATTGAAAATTAAACTTTTGCAGTTGTTTCAATTGTTTGCAATTGTCTTTGTCACATTCTAATATTCCTAATAGGAATAGCAACTACTACAGTTTTTTTCTTACAAATAAACTTTTTTTTATAACAGAATATATACTAAATTACTAAATGCGATAGTTTAATTTTCAACAGAAAGCCCTTTCCTATAGTAGATTTTCAGCTGCGTAAACCGGAAAAGACCATAATCGAAAATTGAAAATGAATGCATAATTTGGAACTCGATTAGTGCAAATTTAATACATTACTCCCGAATTTAATTTTAAAAACAAATGTCGCCCTGTTTCCCTTATTGGTTTTCCAGAAGAGCGCTGCTAGCTAACACTAGCAGAAGCATTTTTTTAAAAATAAAACGGCATTCAATTCGGAAATAGGGTGCTAAATTAGCACTAATCAAATTAGAAATTACGCAATAATAAAATTTTCAGATTTTAGTATTGCCAGATTTACGTAGCTTAGATTTCCCTTTGAAACAAATTTGTAACAGTAATTTAGACATTTTTTATTACAAACGTATATCACAATTACATTTAACATTTTAAAAATTAATTTCGTTTAATTATGAGCAATCTTTCTTCAATAATCATTAATAAATCTTTACAGTTTTTTGTCACACTGACTATTCTTTCTATCTTGAACATAGAAAATAACAAAATTGTACAGAAGCTAACCCAACTGGAATGATTTTCCACTAAGGATATAACCGTATTGAATTTTATTTACTAAAAACCCTTTCTCTTTAAAATATTTCCCAGTCATTTGCATTTTTAATCTCAGGAGACTCGTAAAAAAAAGTAGAACGAATCATCGACAGATTTCAAATATTCGTGCAATTCGACAGAAAAAACTTGTTCCGGACATTTACCGCGAGAATACAATAAGAAGCGAAGTAATCTCGAGTACTTTGAAATCCAACCAACCGTGGATCCTTTTTTGTAACAAGAAACCGTAATGTTACCAAATCGGAATAACTATATTGAGATTTTATTGGTAGGGAAGTATATTTTTCCCGGCTTTCGAGAGCGACTTTCTTAACGAAGGCATCTCATTAATACCAGATCCATTTGTTAACCACGCTGCAATTAATTTTTTCGTTTAGAAATTGAAGTTTTATAGTGGCGGTCGTCTAATTAAAATAAGATATTAATGTGGTATATGGTGTATCGCCGCGGTCATGGTTTTAGGTTCTTCCAATTTGTACGACTAGGCGCGTTCGTTCCGCTGCGTTTCAGCCACGTAATTTTTAGTTAATCTATTCGCGCATGCGTCGTTAATTCAAACTACTAATATAATATACCTGTCTACATTCGTTACACGCTTTTTTATTGGACTCGGTACATTCGAAAGAACGAAAAATTTCAGTATATCATTGGAAATAATCAACGCACCTCGAGTGAGAATGTAAAAAAAGCAGCAGTAAATGTTTTACGTGTTTGTATACTGTATAATTAAGCGTCATAACGTTACGTACCTTGTAAAAATAAGCAAACTCAATTCTAACGAGCGAATGATATATTTTATTTATGTACTCGGCATCGCGATCTTCATAAAATTTTTCCGCAAAATTATTTTCAATATATAGTCGGTAACGTTATTAATTGATTGATGCTTTCGATAGTCCTTCTTTTTCGTCACTTACTACTCCGAGATGTCTATTAAGATTAAATTAATTACGAGAAATGCAAAAAGGTCTATTGCACCTTATAATCATCGTTGACACTCGTATACAGTTACCGACATTTTTTTGGTCCTAACGCTCTTGATTATACGTCTAACGAGGAAATCGTAAATATATGAAAATGCGCGCAGATACGCGTCATGCACTGTGAAGGGGTTAATCGTCGTGCAGGATGTGTTACGCCAAGTATCATCAAATTGATCGAAAATTACAATAAATAGAAACGGGCGCGCTCGAGATCTCGAAAGCAGATTCCGGTTCTGGAAATGAGAAAGACACGAATTGTTTAACATAGATTTATGGGGAATGCTCGGTTTATGACGTGCTCGCTGTTTTAGAACATTTTTAAATCTTGGTTTCAGAAAAAAAATGAGCACGGATCGAAAAACCGATAAATAAAAAAGCTGACAGGTTAAAAAACCCGACAGTCAAAAAGCCCAGACATTAAAAAATAGACATATCGAAAAGCGGGCAGTCTTTTTTTGTTATAATACCGTCAATAAAATAATTAAATTTATCGTTAAGATATGCACTGAAAAAATATTGGTGATGTCTTAAATTTTGTCAATTGTACACTCTAAAACAGATGTAGTAACTGGCTCAATCTACGAAATAGTAGATCATCCGATGGTATGGAGTGCACAACAAAAACCCGACAAAACACAAAACATACTCTTCAAAAAAATTAAAAAACCAGACATTTAAAAAAACAGACTTTTAAAATATGTCTGCATTTTGAAATGACTGGTTTTTAAAGTCTGTTTAAATGTCTGGTTTTTTAAAGTCTATTTTTTTAAATGTCTGGTTTTTATTGTCGAATTTTTGAAGTGTATCTCCGGTATGGGTCAAAAACCCGACAAATCGAAAAAGCTATGGGTCAAAAAACCGGCAATAAAAATCGTCGACAGTCAGTTAGCTAACATCAAGAAATATCAATCAATCAAGAAACCGATTCGTCAAACAGTCAAGACGTTAGAAAACCGATAGTCAAAATGCCGACAGAGAAAAAACCGGGAGCATAAAATTCTAATGGTCAAATTACGCAAATAGTTTTTTCATCTGTCAGTTTTCTGTCTGCCGGCATTTTGAATGTGAGGTTTTCGGTTTGTCTGGTTTTATTATTGTTGGGTTTTTTAATTTTAGGTTATTGAGGCTTCTTAAAACATTTTGAAACCTTGATAGTCTAATTACGATATTATTGCGACATTTTATCAGACAATATTTAAAAATGTAGTATTCCAAACCCTAATTGACGCATTTCGGGTTCGACATCGGACAATTTCAATTAAGGACCTGAGGGTATGAGTTAACCTCTCGGATTTTTTGAATGTCAGGATTTTGTGGTATTCCCATGTTTTTGAATTTCGGGGGCACACATAAGTAATCTGACATACCACAAACCCGAAATTGGGAACACATAAAAAACCTAACACTTAAAATATCCGATACCTTAAAAAGCAGACATTACAAAACCGAGAATATCTAAAATACACGAAACTTTAACCAACCGGCAAACAAACAAAATTGACAATAAAAACCGACAATTCAGAAGCCACAGATTCGACAATTAAAAAATCATTAACCCGATTGTAAACGAATTTTTGTGGTTTGAATGTCGGAATTTTGAGAGTCGGGTATTCAAATAAGCGGATTTTAAAAGGACGGGTATTTTAGGCGTTTCAGCTAAAAAAAAATCCAGACACTTTGTTATGCACCTACGAAATCAGCCATTCAAAACCCGATAATTAAAAATAAAATATTAAAAAAACCGACACCTTAAAAGCCAGCCATTGAAAACCTCCACATTCCAAAAACACAGCAATTGAAAAAGAACCCGACATTCAAAATTTGACTATCGGGAAAATATGTCAGAATTTGAAGGTATCGGTTTTTTTATTTGCCGGGTTTTTAAATTGTCTGTTTTTTTTTGTCTGGGTTTTGAGACATTCCTGGTTTTGTAATATCTGTTTATTCAAATGCCGGGTTTGTGATATGTCGTGTTTTTGGGGTATTCCTTCGCATTTCAAACATCCGACAATTAAAACATATGACAATTCAAAACCGATAATTAAGACTCTTCAACACTCCCATATTTTTGTAATTGTCCGAGTTTTTAATGGTTACTTTCTAAATTGTCAGGTTTTTTTAATGTTGGGGTTTTTAATTGTCATGTTTTTATGGTGTTGTGTTTTTGATAATTCGTATAACTGGCGTTCTTATTAGGGGTGTTTGAAGTGTCTGGTTTTTGAATGCATGGTTTTTTAACGACTGGTTTTTTTAAATATCGGCTTCCAAGTATTGACGTATCAAAGGCGTGATGTTGTTGGTTTTTTATATTCCACATTCAAAATCTCCATATTGAAAAATCCGTTAATTAAAAAACATGTCTAAATTCAAACGGGTTTTTTAATACCAAGTTTTTATGGTCGGTTTTTTTAATTTCTGGGTTTTCAATCATCAAGTGAGGTATTTCGTTTCACATTAAAAATCCCGAAATTCGAAAATCCGTGAATAAAAAAACCGAACCAAATTAAAACAGGTTTTAAAGTGTCGAATGTTTTAATGTCTGTTTTTTTCCCAAATATTGTTTTTTGGAATTTCAAGTTTTTTTATGTTGGGCTTTTTAATTTCTGATTTTTGAAGAATCAAATTTGTGACAATATGTCGGATTTGTTAGGTATTCCACATTAAAAATCCTGATATTCGAAAATCCGAGTACACCAACAAAATTTTGAAATATTCTCGGACATTTTTAACGTCGACAGAAATCCGCTGCTGAAACGCGTGTAATGGGACACGGGCCCAGAAAAAAACCGATCTCGGCCGAAATTCCACGAAGAGGCGCGGTCGTTTCGAAACTCGATTTTCGAGACGACCGGCGTTACACGGGTCCAGGAAGAGATCTCGCTCGCGCGAAATGAATGGGTTTCGCAAATAAGCGCGTGGCCTGCGGAACTGCGCCGTGCCGTGCCACCGGCGAGCGATGTTTTATTAATTTCACGATAAAGCGCGTGCCCCTGATTTTCACGCGCGCGTACTCTCGCCTGGCAGCCGCATGCCGTTCTCTCAATGGAAAACCGAACCGCACCGCGCGCCGGGAGGATCTGCATAGTTGCGCGCTTACACGAGGTTGTAACGGCGCCGCCGCCCGCGTGCGCGCACGGTTCAAGGACGCGCTTCAAACGAACCGAATGAAAGCGTCAAACACACCCATCCACCGGTAGCCGACGTAATTCCCCCCAAGCGCAACCTGCACATACTCCGCCGGCGCTGCTGCTGCTGCTCTGGTCGAAAAACACGACTGGTTCTGATAGAACAGCACAAAGAATCCAGGTGCCTTCGACACATGGCTCATCTGATAATCAGGATCTGGATTGTAATTACAAGAATCAGTGTAGAGCAGTCGACCGGCGATCCAAAGGTCCCGGGTTCAAATCCCGGCGCTCCATTTCTGGCGCTCGATACTTTTTTCTTTTTTTTTAAATTAAAATTTTATCAAAAAAATCCAAAAAAATGTTCGTTGTTTTCGTTATTGTAACAAAACTGTAATATAATGTAAAATAAATGTAATATTTAATAAATCTGTAATACAGTTCGTAAATATAATAAAGAAAAAATAAAAAAGAATTTCAGCAACAAATTTGTTATATTGCTCTATTTTTTTTTACAGGAAATTTGTTTTTTTTTTCATTTTTTTTAAAGTTGGAGGGGCAAAAACGAAATTTTTCAACTATTCAAGATGGTGGAATCAAAATGGCGTTTGAATTTGATATTTCCAATTTGCATTCATCTAGGTTTTATAAACAATTAGTAATGATGACGTAATGGTCTTATCATTAATTTTTACATATTTCTTTTTTTTTGTAATCTAAATTTATTAAACTTTTTATTGTTTTGTATGTATTTTTTATTTTATTTTTTTTTATTTTTTGAATTTATATTTTTTTTCTTTATTATTGTTAATTTTTGTACGACCAATTTATTTACCATTTTTAATTTTATACAATTCAAAATGACGGGACTAAAATGGCGGTAAAAATGTTTAATTTATCTTGGTAATATAAGGAATTGTAAGTCCGTCGTGGTTTTTTCGCCTTTTTTAAATTCTGTAAATTTATTACCTGCATTGTTAATTCTTGGTAATTTGTATTAATTAATGCAAAAAAATTGCACAATATTCATAATAATTATTGCAACGTTGCAAATCTTTTGAATTGTACAAAGAAGTACTGAAAATACTGAAATAAAAATATAGCAAAAAATTGTTGACTAAACGCATTTTCAACCATTTCTTGTGTAGTTATATTTGTTAATAATTCTAAGATGCCTCTTAATTGTAATGAAATGATTTATTAATACCCAAGTTTTATTATTGTCCAAAGAATATTTATATAATATTTTCGAAAATAGAAACGTCATTCATTTCATTTATTTTCACTCTGTGTCGCTATCAAGATACATTTACTTATAATAACAAATAAATTAGTATATTTTAGTATTAATGCATTAGAGAGCGCAGCCGTATTCTGATTAAGGATCCCTTTCTACTGCGAGAACCGTCGAAGAAGACTGGGACGTCGCGAACGCGCGTAGCGGCAACAGTCGAAAGCGTCGGGATTTTACACGGGCTTATTTCAATTTTATCAATATGGCGTCTGATAAACCAAGTTTTGTTTAGTTATATATTTGAATGGTAGTAATAGTATTACCAGGAAAACAATAAAAAAATGATTCTGTCTATGTTATACTTGGCCATATAACGTAAAGTTTTCATAGCTTTCATATTTCACCGCTAGATGCCGCATACTTAACGAAAGATAATATGCCAGACAAGTAGTCCGGCCCAAATAATATAAAACTTTCGGTAAGTCGATATAAAATCATTAATCAATTAACTTAGCATCGACGTTGAAGAAACATCTAGGTAGCTGATTACAAATTTGAACTCAAATATAGAAATACAAAATGGAGAATCCATGATGGCGAACGAAAACAATAATTTCTAATATATGTAAAGATTTAATCAGGCCGCTAATTATGATATTAAACCACTAATATTTCCTGCTATACATGAGAAAAGTGTCATAAGGATTAATCGTATCCACTAGATGGCGCTGCCGGTTATTTATTAAACTCTTTGAAGCATTTATTCACGTAGAACACTTCGAAAATTCTTTATTCAGAAGTCTTCCAGGTCGAAGATAAAGAATATGATCTGTTATTTTCGAAATTCAAAATGGCGAATCCAAAATGACGGACTGTAAAGTATTTATGTTTTAAAATTCATTGATGAATTTCGTATACACAGAAAAAAGTCTTAAAATTGTTTCATCTCAAATTAAGCACAGTAAACGGCTTAATTTCAGTCTAAAATTGCGCTAATTTTTTTAATTTAGTTAATATTTGCGCTTAGAACCTTGTTTTTAGTTTTGGAAACTTACTTTTAGTCAATGTTCAGGTTCGATATAATGATTCTCTAACTTAAGAGTGACAAGGTCGACAATTTGTTCTTTAAGCATAAATCTCGACTAAAATTAAACTTTGCTGTCTGAAAGTAAGACTTTAAGCGCAAATATTGACTTCATATAAGAAAATTAGCTCAATTTTAGACTTAAATTAAGCCTTTTACAGTGCTTAATTTGAGCTGTAACAATTTTAAGACTTTTGTAGTAATAGTTTAATGTTAATAAATATTGTTTAATGTTAATAAATAATGTTATAAATTATTGTTATTCCCATGAGTAATATTTTTGTAGATTTTCAAAATTGTTTACAATAATAATTACAATTAATTTATAATTATTTCAAACACTATTTCTCATTAAAAAAAAGTCTACATAACCTAATTTTCTGAAAGTTTTAAAATTTCTACTCTGTTTGAAGTCCATCAATCATTTTTATTCATACTATGCAGCTAATAACGCACTTGCCACTCGTAACTTGTGCATTTTTCAGAACTCTCTTTTTAACGTTCTTGTTCTCCGAAACTTCAAAAATAGTCGTATACTTCACGGAAGTGCGCCATTTCTCTTCGCACTTCGCGAGTAAAAAATTAAAGCCCATAAACTTCCGTCGTTGACGAATTCTTCCTCCAAGCGTCTTACTAAGACCATCATTTATCTCTCTAGATTAAAAAAATGTCAATACTAATTGTTATTCAAAATCGAAAGATGTACGTCACTGATTTTAATATTGCGACTTTTTTAAGATGAATTTTGCATTTGAAACTTTGAGCTTAACTCGGTGTATTCTTCAAACTTTCCGACATGATTATAAAACGGAAGTTGAGAAAGAATTTTTCGAACGTTTTTTATCGAAATTTCCTTTCTTCTTTGAAATGTTACTAACTTTCGAATTAATTTCCGTCTTTATTGACTGAAATGCAGCTCGGTTCAAGCTTTCATAAGAACAATACGGTATCAGTGTACTACGCGACTTTCTTTATGAGAAAACTGAACAAAGCTGATATAAATCTTTTCATTATTAAAACTGTATTAATTAAGACATTATGCATTGATTTATTATAATTTGTTTTGTTTTTTGACGACAGGAAACTGAAGAACAAAAACATTTTTTTGCAATGGAATTTCGTTTAATTAACTATTGAAAACTGTTTTTATTTATTATATAATTGGAATTGTTGCACAATTTTTTCTTTTAAGTAGGACTTTTTAATTAATTTTTAATAAATATAAAATTCAGCATTACTATGTTTTCAATGAAGATTTACATTTTTAATTAGCATAATAACAAAGATTTATAATTATTTTATAACAGGGATACATTATCACTATTTAAAATCTATTTAAATATTGCAAACATAAAATTGAATAAATTTTTTACTAGTTACTAGAGTGTACTAAATTAATTCAAGAATTTTTTAACACATTTAAGTATCTTAAGTCATTCTCTTTCAGAATATGGCCACAGAATTTATCTAAAGTCAATGTTTAAAAAGTTATAAACAATTTTTCGCAAAATAATGCGTTATTTTTTACTGAAAAAATTTTAGATCGAACATTGTTATATGAAACCGGTGGTCCTATTCTACGCAGGAAAGTATTTTCGAGGCCTACATTTTAAAAGGTAAGTGGCACCATTTTGAAAATAAAGGTAAAAGTATCCAAAATGGCAGCTCAGACACGAAAAATTCGTAAAAAAGTACAGGAATTTTTTATTTGAATGTTGCTGAACAAATAGCTCTTAGAATTGACCAAAAAATACGATGAAATTTTTTGACAATTTTTTGACAATTTTCAAAATCTTAAAATTTTGTAAAATTGAAAAAAATCACTTTGGGAAGTAAGGGGTTAATGTTACTGAAAGAGTTGATCGACTTTATATTACTATTTTTTTTAAAGAACAATATGGCCATTTTTCTATGATAGTAAAAATCCTGAAATTTGTTGACATTTTTGGCTTTTTTCTTGTGTCACAATCTTTTCTTTTAGTAAAACCTCATTTATAACCAATGACCATAATTTCACTTAATAATTAAGAAAATGAAATAATTTTATTTGATATTTTCAAAAAATCATTATAACCTGTTTATACATATTAAAGACAAGTTTCTTGCGAATATAAAGAAAATTTGAATAATGTAAAAAGTTAAGCGTATAAAATATATTAGATGTTGATATTTTTCGAACATGGACTATAAATTTCAACATAAATTAAAAATGCAATTTTTAATTACGATAGGAAAGACTAACGAGATTCATCCGTTCTTAAGAATTCCATAGCATTAATTTGAAATATGTGCATAAAATATGATACATTCTTGATGAAGCAGCAGTGTGGCCGCTTTATCACTTTCCGCGAATTTCGTATTTTATAAAAAAAAGAAGAAATATTTATTAAAATCGTTCGATTAATGAGTAATATAAGGTTGGTACTATATTTATGGAATATTATTCACGGGTAGAAGGAAAACCGGTAAAGATAACCGATAAAGGCGTAAGAGAAATTTTAAATAAATGGTAATTGCAAAGGAATATCCAGTTACAATAAATATCCTACTATCTTTAATTAACGTACATAAATCAAACGTAATTCTACAAAACTGATTATGTTTTCAAACATTTTCTTAATTAGATTACGCACCTATAAATATCTCGCATGATTGGAATTGCATTTTTCTTCATCGAATGTGCACCCGTCGTGTGAGCTAATTTTTAGTCGTTAAATTATGATTTACGAACTTTATAATATTTTCTGGATCTATGAAAAATATCAATTATATGCGATTAAAATCGACTGGAAACATCTTAAACTTTTATTGAATGGAATTAATCCATAACGGTAATAATTTATGATATTTTTCATAATCCATATCCACTTTGCGTTTCGTATATGCTAATCGTTCAGCGATTTTACTTATGGGTTGGAGTGCCATCTAGTGCTCTTTGGAGAAACTTGCATCACAAAATGTTCTCTTTCGGTTAATTTTTGTTATTAATTGGGTTTGCATATTTGATCGAATAACAGTTCTATAATTGTATTGCTTTTTTAAAACTGTTTTTAAGTATTGTTTACATGTATTAATCTGAAAAATTAGTGAGAACGTCAGATAACATTGCTCATTTTGGTAATTTCGTTTATTTTTATTTGTTTTCGTTGAATTGGTTCCTTTTTTTATTAATAACTTTTTTAATTAAAACGAAAAATTAAACAAAATGAATAATTTTTTCGAAACCACAAATCTAAAATGGCGGATACCGGTAGATAATGAACGTAATTTTGTTATAAAACTGGTTCTTACAAAATTACGTATAAAATCTGAATACAGTTGAGGCCTTCTAATAGGGCCGCTCCTATGTCGTTCCACTTCCCCTTTTTCTGGGTAGAACTGCCATCCCATTGTCTTCGATTTCACAATTGAGATCAGGTCTTTCTTACAGACCTTATTCGGACGACGGTATCGGTGAAGATACAAATTTCCTGTTAAATTATTACCCTATACAACTCGTTCCCAACCGGAACTGAAGAGTTGAAGATCGTGTGGTATAATTTGTTTCAATTCGCATTACTTTAGTACTGCTATACAGAAATATAAACTCCATTTTTATAAGGTGTAATTCAAACAAATACAATTTTTTATATTATCCCTTTGATGTATCTGGGATTTATATCCCAAGAAATACTCACGGCTAAAAACGTCCCATAGTTTCGTATTTACAGTTACATTTATTGCTAAGAAATCTTTTTTGGAAATAATTGTATTTACGTTTGTTCTAGTTAACAAAAGGCGAAAATTACAATTTTTTATTTTTTTTTTATTTTTGGACCCCTAAAGTAGAGACTCATCTGTACAGTTCAGGGTTTTAACCCAGACAACAAAATAGGAAAGAGTTCAGAATTATTTCGAAATGTGCTCCAAAAAAAGTCAGATGACCCATTTTCTGAGGGTTTTCTGAATATGAGTTCATAATGATCTCATAATTACATCATATTAAAAAAAATCCAGAAAGAGGGACATCTGACTTCTTTTAGAATACATTTCGAAATCATTTTGAACTCTTTGCTATTGCTGCCATTTTTTGTTCAATTTGACTTCAAGGATACCAATATTGGAAACCATTTAAAAAATTTCAATTTTCTTGTCAATAACTTTTTTATATATATTTGTTGTTTACTATTTTTGCTAATTGTATATAAAACTATTTTTTAATATTATATAACTTTTTTTTTCATTTTCAAAATGGCTTTATTAAAATCTCCAACAAAATGAAAAAAGGCGTTACATTAGTTTATTAATTATTCTTACTTATCTTTTTGTATTTTTATTGGTTTTGAGAATTGTTTATTTCATTTTCGTTAAAACCATACAAGATCATGACTAATTTTTGGTATCTCAGCTTTTATAAATTATCAATTCATGACAAATACAATGAACTTGTTTCCGGTAAACCAGGAAGTGGTTTTACTTTGTTCTTGAAGATATTAAATTTCTTTGGTTAGTCCAATAAAAAAAAATAACACTTATATTAATATTAGTTGTACTTATACGATATAGAAAATCTGAACAAGAATCGTGGTAAAATAAAATTGTGTGACCTTATTATATTTCAGAATAAAATCTTTTATTCCAGAAAATTCTAAAATAATATAAAATAATAAAAAGTATGGAATATTTCCTCATAGAATAATAATTGAAAAGGTATTTTAATGCCATTACAAATAAATAATAAAGTCGAATTTAGATAGCTATCTATCCACATTTAATATATTTTATACAGCAATATTTGATATGGATGCATCATATGACCAAATGAAGGCCCATTTCTATATCGGGTGCATAGAGATGTCGCGTATGAATAGCAGTGACGCCTGGTGGTAACGTTAGTAACTGAAAAAATCTAAATTTTGTACAGATTTATTACAGTACTAACTAGGTTCAGAAAAAGAATAGTTGTGTTACACAGATTTGAGAATCACTATACGTTAATGAATCTAATTAATCGCTCTGTAAACTGCTCAGTTACTAAGGCATATCCAGTACCTCTAGATAGTTTCGACCCGGATTAAAAGTAATTTTGGAATAATTTTCTTTATATTTTCACTTTTAAATGATACATAGCCTGTAATTTAGCATTCATTACATAATCCCTTAAGTCCCAGAAATACACTTTATGTTGAAAGTGATGTTGTTTTGGTTGTTGACATTTTGTTGAATTTTTTGTTGAAAACTATTTCGTGCTTCGTAAAAAAATACCCCGATTTGGCAAAATTAAAAATGGCGAATACAATATGGCCGACAAAACTTACAAAAACTTTGCTTGTACCAAAAATTGATTTACAGGAGTATATTCATCGTAGTTTTCAACATTTGATAGTTATTTTAAAAAGATATTTTGTACAACGAATGTTGTAATAGTTACAATTTCTCAGAAAAATTCATACAAAAGTTCGTCCTGTCTTGGGTCCTTTCGCATACGTCCTACATGACCATAATTACATTTTTAGAGGTTAGGGTAATTTTCATGAAGAACAAAAATCTTCTTATAATCTTGGATAATTGTATGCACTTTTGGTTGAAATCTGGAATAATCTCCATTACATTTTTAATATGAAAAACATTCATAAAAAAGAAATAACCAATTTTCAAAATAAATGAACATGCATTTTTTTAAATTTATGTTGAAGAAATCTTATAACAGATTCTGAAAGAGCGAGTTTAAATACATAAGAAACGATTCTCGAAAAAATTGTTTGCTTTCCTAGTGGCGGAGTAAATTAACGCTGAGAATGACTAAAAAAACCGTTTTCAAGTTTGTGTCTGATACTAGTAAGTACCTCTATTCGAGTGTGCAATGACGTTGGAAAAACCCGGAAATCATACACCGGATACCGCTATCTTTAATTCTCTTCGCTACAGTTCGATTATAAAGTGAGGACATTTCAAATTTGTGAGACAGAAAATATTTTCATAAAATCTAGATTATTTAAAAACATTAAATTTTGAAGTAGCCAATCTTATTAACCCTTAATCTCGATGGATGGGTCGTTTTCGACCCAGAGAAAAGTCAAATTGTACTTTATAATTGTACAACTGTAAACGTTTTCAAACGGCAGGATATATTTGACCCAAGTAGTGAGAGGAAAAGACCTTAAAATAACCGTCGGAACTAAGGGTTAACCTAGTTTTGGAGTACTAAGAATTTTCGATTGTTTGAGGGTCTACAGCAATAATGACCACCTAAATTTCACGGTCTGGGAGTGTCAATTCCACCTTCATAAACTGTAGGTCCCGTCGCGATTTAGTCCCATGTGGGTTCACAAAAGTCGACGTAAAATATAAAAAAAAAATATTCATCCTTAATGGTCCCCTTCTAAACAATAGTCCAAAGGATTCAAATCGCAGCTTCTTGGTGGTTAATTAACATTTGGACTGATTCCATCTTTCATAGAGGATTCGAAAAGAAGTTTTGGTCCATCCTGCAATAACCAAATTGGTTTGATAGTTACGATGGAACCAGTTTACTTCTCGCAACCAATCGTAGTTCCTTGACCCAAAGTAGGTCCAACCCGACTGTTGGTCAGAAAATGAAATTTCTTTGCGTCCATATACAATTCCACGCAGAAGTTCAAAAAAGGATCAAATGGACTTTTGTTTGAGAATGGAATGCGAGCAATCCGAAACATTAATACATCTGCAAGCCATTACCGTTCAGCTAAGATCGATTAACGTGGAAGGATGTACGAACCAAGTTGAAATACGGTTCGTCGTTCCTTCGAAAGGTTTCTTTCCGACCACTCCATAAAATAATTTCAAATTTATCGCGAATGCCATTACTTAAGTCTACCAGTCGTCGAGCTAATCACGCTAACTAAGCCGTAAAATTCACCGGTGCTTCGTTATCTCTTCTCCCGCTATCAAAAAGTGAGTCGGTCTGTGTCATTAAGACTGAATTCCTTGCCCGATATAATTTCCATCCTCTCAAGACGTTTTTGCCCATTGGCGTCCAAACGGGAATCGCGGCTATTCCCCTGTCGGAGGGAATACGCACCTGGATACAGGTGTTGCTAGACCAGGAAGCAGCTGTCTCTGTCGATAGTTCCCTTCACCCGTTGGACAGTTCGCGGTCACCCTTTCTGACGCGTCCTTTTTTTTTGTGCGTCGTTCCTCCCCTTACCTGTCGGAAACGCAACCGACTCCTTTGTTTGAGCGTCGATCGCCCGGATGAGCCGGAGCTTTCGGGGTGAGTTTTGGGCTCAAGGGTTGCGTAAAACCCATACCCGGGTGTACGCACGTGTGTGTGAGGGATCTATACCGTGCGAAAACGGGGTTTCGCGAGCCAAGTTGCTGTAACTGCCATGGCGAAACGTCGTGGCCGGACAGCGACTCGACGTAACAACCACCGGCCGACGTCGTTACAGGCCGGCGAACTCTCCCGTACATATACGAAGGGGAAAAAACGGGTAGAGAATGAAATGCCGACGTATGGAGCGAGGCATTCTAAATTTAGGAGGAAGTATTGATTTTACAATTTGGACCCCTCCCAAAGTAAAAAATAAACCAAGCCAAATGTATACTCTACTTTGATAGAGTGCCTCTCCTCTGCGCGGCTCGTTTCAACGCATAGACCCAACTAAGGCGGAAAAAGGTAAGGGGGGAGGAAAATGAGAAAAATGAAAAATATGAGGGAGCGAGCGAGAGGGAAGAGACGAACGAAGCTAAAAGATACAGAAAAATGGAGAACACGCAAGCGGATAGGAGGAGGAAAATGGAAGGGGACCAGTGGAGGGAACGAGATGGAAAGAGAGCGAGGAAGAATCGTTGGGAGGGGGAGGTAGGGGGAGGTGAAATACCCGAGCCCCTTCGTGGTAAGAAACAAAGAACAGAAAATTGATCGTTTGTCAAGTTTTATGTTCCCGGTTGAGAGAGCGGCGAGCGCTTGGTGGGAGGGCCGACGACGTGCAATAAGACGAGCTGCAGAAATTCTGCTGGTTGGTTGAAGAGCCTGCGAAAAAGTGGCAGAAAGAGAGAATGAGTCGCGGGGCCAAGGGGGCGGGAGGGATCTCTGGAAGGGGAGGCGCGACTGGACCGAGGGGATATAGAAAGAAATACGCCAAAAGAAATGAAACGCGAACGAGTCGATAGAAACGAAGCCGACTCGAGATTGTCCTTGTCTCGTTCGCTTCGCCCGAGAGGGAGCACACGTATATCGGAAGGGGAAAGGATTTTTTTGAAAAAAAAAAAAAACGTACCCTGAAATATGAGGCTACTCCCGCGAGAAACAGGAATCCGGTCGTTTCGAGCCGCTCGCGGGTACCGTTCGCGTATGTAGCGAATTCGCGATTTACAACAGTACCCCGCCATATTCGACCCTAGGGCCGAAATATTATATCGGCCATTGTCCCGCCACTTGACGACGTCCAGTCGGCATTGTTGTAAGAGCGACTTTTCTAGATTTCTGTTCGCCAAGCGATATTGGTTAACCGGATGCGTCTTTGCTGCCGATTATCGTGATTTATGGAAAAGCAATTCAGGAATTTGCATGCTTCTCTTGCCGTAGAGCTCCCTACTCTAATTTCAAGATTCCACATATCCCCTCGGTTGTATAGGGGATTTTTAGGTAGGTAAATATTGCTGGGAATAAGTGCAAATATCAATATGCATGTACCGCTACAATAACCGTATGCTATCGAAAATACGAGTAGTCTACGTCCCGTAGCGGATTATTTTCTTCGAAACGATTTCTCTCTTTCTTCGAGAAGAAATTTTATTCCATGCTGTTCAGTTTTTTTATTCTCGAAATGGAAATATTTCGAAATCCAGTATTATTAGTTTCAAGTAATTTGAAAATTCCAATATATTTCCATCATTTAAAAAATATACCGTAGCACGATTGACATTTCCCGATAGAAAATTAGTTTCATCGAGAACCACTAGTTGGCGTACCAATCCATGAATAAAATCGAGTTAATTTAAATGATACCGGAGTAAATTTGTTTGCGAGTTCCCTTTTGGGACAGATCGCCACCTAGCGCCTTAAGACATAATTAATGATTGCCTCGCATTGTAATTCGTAAATTTGTCAAAATGTGGAAGATACTAAATATTACAAGTGATATTGTATAAATCTTTTCACTAACACCGTAAAAATGTTTGATAAAATAAACTCAACAAAAATAATAATAAATGAGTACTAACTTTTACTTTATGGATTAAAACGCCGGTAAAACTTTTATAATACTTCGGTATAAGCGTAAAAATATTGCTTGTTTCCACCTCGACAGTTAAAACGAAACTTTTTCAAAGCATAAGTTAGAAAACTAAAATAGCTACTTCTCAGCTTCCATGCTGTTCATTTTAATATAGTATCGATAATTCAAGAAACATCTGCTACTAAATTTCAACAAAATTCCAATTTTGATAAAATTAAATTATTTATTTCATCTCTATATGATTGAAATATGTTCGTTTGTGCAGTTTTCATCTTTCAATACTTGTGGGACTTTAAAACTAAATGATAGAAATTATGAAAGCTATTAAAATTATAAAGCTATTTTAAGCATTTCTTATGAATGATTTAATCGAAATCTGTTCAGAATCAAGCGAGAATTCGCAAGAATAAATTTCTGCAGCCCTCATTCAGTTGCGTTGTGATGTAAGAAAGTATTCTTGTGAATTGTCACTTGTTTCTGAATCGATGTCTCTGAAATTGTTATACATTCATACAAAACTCATAAAATAGCTTTAAAATACATCTGGTCTTGCAAATTTGCCTCGTTTTGTTGAATTTGCACGTTTTAAGGTAGGCATTAACGTTATCAGCCGAGACCCCTTAGAATTATTCTAGAAACCAATTAGACCCAATACTTTGTTTTGTGAAATATTTAAAAGCTACGTTTGATAAAAAAAAACATTAGGATGCTCGACTTGCGAAAGTACTTTATTACTTCTGAATTTTAAAAAGCTGTATAAAACTGATTTTTCCGACAATTTTACACTTTTGTGTACAATTTAATTATAGAAATCCTCGACAATAAGAGATTCATAAAAATCCGACATCTCACACAATTGAGAGGGCGTGTTTGAGTTCAATTTGTCAACTAAATGGAAAGAAAATTATGCAATTAATTTTACAAACGAATAATTCAATACAATTTATAAACTATACATATTTTGTTAGTCTTCGTTCTGTTTTCAAAATTTAGTATAAATTGATTATAAAATGCTTAACAATTTTTATATTGTATTTGAAAATTTGTTGATTAGTTTCATTAGTCCGCTTGTTTGTTTTCAGTTGAGTTCAGTAACTGGAAAGTTTGTCGTTAACATTGTTTTGTTATCTTAGATATTTGATACGCATTTATTGTGCTTATATCAACATAATTAATCTTTCAAGTTGAGGACGTGTGATAATTCTAAGAAAATTTAACTTTACACTAAGAATTAAATATATATATTAAAAATACGACCAAAATTATTACACATGTAAATATTCTTACATGACGTTGATTAATTAGGCATTCATCATTATCTTCATAATGAATATTTCCAAAAACTATACAATGCGTTCCATCTATGTGTTAAATAAATAATAAATTTAATTTATGCGTTTAATTTAGTTTTAAATAAGTATATCGAAAAATTCCCAGTTGACAATTTCCATAATCATAAAAATTAAATATAAAAATTAATTATGTATATTAGTATACAAGTAGAATACAAAGTAGAATAAAAATTATACTGATATATACTGAGAGAAACTTCGCTGACTGATTTCTTGAAACTATAAAAAAGTAATTGAAAACATAAAAAAGAAGTATATGAGAACGGAATTTTACAATTAATTCTTATAATGTAAAAAACAAATTGACATTCAAATTTTCGAAGAGTAGAAACTGTGTTTGAGATATTTCTTTTAGAAGCACTAGATGGCGCATCCAACTACAAAAGAAGTACGAAATGTATTCAATTGTCGAACTTTCGAATATTTTTTGTTCATACAACATTTATCAAAAAAGTCGGTCATACGATATCCGACGTAAATTTTCGTATTTACGAAAACTTGTAAAGGAACGCTAAAAAATTTATACACAATTTATTGCAGATAAATGCGATTTTTTCTATCGAAAATAATTTTGTATCTACAATATTTATATGAAACCGAAAAAATAGTTTTTCACTTAGAAAGTTGCTTTCGAGCCCTACAGTGCAATTCTTTCTGATTTTCGGATCATATTTTAAAAATTTTTTTTATTTTGATTTTTGTAAAAATAAAACTAATTTAGAAGAATACTGAAAAACCGTCGAGGACTTTGTCCGATGAATTTTAAGCCTTTTTTTTCTGCAATTTTTTCCAAAAGTTGCTAGTTTTTGAGATAAAAAATTTCAAATGTTCCGTAGCACCATTTTTTTCCGAAAACTACCATCTTTTGGAAAAAATATGCATAGAATTCACCGGAGAATATATTTTAATTTTTTTAGAATTTTTCGTACATATTTTTAAAATTTTCAAAATAATCAAGATAAAAAGTTATCCAAGTGTGGACAGATAATTCTGGAAAAATTTCACAGTATTTCTCAAATTATGAGAACTGTTGACTTTTATAATATTTTTGACGAAGCCCATCACTTTTTTTAAATTTCGAACGTCATTTGGAGGATTGCTATGCCGAATTTTTTTCCGGACCCTATATGTCTTTAAATTTAGGACTCAAAAACACTTTTGTAGGTGGGAAAGGCTAAGTATAGCACCGATTTCATATGAACAAGTTAGATTTAAAATTATTTTTAATAACTGTCAATTTAAGACATGGATATTATGGAAATACAAACAAAATCTTAATGAGGTATTAATATGTTTTGTTTTTGAACCACATTCTTCGAATTTTTGGAATTCAGTAGTTGAATGTCCTTAATTTTTACAAGGAAAAAAATAAATAGTAGGTTTTACTGTTTAAATGGTATAGGCTTGGTTGTCTAATTGGTCTAAGTTAATATTTAGATAATAAAATGACCTAAATGCGATGACTGTCTTATTCTACTGTCTAGTTAGTAGTTCGAACTATTGCATTAAAGACTCGTAGGCAGTTTCAAATTCGTGAAAATGATCTCTGAAAATTACAAAACGTATTAGCATTTTTAGCGAAGGTAAGTTTGTAAAATTTTAGTTTCAGCTTTTTACAGGTCAGCTATAATCAACCTAAATATAAAAAAATAGTAAATATACGAATTGTTACAAATGCATTTCATTAATCCAGGATGTTTTGATTAACGCATTCACTTATCGTTCAGTTTTAATTGACGTTTCCTTCGCAATATTCGAAATCCACGAACAGAATAGAATTTGTCAAAATGTAATTTCCTCGGTATTGGCAGGATGGTATGCTTTTAAGCGGTTCATCTCTAAGGCGGTATTAAATCACAAGCGGGTTGGCTGGGATGAATTATTTGTTCCCAACAGAATGGCCGCGGCATCGGCCGATATAGCGCATTACACGAAATGGCACGAGAAATAGCGAGGAAGCTTTTTTTGTGACTCGTTTTCTTCCGCGGCAATATAAATATAAACAAAAACAAAAAAAAACAAAAGGAAGAAGAGCGATCGCTTGCACGTAAATGAGGAGAGGAACAACGAGATAATGGGAAAAAGCGGACGGGAGATCGCTCGCGATTCCTTCAAGGCCGCAAGGCGCTATTCGTTAAGTTTACCTTGTGCGCTCGGAGTGTCTTGCCCTCGCAGGCCAGCGTGACATCGCAATACGCCTGACGCTCGAGCAGCTGTGAGAACATTGTCTGCAAGTTGCTGTGATGGTACTTCCATCTTAGGCAGTACTGCTGGGGGAACATGTTGGATGAAGCCTGGGGGGCCGCTGAGGCCGGACCGCTGTGCTGGTGGTGCAGCATCCGAAAGCCGGGTTCCCTCACTTCTGGGATACCCTCCGATGAGGGATGAATCTCGCTCCTCTCTTCCTCCTCCCCGAATTCTGCAATCAAACAAACACACCATTTTCAAAAAACCCCAAAAAAATCCCAAAGTTTTTGGACGGCTTAAGCTAAGTACAGGTAAACAAAAGCAGATATTCGCGTACGTCATTGATAGGGGCGCCTATACCTGGTGCAATTTCCTTTAGCTGGATTACCTGCTGTGAGTTGGCACCCGGACTCGTCAATATTTTTCCCAGTACGTTCTTAAGGGTCATTGATACCGTAAGCCCATCCCCATCAGGGTACTAACCATTTGTCCTCAGAAATGAATAGCAAGGGCGCGGAGAGACCACGACTAAACAAATGTTGCATGGCTCTTGAACCATTTGGGAAAATAACCACGAGTGTACTTGTATTTTGTAATTCGTTCATTCTCACCAGTGTGGGAAAGACCAATCCATCAATACATTTTGATAAAGTACGTAACATTCGACAAAATTTGGGGTTACTTCCTAGACGCATTAGGTAAAAGTCCCAATTATCAAACATGACAATAAATACACTGGGAGACTAAGAAATACTAATACTAAGAAAAGACGTGCGTAATTAACATGTAATATATGAAAAATTAGTATAAAATTTTAGAATTATTATGCATGTGCATCGATTGTCCCTAAATTCGCAAACTGTTTTACAATTTTTGTTATTTACAGTCTATCAGTGTACTAATACTCCTTAATTAAAACAGAAATTATTTACACAACAATTGTGGGCATGAAATAATTATTTAATTTAATTTCAATATAAATGATTACAACTACCAATTTGTTTTAATACAAGAAAACAATAGTTTTGCGCAAATATCTCTTCGTCAGAGCGAAACTGTCTGTTATTAGCATCAAACTAGTAACGTACATGGTTAATAGTTTCACGAATCTTCATCAAATAATACTATTTAACCTCAAAATAGTCAATAACTCCCAAATGTGCATAATTTGTACGTGGATTTCAGCAGCGTTTTAATTATACAATAAACGTTTTTTAAAAATGGAAACATCTATATGGACAAGTTTTGAGGTCGCTCTTTCGATTGGCGCTACTGAAATTTTCGAGAAATAACCACATATTTTTAACAAAAATATTGAAAAAAAATTTGTTTAGCGATTTTTTAGCCGCAATTTTTTTAAATGCATTTTTAACTATGATACTGGTTTCAGATCAACTTCTAATCTATTAGAAACGTGTTCCCGATTGTTTTACTTCAAAATTATATACTTACATATATTGATTTGTTTTATTTTTCTTTTCAAAATGGCGTCTGAACGTTGAAAATCGTACAATTGAGTTATTACGAGTTTTGTATGGCCTATTTTGATTTACGGAAGCAGTAATATCCCATAGATTGTTAATTAGCAAAGTTTCACACCTATTTTGGTTGTAATAGAACTCGAAATACACATATTTCTACTGAGCAAATGGCAGTCGCCATCTTAAAATTGGATTTTATGAGATATTACTGCTTCCGTAAATAAAAATAGATCATACAGAACTCGTAATAAACTTTTTTAAAAAATTTTACTACAAAGAAAATCTGGCAGATCCGAAATAATAGCAATTTATTCAATGTCTAAAATTTTCAACGTTCAGACGCCATTTTAAAATGAAAAACGAAATAAATCTAAATATGCGAATGTATAATTTTGAAGTAAAACAATCGGGATAACGTTTCTGATTAGAAGGTGATCTGAAACCGGTATCAGAGTTTAAAATGCATTTAAAAAACAATTGTGGCTAAAATATCGTAAAAAAATGTAATAAACGTCATTTCTCGAAATTTTCAGTAGCGCCAATAAAAATTAATAAAGAGCGACCTTAAAACTAGCTAAAAACTATTAAAAGATTGCAGTATTGGGATTTAAGTATCAATAAAAAATGATAATATTAAAAGATATTCGTTTATATTAAGTTGTTTTATTTTGCTTTCATGTAGCTTTATTAACCTTTAATCCTTTACATTTTCAGCTTGACAAGTGTCACATATTATAACGTTGTTACATTGTACAGAAAATAATGAATCAGTCATTATTGCAAAAATATCATCCATTATTTAATTATATTTTATGAAAATAACTTATTTCAAACCATAATTAGTAATTTTCTAGACATAATTAATCTTGCAAAATTTAGAAAAAATAAATACTATAGGTATTGGAGCTGATGATTTTTACGGATTCAGTACCTTAATATCAAATTTTAATGTCAAAATTGTAGCCTCAAAAAACGTTTTATTTCAATAATGAAAAAATTAACGTTAAAGTGGCAAATTTCAAAATCTCGAACTTGATTTCATTCTTTTCTTGTTAGAAATGAGGACAGAAACTAACAAAATTTTAAGTTTTGTAATTAAAACTGATTCTCGTAATTGTTCTTTCTTTTACAATTTTTGAATTTACAAAATAGTTTTTTCGAAATTTTCTTCAAAATATATCTTAATAGTTTTTATCAAATAACCTATGTTACTCTTAACTATTTAGGAATTTATCATTTGAAATGTATGATTTGAAACATTTTATAAAAAAAATAGTGTAAACAATTTTTTATCAGTGCATCTCTACACAAAACATTGTTTAACAATAATAAATTGCCTTTTAGTACGTTAAATTCAAGAAAAAAAAAATTATTTTGTTATGTATTTTTCATGTTTTGAGAAGTTTCTTTCGTCAATTTATTTCGCTTTTTTGCTTCACCTTACATAAGAAGTAGAAAGTTGTCAAGCATGTTCAATAAAATCATTGTTTGTATGCATCAGTAATGTACCTTCTCAAATGTCATTAAAATAACAAGAAAAAAAGAAGCTTCGAAAATTTTAAAAATAATAAGTAAAGAAATAAATGAAATACAATGACAGACAAGAATTGTCAAGAATCACTAACTACAAACCAAATAATTATAGTTATTAATAATACCACCATATAACTAAAGATTGAAATTGCTTCTTTTTTTTAAGTTTGTCAAACGTTTAACCGGCAAAAAAACAAAAAATAATGCAAAAACTTAGTAATATTTTCCATCAATGACAAAAAATATTTTCCAACAAAAATTTGCATAAAACTCTGAATTATACGGACGAGTCTGCGTCTTCAAGGTTAGAACAAAAATTAGTCTTTAGTTCAATTCAAAGCGGTATTATTAATAAAGGTTATGTTTATGCCTGTCAACCGGAAATAATACCAATGTCGCGTTGTTTTTAAAAATAGTTCCATTCTTTTTTAAATTTTGTTTGACCCATTAACTTTGTGTTAGGTTTGGTTAGGTCTTATGCGTTTCAAAATATTTGCGAATAAATATTGTAAATCGACTCAAAATGAGATATAATTCATATCTGATGTCTGCATTTCAATTTTGAAGACATTGTCTTAATTTTCAATATTCGCTAAATATATCTTCAATTTTTGGACACTTTCCTATTACGACATTTTAACTCGATTAAAACATCAAGACACCAGATGTCGCGGTAGAAGTGTATTTTGTACTCTTTTAAAAGCATGTATGGAAATGCACCTTATTCATCATCATTCACAACCATAGTGATCGAAAGGTAACAGGTATCCCGACTAGAATTCCAAACCCATTTAGTCAGGATATTCATGCATAATCTGACCTCTTTGTAGTTTTCGGTCACGAACAAGTGTACTGTTGCAGGTGCCACTATTCGATTAAAAAACTGGATGGTTGGTCTAATATATGAATATACATTAGATTAGCTGCATTCATGTTTAAGCTACACAAAAAGAAATATTTGGTTATACTATCTAAATAGTAGAAGGTACGACTATGTTTTTTAGTTGGTTTTACTATTTAAACTACTTAATTTGTCGAGGTCACAATTTAGACAGTAAAATTCACTAAGAGTGATGGCTGTCTTATCCTATCTACTCAGTAGTTTCAACTATTTCATTTTTCCCATGTATTTAAAGTCATAGTTGGATAAATTTCAATAATTTTCATTATTCTGTATCAATAATAAGACTAAAACTATAAATAACAAAAAAACTTTTTCTGATTTTCATCGACTTTTGTATTCTCAGTTTCGTTTGAATTAAGTTACACCGTGAGGATATAATTAGAATGCGTCATATGAAAATCATAGCCAAGATAACCAATATTTGCCATCATTGTAACTCGAACCAAAACTGTCAAAGTGTTTATAAATTCTGAGAATCGAAATCCCCTGCTCGGAGATAATATCGGAAGAAAAGATTACTTGGACATAAAGTTACAAATGTCTTTGTTCTTGGCTTAAATATCGATCTCCGAGCAAACAATAGCAGAAAAGTCTTGTCGACTCTATATAGACACATTTATTTTTAAAAGGTTACTTAATATTAGCTGAAAATTGGTCAAATTGCCTTGCATAATGTAATGCTTACCGACAAATTACCGTCTATTTATTGCCTACTTATGTCGATTTTATGTCGATACGACGTAAATTTAGTCACGTCAGAGGATTATCTATTAAGAGGTTTAGGAACTGTTCCTTTTGGTTATATCAGCTATCAATTGGATGGAATAACTAAAAGGAAATTTGTTCTTATATTCACAGTAAACTTCCTATTTATATCGAAAACTAATAATTGAATACAATTACTATTTTTTCATTATAATAACAATATTAATTGCTCCGATATTTCTTGTTATAAAATATTAAAATTTTAATTCTCTTTTGTAACATCAGAAAGTAAGCCACGAATGGCAGATAAAAATCACGTTTTTTTGCAATTGAAGCTTCGTATATGTAGAACACCCAGTGAAAATGACGAAGCGATATTTGAAATATTCACAAAGTTATAATGAAAGAGAACAGCTCGTGGGTCTTCAAACGGACACTTGAAACTTTAAACCCGTTATTTTTTTTTCTCAAAACAGCATTTTTGCGATCGGTGCAGATGATTTCTCAAGAATGGTTTCACCACACGATCCAACATTTTATACGGGCTGAACTTTTTACCGGATAAATACAGTCTGATTCAAAACTTTACCAAATCCATTATTTCCTTTTTATTTCTTCTTTTTATATTGTTATTTTGTCGAATTTCAATAAAACGTTCGTATAAACGTCATGGAGATTAATATTCTTGACTTTTATGTTTTATGAGGATCTAGCCCGCATTTATTTCACAGTACGGAATAAGAGTTTGTCAAGTTACGCACGTACAAATAGATAAAAAGTTTTCCATTTTTCATGACGAAAATTTGTTCGGATCTGTATCAACTGTAGCTTTTTTTAGAAGAAAGAATCGCCTATCATAAGAGATAATCTTTAATGTCAATATATTTTTTTAGTTATATTTGAAATAATAATGGAAACATTTTTCGAGATAACTCGTTCAATAATGGAGTTTTTGTAGTTTTTAAATATAGTAGCAGAAATTCTGTATATATAAAAAGATGACGAATATACTCTTGCATTAAATATTTGTTCACAGCAACAAACCATTTTCAAAATAAAAATTAAAAATGTCTAAATCGAATGACACTGAATCCATTTTTTTAAAAGTGAAAATTTAGTCACTCTTCAAAGACTTTTATTTTTTTGTAATTTCTTTGTATTCGATAATGATCTTCTTCCAAGCAGGACAAAACAAAAAGCCGACAGTAAAAAAACCGACACATCAAAACACGATGGACCTCTTGTCAGCGTGTTTATTTTTTTATGTGTCGGCTTTTTGACTGTCGGCTTTTCGACCGTTAGTTTTTTGACCTGTTGGCTTTTTGATCTGTCGATTTTTCGACCAGCACCCGTCTTTATGGAGTGAAAATTGAGGTGAAAATGAAAATTTTTATAGCATATGGAGTGAATTTAACTATTAAAAAAACTCATTCATTTAATTCCTTAGTGGCTTAATTTTCACTCATTTAAGAGTGATTTTTGACATTAAGACAGCCTTACTTAACGTATTAATTACATATAAATGTATTTAAATTAATTTAAATTAATTTTTTTATTTCGAATAATAATTAAAAGGTAATATGGCATATTGAAACAAATAAAATAGAAAAAAAATTATCGTTAGCTTGCAAAAACTGCATTTGGTGAAAGGTATTACGTAAACAATAAAATAATTATATAACTATGTAAAACAAGATCAAATCAGTTACCGTACCCATTTTGGATATTTTTACGGTAATTTTGAGATCTGAAATGTATCAAGAGGGCCCTAAAAGATATATGACATTTTGTTAGCAATTGAAAACGGAAGTTTGTCACTAAAATACAAAAATTTAAGCTTGAAACAGTTTTTAAAGTTATTAAACAGAAATCTAAATTATTTTCCTTATAAATCTTTTGTTTTATTTCTGCATGAATAACTAAAATTGTACTTAATTTTATTGTTAATAACAATTAAGTAAATAAAAATATTTAGAACTATAAGTAATCCATATCTATGTTGTAACAGGAGGTGCCACAAATAATCTTATGCATTTATAGAATGTAATATGGGACTGTTTTCTTGTAACGTTCAGTAACAGTAGCTAAAATATTTTTAAAAATATTAATCACTTTCTCATGGGGTTAAAGGTCAATACGTAAGTGATTTCGGATGACGAATATTCATTTTTAATTTTTTATCACAACTGATAACTGACTAAAAACATTGGTGTGATATTGCCCCCCCCCCCTCCCCCCACCATTATCGTACAAATTAACGGCAATGATCCTCCAAAAATTCAATTTGAAAATGTGTGGCTCAGTATTAAAAAATGTTTGACTTTAAAAGCTCGAGATTCTAGTATTTTTCATTGAATAAAAAACCTGGCGGTGAAGGGGGGGGGGGGGAAGAAAAAGGAAAGAATTATGATATAAATTTTGCACTTTCACCTGGAAATTGATTATTGAGAAAACATATTCAAGGGGACTTGAGAGGAGTGCGGGTCGAAAAACCGATAAATCAAAAAGCGGACTGCCCAAAAAATCGACAATCGACAAACCGACAGTCAAAAAGCCGACACAAAAAAATAGACACATCGTCAGGAGGACAGTCATTTTTTTAACTGTGGGTTTTTTTACTGTCGGCTTTTTGATTGTCGGTTTTTTGACTGTGGATTTTTTGACTATCGGCTTTTTGATTTGTCGGCTTTTCAACCCTCACCTCTTAAGAGGCCTGAGAAAGATTTACGAACAATATTTCAGCTGCGCATTTGGCGTTATAAAAAATGTACGACTTCGGTTTTTTTAATTACACGGCTTCTATTAATGACATTTTAATCTATGAGTACTCATTTTGAAGCTTTTTTTCATTTTTTACAGGTTAGCCCTATGGAAAGTATTGATTCAAAAAATGGTTTCCGATTTATCTAAGAAAAACCGATACAAATATTGAATTCAAAAATATTTTTCGCTTACTCTTCAACACTTTCAGATTTTATGAAAGATATCTCAACAAAAGAGAACATATTTTACCTACAATATAAACTATCACTAGTTAATTCAAACTATCACTTGGCTAAAAAAAAAGTAGCGCTAAATTTGAAATTCTTCGGGAACAATGTTGATGGACTAATATTTTAACTCAATATTAAATGAAAATATTTTTGTATTTTTAACGGAAATAATGGTGTAAACTGTATCAAAGAAAATGTTCTCTAACGTCTATCATTTATCTTGAATAGAAGCCAAAGAATTATAAAAAAATTAAATTTTTACTTTTTTATGATTCTAAAAAATTCTTTTTATGATGTCAAAACACAGGGCTATTTTTTAGCTGAAATTGCTGGACTATAATACGTCGATTATTTAAAAAATGTCTATTTTAATTATAAAAGAATCAAATCTCTAAATAACTGAATATGTCATCCAGTTTGACATTGCACGAACCAATCAATACTTCTTTTTTTCTAAAAAATAAGTACAAATGCGATAAACATGTTAACGTCCTCGAAATTGAAAATTCTGAACACGACTGCATCTAAACTGGATGTACAATGTTCGCGGGCAGATCCCTCCACGCGTGGTAGAATATTTACATGTTGCGGGAGGTAAAATCGTACAACTCGACAGGAATAGGGTAAAAAAAAAGAGGGAGATTGCGTTCCGAGTGCAATTGACCAATGTACTAGCGCTGAAGCCATCGGAAGGACGCTTGACCTAAATTAACTCTACGTTCGTATTATGCTGCACAGATACAAGCATAAATCTTTTAAAGCTATTGCATACATATTTTGTTTTTCATCTAGAACGCCAGTTGATACGATACTTTTTTTCAATGATTTTTATCATTCGTACGTTTATCAATTTCGAAACGGTCTTGGAGAAAACAAAAATCAACACATTTTTTATCATTTCGGAATAGCGTGACTAAGATTTATTTGAAAACTGCACAACATCGTTATTGACAGATTAAATTATTACACTGACGTATTCCTGGTTGTTTGTCATTAAATTTTTGACAGCTGAGTTATTCCATTCATCGACAAAGTAAAAAGAAACTTACTAGCTAATTTTGGAAGTTCTCTGCTTTTGTGTAAATAAGACTGGACTTGAGTGTCTGAAATATGAACTTTAAACGCCTTGGATTTCTGGGTTTTTAAACCGATTGGCAATAATTGCATATTTTAAACGTTTGTCGCACTTGTGAAAAACTTTCCAATTCCACAGAAAATAAATACAAAATTTTTATTAACCACAAATTAAAAAAACACCGTTACAAACACGTGGTACCATTCACGGTACTTTCATAATTTACTAATAACACCACGTCATACGTGCACTTATTTTTAAAAACTTAAGAACTAAGTATTCACACTCCGTTTTTAATGAGAAACACTTGGTATCTCTCACTAAACGTTCAATTTTATCCAGTTCTGTTCGCTTCAAAAGCAAACCGAAAACTGAATTAAGATACCACGGTCGTTTTCGGTTCTTCACCGATATTGCTGGTGTGGTACGCGATTGGTGCGAAAAGGGGCAAACCGCCTTGCAATTGTATTCAGGCAGGTATAAAAATAGGTCGGTCATATATTCTTCGAGAACTACTCAGGTAAGAAAAGCACACGTCGTCGGTCGGCCAAGCATTCACGGGGAGCTTTTAATTTTTTAAATGTTGCTTGCGATCGAATCGAGTCCAATCCTTTCAGTCGAGATACGTAACCATTGAATTGAATCGATTTTAATGCCTTCACCTTGTGTACGTATATTTTTGTCTTCTGTTTTCATAGCCGGCTAAATCGACCTGCGCTTCACCTAGGGGAGACCCGGGGCGGGACGGGATACCGGGGTACAAAACGGGACACTCAATTTTCTCGTAAAAGGTATAATGTCCAAAACTGCTCTTTTCAAGAATGAGCATAAAAGAACTCAAGTTATGGTTTTTCAAAAAGAAATGAGAGTAGACAAAAATGACAAAAAAATATTTTTTTTAGATGAAAAATTTTTTTTTTACGGGTTACTTCTGGGAATTTTGTCCTGGGTACTGAAACATTTTGAAATAATTACACGGTTTAAAATCTTGGGTTTTACTATTCCTTTCATTTTTCATGGGAAATTTTTTATTTCAAATTTCGTAACATTGTATTACTTAATATAAAGATTTCAATTTCGTGATTTTGGAAGGCTTCGATTTTTTTTCTGTCAATGTTGCTGTCATTTTATCGTTAAAAAATTACTAGTTGTTACTAGTGTTGAGACACTCCCAATTTTTTTACATTGGATTATAAATATAGTTATACGTATTTTGTGAAAAGTGTGGACGGCTATTTCCTGCCTTTTTAAATTATTTACATTTTTTTTTAATTATTTATTATATCTTTAAATAGATAGAAAAATTTCTGTATTATAAAAAATCGTAATATGATACTTTTGCGGGATTATTTACGGTAATTATTAATAATTTATCGTGAGGGGCCGCTACGTTCTACGCCACTGTATTCGGCTATCGTCTGTTAGTTCGCGGCTGCTAATTTTTTAGTCGTTTTTTTAATTTTTTAGCTATATTATTTTAATAAAAAAAAATGATAAATAATGAAGTGTCGTGCGAAAAACATAAATAAGAAAGACAGAAAGTATTAATCTTAAACCAAAGTAAAAATGTAAATAAACATTATCGAACTTTGGTTGGACTTCAACGATGCAAACTTCAGGTAAGGTGAATTAATAGTTATTAAAATTATAATGCAGAAGGTACATTATACTAATATAATATTCTAAAATGATACATTATTGATACGTGTGAAAAGTACTTGACATTGATTTTTTCACTTTTGTCTTTGTTGCATATACGTTTGGGCTTCCGTTAACAAAACAAAGAAAGAAACAAACTATTTTCATCATCCCATAGTTTAAAAATAAAATTTGAAAAAGTTCTCGTAGAAAATTGAAAAAAAAAAATTAAATTCTAGGAATCGGTTATTAGTGGGGAGAACCATGAACATCTGTTTTTCACCGGTCAATGACCGGGACACTTGCCGCTCGCTAATAGGGACTACAAAACATTTAATGGAGATTAGTAGGGACAATTTTACTCTTTTTTATTTCATTTTTTAAATATTAAAAAAAATATAAATAAAGTTTCGTTAGTTATCATTATCGATTAAGAACGAGTTGAACTTTTCTTCTAAACAAATTGTTTTATATTTGGAGTGATTTATAGTTATATTTTCGTTAATTTTCTGTCAAAATGGACATTTACCTTATATAATAGTTAGTTACCAAACTATAACCCATGACAATTGCAAAATAAAAAGCCACTTCATAATCTTGTAAAAATAATAATAAAAATTGCAGTAATTACAATAGTTTGTCAAGTAATAATTTGTGAATAACAATAATAATTCGTAAAGACGTCGCAAATGAAAGTATCTCACTAAATTTGAACACTATATATTACGTTTTACCGGTTACATCGAAATGGGTGAAACATTATTTCTCGTGAGTTGACGAAATCGCTAATTACGAATACGAAGTAAGAATTTTGATATTCAAAATGGCGGATCCAATACGGCGGATAAAAATTTTAAACTTACGTTGAAGTAGAGGAAATCTGTATTATGGGTTTTCAGGTGACTGCTTACGAATTTGAAGTCACAATTTTTAAATTTCAAATGGAGAATCCAATATGGCGGACACAAATCATTAAATATTCATAAATCAGCTTAGTTTTCGGTATATTTATATTCTTTGAGTCGGTGATAACGAATTTGTCATCAGATTTTGGAAATTCAACATGGCGATCCCAATATGGTGGGCGGTAAATATTAACTGTTAATCGATCTTGTTTTCTGTATCGGCATGTTTTGTGATACGATTTTAAAAACTCAAAATGGTGGCCTCAAATTGGAGAGCACTATATCTTAAATGTAAAATTACGTAATTGAAATGTTATCGAATTCTGATGAAAATTGTCAAGAAGAAGTGCAGTTTTGAAAATGAGAAAATATTTCTTCGTATCGGCCGCCATTTTGAAATGTACTTTGATACCCTTTGAACGTTAGTAACAACGTTTTGTGCCAGTTTTATGGAGCATTTCAAGTGTACAGAAACACTTTTTGACACAAAATTATGAAAAACGAAAAAAATTATTTTTTGAACAAAAAATAGTGAAAATTGTATTTTTTAAACATTTTTTCAACGCCAGTCGTATAAGATCGGTCTTGAAAATGGAAAATTCACTTAGTCCCGATTTTTTTTCGTAATTGTTTATTATACAATTTCAGTACATTGGGCGGTTAATGAGTAAATCTTAATTTTCATACCTAATAAGAAATAATAATATATCATGAAAACAATATACACAAAAAAATTGTAATATGATTTGTTCGTTCGTTATCCTAAAAAATAACTATAAATATTTCATTTATTAATATTATATCAGCAATATATTAAAAGTGTAATTTCGTTGTTTTACACTAAAAAATTACAAAAGACAAAACAGAAAATGAAACTTCAGCGATATTCGGAATTCTTTCAAATAAATCTTATAACAATAGAAAATCCGTTTTACGTTTTTTATACGATTTATCAAAACAATACTCCTAAAATCTTATTTATTAATTTTAAAAAATGAAAAATTAAAATTATCGTTTTTAAGAATAGTTTAACATTATCCAAAAAACGATTTCCGACAAAACCGAATAGCGCAGTAAACTGTATTGTCGTTGCAATTAATTTTCCTTTCTTTTTAGAATTAACTACTTTTACATTTCTTTATCAGTTTTTTAAGGAGCTCCGGTCACTTTTACGGCCAGTTAAAGTATCTACATTTTTCACATTGCTTACGACACATTTTAAATTTAAAATAATGCTCCGCCTGTGACGTTCGTGGCAAATGATGCATAACAATGTGCCTTCCATCCCGAAACTTTAATATACGTAATTACAAAATAAATCCTAATTAATTTTCCAACTTCTGTCTCTGCATTTGAACAAAATATTTAACGAACGGATTTTATGCTTTAAATTTAATTAGAAATCACAGCTTCTACTACTATTCCATTTCTCAACTGTATATATTTGACTTTTTATGCATTATACACAGAATGCAACATGTTTCAACGAATGCAACATTTCAGCAAATGAGTAAGAATAGTAAGAAGAGAAAATTAATATTAGTTTGAAATATTATTTCAAATATATGTCATCAAATACTCATTTCATGCTAAGTATCAGTATTTTAATGTACTTATTTTTTACTGTTAATATCAAAAGTTTAGGTACTAAAATGGCATATGTTCTAAAATTAAACCAAATTATTAATTGTTATTTGATAATATAAAATAATGAATGCACAAGAACATTTTTCCATTTATAATTGCATATCATAATAAATTCATTAAATTTTGATAAGGTTCATAAAATTCTATGGTTTATTCCAGTTTAAATATTCAAAATACACTTTCTTACTCTGTCAAAAATGAGTTATTAACATAATAAAGTGACCTTTGTTCGTATCGATAATTATATTTATCTGTATATTACGTAAACATTCCTTGGTAATAAAAACATTTATTTTAAACTTTTGAATTTATTTTTGTAGTAATTATGTAGAAAATGTATCACATATTATATCGCTTGTGCGTCTTAAAAAAAATACTATGCATATCTTATTTTAAAACATATATTTGGTTCTTTGAATGTGGCTTTTTTTAACACCAAATTTTGTTAAAATGTATTCATTATGTTTTTATACATGGATGCAAGTAAAGGACCATAGTAAATTTTTTATTTACATTATTTCTCAATGTTTAATTTATAAAATACTTTATTAAGAATTTAAATAATTTTCATTAAAAATCTGAAAATTGTATACATTTTCTTGTTCCTGGTAAATGGTTTTTGAAAGTCATATAGTAAACAATAAAATTATAAAATATTTTCAGAAAATTTTAAGTAAGTCATAAAATGTAAAAATTCTGTAAAATAAATTATGCAACTTCACTTTCGATAACAAAAATACATTTTTTGTTAAATATATGATGAAGTAAATTTAAAGGATTTCTCGTTCCTCATTGGAATATTTATGTTTCGCAGTTCAGAATTTTGTTTTAATAAGTGTTTTCATTTATATTATAAACATAAATAAAAGTTATAATATATAAAAAGTTATAATGCATAAAGTTCTAAACATTTTGTAAACAATGAATTTCATGTATGAAATATGTATACACTAATTTTGTATTTATTTATGATAGTACTTGCATCACATTTTAAAGCAAATGTAAGTGATAAAAAAACAATATTTCACTTTTAGAAAACCAATATGAATAAAGTGACAGACTAGAAATTTGGTTAACAATATTGATAGATTTATTTCGTACATCACGTTTGCACCGTCAATCCCTGCAATTAATTGCATTTCGGGTTTCCACTTTATCGGCATATAAATCTTAACGTCTGAATAGATCCTCTTTTAGATACGAAATTGCGATTGGTTCCTTAATTAAAACTGCCTAAATGACATTACTGCTTTGTGAAATTGTATTATTTAGTTTAATTTACGCAAAACCTGGAAACGCAAATAAGAACGTATGATAATATAAAAGATTTTTTAAATTCAAAGTTATTTTGCGAAAGAAAGCTAGTTCACTGTCAATTTTATTCCTTGCAATATTAAGAAGAGGTAACTGACAGTCGATAAATTATCGTACCATTACTCATGCAATTACTTCCCATCAATAATTTAAAAAATTGAATTATAACATTTATAATACGAAGCTACTTTCACCTTGTTATCTGGAGTGCTCTTTAAAATAGCCAGAAAAGAATACACTGCAGACAGAAAATGCATTAAATTTAATGCAACGTAATGGACTAAAATTTTAAGGAGGTTATATATCTTGTCTTGGGCGTGAAGAAAATTTACTGATGAGAACATTAAATTTCATTTGCTTAATTTGACAAATAATGCAATGACGTCTTTAACTTTATAACCCCAAAACTTCATATATAAAAAAAATATCTTAATTGAACTACTTTTATATGAAATCTACGGGGAAGATTAGTCTTCAAACTTAGAAAAATAATTTTATTTATATAAATGTCTTGGTTCTTAGTCACATGGAGTTAAACCCATTAATATGAGTTCCCTTTATTCAGCGGAAATAACAATTATGGAAATAAAGACTACAGTGGTGTCGATGATAATAAAATACATGAAGATATAATTGAGTCTCATCTATAAAGCCAAAATTTTGTAATAAATAAAAAACACCTTAACTACATTAAAAAAAGAATGGATAAAGAACTACATGAACTTATTAAAAATCAATAAATTACAGACAGAAATAGAAATCGAAAAACAGAAGTCTCCCTGGAATAGAAAAACTATAAAGTTTAGTGCACGGGGCTGACACTCGTCTATTTTTCGTGTTACTATATTGAAGCTAAAGAATTAATCCGTCAGTAACGTTAGCATCGTCTATAAACCCCCTACTTCTCGTACTGTTTGCCCCTCCTACTCTCACTCTTCTCGCTCCAGATCGGAATAGCGATTAGTGGTAAATTCCGAACGTTGTGGGGGGTAAACAAAAGATACTAGCGCCGACAAGCGGATTAGTTCATTCCCCACTTTTGGGTCTGAGTAAGGTTACACCCAATCTTATAGCTGCACGTGGGTAGTTTCAGCCCTGTTTAAAGCGTTTTTGTTTTCAAAATGTTGTGATGGACACGATATCTACAAAAACCTCTGTACCGATCAGATTAGTACTGAACAAAGCTTTAGAATACATATTAGACTAGATATTAAATAGTTTTTTAGTTTAACAAACCTCCAAAATTTATAAAAACATTATAATAATAATAAGTGACCGTTTTAACTTACAGTGTCTTTTAAATTAATAATTTTTTAAGCAGTTTTTACGCTAAAATTCAGAATTTTTCTTAAATGTTCTATTTCCTATTTATTAATAAATTCAAAATTATCACAAACGAAAAAAATTTTACCGAAATAAACAAAAAATTCAGAGGTTATTCATGAGACATCATTAAAATTGTTTAGCCATTGTTTTGACATCAATATAAGTAAGCTCTTTATCAATAAGCGCAAGATTGTTAGAAAAGTAGGTACAGAATTAACTTTCGCAACATTACTGTCACCGACGAGTTCATTATTAGTGCGAAAAATCCAACAAAGGAGTGCGCACTAACTAGCATATTAAAAAAACCTGTATTTGATCAAGTAAATTTAAGTGCGTGAAAATGTTGCAAGTCATTCCGTTATACGTACATTTATATTATAATATATGTTCGATATTAATGTCATGTCACGTGGAGAAAAATGTGTGGTTTACGATATTTTATATGGTTGAAAATAGTCAATTGCACTGAATGTGCAGCAGTTGTTAACCCGCAAGTAAGGCCGCGTTATCCATTTTTAATGCGCCATTACGCTGATGATGAAGCGGTTATCCTATAGTATAATTGCACGTTTTCATTTATGAAATTCCATGTCAAATTTTTATTGCGCCGTAATGTATATATTTTTTTTTTTTTGCGAAAAACATTCCTCCACATTCGAAATAACGAATAAACTTCATTTTCTCAATTTTAACTGGAACGTCGGAGTATGCGAACGACGAAAATAAAAGAGAAAAAAATTTAATGAAAAAACGATTAAATTACGTTAAAAATATTTCCAACCAACATTTTTCATTTTAAAATGTTTGAATTTTTCTTTTGTAATATTTCCTCGTAATTGTCTGGGATAAATGCGATAACGGATTTTGAAAAGTAGGCAATCAATTTCATGCTGACTCATTACAAATTGTCACGCAAATTCTAAGTAGAACTTAAAAATAAAAGAAGAGAAATATTCAATTACTTTAATGGAAATGGTTAAATTGCGTTAAGGACGTGAACTCGATTCGTCGAGTGATATCATTAATATACTGAACAGGGAAAATATTTTCATTAATTAGATCGGAATGACGCATCGTTCGAAAATTGGAAAGTATTCCGATTGAATCTGACCTTGCCAGGGAATGAATGGATTAACACAATATCTAGCCTACTTAGACATTCCAAAAAATTTCTTAGAGAATTTTTTTAATATCTTATGATGCGGTGTGAAAAAACTACTTAACTTATTCTTAAAAATATAGTAAAATTGATACGTAAACTCGTGTGCAATGAAACCGTCGTTTTTTGCAGATCTTTTGTATTTTTTTTCCGCACTAAAAATGTACAAAAAAGATAAAAACTATGTTAAAAAACGACAAAATCATTGCACATGGATGTTGGACAAATGTCACTGCTTTATTCTTAAATGTAAATGTCGTTCAGGCCAAATTTGGTCTTTATTTCAGAAAATTTTGTTCTCTTCGGACCAATAAACTTCATATTTCCGTTTTTTTTTCGTTAAAAACAAATTTTAAAGAGAATTTTGACATATTTTAGTAAATATTCCCCAAAATATAGTAAAATTTCGTACTTTCGGCTGGCACGAGCAGTACAAAATTTTTCAAAATTTCTTCTAGAAAAATTTATGGAAATAGAAACAGAACGTACCAACAATCTCGAAATCTTCGTCCCTTTTAGAGGACCTGTTTTCACATTGAATATCTTCTTGAATTGGATTGCAGTTCGCGTTTTTCCCGATATCTAAATGAATCTCGGACTTGACCACTTTTTCCGGGTTTTTGTCCACCTGCCTGGCCGACTTTTTAGACAGAAATTCGCAATCCTTGTTGGCAGGGTTTAAATTTTCCGGCCTGGAAAGTAAATTGTCCTCCTGCAACAAGAAAATTTTAAATTACATTGCAATATTTTCTTTCTGCACATTTTTGCTTAAATACACTTATATATTTATATAACACCCAAGGTAAACGATTAAAAAATATTATATTTTTCGAATTTTTGATCTACTTAGTTACAGCTTTTAGTCGATTCAGAGAATTCAAGAAAACTTATGAACTAGAAAAATTATTTTTATTCAAATTTCCTAGATGCAGTAATTTCAAAAAAAATGATTAGGATTAAACACTTCAATATTGATAAACGTCTTCAAGAAATTTTATGGAACCTGAAATATTCATTATATATTAGTAGGTATTTCTTTGTAAATGAAAGTAGTACAGATACAAAGCCAAAAACTAATCTTGAACGAAATTTTTAAAGATTTCGATCTTTTTTGGAAACAATTTTTATCCGTGCTTTGTTCGTCTGTCTCCTCATTTCCGTTTCAATTATTAGCAAAGTAAACCTCAAGCAATTTTAATGGTTGATGTGAATGGCCTGTCCATTCGTGTTTCTCTATACTATGCTAACTATAGGGGGTCTGAAAAAAAAACCGAAATAAAAATCCCTCTGTTCTTCGAACTACTGAAGTTCTCCTGCTCGTTTGCATCTTTTTATGTCACTTCATTTCCTGCAAAGGAATTTAAACAGGTAAACGCAGAAAAATGTATCGATTGAACTAGTATTTGTTTTAGTTACTTGTATATCTCACTCCAATTTCATTATGGCAGTTTTTTTATTTTATAAAAACGATAAAAGTAATCATTATTTAATATTTTTTTAATCAGTTACCAGTGTGTGTTTAAGTTATTTATTGGGAAAACATTTGAAAATATTGTACAAAAAAAGTAAACTTTACACACTAGTTTGTGCATGGAAAAATCGTGCATAAAAAAATTTTGAAATTCAAAGTGGCTGATGTCCATGTCAACAAAAAATAGGTTTCTTCGGCGTTGGATATTGTTAATAACTAATCAGAAGTCAGAATTAAAAAGTAGACGATTCAAAATGTCGGACATGAAAAGTTGACTTTCGCATTTACCAATCGGAATTTAAAAAAAAATGATAAAGTAAATATAAGGTCGCTAATCCGTCAATAAGATTTTTAACTTTGAATCAGTCATTTTGAATTTTAGATTTCTGACTTTGGAGCCATTTTTGTTGAAAATATTGTAAATATTCCGGACGTAAGTAATTTAACAGAAAATTATATTCCTTTACTACGTCATATTTACCCATTTCAAATAAATATGTTGATATTGATACCTTTAAAATAAAAACTGTTTTTTTTTCACCCTCATAATTTGAAATTTATCAAATTTTCTGAAAACTCGTTTTTGCCCAACGAAAATTGATTTTAGGAGGGATGGCAATTTTCTTCCTACATTACATCGATATATGATGGATGTACAGCTATAGGTATTAGTCGATGGGAGATAATATTATGTCCCGGTAAGGTTCGATCTCGTATTAAAATTTGGTTCGCGCTGACGAAGCGGGAAATGGATTAAAGTGCCAAGCGAGAAGAGAAATTGCTGGAAAGGTTTTGCGATTTCTGTGGCATCCTTATAAGAAATGCTTTTATAAACACTTATTTTCTCGAGATTTTTAAAACGTTGTTGAACCAATGGGTGTCAATCTATTTTTTGTTTAAATTTGAGGTTAGGAACATAATTTCATCAAAAAGATGATGTAATGACGTTTGAAATAAAAAAAAACTACTTAAAAGTGACCATAAAATGAAAAATTGAAGGGTCGTGTTTACTTTTTTTATATCAATTAATTACATTTTTAAGCAATTTAGAAATGTCGAAAAGAAAAAGTGTTCGGTTTGTAAAAGAATGTCTCTTATATAGATGGAGCCCTGAATTGACACTCTCCTCACGTTATAACACCGGTGTGCCGGGGTGCTTTAATTTAGATTTATGATGAGTACGGCACACTGCTCTGAATTCTGCGCCACATCACGGATCTGCGTTTTTTAATCATCGTACCCACGCGCGAGATTATTTTTAATTAAAAACAAAGAGAGCTCGTCGGCGCAAGTAACCTTTCAAGAAAAACTTTACGATAAATTATTTCCTTACTGTGCTGGAAATTTCTACGGTTATTTTCAGAGGCCAACAGCTTTTAGCAGTTAACGTAATTGAAATTTTAGTTACGTTTTGGTATATAAGACGTTTTTCAAACCATCAATTGTAATGGATAAATATTTAATATTAGAGTTGTAATTTTGAAGTAAAGCTGCGACATTTTGAAATCGTTCATAGAAATTAACTGAAAACTCCTGAACCGATCTTTTTGAAATTTGACAAACTTGTTGTTAAAATATGTCGTGTTTTTTTCAATAAAAAGTAATTTTTTCATATAAAAAATGACCGTTTTTTAGTGCAAATTTAACATCTTTGACTGTTCCCATTTTATGAAGAAAAGACTTTTTTTAACACATTGACCGAAAACTAGTTTCTATTGTTATTAAAACCCATTGACGTTCTTTATTTCACACGTTCCAGCCACATTTTGTGTTGGTAACCACAAAACACAACAATAAAATGTCGATTGGTATCAAAACTATGCAATATTATTTATTAAAATTAATTTTTTTTACGACTTTTTCGGCCATGAAGCCGAACGGCGAGGCTCAGCGAAAATTCGCTGTTTTACAGGATGACTGGGAGATTAAGTAGCCACTTTTTCGACATAATTTTAAATTTTCATATAAAGAGATTATGGAATTGTAGGGCTTTAAACATAATTTGATTTTCTATCTTTCGATTCAGTTAACTTATGAAGTTCATAGTTTTTGTAGTTTTTTTAATAAACTTCCTGATAAAAACATTCATTTCGACGAATTTTTGAAGGAAAGATAAAAAAAATACTTTTAAAATTTGTAATATGTCAAATATTTGAGTTGAAATTAATCTAAAAAATGAAGGCCCCTGGAATACATGTAAATGTATATAATTGAGGGGCCTTAACTTAAACCTCGATTATCTCGGTAAATTTTAGTCATACAGTAAATATATTTTTTGCATTCTATATAGAATATCTTGCTCTACTTGACACATTTATTAATAAATTAATATTTTCGTTTGTTACTTGAAATAATACTCCAAAACTTTCACAGATGTTAACATTCTCATTTTTCAGACCTTCAATTCTTCAATATATCCATTTCACTTTCGGGCACAAAGTATAGAACTTTGATAAGTACGATCACAACTAACGACAGACGAAGTAATTATATTATGTACACTGTTTTCAAGGCTTTAATTTCTTTCAAGAATGAACGTACCATGATTTGATGCGATTTAAATAATGAAAATTTTTTTACTAAATTCAAATGACATTAAATGATCTAATTAAACTAAAATTAAATGAAAAAATTAATGAAAAAAGTGTGAAGAACCCTTTAAGTCATTTGTTTTTGTTGTATCGCCTACCAATTAGGCAATCTCCAGAAACTTGCTTTATATTGGTTAATAAATATAATAATCTTCAAGTAAGTAATGTTAGAATTATAATTAAGAAATTGTAAATTGCATCAGTTCATTTAAAAAGTTGGTCAGGAGGAATATTTCAACACCATATTTTCTTATAATGGAAAAGAACTCTTTTTAGAACTGAAATTGTAAATGAAAATTTAATATGAATTGATGTCCCATATTTATTAATCCATGGAAAACGTTGATGTTTTATACTACTCCGATGAATTGCTTAATATAGACGAAGCCGCCATTTGTACGCATTGCCAATCATCAGACAAAACTCTATATAAGTACTTCCGCAAGTGCGCGTTATACCAAGTTTAAGAGCTCTTTGTCCTTATTTGGAAAATTTCAGATTACTACAACACTTTTTGCATTTTAATAAATTTTGAAGAGCAGCAAGAAACTAAAGAAAACTGAAGAAAACTAGCATTGAGTTTATTCATATCTTTGCCTTTTTGTTACTTACTTTTTACCGTTAAATTTCGGTTTTATGAATAATTTTAACATGAAAACTCTTTTTTTCATTTCTGAAATTCCATCAATATAAAAAAACGTTGTAAACCACATAAATGTAAAAAAACGGAGGCCACTCTTTGTGCTTCTTTCATATATTAAACAAACATTTCTGTTATCTAGTAAATAATTTATTTAGTAGAGTCTAGTACATTTTTTAGTTGTTTACAATTCCTGGTACTCAAACACAATTTTATACAAATTATGTAATGCTCAAAAAGATAACTTCTTAACAAACATCTGTCTGTACGCGAGAACACAATTTTCAGAATATGGCCATGGTCTTACTGAGCCATATATATCTGTTTAATTGTAGCAAAAATCTATAAGAATTCTTTTGTAATTTTTCAAGATGATATTTTGTTTATAGGATTGCTCATGAGTAAAAAATCACTACAGATTTTCCACCTAATTAAGTTCTTTTTCTGTAAAAAATTTAGTTTCTCACATGAATTTATCGAATTAATTAGCCAAATTTATAAGCTTTGAACAAATTAAATATTTTATGTTTTTGTTTAATCTGCCGAGGAATTTTGCATTGGAAATAAATATTTTAGTCAATATTCTTTGGGCGAATGTAATATTTTGGAAGCATATTTCAAGAAATCCCATTAAGACATTTTTTGTGTAGATCATTACAATTCATCTACCGTGCATTAAATTTCTTGCAGTGTAACGGAAGCAAATTTCAACCAGGTACATTAATGAAAATTTATATACCTATATCGAAATTTTAATGAGCAACATTAATTATTTTTAATGTACCTGCTTGAAATTTGCTTCCGTTACATTTTCATTAAATTTCATGCACTTTATGTGATATTATACAAAATGTTTTTAAAACAATGTTACCTTTTTCGTTTAGTCGATTTCTATTTTTATACAAATTATTTTGCATAGGTTAATAACAGACGCAATTAAATTATCTTTCTATACAAATAGGTGAGATAAATAAATTTTTATTGTAAAATAATTTTACATGCACATACGATATTTGAATAGAATAATAACAGGGGCCCACAAAAAAATGTTTTCTGTGTGGACTCCAGATATTTTTAGCTGCTAATTACAGTTCGGCAATAAAAAAATGGAGGATGCTGGGAAAATTCTAAACGTAACCTCGAAAATGATAAAAAATTACACGGAAAGAAATAGATGTTACCGGATAATATCTGCTGGTATCCAGTACCATCAGTATGTTATCTGATACAATATTTTTCTCTTTGTATAGATTTTGTAGCGATATAAGCTTTAAAAAGGTATATTATGGTTTGCTTTGGATAAAGACACCGTATTATTTCTATTTCAACTCGAAGAAGAGGAATCTATAGTAAAGAAGGATTGCGTCTTGGCAATTTTAACCTCAAAAAACCATACAAACATTTTTTGATAAACTCTGATGTGATGAGAATATCATACTGTGTTTTGATCTGGTCTATTATTATCATTATACAGCCCAACAAAAAATGCGAGTTTCATGCTGCCTTACAAGTAAGAGTCGATTCTGGTAAGATTTTCCCCGCAGAATCGAAATACGTATATCAAAATATTGGTATGGACTCAGTTTTTGACAAAATAGAAGATCAAAGGGGTCGAAAATCGCATTTTTGTACGTTTTTCACGTCTATAATATAGGACGTGAAGTAAAAAAGCAAGAAATGCAAAATGGCGGATCCAATATGTCCGACGATCTTTTATGAAATTCGAATCACTTCAAGCTCGTTATCGTGTTGGCTACTTTTCGAGAAAAACAAAGAAAATGTCAAGCACAATTTTTTACCCACTTGAGCTTTAATTTCGGCAAAAAGCAGGTCCAATATTTTGAGGCACATATTTGGATCACGCAGGAAAAATCAGGCCGGAAACGTCTCTTCCTGGTGAGATAACAGTATTTTTTGGGCTGTGAATAGATGCTAAAAAATACACAGAATCGAATTTTGTACCCCTTTGACCTTCAATATCTCAAAAACTAGAGCCAATTGGCTATTTTGGGTATCATTTTTGGCTTATGGAACAAAAATACTACCAGAACCGACTGTTACTTATAGGAGAACAAAATTTCGTTGGACTATGTTATTGATTAACATCAAATATAATTATACTAAGGTTTAAAAAAAGTTAATTTATCATTAGACCATAATTTAATCATACTACATCAACTTGAATCGAAGTATATCTGAAAAAGGGTTAAAAATAAGGTAAATTTCTTTTTTACTTTGGATGAAAATATGAAAATTAAGCCCGAAACTCGCTGCACTATTCAGAAATTATTTTTCACGATTTTTAAAATTATTTTTTTTTTTTTATTAAAAAAAAAATTGGGGTACTGTGGGAATCGAACCCAGGACCATTCGATTGCCGGCGAAATATCTGTAAAGGGTGAAAAATAAGGTAAATTGCTTTTTTACTTTGGATGAAAATATTAAAATTAAGTCAGAAACTCGCTGCACTATTCAGAAATTATTTTCATGACTTTTAAAATTATTGTTTTTTTTTATTAAAAAAAAAAGGGGTACAGTGGGAATCGAGCCCGGGACCATTCGATTGCCGGCGGATTGCTCTGGAATGATTGCACTTTCACTAAAGCATTTTCTATGTCAATAAAAACATTTTTTGTAAAATACGAAGTGGATGTAAAACATTTACACGAAATTATTTATTTTTGTTGCTTTTTGACCAACTACCAAACACTGGTTATTGTTACAAATTTTTAGTGTACTAAATAAAGCTTTTACAATGGATGTATTAACGCACTCGCTGGAAGTCTCCCTTTTGACATTTCTTTGTTAATTCAGACGCATGCCGGATGCACCAGAAACAGTTTTAAATCGGCCTGATTTGCATGGGTGATTGGTTGACGATGACCGACACTAACTGACATTTTTCGAAGGGTTGCTTTGATAGGTGCATACATAAACACATTTGGACCAAAACGAGAGTAGGTCCTGGTTTCCATGGTGTCGATGCTACTAGACGCGTCTGACCGTCGCCGCCGCCCTTGACGTAGTTACCTCCACCTTTTCCGGTTGACTAACCGGCAATGAGCTTTCAGCCGGTTGGCGGACATTGCCGGTCATCGCCGAAGCCAGCCACTCGGCCCGTAACACAATATTGGCGGAATTCAGGTCTCGGGCCGTGTGTACACGTACTACATTCGGTATCCTCGATTCGCGGTGTACTTTCTATTGTGTTTACGGAACTGCCTGCTTTTGAGCCCCGTGAAAATTTCACGCAAACTCTCAAGCTGCTATCTTTCTTTTTCATTTCTAATTGACATTTTCTCTTTTGGCCGCCGTTTGATTGCATGCTTTTACCGCGATTTCAGAATGATAATGCGCTCTGAGATCTCCCCCCGGCTTCATCTTCGTGTACTGGGAGAAAAGTACAATCGGAACCACTGTTTACCTTCGTATAATAAATATTTTCTATTTTCTTTGTTGCCAAGATGAACTAATAACATCATTTAATGATCAGTGAAAAGTATGTGGGCGATTCCATTTGAAATTTTCCTATCAAAAAAATTAAATCACTTGGTTTTGTTTCAAATTCTAGAGGGAAAATATTTGATACGTGTTTTTTTATTTTGATATGAACGGCAAAGTTTTCGAGTTATGATGTTTCAAAAATTTGACCACGAAAATACAGACCCTTTTTCAATTGATTATAACTAAGAAAGTATTCAAGTTGTGAAATTTTTGTAAAGAGATAACATTTTTGGTTTTTGTCAAATTTGTGGTCAAATTTTAAAATTTTATTTTTTTTTCATCCAAAATGTTAAACACAAGTAAATAATAATATAAATAAAGAGCACATTTCTTGCTTCATGAAATTTAGAGCATACTAAAATGAAGGGAAAATTTAATTTTGTGCACCCAAAAGGGGCAATTTGTATAGGTATCAGTAGAAAAACTTCGTAATAATTGCCTAAAGTATTTATAGAATTATTTCTATATAAACATTTTCTAACAATGTTATACAAATTATATTAAACCTTTATAATTTTGTTTACCTGCGTCCAGGGTTTTATAAAACTCTTATAAAGTGTTTATATAGAAATAATTCTATAAATACTTTATGCATGTTTTATAAAGTTTTTATATTGATATACAAATTGCACACTATGTTTTGATCAATCTGAATGCACAAAATTCAAGTTTGTTCTCATTTTAGAATGCTCTGAATTTCTTGAAGTGAGAATTCAATGGTTATTTATATTTTTATTTACTTACGTTTACAATTCTGGATGAAAAAAAAATACAATTTTACAAATTATGTATTGTTGTTTCTAATTTATTTACCAATTAATTCTTAATTTCTTTTTGTAGAAATATCTTTATGAGTCAGTTTACAAAAAGCAGTGAACATTCAAATTTTATAACATGTTTATAAAAATATTTAAAAATACTTTTTTATTGAACGTTTTATTTATACAAGTTTTATATGTTTTTTATACCCCAGCTTTATTGTAATGTCGAAAAAATGTTTATAAAACTTTTCCACCTGGGTGGAACATCCTGATACTTAATCGTGAGAGTACAATGAATGCACGATACATCAGTATTTATTATTACAACATTATATTTTTCAAACAATATTAACAAAATAAAAGTAACAAAAATTGATACCCCAAAAATGGGAATTTCAATTGCGATGAAACTTTTGTTATTGAAATGTTACATACAGTATATAATTTACTTGAATGTTCAAAACTTTTTTTCAGTGTAGTTTCCCTTCTTACTTATGTGATGTAATAATGCCATTAGCTGATAAACAAATAATAAACAACATCTGGTATCCTAAGAATCTGGAGCCAACGCTCACTTTCGCACGGTTTATTCCAAACCCGTTGTTTAAATGTTCATATAGTAAACGAGTCTTAATATTAGAGTCAATATTCTGCATTCTCCGGGAAATGAAATTATGAATTACGCAAAATTGTGCATTTTTCGAGGTAATATGCGTAACTGAACATCATTTTTTCATGTTTTTTTAATGTTCTAAAAATATCTATAAGTAGAAACCCTAAAATTGACGCGGATAAACGCGGACATTTGGATATCCAGAGTAACTCGTGAAGATGTACTTAGAAGGATGTGATGAACGGGTACGAAATTAAAAAATGAAGTTAATAAACAGAATTTATTCATCCCCTATTATGTTTAATGTTCGTCCAATATTTATTTTTGTAATTACTTCCAACTGATTGACTTCCTGAGATGATCCTCATAGAACAGAGTTTCTTATCCTACATTTAGGACATATATTTTTTTATTTTTTTTTGTAGAAGAAATATACTCTTTATAGAAGATGTCACTTATGAAGGGTTAAATTACTCATTTTCAAACAATGAAATTGAAGTTTGCGAGTGAAATCTATAAAAATAACACAACCTAAAAATATGTTGTTGCCCTTCAAGTAGTAGATTCTGATCCAAATATGACCGCCAAAATAGCCAGTTGGCTCTAGTTTTTGAGATATTGAAGGTCAAAGAGGTGACAAATTCGATTCTAAGCATTCTTGAGCATCTGCAGTCCCACCCAATAACAGTCAAATCTGATATGATTTTTCTCGTAGACTCGTTGATGACAACAAATTGAAGGTCAAAGGGGTAAACAATTGAGTTATAGGACATATTTTCTGTTTTTCTCCAAAAATAGCCAAAAAGCGCAGCATTCTGTAGTGTGAATGTGAAAAATGTCCAAAAACACGATTTTTTACCCTTTTGACCTTTAAGTTGGTAAAAAACTAGTTCCACATCAATAGTTTGATGTACGTATTTGGATTCTGTAGGAAAAATTCTATTAGAACTGATTTCTATTGGTGGGAAACCGAGGTTTTTTTTTGACTGGGATTAGATGCTTAAGAATACTTAGAAACTGAATTTTTTGACCCTTTGACCTTCAATAACTAAAAAATAGAGTCAATTGACCATTTTGGCGGGAATATTTGGATTCTAGTGCCATCATTCTACTAGAATTGACTCTTACTTATATGGCAACATGAAATTCTCCAATTTTTTAGGCTGTCAATTTGTTTTTGGAACGAACAAAAATAAATGAATTATAAGAATAGTTTAATTTTTACTCCAAGAAATTTGCAGAGGAGATTTGTATTAAAAAAGCTAACATTGTTTAGTGCATTTCAAAAACAAATGACTTACTTCAAGGCAAAAATGTCTTATTCTTTGACGGCATGAAACTATCATGAAAGATTGATCTTAGACTCACTGTATCTTAAAATAAGACACTATTTTCATCATGTAAGATTCGTTACAGTGCTGTACTATAGTAACTAACTTTCCCCAATAAAAATATTTAATTGTTGAAATTTATTTGTTAGCCCATCAGTAGCCATCATTTCACATAATTATCAAAAATGTCTGTAAGTATTGTGTCAACAAAATTATTTAGTATCACGGATAGACTACACTAGCTTATGAATATTGTAATACACATAATCTTCCTAACATAATAACTTAGTGTGATAAAACCTGATTTATGATTGAGAAATATTGCAGTAGTTTGTTCGGTATCAAGGTTTTAGTAACCAATTAATACTCTCTATTAAGATCACTTAATCACTTTATATTTGAGTAAAAGTGAATGCATTTACTCTTTGTGAAATCTCACTGTCGAAGAAGTCACTTTCCGAATGAAAAGCACAAAATGATTCATTTACCATTTTAAAAGATTGAATTATCACTCTAAGAAAAATAGTAAGATTTCCCAGACAAAAAAGGAACCCTGAAAAAAAATGGTAGAAATGGTTGTCACATTTATGTTATATGTAACAGTATAGTAGAATTTACAGCGTGAAATGATAAAATATTCTCTCTAAATGCCTATGAATTCACTCTGAATAGAGAGAAAATTGAGCTAGTGTATTGAAAGAGTGAATTGTCAATTGTTACTGTGACAAGAGATTATATTTAACCAATTTTGTTACATTGATTTTACTATTCAGGGATATTTAAAGTGAATATTTCATCCTAACACTATAGATTTGAGGTTATGTATTCGAGTGCATAATTAACGATCGGGAAATCGGTAAAAATATTATTGTCTTACTTACTACAGAAATGGTTAATTTCACCAATTTTGTAAAACTGTTTCACTTTCGTAAAATGGTTGGATTAATTATATTTCTGCTAAGTAGTTTAAAATAAAGTTTTTATAATGTTACTTCCAAATTGTATCACTGTTAACTAATCTAAGTAATAAAAACAGTAGCAAAAAGTATACTTTTTGGAACTAAAAGAGAATTCTGAAATTTCAATCTATTGATAACATTTATTGCAAGTTTTAATGATGAAGACACAAATCATACGTATGTACATTTATGACATCTCCCGTTTTTTTAATTATATATTTTATATCTCGAAGACATAAAAAATTATTGAACATATAAAAAGAATAATAAAAGATTGTCTTATCACTCTATACACTTCTAATTTGTAAACAGTTTTTCAATTTTCAAGATTCATAACATTATTCTATGTAATGTGCAAAATGAGAATAACAATAAGCGGAATCTAATATTTTTTACAAATAATTTTTTATAAATAAGCATATTTCTTTCTGAACTAAAATAACGATGGCTAAAACAATTCGACTTACACAGAAGATTAGTAATGACAAAAATATAATCACCATCTTGCACTAGTAGAAAATATGAGAATAGTGGTTACATAATTACGTATTACTTAATTGCAACCAACTAATTTGATATTTGTTTACTTCCGTAAATAAAAATATATAAATAACTGATTCAAAAATACTTGACAGTAATTATTTTCGAGTTAATTAAATGCAACCCGATTTTTTTGTAGTGTACATTATCAATGACAAAATAACACAACCTTATTTCATAATGTGACCAAATAAACAAAAGCTATTGAATTGATTCAGTTATGTCTAAAAATTGTTTACACGAATTTTAAACGAATTACATTGAATTTTATTTTTAAAATACATTAACCTCTGGTCTGCGCTTATTCTACGATCTTTCCGATAACCTCGAAAGTTGAAAGTTATATTTAAATGTATCTGTTCCTATTCTAGAAGTATTTGTCCATTTCGTTGAAAAAATATGACAAATTTATTAAATATTATAAATTTTACACTCATGACGTAGTGATAGAGTTTGCAGAAATTTAAATAAATTAACAAATTTCCTTGAATATATAATTTATAACATGTAAATAATTTATTTTCATTCTTTATCCACTTAAAAAAAAAAGTACTGAAAACGGCCATTTTTAATCTGTAACCAAAAGTGCTGATTCTTTGAAATAACAGCTTATTAAAATGAAAAAATCTGAGATCGATTAAAAAAGTACATGAAAAATGATGAAATTCGTAGAATAATGACACTCGAAGAATCGTGACGAAACAAATAATAACGAAGCTACTAGAATGAAAATTTTCCACGGTGTGTCTGGGAGGTATAAAGGCTACAAATGGTCACCAAAATATAGGCCATTCGATCCATATTGTTTTCTTTCTCCACAAATGACATAATATAAGCTGATGACATACGATGGCGGATGTCTGTATGTATCTGTGTATATAACCCGAAATTCTGAATTTGTTACATTAACGTTTTTTTAAATAATTCAAAAATACGATAAAAGACTAATTTCTACAAAAAAGCAATAAAAATGTAGTCAATCATGCATTTTTTTACTTTGAAGGACATAAAAATGTTTTTTTGGTGAGGAATATTTTTTTCGACTTGTTTACAGAGCTGGAAATTCGAAAAGAACCTTTCACTTCTTCGTTGTTTGGACATCATTTCGAAAATTTTCCACTCACTCTTGGAAAATTATTGAAAAATTCTTTTCTATGTGGGAGCATACGTGTTTCGTTTTCCTTCGACTATTATTTTTTTTTCGAAATGACGGCATGATAAAAGGTTTCGAAAGCCATCTGTTTTGGGATTTTCCGTTGTAAACGACGTAAAAAACGCAGACGCAACAAAAAAATATATTTTTCGGATATATCGTGTTATGGTGCTGTCTTTTAAATTAATCGGTTATTTATTGGCTTTATTTACTAAGGCAAAATTACATCTGCTGTTGACTGAAAAAAAAGTGAGAAATATTTTCGTATAATTTAATCAATATTAACTAAATTTATATGATAATATTTAGTATAAACATATTTTGTTTGTTGTGAAAATATTATGTTAGTATCTAATTCAAATGTTTTGAATATTCAAATGTATCAAATTAACTCGATATTATTTATTTTTATTTTATTTTACAGCTCAACAAAAACCGTACAAATCTCGAATAAAAATAAAAATAAATTTAATTGCTTTTCTTTCTTTTTTAATTTATTCAATCAGTACAAATTTTAGAATATTTACATGGAATAAAAACAAAAATATTGTGACGTATTTTGCAATGGAAATTTTTACAATTTCGTACATTCTAAAAACATTTTTTCAATGTCACGTGTTATTATATTACTAATTATAGAATAATTTCAATGCAAAATAATGGCACACCAGGGGTCTTACGGTGAAACTATTATTGTGCAAATATTTTATTCAATAAAATTTACTAAGTTTCTATAACACAAATTCTCAGTAAGCATATTATTTTTGGCGTTATACGTCTATTTTCTTTGTAAAATTTAGTGCAATAGGATTCCAGGATTTACTGATAAAAAAGATGGCAAAAATAGAAAACAGAAATTTATGATTGGGTGTAGTTAATGCAACAGGTTCGCGTAGATTTAACAGAATGTTGTTCTGGAAATTTAAATGAGATAAAAAACAGTTCTTGCAGAATAACCATGTCTTATCACAGTACACATTGACATAAATGGTTCGATATATTTTTTAGATATATGAAGTAATTTACAGAAATATTTGCGAGAAAAAGATTACTAATTCTTGACGTGAAATTTTGCCAAGGTAAATTTTATGATTTTACAAATCTATTAGAGACTTTTGGTATAAAAGAGTGCTACTAAGGAGTAAAGTTTAGATTATTTTTTTATGAGTACATCTATCAAATTCGCATAAAATTATATTTCTCATTTCGTGAGTCTCTTTTTTTACATGTTATTATGGTCATATTTGACACACTTGAATGGCAAAGTCTGTCCAAAGAACAGAATTTTTGCAATTTGTAGTTATTTCCAAAATCATTGAGTAATTTTTTCGAGCTGTTTTTTTTTTATTGTTTATTTGAAGTGTTTCGACAAGAAAAAATTAGTTTTCTAACCAAAAAGTTGGGACATGGCTTGTATCTGACTTTTCGAATTAGTAATTTTTTCTTGGACTTATATACAGGGTGTCCAAGAATTGATAAGAATATTTCAGGAGGTGACACTCCTTGATATTTCAAACAAAATAGTCCGGTACCAAAATTGTATCTGTGGCTCAGAATTTCAGTGACATTAAAAAAAAATGAGGGCTCTTTTTTAAGCTCTATTTAAGCCACACAATTCAACTCTGACAACATTCCATCTGCGATGAATTCTAGCCTCAAAAAATGGTAAAAATGCAAATTTTTGCGGTTTTTTGCAACTAATTCACTTCGTTTAATAGATAACGAAATTTCACATTTGAGCAAATTGTAGAGCTTACAAAGACGAAGAATTTGCCTCTCACACGTTCGATTTTGATAAAAATTGAGTCCGCGGGAACGCTCTTTGCGAAAAACCGCAAAAATTGGCCTTTTTTACCGCTTTTCAGGCCATAACCTCAGAAATATTCATCACAATTCAAATGTTCTTAGGGATAAATTGTATGGCTAAAAAGAGCTTGAAAATAAGCCCTCACCCATTAAAATAACTTAAAAAAGAACCGAGTTATTGCAAAAAAAAGCAAGTTTTTTTCTAAATGACTAAATGGCTCGTCACTCAAACTCTGAGCCTGAGAGCCAATTTTGGTAGAGGACCATTTTGTTTGAGATATAAAGTAGAGGCAACTACTTGTAGTAGTATTATGTACTGTTGACAAATATTTGAATAGTACATGTTATCAGTGACGTTTTTTTGAAAATACACACGGAGGAAAATAGATGTTAACCATTACTATCTACATGCGGTTAAAATAGAGGACAAGTGTCTTCAAATAGTTCTCATGATTTTAGATATTATAACGGACTATCTTAACGTTTAGAATAAGTTAGTAACATGAAAGTATCACATCTTAGATACGATTATATTAACATTCTGTATCAGGATGTTCAACATCCTCTACTTGACATTTAGTTATTTATGTACTCATCTTCTCTAATATACTCTAAATTCTCTTATGTGATTTCATTATAGTGAATTTCATTCCAAAAGATTGACAATTAGATTCACTTTTTTAAAGTAAAATTTGACTTCATATTAAAGTAAAATTTCAGATTTAACCCATTAATTTCAGAAATTGTTGTTTGACTTTTTTTACACTTCAATTTTAATCTAGTATTTAGTATCAAAACCGAAGTTAACAAAAAATGAAAGGTCCGACTATTTTCGAGAGCGTTCTTTTCAATAGTGCTGTCAAAACATACTAATATGTGTTTTTGGCATAAATATTTAAAAAACTTGTTTTTTTGTTTATGCTTTTTATTAATTTCATCTTTTCTCTTTCATACCGGAAGGAAAATGCTCTAAAATATATTTAAATCGTGGACCCGATAGTTATACTAAAAATTTGCCCTGATAGATCTTTTTAAATTCATGATGGCATAATCAAAATGGCGTTCTCAATAAAAAGTTCTTTGAAAAATTTCTGGACGCTCTAATTCATGCGCAATTATTAAAATGTTATGAATGAAAAGTTTTCTTTACATGTTTTGAAAAATTTATTATCTAAATTTTTTCAAAATGTTAAATTATTTACGAAAAATTGTGAGAATATTTTAGTGTATCGTCTAATGAATTCTAAGTATTTTTTGTTTTTTGCCAATTTTTTCAAAGCTTGTTAATCCCGAGTAAATGAATAATTGTAGCTTATTAAGTTTTTCTCGAAAACTGTCAGATTGTTAAAATAATTGCAAAGAATAAAGAATAAATAGAATTCATCAGTAAATATAACATTTTTTCAACATTTTTTGTACATTATTTCAAATTTTGAAAAATTTAGATAACAAATTTTGCAAAATCTGATAAAATTTCAGTATAAACCCCGATGATTACTACGAATGATCATCACTTTTTTAAGGAAGCTCATTGCTTTTGAGTTAAAGCGTCCAGAAATTTTCATTGACGATTTTTTTTTTTTTTTTTTAATTATTTGACGATTTTGATTATGTTAACATGAATTTGAAAATCCACCAGCGTAAGATTTTAGCACATCCACTATTCAAATATATTTTAAAGTATTTATATTCCGGTATGATGGTGAAAAGATGAAATTAAAAAAAGTTTTTTAAATATATATGCCAAAAACACAAATTTTGACAGCACCATTCAAAAGCGTGACCGCGAAGATAGTCGGATGTACCTTTCAATTTTTTAACTTCGATTCAGATACTAAATACTTGATTAAAGTTGATGTCTAAAAAAATGCCATTTCAGACGTTAATGCATTGAAATTACTAAGACATTAATACTTAAGTGTATCTCATTATAATTAAAAAAAGTCATCTATTTACATACTGCAATGCCAATATTTAAACAAATTTTCCAAGACGATGAGAAATCAATTGGTAAACCTATATCAAAAACCGGATCTCATGTTCATGTATAAAAATATATTTATAGTAATTTTCAAAATAAAACATATATGACAAATATTTGCTGTCGAAAAACGTTAAACTTAAATGAAGTTAGTAAATCAAGAATGTTTACGAATATTACAACAATTTTTTATTAAAACTTTATTCTTTTAAAATTGCATGCAAAAAGTAATTAGAAGTAACGTATAATTAAAAACAGAAAAGAAATCATATTTTTAAAAAACTTCAATTTAGCAATTTATTTTCATACAGAAAAAGCAGTTTCAAGCATCTCGAAGAAGGAAGGTAGTCGTTCTTTTTCTATTTTTAGTTGTTTTCACATCTTTTCCGCTACTTTTTCACTTCAGCATACATATAATTAAAATAATTCATTAACTATTCGGAGTTAATCTCATACGGCTTGCGGTAAATTGGTTGCTTTGAGTAACAATTTACGAATATATTTTCTCTGAAGGTATACTTGATCCATATTTTCGTAATTAATTACTAATTATATGCCTAGATTTTGCCGTCTTAGTGCATGAAAGTACGGAGGAAAGTTCGACGAAAAGTAGGGAAATGCCTGAGTCGAATTCGAATTTGAAAAATATGTAACCTCCATGAAAACATATTGGACAAAATAAACTGTCGGCCGCTCCCCTCGACCGATAATATTGAATCAACATTATAATTACGACAGAATGTGAAATGCGCTTTTTCCATTCTCGAAAGAAATCTCGTGGAGTACATCACTATATAACTTTCACGGCTGTAAGCACGCGCTGGGAAAAATAAATAAGGTGCTCGCTCGAAACGGAAGCACTTACTTCAAAGAAATACGTTTAGATGCAGCTGCATTGTGACTAATCTGCAAATTTCTTTAATTAGTATTAATAAAAACCTTCCTTTATATTTTTATTCTATTTCGCGATGAATATTTTGCTTTTCTTCGATTCAGCCAACTTTCACTAAAAAATTGCAACTCTTGAATTTTACGCACTTAGTAGTATCCGCCGGAACTAAACACAAATCTTGCTTTAATGCCTTTCGAAGAAGCTAATACATATACAATGAAATTTATTATAAATTCAAATACGTAAGAAAGCGTTCCGGCGTGAAAATTATATTTGCTGTAAAAATAACTCCTAAAATGGTTGTAATGACTGACACGGAATGCTAAAAATAGTCGATGGACTATTTATGAGGAAATTTAATATTCTGATTTAGAGGGTCGATAGTTAACTAAATGTATGAAAAGTGGGATGCGTAAATTACGGAAAAAAACTTTTCATCATCTGTTATGTCAATAATTTTAAAATGGAATTGAAAAAGTTTCGTCTTATCTTTTATCGCTTCTCTAACTAACGGAAGTATACGGAAGTAATTCTGTTTATAGATATATGTTGTCTTATGATGAACTATGGAATGTATACTAATATTCTTTTCAGAAACATTGGTGGTCAATTTTTTTTTGTTTTTATATTGTTGTTTACTTTTAAAAAAATGTGATACGCCGGGACTCGAACCCGGAACCTTTCGATTGCCGTTCGTTATTTCAAGTGTAATGAACGAAACGTCCTTTGTTTACATTTACTTTATTCTATAAAATTATACTAACAGAATCTTAAAATAATTTTACTAACTAATTTATAACATTTCTGAGATTATTTTTTAAAGTTTGTGTTTAAATTGAAGTTAAATTATGGAAAAAGTTCGTTTTTTTAAATCATAAAGTTTCCACTAGTTTATCTCAATGGATTTTAATTCGATAATAAAGAACAAATAGTCAAAATACTGCGTAGCACATCCGGTAGCGTACAATAATCACTTTTTTGCGATTGACCAATAAAAACTTAAGAAGACTTTAATCATAATCATAAATTCGTTCGTAGAATTCAGGCTTAAGATTCTAACCGAAAAGAAAGAGTAATTTAAATATTATCAGTATTCGCTGATTAAACCAAACAGAATTTAAAACGTGTAAAATATCTGAGAGTCATAGTCAAAATATTTATTTTTGTTAACAATCATTCGTATTTTAATTCAAATATTTTAAAAAATTAATAAATAATTAATAAAATAGTTTTATAATAAATGTGAACGATTCTAGATTATTATTAAATACAAATTCAAAATTTTAGATTTCATTTGATAGTAAAACACAATGACGTATATTTGTTCAACTTAATTTGATTATGTCCATCACTTTTATTACTAAAAATACCGAATTCATATTATTTGTAAAAGAGATCCATAAAATATTATCATTTTAATATTAGAAAGATGATCTTTATATTTACATGTTATCTTAAAGTTTTTATTTATTAATCCACATTTGTATTTTTATTTAACATATTTATTCATTTTATTGTGATAGATTCAAGGAATAATATTAATATAGGAATTTTTCTTTGCTTTTGATCTAAGTTTTTTTGCATAAATTCAGATCAATAGGAACAAAATATTATCAATAAGAAAGAGAATTCGAAATCTTATCATCTTTCTATGAATATAGAAGTTTTTGTTTAAATCGGGATGTTTGTTGAAAATCATTTAACGAGTAAAATAAAAACGATATTATTTAATGTATTCAATGTCATTTTATGTTAAGACAATACCAATTTAGTCCAAACATAATTTAGAAACTGTACTAGTTAATAGGAGGCGATTATTTATATCTTATTTTAATGTATAAAATAAATAATTTATAGTAATAAAATTATTTTGTATTACTTAAAATAGTAAATAAGAATATAAGGATCCAAAAAAATTAAGTATTAAACTTACTTAATTTTAAATAAGTATCTAACTAATAACATTGTTCCTTTAGTCTATCATTCAATAATATTTTGATGTATATTCCATTCATAACATTAAAGTAATAATCGATACATTTAATTGTTGTTTTATCAGTTCATTATCGCGGTAGTTAAGACAATTTTAATCCCTTTAACTAAGTTTTACGTAATAAATACGTCCATTTATTTGTCTCTGATAAAAACGGGTCTAACGTAGAATAATTTATTTATCAAATATTTTAAATCATTACAATTTTTATAAATGTAATAAAAATGTCTTTTTTTTTAATTTAATATTTAATATTTTTTAAAAACAAATATAGTACATTTTGCTTTAGTATTAAATTTTGAAATTAAAAAAAAACATGGGAACAAAGATAAAAACGTTCATTTTACATAAATATGGAAATGAGGTAAATTGTTTTAATCAAGAGACGAAATCTGTCATGCGCAAGAAATCGAAAAGAATTGTTCAAAATATTAGCATAAAATTACGATAAATAATAAATGTGCAGTGATTTATGTGGAGATTTAGCAACGTCTAAAACACAAAGGGTCGATAACCGTAACGACACAGATGGACGAGCGGAACGAAGGTAGGGGAATGGCTACACTTAAAAATGATCGATAATGAAATTTTAAAGCGAGCAGATATTTGTGATATAACAAAAGTGCAATATAGGACACGTAATTTGAAATTTCGATAAAAAGGGGTGCAGTGGAGTGAAACGTTGAGGGCGGAGTACAAGCCGTGACTAGCGGGCGTATAGACCGAATCTTATTTATGCAAACGAAAGGAACTTGGGGGACTACTAACTAAAAAGAGGGTAACGGTCGGAATTATTTAACTCTTGTTAACTTTAATAATATTAATTTAACAATAATATTACTTCATTAAATAATTTTTTAAGCCATTTTTATCATAGTACGTTCATACTATCTGATTTTAATTTTTTAGTTAGTCCAAATTATTATTTAATTAGTTCAAAATTAATCAAGAAGTGAAAAGTCGTTGACTAATTTGGTAATGATTTTTACTAATCATAAGCCAAAAACTACTAATTAGTATCATTGTATCTGTCAATACCTTATTACTAAAATTAATTAGACAAATTTCACTAATAATATAGTGGTTTACAAACTTAATGATTTTTCACTCCTTTCATGCCGTCATTGAAGTTTTTATTATTAAAACAAAATGCCTGAACGATCCTTCGTATGCAAATTAGATTATTCAATTTTCGTATTTATAATATTTGTATAAACCGATATATTTTTCTCTGAACTGTACAATTCTTTAGATATTATTTTATAATCTGTTTTCATACATTTTTAACGTTTTATGCAAAATAAAAAAACAAGGGATATTTTCTACTTACGTCCACTTACATTATGGAAATTCGGCATGATATAAATCACAAAAGGAAACTAATCCGCTTGCACTAATTCTAACCAACACATTGAATAATTCCACTGAATACGTAATGCACGAATGAGCTACACGTAGTAATCTAACGAAAGAATTACATGGATTAGCCGCGTGGTATTTTCCGGCGACTTAGACTGCGATATGAATGAGCAGAACTATGAATGGACTCGTGTAAAACCGTTCAAAATGTCGTTTTATCTTCCACTTGTCTAATTAGTGGAAGTCTCCTGATATCATAGTCAATAAGTTTTCAGTTGTAAATAACTGAAAGTGGTTTATTCTTGGTACGAACGGGTACGTAATGAAATTCTGCCAAATTTTTGTTATCAATTAATATTTTTTGCGCTAAGTTAATATAAACAACCAGATTGGTTTTCTCGGACGGCAATCGGAAGGTCCCGGGTTCAAATCCCGGTAGAGCTCGTGCGTGCCCCTGATTTTTTCCCAAAAATAAATATTATTAAAATAATCGTAAAATTTTTTAGTTGTTTACTTCTTTATGTAATGTTTTATATTTCCAGCATCTTCGCAAAACTTCCGAATTCTGCCGACAAGTTGAAACATCTAGAAGCAGCGGAAATGAATGTTGCAGTAAAAAAAGTTGCGTAATAGTATTTTTATAAAACTATTTTCAGCTCAGTTTATTTTGTTTTCATAACATAACTGCTTTAGTGTAATTAAAATTGTATTGCAAGTTATTTTTAATGTAAAAAGTTATATGATATTATTAAATAAAAATCGCGTTTTTGTATTTCAAAATACTGATGTCATTTATTTAAAATTTTTTCATTGATTTAAAAGTTTTTGTTACGTATGAAATTTTTCAACTTGGAAAATTTTGGAAGATATATAACACCTTTTAATAAATAAAAAACGAGAAGTGAGTCAGTAATTCAATTAGTAATTATTTTTACGAATAAATAATTAAAAACTGCTAATTTATTACTAAGCTGGACTAACATTTTTCATTTCTATTTTTAGATTAGTGAATTTTTTCATTTTAAGACTAACATTTTTATTAATGTCGATTTATTTCAGAAATATTTAGGAAATACGCGTATTTTTAGAAATTTTGACACTTTTTTGCAATTTTTAATAGGAACTGAATGAAACTTAATAAAAAATATTGAAACAAAAAAAAATTTTCCGATTTTTTGGTACTTTTCCAGATAAAATCCGCTATATTTTTGTTTTTCTGCGGCAAGGAATCGCAATTTTGATCCCATAAATCCGAGCAAACCCAAAATTAGTAAAGTAAGTTGGTGTCATTATGATATTTTAATTTGTCGATTTACAAGAAACCTTTGAAAATGAGCTAAAAATCTCGTCATCTTAGACGTGAATGGGTTGATAAAGAATTAGTTTAATACTATTCTGGTAAAAAATGTCCCACTTTTCATTTTACATTAGTACATTTTAGCTAATTCCGATATACAGAGAGTCATATAAATAAATAATAATTATTCATCAAACATCAAAAAAAAAAATAATAATTCATTTGAAAAAAAGTAGTCAATGGTTTGCTAAATTTTTCAAACATTTTGACAGTGACATCTGTTAATTAAAAAATAGCATGCAATATTGCAAATAATTTTCAAAATAGAAAAGTTAAAAAAAAATCGAGATATCATAACAAAATTGAAAAATACAAAGTATTTTGAAAATATTGTGTTCACCCTTTTTGTAGGTTAAAAAAATGATGAATTAAACTTTTCATTGAAGTTCAATATATGTATTTCATCTTATCAATGTTCTAATTAAGACGTTACTTCTATTATGTATATTTCCCGTTATTTCAATTAAGGTAATCAAGTAAATTGAAAAGACCATTAAATATATATTTTCTATTTTTCTTTCTATTGATGGGAGTGTGTACATTAATTAGAAATCAATTATATTTAGTCCTAAACCTGAATGGCAAATCTATTTAAGAATGAAATACCATTCTTTTAGGCTAATTATGTTTTTTTTAACACAATGTATTTATCTTGTTTTGAATTGTTACACAACAACATAATAAGTCTAATTACTTTAAGAACGGATATTTTCTGTGTCATTTGTGTTGTTTACACTCGTGATTACACTCATTATGTGTTTTCGAACTTAACAAAGTAAACATAATGGGTTAATTCTAAATAGTCTTTTAAATTGATTTCATAAAACAATTCTAGTTAGTCAATAATTAAACAACTTTTGTTTAATGTAAAAAGCACATTTTAGCCTATAGTGAATTTTTGCGAATTACTTTGTATAATTAATTTGTAATAGGGATTTTTTTATTTCCTAGATTTTTGGTATGACAAACTAAGTTATTTAGCTTTGTAAAGTACGGTTTTAAGAAAAGAGTTAAATTCCATGTATTTCATTTTGTCCAATTAAGAATGATTTGAATTTCGTTCAGTTCATATTTTTAAATCATTTTTTATTATTATATTTAAGCCGGTGTTTTATTATTGTCGCTAATTTCTATTATGTTTTCTTGTAATTTGCAAATGCTTCCAGTTTGATTTGGTCTCGGGGAATCCCTGCTTTGTGTCTTACTGTCAATTTTTTCATTGATTTGAATTTTGGGATTATTCTTTAAAATTTTTTGTCGAAAAGAGATTAAACTTTTTAAATTATTGTCTTTAATTTACTTTACGTTATAAATTGCTTATTGACATTTTATAGAAATTGGCTATTTTTTTAAATATGCGAAAACAAAATATTTATGATTTTCGTTTTGTAATAATATTTTGAAGACTGTCCACTACTTTTTAAATAGTTCTGTTAAATCTTGCAGAAACATTTTCTCATATAAATAGTTGTGGAGTTTGAATTGTTTAATTTTAGTCGTCTTAGGTTTAACATTGATATAAATAATATAATAATGATAAATACTGGTATACCACAAACACAAGGTCAGAATCAAATAAACCAAACAAATAAACTAAAAATAAAAAACATTTTGTTCGAATTTTTGTTAGATCTCAACCATGGGAACTTCAAGTACATTTTGTTATACTTCAAAAGTAAACATTGTAGTTTCCCTCTCCATTAACCCAACCTCCCTACTGCTGATAATTCTCCTTCGAAGGCTCTGATTGCGTGCATAATGTGACGCGGAAACAGTGGGTTGTCCTAAGTTGCAGCGCATGCGCAGAACACCTAAGGGGAAGTTGGGCCCGGAGGGGCGAGGACCCGGTCCCACCGGTATCGGGGCAAAGGGGACTTATGTTAGTAAATATTTTGGTACCGGGAACATTATTTTAATCACTTCCATTTTAATTCGACCGTTAGAATTGGTTTGAAATTGGAAATGATGTTTTATGTGGTTCTTATTGTTCATTAATTTTTTAATGTTAATTTATGTTGCATATTACGGTATAACATTTTTTCGAGTACCAGTAAATTTAACCAGTTTCAATTCTGGGCAGGTCGAATTTGCTAATCTCTCAATTTTGGTTGAAAAATCAATATTATAACATTCGGCTTTTTCGATTTAGTAGAATTTTAAACGTTCTGTCTTTGCTTTTTGTATTTATTTTTGTAACATAACTAATAAATATAATAACTAACATAACATAAATTAATAAAATGATTTTAAATTTTTTGTTAGTATAAAAACAAAATTTCCTCTTTAGAAAAACGGGTTTCGTCTATGTTAAAATTTCGGGCAAATGTCGGAAAACCGAATTTCAAAAATCCGAAATAATGAAATATCGATATTTCAAAAGCGGACGCTAATCAAAGAGTCAATGAGTCATAAAGCTGTAATATTTATGAAGACAACAATGTCACCTTTTTAAATGTCGATTTTTCAATGTTTCGGATTTTCGAAATTCGGTTTTTTGACATGTACCCAAAATTCCTTGAATAATTATGACGTTGTTGGGACCAATTTTATAATTTAAAATGTAGGTAACTTTGAGGTTAAATTCGTAAACATTGACTAATCACTCATTTTGAAAAGTACGAGTAGGAACTAAATTATGTAAATAAGTAAACAAATTGTTGCATCCTGCACACAACCTCAAAAATAACATAAACATGTATTTTTCGACTACATGTTCTCAAATATCTCAAATTATCAGACGATTTTCAATCCGACATCAACTTTACATTCGAATAAGATTTTCTTATAGAAACATATACTTTTTTCAATATTTAATCTATTATGAATGTCTTGCCGTATCATTGGGGTCCAACAATAAAAAAAAAATTTTTAGATTTATTCGCTTCTCCAATCTACTAAAGATGATATACTTTGAAAAATATTAGATTATAAAATAACTAATTTACGATAACTCAGTAAATTCTGATATTTTCAGGAGGAGAATTAATTACTCGACCACCTACGATCCCACTTTGTGGAAGGTAAAAAAGACGGCAAATTCTACTTAATGGCTTGTGTATATACACACATTGACACCGGGAGACCTGGCTTGGGACAGTGAAAATGGTCGTGCATTTAATCGGTTATCGCCTTTATCAGCTGTTTACGGTGCACTCGGCTCTTCCTCGTCCGGCCGCGATCGGTCAACTCTTTTAACCGAGCTACGAGCGACCGGCTGCAATTAAGACCGATCTTGAGACCGAGCACGATTCACGTTATAACGGAATAACGGCTCTGCGGTCTCGATTAGTTCGTAGTTTCTCCGTCGGTCGCAAAAATGGCGCACCAGCCGGTGGCGGCGCATGAAACCAAATATCGTCCCGGAAAATTCCTCCTCGCCAATAAAACACATAGAGCTTGCTATCGTGTCGTTACCGTTGCGGGGGCGGGAATAAGCGGCCAACGAGAAAGTTTCGCCTCTTTTATAACTGTAGTTTTCAATACAGCATTCTTCGCGTTTTGGGGCGATGTTTCCTTATGCATAGATACAAACATTTACCTTTTTGACCAATCTTTAGTCTATGAAACTCAAATTGTATTTCAGCGAAACATTGCCCGCTGTGGTTTGTTTACGAACGTCTGGAACCGGTTCCATGACCTTTTCATAAGACTTGAGTGAGAAAGTACACTCCCATGTAAAAAATAACCGTGGCACTATAACGATTCTGAATAGTTGGTAGCACGTCTTTATTTCACGGACAAATTATCACACGAGAAAATATCACGGACATTTGATCACACGTCAAATTATCACAAAGATAAAATGTCTCTCATCAAAATAACACGATGATAATCGACAATATCATATAATATCACATCGACAAAATAACACACATTTAAAAATTGCCCTATGCAGCGATATTCATTTATGCATTATTAGGAGTAGGCGGAGTTCTGACTAGTTAGGTTAGGTTAGTTTTAGGTCACGCATATGCTTTTAGGGATTATTGGTGGTAGACGGAGTTCTGACCGGTAAGGTTAGTTTCGTGACGTTGCCATTTCTCCGCTTCCCCCATTTCACAATACGATATTTGATCTTAAATAATTATCGCGATAAAAACCGCGGTGAAATAGACTGGCGCAAAAATGGCGGGGCCAAAACGTCCTGGCGCCAAAATTGCAGGGCCAAAACGTCCTTGCGCCAAAACCGCGGATACAAAAGATTGACATGAATTTCCGTGTGTAATGTTCAATTTTTTATTGGGCTGGTTTTTTGTCGCAGTGATATTTTTGGTTATGTTTATTTGTCTGTGTGATATTTTGTCATGGGGTCAATTGTCGTGTTCTATTTTGTCGTGTGAGTAGTTGTCATGTGAAATAAAGACTTGGAGTCGTGGCTACGGCAAAATATCACATGGAAAAGTAACCACAATCAAAAATATCACTGCGACAAAAGACCAGCCCAATAAAAAATTGAACATTACACACAAGAATTCATGTCTTTTGTCTCTGCTGTTTTGGCGTCAGGACGTTTTGGCTCCGCCGTTTTGGAGCCAGGACGTTTTGGCTCCGCCATTTTGACGAGTCTACTCGACCCCGGTTTTTGTCTCAAGAATTACTTTAGATTACGGAGAAATAGTAAAGTCACGAAAATAACCTAATCTAACTAGTCAGAACTCTGCCTACCCCTAATAATGCATGAAAGCATATGCGTGTCCTAAAACTAACCTAACCTAACAAGTCAGAACTCTGCTTACTCCTAATAATGCATACATAAATATCACTGCATAGGAACATTTTTAAATGTGTGGTATTTTGTCGATGTGATATTTTATGATTGTGATAATTTGACGTGTGATCAAATGTCTGTGATATTTTCTCGTGTGATAATTTTTCCGTGAAATAAAGACGTGCTACCGGAGCCGTATAGTTGTATTAGATAGTTATAATGACGCGATCGAGATAATTTGTGATCGACTAGTATAGTTTGATCTCGTATTTATAGGTGTATTCATGAAACTAGAAAAACTGCATAGGTGGGGGTATTTTAACCCTTTAACCCTTTCCGGCACGTGACTAATATAAATCAGCCACCAGAACCCAGTTAAAAGTTTTTGAGTTTTGAAAAAAAAAAACAATTTTTAAAAGTGGCTATTGTTCCATTTCGGTTTAAAAATTCCTACAGAAAATAGTCATTTTTCATGTTTTTTCAGGTAACCTCCTATAAAATAATTTCCCTTCATGCAAAAAAATTCAAAATTTATTTTGAAAATTTCATACGTTAAATTCAACGTCATGCAAGACTTTATTGTTTTTCGACGACCTCTGCTTTCTTTACAAATCTTTGGAACCGATTTCACGACTTTTTGTGTTTTTGAAAATCTTAAAATTGTTAAAACATGAATTGAACATCGTGGAATGCTGAATTAGTTTTAATCGAATTATTGTTAGCTGAATTATTTACGCATTTTCGGTCCTTGGAAATTTTGGCGCTTTGTTGTGTATTTTTTAATTAAGATAATAATACGGAATTGTCTAGATGTTAGTTATAGATATTTTTCGATATGTCTAAACCGGTCCCTTTTGCTGTTGACATTTTACTTGTATATCTTTCAATTACCCTGTGGCAAATTTTATAATATTTTATAAACCGGTTCCAGATGGCGTTCCCGGCATCAAAATAGGTTTCGCGACATGATTTTTACCTTTTTCTGACAAACCTCGAAACATTACAAATTGATATACAAAATGTTCGACCTGAATAATTAAAATTTTTTTAATCTTTCAAAATGTTTCTAGACGACTTTTCCCGATTCGATCAACGCAGTCCTTGATGGTTTCGTGACAAAAATGTTATGTTAACCCATTAAGGCCCAAATGAACTGATTTTTTTACGTTGAATGTGATTGTTGACTACATTTCCAAACATTGACATGTGCTTCGAAAAAACATTAGTTTACCTCAACTTTAAAAAAAAATACGTATAAAATACCGAATTTTCAGGATAATTTTGTTATAAATTCAGATTTTTTTCTTTACAAAATCATTCGGAAAAGTGATACCGATATCCAAGGAATAATGTTCCTTGTTCAGAAAATATAATTTTTTCAAGTTAGCCGTTTCAAAATGGCGGCTTAAGGGACCAGCGCCCTCAAAAACCTTAATACACGTATCCCGCGACAGACTTCAAATAAAACAACGAATGTGTCTGGTAATGGCCACCATATTAGATTCGCAATCTTCAATTTTGCTATTCTGTCAATATAATCAAGATCAGAAATCCCTTATTTATTTTATTTTATATTCCAAAATGTTTTAAAAACTTTTAAAACGTGGAGTTTATGAGTCCGTAAAAAAGAACACTCCTTTAAGCCGCCATTTTGAAACTGTTATCTTGAAAAAAAAAAATATTTTCTAAGCATAATCTTATTCCTTGGATATCGAGATCATTTCTCCGATTGATTTTGTAAATTAAAAAAACCTTTCCCTTAAAAAAATATGAATTTATAAAAAAAAATATCACGAAAATTCGATATTTTTTATGTATTTGTTTAAGAAAGTGAGGTTAAATGACGTTTTTCCGAAATTTTTTAGCGTAATTAAAAAAAGCGACCTCAAAAATACCGGAAATGTAGTAAACAATCACATTCAACGTGAAAAATCAGTTCACTTGCAATTAGGTTTTCGGATTGTTTTTTAATTTTATTAATCGATTCAAAAAATTTCAAAATTGGGTTGTTTTCGTTAATAGTTTTGACACTACTATCCAACCAAAATAATGAATTCGTCGATCCATGTCACATGTGACCCTTCCGAACCGGTTCCAGGTGGCGTCAAAATAAATTTCACTAAACGATTTCTATCGAAATATTAGAAATGAAAAATGGCCGACCTGTAAATGAGCATTTTACAGTTGTTTTGAACCTTGCCAACCGGTTCCAAGAAAATTACTACTACTGATGGACCAAAACAGTAAAATTTGAATTTTTTTCTGGCGTCAAAGCATCCGAAACAAAAAAAACGAGAAAATCTATTTTGAGTTATTTTTTTGCTATTTATAACACAAAATAGATAGGACAAAATGTAATTTCAAACATTTTTGACATTTCTGTGAGTTTCTACGCAAAGAACAATAAACGTATATTTCATCATATTTGAATTGTTACTTTAATAATTTTATTTAATCCAAGAAAGATATCAGATTTTTTAAATTGTATTAGGTAATTAAAATTTCTACAAATATCGTTGAATAGAATTTATATTACATGAAGTTTATTTCACAAAATTTAGAAAGTTAATCCAGGTTATTGAAGAATTTTATTAATGTCTAATTAACGTTTATTGGAATTTGTTGACGATGAAATAAATTCCTATTAATTTCTAATTTACTCATTTTTTTCAAAATAAGTCATTTCAAAATTTTTGAAAATCGTTAATTTCTCCGAATTAAGTTCACTCATACAAAACACATGTATTACGATATCTATTCTTATAAAAATGTTGAACTATTAAAAACTTAGATTAAAAAAATGAGGGATTATAAATTGTATAATATAATCCTATAGTATTAAAATTTCTTGATAATCACCGAAAGAACTTTTTTTAATTGCGGAAATGTAATTTCGTAATTAATGTTGTTACTAAATTTTGATTAATTATATGATTTAATTCAACAAAATGAAAAAGGTATACATTTTTAAATTGTAAATTTTAATTTTGTAATAAAGTTAAGACACAAAAGTTAATTTAATTTCACGTACATAACATAAATCAACATTTTTTGTAAAATGTCCGAAACGTTAAAATCCCATCATCGGTAAACCGTAAAATTATTTAAACAATAAACAAAACGGCAAAAAGGCATTTTAGCACGGTAATAAATCAAAGTTCCTTTCTCCTATTTAGTACGAATGTAAAGATTGCCGTTACTTGGAGAAGCTTGTCAAAACAAATGTAGCTCAGCGACTCAGAACGCTCGGAAAATGTCAGCGAGAAAACAACCGCAAATTCATGAATAACCCAAAAACCCGAATAAATATCTATATATGATTAATATTACACGCGTACAAACTCGATCGAATGGAACGGAAATCGAGGTCAGAAAGGATTTTAATAATAGAATTTGTGGTTTTGCGCAAAGGTAGCCGTCACTTTTGTTTACACTTCTCCGATTGATATCAAATGTTTATGTAATTTATTTATTAACGTACGCAAATACCGCACGTGTAAACATCGGAAATTCGAAATTTACAAAACAAATACCAACGTGCACCATAAAAATCGAACCGCAATTTGTAAATTTCGCAAGATAGTACAAGTTTTTAAATAATTGGAAACCTTATAGTGAAATTATAGTAAAGCGCCGAAGCGATTAAAGTGTAACTGACGTTTTGCCGACTTTATGTGTTTGTTTACTTGTAGATAAGTAAGTATAATTTTTCCCTATTACTAGTTCACGTCAGTACAATTAAATACGTCAGTACTTACTGTGCGATATTTCACATATTATTTTTCGGAAAATTTCACTTCACTCCTTAATTTATAAAATACGACAAAAAAATCGACTCACCCAAAGTTTCTTCATACGGGAAAATCAGCACGAGGCTGAGGACGCGAATAAAGAACTGTCTATTTGTAAAACCAACAATTTACTGAAAGCTTGTTTAACTTGGTTTCTTGAAAATTGATTAATATTTAATAATCGTTTATACAAGTAAGTTTCCAATCACATGGGGACTTTAATATTCAAAGAATTTGTACAATCCAGGAATTTGAAATGAGTCGTTGTATTAAATACGAAATCAAAATTTCGATTTATTTTGTAATCAAATTTTATTGCTTTGTTCAGAACTATGTTATGTTAGTGTTAAAATTAATAATTTGTTTAATTAATTTTTAATCATTAATCAACTAAGTAAAATGTAAACATTAATATTTGTTTCGTAAACTTTCTTCGTCCGTGGAACAATAGTATTAAAGTTTAGGAAGGTGTCGGAACGATATACCATAACTATGATGGATTACCAGAACTAAATACATCTTTTGCGTGTCTGTGATGTATATACGGAGCATCCTGACTAAAACTACGTGTATATCTATTTGAAATCATTTCACACATCGCGGAATAAGCGGACCTGACAGAAATTTCGCTTACGGTTTCCATGTACCGTATAATCGGACATTGGATACTTTTTATCCCGGAAAAAATCCTGCGTAATAGATATGAATACGTGTTTGACGGCTTATCCTCACTCACTGACTCATCAACGCGCATTTCGAGTCTAAATCCAGAAATATGGTTGGGGTGTCTTCCCCTCGAGCTCTGCCACGGCGTCTATAATAAAAAAAGGGATTTTCCGAAATTCGACACCAACTGCGAGCAGTAATTTTTTACGTATCCGAATATAATTGAATAGGTGAATATTCTTTTCAGATACGAAATTTATTTCAGACAAAAACGTCAAAAAATCAGTAAATTTATGTTCGGATTTAAAAATATTGTTTTTCAGTTGGAAAATTGAATTTTTAAGACAAATTTTACTTAGATGACAAAAGAAGAAATTATTCTTGACTGACGGACAGTCTGAGGAGTACTTTTATTCTGAACTAATTATCTTAAATTCTGTTGAAAAATTGAGTTTAAGCCATCTGGAATTCCAATATGGCGCCGAATTTGAAAGAATGTCCGAAAAATTGGGAAATATTTATTCCTACCGATTTTTTTTGAACCCTTAGAATATTGGGATTCTATTGAAACTCTGAACAAAGGTGAATAAAATAAATTTTAAGAACAAATTTTACTTTTATTCTCTACAGTATTCTAACGACTTCAAAATGGCCACAACAATGATAATTTCTTTTTGAAATTTTCTGGCCGCTCTAACTCAAAAAATGCTATGAATGAAAAGTTCTTAGAATTTATCGAGAAATATCCTGGAAGTTTTGTAGATTTTTTTTATGACATTTGGGGATTTTTTAAAAAATTTTTTCTCAAATTGTAATTTATTTACGAAAAATGATGAAAAAAATTTACTGTATTATCTGATGAATTCTAAGAAGTTTTTTGGTTGACAGTTTTCGAGAAAAAAAATCCTATGCTATAATATTTGAAATTCATCAAAAACTATCAACTTTTGTAAAAGGAAAATTCATGAGAGATTACAGTAAATGTTTTTTCAGAATTTTTCGAAAATAAATTACTATTTTGAAAAAATTATAAAAAAAAATTCATTAAAATAATCTAAACAAATTCCGTGATATTTCTCGATGAATTCTGAGAACTTCTCATTCTTACAATTTTTTTTAAAAGAATCATAGGCTTTGAGTTAGAGCATCCAGAAAATTTCAAAGAAAACGTTAGATAAAGTTCGAAAGAAGTCGTTTGAATGATGTATTACGATAATACTAAAAATTCACCTTTGTTCAGAGTTTCAATAGAATCACAATATTCTAAAAGCTCGAAAAAAATGGTAGGATTAAATATTTTCCAATTTTTTGGACATTTTTTCAAATTCGGCGTCATATTGAAATTCCTAATCGCTGAAACTCAATTTTGACCTCGGAATCTTGAAGAGCGACCTCGAAAACAGTAGGATATGTACCTTTCACGTTTGTTAACTTCGATTTTGATACGGAATACTCGATTGAAACAGAAGCAAAAAAACGTGTCCTTTGGGCGTTAATGGGTTAAATCCTAGTAAAAAAAGACAATAATGATGTGTCTATTAGTGTCTACACTGATTTTTCCTTTGACCATCGTAGTATAATTTCGAAATGGATTTTTCATGATCAAAATAATGGCGCCAGCAGAATTTTTTTTATCACGTCTTATTTTCGAGAAAAGTGTCAAAATGTGCATTTTGGGTTATATTTAGATTTCTTTTTTTTTGCAGTAAAAGAAAATATATTTTTAACACCCCAGTATGATTTCAGAACGGTCTTTTCGTGCTGAAAATAATGACAATTTTCCTCCAAAGAAAATTATGAAAAAAACGTATAAGATGTTTAAACATTTGAAATCTACAAAGGTTAGTTTTTGTTATTTTTGTTAGTTGTTATTATTTTTAAAGGTTATTATATTTATGTAGGAAGTAAAAAATGGCGGTTGATTTGGAGCCATAGTTTACAAAAATGGCGAATTCAAAACCACAGAAGAAAATCACTATCTAAAATATTTATTTCTTATGGAAATTATAATATCTCACAAGTAAATAATTAATTACAACCTTTTATGCTGAACGAAAAGACGTTAATTGCATTTTTTTTATTTTTTCCAACAATTTTAAAAAACTGCAATTAACGTCTTTTCGTTCAGCATAGGGAGTTTTAATTAATTATTATTTACTTATTAAGTATCATATCTTATCATTTCATTTAAATAAAAATATTTAATGACTTTTTATGCATTTTCTATCTCGTCAAAATTCTATTCCCTAAAATTAGATGAACAAAGAATAGCAAACAAAAATCACGTTCTCGAATTTGAAATCCATCATTTACCCTTAAAATTTTATTTTCAACTGTTTTTGCATTACCCATTGACTTTCATCAAAAATAATTAACCTAAATATTTTAAATTAACAGAAATAAGCCTATTATAACAATTCAAAACTAAAAATCAATATTTCTTTTGTTTGTTGAAATATGCAAGCTGAAAAATTTACAAGCTTTCAAATAAATAAATCAACGGTTTTTATTTTTAAACATTTTCCAGATTTTTATCTCTACATCTAAAAATCGATTGCGAGTTTTCTGCTTTTTTTAGGACTTATGTTAACACTGTCGACATTCTTCGAAAGGTAGTCGAATCAGTTCAAGTTACAAATGATAAACGGATATCGATATCCTTTGGAGAATTATTGTATAGAATGTACACCACGGCCGTTAATCAACAATAGCAAAAAGAATGTATTGATTTTCTGGCAGGAGATAATAAATTATCGATACTCTGACTCGGGAATTCATAGATGCCTTGACCGGTATATAATCGATAAATTCCTTTTCAGCCCTGTCCTTTTATTTCTTAATTTTTTAATTTAAGTCCAGATTTCTTGGAATTTTTGGCGTCCGCTGCAGTAACCTGTCGTTTTATATCAATAAAAATTGAGCGATTACTGGCCTATATAGTAATAAATAAGTAACATTCTTTAAAACTAATTATTTGGTCTACTCAATTTTTAGGACAAATAAATTTACTAAAATTTAATAATATGATTAAAAAATAATTTGTCGTTCGGAAGAAAATTTCATCTCTTAGGCAAAAAGGTGTTATTTATGAAGGTCAGTAAATTGTTTTCATAAGGATTTTAGAAAACTGTTATTGGTTAATTTCCAAAAAGCTCGTCCCGTCTCGAATAATTAAAAAATAGTCATTTAGAATGGTATTACACAAAAAGTATAAAAAGTGTGGCGTGAGTTTACTATGTAACGGTCAGTACTATCCAAGGGTGTAATAAAGATCATAAATTATTCTAGTTACCAGGCATTTGAGGTTAACATAGCTAAACCTTTTATGATAGACTAAGTCCCAATAAAATTTGAAATAAATTACCGAAATACAGGATTTTTGTAAAGAATAAGACCATAATTAGGTGCAATCCTTTGATTTTCTCTTTTTTTGAAAAATGTTATAAATTTAAGGAAAAATTGAAGAAAATATCGCCTTACTAAAATAGAATTGATTCTTACAGTAAATAAATCCCTTTCTACAGTAAAAATAAAGTTAGTATGGTCTAATTTTCTGTATTTTAAAAGCAATATTCTGTCATCTATATTCTATTTATATTGTTAATTGCGCTATTGTTAGTACAGTTGCCATTTAATTGTTCGTTGTAATCTTCAACATTCTATTACATTTTTTAACTTTTTATTTATCTTCTATTTTTTTCTTTATATACTGTCTAAATATGACAATGAATTTCTATCAGTATTAATCTTAAATGACAAAATAAATGCACAAACTTGGATACCATCGAAGGTCATTGACATCGTTGCCATTTTACGTTTCCTTAATTCATAAATTACCGATTACAGCGAATGATGTCAGATATATTGTATTCAATTTTTATTCAATTACATTTGAAATTTATTAAAATAAACTCTTGAACGAGTGAATACTTACTCTTCTCAATGGAGTTAAAATTTACTCTCCATGAAGTAAAAATTCACTAATAAGGAGTAAAAATTCGATCATTCACTAGAATGGTGATTGAAATTATGACTAAAGTAGTGGTCAAACTTTTATTGGTGGTATCATTAAAACAAATTAATTTTTCGCCTGCATTTAAATTGCTCTTTGTAAAAATGATACTAAGCTGCTCTTTTGTGAAATTGTGAAATTGATAAATTCTTAATTTAACGTCCAGATCCATTGTTTGACACATATTAAATTTGTTAATCTTCATTTCCTGTTGTCCGATGTATGTAAAAAAAGACCGAAGTTCTGGTCTTAGATCCCTTTTTGCATAAATTGGAAATTTAACGTGTTTAATCCGGTTGTAGTATAATATCGAATATGAACGATTTAACGTCATTATTATTAAGAAAGGTTTGTTAACTAATAATGATCTACAGTTCCCAATTTTCATGAGTAATAGCTGCTTATAATTTTATAGAAGAATCCGTAAAACACAAGTTATCTTTGTGAAAATGGTCAATTTTGCAATTAGCCACTAATGCAGCGTGCCCACTAAGAGCCAGGTACCGATAAAAAATGTAAAAATTGATGATTTCAAACAATATATACCTGATAAATATTTTGACTTTTACAATTCTTTGATTAAGTGGCCTATTATCACTAATAAAGTAGAAGAATATAATTTTAATATTATCGTAAACAGTTTCCAATAAATTGCAAATAAAAAGTTAGATTTATGTCGTAAAATACTTTATTTTATTTATGCACTCGAAGTTCACATCGTTGGAGTTCAACTTATTTTTGACGGTGTGAATTGTATTTTTGATATGATACATCAGTATTTACAATATTATTATATTATTTTTTTATCAATAAAGCGTCTAAAAAACTAAAAATAACAAAAACATCGTTGGACTTCAACGATGCGAATTTCAAGTATGCTTTTATTTCGATTTAAACGTGATCCTTGCAAAAAGGGTACTAAGTCCACTACATGTTCTTTATAAGTATTAAAAAAACTTTAATCATAAAACCACGTATTATTGTAATATCATATCTTCTATTATTCATTCTGAATGTAAAATACATCACTTTTTTCATTTTTTCCAAAAATTATCTAAAAATAAATAATACTCTCTTGCATGGCCGATTTATTGCAGGGCAAAATTGAAGATATTAAGAAAGTTAATATAGGGCCCAAATTAGAATTCCCTTCCTTTGGTGTAATAAGAATGGGAAGTTCTGAGGGATCTTCCTACCCTTAATAAACCCCACCAGTGCATGAAACCACATTTCATTTAATCAACCACTTTCGATAGGAACTAACAACCATTAACTTCTCGTAGTCGTGAATGATTCACACGACGAGGCATCGAGGCCGATGAATGAAGCGTTTGATAAAAATGTCCTCCATCCACTGACGTGTTAAAGATAAGAAAGAGTCACGTGGTTTGGTGTACGAAGAATGTGATGAACTTTCCAACGTTTGTATGAGAATCTTGTAACCTTTCCAATCATTCGACTATCCAGATCAAGAAAACACTTATTTACGAGTCATTCCAACTGATTGTTGATTTTATCAAGCGCAGTGAAAGATTTGAAAATTTGGTGAGTTTTGACATTATTTTAAGAGAAAATGATTTTTTTGAATGTTTTTAGGTTATTGTAGGTAAAAAATAGTTATTAAGTGGTACAGTCCCTTAAATGAGAAAACCACATAGAAGATATTAGACAAAAGTAACCTTGGGAATTTAATGTATATTAAAAATTGATACAATGGCGGAGTTGAATAAATCATTCGACTTTTTAGTAAAAAATTAATGGTTTTTTGACAATGCCATATTTCATATATGAAAAAATAATTTTACAGTTTTCTGTATGAAAAAGAAAAACATTTCCCTACAAAAATCTTTGAATTATAAGAATTTATAATTCAAGTTTTGTACTCAAAATTAGTAGAAATGTTTTTGGTAACGAGGTATTTGATAAATTAATTGAATTTCGAAATTTATATTTTACTATCATTATAGAATTTTGGTGCATATCATGAGTAGACAAACTTATCGTCGACTCTCTAAATTTGTATTAATTAAGACTTACTAAGAAGAAAAGTGGGTGACTAATTCAATTAGTAATCAATTTTGTTACTAAAAAAGTCTTGTCTGCTTTTAGATTAATAGAATTCTGCTACTGATTTCATAGTTTTGTACTGTTTACTATTAAAAAACTAACCAAATATCGGTACCCCAATATCGCTTAACATAATTTGATTTTTATTAAATGAAGCTCAGAGAGTATAATTATCTTTGTTTTAATATGCAGTCGTTGTTTATTTGTTTATTACTAACATACGGACAGTCTTGAATGTCACAAATGAGCCATTAACTTATTATAAATTTACTTAATTAATTATGAGTTCATTTTGTACAAAAATATACAATCGATCAATTAGTAGACGAGATAAAATAATAAAATGTCTAATTCAAAATATTGAATTTGACACTTTTTCAGTGTTTCGGCAGGTCGAAAAACCGACAAATCAAAAAACCGAGTCGAACAAACGAGAAAAACAGTCGAACAGCCAATAGTAAAAAAGCCGACACATAAAAAAAACCGACACATCGACAATATTTTTTATTTTTTGCATACAATTCATGTAATAGGGAATGTGGAATAATAACAAATTAAAGTTTTTATTTTAGGCACTTATGGAAGTGGATTTCGGCAAACCATTCACAATTTTTTGGGCGCCAACTTCACCTAGAGGCAACTACAAGTGGAAATACATTAAAAAAATATTTTGAGTGTTTTTGGACGTCCCTTAACACATATAAACTGAAATGATTTTATTTTATTTTCTTAGAAAACTGGTGTTGGAGAACTATTATTCTATCGTGTTCATTTATTTACTTTTTTTACGTTTAAAATCGATTCACTTCAAATTTACTTAATATTCTCATAGTTGGTCCAAAAACAGTATTTTGAATTGTAGTATTTGTTACCAATTACAAGCGAAAAAAAGTAAAAAAAAAAAATATTTATAGTTTTGTTGGACTCCAATGATACGAACTTAAATATATTAATTATCGATATACTTAGTTTACTGTACTAGTAAAATACTATTTTCTCAGTGGCATTGACATCCGAAAACTTTCTCCAACAGATTTTAATGCAAACAGTGTACACTTAATTTTTTTTTGTTTTTTTTTTTTTAAGAGCACAAAAATACATTTAATTTGAGTGTACAATTACTTATTTTTCTGCATTAGTGCGAAAATCATAATGACAATTGGAGCAAATATGGTTTACCTAGTAAGAATAACAAGAAAAACCACCATAAGTCATGGTTTTTCGCAATTATCTGTTAATATACTCAAAAATTCGAAAAATGCTTTGAAAAAAAAGTTATCTAATTAATGCCCTATGCACCCTCTCCCCTCCCCAAAATGATTAGTTTTCGAGAAAAATTACAAAAATACATGAAAGGACGAGTGCGGGTCGAAAAACCGATAAATCAAAAAGCCGACTGGTCAAAAAACCAACAGTCATGAAGCCGACAGTCAAAAAACCGATAGTAAAAAAGTCGGCAATCGAAAAATCGACAGTCAAAAAACTGACATTTCAAAAAATAACGATCCGCTTGTCGATGTGGCTAATTTTTATGTGTCGGCTTTTAGATTGTCGGTTTTTTGACTGTCGGCTTTTCGATTGTCGGTTTTTTGACTGTCAGCTTTTCGATTGTCGGTTTTCTGACTGTCGATTATATGACCTGTCGGCTTTTTGATTTGTCGGTTTTTCGACTCGCACCCATTTTCTCGACTTTTCTCCAAACCTACTAATTTCAGAAAGAAAATGGATCTTACACAAAATTAGATCTACAACTGTTATTGAAAGCACTTTCCGAAAAATATTGAATAATTTACGAGATAATTGCGAAAACCCATGAATTATGTTTTTTGTTCACAAAATTAATGTTCATTATCACCTTCGTAATCAGCAATGTCAAAATACGTAACCATACCAGTTCTCATTGAAATCACTCGTTTTTCGGAAGTTTTCGAAAGTGTAAATTAAAAAAAAGAATTTTTGAAGTCGCAAGCACGTGCTCCAGAATCGATTGGAATGCCAATATCGATTTTTATTATCTTTAAATGAAGCCTTAGGTGCGAATTTGGTAATCGAAGTCGCCGGGGAACAGGATGAGACGAGGACCCACCAGGAAAAAAGAAAAAACAAAATTGAAGGACATAGGGAAAAGAAGTCAGGGGGATGAATTCGCGATGGAAGACTCGACTTTCTCACGTGACGGAAGAGTAATAGTCGACGAGGTGGGAAAAGGATGCTGCGAAGTGCTGTAAACGCAAAATTACTGCAGCGAATTTCCCTTGACGTTTGGCTCGACGCACCAAAGGGTGTAGGGCGGCTGAGGGCGAATTAACCAGGCGTCGTGTGGAAAGTAGGGGAAAGACTACACGAGGGAGAAAGCACGAGACCAGCAGATGGACTTGCGGATGAAGTCTCGAAAATAAAAAGAGAGAGAAAAACGCTTTTATAGGTAGCGATAAAAAAGGGTGTGAAAGAGAGGATATAGACAAGGATTCGACCATTCCCCATTGTTAATTCTCTATCGTTTGTTTCAAAATTTACCCACTAGGACACTCGTGAAACGTAGGAAAAATCCATGAACATAAGCTTTCGTCCACACGTGTCCGCAAGTGTCGTATTATCGATTCGAATTCCCTGACGGAACGAAATTTGGGAACGCAGTTGCCCCCTGAAATGCTACGATTTGAGGTTTCGTCTTTCCTTCCTTTAAGTATTGATTTACATTTTGCATGTGTGGGACAGTTCGGCCGAATTTAATATGCGTGGCACGAATCGCATTAATGTACCGGGTGAGAGCCGGCAAAGTGAATCGAAAACGATAACAAAAAAAGAATTAATTTAAATTACGCTCATTTCGGACCGCAAAAACGATTTGATGAAGAATTGGGCGGGTTCAAGATGGTTCTATCATTTTTTGCCATTCCGTAATGAGAAAAATTTCTTTTGTCCGATATAATAAATATTATGTGGAATAAAATTGCGTATTTGATTTTTTGGGTGCGGGCCAAAAAACCGAAAGTCATAAAGCTGACAATCGAAAAGCCGTCAGTCAAAAAGCCGACTCATTGACAATCGATAGTCATTTTTTGAAGTGTCGGTTTTTTTTACCCTCACCCGATTTTTTGTGTAATATAATAGTCTGAAATTGTTCAAAACTTAATTTTAGTTCAGATAGGTGTGAATAACTTGATGAAATTTTTACATTTTTAGAAATACAGAATTTTGTTAGTTGCAGCCACTGATCTGTTTTGTTTATAAGCTGAGCAATGTTTCATCGCTTTCACTACGTTGTCTAAAATTCATGTTTTCTAAATGTCTTATTTATACAATGGTCAGTATAAAAAATATATGGCTATTTAGGGATGGGTAGTATTAAAAAATGTGCTATTATTTTGATAGCCAATTAGTAACGATCAATTAAACAAAAAACTGTGCACATTTTCAAAATGTCGTAATCATGAAAACTACTATTCAATAAATTTTTCTAATTGATTGATTAGTTCGAATTTTTTTAGTTACTAGACCAGTTTTAGTTAACTTTTTGTTATTTTTGATCTTACTTTCTTGAATCCTTTTTAATCTTATACTTTTGAAATTTTAGTTATTGCACCAAACATTGACAACATTGACAGAATTGACAGTTCATAAATTACTTGTTTTTTTAATACCATCGAATTTTGACAAAAAATAACTGAAAATTTAGTCTTACGAAAATAGATAAAAGATACTACAGTCCAAGGTTTTTTTCGGTAATGTATAAAAAAATGGTGATCATTATATAAAATATTAACAACATTCAGATATCCCTCCCCGATTTTTGAAAAATCCATGATTTTTAATATTTCTCCCTGTTTTAGCAATCTACAGTGATTCTAAGAAAGCACATAACATTTAAAGTCGAAAGATACATCTTAATTAGTACAAATGGCATTACACGAGTTAAGTTTGTCATCAATTTGCGTAGTTTGCGAACGCGTGCATTTAAAACGCAATTAAAAGTTCGCGTTCACAAGATCGTGTTAATATACAAGCGTTAAAAAGAATTTGTTTCGAATCAGATTTAGGACAAGGTGATGTCTCCCACTGGTAAGTTAGAAGTCCAATGTGCCCTTTTGCGAAAAACATCAGAAAAATGAAAAACTGATGATCGATCACCAGGAATACTTCCTTATAATGAAACCAGCTGTCAAATTTAGGTTAAACATAGCTTCCCCTATGATCACTTTTTTTGACATCTCAAATATTTGAATGGAAATGTCACAGTTCAACTTGGAAATGTTAGAAAACATGGCTCATTTATCGCCAAATCTTCAAAAATGGTTGAATATTTCGAAATAAATATATTATTTCTTGATATTAAAGTTTTATCGACGATTTTGTAGGAAAATGTTTAATACATGACATATTAAAAAATTCCAACGAAAAATTGTTCAAAATGATAAAAAATACATGTACACATTTTTTTATTTAAAAATATTTAACCCTGACTGGTACATGGGGTCACTGAGGACCCCAAGTTGGCCCCTGGCTTTTATGGAATATTATTATTTATGGGGGCCAACAGAAAATTAAGTGTCCCAGCTAAGGGTTAACATTGTAGGACTAGTTTATTTTTAGGCGCATAAAAGTAGTTATTACAATAAAACCCCGAAATTCAAATCATTAAAAGACATTTCTCTCCACAATTTTTAAATGAAAAAATTTTTGCATGTATTTCATATCATTTTGGACAATTTCTTATTAGGATTTCTTAATATGTCATACATTTCCGGAAATAACAATTCTAAACGAAGAAACAAATTTTTGTTACAAAATATAATTTTAAAGAGAAAATGTAACTAAATTACAATATTTACATGATTGTAATATTTAACAATCGAAGGGCTAATTTCTTAAAAAACTGAAGGATCGGATGTAAGAAAGAAAATTTTCGGACGAAATTAGTTTTCAATTTTTCAAGTTTACTAGCGGAGTTTTTTAAGAATTGGTCACAAAAAGATTTTGAAAAAATACAAAGAATACCAGGTTTCGAATGATCCTGTTTATTGTATTTCTCATGTTCACTATATAAAGGCACGCGCTTCGTAATATACGTATACGGATCGGAGGAATTTCAATGAGCCGCAGTACTACGAAACACGAACTTCAACGACCCTACAACCGTTTACCGGGCACGAATACTGCTACTTTCTTATGGAATTCCCAAGATGCACTCGGATAACATAACCTCCAAACTGATTTGTTTTGTTTATAAGTTGAGCAATGTTTGAGCCCTTTCATTATGTTGTCTAACGACATCTATGAACAATTTTCGATATTTATTTTATTTTTGGCAAAAAGTGTTTTTTTTCGGTTTTCGTTCTGGAAAATTCATGTTTTCTAAATGTCTTATTTATACAATGATCAGCTTACAAAATATGACAATTTAGGGACGGACAGTATACAAAAATGTGCTATTATTTTGGGTCGGAGTAAAATTCCCAAAAATAATTTGGCCCGAATATTAAAAATCCAGAATGTAAAACATCTGAAAATGCCCTGAATTAAATTGTCCCGAATTTCGAGTAAATAATTAATGCATATTTACAATTTGAGTGTTTGATTCAGAACTGTCATTTAACACCTTGTGTTTCTAAAGCCGATAAAGACATTGTCATATGTATATAGTGGAATACTGTGTAGTAGGTTAATTATAGTGCATGGGTGATTAAATTTAACTGTCATTTTGGCGGTGTTGACATTTCGGTTGGATCTTTTTTGTCGATTTACTAGAAATATCTTATGAAACTCATGGTTTCAATAATATTTTGACTTTTTACTCACTAAAACGAAAAAAAAATCATTGAAAAACGTTTGACCATGAATTTGGCGAGTGCGTGTTAAAAACCGAAAAACCAAAAAGACAGGATAAAAAATCGACAGTCAAAAACTGATAATCGAAAAGCCGACAGTGAAAAAACCGACACTTCAGAAATGACTGTCCGATAGTATCCGCTTTTTGACTGTTGGCTTTATGACTGTCGGTTTTTTTATTTGTCAGTTTATCGACTCGCATCCGACAAACATTTTCTGTTGGTTTTTTTACTTTCGGCTTTTCGATTGTTGGTTTTCTAACTGTCGGTTTTTTACGTATCGGCTTTTTGATTTTTTCGGTTTTTCAACCTGCATCCATTTTGGTTATTTAATCATGAACTGTCATTTTCTTACAATTCGGAAGAGTATTTCATTCAGGACATTTTACCTTGGGATATTTTACATTTTGGGTTTGTACAATTCGGAAAATTTTATTTCCGGTACTTTTAACTGTTGTGTATTTTAGATTCTGAAAATTATTCGGTATACCTCACTTTCGGGAAAATTGTTTTTTGGGTGTTTTAGCCCAAGGTGTAATTAGGTTTTTTATAAAAATGTACCTCAAGTTTGGTCATCCAACGGACATTTTTTGGTAAACCTTTCGAAAAACTACTAAAAAAATGGAACTAGGTAATGGAAATTCATCGTACTTTACAAGTAATAATTAATAATAATAACGCTATCTAATGAACGAAAAATGGAAATGGTAATTTTTTACATTTTTCTCTAACATTTCCAATCCCCTCAGGGTTCTTCCAAATATTGAAAAAGAATTTAAAAATTGTTATTTATATCTTTCGGTCAGTATAAGGCTTGGCTTATTAGTTTGTGGTTGTATCATTTATAGCAGTCACAACTATTTATATGGTTGTTGCAACTATTTATATGGTTATCTCAAACATTTATAAGGTTAGCTTACCTACTTTTTTTATGGTAATTTATTTCTATGTTTACTGATAAGAAAAATTGTACAGGGCAATTTACTATTTTGACTAGAATTTTGGAGACAGTTCCGCATTTATGTCAATATATACTATTAATTTGTAATTTCGTCTTTTTTTGTAAAAAGCGAATTTGTAATTCGGTCTTATCCTTTGTTATATATAAATAATAATAATTGTCATACAGAAGTACTAGTCAGAATAGTAATATTTCAGATAGAATTTTTCTTATTTGACATACAAAGTTTTAAAATTAAGAAAATTTGCAATTTTGTTACTAAAAACAAATTTGTGTCTACAGAATGTTTAAACAGAAAATAACTGAAAAAAAGGTTTTGCCTTCAAGCAGTAAATAATTCGACATATTTTCTTGTTAAGACACTACTAGTTACGATGTCTATTTGAGTAACTTCGAGAATATTCGGTAATCTTCGCCCGTCAATTAACGCAGAAATAAACACAATCTCCATACAAAAAAAGACTTATTATTGATGATATAACAAAATTTAATTAAGAGACAGAAAAAATGTTAGATTTTACTCATTTACTAAACAAATTGAACTATGTTATTACAAATAATCACGAATTTGAAAAAATGTGAATTAAATGTAAACCCTTTTGTTATTTGCAAAAAAATGCACCACAGTCACTTCCACTGTACTTTGTTGTATTTGTTATATTTAATCACGTGTTTAATTATTGCCAGGCCACGATTTGCCCATAAATGTCAAAGAACTAGAAAGTTCCATAAGTTTCTTTGACCGAAAATTAATAACACAAACGTTGGTTTATTATTAAACAATTAATACACTTTTAGGTTATGTGTTTAGCTGTACATTAGAAAACAATTTTTACGGTTTGGTAACTAAAACCTTTTTAAACGTGACAACAAAAGTGTCACAAAATAAGAAACCTGTTTTAGAGTGTTTAAGTTAATTTTGTGAAAATATTTAGTACAAAAATTTTCTTTTTAAATCAGTTCTTTCTTGGTAGAAACTTTATTTTTTCAAAATTTTCAAAACTTTTTCGAATTTACTAAATGTATTGATTTATTCACCCGACGCAACACCTTGGATTTTGTGAAAACGACTCACTTCTAAGAACGCTTGTTGTCACGATTTACAAAAATGACCTCCGAATTGGAGTCGAAGAAAATAACAAATTTTTAGAAAATCGTTTCAAATTCACTTCAAAGGTCGCTTAATAGAATTTTAGTATATCACGTTTAATTCCTACAATTCTTTGGTTTTTTTTAGTGAATTATTTTTTTCTTAAAGATTAAAAAAGGAGTAAGAAAGGCAAAAAGCTAATTGTTAGTAAAAACACTATTTTTCGAATTGTATACGTAAGTAAAACCAAAATAGAATAAATCCTGTCATTTATAAGTTTGCAAAAATATCACCAAAATTATCGAAATTTTCTAGGGTCAAAGTAAAACAATGAGGTTCATTTACAAAAATATTTTAATATTACCGAAATAGTACTACATTTTTCATTTCAAAATCCTTATTAATTTTCCAAAAAAAAATTTTTGTTTTGTGTAGTTGATATATTTTTTTAAAATACAAATTAAGAAAACAGGCGCCACTTTTTTGATATCTCGCCGTAAGTAAAACTAAAATTGGCAGGGAAGTAACATAGTAGTAACTCCATTACTACTACTGTCATTTACTCCAAAAAATATATAACCACAACAATTACCGCATTTTTTTCAGGCAAATTTCTAAACAAAAATACAAAAATCTCAAAAAAGGATTGTATTTCTTTCTTAGTAAAACTAAAATTGACATAAAGTCATTAATAAAAACGTTTACTCCAAATCCTGTCATTTATACAGAAAAGTTTTTTATCACAACATATAATAAAATGTAGGAGTTTTTGCAAAAATCTGAAACAAAATAACTAGAAAAATACGTTCGACTTCAATATTTCAGTTTTTTGTTAAAAAGTATTTGTGACAAACAAAAATATACTCCGAATTCTAACGTTAATTTTGACACAATCACTACACATTTAAGTTAGTATTCTGGCAATATATGAAAAAACTTGTGATCTCAAATATAAATAAGAAAAAAATGTCTAATTTTTGCATTGTTGAAATTTGCTCCGAAAAAATTTCGGAGCATGAACCAATTATAATATTGTTTACTCCAAAACACTGATCGCGCGAATAAAAACCACACTGAGATGACAAAAGGTCCAAGATATTTTGGACACGATATTTATGACTCCATTTTTTTTGAAACATCGAAACACACCTTTGTCATCCAAGAAGCAAAGAAAAACTTGCATGTTTTTTGGAAAAACACCCAGAAAACGAGTGTTTTAATCCAAGATATTTCGAGTTCCCAAAACACCAAAGATATTTTGGAGCAAAACACTTTTTCCACGGTGTGTTCACAATTGTTCACGGCACTAATGTTTCTTTCACTAAATTTCAACGACACAGTAAAAATATTCCGGAACATTCGTCACTAACGGTTAGAACGGATTAAAAATCGGAGTCATCTCGAAGGCCATCCATTCCCACAAAAATCATTTTCGAAAAAAACGCTCAACTTGTTTTTCTGAGAATTTGGAGGGAACGGGGGCGGAGAAAACGGTAAATTGATGGTAGTACGAGTGGAAGCGCGAGTTTCCACGATCCTAGAAATTGACTGCAGGAGGGCCGAAACTCTGTGTGTGTTTTTTTTCGTCATTCGAGAGAAAGAGCGGTCGGGTAACGATAGCGGCTTATCTTCTGTCGATGATAAAACTCGATGCATAAACGAGCCGCGTACGTCACCGGGAACGCACACTCGCAGGCGTCGAGAGACGCAAAACTAGGGAGAAGGACGTTGAAAGAGAGAAAAAAGCGGTGGGACCAAAAAAGAGGCTGGAGCGACGAATTCCAAAAACCGAGGGGAAGAGGATGGATAACCAAGGAACGTGGAGCATCCGAGAGAGATGGACGAGGATAGAAATCCGAACGCTACCAAGACCGTGAGGCGAAACGAGAAAACTTTCCACACACAAAGGAAGTAACATGTATGCATAACGTGACTCGTCGAAATTCCGAAATTCCCCGTCGGCACTTTTTCACCTCCGGCAATCATCTTTTTTTGCCTCGCAGGCCCCGTATAGAAGACGCGCGTGAGTGTGCGTGTGCGTGAAACCTTCCTATACGACGCTAAAATAACCGTTTCCATTTTTCCTCGGCCGCTGGTAGATAGACCGACCAAAAAAACGGAGTCGCCGTCGCGCCGAACGGAGCAGCGCTCCCAAAAATGGGCCGATTAAAAATTTTGGACTTACTCGGTGTGGGGTCCAAAGTTTACCGGGTCGTACTCGATCTCCCGAAGTAAGCGAAAATAGTAAACACAGGCGTCACGTGGTCCGCGTGTCGACCGCGCACAAAACACCGCGGATGAACGCACCACACAATCTCACAACAATCTCGCACGCACCAACACGTGTGCACTCGCGTCGTCGATTCGAGACGTTGCGTTCATCGGCACCGACGTCGTCTCCGTCGTCACCGACCTCCAGACCGGCCGCTTCCTGGTCGACGTCGTCGTCGAGGAGCGTAGCCGTCGTCAAAAGGTAAAACTTCACTCGCGTATACTCGTCTCGCTCAGGCACGACGTAAGCGCCTTCGCGTTCGCGTCATCGCGCGCGTCGCGTAGAGTGCGTCGACACGTTGCGGAAATTAAGAAGTTACGTTATAAAACGCAACGACCTACAATGCTACAAAGGCTTCGGGGTTCGCCACCACCGCCTCGACTCGTGCTCGCGAGTTCTCTCTCTCTCCCACTCGCCCCCGCCCCCACCACCGCCTACTCCTCCTTCTCTCGGACGCAGCCCCCCCTCCCCCGGCCCGTGCGCGCGGTGTGCGCTCCCCTAATCGTGCGAGGCGAGCCGCCTTTTGGCTTTTTCCTCCCCGACGAGCGCGAGAGAAGCGAAGCCCCTTCTTAGGCCAATGCCCCCCTCCCCCCACCCTCGAGCCAGTTCCCCCGTCTCTGTCGCGCGGAGAGCGACCCCCCTCCCCTTTTCGATATCGCCGTCGTCGCCCGTGTCCCGCTCTAACTCGCCGTGCCGGCCATCCTGCCCTCCCCTGCGCCCCCCAGGATCCTACGGCACTGCCTCAGGCTCGTATCGCCTCCTACGTGCGCCCCGTGTCCTCAAGCCTCCTCCTCCTCCTCCTCCGCCCCTCCCCGGCGCGAGGTTAGACGGGGTCAGACTAATCGAGTTACCACTGACAACGATATTCTTTGTCACGGTTGGCACAGATCAAAATTGCGTATTATTCAAAAATTCCAGCTTATCAACAATTTTTGAGAAATGTTAGAAACGTATTAGATATTCCGCGGTACTCCTTCCGATTGCAATTGCCATTCCAGCGACGTGCAATAGGCAAAAAAGGAATGAACGGAGACAAAGATCATTAGGAATTGTTGTCAGGTAACGTCCCGAATGGGCGGCGCTCCGTCCCCTCGGAGTCACTGTCGCCGCTTAATGTTTCTTGCAATTCGTACAAACTTTTTTAAAATCTTGAAATTATGAACGGAATTTATCAAAAGAATTTTCTAAAATAGAAATTTGCTACAACTTATTAATTATTATTATATGAATGATATCGTAAACAAAACGATTTTAAAAATTGGTAAACAAAAATGTCGGACATGTAAGGAAAGTGAACGATTCTGATAATTGAAAGACTCCTCGGTTCACCTAATATATTTTCATCAAATGATACAATATTATGCAAACAAAACATCGAATGATAAGACGTAACGTTCCCATATTTGCGATTACTCAGAATCCATATCGATAATCGCATATTTTTGTATTTATTATGGAATATCTTTTACGACCGTTGCATACATTTGTGCTTTTAAACCCGAAGATAATTTTTTATTTTGATATTTTTTATTTAACAGTTCATTGTTGTTCGCCATTTTGGATTTCCAATTTTTACTTCTTTGCGCCAAAAAGTATTCGAATGAATAATTGCATATGATTTTAAATTGAGTGTAATGAATATTTAGTCGTTATATTTCAGTCCGCCATTTTGCATTTGTAATTTTCACTTTTAATTCATTTACAATAAAAAATATTTTTAGAAACAATTACTTTTGAATTTAAATGAAATCCGAAAGACTTGATCCGTCCGTTAATGGTTGTACATTAGCCTCCCATTTTCTTCGCAGCCATTTTGGACTTTTAATTATCACTTTTAGTTAATTTTTACTAAAATACCTTTAAACTATTTTTTAGAAAGATTATATTTGAATTTAAATTAAATACAAAGAAATTATTATTTTGTTAATCGTTACATATTAGTCCGTCATTTTGAATGCTTAGTCTTTACTTTTAAATCATTTTTACCAAAAAGTAATGTGCTTTTCGTAGGAATAATTAAGCTGGAATTTAAATTAAATATAATGAAATTATTTTTTTATTAATCATTATATATTAGTCCGCTATTTTGTTGGTCGCCATTTTGCATTTTTAATTTTAAGTTTAAATCAGTTACAACGTAACATAATTTTAGACACAATTATTTTATATTTTAAATTAAATACAAATACATGATATATCCGTTAATCATTACATATTCGCCCTCCATTTTCTTGGTAGACATTATGGATTTGTAGTTTTTACATTTAATTAATTTTCACCAAAAAACCTTTAAACTATTTTTTAGAAAGAATTGTATTTGAATTTAAATTAAATACAAAGAAATTATTCATCCGTTAATACCTACGTATTAGTCAATCATTGGGCTGTTCGCCATTTTGTATTTTTAGTCCTTACGTTGAAATTATTTTTCACAAAAAGTCGTGAACTTTCCGTAGGAATTATTACGTTGGAATTTAAATTAAATATATTTAAATTGTCTTTTCGGTAATCATTATATGTTGCTCTGCAATTTCGTTGGTCGTCATTTTGGATATCTCCTTCTTTCCTCCAAAAAGTATTCGTGAAAATAATCAAATATTATATTCAAATGAAGGATAAAGAACTTGGTCGTTTTATTTTAGTCAACCATTTTGTTGATCGCCATTTTGCATTCGTAATGTTCACATTGAATTCATTTACAATAAAAAATCCTTACCTTAGTTGTAGAAATAATTGTATTTGAATTTATATTCAATTCAAAGACATTATCCTTTTGTTCGTTATATAAGTTAATAATTTTCTTGGTAGGCATTTTGGATTTTTAATTGTCATTTTTAATTCATTTTCAATAAAAAATCATTACTTTATTTCTAGAAACAATTACTGTTGAGAATAATTACATATGATTTTAAATTGAGCATAATGAAATGTTGAAATTAAATCATTCCTTAACCGTTATAGTTTAGTCCGCCATTTTGCATTGTAAATTTTCCAATTCATTCAATTACAAAAATTAGTTTTAGAAACAATTATCTTTTAATCCAATTGAAACACAAAGACATTATCTCTTTGTTTATCGTTATATGTTCGACCCTCATTTTATATCGCCATTTTGGATTTTCAATTTTCACTTTTAATTTATTTTTTCCAAAAATATTATACCATTTTTTTACAAACAATTCCATTTGAATTTAAATTGAATATAAGGGAAACATTTTGTCCTTATTCTTTATATATCAGTCGGCCATTTTGCTATTTGCCGTTTTGGATTTTTATTCTCTACTTTGGGTATCCATTTTTCTTTGTGCGGAAAATAACTAAAATTTGTTCCTCAGGGCTTTACGCTGATTACGAATTTGACTCCAAATGTTTAAAATTCAAATTGGCTGATTTAAGATGGCCGACCGAAATGTTGAAAGTTGCTTTACGGCAATGAAAATGTATACTCGATAGTTTTCGGTGTATTTTGGTTACGAATCTGACATCAGATTTTGAAAATTCAAAATGTCGGATCCAAGATGGTTGACCGAGATGGTAAAAATTACTTTATCATGATGAAACTAGATACTTGTGGGTTTCCGGGGTCTCTGATTACGAATCTGACATCGGATTTTGACAATTTAAAATGGCGGATTCAAGATGGTTGACCGAGATGGTAAAAATTACTTTATCATGACGAAACTATACTCGTGAGTTTTCGGGGTCTCTGATTCCGAATTTGACATCAGATTTTGACAATACAAAATGGCGGGTTCAAGATGGTCGATCGCAATGTTAAAATTTACTTTTTTATGATGAAACTACGTACTCACGGGATCTCGGGGTTATTGATTATAAATCTGACACTATATATTAAAAATATTAAATTTCGTATACAAGATGGTGGCCAAGATTTTTAATATTTCTGGATTCATCTAAATTTTGTATAAAGAGAAAGTTCAAAAAGATACTACAACTTTTTTATCTTTTTCAATTTTTAATTTTATATTATTGACATCATTTTATTGATTTAACTAGCCGGTATTACCTGTGGCTATGTGGATTTTGAACGTTGTCATGGATTTGTAAATAGAATGGATCTATAGCATTGGTCTCAACTTAAACTAAAAACAAACAAAAAGTTAAAAATTGAAAAATCTTCTTAAAAAATGAGGATGATAACCTCTACGTCATATTTCCGATTTCGGCAGAGAGCTATTATATATTTTGGTACTATTTTTGTAAACTTTTCAATAAAGGAAATAAATCTTAACAATGTGGTGGTAACCTTGAATGAACCATTTGAAAAAAGATATGAGATTGGTAATTAGCGATCTCGAAACCTTCCGAATTCTCATATATAGAGAATAAATCAATTTTCACTGTAAGAAATTTAATAGAGAATTTCTCTGTATTCATAAAATCACCGTTTTTGCCAAATTCGTTGAATTGCACACAATTTGTACAGAAAATTTATCCACGTCATGACATATTCGGTACAGCAACTTTTCGAATATCGTTTTTTTTTATTAATGTGAATACAGCATTTTGTATGTTTTGTTTTGTATATCATATGATTTTTGTTGAGCTACACTTACGTATGCAGATTATGTTCTGTCGTTTAACATCTAATTTAGTATTACCCGAATTTGACAATTGAATATAAGGAAATTTGTATGCAAAAAATGTTTATGAATGTTTGTATGGATACAAAAAAAAATATTTAAAGGAATCAAAGAAAATACGATTTTCTATAGGTTAAGATACCGAAAAATATGATATGTTTATGTTTTTAAACTAAATATGCCTTACAGCGTAAGCATTCCAAACTGATAGGCAGACCGGATGGTATTAAATAAATAAACATTCCAGATTACGAATCGTATAGAAATGTTCACAATATAAACTTGGATGCATTATCTTTGAAATTAAAACTCGACTTAATAGAACAAAAAAACCCTTTGACTGGGTAATGGTAGAATGCCTCGTTGTTCTATTCAAACAAAAACAACAGTAAATGAATTAACAATTAATCCAAGAAATAACAATGGGAATCCGAGTGATTACGACGAAAGGTGTTTTTTAATTTAGCAAATTTCAAACTTGGGTTTATTACCATCTAATGCACATTGTAGGAAACACCCGTTAACTTGATTATATACTAATTAATTGAGTGGAGTTAATTATATACTAGAACCTACATTAAATTTTACAATAGTAAATGAAGCAACAAAGTTTTACAAGAATATATTTTGACTCCAAGTTACTTGGAAACTAAAATCCAACTATCAAAATGAATTTTTCAGACTAGTGATATAGTTTTACAATTAAATACAGAGAAAAAGTAGTATTAAAATAAAAAATATTTATGAAAAAGCCTGTAAATACTTTGAATTAAAAATTAAAAATTATAATTTTTAATTACACAATAATTTATTAATTTTTGTTTACATAAACAACGACGGACAAGTGCATCATTTTAGTCGTGTTACTCAAAATTTCCGCAAATACATTATTTGATAAGAAATTATTTATAGTGTCAATTTACTTTTATATCAGAACTATTTTTAAAAACTAGCCCAATTTCCAATCTATTGGAGGATTAGTAAATATTGTTTAAATATCATATATAAGTATATACTGTTTATTTAGTAATATGCCTAAACAAATATTGACTGGTTGTCATAATTTACAGTAGTTTTAATGTTTACTTTGTAAGTTCTATCGTTAAAAAAACTACTAGTAATGTTTATAAACGTTTCATACAATTTTTGTTCAACGTCTGTAATTAATCTGCTTAATTTAATCAAATCTTTTCTTGAATTGAACAAATATATTAATCATAAATTGCTTAAAATGGGTAAGAGTCGTTTAAATCTATTGCAAATTTTCACTGTTTACAGCATACGTATGCAAGTGAGTGGCAAATCGCGAGAGTGCCACTAGATGGCTTCGAATCGGAGTCAATATTCTCGCAAGAGACATGAGTGACGCTTAGTATATGGGTGATTCTCCGGAAACAGGGCATTTTCGTGTCTTTACGTTATATCTTACAAAAACTTTGACAATAAATTATTAAATTTCGATAGAAATGTTAAATAAATATCCCTGGCCCATGTTAATTTGAAAAAATAATACTTTTGTTACAAAAAACTGATGTAAAATGACATTTAAAGACTAAAAGTAGCATTTTTTATACGTCCAAACCTCTAAGTTCAAAACTTTAAAATATTAGCGCTATTAAGAAATCGAATTATTTTAATTTATTCAAATAATATTTCTATAGTACAGCTCAAACTGTACAATTTCTCTCTGTATAATATTTCATTAAATCAATATATATACTTATAATTATTGAAATATTAATGTCTTAAGAAATTTCTATGAGGTAACGACAATGCGTAAACTGGTATAAATGAACTGGAAATAATCAACTTTTTTACTAAAACTTATGAGAAAATCAAAGAAAAAACACTACACTTTACTAATCCTCCATAGAAAATTGAAAAGAGAACATATTTACCTCATGAACAAGTAAAAACTGTATAAAAATACCACGTATTTTTATTAAATTAATTGTCGTCACCCGTCCTAATTTTGGTATTTTGATATAAACAGCAATTACAAAACGATGAAAACTTAAAGATTAAAGGAATAAACGTTACTGGCAATTTGTTTTTTAATTTATTATTGTTTAAAATATGTAAAATTGGATTTTTTTACAAATTTTCATTGTCGTCACCTTCATTGTCGTTACCAAACATTTGGCGTATCAGGTATGAAACAAGAACAAAGTGTAACCCGTAGCAGAAAATATTTTTCAAATCATAAATAACATTTATATTTCTCTTCCTCTTAGACATTTATTTAAATATAATTTAAAAAAACACAAAATTAAACTTTATATTTGTTACAACGTTATGAATCAAGTTTATTATGAAATAATATTATTTATTAAAATTATGAATATAATATTATCATTGTAGTTGCTAACCAACGACACATTAACTTTAATAAATTTATTTTGTCTAAAACTTCTTCAAAAATTCATGTGTTTTTCTTAATTTTTTAATTATTACTTAATAAATAATTTTCATTTATTCACAAAAATGCACTAAATCAGATATGTACATTATGTTTTTGACTCTTTAGAGTTAGTTTTTTTCAAGTTTTTAACAAGCAATTGTTGGTTTATATAGCCGTATGAAAATGCGTCATAGTAAAAGTCTTCCCCTTTCCTTTAAAATAATTTTGTAGCGTGACTACTTTAACAATAACTTTACTTGGTGCTAATAAGCAAGAATCCATAAAAAAAACGAATTTACAGTAACTTAAAAAAAAAATTTTCATTCTTGAAAATGCCCTGTTTTTGGAGAATCACCCATATAAAGCAATTCTTTCTTCCATTATTCAAGCATGCATTGGTCCGATGAGATGGAACGCTACTAAAATTTTGTAATTACTCTTTTGCAAGTCCTTCAAGCCAAGTTGTTGATATATTTCGTTTCCTCATGAAACTGTGGTTATGCACAAGTCACAAGTGGGACAATGTCCCATCTCACCCGTCACATTCGAGTACCTGGCTTCTACTCAGAAGGCACGAGTTCGATTCCGGGTAGGGGAAAAATATTTATACATCTACATGCATATTAATTAAAATCATTTGCAGATATAAATAACAAAATCTTTTTCAATTTTAATCATGTCGAAATTTAAAATCAATCTTTAACAAGAAATATTTTGAAAGAGGACGGTCCAAGGGAGAAAAATGAATTGTGTCGTTATTATTATTTAATTGCAGAAATATTTATCTTTCCTTGTGCGATACAATTAAGTACGACTTCTGAATTTACCCATTACGAAACGCAAAGTTATAATAGTTAATCCAATCTACGATGAACAATTAGCTTTATTAATAATGCTATTGTTGTAACCATTATTGTTATTACCAGCGCGTTCCGAGTTCTAATTATTTTTGTCTAATTGCCGCTGAATCGTAATGAAAATTTGTTTTAGTGATTTAATTTGTTACAAAGATATATCGAATTCCACTTTCCTGTCCAACTAATAAATACAAAGCTTAATTCACGCATTTTTTTGCGCGCGAAATTTAATTATAAAAATGGTCTAGTTATTCAATTGATAACATTTAATTGCAGTGCACGCGTGATGCGCATTTATTCTTGTTTATGTAATAACGACGGCGATTGCTTCAAATTAAAAAATAAAATAAAAGCCAATCAATGTATATTTATAATTAATTTATATTCACGCGAGCAAACAAAAATATTAGTTGTCAGTGGCGCGTGAATAAGTTACTTTTCAATTCGGGTACGAAAGTATCGTGGGCTTGTATGTTCTTCTTTAATACGTTACAGTAAAAAACATATAAAAAAAATAAAAAAATTAATGAATTAATGTTTACTTATGCTATTGTTTGCAATTTTACGAAACGATTACTTATTATTATACCGAATTATTGCGGAAATTTTCAAAAATATTGTGCAAGACAACGCCCAATACTCAAATAATCTACTTTCATAGATTCTCACTTTTTCATTTCTAGTTTTCGCTAATTCTAGCCTTCCTGGTATATGATGTCAGAAAGCTTCAATTTTAATCATACTGAACGATCGATCGCTTTCGAAACCAAATCCACCTTCTCACGGTGTAAGAGAGAAAATACACTTTAAAAATTGGTATATAATTTTAATCTATTTTGTAACATTCATTTGTGGTATAATAAATGTCACAACATGAAATTGGTTTATTTTTTTTGTTGAAAAAACAGAAATGGAAAATTGCTGGCTATTGAATTCATTAAAAAAACATTAAGATAGCGAATGATTTCCGTGTAATGTAAATAACTACATTAAATGAAAATAAGTATAAGCAAAACGAAACAAAGTTAACACCTTCGAGGTGGTCTGCTTGTAATCTCTATGATTATAAATAGAAGAAACTTTGTAGCTATAACTTCTTTAAAAAAAAACATCGGCATATATTAAAAAAAATTCCGTCATTTTTCAGTTGCCAAAATATTATGAGTATTATTCTGCTAGATTTATATGACATGACAACATAACAAAAATATTCTTAGTATCCAAAATATTTCTGGGTAACTAAATAAATAATAGAAAGTTTTATAAAACAAGCGATTTCTTAATTGCCGAAAAGGTTCCACTGCCTGGACCAAACGCGTCATTTTAATGAATTTTTATAATTGGTATTGTTATATTGGATTCGGTAATTAGAAATTTACAATCGGTTTTTCAAAATTTTGAACGTTCTCATATTACTATTGTCATTGTTATTGTTGGTGATGTTGCCCTCGTCGTTATTGTTGTTGTTGATGTTTGCTTCCTCGTTGTTATTGTTGTTGTCATAGTTGTCAATTGTTGTAGTATCATTAGCGTCAGTACTAATTGCAGTAGAATTGTTGTTAATGTTGCGGTTGTTGCCACTGACGTTGTCTTTAATGTTACGGTTGTTGTTTACTACCGTTGTTGTTGATATGTGCTTCCGAATTTTTATTGTTTTTGCTATTGTTCTCGTAGTCGTCCATTGTTGTAGTATTATTATCATTATTACCAATTGCAATCGAATTATTGTTGTTAATGGGGCGATTGTTGACATGACGATGTTGTCTTTATTGTTCCGGTTGTTGTTGTTTGTTGCCGTTGTTGGCGTCAACTTAATGATACTAGTATGAGTAGTTTTTGATGTCTGCTTCATCGCTGTTGTTATTGTTGCTGTTGTTGTGTTCGTCCTCGTGGTTGTTGTTGATGTTAGCTTCTTCATTGTTATAGTTGTTACAGTTGTGCTCGTCATCAGTGCTGTTGTGTATGTTAGCTTCAGCTTTGCTATTGTTATTGTTGGTGTTGATGTCGTAGTCGCAAATTCTTGTAGTATTCAAAAAATTAGTACTAAATATAATAATAATTGTTGTGATCATGTCGCGTTTATTGCCGGCGTCGTGGTTGTCTGTAATGATGTGGTTGACGTTGTTGTCGCTTTTGACGAAATCGATGTCGTAGTAGTATTATTAATTCATCATTATTGTCATTGTTCTTGTTGTTATTGTCCTCAGTGTCGCATCGTTGTCGTAGTAATAAAAGAGGAGGCGGTGTAATTGCTGTGGTTTTGTTTTTATTGCTGTGGTTACTGTAATTGTTGTTGCTGTTGTTGATGTTGTCTTCGTCGTCGATGTTGTTGTTGTCATCATCGCCGTTGTCGTAGTTTAAGAAGGAAGAGCAGTATTAGTGGTATAATTGTTGTCGGTGCCGTTGTTGTCGCGATAGAGATCGGCATTGCCATTGTTGTTACCTGCGTCACCATTGTTGTAGTAGTACTTGTCATAGTAATAGGAAGATCAGTAGAAGTAACAATTGTTATTTTATGGTTGTTTTTGTCATCGCTGTTGCAATAGTATTAATAATAGGAACAATAGTAGTTTAGTTGTTGCTGTTGCTTCTGTTGTTATTGTTGCTGTTGATGTTCTAGATGATTTAGTCGTATTTGCAGCAGCAATAATAGTAGTAGTAGTAGTAGTATCAGTAGTATAAGTGTTGTTATCGTTATCGCCGTTGTTGATACTGATGACGTCGCCAGTAGTAACAGTAGTACCAGAAGTAAAAAAAGAAGTTCAGTAGTAACGGAAATAGTAATAGTAGTAGTAGTAGAAGCAGTAGTACATCTAGATGTCAGTTGATTTCAAGTCAAATAATGCTTATGTGTTATATGTGGAAAATGGCTGTCGAAGGGAAACACTAACAATATTGAGGGGTATCTCGTGGTTATTATTAAGAAGTGGCTATATATTGAGAGCAGTAGAAGTAGAATAGGTAGTAGTAGCAAATTTTGGTCGTCGGAGGTCGCCATCGTCGTTGTTGTTAGTATTTTCAAAATGGTTTTATCAACCAAGACAAATGCTCAAAATTTAATATAGCCGAATAATTTTTCAAAATTAATCGGCTTAGATTAAATTATTATATAATTCTTGTTACAAAAGAATTTACAACAAAAAACGTCAAAAAAAAACATATGTATATAAGATTACTAAAAGAATAACAGAATATAGATAATGCCAGAAATATTAAAAAAAGCAGTTTCTAAAAAAAAATGAAACTATGATATTCTGTCTTACAATTATCTACATAATTATTGTCTATAGCCATCATCGGCGGTCAAAGAGTCGAATCACGCGTGGCAGAATGCAAATTTTACCCACTTGGGCGGAAAATCAAGTTTTACAAACTCACGTATCAAGATATTAAAAAATACTAAACAATACATTGCAAGAGGTTTTGGAAAGTCCAAATTTATATTAACGTTCCAAAATGCATTAAAAGAAATGAAAGAAGTGAAACGATTATTTTTTTTTTCAAAAATCATTTTGGACGTGAAATGAGATTTCTTTCTCGATTCTTTCATTGGCATCTCTAAAACCGAATACGTCGGTCGTCTCGGTCAATCGAAATACACCCATTGGCCTCAACGCATTGTCGATAGGGGACACGTCGAACCGTACGCATTTATATCCACAAAAATCTCGGAATTCTTGGAACGATCACAAAATAGTTCTGACGCGCATTTGGGTTTTTGTTAGCAGACCTAAACCCATGTTAACATTGGCGGTCGAGAAGTTCACCTTCGAAAAGCTACGTGTGCCGAACGCCACGAAATAAAATGGGCCGAACGAAACCGAAGCGAAAGGTCGGCATAGGTCAGGTACATCGCCGATGAAATTCGTACGCCGAAATGGGAATTCTAAATTTAACACGACGGATTGTATTTGTCGCTTCGATATGACAAGTATTGAATTCCAACCCAATTTCAAAATAGTCCCGAAGCGTCGAGAATGAGCGGATTCGCATCTTGACGCCCTCGTTATGCGCTTAATTAGCACACCGATAATTCAGTTTCACTGTGCTGGTGGAGTGCAGCTTTTTGAGGTTACTTATCGTCGGGAAAAAAAAATTTCGAAAGTGACTCGGAATAGATATTTGAGACTGAATGTATCCAAGTGCTTTTGACGCATCTCGCCACCTCTCGCTAATCATTTCAACTGTCGTGAAGTAATCGACCTGTGTATATACAGGGTGTTGCCATATTTTGAATATGTGAATGCAGGGGCGTTGCTTTATTTCATTTCCAATTGAAGAGTTCTATTCAAAAAGTTCGTAAAATATGTAGAAATGAAATAGTGGACAATTTAAAGTGACCTAGTGAGATACCCGATGGTGTAATATTATTCGACCAATGTATGCTTCCGATTAAATTGACGTAAAATAATAGTTTTACATTTAATGTTTGTCAATTTTTTTCTTCCCTTTTGCATTTCATGATTTCCATATGACGCACAAATTCAATATTGAATTATTCAAACATGGAGAAAACGGATTTCAATAACACTATTTACTAGTAATGTTAGTAAATTAGTGACGTTACTACAACTATCATTTTAATATTAAATTACGAGTTATAGTTGTGATTCCATCATTGAAATACCATGGTGAGACATAACCTAACTTTATATGACATCATGTGTTTCGAAAATGAAAATTACTACATTCTATTAAAATAAGTTATTCCATGGCACAGTTACAAATGGCAAAATATAATATTATGTTAACTATTTTTTGTTGATCCCTGGGCGATATAACAACAACAGTAACCAAGGGACCAACAAAAATGTCGCGCAACCATTTTGATAACCAGCGGTTTAAATATAAACCAACAAACATAAATTTTAACGACTACTTTAGTAACAAAAGATTTTAATAATTTTGAGATTAATCCAGAATTGGGTGTTAATAGGGGTCTCTTCAAGAAAACATGTTCAAAATGTAAGTTTATAAAATATCAAACAGTTTCGAACTCACCGAGATATGTAATTAGTCTTTCTGTTGTCTCGGTCTCGATATAGTCTCGAAATGAGCGATCTCGTCTGGGTATCGTCTGGTTTCGGCCACAAAGAAATTGAATTTCTCGAAAAAATGTATCTTATTTTGTTCAACGTTTCCAAAATGTCATAAATGTTATAAAATTCCACGAAATATAATTTTTTTAGATATTTAATGAAGAATGAAAAATGACATTATGAGTTTTTGAAGAGACATATTGCATCTGCCATTTTTAATTTTTATAATCTCCTAAGCGATTCATAATCGTTGATTAAAAAAAATAAATGGGTTTACAATTGTTACAATAAAATATTTAAAAAATCCATATTTCATGTATCTCATTTTTGATTATAGAAGATAACGTTGGAAAATTGTACTATATTTGTCTCTTTTATAATGCAGATCGTTATATTATGGAACCGTATTTCGTTTTCGATTTATGACCTTTAACGCGAAGAAAGTTTTTACGCCGCGGCGCGTATGCACCGTAAAAAGGCGTAAAAACTTTTTTACGTTAAAGGGCCATAACTCGAAAACGAATACCATTCTCATAACGCGACTAGAAAGATTTTCAACGTTGGCAACAGCAAAACACCTGCAACGCGATCGAAATTCTGGAAAATTTCACACTAATATTAATGAAAAAGCTCCTGTGGGAGTACGAAAATCATGAAAGCAGTTTTGGGCGGTGAAGAGAGAAAAATTATACAAAACGGAGAAAAAATTACTTTGTGTTGGGTCATTTTTCATTTTCCATGTTTTGTTGTACATTTTATACAATATGTCGGGTAATTTTTACTTTGCGTTGAAATGTAACTTATTGAGGAAAGCGGTTACTGCATTAAAATATATTTTACTTAAAAATTTAATATTGACGTTCATAATAAAGAAATTTGTTGTATAGAACAATAAAATGTACTAATTTTAATGGTATTATTGCAGGAAATAAGCAAAATGTATATTATTAGAATTAAAAAAATGCATGAGATTTATTTTAATCAGTTTATAACAGATGGCGTGTTTCGCGCAAGTGGTAAAGGTGGCGAGTTATATACAAGTTCCAAAATTGGGTCAAATATGTATAAGCGTTACGTGATGGTATCTAGCATTTTTTCATAAATTATTCCATGTTTTTGTTGTTGTTTGAAGACACCGCATTTGCGCGATATTGTGGTCGACTTCTCTAGTAATTGGCGTGATATTACTAATAATATCTGAAGCAGTTAATATCAGAAGTAACGTTTTCATGTAATAAATTTCGCATAAGACCCGGAGAAGCGATATACAATAAACGAATATCGTTATTATTTTATTATAAAAAAACCGTCCGCTTTATATTATAATCGATAATAGGGACTGTCGTATCGGCGTATATTATTTTCTGAACGTTTTTGAAATGGCATCCGAACGAGAATGACCGCATTGAAACTCGGCCCGTTTTGTCGTTTGCACATAATGCCGCATTTTGTTTGTGTTTCATTCTAGAAAATAGCAATGTAGAGAGTATCCGCTCTGATCCCATCAGTTGTCTGGGATAAACAACATTTTCATTGTCAATACGGTTTTGGACGAGTTCTCTGTCATTACCAACAAAATTTATACTGTCGAAACCCACTCCATCCTGCTTTGTCTTCTCGTTTTTTTTTGTCCGAGGATATAGAATTAGCTATATAGTTATTTCGAAATCAAGGCAAAAATCGAAGGTGAATGGAAAATGCGATTGATATAATTCGCCTGGTATAATTTTACCTCACCTGGCTGCATTCGATTGCGAACACCCAAGCACCATACATTCGCTGGATAAATGTCGAATTTTGACGTTTCGAATTTTCCAAGTTTTCGTGCGCATTAAACGCTTCGGAGAATCGGCCTTGCACCGAGGCAAAAAGGCGAGTTTTTGCAATATTTGCGAAGCGTTATTTTCGTTTTCCGAAACAACCAATTATGTTTTATGGATGGATTTGTCTGCGAACGGTTTTGAAATAGAAATCCATATTTACATGCACGGTTTTCGTTAAAATATTTACCGCCTGCCAGCTCATTGGCGTGTTTTACTCGGAGCGTTTTCAATCTTTCGAGTCTGCACGTTATGAAAAAGGGACAATCCATAGTAGGACGCAAGGTTTGTGGGTCGTTTTAAATGAATAATACAAAATTTTGAAAAATAACAGTTTATTTTGTCAGATTTATCATCGTTTATGTTTTTTATGTCTTGTTTTTATTTAATAGTTCAAAACAAACGTTGTAACACGTGCATTTTCTTAACCGATTATCTTGAATAGTAGGAAATTCTTAGGATTCTAGTACTAGTTTTTTTTAACACATGACTTAATAATTAGGCCTGTTTTGGACGAACTAATCAAAATATGGTAGACATATTATATGTTATATATTGTATACATATTATTATGTAGACAAACAAATAAATTTTTGGGTCGCGGGTCGAAATCCGCAAATCAAAAAGCCGACAGGTCAAAAAACTGACAGTTCCAAGAATGACTGTCTGTTTGTCGAAGTGCCTAATTTTTATGTGTCGGCTTTTTAAATGTCCGCTTTTCGATTGTCGGTTTTTTGACTGTCGGTTTTTTGACCTGTCGGCTTTTTTATTTGTCGGTTTTTCGACCTGCACCCGATTCTGTAATGGGTTTATGCGTGATTTAATAAGGGCGATATAATTATGTATGATTACATGCAATTCATTTCCTCACGCAACACCCAATCGGATTCAATCATTCACTATAATTTGTTCGTTATGATCAAAATTGAACCATTCAATTGCTTGATCTATCTAAAAATATCACCAAATATTTTGTAAAGTATACGCTCATATTTGTAATTATTAATTTTTTACCTGGCCATTTTCAGAAAGCTCAGATAATATTATTAACTTTAACTTAACCTACTTATTTAAACGCATAAAGAATTCGCCAAAATTTGCTTCATATTCTTCTTTTGTTCGTAAAACTACCCATATATTAAAAAGGTAAATAAATTGTTTAAGTACAAAACAATATTATTCCATGTCAGTAAATTTTTTAGTCTCCGAAATAAATTGTATCGTAAAAACCTCGAAAAAGTATGTATTTGGTTATTTAATGTCGTTTATATTTTCGTACGCAAGATTAATCGACTGAATCTTACAATCTCCAAGCCAATGAAAGGACTTCCGCTTTTGGGTCGTTATTTTATGGCTCTAATGTCTTTATATGCCCTCGACGTATTTTACGAATATTATACATTTTTGCGGCTATACGTGAACTATCGAATGCAAAAGTTTTGTTCTCAGAGGACGTTAAAAGCTTCTATTGGCTGAGAACAAACCTGACTTTTTCTAGTATATTATGTGTAAATCCGAGCAATAATATTGCAACTAGTATTGCCTAGGCTTGTGGTAAATCTAGATGTAAACTAAGAAAATGAAACCGTTCATTTTAGATCATAATTATTGTTTTGGAATTATCTTAACAAATAGTACAAATATATATGAAACCAGGGAATGGAATGCTTTCGGTAAAGCTCCGAACCTGATGTCTGTTTTGTTTTAACGAACGCATTTGTCAGGAGATTCCCTTTTTTTAGTTTTCTCAATCATAAAAATTTAATTTCTTATTAATTGGAAACAAGTGATAGCCTTTTTGGAATTAAGAGTTCTATCAGAAATAAATTATCTTTTAGTACTTGGCATTATCTTATTACTGGAAGTTCACAGAGGAAACGAGACAAGTAAAAAAATTTTGAAAATTTAGGAATTTAGTAGTGATATATTTAGGCTACGAGTTTGCTACTACAGATAAAATTGATTAAAATGCTCGGAATATTTAAAAATGGACCTGTAGCTGTCAACCACCAAGTTAGTAAAAAGCCTTCTTCAAGGGTTCTTCAAGAGTTCTTCTAGACAACCCTATATATTTTATAAAATATTAAATAATGCTCAGAAGGAGGTTTGAAAGTGATCTTTAAGACGACTTTTGTCGATTTTAAGAACACTATATAAATTCATTTTTGGGTTCGAACACAACCTATGGTTTATAGACGTAACTCGAATTGCAAAATGGTGAATTGCTTTACTAAACGAAAATGACATTAAAATGGAAGACTTCGGGAATAAATCCAAATTCAAGATTAATATTTTGAGAAGTCGTAAGTTAGACTTCTTTAGGGACCCGTTTTTTTCTCGATTATCACCTCATCTTCAAGAGATAGACCTCCCTAACCTTTTAGTGATAATGAGGGGTGGGGTCGAAAAACCGACAAATCAAAAAGATACTCGAAAAGTCGACTGTAAAAAAACCGACACATGAAAAATCGTTTTATCCGCTTAAAAAATGACTTGTCGATGTGTTTATTTTTTTATATGTCGGCATTTTACTGTCGGTTTTTTAGTGTCGGCTCTTTCGACCTGCACCCATATTTAGTATATTCAACGAGTGCATCTCAAAAACCCGACAAATCACAAAACAGACGCTTAAAAAACCGAACATTAAAAAACCAGACATTTTAAAATGCACAAGTGTGTTTTTTTAAACGTCTGGTTTTGAAGTGTCTGGTTTTTAAATATCTGGTTTTGAAGTGTCGGTTTTGTGATTTATCCCGTTTTTTCGCTGCACCCTATTCAACACCTCCTTTTTAAATAAATAAGAAAATGCAGATTTCTTACTATACAAATGTAATTTTAGGAAAGCTACACGATTAATAAAACATCTGAACAAATAATATAAAAATATTCAATTGCATGCAATATTTTCAAGAATGGACGTCTCTATCACGGTGAATTCGGCATATTTGGCGTCCGTTTTGAATTTTACAATGATCCACTTAGATTCGTAAGTAACATGGGTCCGCCATATTTTGCGCTACCACTTTGAATTTTTCAAATTAAGCCTCAGATACATACTACCGATCGAAATGCTATATAAACCATTAGTGTGGCATCTTTTTTGAATAACTAATCGAATTTATTTGTCTTTGTCCGCGGTATATTAGTCGCAATTTTAAATTTTAACATGGCGACCTCAGATTATTAATTACTTCAACAAATATAAATACTTAGCTGCATGAGTTTTAATCCAGAATGGATGAATTTGTCAAGATGGGCCATTTTTCACCCGCCATTTTGAATTTTGAAACTCTAACACTAAATTGATGAACAAAAGTAACCCTTACGGATGTAGTCATTACTTTTAGTTACTTTACAGGAAGAAACATTAAAAAATTCGATATTCTATAAATATTCTCAATTACAACCGCCATTGTGAATCAGCCATTTTGAATTTTGAAATTACGCCTCTTGGACTAAGTACAAGTCATTACTCCACCTGCTCCATGGTTTCTACGAGATTGAGCGACATATTGATATACATATAAAATAAAAAATGTCCTGTGATCTTTTTATTTGGGGGGCCAAAATTAAAAAACCTTTTCATAGGAGCAAAAAATAAACCTCGAATTCGATAACAGCAATTGGTTGCCCAACGGTAAACATGACGAAATAAGGGAATATTTCAAGGAATTCTAGGCGTTAACGTACATTTTTTTGGTACAAGTACAGATTTCGATAATTCGTAATTATCCTCCTAGGGCGCAAAATGGGCAAAGACGTCCGAAGTATTAAAAATGCCATCAACGGTGAAACTTGCGTTGGTAAGTGACGAAGTTGAATAAAACATAAACAACCGACACGGCAAATGTCGCTCGATCAGGCGGTATCTGATATTTTTGAACGATTCATCCTCGTATTTCGCGGTAACATTTGTCAATGACAAAAAAGTATTCGCTCACGCAAACGACAACATATCGATGCGTCACGGTCTTAACAACACGCGGACCAGCAGCAGCAGCTCTCAGCAGAGGAACATAACGTCTATGTACGCACACCAGGCACGGCACGAAGATTATTCAATTTCCTATGCAGCTTTTTGCACACCGGCAAAATGCCGCAACGCATCTCGTACATATATAGAGGGCGCGGGGCGAAGGAGGAGGAAAAAATAGATTCCTGTTGTCAGAGTGCGGCCGAGGTATGTAGCGCAGGGGGGAGGCGATGACGTTCGGCCGAGACCGTCGGAATTAATGGGACAATTCGAGGGGGGCGCTGGGAGGACATGGAGCGGAATACCCGATTTTCAATGTACACCGTGTAATAATTTCGCGAATAATTTCGAATTTGCGAGTCTTCGTGGTGGGAATCGTCAATTTCGAGGGGGGGTCGACGCGCCGCTCCGGCCAATCGATCGTTCTCGCTCGCTTCTTTTTTACTCCGTTCGCTTGGTATCAAGGAGGAGTTGAGAAAAACAGAGAAAAAGTGGGAATAGGGTCTGGGGAGGAGGCGCGCGCGGGCGACGGGGTATGCGGGGGAGGACGGCCGTTTTAACTTTTTGCTTTCCTATAGCGAAATTATTATTGGTCGGCCGTATTGTGTGCGTGCCCGTGTGCGCTCGTATAACCAAACCCACCGACGAGGCGTGCGTGTACGTATATGCAATAACGTGTCTGATCGACTTGATGGACTGTACACCAACAGGGGAATACGTATGCTCCAAACACATACACAAACACTCGTACGCACACATGAATACTGGGCGGATATACCAGTTAGCGAGCCGTGCATTCGGCAATAAGTAACAAAAGATTGGACGCGATGCGTCAGCGACTAACGACGAGCACCTCGATGCCGGAAACGTCGATACTCCGTCGATTTCTCTCGAGGAATATGCCTTATCAACTACCTCCATGAAAAATTCAAAGCCTAAACGGTGTTTATAGGCATCTATAGGCAAACGTCCTCCGATACCGCGTTGTCTTTTAGCGGACCGGTGATAATTGTAGCGGATGTTCTATGGACGAAAATAGCGACCGGACTTGACCCGAGGAGGTGTAGCACCTCCTGTACCTCGAATTAACGACCTTGTAAAGAGAATTATCAGTGGCCAAATCCGCACCCGACGACGCGTCGTCGCCGCCGTGGAGTTAATTCGAAAATGGTTTTGGCCGGGCTTTCGAACGATCTGTTTTTAAAACGCGCCTAGCGAGGCCGTAACCTGTTTCTGCTGCATTCTTTTCGCTCGATTACTGATTTAGGTGGCGCATCCGAAGGTGCACGCTTTATTACCTGGACATCGTTTGTTTTCGAATGACATGAGCATCCAAATTATTGTTATGAATATTTCGAAGGCTGGTGAAGAATGTTCTCCGCCGCCGATGTTAGACCTGATCCTTGGGTAGTCCTAATATTTTTATATTTCTAAAAGTCTGGAGAAAACAATAATTTGGTTGCCAAATCTGCTGAACTTATTGAACACAAAGTGAATCATTTAATACAAAATTGGTCTTGAAATTGTTACATTTCAAACCATCAACAACCAGGAGGACCCAAAAAATTACTCCTCTCATTGTTGTCAAAAATGACCCTTGATCGCGAGCTGAAACAAAATTCGCACAATTCTCCTCAAAGGGTCGTAGGTCTGATAAAAATGCGGAGAAAACCCTTTCACGGCTTTATTTGTACAACTATTTAGCTTCAAAATTTGCAAACCGCGAAATCCCAGCTGTTTTCTCCAAATATAGGTGATTATAGGTGATTTACAATTTTTACAGCGATTTTTCGTTATTACCGGCGACAATTGACCTCCAATCGAAAAATGTTTTAGGGAAATGTTGTAGGCATAAAAAAGATCTGCAATTTTTGTTTATATCATTTTTCTCATAACCTCAAAGTTTCAGAAAAAAATTGAAGAAGCCGTGTTTTTTTTTTCGTGCTCAAAAATGATTTTTTTTGCTTGAAATTTTTAGAAGACTTTTTGTGTTCCCAATAAGCTCTAATTTTTATGAATAATAATATTTATTCGTTAAAACATATATTTTCCAGTGAAAAATCTAATATTAAAACTTTAGATAATGGTGCTATATTTAATGGAATTTGTTCGTTGAAATATCTACTTTCAGATGATATATGGATCAATTTACATTGATATATGACCCTTTGAGGATAGCTGTGTTCGGTTAATCTGAACTCAAAAAAGTCATGCCACGTTTTATGCCAGAAAACGCTATTTTTCTAAAAAATGTTAATCACAATGAAAATTACATTTTGTGAAATTCAAGATGGTGGTCATCAACATGATATCCATTTTAGAAAAAATTACAATGGTTGTTTTACATGCTTCCGATGAATTTAAAAAAATACGTCTTCATTTGGATTCACCATCTTCAACTTTTTTAAACTGATCAAATTTGTATTCAGTGCTCCCAAAAATATCGAATGTTTCTAAATTTTTAAGTACTTCCCTAACAGCACCCAACCTTTCATTAAGGTTAAATAAAATTGACTGAAGGTTGATAATCTTACTGCAACCTTAATTATCCTTGTCATAAGGTTCGGTGTTGTTGGGGTTAAGTGTCTTACATTCTTTTTTGAAGCTCAGGCGCCATTTTGATGTTCCCCATCTTAAATTTCATAGTAAATAACCATGCATTTTGAAGAAGTTTCAGAGATTTATTACACAAAATGTTTTCTTTATTTTATAACTTTATTTCATTTAACAAAAACTAAACATTAGCCAAAAAATCTGCAGGAAGCGTCATTTTCACGTCAGAAATTGTTTCACAACGTTTTTACATTTTTTCATACAAAATGAGAGTCGCAAATCGTGCGAAATTTTAATTGAAACCATTGTAACTTATCAATGCCGGAATGTCCCTACTTCCTGTCTTGATTGAACTTAAAAATTCAATGTCAAATGATTAAAAATATCATTTGTAAAGTAATCTTTGTGGTACCAGACTATTCAATACATCACTTTTCAACAAAAGACGTTTCATTACCAAAAACGAGCGCGTTTACATACAAATTTTATCTACTATTGACCCGTCCTAATCTAACACAACCTAACCTAGTATCATCAAATCAACCTAGCATAACCGCACGATCCGAACACAAACTCTTCATCACTAAACAATAACCAAATTGGAAGGGCAATCGGCAAGTCGCTCATCTAATAAACAGTTTACTATATTATATTAAAAGGTATACTACTGATCTTAATAATTATTCTAAAAGCATTTCTGTTTATGAAAAAATCGACAGGTCAAGCACGAAATGAAAATAATACTAGATGATTAACACACCATTGGTTAAATAAGCTCTTCTGAGAAATGCTAATCATATGTCGGAAGATAACAAGACGAAATGCGTGTGCGACATAAACAACGATTGATCGATAGGTAAAATTAGTTAAATATAAATCTAATTGAAGTTGTATCCATTTAGCGCAGAAAAGTAGTCGGAAAGTACATTTATTCCAAATGAAATGCTTGAAAGCTTCAACAAAAAAATAAAAGCAAATATTAATTACAGAAGTTTCAATTTTGGGGTGGGGGTCGATAAAATGACACGTCAAAAACCGGCAGTCAAAAAGCCAACAGTTAAAAAACCGACAAATCAAAGAACTGTTTTGCGAAATTGGAATTAACTAATTTTCATGCTGTCGGTTTTTAATTATCGGCTTTTCCGTTTGTTGGTCTTTCGATCCGCACTCCAGTTTTGTATAAAAAATAACGTTTAACACAAAACAAATTGAAAGTTTATTAATTAGCTTTTGTTAAAAACCGGAAAAACACGGTTAATATTAAATTCTAAAATTTACATTTCTTGAAATATTTAGAAATCAGATACAATTTTACATAAATGAATTGTTATTGCAGAATTTTAGTAGTATATCAATTAACAATATGAAATTCACAAACATTTGTCCTCTCAGTTGCCAGTACAATAATCTACATCTCGAACGGTTCGAATTCAAGTAGATTTTCATTTTTTCACGATCTCGTTACAATTATTTTCATATTTTTTTAAAATTTTGTGCATTTTATGTATTTTTCGTATCTCATAATGAGAATCAACGTTTTTAGCAGTTATGTAAACATATCATTGAAAATTGAATTGAATTGATTTTGACGTTAAATTCTCTCACTATTTGTAATTCTATAATTAAAATACGTTTCTATTCACAGTGAGCTTAAATAACTTATTAACAAAATTCGAAATAACCAACATTTTATTGCAGGAATATTTTCTGGTTTTTCATAAATTTGTTTTTTTATTAAAATCGCGAAAGGCCTTTAATACAGTTTAATGTAAATAAATATCTTAAAACTACATACTTACAGTTTATAGTTTTTTATATTATCACGTCGTAAGTTACAATTAAAGATATTACTTTTTAAATGTGAAGGCTATTTCTCAAACTGGTCGTTCGCATATCATCCATATAATTTGGATTATCTGATTTAATATACTTATGGTCCCAAGATTTTTAAAATCATAATGAACTACTTCTATGGGTTCTGATTGTGAGTAGTATCCTAAGCCTACTCCTTGCCTTGAACTAAAATCGATATGGAAAAAGATATTATCCAGATATTGTACTTTTAAAACATGTAATTTGCGAGAGGGTGCCTATCTTTTGAAATAAAATGTGAGATAAAAAATAGAGAAAACTAAACTTTCATACAAATGACATTTTTTTAAATGCCATTTAAAACATTTGCATTTCGAGTTTTCGAAGAATACAATGCTTGAGTGTCTTCTCTTCACAATAAGCAAGTAAATTTTTAAAATTATCGTGCCTTTTAACCAGAAGAAATCGTAGGGCTTTAAAAATAGTTATTCTGAGCGCCCCTCGTTTTCGAAAACTCTTATTTTCATCCGGTGCACCATTAATACAATTTTAAAACCCACAAAACGCGTTCTTCTGTTTGTTTGATATATTTTTCAGTGTATGTCACTATTTTCCAGTTGCTAAAGGTCACTACGCTAACAAATATAATAATATAAAATAAAATAATAAAATATTGCGTTATTCACCTCTCATAACAAAAACAGCAACTTTGCATTTGGAAGGAGGGGGGCAATAAACAATCAAATTTTGTTTAGAGATGAAGTATTAAAAATATTTTGGAGCTAATCATATATGAGAAACTATGAATTAACAAAGGGGTTTTAAGATAATTATTTGCATTAATTTTATTGAAGCCATGAATTTCTCGAATTTAACAAAAAATTCAATTTTCTCAAAAAGAGACCGTTGGGTAATTTTGATTCTGGCACAGAATATCTCCGTGTTTCATCATATTAAACATTCCGGAATGAAAATCTGGGATGTTTTGAATTTCATAATAACTTATTTAATAATTAATTGATAATTACTTATTTAAGCTCATCGTGTATTAGGTCGAATGATTACAATAAAACGGAAACTTTTCAGTTACACTCTCCACATTTCAACTAGTTGAAAAATCTTAATTCCTAAATGAAAAGTGGATTACTCATTCTATTAGTAATTAGTAATTATTAGTAAATGTTCATCATTTGATTAGTAAAATATTATTTGTTACCATTAGATTAGTAGAGTTAATTTTTCGGTTAGTCCAATTTTTCCGAATATATTGGTAACGTTTTATTATTTGTTAGTGAAAAGCTGACTAATTTATAGCAACCCACTTTTCCTTTTAAGTTACTATTTGTTTACTAACTTAGAGTTAGAGAGTAAAAATATATAAATATTTGATTTTCATTTTATTTGTAATTTATTTCTTGCACTGAATCGCAATTTACTACGATTCATTGAAAGTATAATTTCCTCGGGAACCGATTGTTCATTGTGGCATAAAAATTTCAAAATGATTAGATTCGAGTGCGATAACACGCGAGTTGTTTTTCAAATGATAGTAGAGTAAGTAAGTGTGCATGTGGTAACTACTGCTATATCCCACGTGTCTGATGCTAGTCAAAGAGCTTCCGATCGTGTTAGCAAGCCTCTGGAGATGCAATTCTCTCCTCCCCACAATTACACTACCTCAATTTTCTGTGTTTATTCAATTTGCTCGAAACGATGTCATACAAATCCCATTTTTCTCCGTCTCTGCACAGCAATAATCAATACTTTTGATACGGAAATGAGTTTTCGTATGAAACTTGACTAAATATACAACGAACATTTTTTTTCTCTTTCACTTTTCATCTCTAAACTAAATTGTCGTGTTGACAGAAATAATATACTTTTCCTATTATTGCATGTGTCTTTCACGCCAGAAGAGCTTTTTCCAAACTAAATTCGAAATCTCTTTCAACATTTATTCTTTTTTCTATTTTTCATAAACAAAAATTGTTGTACAATATTTTTATAATATAAGTAGAACACACATTTTATAGTGTTTCTATTTAAATCAACATCTAAGAATAATAAATGTTCTTTTATTCGGAATATATTTAATTTTATGGAAAGGCGAGGAGTTAATGTTTTGTGAAATTCGTTCTACAAAAAAATGCTGAAATCGTACAAGTGCATTCTAAATTCCCTGCAGTGAGATTCGTCACGTTTACTTCTAGTGATTGGTCGATTTTTCAGGTTTCTCAACATAATTCAGTGAGAAACGTTCCAATTCGAAATGACTTGACATTTTTTTATTTCAGTAAATTCAAGTGTACGTAGTACAGGAAATGATATCAAACTAATAACGGCGATACAATTTGAAACGTGTTTAACTTTAAAAATAGTGTTATTTCGTTATAATTCAAATTTTAACATCTCAAAAATTATTTCTTTGTATACACTTACGTTTATTCAAAACTTTACAATTACTTTTATGAGGATTACAAATTTTTTACTATTGCATAAATAAAAATAAAAAATTTAATCGATTAATAAATTTCGCTTAAGTAATTTAAATTTATTTATAAATTTTTAAATATATATATCTTATATAATCGCAAATAAATTTAAAAAAAATTAGTTGTCCTTGGTGGGATTCGAACCCGGGTTCATATCTATCTCGCGCTCCTGACTACTTAACTCGTCCACGATTTACATTGCATACGGATAAAGTGACGATCACTTGTTTGTACTCGTCTGACATGATCCCGAGTTCGAATCCCAGCGGCGATAATTAATTTTCTTTGCGATTATATAAAATAATTTATAAATTTTAAAAATTGTTTGAAATTCAATAGATTTAATTTTCTATTCTAATTTAATGTCCTCAATACTTGTGCAATACTTTCCCGATACTAGCAATACTTTCCGATTCATGGGCCATAAAGTATCGCATTTTTCGTTTATTGATACTTGATGCGATACTATTACGAGACTAATTTTTTTACTCAGGTCATTATTGGAGATATGGTAATACAGCTTAAATTTTTAAAATCTACTCAGGTTATAAATTTGCATTATCGACAGAATCGGATTACTGCCCGTAATTATTAGAATTATTGACAAATTATCTTAAATATTTCAAAGAGCAAGCATTTCCAATAAATTTTCAACTAATTTCTGGACAATATCTCAGGTGATCGATGAAATTTGTCGACACGAAGCGGTTGAATAACAATCCCCTCCGGTGGATTTTATCCAGACTCTCGCACGTGTGGGGTATTAGTGTGTCTTAATTACAACGTTAATTATTTTAAATGCGAGATGATTTACGAGACGGTCGTGTTTACTCGAATTTGCACATCTATAAGAAAGTTTCGAGGCAACTTCCGCGTAGCGCCTTACCGATAAATTACAACTGAACAGACAATGCTCGCAGGAAACGTTCCCATACTCCCTAGGACAAAGCACGCGTGAGCTATGCACGAAAATTACCTGGAAAACGTACATTGCCCGACTATATCCACATGAAAGTCGAGTCTGCGCACAAAAATTCCCATGCCGCTAATAAATTGGCCATTACAAAATTCTTTTATTTTCCATTTGCATTCTATTGACAATTACGCTGAAAAAGTTGGCGAGCTTTGTTTCGTGAGAATTTTCACATTTAGCATTACATGTCTGCTTATACAGCTGACGTTTATTTCTAGTTGCCGTTGTCTGAAAATATCGCCTACACTTTTGACGTCAACTTTTTCAGAAACACGGAAGCGCAGGATTTATGGACGTAAAAACACCATTTTTACGAACGTCTTTCTATATCATATTTAAATATTGTTACGTCAAGCTATGATTTTGGTTTGTTCATGGGCCTTAAAACATTCGAAAAAAGAAGATAAACTTTTTTTATGTAAAAATAGTAGTAGTAATCCTTTACATCCCTTTTCCAAACCATTCCAACTGATACTCAAAGATCTGGGAGTCATACTAGTGCACGGGAATAGTACATTACGCAACAAGGGCACAAAATAGGTGATTCCTAGGATCACATATTTTAGAGCACTGTTCTGTATACTATTTTTCCTAACTACGTGCGTAAAAATTTGATTTTTCGGATGGAAATGAGTGCGCAATAGTACATTGTACAACTAGGGAGCAAAATAGGTGTTTGCCGACGAGTGCGAGTTTGACGCCCGAGCGAAGCAATAACGGCAATTCGAATGAGTCTGCAAACACCGGTTCTCCCTTGTTGCACATATTATTTTCTCATACGAGAGCGTGTTATTTTGTTCCCACGATGTAGGGAGCAAAATAGTATTTTAGGAATGGAGTGAGAGAAACTTATTTTGCTCCCGGCTAAATGCATGTTGCTCCCTAGGGAGAGAATGCGTTATTTTTCTCCCGCAATATAGGGTAAAATAGCATTTTGCGCTCAGTGTGCGAAAATAAAATTTCCATGCACTTTTTTTTTCGCGCTCATTTGCGTGCGGAAAACCGAATTTCAAGGCGAAATAAGAATGTTGATCAGTGCGAGAAAGTACTTTTTTCCGCCCTCATTTGAGTGCGGAAAATCGAATTTTTCGCACGGAGTTAGGAAAAAAAAAATTGTCGCTGTACTAGCGACAAAGCTGTCGCTGTAGCACCGACATGAGGATTAGAACGAATTTGCGGTATTATTTTTAAGATCTAGATGTTAGATTAATATTTAGAAATCTTCAAAGGCCCCCAAAATTAATTTCAAAATAACCTATAATTAATATTATTATATCTTTTACCAAATGTGGAGCCGTATTGAAATTCTTGATGATGAAAATTCAATTTTGACCTTTGAGTGTTGAACAGTGACCTTGAAAATAGCAAGAAATGGACCTTTTATTTGTTTTCATCTTGGATTTTGATGTAAAATATTTGTTGATGCAAACAAATGGAATTTCGCGAGTTAATGGGTTGACTTAATTTCATGTCAGAATTCTTCTGGTTTTGTTGTCTTGTCGACGTCTCGAACCAATAAATAAATGATAAACAATAATGTATACAAATGGATGGCTGGATGTTGTGAGAGCCATTCAATGAATACTAGAGAGAATTCATAATGACAAAGAAAATTATTTAACTAAAAATATAATACTTTGCACATGCAGATCATCTACTAGACCTGGACATTCAGTTATAAATACAAAATATATGTAGTTACTTTACATAAATAAAATGGTATGCCTGTAGTTAATTGAGTAAAAAAGTAACCATTTGTCTCATTGTTTTATTGGCTAATACTATGATAATTTAACAAAAAATCCTTAGCTAAGCTAACAGCTAATCATGCTAAAGGGTAGAATTGAATGAAGTGTAAACTGTTTGGTAGCATCAATAAAACAGATTATAAAAAATCATTCTCTTTGGTTGCAAGAATCATTTTGCTACACCACACCTATTCAATTCTTAGAAAGGACGAGCTTGGTTATGCTAATAACAACTATTCAGTTCAGTTAGGAGAACTACAATTCCGGTTATGATAATCAAATCCCTTTTTGCAAGGGAGTTTCTTTCGACTACATGCATAACCATTGCATGTGAAAGATTAGAACACAGGGAAGCCTGCGTTTAATTCGAAATATATGCAAACGCGATAAGCCAACTGAAATTTATAGTTACTTTGAAGCAAAACTGCAGATTCAAAATTTGCACAATTATATAGTAAATTAAGAGTCGAAGTTAAATTAATACAGTAAAAACGAATTGTGTTCAAGTAAATTTATTACAAAAGTAGAAAGTAAAAGATTTATTTATAATAAAACCTACCTTTGAGAGTTATCGACAATATTTTCATTTAAATAAAACCTGTGACTACTATTAAACAATATCTAGTAGTTGATTGGCCAATTGTTAATGTATAAGGGAATTGTTCTTAGTTAAACTAAATGTCACGATTTCAAAATATGCACCTACATATATCCAAAGGGAGTTCCAATTTCTAGGATAATTTGAATTTCTGATCTAATTTGATGTTCCCTTGCAGATATCGTATCGGGAATATCAATTTAAGTGCTCAAAGTTAGCGTAATGCACTAGTTAATATAATAATATCGAAATGTATAATATCTCTGTTCAAAGAAGAAGAGTTTGGAACTCTATAATAAATTGCTCGTTTCGAATCTCTGATCGATCCATAATGGAAAAGTTGAACTCCAATCTGAAATGAAAATCTGGGACCAATTTGAAATTTATTTTCAAATTTTTTATGTTTTTTTCCTTGCGGAACTGAATTCTCTAATGGATATTGCATTAAGAATGGGAATGGCAATTGATAGATTTTATCTTATGTGCCTGAATCCTGAGGGTGCAAGGAAGGTACAGTCTGTTCCGTTGGAGTAATTCATTCAGAATATACTGGTTCTGAATTATGCACTTTATCGATAAACAATATTTTATTGCTGAAGTCATAGTAATAATATATTAACTTATTTAGTAGGTTCAATCCTATTTTGATCATTTTTTATTTAATCGTAATAAAATACTGTTCATGTAGTAAAACGAACTTATATCTTGAACATTGTCTGCTTTACGTGCTGCTCAGAAAGAGTTCTGAAATGATATTTAAGTGAACGTCTGCTTGATTTCAAGGTTCTCTTTCTTTTAAATGTAACAAAAATAAAAGAGATAAATTCCAATAATTTATGAATTATATTCAACTCATCATTCTCTAGGTCACAAATCCACTTGACCAAAAGTAAACAAGAAAAACATGCTTGGTTTAAATGAATGCAGCGTGATTTCATATTTTAATTTTAGCGTCATCTAGCGTTCTGGGAAGAAGCTGGTTTATTGTTTGAACATAATCAGGATTTTTAAAGATTTTTTTAGAGCTTTTAAGTGAAATTTCTGCAGGAAATTCGTACTACCATAATGAAGTTCGCTGTATGTGTTCAAAAATCTCTAAGATAAAAAGTCCGAAAGACCTTACTGAAATCTACTTGATGTTTCAATAATGTCCTAAACATTTGAACGAGTCAATATTAATTGATAGTAAACTACTGAGCATCATTGGTTTTCATAGTTTACAGAGTATTCTTTACTAGTTCCCTTTTTTTGAGGAAGTTTAATAACACTGCAGTGAAATATAAAACTAGAATTCAACTTAAACGTTTTTGCCTGATTATAGACATTTAAAAAATTGGACAGTTAGTAGTGAAATAAGGTAACAGGTCTAATCAACATTGTGAAATGTTGACAATTGCAATTTCAACATTCAAACTCAACATTTGCAAACTCAACATACGATAAACTCAGAAATTTAGGAAACTCAACATTTACAATTTCAAAACATTATTTTTATGTTATTGAATCATATTGTATTTTTAAAATCAAGTGTAATAACATTAATCGTAACATAAATTAAATCTTAAATCTGTGTTAATAATTGTCAATGATAACAATTTGTATCAAATAATTTAATGAGTATTGTGCGCTTGTCCATGAAGATATTCAATTAAATTAGGTTATCCGTGCAAAAATTTTAAATCCGTGACGGATCCTTGATGGATCTTTCGAAAGTCTGTTTTTTGAGACGATCTTGCAGTATCTATGGATTTATAACAGACCTAATTTCAGTATGCTTTTGTGAACCAAAAATCATTACGCATTTATAAAAATTTCATTAAAAGCAGCGTTAACATGAAATTTTGGTATACAAAGTATAACATTAGATCCGTTATAAATCCACAGGTAGTGCGGGATCGGTGGTTACGTTAGGTTCGGTTCGAACTAAATTAGGTTTGGATAGGTCAGGTTAGGTCAGGTTAGGTTCGAACCAAGTATACGATGTTTATGTGTATCGGATCAAAACATTACTAAGGAGAGGTGATACTCTGTGGTTAGGTTAGGGTTAGGTTAGGTTAAGGTAGGTTAGGTTCGATCTATTTATATTTATTCTTGTTGTAGTGTAATGTTTGATAATTTTATTTTTTATATTATTTGTATTATTTGTTGATTTAGTTAAATGTTGAGATTGAAAATGTTGAGTTCGAAAATGTTGAATTTATGTTGAGTTTGTTTTGTATTGATTAGACATACAACCTTCGATATTGAAATTTCTGAGGCTGAAACTCATTTTTAGCATCAAAATTTGGAGAGCAACCCTGAAAATAGTAAGATACACGGAGAGAAATTTTTAACGATTATAGTAACCACCATCAAATTCGGTGGGTCTTGAGGAAATACAGTATGCGTCCACGATAGAAAACTTTGTCAGTCTCTGTGGACGCGGAGAAAGAGTATGAAAACAAACGAATCTCGTAAGTGAGAGCCAAAGTCTTTTTGGACGAAGGTGACCCACGGTATAAACATTAGAAAGTTCTCTCCGCGTATGTACATTTCAATTTTTTCAACTTCGATTTCGATGTGAAATACTTGACTGGATTTGAAGTGACCAAAATATACTTCCGGGCGTTAATGGATTAAAAAGACTGCCAGTTTAGATATTGTAATAACTCCATGCAACTATTGTATATTATTACATATGATCGTTCCTCTTCATCGAATGGATGATTTCATTTAATGGTCACCTTATCGAATTAGGCAATTCACCGCATGAAGTACTTGATCGAATCTACAATAACGTAGACAAAGCTGACGTGGTTATGATTTAGCCTAATAGAAGAATGGGGTCTGAAGGGCGGAGTCTATCAAGGGGATCTATTGTCATCCACCCGTGACGGGGAATCACAAAAAGCCTTTTTTGTATATTATTACGACTGCTACGATGTATTGTGCATAAATCGAAATCTTGAACGACTCGCGACGCAATGAAACGTAGGTGGGTGTGCACTAATAGGTTTAGCACATTCCGAAAGAGACGCATCGCATGTCGGCCGGCAGAAACCGGACATGACCGTCCAACCGTTACACGAGTGTTTCCTAAATACAAAAAGTATACAAAGAGTCGAAGAACGCGTCGGAAGATATTCGCATGTAGATGTCGGTAATGGGCCAATTACACGAAATATTGGCTTTCGGAAATGAAGCAATTGAACCGGGGGTAACCGGAGGGAAGGATAATAACCTTGAAAAAGGTTCGGTAGAGTGATTTTAAAAAGGGACTCTGCGGGGTTATCTACCCGAGTCGTCGGAGGAATCGATGAAGTAGTAGGAAGGCACAGACATCAGGAAGCAAGGTTAGGTATATAGCTGGGTAGATAAGTAATATGTACGTAGCGCGCGCGCGAGAGCTACACGTCGCATGGCACTCGAGTCAATGAATTTTCCCCGGACTGGGTATATACCGGCGGTCGATATTCCTCTTCTTCTCGAGATTCCGAACGCGTTTAGCAGCTATCCGGGTATGCGTGCGTCGGTGCGCGTGTGTGCACGGCACGTGTATTCCAACCCGTGCACGTGCCGTACCACCACGAGGTGGGTATATAGGTATCGCCGAAAGTTTTGCACGCTATCCCGAGGAGGCTAACGAACTCCACGTCAACGTAGACAGGTCGCTAAGGCGTATTGTCGCGCGCGAATCGCGAGCATTACGAAAGTTGGGTATATACCCATGTACCGAGCGGTACCGACACGCACGGTACGCGGCCGTATTCTTTATATACCGAAACGACTTCCTCCAAGGAGCTTTATTGTATTCGAATTCAGCTCGGATAAAAGCCTATCGCATGTACGATCGTTGCGGTAATTGCCGCAACCGACGACTCGCGTGCCGCGGCTTAAGGGTTTAAGGAAAACGGCCGAGCGTATGCGCCGGTACCGTTGGTGCCCGCTTGCGTCGTCGACTGTCGATTTTGCGCAATCGTCCGAATTTGAAATTATATCGATCGAACCAAGATTGCCGGGTTTATCGAATTGCCGAACTTCCCGGCTCTCCAAACCCCTCGGCTTCTTACCTACCCCAAAAACCAAAGGCCGTTCGATGAGTAATTCCTCAAATTCCCAGAATATTGTTTTTTTATTAGTAACTAATGGTCGATTTCCGGTCGCCTTTTCGAATCCCTTTTCTGATAGGTTATCAACATGAAAAAAGTCTGGACCTATCAGCTAAAATTTATCGTATTTCTCGGCCCTAACCTTAAAATTTATAAAAAATGTGATCGGAAGAAAGTGCATTATTTCTATTGCTTTACAAAAAATTGTGTTGCTAAAATATTGCTCCAAATGGAGATGCTAAGATAATTATGAGTTGAAAATTTAACGTCGTCACATCCGAATTTACAAAGCCTATAGTTGGAACATATTTCATTTCAAAATGTCGACATCCAATATGGTGGCCTAAAGCTCAAAATTTGATGCCATTGAGTTTTCCACGTATATTGGGTTGTTGCTCACCAATCTGACTCCAAATTTCGTAAATTCAAAATGGCGGGTCTAATATGCCAAACGAATGTTTTCAAAATATGTCAAGTTTTTGAGAAATAAATACCAGGGTTTATGGGATCGCTGATCACGAATCTGATGTTAAATTTTCGTAATTCAAAATGGCGATTTCAATATGGCAAAATTTAAAAAATGATTTCATCGACGATTTACAAAATGTCAAATTCTAACCAAACAATGCGGAATAATTTGAATAGAAACGTCCAAAACGTTGAAATTTAAGAGTGAAAAAAACAAAAAGTGTGGCTAAATAGTCGTACCTAATCCACATAATTCTGTCGATTCTAATGCTGGTTCCCATTCTAAACCCGGATGTATTTACGTATTTAAAAGACAATTCACAAGTTTCTTATTAAAAGATTCTCAAATGACAATTACAATGGTGCAGACTAAAATTTACCACCAACTTTTCAAAAAAATCCCTACCTGTAAAATTTAGTAAAAATAGCGATATTTTGAAAATATTCGCCCGCCATAATAAATCCGCTATATTGAATTCACAAAATTTGTCAGATTTGTGGTCCGCGACCCAAAAATCTACAGCGAAAATATTTTGAGGAAAAAAAGTCTTAATTTTAAATGGTTATACAGGAAAAACTCGAAAAGAGCGTCCATTTTTTCTTGTTGAGTCACCATGTTTAATGTCGACATTTTAAAATTCAATTTTTCACATTAGGGTCTTAGGACGCAAAATTTTCTCCTTGTACCGAATCCTCTGACAAAGTTAAGCCATTGCGGCTACATTTTATTGATGAACATTTTTGTATAAAAACGATTGTACTACCGTTTTCAGCGTCGAATTTGAAGTCGGTGTTCACAAATTCAAAATGGCGCATTAAATATGGCGGACGAATTTTTCGAAATTCATCGAATTCGGATGAAAGTCGTTAATCAGGGGTTTTTCAGATGGCTGATTACGAATTCTGACGGAGTACTCGTGTTTTCCACGAATGGGACTGCTGACCCGTGCCAGCAAAACCAAATTTATGATGGAATTTGTTGAAATCCCAAATGACGATGAATGTGAAGACAGCGAATATGAAAATGTTTCTGATTTTGAATTTTGAAAATCTGATCCCAGATTAGTATTCAGCACCTCTAAAAACCTACGAGTAACAATTTTTTGAGAGTTTACTAATGATTTCAATTTTCCGTCGGCCATATTGAATCCGCCATTTTGAATCTTGAGAATTGGATGCCACATTTTTTAGAAAAGAACATTTATTTAAGATTTGTTAATTTGTCGTTAATTACGCTGAAAAGGGGATATTTTTAAAATAATTTCAATTGTTAGATGATTTTTAATAAATAAAATTGTTTATAGTTGATAGAGAAATGTCCAAAATAAATTTCCATACAAGTTAGAATAATAAAAAAATCTTCGTCTTTTAGCAGGTAAAACAAAATATGGCTATTTCTAAGTTATCAAACTTTCATTTACGCGATGCCAGAATACTAATTGTGGGTAAGAGTTCAATGGTAGCATGATCAAAAAAGAATAGTCAATATTGTTCAGTTTTTATATAATATATTGTTTATAGTTATTATAAATAAGCAAAGTAAAAAAAATCTCGTATTGTACGTAATCTAATTCGTTAACGGAGACGTTTGATAATAAACTCATACTAATGAAACTTTAAATTACTCCATTACTCTGGTCCATCACTTGAGAACCAGATATTATAGAACTACTATTTAAAAAATTCAAAATGTATTGAATATGACTGATCAAAAATTGTAAACATTCGCAAATCCTCACAAAAATACCTACTCGCGGACTTTTGGGGTTGCCAAACACGAATCCGGCATCAGATATTTAAAATACAAAACGACGGCTCTAATACGGCGGGTCAAAAATTGGACATGTTAGCAGACCCTTGTAGAAATAACAACTGGGACGTTTTTGGGATCTCTACAGAGATTAAAAAAGTAAAGCAACACTTTCCACGAAAGCGCAAACTGAAAATTATAGATGAAATAAGATTATCTCAATTGCCACATATTCCAGCCAGATTAGAACGAAAAAGAAATTGCGTTTGTTGAAGTTGTAGCAATAATCGAATCAGAACTTCATACAAATATACAATTTCCACTGCGTATGAAAGGAAAAAAATTTGTAATCAAAAATATTACAGAAAATAAGTTGAAAAACATATAAATATCAAAATATTTAAAATAAAAGGAAAATAAAGAAAAGTATATAAAATAATACAAAAATAAAACAAAAAGTTTCAATAAAGTAAAAAAAAATAAAAAAAGAAACAAAATGCCGTCAACGTACACAAGCGTTTATTGAAAAAGGAAGGTGTTTCCAGACATTTCTGATTCGCCATTCAAAAGTTATACAGAAAACTCCAAGTAACAACATTCGTGGAGACTTTATTTACGTTACTATTTTTTGATTCGTCATAGCGGATCCCCCATTTTGAATTTTAAACATCTGCTACCAACTCGAGTTCAGCAACCTCAAAAACAATATATGATGTTAAGTATTTAATTATTTGCTCATTGTGTAAACTCCGTGACTAAAAGGGTTAAACTGTTGAAATATTTGAAACTACGAGCAGAATAGGTTATGTTAGCTTCGAGACGAAAGTTGACGAATATTTCTATAATGTTCTTGTTATCCCGAGGATGTTGATCTTATATGTCTCATGAGAGAAGACATAAATGTCTTATTTATAATGGATATGTGCAAAACCGGCTCAAATGTTAAGACACTTTGCAATCAAGACATATGTAGTAAGAAGTTTATTCTCAAACACATTTTCGTATTTTCTAATATTTTAAAATGAGACGTTTAGGACATACGAGTTTTTTAAGTGTAACAAGCATACACCGGATATATATTCTGTAAAATTGTGCTGTATAGGTGTTCTATTATAGGAAATGAGCCAAATATGGGTTCATTTTCAGTCAAACAATTTAAAATGAACATAACATGGCGTCCCATGCGCGGAAATTGTCTGTTGACAATTGTCTACACATTACTTCAAGGTTATGTAACCAACAACCAGACAAGCGTTTCTTAACGCGTTGCACCCTATGATCGGTTTGACGGCGATGACCCTACTTATCGTCGCTGAGCGCGAGAAACTTTCATTTCCGAGATGCCTCCAAACGTGTCATTTCGGAATCGATCGTGTAATGATTTCAATCGCTACTTTTGATTAAATTTTTTTCTAGGAACAAGTTACTCCGAAATTTCTTTCATTTAATTTTGTTTGAATTTCGATCACCGCTTATAGCAAAAATACATTAAAGATATCTCATTTATTGGACTTTGCCATAACTATACATTGCAAATACTCGTGTCTCCTGTATCATTTTAAGACATTAGGTATTTTGATTATGTCTAATTTGATAATGTATAAAATAAACGTGTCAATCTGTCAGTATTCGATGTCAAGTGTCTTAAAATTTCAGACATTATTTGCGTCTATCGATTATAAATAAGACATTTTTTTGTTTTATAACATTGTTGTGTCTTATAACATTTTTTGTGTCTTAAACATGAGACACGAAATCTAGACGGTAAAAATGACTGCATTTAATATATTTTGGCTAATTACAGACGGTTCCATTTTGAGAGACATGAAATCAAAGACACCTTGTCATTTCGAGTATTTTCGGAAATATTCGGCAACTCTCGTCTCAAAGCCGACATAACCTAGTCTGTTCATAGTTTCAAATGTTTCAACAGCGTAACACCGGTTTGATGTTAGTGACCTCATAATTATTTTACAATTGGCTGCTTTATAAACCAAAAAGAAATTAAAAAAATTATTGTATTCACGAAGACTATTGCTTAATTCTTGTACTTAATTATTAACGGGAAGCAATTTGTACGAAAATTACAAACCGTACATAAGTAATCATCCATTTTTTACACAATCGAGGCTCTTTCAGGTTATGTATCGAACAGTTTACAAACAGAGACTGGAGACACTTCTATCGCCTCAACCAATGTAAAATAACGTCTCCTTACGAGACATTCGAAAATGTCTTAAAAATGGGGATAAAAATGTCTGAAATTGAGACATCCATTTTTAAAGTGTAGAGTTATAGAATTTTTATATACATCTTATTGAGAAATCAGTAAAGTGTGTATTGTTTTGGAACATGACCAGTATATGTAATTTGTTATTTTAGCAATAATAATTCTGAAAAGGATCGTGACGTTCATCATCACTAAGTCATTATTTTTTATTGCAAAGAATATTAATTGGATAGTAAACAAGAATACCCAAACCTTAGCAATATTTCTTTTATTATTTAAATCGTATATTAGGAATATTTAGTCATTTGCACTATTTTGGATCAGGATGAACTTAATAGCCTCAAGATTCACTTTAATTTTTTACATTAAAAAGTAACACACTCTTCAGTATTGTCTAATATTTTTTATTGTTTTTATTTCGAACTATGTCAGCAATAATGTCAGTTATTAATATAAACAAACATTAATTCAGTAATATTTTAAAATATATAATATTTTTACATAATAGAATATTTGTTTTTACTTTTAAGGCATTTTAAGAAAAGTACTTCTGTAAGTGTTCTGTAAGTACTCTTTCCAAAAATATCTCTTGAACTCGTCTTGATAGTGATAATCTGAAAAATGCTTATTTATGACTTAAAATATTTATCTCGCTTCTCGATGAGCTTTTAGTGTGAGATTTTAAATTTTTCTATTTCGGACCTTTTTTCCTGGTAAATCTTACAGTATTGAGTTTTGAGTTTCTTGTAAAGACGCTAGATGGCGTCCGAACCCAGATATGAATTTGCAGGACATTTACTTCATGTGTCGATACCTAATATAACGAAAGAATGATTGATTTCACTTTAATTATTTTTAATTATTTATATTACAGCGTGGTCCCACTGATATTCATAATAACTGCTATCGAAGTCGTTATAAATAATAATGCATACGGCATAAATAAATCAATCAAAAATATTAATTAATTAAAGCAAAAACATAAAATGAATAATTGTATTTGTAAGGTAATTAATTTATATAAAAAATGAAACTATAATTTAATAACTCCTCTCTCCTCAGACCTCATACTTAAGAAGTCTTCTAGAGCTCTGAAAATCTCCTCATAAGTAATCTTAAAGATTGCTTTAAGAGCTCTTTACGAGCAGTATTTAAGAGATCGAATATGACTAACCTAACTCTTAAAAATAAAAAGTATTTCCTTTTTATTTGTCATAAAGAACTCCAAAAGATGTTTGGATTAGGTCAAACCTAATAAAAGTAAGTGAAATTCATTAAAAATAATCCTTCCTGTGTATTTTTGTACTGTTTTTAATAATACATTCAACATTTCCGTAATATTTTTAAAAAAGTAATAAACTATTAATCAAATAATTGACAGAAGCTTCAAATCATGATACTCATTTTGCTGTGAAATTGTATAATTTTTCTTAAGTATCGCGGATGATGTTGTTAACAAGTAATTTTGTATTTAGAAAACTGATAATAACACTTGTACGCACGTTTAAGTCCACACCATTTAAGCCCTGTTTACGAATATAACTGTCGCAACGAGTGCGTGTTACATGCAGATAAGTGCACCTAACTACTCAATTCAAGAACGCCACATGCAGAGGGAGCAACCGGAACACACGCGCGAGGTCTTTTTTCAATAAAAATTCACTGCTCACAAAACACGTACGCCCTCCCAATATACGATTAAAAATTCAAAATTCTATATATGTGATCATGATCATTTTCTAATAATTTTCTCAAATGATGAATTCAGAATTTGTTAATAAAGTGACTTTTACTAACAAAAATTATTACTCACCGTATCCTTTTTACGCCTTGTTCGTGCTGAAAATGACAAACATTAAAAATATGAATTTTTTTCATTCTGCTTATGTAGATATAAATTTTTGGTTTTGAACATTGACAATTCGAAAGCACAATTTTAATGAACGATTATAACATATTTTGTGGTACAATTAGTACTGTAGTATTTATTTTTTTCGAAATTTTGCATGTCAAATTTTTAAAAATTGAGAGCCACGTTACTTTTATTTTGTTTGAACGATTAAAGGATTAAGTGGGAGTACCAGTCGTTAATTTTTCTTAAATATGTATCTTATACCTTAAAAGAAGATTTGCTTTCTGTAAAATAATAAAAAATATGATACTGTGTGTGTTTGAAAATTGAAAATTGCCTCTGGAACAAGGAACACTCCTTTTCCCTGCTTTTTGACATTTCTTTTCAAATCATCATTAAGCATAGGCATGTAAAAAAATTATTAAAATAGATTGATAGTTATCAAACGGTATATTTTAAGCGTCCCAAAATGCGTATCAACTACTGACAATGCAAATGCCGTGAAGAGGTTATTGGAGGAATTTAGTTAAGATTGCCATTTTCTTTGTTTTGTTGTCGCTGATGTGTCTTGAGATAAATCAATCGTGATTGTGATCGGTAACTGCAGTAGTTTTACATCTCCGTACCGATAAACAAATATTTTAAGGGTAGAACACAACTGGTTTGGTTGGGGCAAAGTTCATTTTTGTTAAAACTTTACAACTTACAACAAATTACGACTTATATTAACTCTTTCTGTCATAGGAGTTACCACAGTGTCATCTATTATTTGTCTATATTTTCTCTATTGAATGGAAATATTTGTTGTTTCAATTTTCAATTAGAAAGATACTTAAACTTTAGAAGTATAATAATACTTTTGAATTTTGATATTATAGTTATTTGAATTTGAATTTAGAATTGTTTATAGATATTATAAATAAACAGAAGCAAAAAAAAAGTATTTTTGGGAATATAATTCGTTACTGGAGATATTTAGTAATAAACCTATACTAAAGATACTTGAAATTTATTGCTTAAATATAGCAAATTATTGAATTAGGTTACTTTAAAGAAAATTCAAAATGGTGGATTCAGTAGAGATGAACAATTATAAAATTTTAGCAAATCCTCGCAATAATAATTACTCGGAGGGTTTTGAGTTCGCTGAATACAAATCCCGCATCAGATTTCTAAAATTCAAAATGGCGGATCCAATATAGTTGATAAAAATTAAAAACTTTGATAACCTTCATGAACATAATTACTTGAGGGTTTTAACGAATGTCTAAATATGTATTTAGTATTTAGACTTTCGAAATTAAAAATCTATTCAAAATTACGAACGTGGTGTCAGATTTCCGGAATTCGGAGTATCGTAGTGATAAAAAAGGGTTATATGATTTGTAACGTTATTTTTTCGGAAACCCGAGTTTAAATATGTGATACCAGATTTTTATTTAACGGCTCCAAAAACTCCTGGCTTTTATGAGGACGCACAAACGTTTGCAATTTTTAATCCGCCGTATTCTATTCGCCATTATGAATTTATGAAGTTCAGTTCTTGCTGCATAGGATATTAATGTACGAATAGGAGGTTTCATTTTACACTTTATTAATGTCCTGGACACCAAATGGTAACTTTTCACGTGTAATAGAGTAAATAAATAATTAACAGATTTTATTTAGTTATTATCAACAAACATTTAAAAAAATATAAATTAGTTAACTGACGTCCTTTTCTAATACTTAAAGATCATAAATAAAATAAAGGCGACAAATATTTCCCTAAACAATTTTTCATATAATTTTAAGTAACTGAGTAATAGTAGTAACAGTAGTAACTAACTAACACTAGTAACTATGTATAATCAATGCATTTATATATTTATTAAGCATATTTAACTACAAATAATTTTATTTAATTTTTTATTTTTCTTTTCTTTTGTATAACGGATCAAAACCCCGACTCACAAAAAATTACTGTGTCTTTTTTTTTATTTGTAGACTTTTTTATTCGTCGGTTTTCCGACCCGCATCATGTTCATCATATATTGACAAAATTACCACAATATGTGAAACATTTGACTTATCATGACTATTTATTGACAGAGGAACGCGGATCTCGAACCCATCGTGTAGTCCAGTTAGTCTGGGGACCACCAATTCTGTCCGTGCCCAAAATTTGTCGGCGGGTATATCTATGTTTTTTATATATTGTATATCTTGACCTCCTGGATCCGAATTTCGAGGTTAAAATCTCCTAAAAAGCTGGTAACACTGTTTAAATTAACAATTTAATGAAAAAATAACAATTTGTATGGAAAAGTCGTTTTCAAAATCGATGTATATGTCCACGCATTTATCTACGCTTATTATGCTTATTTCGACGTCCTGAATCTGTCCCACTTTGGTCGAATGTCCGAAAATGAAGGGAAAAATGTTTAGTTTTGTTATTTATTAAGAAATTTCTAAATTAAACGTTGTTCCTGACCCTTTAGAACATTCTAACCTCTAAATTCGGATTCAGTCCATCGAAATAAGTATAATAAGCATGTCTAAAACCGTGGACATGTTATACGTTGAATTTGCGAATGACTTTTCGAAAAAACATTGTATTTTTTCAATAAATTACTAATTTAAAAGTTGATCCCAATATTTTGGGATATTGTAATATTGAAATTGGGGTTCACGACATGGCAATATGTGTAATAAGTATGGGTAAATCTGTGGACATATTACACGTTGACCTTGAGAACTACTTTTTCGAATAAATTATATTTTTCATCATTAAATTGTTAATTCACACATTTTCCCAGCATTTGAGGACATTTTAATCGCGAAATTCGAATTCGGAAGGTCGAAATACTTGTAATAAACATGTGTATAACCTGCTGACAAATTTTGGGCACGGCCAGCACTGGTGGCCCCTAGACTAAGTGGTTGCAGTGTCAGAGTCGTGTTCGGAGGATCAGGCTTCAAGAGGTGATTAAAATATTGTGAAATATCAGTAAAAATAGTAAACATAAGTTAAATGATAATGCTACAGTTGAAGAAAAAAATATTACTTTTCCAAATACCATGGCTGAATTAAGAGGAATAATGGGGAACCACGACCCGGTGCTGATTCCAATGGCATTACATTCTGATGGGCCTCTGTATGGGTTCCTCCACTTTCGTCACACTAGAGCCCAACAGGAAGCCGGAAAAAATGTCCAAAACCCCATCAAGTTTTCATATCTGAACGAGACGATCTTGTATAATTTCGTGAAGTTTGTCAGCGCACATATTTCGATTTGTGCAGATTTTATTTTGTACTATAATTTTAAAAAGCAGCTTACGAAAACTATAAAACCCAAAGTAGTTGACTCGTACCAGAATCAAATAATTTTCCTAGGAATATGCAATTTTGGATTTCAGCCAATTGTTACGGTAAAAAATGTCACTGACGTTGGACATCTGTGGGAGTTGTTCTTGCATCATAACAGCATCCCGTTGGAAGAAACAACAAGTCGCCGGAGACGCTCATTACGTCGTAATGATTTTCCGAAGTAATCGATCGTGCCTGCGAAACCGGCGAACGAGTCTCGAGCGAGTGATGGAAGGTAATCGTTTTCCGTCTACCGGAAACTCATTTTTGCGAACGGAGCGGCAACGTGCGACCGGCTTTCGCTCGGTGGCACGAAATGGAAAAGATTACGCTGCAATCGGGTATACATATTGGGTCGGTAGAAGTTCCTAGGTTCTTTAAAGATGCCTCGTTATACGGCCCTGAAACCAACGACAAACGACCAAAGACGCGAAGAGGAGATATTCCCCTCCGTAGGTCCAACCGCTCCGACGTAGAAGACAACCGGTTTCCGCGGGGTTCGCTCGCTTTTTGAGAAAAAATTGAACCAGTTTGTAAAACGAAAAAAGCTCTCCCCACCATGACGCGCCTCGCCTCTCTCTCCCTCTCTCTCTCTTTTTCATTCTTACTTTCTCTCTTCTCTTTCTTTCCATTTACCAATGAAGGAGAGTCATGGGAACGGAGAACGCGAGAGACAGAGATAGAGTGACATAGTGAGTGAGTGAGTGAGAGAGAGAGAGAGAGAGAGAGAGAGAGAGAGAGAGAGAGAGAGAGAGAAAGAGTGAGGCTGTGGCGTTCCGGAACTCGAGGCCCAGAGCGAAATTCTTTCGGAGATCCTTGGATTTTTAATTTCCTTTGTTGAAAACGTTGCGCGCGCTCTCGACTCCGATCTTTCACCCGCGCTACATCGCGACCAAGGAGAACAGTTCTTGCGATTTCCTTGCCCTGAAATTGCACTCCAATGCCTCGTGTGTACTTTTTTTAGCGACTCCCACTAATAGGATGTGCATACGCGTTTTTGCATGCACATGCATGTACTTACTGACACATACAGACATGTTCACAATGGTTTCTTATGAAAACAATAAATATTTTTCAGCGATATTTTTAAAAATCTAACTCGAAATTTGGAATCAACTACACTGTTTTTTAATTGTAATAATTCTAGAGAATTTGAGATGCCGGCGATCAAAGTTCCGAAAATCCAGCGTGATTTTCTTCCGTTTTTCTTTGAAAATTTGGCAAAAAGAAAGCAAATTAAAACCTTGGACTCAACGCAATATCGAAATTTTAACCTTTCGGGGATTTGATTTTCGGAATTTTGTTCCCCAGCCTTTGAGATTTAGCTGTTTTTAAAATATGGAAAAATGAGGAAAATTTGAATAATAATAGAAATATAACACAGGGCCACAAAAAATCTTATTGAAAGATAACTTGAATCAGAGATGGTGGATCCTATATATTTTTAGTAGCTGAGAACAAATCCTAGTTACATCATTTTAACCCAGATGTGTTTTTTTTTATGAAGATGAATTTATCGTTCGGTGATATTTCAATAAATAATCGATGAATTTATCGGTAATCAGAACCAATAGTGTCTGAGTTTTTCAAATTTCGCGCGACAAATATTTTGGCAGCCAATCAATTTGAAACTCATTTTAGATGGAATATCTGATTCAAAAATATCCTTTTTGGCAATTTGAGGTTAGGGTATATGAAAAATCTACAGCGATGGGCCAAAGTGGGTGGAAAATTCGTTTTCAGCAACCATAAATCTATAAGGTCCTCTACTTTTGATTTAAGTTGCGTCCAGAACAAAATTTTGTTGGTCCTGTGTTATTTTTTTTAGAAGTACCTTCAGTGATTAATTCATAGGACTGCAAAATAATTTTTTAGGGGGATAACTTGAATCAGGTAGTGGATCTTACAGATATTTGGTCGCTGAGAACGAATTCGTTGTCCATTTTGACCCATAACGTCAGATATTTCACATATCCTAACCTCAAATGGTCAAAAGAGATATTTTTGACTATTTTTCGGATCAGATATCTTAAAATTCTGACGTGAGTGGTGAAATTGGTTAACAAATTCGTATTTAGTGACTAAAAATCTATAGAATTCACTACCTCTGCTTCAAGTTATTTTTCGAAAAAAAATTGTTTGTGGTTCTGTGTAATTAATAAATAAAAAATGAAGATACCCTCACCCGAGTTTGGTGACACTTCTGATTGGCATTCAAGATTTCAGGATGTTGAATTAAAGTTATGATATACGCAACATGCAAAATGTTTATCTTAATATTCATTCCTTGCTTAACAAGCTTTCATCATGGATATTAACAAAAAGCAAAAATAATGATGAGTAATTTCACTTAATACAGAAGACACAATAATAAAAAAATAATAACAGGCATATACAGTATTTCAATGAACAACAAAATGCCTTTATTATTAATCATCGTAATTTTTCTTTCCATGTCTGCTGTCCCCTTTTCCAGTCACTGACGTACTTGGCGAGTTATTTTTACTAGATTTTTTTTAGTGGTTTTATTAGTTATTTTAAGCCTATAACAAAATTTAATTTTACAAGACTTCGATTCAAGGGATTCAATTGATACAAAATATATTATAACATTTTCAAGAACTTAGTTTTGATTGTGGATAATATTGTTAAAAATAAAAAGCATTATTGTTGTTTATAAACAAAGAAATGTGCAAAAAATAATTAAATACCAGACATTTTAAAAACAGAAAACATAAAACTTTATCTGGTTTTTGAATGTCTGTTTTTTAAACTTCTGGTTTTTTAATATCTGTTTGTTGAAGTGTCTGGTTTTTCAATGTTGGGCTTTTGAAGTGCTTGTTTTGTGATTTGTTGGATTTTTGAGGGACACCCCTCGAATAGTTGTCTTGTCAAAATGTTACAAGAAATTTTACTAAACCGATGGAATTTAACAAATGAAGGCTTATTCTTTTGAGAAAAAGATTCTCTACGACTTCATTGAACAATTTTTACAAAGCAAAGTATCTCTATTTATTACAAAAAAAAGAATATAGTTCCGAAAGCCGTGTACCTTTAATTTTTATTCTTATAAGTATTTTAACGTAATTTTGGGCGCTGATTACGAATATAATTTTCAAAATGTGCGATGTCTTCTTCAAGGGCAAAACTAAACAAAAGCTATTTTTTGCGATTTTATACATTTATCTTGAGAAATATAATCTATATACTACTACTACAAAGTAGAATTTCACTAATATATGCAAATGAGGCATGGATGAAGAAAACTTTTTATGAAGTAAATTAAATGAATTTGAATTAAATCGATAGGATCGATTCATTTGGAATGTCAATTATTATAACTCAATGTCCACCGTCTAATATTGTTGGAGTAACTTGCTCAGTCTAGTAAAGAGTAATAAAGATATTTGAATCCTTTGAAGTACACTTTGAATCCCATGAACTAAATCACGAATATTACTCCAATAAGTAGTATATTATTTGCTCCAAAAGACTGTAAATTTATTTCTTTTTATTGAAAATTTAAAGGGTTCAACCCTTCGATGTTTACTCAATTGGAATTAAATTTGACTTCATTAGAATTTTAGTGTGTAGAAATGTATCAAATACTTGTGTATTGCGTTATAAAAGACAATGACGAGCTGAATTCCATGATAAACAATTATTTACATATAAGTAGATTTATAGATAAAAAAGAGTCGAAGCTTCTAACGGCCGGGAAACAAAGTTCCGAAAACCAACACACCGAAAGGCCAAAATTTGGATATAGCATGGCTCTAACGTGATTTTCTTCACTTTGAAAATTTGGCAAAAAAGAAAGCAAATTAAAATACCTTGGACTCTCGCATTATCAAAATTTTAGCCTTTCGGGGTTTTGATTTTCGGAACTTTGTTCCCCGGCCCTTCTAACCCACTTTCGTACTTAGTTAAAGATTTTTTTAAATCCAAATGCAAAACATATCCTGAAAATCTATGTACAAGATTGGCAATAGCATTTTTGAAATGTTTAATTGTTCAAAAAGAGATTATGCATATTCACCATCGAGTCAACTATCCAGTTCATTCAACATTTTATCATTTTCAATTTCATCATCAAAAGAGATTTTTCTTGTGCACGTAACGTATTTTTGAATCATATTTGTTTTTATCTTATACATTGCTAAAAATAAATGTTCAAAAATTATTGCATGCCTTTCATTTGTTTGTACAATAACTCTTAAATACTAAAAGGCGAAATGAAGTAATCATATTTAAATAAACAGACTAACTTCAACTAAATTCAACAAGCAAAAACGTATTGACCTCTCCTTGCTTAATAAAAGGGAAGTTTTTAACAGCTTTTCTATACTTGCACGTGTCTTTATTCTCCCCTCTTCTAACCCGTATGCCGTTCCAGGGTTGCCGAGTGTGCCCTACCGTGCCCGGAGCAAAAAGGCACGGTCTGGTCTCAAAAATTAATTTATTTCATATTGACCTTATCTTATAGAGTTTTTTTCGAGAAATTTATTGGTCGATATTTATTATTTCGTCGATTTTGACCAGTAGAAGGATATTTTAGTACAGATTGTTATGTTTATTTTCTGCATAAATTGTATCAAATGTGCATGTCAATTTTTAATATGGTGAATTTGTATTCCGACAAAGTCTGTAAATATCTCGGTTGACATTGCTAATTTTATATTTTTTAGTTATTTCTATCAAATAAAGAAACATACAAAATGTTTTCTTATATACGGTTTGAATCTTTTTAAAGCGGTTCTAAAGTTCTCCACCGATAAGGTAAGAATTTTCACTAAAAGCGATAAATAAAAAATTCAGTGAAGTTTACTTATTTCCGTTAATTCTGGGTCATTACTTAATTAGTGTCTTTGGTATTTTCTAGAAAACCGGAAAAAGGTAATTCTACTTAACTTTACAAAGCACGAATTACGAAAATTTTATTCAATCATTTTCAATTTAAGTTTTTTTATTGAAATTTCCTACCTTACCGTCGGAATTAAAAATCCCTTATTTTCGAAAATTCTTGGTCAGTTCTTAATTAAATTCTTTGGGATTTTCTAGGATACCGTATATAGTAATTCGAATCACTCTTACAGAGCCCGAATTTTGGAAAATCGATTCATTCATTTTTTATTTATGGTTTTTTATTGAAATTTCCTATCTTACCGACGGACAACTTTAAACCCCTCTTAATGATGAAAGTTCTGTAGATGACCCCTATTATCTAGTGCGGACCGAAAATATCGAATAAAAAAGTGAATGTATTAATTTCACAAAATAACCATTGCGTAAAATATAAAAAATATCATCAAAGAAATTAAATTACAAATCGCCGGGAAATTTGGAAACTAAATATCCTTTATTTTAAAAAATTATGCGAAAAATTCTCCGCTGAAAATTTTCTCATTTCTCACTAAATACAACGACTCAATTATCTGTAATAAATCTCGAATTTTCAAAAATCCAAGTAGTTATTTTTATGCGACATTTTTAAGTATAGCATACTACCTTATCAGCAGCCAACTCTAGAAAGTTCTTTTATATGCTTGGAACAATGTATATCATGATTATTTTTTAAATTAATAAAATTTACACAAAATTCTTTGAAATTTTCTTTCTCCAAAGATGTGAACACTCGAAAATAAATGCAGAAACCAATAATTGATAAGAATTCATCAAGGAATGTACTAGAGTTTTTTCAGAAATTTTCGTAAGTTTTATTAATTTAAAAAAAAATTTTTAATTAAAAATCGGAATACAAAATTTGTTAGAATATAAAAAAAAAACTGAAAAAGTGTCCAAGATGCAATTCCATGAATTCTATGAACTTTTTATTCTTATTATGTTTTGGAAAAAGCTCATAATTTTTATTAATTTTTTATTTTTATTTAATTACAGCTCCGGGAAGTTTTTTAAATAACTTGTCATCGAGGACGTCATTTTGAAGCCATTATAATGAAGTGCTACGTCTGATAAGTAAAGTAAATGACGAGGTACAAAGAAAATTGTTCAATAACCATCGAATTTGAAAATTTCTTTCGACCTCTCTTGTTTTGAAAAAAAGGTAAAAACATATAATAATAAATAAAGACAACCTGACATTATATTGGGTATTTTAGTTTTAGTTGAAAATTAAAAAGAAATTGTCAAACCGCATCTGGCGATTTAGACATCCTAATAATCGCCTGGCTCTTGACGCAACTGGAACACCGAGGCGGTGGTCCAAACTGATGTACCGATAAAAATCCGAAACGATTTACGTGCGTCATTTAATTAAAATTTTTAGTCCAATATTTTTGAGCGATTGCATCAGAACTTCTATTTCCAACCTCGGGAAGATGAACATAAATAAATTGCTGGATGTTCACTTTTGCGCTCGCTTTCAAAATTGACAATATCAATAAGTCGAAAAAGTTCATAAAAAGGTCAATGAAGAATCGTTTAAATTCAAAACTGCGCTGTATTTTTGCGATTGAAAGTTGTTTACGCCACCCGCCCGTCCGTCCGTCCAGAGCGACGGCAATTCCGCATTTTCCGGGTGATGCAAGTTTTAATTAAAAACGTTGAGCAATTTGAGTAGTTGATATATCGGTGGTCGGTACTCACCGATACCCGTGCTACTTACTCACCGATTCGTTTATCACTGCGGAAACGTATCGATGCTCATTATGCAAGATTAGTCCCTCGTACCGCTGATACTTTGATACCTCCACATATGTATCTGTAAACTGTATTTTCGTTCTGCATTTACCGTTTTGCAAACATTAAAAAAGAGCGAAGATATGTCGGCCGCGGTCTTAAATGAAGAACCGAAGCTTTTTTACGCGCAATCGATAAAGTGTTATTTTTCTCGCAGGAGCTCCCGCTTGCTGCGGACGCCGTTTTATTTGCTCTATTTATCCATCCTAGCCTTCGTAGGTAGCGTAAACAGACTTTAGAAAGTAATAAGAAATTATACGACATTCCGCACGTTTACGCAGGGATATGCCAACGCCCTGCCATGTATACCACTTGTAAAATTCTATCGAAAGGTTCATGGAAATTTCAGGCCATAGAAAAAATGCCACCGATTAAGTAACGTTTCTCGGTTAGATTAAAGGAGTAAACAAAAATATTTTATATTAAACGCTTCATAATACATCAAAACAGTTTGGCATTCGGGTAATTTCATCAGATACCATCGGAATTCTAAAAAATCAGGGCAGTAATTCGGAATCGAATGATAGATGGCGTTGATTGCATCGTACTTTTCTACAAGTAGTAAAGATTTATACCTCTTGTAAAATGTCCTCGAAAAGTTCATGGAAATTTAGAAGCCTTAGAAAAATAGCACCGGTTAAGTAACGTTTCTCAGTTACATTAAAGGAGTAAAGAAAAATATTGTATATTAAACGCTTCATAATACATCAAAACACTTTGGCATTCGGGTAATTTCATCAGATACCATCGGAATTCTAAAAAATCAGGGCAGTAATTCGGAATCGAACGATAGATGGCGTTGATTGTATCGTACTTTTCTACAAGTAGTAAAAATGTATACCACTTGTACAATCCTCTCGAAAAGTTTATGAAAATTTTAAAGCCTTAGAAAAATGACACAAATAAAGTAAAGTATCTCGGTGAGATTAAAGGAGTAACCAAAAATCTTTTATATTAAACGATTCATAATAGATCCAAACAGTTTGTCATTCGCGTAACTTCGTCCGATACCATCGGAATTCTTAAAAAATCAGGACAGTAATTCGGAATCGAAGGATAGATGGCGTTGATTGCATCGTTCTGGTCTTTTCTACAAGTAGTAGAAATGGATACCACTTGTAAAATGCGCTCGAAAAGTGCATGAAAATTTTGAAGCCTTAGAATATAGCATCGATTAAGTTTCTCGATGAGATTAAAGGAGTAATCCAAAACATTTTATATTAAATGCTTCATAATAGATCCAAACAGTTTGTCATTCGCTTAATTTCGTTAGATACCATCGGAATTCTGAAAAAATCAAGACAGTAATTCGAAATCGAACGATAGATGGCGTTGATTGCATCATACTTTTCTACAAGTAGTAAAAATGTCTACAAATCACGCGATTAATTATCAGTTATCTGATAAACTTAGTAAGAAGAATTAATACGAAATTGAGAATTTCTTTGAAATGTAAACAGATTGTTTTGTAAGTAAAAAATATATGAAATGTTTCACGAGCACGCGATTTAACGAATGTACGATTTGAGTGATTTCTTTTCAAAACTATTGATCAAACGTAACCGAATTTATTTCGAATCATGTCCGATACTATATAGTCGGTTATTGCTCCTTCCGTGATTGTCGTGATTGGCATTCTTGATTACAAAGGTTAAACTGTTGAAACTGTCAAAGACACGAAGAAGGAAGGAATCAATATCCGCAGACGTTCGGATTCTGTCGAATGGAATAAAATGGGAAGCCGAGTTTTGTATCGGTCGATACTTGGCGAATAACGACAGTTTGAGAATTTTGCCATTGCATAATACAAGAAATTCGAAATTTCATCATGATTTGAGGTTTTGATTTAACGGACAAACTTTTCAACCTTTGACTTTTATAACTTGTAAATAAAACTGATAAGTGATACTAATTTAGGATGAATAGCGTCCATTAAATAATTCGAATTTGAAAAAAGAAACAATTTTCAGATAGCTTCGCTTGCGCTGCATTATAAATGATATTTCTCACGTGTTTCAATCAATTCTAACAAGAAAAGGCCTTTAACTATTAATAATCCGTAATCCCGCATCGCCTTCTTTCATCTCCAATTCGAATACCAGCGTGTTTCCAACAATTGCCACCTCATCCTCTTTTCATCGCCGTACCAGCATAACGCAACATTTTGAAAGACCCCCATAATATCTATTTTTTCAAAAGTAAAATTTCTACCTGTAAAAAAAGAGGCAACGAACTTTCAAAGGCGTGACGTCAATCGAAAACCCACTATTTCTTCTCTAAATGTTATGCTCAAAATATCGTTACTTTCAAGATTTAAAAAAAATAACAATTAGTATTTATTAACCTAATATAGTTTTAACAATGCATACTATTATATAATATTTTTCAAAGGCAATAAATATTGCATTTTTGTTTATTTTACTTTGTGACTCGTAATTTTAATGATTTTTAGCATCTCAAAAAGGAAACTTCAATAACAAACTATAAAAGGAAAACATTATTAAAATTGTCACGATGAACACGAAAAGTTTATAGCAAAATGTAGAGATGTATATTAATGAAATGTATGTCAGAAAAATTATTTAAAAAATCTACATAAGAGCTGGTTTATATTGTATTTTGAACATTTGTATGTATCATATGTGATACTTATCAGAAATCTTTGAATAAAGCAATTACAATATGAATTTATATTATGAGTACGTGTTTAAATATTATCAAATATATCACGTCTGTATATTAAAAACAGTTTCGTTAAATAAAGGAAATAGAATATCAACCCTGTGAATCATGATTTGCCCAATGCCTCAATTATTTAAATTTGTATGGTTATGAATTTGTGGTCAGATTTTCGAAATTCGAAATAGCGATTTTAAAAGGTATACATTTTTCAAATGAAAAAAACATGGTTTTATGTATGTAAAATGATCGTGAGAATGTGCCTCTTATCATTTTCTGCTGAATAGCATTTTTACTTTGAAAAAAAATTGCCGAAATTTGAATGGGGTTTCTTGGAAAGATTGCGATTTAGTATAAATCCACAAGATACACATTTTTGTTTATTACACGATTGTATATATACGATTACAATTTTTTAATTGTGAAATTTTGTTATTCTGGAACCACCATTTTGAATTTCGTAAAACTGACCAAATATTCATAACCAAAGACCATAAAAATATGCGTACACTGAAAATATACACTGTGAATATTCAACATTTTTCCACGCCATATTGGACCCCATTGAATGTAAAAATTATTAGTTTCATTTCCTAATGAGCAATGCAAATTAAAATTATTGTTTTTCCCTGTATAGTAATATAAGTAGGGGAAGTAGTGGTAAAGTGGGATACGGGGCAAAGTGGGATTTTGGCGTTTCGCTGTATTAGAACATTTCCTATATATTTGTTTGCATTGTTTATTTATAAAAGAGTTATCGTAATACAAATTTTGAAACATATTTCAGTTTCCATTCAGTATTTACCAACCGTTCGAACATGACCTAGGAAATCGAAGTCAATTTGTAAATTCATACATATTTTCAATCGATTAGTAAGTATCAATAAATTAAGCATAATTAAAATCTGAATTGGATGACTTAATAGTCTTCTCTTACACTCAATTTTCGTTTTTTATTTGTTACATTTAGGGTTGAGAATGCTTTTTTACGACGTGTTTAAAAAAATTCTATTTTGGGGCAAAGTGGGTGGGGCAAAGTGGGATGTATTTCGTTTTGATTTAGGTTCACAGAGATAAGTAAGAACTCTCTTTCCCCCTCTCTCTCTCTTCCTCCCTCTCCTTCTCGCTCTCTCTTGAGTTGTATCCACGACTTGTAGTGGCCAGGACACTAATAAATAAATTTTTAACCAATCTCGCTCTCACTCTCTCTCTCCCCTCCCCCTCTCTTTCTCTCTCTGTCAAACCTTTCCAGAAGTAATTTTAACAACCCGTCCCACTTTGCCCCTGGATTTTCAGATTTCTCAAAAAAAAGGTTTTTCGTAAAATTGAAATTTAGAATATTAAACAGATACTTTTTTTTTAAATGCGTTTCAAAATAAGTTAGTTGAGGACCTAAATAAGGGTTCCTAAACCACACCTAACCATTCTTATGCCCCATATTTTTTGTATACAAGTTTTTCCAAAACCATCCCACTTTGCCCCTACTTCCCCTATGTGTTCACATTCGTTTTGTTAAAAAAAATTGTTTGGTGTGTTATTATATATTAAGTTTATAATGAATTAATAATATTGACGAATGTTTGCAATTTGATGCATTAATTAAACTCCAACTTTATAAAGATTACAGAATGCGGCGTACGTGATAAATTGATTAATCATCTAGATCCGAGGGTGTGTTAAAATAAGCATATCATTTTTTAAAGGTTTAATTTGACCTATTTTATACTTCGGATTTTGAGAACAATTGTTACAGTTAAATGAAAAAGTTAAAATTTCAATTTTTGTTAAGGAACTTGGAAATCCCATCAGTACTTGATAGAAAGATTTTCAGTTTTTGACAAAAATAAAAAAATCGACCTGAGAGTACATAAAATTCATATTCTATTACTTTTTAAACAATATTTATATTTCGTTAGTGTTTGGGTCAAGTTTGAACATACTAATGGGTCAATAACGGAGCACAGCACAAATTTAAGAATTTCATGCCCAATAAGTAAAAGTCGATTCTTATAGGATCTTTGCTCCAGAATCACAGCCCACAAAAATTCTGTTGTCCTACTAGTAAGAGTCAATTCGGAAAGGATGTTACCCTCATAATCCAAATATGTATTTCAAAATATTGATGGACACCTAGTTTTTTATCAAATTCTATATTGTGAAATGACTGTACAAGGACTTGTTACTTAAAATTAGCAGCATTACAAATATTTGCTAATATTTGAAAGTATAAATAATTAATTGTGTAATACAACACGTTAATGGTCATCATAAACAATTGTTATATTATTTCTTTAATAATATCCATTATTTTTGGCAGACATATTTAAAAAATACAAAAAATGTTGCCTGAATGTAATAAATAAATACATATGGAAATGCTAATAATATATGAACATTGTCTAATTATAGTTGTCTCTAATTAAAAAAATTGATCTAGACAAAGATTACTTTTAAATAACAAAAGATTTATTTTATTTTGAAATGTACATATGTTATATTAAAACTCTTAAATTATATTAGAAAAAATGTGAGTATAAACATACAAAATTACCTATAATAATTAAAAATTGTATGCTTACTTTGTTTATACCACTTTCAATAATAATAAGATAATATATGAAAACATCATTGATGTTTGACACATTTGAAGGTTTTTGAAACTACAAAAATAATGTGATTAAACATGTAATTACAACATGATGTGCTTAGAAACTTCATCTAAAAAGAAAAATTGGGGACAATATTTTATCATAGGATAAATTACAATAACTTTTAGTAAAAATTATAAATCATTTTCCAATGTTCATTATTTATTTAATATAATTTTATTTATTTATTAAAATACAACACGAACAGAGGAAAATATTTCAATCGCTACTTTTATCAAAGGTATACTTTTTACATAGTCTATAGGTGTCGAATTCTGATCATAAATAATTTTGGCTTTGGTAAATAAAAAACGTATATTAGAGTAATGCATAGGTATAGAAGAATAATAAAGGATGAGGTGATGCCTCGTCAGCTTGGGGCAAATCATTGCATATCAAATTATACAGGACGGTTTGGTAGATGACATTTATCTAGTTAAAGGTTACAACATAACTACCAATTTTGTTACGATAGAAAATATCACCTTTTCATCGACATGATAACTACAGTAGAGAAGGTTTATTATTTCGACAATAATGAAGCAATCAGCAGACGCGTTACTGCCAATTAATATGTCAGTTATGCTGTCGCTCAAAGATTTATATTTCCTTTTGTGTATATCACACACTGTCCGAACCGTTTTTTTCTTCTCATCACCGAAATGTCATTTTAATGCATAGTAAGTAATCCAACATTAAATATTCAATGAACATGTATGCTTTCAATTACTCTTTAGAAATAACTCAATACGACTGATGGTTGTTATATTTGTGCACGATTTTGACGAATATGATTTTGAGTGATCAGAAATTGTGGTAACGATACTTTTCTTTGCTTATTGAGGGTGACAGTTTTGATATGTACTTTAGACGATAGGAAACTGATTTGACGACAAATATTTATAAAAGTTATGTCATTCCATCAAAAACTAAAAAATATACAATAAAATTACAATAAGATATAATTCCTGATGTTTTGTGAAAAATTAAGAAATTGAACAATTAGCTACAAATATTAAATGGGCAATTTTGTATTTTATCTGAATGGGAAGTACACGTATTATACAGTAATTATGTAACGTGCAAAATATCAGAACATTATTATTAATTCATCGAGACGTTGTTCGTACAAATAAAAAAAAGAAAAATTAAATTTCAGTATGGTTTTCATTTATTATTGTAAATTAATAAAATCAAGTATTGAATCACTTTTTTGAAATATTATTCCATATTTCAATGATTAATTTACCGTAAAATTTCATAATAATTACAAAATTATTTGCAATATTTATCGATATTTTGCCAACAGAGTTGACAGCATGTGTGTATATGATTTTTATCCCTACCTAATTACGTAATAATGGATTTTATATATATTTTAAGTGTATGGCCCTGATTTTTTCGTTCGTTATATCTCAATTTGTCTTGTTTGCGGATTGTTAAAAGATCAAATTTTTTTGCATTGACTGATCGCTTCTCTGATATTTGGATAACTGAATTCAAGCATCATGTTATTTTATCAAGTATTCGTTTTCGATTTTAATTGATGAAGAACATTTAAACAAATGTTTACGGTTTGTTGGTTATTAAGTTCTTGACGTTGATAACATAATAAAACAATATTTTTGTGCATGAAAGCTGCTTGAGTAGTTTATAAAGAAGAGCTCAATATTTCATAATTATATTACAATTTCTTCAAGATACCATAATAGGATCACGTATTGAAACGTCAGTGTTAGAATGCATGTAAATGTGACAGTCGGTTGCAAGTTATCTTTACAACTTAATCTTCGATAGTTTACTACTTCTATTCTCTAAATCTGAATACTGAAAAGTGGGTTACTATTTAATAACAAAATTTACTAAATATTGATCAATTGTTACTAATTGTTCGAGTAACTTAATTTGATAACTCATTCAATTAGTTAAAATTGACTAATAATTAGGAAATTTGTTCACTAATTTCAAATAGTAACCCACTTCTTACCAATTCAAATTTAGAGAGTACTGAATTGGTTCAAGGGTTAAGAAGTCGAAAATGTCAGATTGACTCAAATTTTTTAGGAAAACACACAAAACTGATGAAATTTATCGATGAAAAGCAAACAAAAGTTTTTGTAATTGTGTGCGTAAACTTAGTGCGTAATAGTAGTTTTTGATACAAGTGCGTAAAAGTTTAGTGTTGTGCATTCACATTGGTACAAAAAACATTTTCGCACATGCGTCGAACAATATTTTTTGATGCAAGTGTGCGTAAAGTGCACCTAAAAAATGTCAAAAATGCGTAAAGCGTCACTTTACGCACACTGTATCAAAAAGTACTTTTGATGCCTGTTTTTCGTGCGTAAAGTTCACTTTTACGCACTCCCGACGACAAAATTCGTAATGTGAACGGTCGTGCGTAAAGTTGTACTTTACGCACTCAACCATGCATCAAAACTTTACGCACTCTCTTTACGCACCCAATTACAAAACTAGGATACCTAACATGGGTGTAAAGTATAACTATTACGCATCGGTCGGGAATTTTACACATCACGCCTCGTATGTATGGTTCCCACCCGGTGCGTAAAAGTACACTTTACACCTTTGTTAGGTAATATACTATTTACATTACGAGATAGTTGTCTACGTATTTTTTCCAGCTGAATTCGAATGGCAAATCAAACTTGTGAAAACGCATGAAATTTTTGCAAAAAAAAATAAAAATGTTAAACTTGATATCGACAAACGATTATTATCCCGTACGGGAAGAAAAGGTTGCCGTGGGACCACCATGATGATATTTAGTTTTATGGTATTTTCTTAAATTTCTAAACTATGGGGATGGAAATATCATGAAATTTAATTTTGAATGCCACTAAGAAAGTTTATATATATTTCAATAAACTTTTTTTTAACTTCGATTTTCGTTCAGTTTCCGGTTTGGAATCACTCTAAAATCTTTGTAGACCGTGTACTTTTGGTGTAATCTTAAAGTACCGATGATTTATATAATTAATTTTGGTTCACAAAATTGAAAATGGCGGCCAAAACGCCAAATTTTTTACTTAAACATTCAAGAATTTGTTTCTCGAAAATTGTGGACTCTTGAATTGGGTTTTTGATGAACAAAAATAAATGTCTCAAAAAATTCTATTGCATTGTTTAATCGATATTAAACATTTTGCGTTCTTATAATTTTTTTCCAAAAGTCCATAGTTCTCGAGAAAAAAATCTTGAATGTTTAAGTAAAAAAATTGGCGTTTTGGCCGCCATTTTCAATTTTGTGGACGAAAATTAATTAATGGGTTAAGACATTTCAAGAAGTGTACAGTACCTGACGTACGCTTAGTGGGCGCTTCTTGTACGCTCCCATTTTTACCAAAAATTACCTCAGCCTCGCGAATGAGGGTGTAATAATGACGGACGCAGACGGATAAGGATTAACAGATGGACCCGAATAACAGAAGCATCAATCAAACGCGAGCAAATTATCGGCAGGACTTCGCTCATGGTGTAATTGGCATCTCGTAACGACGCCCCATCCTGTAGCCGTTCCTGGCGCGACGACTCGACGTCGACGACACATTCGCTCCTCACGTACAAGTTCGGTGGTCCCGGTGTAAGAGGCGATAGACGCGAATAATAATCGCGCGTTGGCGGTGATGCAGCAGAAATGGTATATAGAGGCCGGCGAGAGAAGGCCTCGGTGCAGTGGTTATTGATTTTCGAATTGGTTCAAAATTTCCATAATGGCGCGCGAGAGACAGGACGAGGAGGGTGCGGGCCGGTAACGGCAAACCCGACGGATGAGGAAAAAGTAAACGCGCACCCCGAAGAAGGCGTTCAACTAGCCGACGAACAAGAACCGGAAGAGACGGAGATGGAAGAGGCACGAAAGAGACAGAGACCAATGGAGAAAGGGGGTGAGAAAGAGAGGGAGATGGTATGGCGTCGGAGCGTTTCGAACTTGGCAAAGTTCACCGACTCAAAAGAGACACCCCCCCCCCACCCGCTTATCTACACCCCTTCCCCCACCCTCTGTCTTCCTCTGTCACTTTCCCTTCCTGGCGTTTTAGCCTCCCTTCTGTTCCTGGTTCGCCACCCTCCGGCAACCACCGTCACCACCACATGCGGATCGGCTCCATCCATACCCGCACCCTATACTTCGACGAGGAACGATTCACTTGCGTTTTCCGTCCTTGTTTAGCGCCCTCGTGCGTCTCGACGACGAACAACGCGACGTTGCCACCACCGCTCTGTCGGGTGCCTACGTCATTTATCGGGCACTTATGGAGTCTGCTCACACGTATGTCGTGTGCCCCGAACGACCGGCTGTTCGTCGCGGTCATGCGAGTCAACGTGTATTAGCCTTTTACATAGCGTTACACGGGAATCTGTTGCACGCACGTGGGCGCCGTGCCGCCGCCACCACCCGCCACTACCATCGCATGCTACATGCTCGAATGTGTATGTGCAAGTATGTAAGCCGGGAGGCAAAACTTCTTTACCGGAGGAAGATTTTATCGGAGAAACTTTTACACGACTACGAGACCAGGAATTTTCGTCCCTCCAAAATTTCTTTCCAATTTCTGAGTTACTTTCGTTCATTATTAATTGATTTCCGCTGTTCGAATGGCAACACCGAGTATGACAATATTTCATCCACCGGGTACTCGAAGTTACAAGAAATCCGAATTTACTAATTAAGGGATATACATTTTTGATAACGTCGTCGTTTGTACTATCAAGAATTACGTAACGCTGAATTTTGTACCAAGGTTGAAATTAGAACCAATAATTCAGCAATGAAAAGTTAGAATAGTAAATTAAATTAGTTCGAACGTAGTTTATTATCAGTCATGAAAATATCATAACAAAAATGAGAATATTATATCTAGTGAAAAAAAAAATTTGTGAAATTGTAGAACTAACTAACTTCAAAAATTGATTCAATAACACATTTTTAATGTATTTTTGCATTGTATTTTAAACATGACATGTTTCAAATGGTTTCAGAAAATTTGTCCGTCATATTGGATACACTATTTTGAATTTGTGAAAACTAACTTCAAATTCGCAACCACCGACGACAAGAATACCGGAGTACCAAGTCTGAAGTGATTTCAATTTTAAAAATTCTAACCAAGAAGAAAATTTGACTCTAAGAGTGAAATTTAAGCCTAAAGGAGTGAAAATTAATGACTACTCTCTAGACTACGTACTTGCCTCCAATTATTTTAGTATCGTAAACTCTTTTAGGTCATTACAAAAATGTCGTTAACAACCTCAGTATCAACTAAATCGTTGACATAACCACTTCCTCATCGTTTATATCCTTCATGAATCACCTATTTGAAGTTCTGTCATCCTTGTCATTGTCTTCGTCATCGTCATTGTTGACAGCAAAACTCGTCATGTTACCATTCGTATTGTCCATATTCATTGTTGCCGATGACTCAAGAATATGCCACGTTTGAGGTAAATATACATTACATTAACCTCAAATTTTAATTGCAGAAGTATTATGATAAATAGCATGTACTACTGCCAAACATTTGGTTTCTCAGGGGTTCAGGCAAGAATGTAAACAAAGTGGGTGCACTTCAAAAAGCCGACAAATCACAAAACAGACTCTTCAAAAACCCGACATTCAAAAACCAAACATTTAAAAAAACAGACATTAAAAAACCACACTACATACAAAAAATGATCTCGAGTCGACGTCCTTGAGGTCTCACTGGAAGGTCATTTAAAAATGTTTGACCAAGGGATTAATTTGTTAGGTTACTTGAAGGTCAAATCAGTTTGACCCCGTGATTATTTATTAAGCACACTTAGAATTGAATCATTAATAAATGTCTGATTTCTGAATGTCTGTATTTTGAAATGTCTGGTTTTTGAAAGTCAGTTTTTTAAGTGTCTGCTTTGTGATTTGTCGGGTTTTTGAGGTGCATCCAACAAAGTCTACAACAATAACAAATACGTTTCATGCCTGACACGCAAAATCGTGTCAACAAATCAACAAACCATATTAAATTTGAATCAATCGCAAGGATGTCGCGGATTTTTCCCGAATCAAAAAGCGTATTTGATCTTTCGCAAAAGTTTGAAATGATTTCACGATTGGCTGCATATACGACTCGCTACACGGAACGGGGATTTCGTATATAAACCGACACATCGACAATCAGAGCTCCGATGTTACAGGTGCCGCGCGAGCGTGAAATCTCGCTTTTACGGGCTGTTTGCGAAAACAGACCGTTCCGCCGCGAATTCGATAGGTTATTCGGGTACACCGAATAGAGGCGAATTAACGTTCTTTATCTGCGCTCCCATCCTTGAAACCCGAACGATTCAACAAGAAGGAAAGGGGATTTTTCCAACGTTTCCTTGCCTGCATGAAGGTGTTCGTATACTAGCACTCACATGCGGGAGTACAGAAAAACCGTCCCGCACAATTGGCTACTTTAGATGTCAGAGGGGTGGTTAACGAACGGTTGCTATTGTTTTCAAAATTCAATTCGACGAGAAGAAGTAGAAATAATTTCGAGATGTGACAATATAATATAATTTATGTAGGGCTAGTCCTGACAACAAGTGAATAGTTGCCCTGGTAGAAATATGGCTGGTTGATCTAGCCATTATCCTAGTAGCTGGGAATATCTGAGAATCTCGGTCACGAATTAGCTAGACCAGTGACATATATTTAAAGTGACATAAAGCAATAATTGCAAACTGAAAATATCATATCAAATTTGTATAATCACGGAGAAAAATAATCAGCAAAATCAGCCGAAAAATCCGCAGATTCTACCAATTTTATCCTATAGGGACAGCTGTTGGAATTCCGTTAGGGATAGCCGATAATTTCAGCTAAATTTACTGAAAAAGTCCGCAAATTTAACGGAACAAATCTGCTAATGTAGCGGAAATTTAGAGTTAAGCGTGAATCGAGTAGGGTTAAGGCTACATTAGCGGAATCAAAACAGCTAAAATTGCATATATTTTCGGCAATTCCAGCCGAAAATTTTAGTTGATATGAATCAGCTAATCCAGCGGAGTCATTTTTCTCCGTGATAGGTAAGAATCAATGGGTTCGACAAAACAAGCAGATGTAAATGTAAACGATTTTTCTTTCGAAATGAAGATTTGATCTTTGCAACAGCTTTGTAAACAATCGCGACAGCATGTACGCGCGAATCAGCTGAGAGCCAGCCGCCATATTGGGAGTTCGATCGAGAGGTTTCGAGATTCTCGAATTGAGCCGAGGTCGATAAGTTGTAGGAGCTTGTCGCACTTATGTTAAAACATATTAGCTGTTTCACTGTCTCGCGTTTCGGTGGATTTACGTCAGAATTCCTGTGATTTTTAGTAGGATTTGTACCCATATTACAGAAACGGTTTCTAGCCAGATCATCAAAATTTAGGATAATTCTGCGCAGATTCTCGTGACCATCTCTACCAGGGTATTGGTACATTGAGAAAATTTTCCTTTCGAGGATTTCCATACTGACATGGACCATGTACGGATATTTTAATTTCTTGATTAAAATATAGAAAACTTCATGTAATCCATCCATAAAAATGACGCTGTAGCTAGCAACCGATTTGTAGTAACCAATTAGAAAAATGGAGGTTAACATTATTCTACGGATTCCAGCTCAATCATTAATATTTTAAGTGATCTTTATGTATAGATGTGTATTTTTGAAGATAATAGAACCCCTATATTTCGAATCGACTGCTGCAAATCAGCTGCTAGCTTCAGCATCATTCCATACATCACATTATGAGAATTTTTGTTAGCGAAATTTACTTGGCAGCGACATTAAAAAATGTTAGTGTGTAAACTCTCATATATTTTGTATTTACAACGAATTCATATAATGCCATTTTTTCCTTTAGGATTTACTTCCTCCAAAATTTCTTAGACCATTTTTTTAGCCAAAAGACAATCGTCGAAAACTGTATTGAAAAAATGTCCGTTCAGTACTTAACCCGTTTAGTCCCAAAGCGACAAAATTTGTCACCGGTTTTCATTCTCCGTAAGTTTATGGATATCTTTGAGATATTGTTACGAAATTTAGGTATCCTATAGTTTTTGGGTATGCTTTTTTTGAATCTGGAGTCAGTTTTTCGACATCACTTTCCAATTTTTAAATATGACCACTTAAGTAAAAAAAAACGTGGAAAATAGCGAAAATATTTTCAGTAAACTCCAATTTTTATTCATGCCAGGCTTTAGATTCCTATGGCATAATGAGTTTTGTTAAATGTTGGTCAATATTAAGATTTAAATTACAAAATGGCGTCCTCACAACGGCGTTATTGCTTGAGATTTTTTTGTTATCTGCGTCTTATTAAAGTATTTCTGGTATCTTGTGTATTTTGATGAATATGTTTTTCTAGCTCATTCTTGAGCTTGCTGAATACAAATCCGTTATTAAAGTTTGGAAATTTAAAATGGCAAATCCAATATGGATAACCGAAATTAAAAAAAAAATTGTCTAGTATTTAGTATATAGATGTTTTCAAAGTCATATTAAATCGGCCATTTTGAATTTCAAAAATTTAATAACAGGTTTGTATTGAGCCACCTTAAAAATAATTTACACATTCCTCAAAATACATGTCAACATACAAAAAATATTTTAAGAAAATGCAAATAACAAAAAAACCGTATAAATAGCGACATTTTAAGGGCGTCATTTTATAATTTATATCGTATCTATATAATATGTATATAATTTATATCGGTAATATTGACCAACTTTTAGTAAAACTCGTTATGCCACAGGATTTTGAGGTCTGATGCGATCTTGGAACTCCTTCACAATAAAAATTGCAGTTTACTTTAAAAGTTTTTGCTTTTTTCCACCTTTTTTTCGTTTAAGCAGCCATATTTAAAAAATGGGAAGTCATATCGAAAAACGAACTTCAGATTCGTAAAGAGCATACCCAATAACTGTAGGAAATCTTTATTTCATAACAATGTCTCAAAGATATCCATAAACTTTCGGAGGACGAAAACCGGCGACAAATTTTGTTGTTTTAGGACGAAACGGGTTAATGGGTTAAAGAAACCGCTGCCATACGGTTAATGGTTTTTGCAAATTAAAAAAATCATTCATAAAAATAAAATAAGGTCTCTTCATGATTTAATTTTTTACAATTCATACATGAACGCAATAAAACTTCAAAATTACCAATTACCAATTACGTATAAATACTTTTATAAACAAATCATTGGAGTTAACTCGTAGAATAATAAACCAATAGATACCAAACTCTTTTCATCATAACTCGTGCCTCAGATGGCAATCATAAGTAACTGAAAATGTAATGAATTAATATAATCTCGAATGTATAATATATAAACGCGTATGTATATATGCGTAACGTAACGCGTGCGTTTACATCTTGATACAACGAATAGCTGTCAGGAATCAGTGGCACGATCGGTGATGTTAAGCTCGCGAAACGTGAAATTTCGAAAATCATTAAAACGAAATCAGTTTATTCTCAGCGGCGATTTCTCACGAAAACTACCGAAGCGATTGATGTAAAATTTTTCCGTAATAACAACTTACGCCACGGCTCGAGACAGCTCATTCGTAGCCACTCAACATCCGAGCATTTCACAGCCTCGATTACACTTCTCGTATACCCGCAATCGTGCGAAAGATGCTAAATGAATTCATAAACTGCACCTAACTTTAATTTCCTTTTTTTTTTTGCTCAATTGCATTTCAGAATGAAACGCTCACTTTTGTATTTCGTTCGTCGTATAAACTTGTTTGAAATTTGTTTATTTACGATTCGTATAATGTCTATTTGAATTACAGGTCGACTGCGAACCGCTAGGTATTACATGTCTGGGCGCATCCGAAAACCGAAACACAAATGACGTGTAATGCGCTGGAATGTCGTTAATTTCCCTTTGTATTTTTGCCGGAAAAACTTTCGTTAAAAAAGTAAATTTCTCGCTTATAATAAACGCCATCGTAAAACAAGAGCCAGAAACGTTATGCGGATGTATAGAGAAGTCACTTTTTGTTTCTAATAAAACATTCCGTGCTGTATAATTTAAAAAAACTAACCGGAGTAACGGTTAACTAGTAAATGAAAAACAAATTTCATTCCTGCAAATAGTTTTGGTCTCGTCCAATTTTTGGGAAGATAAGTCGATAATGGTTGTGGACGATTAAAGCACCTACCCAATTTTTCCCTTGTCCCGCGACACGCTATTCTAATTTGTCGAACAAGATTACGGGGTTACGCACAGCCTGGGTGCAACAACATGCGTAAGTATGCAATAGTGGGGATTGGTGGGCGGTAGCCCGGGTGCCAGTTCGGATGCGACCCCTACTTCTGAGATACGAAACACCCCATTCTATTGGGCTGACGAACAGCCCCGAAACTTCGTCTGGCTTAGAAAGACATTTTAATTCAATTTAACACAATGACTTGTACTTTAACGAGTGACTTACCACTTGATTATCCTTTCGAAGACTGGTACTCGAATGTACCGAAACATCACATATGTTATAGGATTTAATAACCCAACTTTTTTTCTTTTTCGATTGAATTTTGCAGCAGAGGAAATTCCATCTGCTGAATTTGGAGAGACTCATTATTACTGGTAACAACAGCTATTGTATGCTTATTGACGTTTTGATCGATCAAGTCATCCTAATTTATAAAAAAATGCCCTGATCAAATAACAATGGTAAACTAAAAAATAAATAAACAGGTCGTCTTTGTCCTACAATTTAATTTGTTGAAATTTTCCCTCGACGTTTTGAACAAACTCGTGTTCATTTTCAAGAGGTTACTGTTGGAAGTATAGTAAACATTTATATCCGGTTATATCTATCAATAACTCTTTTCAGTGAACTTCTCAATGAATTTTAACGAAACTTATTATCTTATTATTTTTTCTGAATTCTAATCTGACGTAAAAATAAACACGAGTTTGAAACGTCGAAGGAAAATTTTAAGAAATTAAATTGTAGGCCGATCTGTTTATTTACTTTTTATTATACAGGGTCATCGAAAAGTATCGGACCCCCCTAATATCTTCAGTTAGAATGCACTTAGGAGAAAATGTCCAATAGCAAAGTTGTATGGTTTCAAGCGGGGAGTAAGATGATGACCTTGACTTTGACCTTGACCATGTCCTTCAAGGTCATTTCAAGGTCAATCTTATTTTTTTAAATAGAACCCCCTACATTTTATTGCATATTCTTATAGCTTATCTCGAGAGCTTTCCAAAACACTATAATAAAATATTTCTTTATTAAGTACTTTTTGAGTTATAAAGGTTTGAAGTTAACAATTTTTTGACACAAAATGTAGAATATCTTGTAAAATATTATTTAGTTTTCAGTAATCATAACCTTAATACTTTTGTGCGCGAAATAATGAGACCAATTAATTGGTTTAAAGAAAATACATTAATCGGATCCCCCTAATATTTTCAGTAAGACTCGCACACCACTTAACAAATTGTTAACTTCAAACCTTTATAACTCAAAAAGTACTTAATAAAAAAATATTTTATTATAGTGTTTTGGAAAGCTCTCGAGATAAGCTATAAGAATATGCAATAAAATGTAGGGGGTTCTATTTAAAAAAATAAGATTGACCTTGAAATGACCTTGAAGGACATGGTCAAGGTCAAAGTCAAGGTCATCAGCTTACTCCCCGCTTGAAACCATACAACTTTGCTATTGGACATTCTCTCCTAAGTGCATTCTAACTGAAGATATTAGGGGGGTCCGATACTTTTCGATGACCCTGTGTATACTTCTACACAACAACACCATTTATTAACAATGATAAACATTAATACAAAGACAAATAGTGAAAGGTATGTATAAAAATTTAATTTCGAATAAATTGAAAATAAAATCTTGCGACAGAGAATGTGATAAGTACTATTGTAGAACTAGATTGAAGAACAGAAGAAAAAAGAAATAAATTATTTACGTTAATGTTTTAAGGATCATAACTTTAACATTTGCTTAGTACAATGATATTTATTTAAGTTTTTTTTATTATTAACAATAACTCTTTTCAGTAAATTTCTCAATGAATTTTCACGAAACTTATTATTTTTTTTTTGGTCACTGAATTCTAATCTGACGTATAAATCTCAAAATGGAAAATGGCGACTGATTTATTTTACATTTATATATAAAAATGAAATTTGCACCTTAAACACCTATTTATTAGTCCCTTAGGAGGTTGCAAAGTTGAAACTAAATTCAATAAGGAATTCAGTCACAACAAAATTCCCAGAAACAACTTATTATCAACTTTAACAAATAAATTGTCACTCTTATTTTTCATCCCCTTAGCAGGTTTAAAAGTAACAACTAAGTGTGGCATGAAATTAGCAACCGAAAAAAAATAGGAGTGGAGGATTCCAGTTACAGTAATACCAACTGTCGTCCATCGCTTTTGGGATGAAACTTGGAATGAACCCTGGTACTTAACCGCTTAAGGACTCTCTGCCCTAGTGTGAAATGTCAAAGTCAGCTATTATCGGAGAAAATTTAAAATTTCTTAGGCGTGTTCAGAACACCTTTTTCTGATTGAACATCAAAATTCAAAATTGTTATCATCGTACGCAAAATATAATTTAAAAAATTAAACGAAATATAAAAATGATTTGATGCGCGACAATTCAATTGTAAAAAACACCTAAAACTCCTGTTTATTATTTCATTATTAATTTCACAAAACTTTCCTAACAATATGTAAATTAGAAGAATATTCTTAAACAAATATCACTGAATCTTCATTAACCGATTAAGTTTTGGGTAAAAAAAGGTCCTAAAAAATTTTCAAGCAACCATATCTAACGTAAAATTAAGTGAACTTTCAGAATCTTTCATTAGATTTTTCGAAAAATGCAACCGTAAAAAACTGTATATGATTCTTTCCAAAAAATATGGATTTTTCAAGTGTGTTTTATTTACCTCGTCTTTCCACATAGAAAGCATTTGAGAATTGCTATTTAAAGTAAAGAAAACGCGGCCTCGAGACTTGAACTTTAAAATGTGTATGTTGTCATTTTGAAAATAAAGATTAAAGCATTCAAAATGGCGGCTCAGAGACAAAACAATCGTCAAAAATTTCAGGACTTTTCTCTCGCGAAAAAATGTTGCTGAACAAAACGTTCTTAGAAGTAGTCAAAGAATACGCTGAAATTTTTACAGAATTTTGTCAATGCTTTTTTCGGGTTTCAAAACGTTCTGTAAAAGTTTCTGCTTATTCTCTGACCAATTCCAAGAAATTGATATTCAGCAACATTTTTTCCGAGAGTCTGTCATATTCAAATATGAAATTTTCGACGACCGTTTCATGTCTGAGCCGCCATTTTGGATGCTTGAATCTTTATTTTTTAAATTCCAACATAACAATTTTAGTCACGTCTCGAGGCTACGATTTCTTTACTTTAAACAGGAATTTTGAAACGCTGTCAATCTGAAAAGACGAGATAAGAAAAATACACTTTAAAAATCTATGTTTTTTTGGAAATAATCATATACAGTTTTTCACAGTTGCATTTTTCAAAGAATTTAATGAAAGATTCTGAAAGTTCACTTAATTTTACGTTCGATATGGTTGCTTGGAAATTTTTTAGGACCTTTTTTTACACAAAATACAACCCAGTCCGAAGCTGTAGTGAAAAAAATTTTAAAAATGACGCCTAACCTCTATTTTTAACGAAACTTGTGGAACAAGCTGATTTTGCAAAAATTTTCTTTTCTTTTTCTATATTTTTTGAAGGAAAAATATTTTTCTCTCATTACGAAATCTAGCAACAAAATGTTCTCAATGCCTGAGGAATTATGCCTCTGAACAAATTTTATTTTTCAAATCGTCGGTTACAAAATGGCCGCTAACGAAATCTTGACTCTAGGTTGCTTTCAAGGTCAGAATATCTTTTTAGGTGGTTTTCGAGGTCGCTAAATACGCTCTCATTGTCAATATTACAAAATTCAAGATCGTGAATCAAATATGGCGAATGTTTATTATTATTATTGTTCGTCTTTATTGATAAAAAGGTGAGGGTTACAACACGATTTCGATTTCGCCAAAAGGCTAGTCACAGCAAATGCTGTTTTACAGACTGACCTAAATTGTCTGAAACAAATTTCAGTGTGTCTTCTCGAGTAAGACATAAAGTACTCACATGGGGCGATTCGGGGTGGCTAAATGCATACAAATAAATGCAAATATGCCAATACAATTGCAAATTTCGAAATACTAGAGTTTGAAGTGTATTTTTGCCGTTCATCAGTGAAATTTCACTTGATATTTTGAACTCTGTTATTTATAGCCAATTTCTCCGCGTATTTTCTTATCTCTAAATTGAGCTACTATGAAAAATGACAAAAATTGGACCCAATACCGCTATATTTGTTGCCTTATTCAATAAGAAACAATTATTTCTGCTTCAGTCAACGGCAATATTTAATTTTGTATTTTTGACAATGAGGTCGTATTCAGCGACCCCAAAAACCACAGAAAATGATGTTCTCGATTTCGAAGCACTAAACAGTAATTGTAAATACCTAAATTCATAATTTTAGAACAAATTCTTTCGTAAGCGGCCATTTTGAAACACCTATTTAGAAAAACAATTTTTGTTATGTACGATCTTATTCCTTAGACTTTACTACTAGATTTCATAATGATAAACAGCCGAAAACCACTTTAGCCAAATTTCATTAAAGAATGCAAGTTAGGAAACATTTTTTTGACATTTTTTCAGCAACAATCAATAGAGCGACCTCGAAAGAACAAAACAAAATGTATTGCTGTAGATATTATATTTTTTTGAATACAACTAACAAAGTCAACGTCGAAAATCGGTACACTTGAGCGATTACGGTTAAGAGACAGCAAGGATCCTTGTAGGAGTAATTCACCTCTTCTTAGCAGATTAGATAATTATTCCAGCAGAGGAATAAAACGGTAAAATGATTGAACGCTATTACTTTCTCTCTCTCTCTCTCTCTCTCTCTGTTCCTCTTTATAGAACTGTGGAATTTACTCCAATAACCTTAGAGTGTAAACGCTTCAAAAATGAAGTTTTTGAGTAGCTACCGCGTTAATTAAGAAGTGAATTTTGGAAAGCTTTAAAACATTCACCAATCTCGAAATGCCGAAGCATGAGAACTACGTGATATTTAACAGAGCTTGATACGTCAAGACGCAAAATAAGTATACGTCAAGCGGAATCGGAGCATTAAGAGCATTTATAAATCGAGATTTAAACCGAGTTCGCAGACGAGCGAGTTTAATTTACCTAATGGACGTGGCCGCTGCAGAGGCTGGCGAGTCTCGAAAAGTTCATGGTTTATGATATTAACTTATGTATCCATTTGGTAAAAAAGTTCGATCCCTCACGCGTTACCGAAAGGATTTTCGCGCCTTTTCATCCTCTGTATTCTACTCCGGTAGTAATTAACTTTATCACCGCCTAGGGGCGAGTTACTTTGCAAATTACCAACTTTGTAATGCTTCCTAAATCCACCTCTAAATTATAACGAATAAGTAATCCGATACGTAATGTAATTATACGGTTTCCATCTGCAACGCCAAGGGCTTCATTTTTCATTTTTACAATCTCGAATAACAAAATTAATTTTTTGATGGCTAATCGGGCAAATGAAGAATGCGCGCTTGGCTCGCGGTACTAAAATTTCTGGATTCTCGTATAAACCGGCGACTGTTGTTGTTGCTTTCATTAAGATTATGAATATTCCAATTAATTTTCAGGAAGAAAATGTTAATTAAAAAAGCGTATCGCTGATTTAATTATTCGTTACAGATCACACGAGTTTCATAAAGCACAAAAAAATACCACTCGTTTGATAAAGTAAAGTTACGGAAACAAAACGAGTAGCGCGGAAAGAGTAATTTAAAATATACACGACGTTTTTCGAAATCAACGTTTTAAACGACAAGTTGTCACTCAACTTTCCCGTGGCCAAAAATTTTCAATTCCCGGGGAAACGTTTTAATCGTTCAAATTTTCGATGCAGAATTTGTCACGTTTCTCCGCGTAATTTGAAACCAGAAATCCAACGAGCGGTTAGCAAAAAAATATCCGGACGAACGTGTGTGGGTGCGACGAATTTACATGCTCGTACACACAAGTGTGACAAATAGGCAAATTTGTACCCACAGAGGAGTGACTCACTTCCTCTGACGCGCTTATATTTGGAATACTTTTAGCCGTCAAGATTATTGACATTTCGTAATTCAACGACCTCGATACAGATAACCATTACGTTTCTTTCAGCAGGAAAACTGATAAAAGAGATCGAATTTTTTATTCTTCTGTCGTCATTTCTCTCGTTAATAGAAATACCTATTCAATACATTTGCAATAAACTTCGTCATACATTTTCGTTATGTATCGTGTTACAAAAAAGTTGATATTTAAACTCATAGAATTTTGAAAATATCATGAAATATTCATGAAGAAGTCAAAATTCGCATTTGTTTTTTGATGTTGGATGGAAGTGTTATTGAGGAATTATTCGTATTGACGTATCGGCAGATATATGTCAGAAATTGGAAATTGATTTGACAAGTATATGAAAATCAATTTAGCCGATGAATATTCCATTTATTGCGTCTAATGAAACAATAACATAGAATCGAAAATGTCACCATCTGTGTGATTCTTTTGAAAAGTCATATATGTATGTTTCACGATAATTGATTTAAACAAATCATTGCAGGCTGAAAGGTCTTGAATGATCCAACAATTTAGCACTTCATGGCAAATCTTCCTGTCGTTTAAGCATACAAATATCTCAGATATGGTCTCTTAATAGAATAACGAGTAAGCATAGCTGGTGTTGCGACCGTTATTGGGATAAAGTAGTGTCTCATTACGACAGTAATAGTAGCATGCAAGTCCTCTGAATAAACAAGATCGTAAGTACCGATGCTGTTACAGGGAATATTGTGAAAGCTCATACAAAAAGAAGTATCAAGACCGCAATTTAACCCAGGGAACCAACGACGGTAGGAATTATTTCAAAAATTAAAATGTACTTTTGAAAAATGTGATTTTCTTAAATGATTACTAGCTTAAAAGAAACGTGACTTTAATTGATGACAATGTGCTGCTAATATTGGCAATACCTTCACCACCAATGTTTTGGGCCAGTAATCAGACAGTTCTATTAATTTTTTATTTTAAAACCTTTGTACGGAAGGAAATTTCTAGGTTTTCTAGGATAGTTTTGAATCACACTTTTGCTTCATGCACGTGTCATGCTTTCTTATTCACTAAATGAGTGGACCGTGACTAAAAAGCATTAAACCATGCTTTTAGAGGATTGTAAACTGATTTTAGAGTATAAGAATGCTATGAAAAGAAAGGATCACGCAAATCGTAATGCAAAACCTAGACATTTTTCTATTTAAAAAAAATCATGGTTTTGCAATATTAGTTCAATTTTATGCTGTCAATGAAAGCATCAACATGATTAATGATTAATTTCACTGTAAAAAAGCAATTAGGCAATCAAGACAAAAAATGAGACTGAAATATGAATTTCAGTGAGAAAGTTAACCATCAGTAATCTGTAATAAAAATCTAGGTAAGGTTGAATCTATGATTCGTCAAGTTATATTAGTCAGGTAAATTTTCCTGATTTTCTCCAAATAAGATATCTCAGGCAAGGACTTATGCACTATATACAATGAACGATTTAATCATCTTAAGTAGTTGTTAGGACTAAAAACAACACAAGCGTTTAGGGTTAGGTTAGATAATTACCATCGTTGATTCAGAACCAGTGATATATCTTCATGCAAGAGAAGATATGGTAGCTTAATGACTGTTTGCTAACATTTTATTATACATAACGTCACATTACACTTCCATATCGCTGTTGTTTTAGCCACTTGTATTTGTGTATCCACATTTTTGTGTATGGATGGAACTAACGCTCAACATAGTTCTGTTGACAGTCTAAAGTATAATAACCATATAAAGTTTTAAAAGTTGTTCAACTAAACTTTTTTCAATAAGCAGACAACCACAAATACATAAAAAGATGCAGGCCAGAAAGAATTGTATGAAAAATGATCAAGCACATATTTGATGACAAATACAAGTCATGTTTATATCTTACAATTCGGGACTCGTAATGGATATTGCAAAAGTTTCTGTATTTACGTCATTTTATCTAATTTAATTTCTCTCTGAGAATAGAAACATTGGTAAACTAAAATAATCAATTCAACTAAAATGCAGAATATTATCCATTCGAGCAACTTTGAGAAAGTTCGGACACTTTCAACTCAAGTCAACCGCTTTGTTCAGGATTTCATCACAGTTTGCATAATACAAAATTTTAAGAATGTATATTTTAAAAACAACAAAATATTGTCAGAACATTTAAAAAAGAAGCCATATTTCTCATATTCTGATGAATAAAAGTAGTACTGTGACCACAAAACTTGCATACCTGAAAAAGTTTTACTAACAGATTGCTAAGTGAACATGATGTTAAACAATTTTCAAACAATCAATACACATTTAGCTAACGTTCAGGTTTAGGCTGCGATAAGAAATGTCTTTAGGGTCTCCAAAAAGACTTCTTGTATGATGTAATGCTTCATGTTTAATCGATTTTACCTTATCGCATGGTAAATAAAAAAGCATTACTAAAATGGATCCAAAATCTACTACTGCAAAAAGTTTCTGTATTGTTTGGACATCAAAAATCAATTCAAAATACTGACTGATCCCTTTTGTGAGTTAGTATCAAGAGTTTTTAAATATAGTTTTAAAGGATGTTGGTGACGAATTTGAAATCAGATTTACTCATTTTCATGTCAGATATAAGCTCAAAATATCCACAATTTTGAAATTGTCCACATCCAGTTAATCTCAGGAATAATGATATGGACGAAATTTATTTATATGCCTGCAACAAATCATTCAATTCAATATCTGAAATACGATTTAACCTATTAATGACCGAAATGGCCAGATGTCCTCCAAAAGGCATATGAAGAACACTCTGCCAAATTGAAAAATTACTATTTTTGGATGTGCTCTTTCGATTTATTGAGTAAACATTGAGTTTCTATTCCGTAGAAAAACAGTGTGACGGCCTGAGTATATTTTTATAGTACATTGAGTTATTTTAATCTATGGGTCCAAATATATTCCAAACAACAGTATCTACAAAAAAAATGGTTTGCTAAAAGTTGTCCAGGACAGACGGGATCATTTAATTGTACCATTGATTTTGAACTTGATGTCAATCTTGAAGGTTATTTCAAGGTCACTATTTTTTTTTAAATGGGATACTCTATCACTGACTGCGGATTTCGAAAGAGAGGTAAATTTTACATCAAACCTGTATTATGAAAATACTGTTTGTCACAAATGAAGGTCAAATACCTGAAAAAAGATCTGATGTACTTTTTCTAAAATATTCTGTACGCATTACTCGAAAAAGTCAATGAATTATGTAAATGTACATCCCTTTGATTATTTTGATCTTGAGGTGAATTTTCCAGGTTGTTTGAAGGTCATAACGCATTTTACGATTGGTAAACCCTTTTTTTTGACTGCAGACCATGTTTTTTTTTTATATTTAAAGAATGGCACTGTTTACATGAGGATAAGGAATTTTTGTTTTTCAACATGACCTTTTGAAGGTGATATCCAGGTCAAAAGCACTGTCATTTTACTTGTAGCGCTACTCAGAAACAGCATCATGGGAGTAGTAAGTTCTGTTTCCTTTGGGGTGTTTGACTGCTGTGAGTCTTTTTCCTCTCATTGACACTTTAATTTAAATGAATTGGCCTCGGAATAATATGGTTCAAATTAAAAAAAAAAAAAACAGTTCAAATAATAGAAAAATATTTTTCTTCCCCTATACCCTCTCGTCATTTGTAACTTCATTAGAACTTTACCAACTCTAAAGCGTACTTATCAATACAGGATCTTCTACTTTAAATCTATCAAGCCAAGTACATCGCGATAACATCTACATCTTATATCCAACGACATAGATTAATAAATAAAAATTCATGAAGTCCACTCACGATAATCAAGCACCCTAAGAATACGGAACCTTCTACGTCCACGTCGTTTCCGGTATAAAAGTTCGCGCTAAAAGTAAGATTAAAGTGCCTCTAATCTTGTTATCACCTTCAAAAGGTGAGGTCGAAAAACAAAATATACCTATGCCCATGTAAACAGTGCCATTCTTGAAGAGCTCATTGTCAAGCAACAGGTTGACTGTAATAAAAATGGGGTTTGCCAATCAAAATGTGCGGTGTGATCTTCAAGCAACCTTGAAAATTGACCTCAAGGAGAAGCTAGACGAAGTGATTTATGCTTTTATAATTCATTAACTTTTTTTAAGCATTATGCACATTTGTGTTACACAGAAAACTACGTAATTTGTGGATACCGTAGTTTGGAAGATATTCAGGTCCATGGATTAGAATGACTAAAAAGAATAGGACAAAATAATTTAATCCACGATATGCCAGTGATTTTGCAGATTTTCATTTTATTTTACTTTCAAACATCTTTGTAGAAAATAATCCATTTTACTACAGAAATAATAGTTATTATCGTCACGTGGGGTTGCTGCATAATCTAACCAACAAATTGCAATTAATATATAAACTATAATTCTCATGGATTTCACTTACTATACACCAATGCAGTTGACTTGTTTTGAATTAAATTTTCATTTCATGTCAACAAACATATCGTTTTCTTCTTTTAAGCATAATCGGCGAAAGTCGCGACTGTTTTGCTAACTGAACGCCGCTTTAGGTACGCGAAGCGATGCATTATTTCTGTATTTTAACTCGTAATACGGGTCCCAGCCGTTTTTAAGCTCTCAAAGAGGAGTAAGACATAAATCCTCATTGGCGGCATTATTTGAAATAGAAGCATATATAAAACCGTGCTCTGTGCTTGGTATAAAAAAAGTTTTCAAAAAGTGTACATTCGCGAGAATGTCGGTACACGAGCGGCCGGCTAGCTGGAGACAAAGACCGCCGTGGAGCAAAGTGGAAGCGGCGCATATGTGGAGACGTATGCAAAGACAGGCGATTATGTACCGTGCTGAGGCCGCCCATCTATATATATGTATATGTATATATGATGCAGGTTACGTGGACCGTTTCCGCGCAGTTTTTCCCGCGAGATCAAAAGCAACGTGTTCGGCGAATTCCCTCAGAAAAGCTTCGGGGATGTCGCCTCTGCACCCCGTGGACCACGCGGAGGACCCCACGAGCGAAAAGCGGCAGTGCTCTCCTCATGACAGAATGACGTACGGGCGCACGTCGCATTCCTCTCTCTTTTTACGAATTCCTCGTAAGGGGGCGGTTGGGGGCGGTGGCCGTGCGGGGGGAACATAAACGGGGGAGGAGGACAAATCCGGGGGATCGAGGCAAGGAACGAGCGTGTGCGTCCGTGTGTTTTGTGTACTCGCGCCTTGTTTTTTCGTGCACGTGTGCACGAGGCTCAGAGAAGAAAACGAGAAAGAGAGAGGGGGACAGAGAGAGAGTAAAGGGAGATGAGGGAGAGAGTTAGCAGGAGATGGAGAAAAAGAGAGTGGTGCAGGATATACCGCGGAACCTCGCTTTGTCCACGATTCCCGACTCTTGTGCGAGGCTCCAGATAGAATTCGACCGACTGGTATCGAGTTGCCATTTAACGAATTTAAAAGGCAGACGACAGCCTCTACAAAATCCGACGAGACCGACCGTAACGAATCCCCAGACCGATTCCCGGGAATTCATAATATTTAATTCGCCATTTTGACGATGCCCTTCACATTTTTCACATTTCTGAAAAATCTCCGAATTTGCTTTACATTGCTTCTGCAAGATCTCTGCAAAACTTTCATTTGTTTGATACTTATCTAACGTCCCTTTTTGTATATTTGAATACTTATGAAATATTTATGAGCGCTCTTATACTAAGGACATGGTAGTTTAACAGTTAACGAAACTTATATATATGGGATTTATACCTAAACTACCAATTAGTTGATGAGAAACTATAATCCTATATTCTATTCTACATCATTTCTACAATATACTAAGCTAGGTCCTCAAGATTTTCCGATCATTCTTTTAAATATCTCTAATTCTTCGAGTCCTGGTGACGTGACTATTCAACACATAACTTTTCAACACAAGTATTTTTTTATCACAAGATATCCTCATCATAAACATTTCAACATACAAACATTTCATCATAAAATTTTTCAACAAATGACCATTTCAACATAATATATTAAACATTTTAATAAAATAGATTAAGTTAGGTTAGACTAGGTTGTAAGGTTAGGTTATAAGGTTAGGTTAGGTTAGGTTAGGTTAGGTTAGATTTTTGTAATATTTTGCGTGAATAATATATAATTGTTATTTTCAATTATTTTATTTAAATGCCTTGTTTTTGGTTCGTGTTGAAATGATCATGTGATGAAATGTTTGTGTTGAAATGATTGAACGTTAAAAAGTCGTATGTTGTACTGTCGTATGTTGAGTTTTTGTGATGAAATGTCATTTGTTTTAAATTAGTGTGTTGTATAGTCGTAGTACCTCGAGTTCTTATTGTCAAGCTTTCCGAACCACGGGGTGACACTAACTCGAAAGCGTGACGCTCTTAGTGAAGCCGAATGAGCAGCACATGAACTAATCCGCACGGCGACGCCACTGCCTGTTGGTAAAGAACTCACGAAACTCGATTAACCCAAATTATTATAATACTTCAGTTAACCTTCGTTTAATTCTTTAATTCCTTTCTCCTTTATTATTTCGTTTTTAAACTTTCAGTTTTGCAATTAAAAACGTATTTTTCAGCCTTTTTTTGTGTTCGCCCTCCTCACTATAATGTAATATGAATAGGCTGTAAAAACTAATCACATCTAAGTTAGACCATGGCTAACTAAAAAAGAGGTTGATCTTTAAAATCGGTCTTACCCTTCGCGAGATATCGCGAGGCAAAAAATGGGACGCACATACGTACAAGATCCTGATGAACAATTTTTTTAATGCATTCTTAACACTCCGGGAGTAGAACTCGATTTTGCGCCCTGCACTGAAATATTTTGGTGCAAATTAACGAGCCCCTCCCCCGTCGCATTAAAAAATATCGTAAACAACACGGTCGAAATATCGATCTCTCAAGAGTGTGATTGCCACACTTGCTTCGCTCGTGCGACAAACTTCACACTCGTCGAAGATCGGTAATGGCGCCCTAGTTACATAATATACTATTTTGAGTTCTTTAGGGTCTATAACATCGACATTTCATGAACAACTATCGGGTAATTTAGTTAGGAGACCAAATTCACTATTTTATCTAGACCTTTGGTCAGGACCGAAAAAAAAAATTTGAAATTAATATTTGCACAATTTATAATGTGTATAATTTGCGAATATATCGGCGCATATATCACACATCTCGAAATTAAACGCGAATTGCGTGAGCCGCAAGAGCCAATTGGGTTTTATGACTATTTGTCAACTCACAGTGGCGTAAGCATAGGGTGTTTCACCCCCATGCTCCGAACCTTTCTTTGCCTCCTGTCTCTCTAAATTATTTGGGGAGTTGGAAAAACCATGATGTAGTGATAATACCAATCTGCTTGAAAGGGTTTTCCTTTCTTTAAATACATGTTGTTTTCCTTTTCTTTCTCTTTAGATTCTCCAATTCTTCCATTGTATCAAAGTGCCATTGATCTCTTTTTCATTTTCCCCTTATATTGTTTTCGCATTGTTTGACAGCTACACGGTGGACTATTTTAATCGATCCATTCCAATATCTCAAAAATTAAACGTTATACAAGAAAAAATGTTGAAAATATGGGCCTACCTTTCTGCATTATTGGTGACCTTGTGGTCAATTCTCAAGGTTATTTAAAGATAAACGTGTTTTTTGTTTAAATGGGGAGCCGACATTTTTAATACCGTATTCGGAAAGAACGGGACATTTTACCCCGGAAATGACAATTGTTAATTTTCTACAGTGACCTTCAAAAGGTCAGATTTTGACAAATCGTCCAGAAGCTGTCTTTTTTCATTTTTAGCAATTTATGTGCGAAAAAATAGTTGCGTAGATGTTAGCCATCTTTATCAAGGAGTCGTTATGTATATTTCTGTTAATTAACTTCATTAAATTTTAAATTCTCGAGGATAATTTTTGAATACCGCTTTCCTCAAAATAAAAATTTGTTGACTTGTATATTGCATGTATCTCACAATGTAAAGAACTGATCATTACAAAATTTCAAAGTATAGTAATCATTCCCTTATTCTAATTTCCCTTATTCTTATGTTTCCCTTATTCTAATTTTTTCTCTTCTCCTATTCTAATATTTCCTATTATAAATTAGAATAAGGCAGGGACTACTGTATGATCCTTTATGAGATTACAAAGAACATTTACAACCTTTCGAACGGCAGCATGTTTCTAAATAATATGCCATGCCCTGCAAATTTTCATTCGGGGTTCGAATCTACACTATTTATAGAGTGTAATGTACGCATTTTAAAATGATCTGAAAAGCAGTTTTCGAGAAAATCCATTTTGAATCATAAAGTTATTGAAGTTACCATATAATTCCAAAAATATATAAAAAGTGTTCATTTTATTATCTGAACGCTAAGAAGTCATAGAGAATAAATAGAGGCTGTATTTATTTAAGTAATAATGATTAAATACAGTCTTAAAAAATATCTCCTTATATTATATATCATTAAGACGGCTTATATTAAAGTCATTGTTATGTTACATTACATGGGTACAGGACGTTTTCAGGAAGAACACAACTCAATATTCTGGAACTCAATAATTCCAAATTGCAAAAATGGGTTGTCTCGAAAACGGTTCTACAGATCATGTTGAAATATATACAGTGCACTCTAAAAATAGTGTAGATTCGAACCCAGAAAGAAAATTCCCAGGGTCGTTCACAACACGTTCCAATTAGTAAAAGAAGAGGGCAAAAATTTGAGTAACTTTTTATAACTTCTGCAAAATTTATTTTCACTTTTATTCAGGTTCATGTCCTTAGTTAACAACATAAAAAATGTCAAATGTAAAAAACTCACATGGTGGACTCTTATTACGACCTTCATCGGAAATCAAAATTCAACAAAATAAAAAAAAACACAATTCTTGGGTAAAATGTAAATAAAATATTATTTTTCCAATGAAAACAAAATCCTAAAAAAAATTTGAAACAGTCCCCGTCACCTCCCCTTAATAATAATGTTACTGCACCCACAACCAGCAATGGGAAGTAGTGACGGTAAGTAGGAACGTTTTGATATTACAAGTTAAGTGTCTGAACCTATTCATCTACGGTGTTACTACTTGCGGAATTACAACTTACGGTTTTCAATAAAACCTACTGAAGAAATTTCTAGTTTTTATGACTATAAAAAAAATTATTAAAAAGTAATAAAATGTGCAGCAGCTTCCATTAAGTAATCTCTAAGAAATGTTTCAATCTAATTTTGCTTCTACGCAATTTACAGGGCATCTTAATATTAATGCGGCGGCCGAGAGTGTGGATATAAAGTTTACGTTTTTCAAAATAGTTACCAAAGTTATTGATTTTAAAGGAATACATCTACATATTTTATCCTTGATCGAATGCTCCGAGACAGGCAAGATACATTGATAAATTGGCGGTACATTGCAGTTCAAGTAAATATTGCAAATCAAAATATCTACAATTTATTAAAAAAGAAGTAATGCGTTTCAAATGAAATTTTCATTTAACGACTTCAGCTACTCGCGCGGAATTTCAGATTGAACATTTTATTCATTATTTACCTTTCAAATTGCTGGAATACTTCGTTTCCCGTAATAAAATGTAAAATATTTGCGACGTCATTCGCATATGTGCGTTTTAATTATTTCACCTCGAAATAAATGTATATATTTGATTAAAATATCTAATTCAGTCATTAATCGTGGTTCAATTATTTAATTTTCTTCATGGAAAAACTTTCTTTTTGAATTTGTGATAATGTGTGTAGTTAGTATGAATATGACGCTTTCAAAATATATTTATATTAGGCTGAAAATTTATTGTCAGGTTTTAATACGTTTCGATTTACTGTTTTATTATGCATATACTGCAATTTATTTCACTAGTTTCTATTTTAAAATTACTATTTTAAATAAGGCAGATGTAAATATCCTCACTCCGTATTTTTGCTTTATTTGAACGTAAATTGTTAATGTAAAATTGTTAAAGTACACGAATCTATTTAAAATTTATTCGATCGTCTTTTCGCTTTTCTCTTTTTTTGTCACTTGCGAGAACCATAGCTCACCTGTTGACTACTTCTAGCACTTTCATCACCTTTCACATTTAGTTCCCCTACCTTATTGCCATAAATCATCTGTAAAAGCTATAGAAGACCACAAGTAATACCAATCATAATAGAATTTAACAAGTTAGCAATATTATTTTCAATATATTTACATTTACACTCTTGTAATATTTCTTACAAATAAAGCAGGAACTTTTGCCAAAAAAGTATCCATGTACATAATTTCATTTCGATGTGCCTTCCGATCCTTAAAATCGAAATTAATATCAGAACCCCAAATTGAAAACATAATCTAATTCGTATTTCATAAAATTTTCTTTCGGTAGAAGTCCGCGATTTTCAATTTTCAAAATTACATTTCAGATTTCCATCCAGATGATCAAACATATCGAGAGCAATTTTCAAGGAAATACATTTTGCAAATATTATTATTTCGTAGTTTTAAATATTTGCATAATATATTACACGTTTTCAGGTTGTATGCTGTGTAATTTACTAAATTGGAATATTAAAAAAGCAGTTTTAAATTCGAATGAAGGGCAAACACTTATAATTGATTGCCTTACAGAATTCGGTATAAATTTGCAATAATTAAATTTATGAAATTGACATTGTGAATTGAACCACGAATTCCTCGAAGGAATATTTTATATTTCAATTTTTAACGTAATTTATTGCATAAAAACAAATTGGGCGAAATTTAACGATACAGAACATTTAATTTCCTATTATACTGAAAGTTTACTACCTTGTTTTTATAAAAGTATTACAATAATGTCGTTTTTGTTAAGTGGATCATAATTTAATTGCTTCTCCTGATTGTATACATTTTATGACAAATTTTGTTCATAAAATCAATTGTAAATATTACATAGATTTGAGTATTATAATCAACCACTGCTACACAAATAAATATGTTTATGTTAAATGAAAGTCAACAAATTAAAAAAAAAAATTATGAAATGGTTATTCATCAGTGTATTATTATTATAACTAATAATATACATCATATCGACATACTAGAATCGCAGCACAAAACAATAATCTAAATTGAAAACGTGATGACGAAGCATTTTGCTGTACAACTCTGGTACATTGCCGATTGCGAGAAGTCAAATCCGCAATAAATGTCGTTAAGGTATATGAATTAATTGTCAAGAGTTGGCGCAACGTTCATCTAAAACGGTTTTATTCCATTGGAAGAAATATTTCCGTAACATTTCTCAACAATAAAATTTTGTTTACACTAGTAAATCACTGATATTCGCGTTTTAATTAAATTGATATTTAAGCTGTTTTCAATATAAACATTCGTGGCGTTTTATTTTATTTCATTTCAATCGTATAATAAAAATTGGAATAGAGGAGCATGGCAAGGATGTATTGAACTTTGTGCTTATGCGTAACCACATTAAATACATTTTGTAAAAATATACGTGAACGGCAAGGAAGTTATTGCATTTCGAAAGCGCATCTTGGAGCGAATTTCAATTCGATAACTTATACCGTATACCGAAGCCGTAACCGAAGTAGACCGGAAAAGTCATCGGTGTATCAAAATTACCTACAACGTGTATCATAATTAATTTCAACCGGGCTCAAAGTACTTTTTATAGAAAATTATTCCATACCGATCAACATTTTCAATTAACAATTATCCTTTAATGCGGGAGAAATACGTCAAAGCAACATCGAGAGGCAGATTCTTTGTCTGCTGAAGTGGATGTTTTCACTAACTGCAGAAATTAGTGACGGTTCGAACGTAACTAAAATATATTTATTTATTTGCGAATGACGTAGTAATTATCTGTCATTAACGGAAGCTTTGATTAAAGACATAAACAAACGAATAAAAATTTCTTACCAGAAACATAATTATGTAATTATATTAATTTACATGTACGCCAGTTCGACTGATATAATAAATATACCAGTTGATGAAATTTTGTTGATGAAAAAATTACAGTTAATATTTACTATATAATTTAATTCCGATGTACGATTATATTATTAAACTGTTTTTTATTTATATTGTTATTTACTAATAAGTAGCGCTTTATATGGCTGCGATTCCATGTTTCCTTGTCTTCGGTATAAAGGGTTATGATTTACTTTCAAATAAATCGTTGAACTTCCTAATTAAATAGAGCAACAAAACTATTAAAAGAAAAAAATAGGTAAATGCTGTTAACAACTTGTAAGTTACTACATATATTTAAACTATTTCAAATAATATACTGCATCAGCAATGTTTAACGCTATTTGAATTTACAAAATTATCTCGCTTCTGTTTGATGGGTGCGGGTCGAAAAACTGACAAATCGAAAAGCCGACAGGTCAAAAAACCGACAGTTAAAAAACCGACAGTAAAAAACCAGCACTTCAAAAAATGACTGTCCGCTTCTCGATGTGCCTAATTTTTGTGTCGTCTTGTCGATTGTCGGCTTTTTGATTTGTCGCTTTTTCGATCCGCACCTAAATGTTTATTTGGCGGTTTTTGAGGATGCTACCTGATTATGAATCCGATATCCCTTTTACAAAATTAAGAATGGCCGAGTCAATATGGCGCATATCGTTACAAGAAAATACAATGAATTTAGCGCAGTTTTCAATCGAAGTGGAGCCTTAAAACCATTTGGTCTAATTTCCTGTCACAAGAAATAAAATATATCATCAAAAACACGATTTTTAAAATATGTATTTAAAAAAAATATAATTTATAGAAAATAACACACATTGAATCCTAGAATTTCCTACTGTGATACATGTTTATTTACATGGATATCATTGATTAATATAATTAATCATTTTAGTCGATGTTTCACGTTTTCGAGTAAGTTCTGTGAAGGTTTCATAATCTTTAGGTAATGTATATTATATCTGTCAGATTATTATCACCTTATTATTATATTAAGGTTCTGTGCGGATCTGTGAGGTGAGGTTAAGGTGAGGAGGAGAGGGTAGTAAAAATGTTTTTTTTAATAAAATGAACGCAGAAAAAACATTCTGAACTGTGCTACTGAAATCTATGTAATTATAAATGTATGTGTTTAAAATTGGTGTTAATACGTGGAAAGCTGTTTCGATAGTAATCGCGCATACTTGAGCGAGTTCGGGGGTATAGAGTTAGGCATGTTGTATAAAATTGTCGAAAAAAATTCTCTTATCCCCTCTCCATGTAATATATCAGTGATATTAACTTATTTAATAATTACAGCAACGACAATGACATCAACATCAACAACAAAAACCGCAAAACAAAAGAACAATAACAACAATTTACGGCGACAACGGCAACGACAACGACAACAACAACAATTACGAAGACGATGACAACAAAGACGGCTACATCGACAACACCAACGACAACAGCCAGAACGAAAACGGCAACAACAATAGCAAGAACAACAGCAAAAACAACAATAGTAACAACAACGATGACGACGATAGTATCTACAGCAGCGACGACAACGCTGACGATGAAGACAGCAACAATAATAAATAAAAATCACAACAACAATGACGAAGACGACGTCAACAACTGCAACGACAACAACAGCAGCAACGACGACAACAATAGGAACGACAATAATAGCAACGACAATGACGATCACAGTCACGACAGCAATTACAACAGCAGTGACAACAATAATGACGACGACGATAGCGTCAATACCGACAACAACAACAACATTGGTGACAACAACTACAACTACAACGAAAATAGCAGCAGCAACGACAATATCAACAACAATGACGACTACGATGATGAAAACAACGGCTAACAATAAGAACACCGGCAATAACAAAAGAAAAAACAACAGCAATAACACAACGACGGCGATTGCGATGAAGACGAAAGTAACATCAGCAACTAAAAACGACAACAACAGCAATTGCAACAACAGTAACAACAGCAACAACAGCAACGACAACCATGACGACAACGCTGACAGTGACAATAACAGCCACACCGTCAACGATATAAATGGAAATGACATCAACGAAAATAACAGTAACGATAACAACGACAACATCACTGACGATGAAGTCAGCAACATCAACGACTACACTGACGAAGTTACACTGACGAAGTCAACAATGACGAAGACGATAGCGGCAACACCTACGACAACAACAACTATAACGACAAGAACAAAAGCAACGACAATATCAGCAATGACAGCCACATCAATAACAATAACGAACACGACGTTGACAATGACGGCTACAATGACAACACCGACAGTAACAAGTGCCGCAACAAAAATATCAATAACAACAGCCACAACAGAAATGTCAACAATAATAGTAAGAACAACAGAAAAAACGAGAACAATAACGACGACGATTACTATGACTACTACAGTAACAACAGTAGCCACAACGACAACGATAACGACAATGAAAATTACGACGACGATGACGACAGCGACAATACTGACAACAAATACAACTACAAACGACTACAACGACAGCACTTATTATAGTCAATTTAGAATCATGTTTGGTTGTCATTTATTATAAAGACATAAGTTGCGTAGAAGTAGGTTAGATATTACCTCATTTTGTTAAAACTACGACTAATATTTTGTCCATAGATGAGGAGAAAAATACATTAGTAACATCGGTAAACGTAATCTTGTGATGTCAGTGCGAGAAGAGGCAGTAGTAATGTTTGGATAAGTTTTTGTCATTCCATTACAAATGTCACGATGGAAATTTGGCACTCGGCCATTTTGCTTTACGGCATTATCATTGATGTTATGAAGAATATGCATTTTTTTGCAGAAAGTTATCCGTTCTACGTGGGAATTATTTTTAATCAGATTTTACAAAATATAAGACAGATCCTAAAATATCATCATACGCCAATTCAGTTTGTTAAATTCGTAATCAGCAGAGAAAATACAAGTAAATAGCAGGATTACCCACACATCTATAAGTCAATTAAACTATAAACAAAATGCAATACATCTTTAATGCAGCGTCTCGCCCATGGCTCAATTTATACGCTTCTTTTATGAACGTCAGAAAATAATATTTTTAACCGTAAACTATATAAAAAAAAAAGGAAAGGGGAAAAAATGAAAGGATCCGAGAATGCCTAAAACCGTAGCCGTCCAGCGCTGAGTTGGCTGGCTGGCAACGGAACGGTAGCGTTATTTCTGATTAAAAGTGTGGAGTAAATTATGAATTACGCCCGAATGGAAACGAGATATTTTTCTCCCGATCGAGCGCACTTGAAATTATATTTTAGAGTAGCAAAAATAAAATGAGGCGGAATAGTCGATGAATACGGGACGAGAAAAGAAGACGTTACGGTAACGAATACGGTCGAGCGGCCGAAGCGGCAACTTGGGCCGGAGAATATCTGCAAAATGCATCACGACGACTCGCGTAATTGAATTATCTCGAGGCCGTACATATACGTATATTATCCAGGCCAGACCGAGTCGCGAACGGGGAGCCCATTCTCTCTCTCATTCCCTCTCTGGGTTCATCTCTCCCCGTCGGAAGAAAAATCTGAAAACAACTCCTGGCCAATTTAATGCTAAAATCGCGCAGACTCCCTCGACATTCCGGAGCGGTCGCAGGCTGCGATCGAACCGAACTTTTTTAAATTGAAATACTTAAATAAAAAAGGAAACGGCCGGGAGGGGGCGCGAGAGAGTGGAAGCGCAGGGGCGGGGGTGGGGTGAAGGGTGGGAGGGAGACGCGTAAAAAGAAAAAGCCTGAAAGCCCAGAGAAGAGAACGATCGGTTCGAAAAGAAGAAGCGGAGGACCCAAGTACAACCTCGCGGTCCTTCGAGTTTATGCAGTAGGCATCGGTGTAAGTGTATATATATGTATATCTATATATATATGATTGTATATATGTATGGGTATATATAGGTTGAAGTGCCGAGGCGACCGACCGACCGACGGTCCTTTCTTCATTTTTTTGGGCTTTCAAACGAGGGTAACAAAGGAAAACGAAAAGTCCGGTCTATCGAACCCGGCTATAAGCTACAGAAACGACTTTCGTAATGCGTGTCCGTGTGCGTACCCGGTATACGCGCCTGCGTGTGCGAATTCGAATCAAGGTTTTTGGAGAATTCGATTGGAGCCCACGATACGATTCATCATCGTCCGTGCCCCATTGTTACGGCATAAACATTTTCGTTCCGCAGCCGAAATGCAATATCGAAACCAAGCTGCGCGACGTCCAATGGACCACAAAGAATATACCTTTCTCAAATATTTCTTCGGACATTTTTGATTTCGAGTCGAAATTTCATTTATCAAAGTTTTCGAGATGGGGATTGTATTCTATTGATAGCTAATGCTGTTTGTCGAAAATTCGAGCTAGATTCCGTCGAAATTTCTCGTATAAACGCATTTTTTTAAATAAAAATGTATCGATAAATTTTAGCGTTTTGATGTTGAGATGCAGGTAATAAAAACACGCTTTGTAAACAGAATAATTTATTTCGCATTTAACGAACAAAGAGAGTTGCAAAATTCGCCTGTTTTTTAGACCTGAAATTTCAAAATGCAAGGAAGGATCCAATACAACTATGCATTTTAGTTGGTTTGAATTATGTTCCAATTATGTTCTTTTCTCCGTGTGATTTATTATGGTACATTCAGAAAAAATAGTTAAAATAACCAGAAAAGATGATTAAATAGGCTCTTATTATTTTTACTGGTTAAAAAAAACAGAATTCTGGTTGGTTTAACCAGACATATATTTGGTTTAACTAGAGGTATTGTTAAAACATTTGTTTTTCTAATTAAACTACTTGTTCTGGTTATTATAACAAAAAAAATAGTACAGTTGTATTTAACCAGAACATTTTTTTGAGTGCACCTCACAAACCCGACAAATCATAAAACAGACATTTCCAAAAACCCGACATTAAAAACCAGACATTTTACAAAATAGCCATTCAAAAACCACACATCTAAAAAAAAACATTAAAAAACCAGACATTTAAAAAACCGTTCATTTAAAAACCTGACATTTCAAAATGCAGACATATTTTGTAAATCTATTTTTTGAAATGTCTAGTTTATCAATGTCTGTTTTTTGAAGTGTCTGTTTTGTTATTTGAAGGGTTTCTGAATTGCACCCATTTTTTTGAGTGTAATTTAAATGAAGTATAATACTACAGGATGTCAGTTGTGATGGTCAGCTAATAAATAAAAATAGAAAATATTTAAATTTTATATTTTGATCTTCAACGTTTCAGCGTATTGTGGGCCATCCTCAGAACTTAATACAACAATTTCCAAACATCTGAAAGAAAAATAAAAAAAGGCAAAACAGACTTTCAAAATATGCCTGCATTATTAAATGTCTGGTTTTGAAATGTACCTTTTTGAAATGTCTGGTTTTGGAATATCTGCTTTTTGAAATATCCGGTTTTTGAATGTCGGGTTTTTGAGTTGCACCCAAACAATGTTTTGTATAAGGGATCCAAAGTTAGTGCGGCTCTCTGACGATAACGTATACTAAATACTGTTTTCTTAGTTCAATCTATTCAATAAAGTACATACAAATTTCTTGGTGCCCCGCTCGCTTCGCTCGCTCAGAAACGTCGACCCTGTGACGAGGTTGTTATTCCTTATTATGTTATTCCTCATTTACTAACAGCTTTTAGTATAATATAATAATAATTACATTTTTTTGAGTGAAAATATTAATAAGTAACATTTTTAACAATTTGGGCGCGAAGTTCGATTTCACACCCTAGGGCGAAAATTTCGGGCTCGAATTATCAAGCTTCACACCCGTCGTATTAAAAAATATCGTTTCAGTAGTTTTAGTGATGACGTAGTTATATCCCCCCCCCCCCCCCGCCATTTCTTTTTTGGTCTGAAACGTCGACATTTGATGAAAAACTATAGGATAATTTGTTTACGGAGGTGACCAAATTCAATACTTCGTTTTATTTTAAAACAGTTTTTATGGCATTATCGTTGACTTTAGGAAGAAAATGCATAAACCTTTTTTGAAGAGAATTTAATGCTCTATCTTTTTTGTTTGAAACATTTTTCAAAGAAATTTTTATTTTTACAAAATAAATGGAAAAACTACGAAGAAACGAAATCGGGTCTAATGGTTTTTAGTACTGGACGGATGGATCTGCGTCAAAATCTAATCAGATCTAATTGTAAGTTATGCCAAGACACGTATTAAAAAAAAAAAATTTATGTCGATACGCTTATCGGTACGTGAGATATGGTGATAAAAAAAAAAGCGGCCCATATTTACATACAACATCACGGACACAAATTTTTTTATTATTGTTTTGGGGTCCTTAGGGTCTGTTAGAGTCCTATAAGGTACTTTTTTCCGGGAACTGACCAAATTCAATACTTTGTCCAAACCTTCGGTCCAGACCTGGGTCGAAGTAATTAGTAGACGTAACTATAAAGAAACTAGTTCAATTTTGAACTGTTGCATGTATAGAGTAAATGTTTATAATTTTGCCCAACCTAAAATGTCCTTCCGCAAGTTAGTTCGTTTTAGATCCTAATCGATGAAAAATGGATTCAGTTTGTAAAATAAATAACCACGTAAGTTAACAGTAATTTGAAGTAATGGCACTGCAAAATTGCGGATTTAATTAACTTAAAGAAATCTAATTAAAAATATATATATTATGTTACTAATAAATTGTCCAATTTATTGAACACCGACTGAAGTTTTATTAATTAAATTAGAATGGTAAATTCTAGTTGCAGAAGTGCAATACTGTTAATAACAAAAAAGTTACTATTTTTAGCAATTTATTATTGTTGAACGATATAAAGTGCCTTTTGAACAAACTTATTTTGCTTACAATTTTTGTTGAAAATTTCATTTGTTAATAAGGAAAAGCTAATTTGTAGGTATATTGATAAATTGTAAATTAGTTAGCCAACGATTTAATTTCTGTATTTAATAACCAAAATAATAACAACTGAATTCCTTGGTGTGTTTCATAAAAGTAACACTACCTAAATTAAAATCATAAAAAGTTTTAAACTTGATTAGAAGCACTATGTCTCCCCAGAAGAAATTTACTAATTGATAGTAAAATTTCGACAAAATTCATCGAAATTTCCCAGAGAATCGCTAATATTCGTTTATTATATGATAAAATTCTTTAATTATGGAATACTAAATCATTTAATCAATTTCGCTCATAATAATCTTCTCTTCTGTCGAGATATTCAATTTAATATATCTTATATATTATCTAAAAAAATATTTGTTATCCGAGTAAAATTTACTAGTCATTGGTGTTTTAAATTCTAACTGATGATTGGTTTAGATACTAATTTCCTTTTGCACAATTTAGGAAAGTTTAAAAATAACAAAGAAATATTTATTAATTCCGTTCATTTTGATGACAAAATTGAGAGACTCAACTCTTTTAATGGTGCCTCCAATTCTAAATTAGTATTAATTGGCTTCCTAGCAGAATTTACCATCTAATTTATCAACTTTTAATTTTTGTTAAGCTGAAATTTAAATTATTCCTTATGGCACTCATATGAATTAGTAATAATTATTGCTTTTTCAAAGAAGCTACAACTTCTTATTTATCTTATTAATCATAAAAGATATTTAAATCCCCAAAATCATACTAAATGTTGATGTACTCTTTTATGTCAGTCTTTTTATGAAGCTATAAAAATTGAACTCCTAATTAAAACAACCAAACATTCATTTTAAATTATTTAATCGATTAATCATCAATAGATATTAAATAATAATCACTTGAATTATTTCCTAATTTTAATCGCAACCGTAAGTATACATTACAAAGTAATTTAGGTGAATTTCGTTTCGTTCACGCTTGGTGATAAATTCACCATATAATTTTTTTTGCTAATTTTACAATCGCAATATCTTCGACTGAAAACTTTCCAAGCAAATGGACATAAACTATTTTAAACTCGAAAATTATCGGTGAATCTAATATTGATTACCTAGTACTACCACCGATCACTCATTTTAAAAATACCGATATTACGGTCACATACAGAATATCATTACGGATGATATTTATCAACATATCATTATAGATGGACGATAGATTAATATCATCAGTGTACAATAGTGATATTCCAAATTTCATAATTACAGGTGTGATTTCGTGGCGATTGCAGCCGCTGTGTGCTCAAATCGAGCACATTCAGTTGATTCATCACTCGTGTACAAAAAATTAAGTACAGACAGGAGTAAACATTACCGCAGTCTGCGGTTAAATGGAGTGAAGTTACTCTTGTAAGTAGGCAGGTATACACGCGAGGTTAATTTTTTTGCCTTTCGGTAACCTCATACTATCGAGGTTCTTTCGTTTCTTTTCTGCTTTTACGTTTTTGGTCGTGGGGAATGTCATTGTTGGTGGCTATGCCTTCTTAAAATAATAAAACACCTTTCTGAACGCAAGTCTTTTTAAGGAATAGAATGGAGAATGATCGACATTTTTTGCACTTCATCTTTTTCCCAGAAAAATAAATTTCATTTATAACGTCATTTTGAAAAAAGAAGATAAAAAATACCAGTTTCTCAGTCGAGGAATTACAGAAAGTGGCCAGCTAATTCAGAAGTGCCATGTGCAAAGTTATTATTTCACTGGACATTTCACGAAAAGAAATTTCGAGCATTTTTTTAATATTTCCAGAACTCATTCGTGAAAAAATAGTGTAAACAATACAATTTTTTGTTTACAATTTTTCTTTACTTAAGTGGACATCAGTACAATCAGAAAATTTTCCATGAAGAAATTCCCGTACTATCTGGTTTCAGCGAGATATAATCTGAAAATGAAGATATTTTTTACATTTTCATGAATTAATTAGAATACTTGTACCCAAATTCCCTCGTCAGTATCAGACATTTTTAATGGAAATTATCGGCATTTTCCGAGTATATTGCACTGACACTAGACAGTATGGGAAATTTTCTCAGTGCATATGCAATTGACATGATAAGTAATATCCATTACGGGGAATGGATCTTTTGCTAAGTAAGATGTCATAGGCACATGCCAAATATGATCTTGCATGAGGATTTAGTAAAAGGTAATTGTACTGTCGTCAGAGATCAGTCTTGGCCTTTGAGTTGGCTCTTGCACTATCTTAATTTTGTGGTCTTGCAAGTATAATATTTAATCATTTCGAGTTTCTACTTAGAGATGTGTATGTCTAATTCCAAAATAGAATCAATCAACTAGAAAATGAAGTTTGTTTTGCTGAACAAAGTTTTCACCACGAAATTTAACCAATGATGAACATAATTAATTACATGTAAAAGTCTGTGGAAAATACCCTTGGTTACAAATTTTGCTGTTAGACGTTCTTGGGACTAAAATTGAAATTAGTGTTGTAGTCAATTTTTCTATAAAAATGGTAAATTATTTTACAGAAAATAACAATAATGCAAATTTAATTGGCATGCCGTTAGAAAGACAATATTTGGTGTTTAAATAGTTTTAAATCGTCATACATATATTAAGAATTTTTAAGATATATGCAGATATGATGAATAATAAATGTCTAAAATACCTATAAATACAAAATATTATATACTAATAGCAATATTTTGTATGTACATTCAAGGTATCTGTACTTGTGATAATTCCTGAATGAATAGACTGATTAACCTCGTTTGCAGATAAGATGATTTAAAATTAAAATATATGCGCAGTAACAAATTGTTTTTTTGTTAACTCCTCTAGATTGTTAGATTCTTTTCTATGTTATAAATTCTAAACTATTATGACTTAAAACTCTCACATCCCAGATTTAGCAATGTGCAAGTCTTAAATTCAGACTCAAACCGAGTTACATTTTTAAACTATGTTAATATATAGACTTAACTCTTATTTTGAGTATTTGGAAACTCACTTTTAGGTAATATGGAAGTTCAAAGCCAATTAGCATAATAAACCAAATAGCATGCTACAGGTTCAAAAAATGTTCAGCTAATATATCAGTTACATTTAATTCTACGCAGAGAGAAAACATATATGATTCATTTTACAAAAGTAACACTCCAAACACGGGGTTATATGTATACTATAGAGTAAACTACATATTGTTCCCATGTCTTACATATTCAGTGGAGAACATAACCTCACATCTACTGTTTAGTTTTAATTCTACAAATTAGCAATCACCTTAAATATTCTTGAGTACCACTTGATTAAACGATAATAATCTTTTGTAAACACATTTATTATATTGTATATCTTATAAATTGTTGGGATTTCTAGATTTATAGTCATTATTTTTTAATTAAATAAAAGATCCGACATCGTGTTCTTCATTTTTAAAATAAAATAAAAGAAGAACGAAGATTTAGACAGTTGCGATCGTTGCGATTGATTAGTCAAGATATGTCAAGATTTAAGATTATAAACTTCACGTTAATTAAAAAGAGTTATTGAGTCCTTTCAATATTTTGAATTGTAAAAATAATAAACTTTCAACGACAACTCTTGACTGCTAATTCTAATACTATTTCACGTTACGTAAACTTTTAGTTGCATTGACCCATTAAAATCTGAAATGGTATCTTTTTGCTTCAATTTCAATCAGAAAAGAACATATCCTACAATTTTCGACATCACTCTTCAAGATCCCGAGGTCAAAATTGAATTTTAGTTAGCCGTAACGATTCAATATGGTCCTACATTTGAAAAAGAAATTATCCTGATAAATTTTTTTCGAGCTATCAGAATGTTAAGATCCTTTTGAAACTATCGTGACGTTTCTCGATAGTACTCACGTTTGAAACTGTGAGTTTCTTAAAAAAAAACGATAATAATAAAAAGTTGAATTCATCGAAAAATAAAGTCGAATTTTTTCTGATTTTGTAAAAGCTTTTTAAAGAAATTCGTTATCAACATTTTTTTTCGAAATTTAAAATTAATTACGAAATATTTTGAAAAAATAGTGTCATTTTCTTGGACGAATTTTCCGCATATTTTTCTTGTTGCAAATTTCTTATTGCAAAGTTGATCTTTTTCAAAGAAAAGAATTAAAAATATTATAGTTTAGTATTTTTTTTCTCAAAAACAATCCATTTTTACATAAATTGCAACCAGAAATCTTAGAATTCATCAGAGAATATTTTAAAGTTTTTTCAGATTTTTTCGTAAACATTTTAAATTTTCTAAACATTAGAAGATAAATTTCTCAAAATATCATTTAACAATATCCCAAAAATTTTAGTATAATCGATGATTTCTAAGAACTTCTATTCTTATCATTTAAAAAAAAAAGTCAACGTTTTTGAGTTGGGAAGCGTCTAGGAAGTTTTCAAAGAAATATTCATTGAGTTGCCATTTTGAGGTCATTATAATCATATGGGGTATAAAAATAAAACTTTCTCTGAAAATTCAAATACAATGCCAATATTGTAATAGTTCGAAAGAAAATTGATAAAAATTTGAAGAATTTATAAATATTTACTAATTTTTTGCACTTTTTTTCCTCTTCGAGTTTGATACCAAATATTTCAGTGACACTGAAGCAATAAAACAAGGTTAGTCCTTACTTTTCTTAGTGTATAATTCGAGTATCTGAATGTAAGTTAATCTTCGTTAGGATATAAGACTAAACATTATCTTAATTTAAGAACCCAACTGAATTCGGTTTAAACCGAATCGATTTTTTAACAGGAATTAGATTTTTTCAATATGAATGCTGTATAGAATTCAAAATACTTCAATTGAATGTTTTCTTGAGCAAAATAAGCGTTTCCTCCAAATGTCAAATTTTTTTGTCGTACCTTTATCTCGTATGTCTTTCTTTATAATCTTTAAGGCCATTCTTCATTAAAAGACCATTCTTATCAACTACTTATATTGAAATGAAAGCAGGGAAGTGATATAATTATATGATTATCTTAACAATTTATCGGAATGTGTTCCTTTCAAGGTTTTCGATGTCTAAATTCGTTAACATTTCTCTTTATATCGTAATTTATTTTCTCGTATACGACTGATTTAGGCGAATAATTCAGAGCATAATAGAGGCGAATAATATTTGATATTGGATATTTTCAATTGTGAAATACTAAATGTCATCTCGATATTTGAGAACAACCTGCTTTATAACTTCCTAAAAGATTAAGTAGAGAAAATCGACATTTTTAATATTTATGATTCATTAATATAATTTAGCAACCAAATACTTATATATATAAAATATATTCAAAAACATATCCTTTTCATGATCGCACATAAAGACAGTAACATAAATACGTAAATAAAACACTTTATTTCCCAAAAAAGTATGCACAGAGAAGTAATGATTATTTTGTTCATTAATTAGTTCCACTGTGTAATAATCAGGTATACAAACCTTTAAGTTAATACCGATGATCATTAATATTTGCCTCGGTAATTGAAAAAAGTCTACAATACTTAAATTAAGATTTTAATTGTAAAAAAATAATAGAATGTCAACATTTACTAGTATTCATACAATACCACGTATACAAATTTTTATTTTGTATTTTTCGAATTTTACGGTCGAAATCATCATTTGATGAATTTTTTGTTTGCCAGGTGACACAATTCAAAACTTTGTCCAGACCTACCAACTGACTTGAAGAAATTGTTAAACTCTTAACAAAAATATAAAAATACTTAATTATCAACAAATTTCATGATAAAATTTTTAAATTATTAAATAGCACTAAATATTTTTGTACTAAAATCTGATAATCCCAACTCGTATTTCAGACATGAATTCGGAAACGTCGAACCGTGCATAAAGCATATTACGATGCATCTGTAGGTACACCTGCAGTTGACGTGGAATTTTGTCAGAAATTTTGGCATAGTTTCTGGTCGGATTGTTCGCAAAGACCAATTCTTTTGGTGAGAATTTTCCATAGAAAAGGACGAATACTAGACGTCTTATAATGGGATTAAGTCTTCTACTTTTACAGCTACACTGATTCTTATCGAATTTCTCCTATCGAATTATTTCCTACTTTCAACTGCACTTAAAATGCCACTATTATTTTAAAAATCTTTCCATTTTTATCTGTTTCAACTGACGTCACCAGAGGTGCAAATTTTTGCACACCTTCCTAAGAGTGCAATTCTCACGGTATCTGTAATCCGATTTCACCGACTGTAGCGAAAGATTAAGTTTTTAATTTATAGCTCTATGTGCCTTTACTCTGAAATATATTGATATGCGAAATTTTCCAACATTTTAAAAGGAAACATAATAAAAAATGCTCAAAAACAACATTAAAATAATTAAATAAAAAACTCTTTAAACAGACAAACGTATAAAAAATCTTGAGAGTAATTTCATCAAAAACAAAACATCCGCATCTGAAATTAATATTTTTATATACATAACTTATGTACACAAACTTCGATTGTAGTCGAGGTAGCAGTGTTTGAATTTTATTGTTTGAAGTTGTCCGTTCGGATTAATTTCCAAAAATCGTAGCCAAGTTTTTGCGTGTTACGTTATTGAGTTTCCACGCTTGTAAAGTACATTGAGCTAACCAAAAGTTTTGCAAATATTGAAAGACTAAAAATGATGGTTGCCCGAACACGCGATCGAATCCGAATGAAATCGAGTTTCCGTCGGAGTTAACAGTTTATAACCAAAATTGTTTTGAAATGAGTTTATCATAATCGCGTGTATTGAAGAGTTTACTCAAGGAGCAGTAGCGGGAACAGTCAGTAAGATATGGTTTCATTGATCGAATAATTATGTAAAATGTTCGTACTAAACAAGAATTATTTTTAGCTTCCCTTCAACAAATTTTTTTTTACTACTAGTTTTTTTGTTAGTTTTTATGAAGAGTGTATGCTGACAAGAAACCTTCGTTGAAATAAGACGAAACTGGGTACTCCGGCGTTTTCGGGGTCGGTGATTATGAATCTAGTCTCAAACTTTGAAAATTCTAAATGGTGCATTTGAGATGGCCGACCGAAATGTACAAATTTTTTTCATCTAGGTGAAACTGGGTATTCGGAGGTTTTCGGAGAATGTCGAAAAACCCCGTGTACCCAGTTTCATCTTGAGCAAGCAATGTTTCTATTTCTTTAACCATATTGAAAATTATTTTGGAAAATCTCAGACAATGCTCGTAATCGGCGATCCCGAAAACCCCCTAATACCCAGTTTAAAATCGATCCAGTAACTATTTATGAATTTGGTCCGCCTTATTGGATCCGCCATCTTGAATTTTGAGAACCTGAGACTGGAATCGTGACCAACAACTCCGAAAATCCTCGAATAACAAATTTCAGCTATTTTCCGCGTAAAAACAATATATGCTTCAAGGATTAATATTTTTGATTTTGAAAACAGTAATGAAGCCTTGCCATTAAGAGGTATCTAAATACCGACTTAATGTTTTAATACAATTTAAATAAAATATCCATCATGGAGGATTCACAATTAATTGTAATTTTAAAGTAATTTTTAGCATTTTTTACGAATGGATAATTCAGAAATAAGCGAGGTTCCATATGCATAAGTTTAAAAATTAAACCGGCAACAACATGAACTGTATGTGAATTGCAGAAATTTATTCTTGCAAATTCTTGCTCGTTTCTGAACCGATTTCATTGAAATTTACCTTATATTCAAGCTAAAACGCGTAAAACAGCTTTATAATATATATGGGCTGGAAAATAGGCCTAGTTTTAGTTTAATTTGCATATTTTACGATAGAAATTGACGTTATCGACTTTAGCTGTTTGAACGTTTCTTAAATAGAGCACGTGCCTTCGAAAACTGATGACTTTCGATGCTGAACCAGATGTACATTCAGATTGGTGAACTTTCAGTTTTGAGTACGAGTGGTCATGATGATGTCCAAAGTTCTTATCACCTGATGATAAAGACAGATGTCGATTAATTGACATTGTTATTTTTGGATGATATTATATTACCCTTATGTACAACTGCGAAAACATCGACTCATCTAGAGGAAAATTAAAATCAGGAAGACCTTAACATTATTTAAATGTACACTTGTAACACGAAAAATCTACATCAAATACATCAACACCAGAAATTTATTAAAACTTATATGTAAACAATGAAGATACCAGTACCAACATTTTTTCTGGTTTAATAAAAAACTAATTATCAACCAGGTTGGACGGTTTAGAAAAATTCTGATGATGGTTAGAAATTCTTTAAAAACCGCCATAAAAAAAAGCGAGTTGACCTTCATTTACATAATTTTCCTTTGAATATATTCAATTTTAAAAATGGGATTCCTCATATGCATTAGGTATCCTGTAGAAATTAGAATACTGTACGAGATCGAATGTCTTTTTGATGATAAATATGAAAAAAAGTATTTGCAATAATGAAAACAAAACTGCTATAAACACATAAACATTTCTGATATTAGTCACAGCAACATTTTCTTGGAAATTTTCCCATTTCCGATGGTAATTTTGGAACCGATTTCCACAACGTGGAGTAAATTGCCATTATTTCTGGTAAAAATTACTATATTTTTTGTAGTGTAGTTTGTTTTTGGAGGCTCTTCTTCTAAAATTGTACCAAAAAATGTTTTACTTCAGTGTTTCAAAAACAAAACTCAAATTAAGCGCAGAAATAAGGAAATTCCATTAAAGTCCAGACACGAAAGCAATTAAACCATTAATCGAACGAAATTACGCTAACCAAATGGGTATGATCAGTATAATCAAAGTGCCTTTTCTTATTAGGATTCAATCTTACAAGACAGTTCAGATGATGTAACTAAACTAAACAGTGACCGAACTTGTTGTTTGCCTTAATTAAACGGGTTTTCCTGAAACAAAGTGGCTCCCACAACCAGTTTGATGGTGCATGGTCACTTCAGTTGATGCAACTGTTATGCAATTGAATAGATGCTCCTGATTCCCGGTTTACTTTTTGTAACCAAACCTTTAACTAAACAATAAGAAAACATGGGGCATCTGCCTTAATTGTGAGAACTGATCAGTTCGAAGAACCGGAATTGTGGTTACCGAACTATTCTGAACTGGATACATGACGAGGCTTGTATGTCTGTCACTTAATCGAGTATAATTGGCTACACAAATTTCTTAATTTATGAAACGTCGAAACCTCAATCACATTAATGTAGGTGGAGGGAGGAGTGCATCAAATCAGGAATACAATGTCGAAACGACACATTTCAAAGCCAACGACTCTTGTGCATTTCCGAGTAGGACGCGCGGAGCAGGGACAATAATTCTGGCAGATTTTATAATTAAAAATTGACTTTCCCTCTTTCTCGACGAGCTCATCGAGGCCAACTAATGTTCCGCCGACGTGTCGACGTAAAATAAATAAAAGCAAGTAAAATAATGACAGTTCGAGCCTCGTCGGCGCATCGGGGGCTGTCGGGTGCGGAGCACGGTTGACGAGGAAACATTTCAAATATTCGTTATAAAACGTTGCGCGTGAAGCTAACGTATCGCTCGAACGCGTCCGAGAGAGACTCACGGAGTTGCGGGACCAGAGGGAGATAAAAAAACTGAGAGAGGGAGAGAGACGTGGGAGCAACAAAGATGAACGATATGGAAGGTTTCGAAAAAGAGAGAGAGAGAGAAAGAAAAAGAGAAAACACATCAAGGGGAGAGTCGCGAAAAAAAAGGAAAGCAGTAACGAATCGAGAGAGGCGGCCGGAGGAGGAAGGAAAAATGAAAAACGGACAGAGGGAGAGGGAAGCCAGTCGAAGGAGAAGGACAAAGACGGAGGGCACACGGATGCTGCACCACCGAGAAAGGATCGCAACATCGTCGCTGACGACGCCGACGACTATACGACGTCGAAGCGCAACAACACTTTCAACCGGTTAAAGCGGAATGGCACGGTTTGATATCACATTTTACCTACATATACATAAGGGTGCACGTATATAGTTCGCTTCCGTGTGGAGGCTCCTACACTCACGGAGGCCCCATGCATTTTTCGAAATACAAAAGTTATGAAATATCGTTCGCCGTAAAACTTTTAATGCGCCGACCGTTCTGCCGGATACACATATACGTATTATATACGTGTATGCATCGAGAGAGAGAGAGAGAGGAACGAAAGGGGGGCGTGCACGCGAACGCGCACACAAAGCGAGCGCGGCATCTCCTATACCTTAGTCCAGGCATTCTCCGCTAACTTTTTTAATAAAAAACTTTTTCCGAAATAAAAATTACCGTCGTGCGCGCGCACTAGGTAAAAAAGTGGTGGTTCGAAGGCCGGAGCAAATCGGAGAAAGAGCACCCTCCGCCGATACCGGAAACAAACCTGGGGGGTTAGGGGCGTGGGAGGGGGCCTGTACGAAATATAAAACATTTCGAGACAGAGTCGCGGAGAAAGAGAAAAGAAATGGGGAACAATATGCTCGTTACTGTATGCGCACTTTGCAAATTACTAGTGGCGCAAAAAGCCGACTATCGATTTTAAAAGGAAATGGCTCTCTCGTTTTAATGGCTGCTTCGCACGTGGCAGGTGCATTTTTTTGTATTAACGTACATTGGCCTACGCGACTCGCGGGCGGCGGCATCTTCAAACGGTATTGGTTCTTCCTGGTGTATAGGCAGCTTCGATCGATCCGTCCTCATTTTTCAGACCCATTCGAAAAGCATTAGCGCAAGACAATATCGAAGCACAAGCTCCTAATTCGTTTCTTAAGGGCTCCACATACCAGATTTTCCATGTGTGGAGGTGCATGTACGGAAACTCCGAGGTTTGTCGACACACGTGCACCTACACTTTAAAAATCTCGTGGTACGTGAGCTATTCGCGCATACGTGTACGGCATCCATCTTTGATTAAATTCGACGAACGTAATTCACCAAGATATTTTGCATGTCTGCGCGTATGTATGTCGAATTTAATCCACGACTCCGTCGCATTCGTTAAGGAAATATAGGAATACGCAACACGGTTACTTGGCGACAACAAATTATTACTATTCCATGAGGCGGTTGATTGGTATTTTATCGAATATGCAATTTTCCTACCAAGCATTGAACTGGTAAGTGCGTGTAAAATCTATATTAAACATTTTAATGAAACCGGTTTGGTTTATCTAAGTTCAAACCGCTTAGTTTTAACTATCAAGTAATTTTGAGTAGTTAAAGTAAGTTGATTCAATATTTATAATCAATTTTCCTATTCGTAGAAATGGCAGTTGAGGAAAAAATAAAAAAAGATGAGTTAACTACTGGTAACTCCTCAGTATCTAATAACACAGATCAACATGGTTTTGATGTTGGGAAGCTGTGGGTCATTTCCGGCGTAATTTTGTCGGAAGTGACCCATCACGTCAGGATTTTGAGATATTTGATGTTATTTGCTCGAAAATGGCGTTTTTCTTTGCTATTTTTGAGGTCATGTACAGAAGTCACAACATTTTTAAGAGTTTTTCCTTTCGTTGGATCATGTGACACTAGTCTTTTTCTTTAATATGGGATGCGCAGAATTCCATTACGACTTTTCTTCGGCAAGATACGCCAATTTGAAATTACGATATACATGTAAACAAATTTACTTTGAAATGCTCTTGGAGAACAAGCTCAACGTCAAATTCAATGTCATGAAACCTATATAAATATAAACAACTACATAAAATATGGATATTAATAACTAAAATCACGTTTCAGTATTGTGACTGTTTTTTTTTGATAACGTTAATGGAATATATCTCGTAATTTCAAAATGGTCGTAACTTTGTAAGAAAAAATCTTAGGTGATCGAATAAAACCTCATTTTGAAGGGTAAAGGTAGTACTAAAAGATGCAAATAGTACAGAAGGCCAAACAAAATTGTTGCGTCCTGTACGTAACCTCAAACATAGCAAAATAACGCGTTTTTCGAGTACATGACCACAAATATCATAAACCTGACGTGATGGACCAACTCTGACTTCGAGTTTGGATTCTGCGCATACAATTACGTCAGAAATGACCCACAGCTTCCCAACAACATCCAAGACCCTCTTATTTGTAGATCTGTGTAATTTGTACTGCTAGTGAACTATTAATTTGAAAAGAACAGTAGAGATTTATCAAGGTCTGATATTTCTACTTAGCAATGTGGCTACTCATACTCGATTCATCTCTATTGCCAGCAACTTTCACTCATGACACGTTATCAAACAATGCTGGTACCAAACAACAAATATTTTTCCAAAGTGGTATTCGAAAATGTTTCCCGCACAGTTCTAAAAATAACCAACGTGACATGTGCAATATGGCAAATCATCGGTTGGCAGGAACAACGTTCTATTTAACTGTAGGAATAAAATCAGTTCTATCTCGGCAAGACAATATAAAAAAGCTCCTTCATAGGACTAAAAATTATGGTTTTTGTTTTCACAAGATCTATTTAAAAACTAAGTCGAGATAGCACGTTCTTTTTGTAACATTGACGACATGTAATGTTACCAACCTAAATTGGCATCAAACAAGTTTCCTCGTGATATACAATCTTCTTTTGGATTTTGTAATTTTCTTATAAATCTTGTTATAAATATTCTCTTTTTATTATTGTTACAATTAAACTATTATTAATTCTTTATTGCAATATACATTTCTTTATAAAGTAGAATAAATCTAAGGGTGTTCAGTGTTTGGAAATCAAAAATATTTTAATTTTTGTCAAAGTTGTGAAGGCTACAATCTAAACCACTAGATGTTAAATGGTTAAACTAATTGATGTTTTTAATGATCTTGCGAATAATTTCAATAATAATGGCAGTTTTAACAGAAATTGGAAGATAGAATGAAGATAGAACATTTTATTTTTAATTTGCAGCAGATATACGGTATTGATCTCTGAAAAAAATCTATTAAAAATGCATGAAAAGGAGACGTCAATATACAATGCCGAAAGGGGTTAATATAATCATTTCAAATCCTACTGTTATTGTCGTTAATCGTCAATCGTAAATTATAAGTACCAAAAAAAGTATAAGAAGAAGTACGAAGTAATCCCATATTTTAAAAATGACAATGTCGATTAAAGAATAGAAACGTAATATATTGTACATTAGGTTCAAATTAAAATATATAAGATACTCTAAAGTTTTCTGTTTCCTACTGTATAATATACCCGAAGATCGGAACGTTCAGTGAACGAATTTTCAAAGCTGACTTACCATTCTGTACTTAAAAAATAGTAAATTTGCTCTTTAGGACTGCAGAATGCTTTAATTTATCCCATATTATTGTTCAAGGCGTAAAAATCGTTCTAGTTACTTATATAATTAGTGATTCATTCGAAAATCTCCAGAATAGCATTTACTGAACGTTCGAAACTTCAGACACATGCTGTAAAATATTTCTTAATATGCAAATCATAATCAATGATTAAGAAAAATTTTAAATAACTTGAAATTGAAAAATTGCCTGTAGGCACATGTACAAAAATCTAATAAAAATGTAAAATAAGAAATAAGTGGAAAAATGTATAAAATAGTAGAGTTCTTGTAAAAATGAAGAGCTTTGAAGAAATAATTGGACTTAAAAGGTTAAAATAACATAATTGTAGATGAGAATTAAAAGCAACTCCGAAAATCGATCGCTTGACTGTACTTTCATTATTATCGTCGACATTATAGCACGTCGCAACGTTGAGTAAACTTTTTTGAAAACGTCTATCCATGTATGTACGTAGGACAATGTAGAGTCAACGACCGCGACTTGCGCGAGTGTCCACCCTTGCACTTAAGTCTTTATACACGATTAATAGTTGACTATTGTACAACTAGCCGTGCTGGCATTATCGCTCCTCTCTTCATAGGCGAACGAGATAGAAAGCACCAGTGCACTCGACTCACCATTAACTATATAGGGACTTCGTATTCCTCTATTTTTTCCGCCGCAAAGAGGGTCGTGATTATTTTACATGGGCACTTTACTTCGACGACCTACGAAATTGAATCAATTTACTGCCTCTGATGATGGAAACCTTCCAACAATAATGATAGGATTCTGGTATGTTAATTTTAAAAGTTAAGAAATTTTATAACTCTGCTCTACGAATTTTATATTTTTAACAATTTCCAATTTATTTATTTATTATTATATCCATTTATTCCGATCATTTGGTTGAATTAAAAAATTATTAATATATGGGTGTAGTAAAAAGATATTTAGAATTAGATCATTTTTATGGGGCTGCTAAAAAAAATAAGGCGTGGAACTCAATTTATTGTCATTTAACTAGCAAGAAGTAATAATTGTTAAAATTAAGTAACAAATATGTGGATGAAAATAGTTGAAATTACTACTAGCTCAATAGAATTTAATCCATATTCTCTGAATGGGAAGAAAAATTGCGAAATGTATATTTCTCAAGTAAGTCAAAATTACAAAAATCAAAATGGTTCATCCAATCTAACGTTGTTTTCTTTTTTTTTTAGTTTTTTTTTGGAAGTATTTAACGGCCGGAAATGCCCTCTTTACACAGTTTTTCATATATACATGCAATTATAATATTTGCGATAGCTGCAGATCGTCTGAAGAAGACGACATACTTCACATTTGTGTATAATAAACTATATATTTTTGAAACGTAAAGAAACAACGTAGCTCTTACCAACAGCAAACTGCTGCTTGAAAACAAAATAAAAAATTTTCTTTTTAAAAGCACCGGACGGGGATCGAATTCACGAATATAAAAATATCGTCTTGAAACAGTTGAATAAATCAACCTCAATGTCAAAAAATGAGTTCCCCAAGGTTTTTAGATTTTTCACGATAAACCTGAATTCAGAATTGCAATTTCAAAGTGGCGGATTAAAAAAGATGTCTTCAAGAAGTCATGTTCAAGATCGTCGAACAGAATTTCACAAATACGATATGGTTGAGGTATATATGATTCATAATTTTGAAATTTGAAATTTTTACTTTAGATTAGTTATCAACGACCTCAAAAATGTACTTGAAGTCTTTTTATTGGACATCAACCATTTGAAAGATTGATTTATCTGGTCGGATCGTTTAAGAGGTTTCTTATATTATAGTGCTGCCATATTGGACCCGGAATTTTGTCTTGGATTCATAAATAGCGTCCCCTATCTTTCATAATTATAATATACATATTTTCTTTAGAAATTCGTGACAATGTATTTAATTGGATAGCAAAGATTTACAACAATAAAATACCCATACAATTTAGTTTGTTAATTTTGGTCTGTTATACAAAATTTATTATAAATAATTACGTTAAAACTAATTTTTCGCAAAAACTAATGCGCCTATAAAATTCGGCGCGAAAAATTCCGTAAAAATTATGACTCGCATGTTAAAAATGATCGAATTTGTTGTAGAAATTATAAATAAAAAATATGCTTAAAAACTTACTTTTGCGTGTATGAAGTACATCAAAGATAGGGTCAAACTAACTAGTGGATATAAGACATTAGCCAAAAATAAGATATTCTTTTATTTGTTACTTTTTGTTTTTATACAAATTGATCAAAAACAATTAAAAATGATTTTTCGTAAAAATTAATAGCGCCTTTCGCTTCTATTGAAAAAAAAACTTCATAGAAATCATGACTCATCATCTTACTATAAATTATCGAATTGGTTTGCAAACATTACAAATAAACAATATTATGAAGTAACTGTTTATTGAATGATAAAAATAAAAAAACTTCTCCGCTTTTTCTTAAGTGAAAAATCTCTTGGTTATTGCAATTTCTGTATAATTAAAAACCACAAGTGTGATTTTTCCGTTCACTATTTATTTATAGTTTCTCACCAATTTCAATAATTTTTAATCATATGAAGTTAGAGAATTCTTAATTCGAACCTGAATATTGACTAAAAGTAAGTTTTCAAAACTAAAAACAAGGTTTTACCCGAAATTATTGACTTAATTTAAGAAAATTAGCACACTTTTAGGCTGAAATTAAGCCTTTAACGGTGCTGAATTGAATATGTAATAATTTTAAGACTTTTTTTACTGTGTGATCCCACTGATGTTTTTATACTTAACTAATTTGACTAAGATTGGCTACTGACTTTTAATATTAACATTAATCAGGTACAGCGTAATGATAAAAACGAAAAACAACACAAAAGTCAGTCCGAGCTGTTCTGGAAATTGAATTATTTAAACAATTGATAAGCGTATATTTTTATTTCAAACGTCATTTAAATACAATTCTTACTAAATCAATGGAAATAATATACCCAGAAATGGTGGACTCGATTATTTTAACAATGTTAGTGCTTTTTCCCATTTAGAATGAAACTCGAAAATCAACAAAAAAATGAGTTCTCTAAATATCTTGGATTTAACAACTTAATTAATAAAAACAATGATTAAAACCTCATTATTTTAGTCAGTATACATAACGATATCAAGTGAAAATAACTACAAGACTAGTAAATTCATGATTGAATGTCAAAATTAAAATTCATGCGATATATCTTCAAAAATTAAACTTAATCCACTTAAAGCATTTCGATGACGCAATGTCGAAAGTTAGTATGAAGTATAGAATAGGAATTAATAAAACTGAAAAGATTAATCCAATTACGTATACAAATATTTCAAGAGTATATTGATAGAGAAATATATGCGTAACGAATTTAAATATCATAATCAATTACGAACGACACGTGTCGTCAGTTGCGCCAACTAAAATCGTAGATGCGATTAAAAATTCAAGAAACTGCGTCGTATACTTAAAAAACCACTATTGCATAATAGCAACGACTTTTTGCAATTATTTAAATTTGTGTCAGTTTTACATATAAAATTTCTCACGTAGACCATAGTGTTTCATCGATTCCATCTGTAATACCCGTTTTACCCCAAACCAAATTCGTTTCGTCAATATTTGCGACGAGAAGTGTGATTTCATTCGTATAGTTTTACGAGGAGAAGTTATTTCTCATGGTGCCAATCAAGGAAAAATCACGTTTATTTCTGCATTTTCGCTTTTTCAGTTTGATTGCACATCGCGATATAGTTACGAATTGTACTTGTCTAATTAAAAAGTAATTTCGCTTACAATTAAAAATCTGGCTTTGTTTGGAGCCGTTGTCGACCAAATTACTGCGAGTAACTTAATTAAGATGACGGAACTAATTTACAGCATTGCAATCTTATTAAAATTTTCATTGGAAAGTCGTCATTAATTGCATTAAAATTTCAAGGAACATACTTTCAGATTTTTGGTGTTATGAAATACGAACAAATTAAACTACCGCGGATATTATTGTGATTTAATCAGATTAGTAATAAAACATGAAAATTCTAATTTAACATAATATTCGTTATGCTGAACAAATTTGTTTTTATACCAATCAAGATCTTGCTACTATTAAAATGTGAATTTCAAAATATGATTTATGTTTGTTTAAAAGAAGTTTTTGTTTAATTTATAACGAATGTACGGAAACGCCACAAGTACCTCGGAAAAAATATACGAAAAAAGTTAGGAAGGGTTAGACTCATTTTAAAAAACCACCATGAGAAATGTTTTACTTTGACTGGTAGAGACAGTGGGGTGGAAGAATAGAATTTGCTCGCTCAGGGAGTGAAAATGAGACTCCGCCCCCTTTTCATCAAATCTCCGCGTTTCAGACCCCAAGGACTTAAACAATGCAAACAAATTTTTTCCCGTAATTCAGTACGTATGAGCATAATGCCCTTGATAACCCCTAATATGTAGACACGTTCATAAGAATAGGGTTTTCTTAAATGGCCCACGGAAGTCATACCGTTGTACCTAGTTCGGGGGCCAACTTTTTCACGTGATCCATCCGACTTCGTGAATGACATTTTAAATTACACTTTTTTTGCGTGTTCTTTTTATGATTTTCTCGTCTCGCCCTTTTAATTGTAAGTTACGTTAGCATATATTTGATAGTGAAAGATAATACCGGCATTATTCGAATTTTGAATTTATTAAGATCACTTCCGTAGGAAATAAGTGACTTTTTTCATTAAAAATAGAAGGTACGTACTTTTTTTGTTGAAAATGAAAAAGTTCTTACGTTTTTAGGAAACAAAAAAACACTGAAAGGACGCTGCTGTTGTGTAATAAATGAACGTAATTGAATGGTGTTTTAAGATTTTGTAGCAATTTCGACAAGAAATCGAAATATTGTTGTTGCTCGTGTATTTGTCGGTTAAGTTTTTTTTTAACAGTTCCTCTTCAATATTTATAACAAATCAGAATTATTTGACTTTACATTCCTTGTAAATGATTTAATATGAAAATAAAAAAATTCAACGATTTTAATTATTCATTCATCAAAGGGTTTTCAAAACAGTACTACTTCATATATATTTCTTCATTTATTATTACATTTTACTATTTATAATTAAGAATTTTACGTGCATATCTATAAAACTGCACACAAAGGTCTCCAGTTGTGCATTAAAAAAATAAATAAATATATTTTTAAAATATTATGAATTATGAGTTGATGAACTCTGGAGCCACCTAGTAATTTTACATATTGTGCCAAAATAACGTAAAAAAATGTTTAATGCTAAGTGTGTATTGAATGAATATGGTACTGAAATTGTACATCAGACTCGATACTTTGTTGTTTAAAAGCTTGCGCCATAACCAAAGCACAAAAAATGGTGTGCCCAATATACGGGATGTCCAAAAACTGGATAGCATTTATTTTAAATTTAGATTCTATGTGATATTTTCAGTCAAAAAGTTCAATTGCCAATGTTAGATCTGAAACATTGAGTCGCGGGACATTCTCCGGAAAAAAATCATATTTTTTTTTTCATAACTCGGCTAGTTTTAAAAATCTTTCGACGAGTCATTAGTTATTTTAAAGATCTTTCGAAGCCCTACAATGCATCGTGAAATGTTGCCCTACAATGAATATTTCTCCAGTTATAGCCACAAGAAGAAGAAAAATACTGATTTTTTTTGTTTTTCGGGGCTACCAAATTTTGCTACATAGCTACCTAAATATCACATGGGAGTAAATTGTAGCATTTAAAAAGACAAAGAATTTGACCACTTGTGCGTTACGTGTTGATAAAGATTGATCTCACAGCTAACCATCTAATGTCGTAGAATTATTACAAAATCCATTTTTCGAGAATTTTCTGACGTTAAGTGGCTCCCCATCGGCTCAATTTTCATAAAAGCTGGCCTTAGTCCTCACCACTGATATACAATTAATGTGCACGTCATCTTTCTGTGTAGAAGTACCCTTTACACTTATTACCCGAAGCGTTTCTTGCGAGATAAATACTTTTTGCAGTGCACCCAAAAAGCTAAAAAAATGACGTTTTTTATGTAATTCTTTCATTTAGTATCTATATTTATGAAAAGTATATCACCATCCCTCGTAAAATTTTGCTCTACGTTTTTTTGTCTGAAATATTTTTGGGTAGGACCAAGACGTTCTGCAATAAATGAAAAAACCAACAGAAATCACAATTTTTCGTTCTTTTTTTTTCTGTTTTCAGTTGTAAACGCACATTTTTCTTATTATCTGCCCAATTTAACAAACATTGCATAGTTTTATTGACGAGTACATAAGATATTAAAAAATTCCGGCGGCTCCCCATCTATTATCTTTCTTATACATAACAAAATTTCTGGACAAGGTCTTTTGGTCTGGAGGAAAGACTATATTCGTAATTCCCACAAGGGCTTTTACTTTAATTGAATCTTTACATTTCAAGAATGTCATTATGTACTATGACTAAGATTTGGACGTCAACATTTATTGAAACTTCCTCGAATGAAACGTCAATGAAATAAAACACTTCAAGAACTTTACACGAAAGTAAGCAGGAAGTTACGCAACAAGTGCGCGAAATAGATGATTCTCTCAGGAAAACTTTACGAGATATGCAGAAATACTGTTTGCGCATGCATTCCGAATATATGTTTCTTACAAATAGTAAATTACAAGGTGTCCCCATAATTTTTTAATGTTTTCAAAATGGCTGTAATGTCTAATGGACGTAATAACGTTAAAGAGGCATCAAAGTGACGTGAAAAGGAACGGCAGTAAACAATACGAGTCACCAATGAACGATCTCAAAGACACTGATGGGGCAAAATTCCTCAAGTCGTCCAAACGAAAAAGAATCAATGTAGAGCAATCGAGCTGCAAATTGGCTCAATTGTTGCTCTATCATATAGTAGTGTATGGCCCAAAATTTATTTAATTCCATTCGCAATTCGCTGAGATAGAGGGGGGGGGGGTGAAATTTTGGGGCTCTGCTCTGAGGTTTTTGAGAGTCACCACTTGAGTGACTACACTCAGTCATTAGAAATTCCATAACTCGAGAACAAAAAAACCTCTTGAAACTTTTTCTTGATATTTATTGAAAAAAAACTTCAGCTTTCATTTTTGATATTTTTCAGACCAATAAAAGTGACCCATCATGGTGAAAAAGTGAATTTTATTTTGTAATTTGCAAAAATAAGAGTTAAAATTTGTTTCTAGAAACAAATGAATATAATCAGACGAAAGGGAATAAAAAAACGAAGAAAACGGCTAATATAACTTTTTGTTTTGAGCAACGCATAAAAAGTTACACGCGGTTACATACACGACATATCGGCAGATTCCCAAAATCTCACCCCCCTCTATTTCAGCGAATTACGAATGGAATTAAAAAAATGTTGGACCATGCACTACTATATGATAGAGCAACAATTGAACCAATTCGCAGCTGGATTGAGCAACATTGATTTTTTGGACCACTTGAGGAATTTGGCCCCTTATATGCTAACTGGATAAGTATCGAATGAATTGGAAAGAATAATGCGGACCTCCGCGCGCAGGAAACCGCGAGCTGCCGAAAGCCGCAAATCACCGGTAGTCGCATTTAGCTCTCGGTACTTTATGCCAAGGAGCTAAAAATAGTGCAATGGGGAGGCCTTTTAAAATGCAGACACGATGGAGTGTTGCTTCGCCTATCCTCTCGTAGCGGACTGCGCATCCTCTCTCGAAAGTAGCAATCAAAATGTAATCGAATCGAAGCATCGAACAAAAGTGGCGATGTTTCGTAAGTCGACGTCACCATTGTACTCGTCGAAGCCAGCAGGGGGAAACAGTAGACAGAGACTCCGAGGAAAGTGGAATGAGCGAGGGAGCGAGAGACACAGGGGGAGAGTGAGTGAGGTGCAGAAAAGCGAGAGGGCGCCCGAAAAAAAGGAGTAAAAAGAAGTTGAGGCCGTTTTTCAGTGCGAGTGTTCGCACAAACGCGCGTCAGTGTATAAGTTACCAACACCGAGAGGAAAGTTGTATAGGAAGGGATCTTTATCAAAGTCAACGCACGCCGGTTACCCTGGCAACGAAATTGGATTTTTTTTTAAGTTTTTTCGGTCCTTCTCTCGACTCGGCAGTGGCGGGCGCCCGCTACTCGCCCGTCGAAGGGGGCAGCAGGAACGCCGTCTACGTGTGCGTGCTATACCGTCGTACACACGTGCACCCGGGGGTAGGCACCGCCGCTCCGTGCCATGGAGAAGGCGGCGGTGGTAACGCGGGGGAGCAGCGACGGCGGCAACAGAGGCGGAGGAGACGGCGGCGGCGACGCGCAGGGGCTACCGCGAGGCTAGGGGTCACGGGGTGGAGTACCAGGGGAAGAGGTTAGAGAGAACGAAGAGGGAGAGAATCGAGGTGCCCGCGGGGAGAATCTGACGAACGGCGACCGGGGAAGCCAATAATTCGAATTGAGAACAGCCAATGGCCGTGCATCTGATTTTTTGTCGTATCATCTCTCCTCGAGGTCGATCCCGCATCGGGAGCGCGACGACTACGACGGCGGTGGCGGCGGGCGGTGACGAGGACAGAACCGACCTAGCCCCCCTTTTCGTCAACCCTTCGCCGAACGTCCGACCGCCACCGTCGTGTTCTCTTGCTTTTTTGTAAAATATTCCCACCGCCCCCAATTCCCGTCCTCCCAACCCCCTCGTCGACGAGGCACCCCTTAATTCCCCCGTGATTCCCTGCACCGCGGTGCTGCTGCTCCTCTTCACCTTTTTTCGTCTTCTTCGCGGTAGGCACGCTATTCCCGTCTTCTTAACGTTTTTTCCTCCCCCCAGCTTGCTCCTAACTTGAAAACCATCCCCCGATTAAACCTCGACTTTCTTCCAACATTACCATTTTCTGTTGCCAGCCTGATTTCCCATCTACCGCTCATCTTCGACGACGTACTACCTATCTATAGAAGCCACAAGTACATTAGGTGCTCCCTACGTGATAAGAACCCACAGTCGAATACTACGATTATGATCCAAATCCATTATCGTTAACGATATCATCCCGATCCTTAATTTGCCCTACAGCATCGGAATCCATAATGACCCTGACTTCGTATTATCATCCCTGCTGGGAAGGTCTCATAAGAAAAATCTTCCTTTTGCATACCTGCTGAGAAAGCTGTCAGCCAGTTATTTGTAATCTGAAATGTCTAGTCGGGTTGCCCATAAATCGATCAGGAATTATATTCGCCACTGGTAACTTATATCAGAATTCTATTACTGGACCATTTATAGTCTGATCGTAATCTTTGATAGTTTCTATATTATGACTGGCCCATTCTCTAAATTGTTTTTATATGCTACCACGGAGTATTCACCAGATTGTTCAGGTTAACTAAGACCAGGCAAGTAATAGTTCAGGAAGTATCTGGGAATGAGGTACCATAAACCTCGATGAAAACTACTGATCATCATCCTCCAGCATTTAGCAGTGTTGCAGTGTACTGTACGTTTATCAGCTGAACAGTATGGGACACATAGTCATCAGAGTTTTAAATCCAATGGGGAAGAGTAGGTGTACCCATCCTAGTAGGTTTAACCTTTAAAGGGCCGGAGAGCCGATATATCGGCTCGGTCCATGATAGGAACATTGTACACAGTTGATGGGTAATACAAGACATGAATTTGAGCACTCTCAAAGGAGGTTTCGAAACCTCCAAACCCGGCCCTTTAAAGGTTAATGAAGATGTTTTGGGTACAATAGCGACGCGAACCAATTAGTGCGGTACTGACTAATACCCGAAGGTTAGCTTTTGCTGGCCTAAGTTCAGCTCCAGGTTAGATTAATCAGTAATAGCAAGGGATCCAAAACCAATAATTGTTGCCTCCTTTTTTTTAATACAGGAATTATTATTGGTAGGTGTGTGTCTTGAAGCTGAAGTGACCACCTGCCCACAATTGTAGGGTGATTACTTTGAAGACCACCTAAGTTTCTTCTACATGAACTTGTTTTGCACAAATAGCATATTCCCAACTTGTAGGAAACTCAGGAACTACCTTGATTTATCTGCACCATTTGTCAAGGCAGTCTGCAAATTTCTTTCAGTATGCCATAGATCTGCACGCAACTTCTGTTGCGGTAACTTTCCAGCGGAGAATGTTGCAGGGGCGGCTTTTTAGAAAAGTCGATTGTAATCGCGAATCGTAAACGCCGGTGGAAATGCCCGACCTACAGCGATGCGTCTGTGGGGGACATTAAAATTAATGTGCGAACGAAGTAAAACAGTTTAATTCGAAACAAAGAACTCCTCGAAGGAAGGGACTAGACGACGAGGAATTTAAGAGGAAAGATTTTCCCGGGCCAAAAACTCATCCGTCTATAGGACGTGGTTGACGGTTTTTGCAATTTGCTATAGCTGTCTTTTTTTCTTTCCACTAAGCGGACCTAGGTGGATGATGCTCCAAAGGGAACCTCTTCGCATACTCGGGCGTTTTTCCTCTTTATTCATTTCCCGACTAACGCCGACAACCTGTAAAGCGCACTCTATCTGCCGCCCGCCCACCGATGCTCTTTCTGTTAGGTTCTTTTTTTTCCTCCCGTCTGCTCGGCCGACTGCATTCGCTCGGTCGTGCGAATGCCCTCACTGGGTCACATTGACTACGTGGTTCCTTTTTAGGGCTTGTGGGAACGCGAGTTACTTTTACCTTCCGTTTATCGCTCTGCGCGAGAATCCCGCGCGGTAGCGGTTTTTTCCTCTTCCCGTTTCGTTACGTTGTAATTAACCGAGGCAGGACTCAGACCTTAACCTTCGGGTAGGGCCGGTGGTGACGGCGGTGGTGTCGGTGGTGGTAGAAGCTTGTTTTACGCACGGGAAAGCACTACTTTGACGGAGGAAAGCTCCACGATTAAAACGTTTATTTCAGGACCGTTTAAAGTCTACGATAACAAAATGAGATCGACCTCTTTATCCAGAAATCAACTATATATATGTAACCGAAGGTTTTTATTGTATATAACCTAAAAATATGTAAACCTCCAAACAAAGCTGTAATCTAAACATAATAATATAATGTGTTCCGTTAAATCATAACCAAGAAATATAACGTTTTCATAACCAATATTCGCATTTCCCAAACTCCGCTTCAGATTATAGATCCGATTGGTTATTTCAAAATACCGAACAACCTTAAACCATCGAATATCAGGAAATATATCTTAAAAATAACATTTTTACACCGTCAAACTTTTAGTCTTGAACTGACAGCATTTATTCAACCTTACGAAAACCACACAAGACAAATATGAGTAACTCTACAGAATCTTTTATAGTACGCGATGATGTATCTTGCAATCAAATAAATATCGAACTAAACGATCAAGATTCTTTTTCTACGACATATTAAAATGTTAGCCCTTATATGTTTTTCAAGATAATAAACCACAGGAAAGAAGAAAAACGAACGTAAAGTGCGATTTTTACTGAATTTCACAACGTACATCCAACAATTTCATTTTGATATCACTAAAAAAAAGTAACTCTTATCCAATCACTCTGAAAATTTCAAAGAATCTTAGTATAGTCTTGGAGTTTCAATAAACAACATGCCAAGAGTGTGCTTATCTTCTAAAAAATTGTGCAGCTTAAAATGTAAGCATCCACCGATTATTCCAAATTCGGGAATTTATTACTTTTTTCAATATGGATAGAATAACTTTTAATTTCTTGAATTCTTAGTTTCATAGAATAATTCTACACTAAAAGCCCCAAAAAATAAGATGCACGACATACGTGTGCCTCATAAGCTAACTTTGTAAGAGGTCTCTAAAAATTATCAAATCACTGCGCACACATAAAGGGCGTTTAGACACGCTTAACTACGTTGTAATTTCTTCTTTAAAGTATTTATAAATCTCCCATGGTTATCCTACATTTCAATCGACAATTAATCAACATTTCAATAATAAAAATGTTGACATTTTCCGCAATTGCGCAATTCTACTACTTTATATGATCTCCTAATAATTAAATATTTTTTAGCAGCTCGTCTAAAGAGGTTAGAACTGCCTTTATGAAGCCCGAATGTTAAAAAATCTATTCAATCATTTTTACTTTACTTTTTTAAATATAGATTACCACCTTTTCGGCTGATGTCTTTTCCACAAAAAGTGGAAAAATTTAATTCTAACATTTTTTTGTTAGCAATAATAAATAATAAGTAACAAAACTGTATTTCTCGTAGCAAGTACCTTATCTTTAAATATGAAAACTATATATAAGATATATAATATAAGTACACCTGCATCTACCATTAGGCTATTGTTTAGTTTCAACTTTGACTTTATACAACTTTATACAACTTTATTAAAAAGTAAGTTACGCCAACTGTTTCTTATTCTTGAAGTGCTGTAAAAACCAAAAAAATATGTCGCATTAGTGAGCTACTAAAATAATTTTTGATGATTTTGAACAGTGAAAAGTTAAATGTTTTGTAGAATTACTCATATATTTGAGCAAAGTCGATGCCATTTGAACAAAATTTTGAGACCCAGAGTATACGTTTTTGTAAACAAAAAAATTTACCATGCACATATAACCTCGAAAACGGTAAAAAATGGCATTTTTGCACTTTTAAGTTAGGATACTATAAGATGTGACGTGATAGAGAAATTCTATGAGCAGATTTGGATTTTGCACTTTGAGAACCGACCGAAAGAATGGTCTGATTTCTGGGTAAAAGTTTTGTTGGTCTGTGGAATTGTACGTGATTATGAATTAGGCTATTTTAGCATTCATTTAAGATAGTACTTGCGAACCTCCATTTGTTCAAGATTGTCATGAAATTTATAGAAAAACTATTTGAATAAATAAAGAGGCTTAGAGCTATATTTGGAAAAAGACCACTCAAAAGCACACTGCAAAATAAGTTTCTTAATGCTCCTGAGCACGAATTATTTTTTCCCTACAAACAATGTACAGTAGTCCTTCCCTTATTCTAATGTCTTCCCTTATTCTAATTTTGTCTCTTCTCATATTCTAATATTTCCCCTTGCTATTAATTGTTAAAACTGATGTCTAATGGAGTGTTTAGTGTATACATAGTTAAGATCTAAGATCTGAACGATCTGAATGTACATTTTATGATTCTTCACGTATTTTGCAAACTATTTTAATATGCCTCTAAATTGTCACGTGGTTGCTATATCATTTCATATTCTACGAGAAAATTATTTTATTCGATAGTTCGAAGTTAATATATCTAAAACAGCTAAGTTTTATTGAAACTACTCTATATAAACAAAAAATGTAGTGCAAAAAACGTGAAATATTGGAAACATTTCTGTTTCAGTTACAGATAGAAACATTCACCGCTATTAAGGCTGACAGCAATTGTGATTTTGCAATGACACTGCATTTTTTTCTAAAAAGATAAAATTGCATGAAATCTGCACAATATACGAAGAAAAAGAATAGTACGTAAAACAAAATATTGAAATTTATTTCGTTGATCATTTCATCATTATTTCCAGTGATTAAACTGGCACAACTAAAAATAGAAGTTTTCCGCTTTCCGAGCAAGCGTGTCGCATCTGACGTCTATATTTTGCCTTCCTCGCCGTTTCTCTTTGTCTAATAACAATTGGTGAATTCCAGAGTGCATATTTCAGTGTAAGGCTCTGCACTCTTTAAAAAATGACTAAATAGAAGGTGCGGTTCTTCACCGGAAAAATTATAACAACAATGAAGGAACATAAATACTGGTATATCTCGACGTTAATTTTTACGTGAATTAACATAATTTTTCGAATCATTTTTAAAAAATGAAACATTAATGTTCTGTTCTGGAAGACACCTGAAATTGTTCAAAGAAAAACAGTGAATGTCATTACTAAGACTCAACATCGTTCGAAGTCTTTTGGATTTAGTCTCAGTAATCACATGATTAATTGGAACGAAAAACGTCACAATCTGACATTGGTAGCATAATTTTTCCAGGAATTATCATTATACTCTTTTCCTTTAGCATTTTTCAAGCTGCAAGAGAATTTCTGGAAGCGAGATTCGTTTTATATTAAACCCACCATCTTAGGAAGGGTAACTCTAAAGAAAGTAGGGGCGAAGTGCTCATTCGTTGGTGCTGTTTTTACAAATGAAACGTCAGTTTTATAAATTGCCGAGAGTAAATGACAAATGTTTCCATTATTGAAGTTTCGAGGAAATTATAAAATATTGCTTCCTAAATCTGCCAGAGGATACACAAAAATGTATCAAGTAATTCAAGATAAGTTATCTTTTCTATTAAAGAATAATGTTTGGTTATTTCTCAATCAATCGATGGTTATTAGACGTTTGGGCTCTTTGGAGTACAAAATATAAAATTAGTATATTTTCTAAAATATTTCTGAAAAACTAAAAAATACGTGCGGTTAAATAAAATTTAAGTCAAGAGCATTAGTTTTGGACGTCCTCTTTCGAATCCCGTGGTTAGAATCAGCCGGCGATTGCAAAGACAAAAGTTATCAATTGATAGACAAAAATTCCGATTTTTCGACGTTTCTTAACAAGAATCTTTTTTTTTTTCAAATTAAAAAGGGCAAGACTGACCATTGCGAAAATTACTAATCGCATCTTTTTTGCTCAACTTCTTCTTCATCCTTGGGATTTTTTTTTTTAAAACAGAATGATGATTTCAAGATGGCATCTGAAAGTTGTAATTATGGATTTTCTGGCATCAACATCGCTTAACATCTAACGGTAAAAAACGGAGAATTAGAGTGAAAAAAGTATTTATCATTATTTATGAATACCTAATCTCATTATGGTACTTTAGAAACCTCAAATTATTTGTATACTTTTGAGTTTTGATCGGTTTTTGTCTGATTTTCATTCAATGTTCGATGTTTCCCTATAATTAAGTATGCACTTGGGACTCATCATTAATAGTAAATGTTATAAAAATCCAAGAAAAAGTTTAAAAAAATTAAAAAGTATTAAAAATACTCATTCATTTTCTACTAGGAATCAACATAATTATAAAAATTCTCTAAAAATATGTAATGAATATACGAAATTTTTGTAAACTCCAACATTTACAATATCAAATAATAATATAGAATGGTTACAAAAATGTTAAAATATGTCAAAAAATGTGTCTCTCTTAGAATGAAATATTTCATATTTAGACTTAAATTACAACTAACGAACAGAGTAAAAAAGAATGGGAGAAATATAAATAGAAGAAGCAAAATTGGCTCTATAGAACTGCTGAATTTACTCCAATTATTTTTGAGTGTAGTTTAACAGCGGTAATTTTAAGGTAAAAATGCCAATGCCCGTCACTCTGCCATCTTATATGAATTGATGTTATTTCACAGGGTATATTTTTATAAGGTATTTCGCAGTTATATCATACGTAACATGCTATATTAATCAACAAAATGAAGAAGCAATATTCCAAACTGAAATGAAATATAAATGTGTAGCAATTAGCCCAAGTTAAAAATGGTATTAGCGACGAAGAATCAGAAAATCGACAATTATACATTTATATATCAACTGCGTCATATTACTTCACAAATTTGTAATAAAACATGTATGTCCAAATTTTCATCCTGCCGAACAATTTATATTTAGATTCTCGCGTCCTCCAATTATCGACTCTTAATATAATATACAACACTGAATCATGAAAGTAGAACGGACATTTTTATTGCCTTTTCAATCGGAATATAAATTTTTTTAAATACATTCATTGGCTATTTAAATAATATCAATTTGGTTGAAATATATTGGTCTTTCCATTCGATGCGGTTCGTGTACCTGTTTGTAACCAAATTTTATTAAATAATTGTAATTTCGATGAGTTTAAGTGAATTTGATGTAATCGATTTGTATCGGTTCGATACGCTCTTCAGGATTTTACTTGCCAAAGTAAATAACAATGTGTAATTATAAATGTTTTTTAAGAACAATAACATGAATCGTTTTTCTGATATTTTAACGGCAGTGTTTTTAATGTTGATTCATTACACGTAAAGAAATTTAAAAGACACAAAATTGTTAGTGAACATTCAATAATATTGACATTGATTTATTATGCTTTTAAAACTTAAAATGTCAATTTTGTTGATTTGCATCGTCAATTTTGAAATTTATTTATCAGTGTAAAAAGATCTTTTACATTAAAGAGGAGTTGTCTTCTACATAAAATTTTTTCTCTGTGTTATGGTGCGTTCAAAATTCATATTTTACGTGCCGCGTATGTCTATGATGCTTACGCATGCACTTTTATGGATCGTAAAATGCGTACCTTCATTTTACGATAAAAAATATGTAAAAAGTTTTCTACAAAAAATAATATACTTGGAACAAAAAAAAATTGACAATGACATATTCGCGTTTGCTAAAAAGACAAGAAATGAAGTAGCTTTCCAGATATTTTCAAGATTACATTAAGTTTTTGAATGTTGACTGTAATTCGGTACGTACTTGTTAAATGCAAGGTAAAACTTTATTATGTTCTTGTCATTCTATCAGTCCTCAACAATGATTTAGGTTGTACGAATATTCAAAGCTGCAGATGCTCAATAAAAATAATCCTATTAAAAATATATTTAGAATCGAAAATCGCTGGTAGGTAACATGGAAGCAGTGAAATTATTTCGGAACAAATTAAAAAATGTGATGATTCCGAAATAAATGACCTAGATACAAATTGACCCGGATTTCTTGATACAATTAGGTAGGTACATTCAGTAAAAAACATAGTCATTTCTCTAAGAGTTATTTAAAGCAATCGATTTTCATTTAATTTTATGCGTTATTGTTTAAGAATTAAATTTCTGGTGAATGTTATGTTGCAGAATGTTTTAGTTATATTTACACGTAATTGTTGTTCTTCGTACATTCTTGATTAAAAATTTAACAAAATTTAAAGATGCTGACATTTTTTTATAGTGATAATAACTACTTTTGGTTAATAAATCTATGAATGACATATTTGCTTAATAATTCTGTAAAAAGCAGTACTTTGAAAGGTTCTATGAACCATTTTTGCAACCCTCATCATTCCTACCAGTATACGACAGATTTCATTAATTATTCATCATTATTTTAAATTAATTTTCACATTCTTTGGAAGTAACACTATAGAGTTTATATTTGATAGGACTTTTTAAAATTATTTTACATTTAATGTTTACTGAAACCGAATACCATTTGTAGAGAAATATTTTCAATAAGTTGTAAATTAGTGGAACAAAAAAGCACATGAAACAGATTAAATAATGCAAACGATTAAATAATAAAAATATTATTATAGTTCCCTAGTATGAGACAAGTTTAGAGCAGCAAGGAAGTTTATCGCATATCTGGGAATATCTATGAGGAATTCTTTGAATATTTGCAGAACTGACAATTATTTGTAAAATAAAAGGACACACCAATTTTTCAGTATGTAAATGATACATCTGGTATAGACCCAGATATACACGGAAAGGAAGAAACACGACTGAGTCCTGTCTACGCAGCACTGGTTACTGCGTGGCCGGTTCGCAAATACTTTCTATTTCAACTCGCTATAACTCAGTCAATTTTGAGAATTTTGAAACGAATAAAAAATAAAATTGTTCATTATAGTTTCCCAGATCTAGTGCACTAAGAAAAAGTGATATATCTTAATAAATAAAAAAGTTATTAATTTTTTAATGCAGAACTGCGAAATTTGTGTTTTTATACGTTCAGGCGCTTCGTTTATCGAGCGAATTTCAATCATCCGAAAACTTTCAGCGAGAAAGTTGTTCATTAAGGTATGAACAAATTTTGTGGAAAGTTTCATCTCCATTGCATTAATAGTTTAAAAGTAATGAATGTTTAATGTTGGTCGTGGCCTTGCGCGCATCGCCGTGGCACACATGACGCGCTGGCCGTCGGCCGCTACCTGTTTTAAACATTCATTAATTTTAAAACTATTAATGAAATTGAGATGAAACTTTCCAGAAAATTTGTTCATACCTTCATGAACAACTTTCTCGCTGAAAGTTTTCGGATGCTTGAAATTCGCTCGATAAACGAAGCGCCTGAATCTATAAAAACACAAATTTCGCGGTTCTGCATTAAAAATTTAATAACTTTTTTATTTATTAAGATATATAATTTTTTCTTTCTGCACTAGATCTGGGAAACTGTAATGAATAATTTCATTTTTTATTCGTTTCAAAATTCTCAAAATTGACCGAGTTATTGCGAGTTGAAATAAAAAGTATTTGCGAACCGGCCACGCAGTAACCAGTGCTGCGTAGACAGGACTCGGTCGTGTTTTTTTCTTTCCGTGTACCAAGTCGTGTTGCTAGGAAAATTGAATAGTTAATTAGATTAGTCGTTCGTAAATGCCAAATTTCATATATTTCCCTGGGAACTGCATAGACATTTTTTCGTAGCCATGGAAAAAGAATAATTTTTTTTTAATCTGGGCATATATGGATATTATCTTTGGAGGTGTATCTTTCTAAAAATGTAATGCTGGACCATGTGCCTCTTGCAAAAGTCTCAGTATAGAGTGAGATTCCAGCGTTACTCAGTTTTTCAAAATGTGTTCCTTATTTAATAAAAATTTCAGTTTGGGAAGAAATTGTATTTATGTGCAGAAAAAAGTTTGTGCCTTGGATCAGACTAGTATGAAAAAAAAATTTTTCTTATATAAAAACAATGTTAATTTTCGAGGCTCTGAGGGGGGGGGGTCCATAAGGAGTAAAGATAAAAATCTGAAAAAATTCAGGGATCATTTGAAGCCGATTTGGGGGCGTCAAACAAAATTTTGATCCTAAATGCCACCCTAATGGTTATATACTATTATTTTACGAAAAATCGAAAGTCATGTAGTATTTATGTCAGAGTAGATGATGCAGTGTTTGGGGTCGATGTTTAGAAATGAGGTGAAAATTTCAAAATTCAAGATGTCGAATTCAAAATGACGTAGTACATCTCATACGAAAATATTGTTTTATTCGTCCGATTTGCACTAAACTTGCTGAAGAGGAGATCCTGCGTTCGTTGAGTATGAATACGAGGTAAAAATGACAAAATTCAAAATGGCGGATCAAAAATGCCGGACATCGAATACGGAAAATTACTCAAACTCGTTCTATACTTGTAAAATTCATAGTACACGGATTTTCTAGTTGCTGATTACAAATCTGAGATTGTAGTTTAGAAATTGAAAATGGCAAACCCAAAATACCAGTCTTGAATACGAAAACGATGAAAAATTTCCAAAAATCTTGGAAAATATGGGAATTTTCGCCTAGTCTATCGAGACATAAATTCCAATGTCATTTCGAGGTGAAAATGTTTGTATTGGCAAAAGTTGATCATAGTCCCAATTATTTTCTCCGTGTACTTAGAGAGGTCAAAATCAAACCCAAAATATCTATTTTTTCATATTAATCAAACTTGAGCGACCTTACTTAATCGATTTTTACCAAGGTCCAAAAATTGTATTTTTTTTCAATGCCCACTTCCTTCCAAAAATTTTGTTTATGAAACACTCTAGTATATACATATATTGATGCAAAAGCATAGCAAGTAGATTTCTTCGTCTCTCATCTCGGATTTGCACGGCCGCCGTTAAAACCGCAGTGTACCCCAAGGAAACCTTGAAGGAAAGGTGCGTATTATGTATCCCGAGGCTGTTAATCTTGTCGCTCGTATGTGTCGGATAGCGAGAGTCGCAGTATGCGCATCAAGGCAGAAAGAGACCGAGCGAAGAAAGCGAGCGAAGAAAACAAAGAGAGCCAATCGCAAAACAAGAGAGATAGAGAAAGACAAGTATGTTGAACTAGCTTCGTCAGAGGGCGGACTCTCAAGATGGAGTGAGAACTTCAAGAGTGAGAGAGATTCCTTCAAGTACGAGCTTCCCAAGGAACTTCGGTCTTTGAGCATCAGAGAAACGCCAGGAATTCTCCCTTCAACCTATCTCTTTCCCACTTTAGACATACAACTACATCTATCTCTCTCGAACAAGTGCAATACACCACGAGTCAAAGAGCTCTCGCGATTCTCGACATCTCTTACCTGTGGCCCGACAGAGAACCACACACACAGACACACACAAGGACGTGCAGTACCGCCATGGTCGCGGTACATCACGTACTATTAAGGAATTTCGTGTAGTAAACAACCCCCGAGAAGAGTGGTCTAGAAAACGAGTCAATGCCCATTCGACGACCTATGTTAATTTTCTCAACGCGCACGAGACATGCCGAGGAGCGCCGATTACTCTTGCACCGGATTTTTTTTTTCTCGGACGGATAAAGTTGTCCGCCTTGAAACAAAGTGTAACGCTTTTTTAAATGACCATTCGTTTCTTCTTTTGCGCTGCTTCATTAGGTAAAACGTACTCATTAAATCCCGATCAGTTCTTATGATTGTAAAATTCGAAATTCAAGATGGCCGCTTTAGTAATAGATTTCAAGAAATATTTTCTACCGTGGGAAACGAGGCCATATTGTTATACTAATACAGCTTTGAATTTCAAGTAAATTATAAATGGTTGACAAAAATAACGCTAAAAACATGCGTTTTTTAGCCTATGTTCGGATATTAAATTTTTCATTTGAACCATGCAAAGTGCTATATAAGACGGAACATTAACCGCGTGACTGCCAATGACGAAGATCTTTGTCATTTTGGACTTTTCCCAGACTGCCAGAAAAAGGCAAATGTTTGTCATGATATAAAGTAGACTAACAAATTCTGCAATTTGTCTAAAATAAAACCAAATCAATTTGTAGACAGTCGAAGGTATACTGAAAATGATGGCGTTGTCCATTTTCATAATCTCTGTGTCAAAAAAAATATACAAATCCACAAAGATGGTAGTTTTCACATTTTTTTCAAAAGCTTAGTCATGAAGTATGACATTGTGTTCAATCAATTTATGCATAAAAAGTTTATAAAACCGCTTGAACTTTGTTTCTCGGAGTTTTTCGCGGTCGCTGATTACGAATCTGAGGACAAATGTTGAATTATCAAAATCTGACTTCAGACTCGTAATCAGCGTCCCAAAATACGCCTATAGACCAAGTTAAAGAAAAATCAAAAAAACATATAAACAAATTTTTTTTTGCATTTTGTGCATTTTTAATAAAATTCTCGTGTCAGTCAAGGAACTAATAGAAATTTTGTAATGAGCACAGGTTTCGCTCCGAAGTCATGATATATTTTTGCCATAGATATTTTATGTTTTTATTCATTCAAAAGTTTTTGTATGACACTTTTCCCCAAACGAAATACAAAATGAAATGGTTTTTTCAAAACGGTACCTATATTTTGTCGTCCATTTTAAAATCCAAATTTCATTTTCTACCCTTATTACACATTTTTCGTAATACAATTTCATACAATATGATGTCTGTAGGTGTTTAATATAATAACGTTATAAATGGTAATAATTGTCATTTTAAACGTGTCAGTTTTAAAAAATTTCTCTAAAAAGCTAGTGGAATAAATATTTTTATCTTTGCCGTAATGACAAAGGGTCCAAAACCTGTATCTTAAATTGTCAACACGATATAAAATGGATTCCAAAGCAATTTATTAAGCGCTACCACGGTGTACATCAGACATGTCATTTCATGTTTTTGGGCAAAAACTCATTTTTATGTATTTTTCCTGTACTAAAGACAGCAAACAAAATTTCTAATAACTTTAGTGGATTTGGAATATCTTATTTTTATGTTACTCATCCCGAATTTTGAAAAAATGTCGCAATTATAATACATAATATATATATATATATATATATATATATATATATATATATTTTGTAAATAATAAATTAAACAATATCTTAAAAACTTACGTGATTAAAAAATGATAAGCAATCGCATCAATAAATTTGAAACTCATATCTTATTATATAGGTTACAACAATTTTCTCTGATGTGTCGACAACTCAGATTCCGATACCCTTTCTGCTAGATCACACATATTTTTCTGTATACTAGTTATAAACAAAAATTGGAAAATGTAAAGAAAATTACTTTGTGAAACTTACATTTTATGTTAGAAAATAAGAACATTGTTTACTCATGGAGATTAAGGTCAAAACTTTTGCCATCACATTATGAGAATTCAGAATAGCTAATTGAAACTGATAGACAGAATTGTTAAGGTTGTTTGAGATGAAACTGAGGATTACGCCTTTTCAAGTCCATACTCTTTAAATCTGAGTTAATTACAATTTATCAATTAAAAAAAAGTGAGTCACTAATGCAGTCGGTAATTATTTTTACAAGTAAATACTCAAAAACTATTTATCCCTAATTCTGAATTAATCAACTAAATTATTTAACTTTTACTTGCCGATTAGTAGAACATTTTCTTGTAAAAAAATGACCATATATTTTTGCGAATAATAAAGTTATAAATCTTAAAAAATTTAGAATAGCAAAAGGTGACTTCTTTAAGTATTTTCATATATTATCTGACAGTATTAAAATCATCAAAAATGTCAAAAAAGTAAAACTGACAACTATTCCAATTAATAATACAAACTACCACAGAAATCTGCGTATCAAATTTCATAAAAATATAAGCATATTTCAAAAAGTTGTCCATTATATTGAATCAAAAACCTTAAAACTACCTATGAATCAAAACATTTGTTTTGTACAGGAGCATAATGGGCCATTCAAAAAGTAAAAAGTGACGTAAAACATTTTATTTGTACTTTTTATTATAGATTGTGAATATCTTTGATTGTATCGTAACTTGAACTTTTTCATATACAATGACTATTTTAATGCGGCTCGTTAGTATCTTGTTACATTTTCGCCTATTAATCCAGAACAAACTGAAACGATATTTGTTTACCACATGTCAATTGATGACGTCAAAAATCAATAATTTTTTGGTAAAACATAACATTTTCGGCGTTTCTTAAGTTTCGTTTAAAATAGTAATGTTGCTTTCGAATAGTCAATATTACAACAATAAAAATGAGTTATATTTACCTTGAAAGTAGTAAAATCGAGTCGATAATAAAAGCTCCTTCACATGGAGTTTTTGTCGGTTCCACTCCGATTTTTTTAATTAAACGATCTGAAGGTTATTGCTAACAGATCCTGCGTGGTATTTTTCAACGAGAAGCCTGGAATAAATAAATTTTTTATTTTAACAAATGCCGGGGCTTTTAAATGAGATATTATACTACAATATATTTTTAAACGTTTAAAGAAACTATATACAATTCCATGTGCTACACTTCCAGAAAATCTATTGACAGCCTTCGATAGTCAACAAACATCGATTCTATTGTCTAGACACCAATTAAGTATAATAATTATGTAAAATAAAAATAATTTCTAAAAATCTACAATATTTTGGATATTGTCAGCCAACCATTATTGTCGTTCCTTGTACAATTTATATAATATTGACTTTTGACATTATTGCAGAATTGATTTACAAGTCATAAAATACAGAAAAATGGTTTTAGATACGTTCGGACAACTTATAGAAGACAATAAATCTTTCCGTGTCCTAATACACGGGCAATTAAGTAGTTATGGCCTCTACTTAAGTAGTAAGATGCGATACAGATAAACTTTGTAGTTGTTACTTTTCATATATAGTAAGATCTGTAACTACTTAAGTAGGTAACGTCATTAAAAACTAGCGGAATCCAAAGTAGTTACTAACTACTTCGTTCCTCAGAAATTTCCAATTTTTTTCATTTAAATATAAATATTTGCGATTTGTAGTAAATTCAAAATGATTAATGATATGTAGAAATTTAATAAGTTTTCCTTCATATTTCCGATTAAATATTTATGTGAGTTTAAAGTTAGTTTCAAACATTTTAGGGTTCAATAACGAATAGTAATCCAACATCGAAAATAGTCATGAATATCTAGGTTGCACCATTATATTTATCAATAGTACTGAGCGAGAATTGATAAAATTTTAATCTGCAGTTCTGATTGTAAACTTATGTTTAATGTACTTTAATGATTTGATTTCGACTTGCGTAAATTAAAAACCGTTTAAGACAATATGGAGGATATATTTTAGACGAATCTTCTCTTAAAATGTATTTTTAATTATTCAACTCTAGTTAACAACAACAAATTCTGATCAATTGCAGTAAATGTTTATTTCAATCGTAACAAGTAATGTAATAAATGTATAACACAAGAATGTTGAAGGAATATTTCATTTAACAAATTATTTTTGACATTCAAGTATTTTCTTGCTACTGTTCAAACACCTATTAACTTGGATATACAAAATCGGATTTTCAGTATGTGAGAACTCGAAACAAATACCAAACTCTGATGAAAGAAAAATATTTTCGTGAATTTAAGTTGGTATATCTAAAAATATAAATGCTTTCATAAGAACTAACACAAACGAATTTATTACGTTTTAATACATTGTAATCATAATCAGATTTATAACTCCCAGATATATTTTGGTTATGTAATTATAGAAAAAAATTATTATTTACGGTATCTAAAGAATTGCTCTAAAATTTGTTAAAATCTGCGACTTTTAAGGACGAAAATATAATACAAACCGCAACAGAATCAAATTAATTATTTTTTAAAATATAGTTTCTGTAAGTATAGTATAATATGTGTTATTATTCAATTATTAAATAAGTAGTGACTAATACTAATATGAAACACAATAAACGCAATTAAGTCTACAAAAAACTGCTGTTTATTAACAATGAAATGTTTATTAACTTTTTGACAAGATTGTAAATCAAATATCATTCATTCATAAAGGTGACTTATCAATAAAAATTCATGATCATTGCCTTTACAAATGTAGATTATGAACGCATCATATTTCTACTTCAGGCCGAATTAAACAAAATAAATTTATCAACAGAATTCTTTCCACTTTCAAAATTTAATGTTTATTGCATTACGTATGAAAAATGTTTATAACTATTGGGAAATTTGAATGCTTAAATGCATAAATTAAGATATTAAAAAACAAGTTTCTAAAACGATTTAAATGGGATAAATTTAATTAATTAAAAATAATAAATACAAAAGTACTAAGTAGTTTGGAAAACAATGATCACCTCATGGTAAAAATTGATATAATTATACAATTGTTCACTAACATTATTTAAGCAATTTGACAATGTCGTTAAGCTAATAGATTAGATGTTAGTATATTTAGATGTTAGTAAAAAGCAATAGGCAACTTGTCGTGAGATTTTTCAAAATTGTGAATTGTTATGGAATTGTTACCTGGAATTATTTAAACAACGATTTATTTTTATCTTTTATACATTTATACTATTTTGCTAGGGCATTATTGGATAACTTTTAACTGCGATAAAACGACTTAAAATTCGTATAAAAAATTCTTAGAACGAGGACTTGTCTTCTGATTCTTTTGTGTATTAGTAAAAGTAAAGTAAACAATGATTTTGAAAAAATTAATCAGACGAGAAAAATTAATTTTTACATGAATTCATTACTTAAATAAATTCAATTAAATTACTACTTCGAATTTGTAGTTGAATTTGTCAAGTAATTTTCTTTCAGTGTACGTTTGTTACGAATTTCTGTTACCTGCGTAATTTAATTTTGGTTAATTCAATCTTGATTGATGAAATGTTTAATCAATACACTTTTTATTATCTACATTCAAGAAAGAAATATAAGCATTTCATTAACAAAGCCAGAATATCATATTAAAACGTAATAAAAAGAGCCTATCTCCCCGGTTCAAAGAACGTGCAATTGCACGCATCAACTAAATTTGAAATGAAATAGAATATTCTATCATTGTCCAGAGCTTTCAATCAGATAACGTTATTGTCATAAAACATGTATCGGTAGTTTACCCTTCCCTAGAGTTGCGTAAATCATTCGACCAAAGATTTTTCTACCCACTATATCCATTATGTAGGATAGTTTGTAAATACCATTTCTATTATGTAAATGTCGGCGAATAGATAAAAAAGCTCAAATACGTGTCAGAATCACGTAGCTTATGGATATAGGGCGGACACTCCCCTCTCATTCCCGAGCTGCAATAGGATTACAAGAGACGAAGAACCCATAACAATGAGTCACTTCAGTTTAGACTTACGGGATTTTTCTATATGCCGTAAGTGCGTGCAGCGGTAAAAGTGCCACTTTAAATTTTCACCATTCGAAAGAAATGCACATTTGCAGCGAGGAATTAAGATTTTTATTTGGATCATTTCTTTTACTTTCAACTTCTTTAAAATTATTTTCAAAAAGACATGTAATCCGCAAAAAGATTTTTCCTGATGTACTAATCTCTTAAAATGTGCTTAACAATCAGAAAACATAAAAATAATGTATTCTACAATTTATAATTCGAGTTTCATAAATCTGCTTTCATCTTCAGAAACGTGTAACTGATGTCCACATTTTTCGAACGATAGTTCCTTTTACATTTTCCTTCACGTAGATTTTGATTAAAGTTTTTTGAGGTTCGCAGATTACAAATCAGTTCTCAGATTTTCAAAATTTGAAATGGTGGAATGAAACTAATCAAAACTACAAGTTTTGAACAGAATTAATAGAAAATTTAGTATAAATCCTAAAAAATCTATAATAGAAATGTACAAAATAAAAATCAATAAAACATTTAAGAAATGTTTTTTAAATTTCGTCTTAACGTAAAACGACCTAATGTTAAGGAGAAACTTTACATATTTATCGGCCATATTGAAATTTTGAAAATGTTACTTTAAATTCAATCAGCGACCCCAAAAATTTCCCAATAATAACATTCAGGTAAATTAATTGAACTTTCATATCTCGTGTCAGCCATATTGTATCCGCTATTTTGAGAATGTATCATCAAATTCAAAATTAGCGACTACAAAAATCCCCGAGTAACAAGATGCAGGAGATTTCGATACCAATTAAACAATTTACGATATACTTTAGTATCTTTCAATATTTTGCAATGGATTTGACGAAATATTGGGTCCGACATCTTGAAATATTGAATTTCGTAGCATGATATACCGACTACGCAGTTTTAACGCACTTGTCATTGAGAGTATCGTTCAAATTTTTGACACTCCGGGAGTAGAACTCGATTTTGCGCCCTGCAGCGAAATCTTCGGGTGCAAACTATCGAGTCCTATACCCCTCATATTAAAAAATATCGTACGCAACATGGGCGAAATATCGATCTCCTCACGAGTGTGATTATCACCCTCGCTTCGCTCGTGCGACTAACTTTGCACTCGCCGAAGATCGGTAGTTACGCCCTTGGTACCTTATATACTAATACTATTTTCAAGGTAATATAAATTATCAAATTTGTTTTGTTCTTTTATAATTCACGGCGCCATATTTAATTTCGATCAAAGCAAAATTTCATTTTTACTTCAGAAAGTAAACCACCACGAGAAAGAAAAGACCACGGTCAAAACCTAGAGAAATTGTACTTCAGATAAAAAATGTTATATATTTGGTTAATAATTACGTAGCTCGAAAGTTAACAACAAAAAATATACGATACTGCCAATTTTAACCTGAATTTTAACTAGGAAAATGTTAACATCGTAGACATTTATTTTGAAATCATCCACATACAAACAAATTGACTTTAAATATACTGGTTAATATATTACGACTTACTATGTACCGAAATATACTTTTTTTGCGATCATCATCACCAATATTATTATTGGTTTTTCTAAGTAAGGAAGGTAAGTGTTTAAATTAAATTTAGAAAGTTTGATGTTTAGTAAGAGTGTCACGTTTTCCCAAAACGTATCAAAATACATTATGTATGCTTATGACAAAAAGTTTCTTAGTAAATTTATCAATATCCTTACAGATCAGATACCAATCGAATTTCGTTCTTCTCTTTTAGTTTCGTAACTCGAAGGGAAGCCTTCGAGAGATAAATTTAGTTGGACACCCGTGCAAATGGAATAAAGGACAACTGACAACTGTAAAAATAAACATGAATCAAAAACGCTTAGACTAACTAAATAATGTATAGTGAGGGTTAATAATTTAGCATAAAAAAATTAATTTTTAAGCTATATTTGTTTACCCATGGCATCAATTTATATGCAATCTTTATCCCATATAGAAAATCGAAAACAAGAAACAAATCCACGACACCGATACCACTACTCAATTCGAAAATACTTGTTTTTCGTGCATTCCTGACACTGATCTTTTTGATAACAAAAACTCCTCGCTTTTAGAAAGCTCGTAAAAATATCGGAAACATAGCTTTTAAAGCTCACCAGCCGAAGGGCAGAGATTTGTTTGGAAATTTTCGGAAACGTCGAACGTTTCTATTTACGCGAGTGGAAAAATTATTGTACAAATAATCACGCTTGTATCTTTCTTATCGGTGAGAGTAATCGAAAACAATTTGATTCGTAATTAATCGTAATCGGTTTTACATATTAATCGAAGTGAAATTTACTCATTTGGTTAATGCACTCGAACGGATGGCGCGAAATATAAATCGTTGGTAAATTAAAGAACAATCGTTAATTGCGAAATTACAGGATCAAAATGGACGCTCCTCGAAAACGCGTTTGATAACGCCAATTTAATCTTCCTCGTCAATTACATATGTTTCAATTGATGCTCGTCAATTGAAAATGATTATGCAAATTTGTTGGTAGTCGCACTTCGAAATGCAACACACGCCCTGAAATAATTTGGTCGCGTCATTAACGGTCAAAACGCGACCCAAGTGCGTCGATTTCGAATGTTTTCCATTTATTCGATTTTGAAATTATTTTTTGCTCGTGAAATCTCGGCACCTTGCTGTAACACGCACAGATATGGATAACAGAAATATTCGTGGGCATTTTTTTTCTTTACTCGCGAACATTTCGTTGTTTTGATTTGAGAATCTGAAACCGTTCGCTAGAACCTTTCAACTTGTAGCCGGCGTTAACAGTGCAATAGTTCGAGATTATATTTTTTGTTTCGTTGAAATTTAGAACGGCGTTAAAATCTAGAGTTACTCCAACGAGTGACTCTTTTAAAGACAGGTGGTGCCTGTTGTTGTGTAATCCATCATGGCCTATCAACCGGAAAAATAGAACGTGTTGACAACCCGCAGCGAAGGCTTTTAAACAATTAATTTATCAATCTCTGCATGTATAGAAATCGCCGCTCAAATTCCTCCCGTTTATTTACAACGCGTTGTTTTTTTTCTGCAATCAGTGCACCAACTCTTTAAGAAGTAATAACAACGATAATGCGATCCTGATATAAAAAAGAATCACCTTTATTGCGCTAAAAAGAAAATAAAATTTAATTCAATTGCTTTAATAACGTGTGAATGGGAAAGGAACGAAGCTCAGTTCCATTTTGCAGAACGATGGAGATACTCGATAAGAAGCGATGTTATTCAAATGTATGTAAACGTTACTGAAATTATCACTAAGCATATTTTCTTGTCAATTACAGAGCTATTTATTTTGTTTTGCCTATTTTCTTTTCTATCTTAACATGTATATTTTTTAAATAAATTTTAATGGATTCGATTAAGGCGATTTTGCAATGCTAAAATTATTTGTAGATAACGATAATTACCATTAGGAAAATCACATTAAAAATCATTTTCATGGCTATTTTTATAAGTGACATAATGGACTTTCCTATGACATAAAGTATTTTTTAAATATTATTGGAAAATAAATGTGGAATTAATTCATTAACGCCCACAAGACCAAATTTTGCCATTGAAATTTGGGTTGTGGCCATGCAATTAGTACATTGAAAAAATATTTGGACATCTTATATCTTAAAGGATACTATTTCTAATATTAACATTTTTCGAAATGTCTTTTAACCATGGAAAAATAAAAAATTACTTTTTGTGCTCTATAAACATATTGTCATATGCCTAAAATCGATATGCACTGTTGGACTTGATATTTAGTCCCAGACAGTAGAGTAAGTAGATCGTGTTCTTAATATCTAAATTTTAAATAAATGCAAAAAGCAAACTTAAAAGAAAACAAAATGTCAATCACAATGACAAATTCCTGTTTAAAAGTTGACAATTTTTGGTTGAAACCTTAAAACTTTAGAGAACAATTTTATATAACATTAATATCCTCGTATTACTCACAAAATATCCTCAAATATTTTGCCTTTAGAATATTTTGATAATATTTTTGTTTTTTGTAAAATTCGAAAAATCGAAACTTTGAAAATTATATTAAAACACGTTGGAATATTCTTTAACCAATTTTAAGTGAAAATAGTTTTTTTCTCGACAGAAACAAAAAAATACCAAATGAAATTTTTATGGTAAGTTTTAAATTGCACTAATTTATATACCAGGATAACACCAGGATTATTTATAAGTCCTGGACTTTTGAGAAAAAAGATTGGGTTTTAGAGATAAATTTCGTTGTTGTTTTTTAATAAAATTGAATTACTGTTATTGGTTATCGATATTTTTCATTTTTCGAGACATATTATGAAAAAGTATAAAAAATGCAACAATCTAAGCCCAGACGCGAATGAAAAATTAAAAATTGCGGAAATTCGGACTCTTTATATAAAAAGTTTGCAAAAACTGTTATGTTGACAAAATTCAAAATATTTGTTTTAGAAAATTTAAAAAAAAACACATGTTCCTTTACTTTTCAAGTTGAATGATAAATTTGATTATGAAATTAATTCTTCAGTTGCCAACAGTCTGCCTGCATGCTTTTAAATAGATTCGATCTAAAAATACTCGTTCATTTATCTAGAATCGAAATTCATAAAATACTACAGTTATCCACAAACATGCATATTCTTATTTTGAAACTGTTTCGTATAAAAACAAGCTTTTAGTTAATAGCTCATAAGGTTACACCCAGTGCAAAAAAAATCATTTTCATACAATTTTCAATTGTTTTCGAAATTATAGTCGAAAACTACCGATCCGAACGGTCCTTTTTTCTATAAAAAGCCTTTTAGAAAAGCCGTTTATAGCTCTAAAAACAATGTTTTTCAGTGAAAATCGAACCACTCAGTTTTACTGTCTGATATTTCGTTAAATTCATATTTTTTGAAATCTATCAATCAAATCCTAATTTATTTCGTTATTTCACTAAATCCATTGACATTTTTTGTTTCAGATAATCCTGCCCGCCACAATATTCGACGTACAACGCAACAATAGAATCCGAATTTTTTTACGAACAGTTACAGCACAGCTATAGCTTGTTTTTATAAACAAATTACTGAAAAGTGTAGATATACCCTTTCCTTTCTCACGTATTCTATGGTTTTGTCATTCGAGTGAAACGTAAGTCCTTTAACTGGAAACCAAACTTTCCAGACTGTTCCAAATCAATACTAACGCAACTTCAAGTTGTGTATCAATTTCGAACTACATTTCAAATACGTTACAAAGATGGAGATTGTGCATACGAGATTCTATAATTTTTATAACCGTATGTCTGCAAAATCTGTTACGTAAAAAGGAAAATACTTTTCATATCTCTTGTGGGTCGCTTCATAATATCAGAAACATCACGATTTGGAAGTGATCTTCGTATTTCGTCAAAACTTAGATAATTATACTTCATATAAGATATAATTATTACCTAAAGGAATTTTTGAAATTGTTCTAAACTATGTACACAACGGGATGATAAATTTCAAATCGAACTTTTAAGATAATTTCGAATTAGAATGCCAGAGTAAAAAAATATTTAGTAAATTTTAAACTACATGGTGGGAACTAAATTTTTAGTAGTTTTTGTAACTGTAATACATTTCTTTAATCTCACTATTGTAAGATATAGTTAATCCAACTTTCTTTTAGTCATCTGAGCTTTGTGCAGCGATAAAAATTAGAAAATAATTAATCCCCACCGAGTATCTTAAAATTTAGTTAAATTTACTAAAATTTTTTGTTAGTGTAATTTTTCCGAGTGATAAACGGGAAACTCCGAGTTTTCGTAGACAATTTTGTGACCGTTTGTTGCTCCGTACACTTTCAAGCTGGATTTTTTTATTAATTTCATCGCCCAGAAAATAGCTGAAATTCGGAATTCAATTGTTTAATTAGGTTAAATGATATAATAGATGCAGTTAGAAGAGTATCCGATAGTAAAATCAATATGTTTCCAGTCTATACGCCCGACATTGAAAAAATGGATAAACTAATAGATCACAGCATCAAAGAAGCTCCAAAATAGACTAAAATTTTTCAACTACTTCGGACCAAAAACAAGCCAGAAAAATTATTCCTTAGTTATCTTTAGTGTTTTTAGTGTGTTAAAAAAATTGATAAAACAAAAAATAAACGTTTATCGGCCAAGATATTTATAAAACTTTATATATTTGTATACTAAATATATTATTGTATATTTGTTATTAAGCACATTTACTCATTTAAGAAATAAATTATCAGCTACTAATTATATTTGTATGTTATTTTCCTAAGCAGTTGAAATAAAAAATAAAAAGTTTGATTTTCTTCGATAAGTCTGGTAACAAATTATGCACGTCACGAGTTTTAGGGTTCATATACGTACATACCGTAGGTGTGCCATCAATTTTTTTGTCAACTTTTACGGAGTTCGAAAGTAAAAAAATCTGAGGAATTACTCATATACAATTATATACAATTGGATATATTATACCTGACGCGAGATACCGTAAAAATCACTGACATTACTTATAGCAACCAATTCATAAATAAAATGAAAAATATTAACTGAATCACTATCCACTAGAATAGAAGCCATATATAGTAGAGTCCCGGTATATTGGCCCGTTCGGTTCCTCGCCTTCCCCTCCGGTCTTCTTATATTTGTCAAAAGAAGGGGGGGTGCCGCTTCTCCCACTCCTCACAATCGTGAGACTGTACCTAACAATATGCTGGGACTTAAATATAGCGAGACCCAATTATACCAGACTCCACTGTAATTGCAATAAAAAACATCTTTTATGTTTATTTATTTTTATGTTATTTTATGATGTTTCAAGTTGGCTTTTTTGGCCCCCGAAGTTTCCTTGAAAAGGTTTCATTGATAAATATTCAGATTCTGGCTATTTTTAGCAAAAATCACTATTGAGTAACTTCGTCAGGATTTACAAAATTTTTTATCTTGTCAACTGCATATTTAGTTCACATCGCTTGTATAAAATTGAGAAATTAGTGGGCGTTGCTGGTGACAAGACTTAAATTTGTTTCGGGAGCGGCCAGAAACTGTGGAATTTCATAACAATCATTTGAATCCATGATTTTATGAACGGCGAGGACCGACCGCTGGCACCCCCTAGACGGCGATAGCCTCGGTCTTACTTGTTTCCTGATTTACGTTCATTGATAAAAGGATGAAGCGTATGCTCATTGATATAAGCAGTCGTCGCTAGAATATACGCTGCTCTTTATGACAGCCCGATTACGAAACTCGGACTCGACTCAACGGCACATGCGTGTTTTTTTTACCACGTATGAGTGCGTGCGGATTCTATCATGATGTTAGGTAAGGTTAGGGTTCCCCTTCGAGTCGTTCTTTCGATCGCACGGTTATGTACTCATCCATGCGAGCTCGTATATGAGTTCGACGCTCGCTCGAAGGAGTACGAGAACTTCCGGTGAAACGATCGCCTCCTCCAACGCGTGCATATAATACGACAGAACTTCGGGGCTTCGAACGATTCGCCAGTTGGGAGTCGAGAGCGGAAGTCGACCTTAAACTGTGCGATATATCGAAAGACGCGTCGACGTCGTCCCCTTCAGCGAGCACGCCCACGTTTTGTCACTTCACACGAGAAATAAAAAATAACGACGCGTCAGCGTACGGAAATTTCAAATTTAATCGAATTCAATTTACTCCTCAAACGGACTACGAATTAATTTTCAAGACATTCGCCAGATGACCACTCTTGGCTATTGTTATTATGATGAACCGTTTTCGAGTCGAACAGTTTTTATACGTTGAAAAAAATATATCTGACCAATTTAACCCATTAACACTTGGGAACCCTGGTAGAAATTGCAACCAGATATTAGACTTTTATTATGTAACATTCTTGTGTAATGTCTAAGATTTAGACATTTCTAAAGTATTTTCTTTGGTAATTTTTGGGTGCGCCTCAAAAACCCGACATTCAAAAAACAGATATTTAAAAGAACAGACATTCAAAAACCAGACATTTCAAAATACAGACATTCAAAAACCAGACATTTTAAAATGTACATATTTTGAAAATATAATTAATGATTGAATTTTCAATGTGCTTAATAAATAATGCGGGGATCAAACTGATTTAACCTCAAGTGACCTACAAAATTAATCCCTTGGTCAAACCTATTTGATCTTGAAAAGACCTTCCAGTAAGACCTCAAGGAGTGAGGTTATGTAGTGAAATGTTGGGTTTTTGAATGTCTGTTTTTTTTAAATGTCTGTATTTTAAAATGTCTGGTTTTTTAATGTCTGTATTTTGAAATGTCTGGTTTTTGAGTGTCGGGTTTTTGAAGTGTCTGTTTCGTGATTTGTCTGGTTTTTGAGGTGCACCCTGATTTTGAATGTCTGGTTTTTGAATGTCCGTTCTTTGAAATGTCTGGGTTTTGAATGTCGTGTTTTTTAAATGCCTGGTTTTTTAATGTCTGTATTTTGAAATGTCTGTTTTTGAGTGTCGGGTTTTTGAAGTGTTTATTTCATGATTTGTCTGGTTTTTGAAGTGCACCCTAATTTTTGGCTTAAATGTGTGATTTGTTCAATTAATTATTAGACAGTTTTGCTTGACAATTTTGATCTGTTATTAGATTTCAAAAGCATTAAAATATTACATACAGAAAAATAATTAAAAAATCTAACACCTACCGGGAATCGAACCCGGGTCCACTAGTTCCACATCCGTGAACTTAACACGCGCGGCCACAGCATCGTTACCGCTACGGCGATAAACCAAGTTGACACTTTTACATGCATATTTAGAAAAAATATACATGATTTTTGACTGTAAAAAATGTACACCAATAATTTAAAAATGATTTTGGTCAATGCTTTCTGAAAACATGATATATTTTTGTAAAATACTACGAAAATGTATATATATATAGAAAAAAATCTTAAAACAGCAGGACAGTTTATATAATAGCTTTCCAATTACTGGGTTTCTGTCTTGCCCCGTACACAGAAAAAAATAAGTCTTAAAATTATTACATCTTAAATTCATCATCAGGTGAGGCTTAATTTAAGCCCGAAATTGCGTTAATTTTCTTAAATTCAGTCACTGTTTTGGCTTAAAGTCTTACTTTTATGTGTAGAGTTTATGGCATCTAAGTTAGACGAATCTTATTTCAAACCAAAATATCGGCTGAAAGTCAGTTTTGTTATCTGAAAGTAAGATTTAGCCTAAATATTGACTGAATTTAAGAAAATTAACGCAATTTTGGGCTGAAATTAAGCCTCACCTAATGATGAATTTAAGTTGTAACAATTTTAAGACTTATTTTTTTATGTGTATGTTAGAAGTCACTATATCGTCATTTAAAATAATTTTTTTGTAGAATTATTAGAAAAACTAAATTTGTGCAATTCAAGTCAAAGCTTCACGTCCAACATTTAGTTGGTACGAAAGGGACATAACTTAGAACAGCTTCAACGTACATTTAATAGATAAAAATGTTCTGCATAAATGTACATCTTTCATGCCTAAGAATTATACAGAAATGTGAGAATTTTTCAGTTAAGGTATGTTTTGCTTAATATTAGACAATTGTTGGAAATTTTGTAGACAATTTCATTTTATACATTTTTTAACCAAAATATTTGCCTAAAAGTTAGTTTTAATCCATCAAAAATTCTTACAATTTCGACCAGGGAAACCATTCTGAACTTTCAATGATGTTTTGTCTTACTGTCTAACTGGTTTAGAAAAAAAATCTTCATATCGCATTTTTAGAAGTTTGACGCATCCTCTTTCAGATGGTTATGTTAAAATAGACTTGGAATGATATGAAAATAGTGGTTATATTAGGCAACGAGTGCACTTTACTCACGCCATCAAGTTGCATATTCTATTTTATGTACGGATTTTTTCAAATAGAAACTTTACGCATTCCATCTACTTCACGCACTGAATTTCGCTACTTCACGCATAACAAATCTGTGCATAAAATATCGTAGGTGACTCGTACAGTGCGTGAAGTTATGAACTCTTTGCATAATATAAAAATACCCACGATTTTTCTGAACGTAAAGTAAAATCGAGTGCGTAAAGTTCATTTTACGAACGAATGTACTTTACGCATCGAAAAGTCGTGCATAAAGTTATAAAAATTGAGATTGTAATATCTCTATCTTTTTTTAAAAGAGTGGAATTTTCGTGTTATATACTATACTAATATTTTTCTTCTGCAATGAGCAAATTCCCAAACAGTAAAAACATGTCTGAATGGTTATTTAACAAAATTATACTGCAATATAGGTGTCTTAAATAGAACAAGAACTAAAAATATCAATTTATCGATTTACAATAATTGCCGTGATTTTAACGAAATTGGGAACGTAAAAGTTATGCATTATTTACAATTTTTACATTAATTTAAAAAAAAAACTTAAATTTTAAATTACTTTGAAAACAAGGACGAATGAATAAAGAAACTATATAGGCAAAATAGCCGAAAATAAAACTTGGGATTTAACAGCCGTTGCGTCACCTGGGATATTTTAAATGTCATAAATGGGTAGGGTTTGCCTATCCATATGGTTTAGGGTATTTATAACAGTGTAACTACACCCTGAAGAGATAACGACTAATTGATATTTCGTTTTAGAACCCGTAGGGTATATGAAACGAGTTAATGTAATAAGACAAAGAAATCTCTTTTTAACAAAAATAACCGGGTTGCACATGTGCCACTTAAGATCTATTTTTTTATATCATTAATACGGTCAATAATTTCGAAAAAATATTGACGGACATTGTTGTTTTAATTGCATTACACATATTTAAAAGCAATATTAAATATTTCAATATATACCGCCCGACAATATTTTTTAAATCAAAATAACAAATATTTCTCGAATCATTTTAAAATAACACCAATTTTAATAAAAGTGTATCAATTTCGTGTAAACATGATACCGAAATTTATTTACTTCTGTACAATGGAAGTGAATAAGTTTAATCATGACGTTTAACAAATAATATTTGTTCATTTTAAATAACTGAAATTAAATAATCGACAATATTTCGTGCAATTTTCGTGCAATGAAATTAAATAATATTTTACATGATGTTTTAACACAAATATTTTATTTGCAGGAAGTTATGCGCAATGCAATATTGTTAAAACAGATAAACATTGCAGTAAATGTTATTACTTAAGAATTAAAGGATACATAAGCACTTAAAATATAAACTGGCTTCGACCATACGTTTTATGCATTGTGCAGGGTTTGGTGGACCTAATTATTTAATTGGCTATAGTAAGAAACTAAAAATGATTATTTTCAAAACTTCTAGCCCCGGTATATGCTTGCTGATTTACAAATAAAGAACTACATGTATAATAATAACTGTTAATCCGACGTAAAATTGTGCTATTATTCGAGTTATATATTATTTTGAAAACTTAATTTTTTGACTACCTTCTGTATTTGAAAATTTCAATAGCTTGACTTCAAATTCATAATCAGTGACGCCAAACACTCCAGGGTATACATTTTTCAGAGGAAATACACAGTGGTAAAATATCTGCCTCAAGAATTTAATGCAAATGCTCATGACATTAATAGGACATCGTAATTTGAAATTGGCGTAACTTGATGAAGAAAAATCTTAATTAAACCTGGGATTCTCAAATTATATAGAAAGAATAGTATTTTATGCTCCAACTAAAGGAAACCTCCTAAATATATTGTGTACTTAACCTCAAAAGTAGCAAAAAACTATTCTGGCGTGCATAACCTCAAAATATTTTAAAATCCTGGTGAAAAATTCCCGAAGAAATGACCCTGTACATTAAAACAATAAAACGATGTTGGCCTATGCAATCGATTTAATAGAAAAATGTATAACTGAAAGGGTTAAGTAACATTTCAAAATCACTTTAGATATTACTTAATTCTTTTAAGTAGACATTTTTATGTAACGTTAGAGCATAGAACTTCTTTACTGGAGAATTTGTGCCTTTGTTGACTATGATTCTAAAATAAGAAAGCCATTATGGAAATGACTGACCTGTTTTATTATTGGAAATTAACATTTAACTAAAAAGATAAAAAAGAACATTCATATTTTACAAACTTTGATTTATCATAAATCAAAATGAATTTCGAACTTTGTACACCGAAAAGCCACAAGTGCAAAGGTTCCTATAATTAATGTTTAAATAATAATAAATCTCTCGTTTCACTAGTCATTGAGTAAACAATTATATGTGGCAACGCTGCGAATCGAAACTGATTTCGAACTGTAATTTATTGATTGATTAAAATTTAAACTTTTCACATGTTGCATCTAACAATTAGAAGAGGAAACTAAACACCGAATTCTATTCTTCGAAATCTATACTTTTTCTAATTTTTGTACCGATCTTGAATAATGTAATAAAAGTCTTTTAGGAAAAAATCATATCATTTTAAAGTCTCAAATTCTGCATCACCATAAGCTACCATAGTAAAGAAGCATTTTATATTATTTTCTAGTAACTAAAAGGTCAATAACTCTGAGGTTTCGCACATATAGACTAAATGTTTTTTCTTTAATATTCACAATGATCTGGAATAAACTTTCGTAAGACCTTAAAGTGTTAGTATATAAAAAATATTTGACAACTAATGTACGCCAACTTTTACTATGTATTATCGACAAATCGTTTTGTTAATTGGAAACAATAAACGGTTAAGTCATTAATTAAAACAAATCTGACATTTTTAACGAAAAAAATTTGCTCTCGCATCCCAAGTATGCAAATTTCCGCGTCGTTGATAAATTCCCTAGATAACGATATGAATCGTTTGTTTGCAAATATTTAATAACAGTATGTAAAAATAAAAGCTCATTTAATGAAATAGTGGACGACGAGATTGTAATCTTTACGACACATCGTAAAAACGAAGATTAGATCCTAATGAGTTTACGTTTTCTTCCTAGTTGAGAGAAGAAGAGGAAAAGATTCCGTTTTCAATGAATCGAGGTCGTTTAATCAATTTGGGATAAGGTTGTTCAAGCGGAATAAGATACGTTCAAGATAAGAAGGTTTAATTACCCACTTACTGCTAGCGTACGCATTGTATGTTGCATTTTTATCCATTGTGCACACGAAAAGTATCACAGTAAATTCAGAACATTTCCGTGAATAAGGAAACCATTTTTGTAACTAACTTATTATTAAACACAATTAGTTGATAAATGTACTTTGAAAGTCGAGAAAATGCGATAAAATTTGATTTTAAATCTGGGCAACGATTGCGAGAAGTTGGGCCGTTTAAATATAACACTGAGTTTTATTGAATTCCACTGCAATTTATATGTCGCTTAAAGCCGAAAATCAATCTATTTTAATAACATTATTGAAACACTTTGATGAAAATTTGCTTATTTCGTCGCATGACAAAATTCTTTATTAATCACGTTTCCCAGTCTTTTTTGGACCTGAAATTGTAACAAACATTAAACCCTTCGTGATATTGTAAAAAAATCTGTCTGTCGAGTTGCACTAACTTATACGATTCTAACCACGAAACCGTAAAATACTCGTCGTTAAATTGGAAAGGTCTCACAATCTAATTCGCTTGACGTTGCTAAACGTGGAAAAGGTCTTCTCTTTCCATAGACTGTAACCCTGTAAAATTTACGTATGTCGGATTTGCGAATTTTCATGTATGCTTTTACAATTTGAATTTGACAAAATAAATGAATTTTAACGGTTTATACATCGATATTTGTTTGTAAGTTTGACCATTTCCACATTTCAAAAATGCAGCAAAAAACCAGACTTTTCATTACTGATCTGATAAATTTTATAAGAATGAATGTAATTTTATAACATTTGTATATTTTTTGCGTAATTTTATATAAGACTATATAAAATAATGTCCCAAAAATTCTAATAACTAAATGTGTAATAAGATTTATTAGAACTTCATCCTGAAAACTTACGTCTCATTTCTACAGTATTTTTTTGTCTTTAGCATTATTTATGTTTTATATCATCATTGCTTGGAAAACATTATGTAAGGTGCCATCAACCGACATTTAAGTTTCTTTTTTTTCAAACATTTGTTCTGTTTGGTTGAGCATTTATTATCTTTTTTACTTACGAAAATCATCAGAGAAGAAAAAGGAATTTTATTTATAATTTGGTTGGATGCAGAATCATATTAGGAGACACTTATAACTTTTGGAAAAAAATTCGCAAGCAATTCAGATTTTAAAAATTGAGTACAAAAGTTTTATTTTTGATGCAGCAGGGGTGCAATTTATTTAATGCCCCAGGAGGTGTGAAATGAGCATTTTGCGCCCCAAAATCGAGGGGTAAAGACATTTTACGCCTACTGCATCAAAAAACAATGTTTGAATCTCAGGCGTAGAATTTTCACTATCATAGGCCTCGGTCGACTTCGCCGTCCCTCGGGTTCTGTCGTCGAGGCTAATACTCCATTTTACACCCTTGATACAAAAATAACTATTCTATGCCTTTCAGCTTTTTTCGGCTCTCTAAAGGTTAACTACTGCACTTTTTCTACTAAATTTTTTTCAACTTAGATAGGCTTATTCAGTACACAAAATTGTAATGCATGATCGTTTGTTTTTAATGTTGGTCTCCATAAAACATAAAAATAAAAATACAATTTTTCTGACGGCCATTTGTAACTTAACAATGTAATATTTGTGGCAATATGGAAAAAAGGCATGAGTCCATCATTTTAGAAAACCGAAATACTGTACTTTTAAATGTAGCAAAGCCTAATTCTTCTTTTTCAATAGGCTGAGAACGGAAAAATAAGGTTTTATTTATAAAAAAAGTCCAGAATTTAAATCTTCATTTTTTAAAAAGGGCACAAAAGAATAAATCCCTGACCATTCATTTACTAAATTCTATTGAAGGTTATAATTATATATTTCATTTAAATAATGTTCCTTCTCTGAAACGTATAGATTTTATTAATAACTTAATCTGTAAATGATCATATGTATCCGATAGATTAAATTATGACATTTGGCAACGTTAACGTCTTAACGTATTTTTGCAAAAACTTTTACTTTCATTTCGATATCTAAATTCATGCCACTGCATAAAAGTAGTAAGTTATCTATGTGAAATGAAAATATTGATAATTTTTAATGTATATAAATTACTTGTCAGGCATAATGATTGACAACAGGCTAATTATTAGATTTACATAGAAGATAAGTTTAATTATTAATGTTGCCAGCAGTAAACCTACATATAGATTTTATAAAAGTCAATACATGAAAATAAATGATACTTCTAATATCGCTGTAGAGTTATTAAAAATATGAAGATTAATGTTACTAAGAGTGGGTTTACATGGCTAATCATTTCGATTGATTTTACCAATTTCACAGATTTACTACTTGATAAAATAAAATATGTAGTACGTTTCTCGAAATTTGGATCTGTATATTGAGCAGAGGAAAATAGAAAAATATTACAGTATCAATATAATTTTTTATTCGTAATGAAAAGTTTATTTATCTGATAAAATTAAATTATACAGTTATATTTATACATAAACTATACAGTGCACAAGTTTTCACACTAAATAGAAATTTACTGATAAACAATTTTGTCAAAAAGGAAATACAGCTGCTCTCGAATTATTTTATAATCATTAGAAAAAATAAAATATAACACGACGCATATCGTTGAATAATATTAACCTCATATGTCACATTCATATATTTGAAAATTAATTAAAGTCTGAAACTTATACAAGTGCTATAAAACAGCCACGTTAAAAAACCATGACACGATATTAAATATAAAGCTTTCAAAAGAATTGTAAATGTAAAGCGTTACGAAGTTGACTTTTGTATCTGTTATTTTATTTGTCAGTAGCGAACGAAAGGTTCGTTTTAGTCCGTCATTCATTTCCAAAAATAGAATCACTCATCATGACGAGTTACGAGCACGCCAGACGGTCAGAGTTCCATCGGAGAAATTTGAATGTCTGAATATCGAGCATTGCTAATTCGTCTGTTATTTTATGGATATTTTTTGTATCAAATAATAAAATATCTTTGTAAAGTATTCGCCACAACTTTTAGACTTCAAAATGCAAATTTTGACAGTATTTTTTCAAAAGGATATCTCAGATTTTTCAAATACCTTGGAGAAATACACGTCTGAATTACAATTATGAAAAAAGAAATTTTAATTCGTTCAGTTTACACAAGATTAAAAAAAATGTTATTTATCATCTTGAAGAAAAATACAAAATTTAATAATATAATACTTACTAATATACATTCGTAATTTAGAATTCCGCACTTTCAATCAAACCTATCTCTTCTTTTATTTATATAGCTTTGATTTGCGTGGCCGTGAACATATAGACGTAGATATGTTATTGTTTTATAGAACCTAAGATTTTGACAGTTTATGATTAAACGTTCATAAAATAACATCACTTGTATTTGATTAAAAGTAGAATAAAACAATACAATAGTATTCATTTACTGCATTATTAGTAACATCCGGGACAGTTTTCGTTTCTTATGAATCTCAATCTTTCTATTATCGATAGAGCGAGTAATGAGGTAACGATTTCTTTAAATGTAATGTTCAAGACAATAACTATTACGGACACAATTGACTTAAACGTAAGTGACGGTACTGAGCGTAGGGTTTTTTTTCCTACGCCATTGCATATCCTAATGGGGGGTACCAAATTTGTGGAGGGGGGCCTAATAGAAATACATTGTAAAGGTCCTAAAATGGCGACGATATAACCTGTTGTAAAAATATCATAAAGGCTATTCTCGAAATGGAATATATAAAAGTACCAATTATGAGATGTGGAATCAAGCTTATGGGGCTATAATTGTCTCACTTCTAAATAGACAGTAAGAGCGGAGTCTCGCTCTGTGCTTGGTTATTGCTGGCCCTCTGGTGGACAAGAAGTTTGGAGGTTCGCAATGTAGAACTTTATGTAAACCAAAAATGAAATACCTGTCGATAAAGCGAATTCCTATCATTCGAAATTGAGCGTTTCCATCATGGACCTAATGCCTTAGGTCCATGATTCCCAGCGATGAAATTTGTGCTAGCAATGGTTAGAGACAATTGTTTTTGGAAGGAAACGAATTTTCTTCTCCTAGTTAGAGAAAAGAATAAGTTCAAAATAAACAACCAAAATTTAAAACTGGAAAATTGTGAAAAGATTTTAAAATTCCTCAATGAAACAAATAGGTACAAAAGACTCAAACTGGCAAATTCGCTCTGTCCGATTAGAAATTGTCCATATGAGATTGCCTGACTATTGGGATCTGATATTCGGCGCTGTTGCCAACAAAGTTGCAAGCTTTCAACCTACATATTAGCCGATGGCCCAATCACCTTTCTCCAAATGCAAGCTTTGAGTAGTTTGAAAACCAGCTACCACCAAATGTCATATCCCAATATACCAAGGTCTGATCAGCAATATAACATTCGATCTTATCAGCACCTGACGAGACTCCATGATGTCAGGCCTTGATCAGTTGTTTTAAGCACCATTAATATCTTTGTTGATATAAGCAAGAAAATCAAAAGAAACATTCATGTTATTTAAAAAACAAAGAAATGTTCTTTATTATGTCTTGTAATTAAGTAACTACTAAGCATTTCTATATCTAGATTTCATACTTATATTTTAAAATATTGAATTCCAACTTTTCATTGAAAAATATTAATTGTAAAACACTTTCTGAATATGTGATCAACTAGTTGGGACTTCGAATACCAGTCTAGTGAAGGTGGCGCATCAAAACTCCTGATAAACCGAGACTTATTCAATCTTGATCATGTATTAAACGAGTGTATTTGATAAGGCGTGCCTTAATAAAAATTAAAGCCTGATCAATATCCAGGCAGCCTAGAATGATGTTGTGCTCAGGTGTATTATAATTCTGCAAAGTCATAACCAGTCTATGTATTCTTGTCAGAACAAAAGGAATAGCCTGAACCTGCAAAAGAAAAGTACCGATCCATAAGAGGAAGTCCATGATAACTTCATCTCATCTAGCTAGTATACGTCAGGATTATATTACCAGAACTATCGTTTGATCAATTTCCGTTAAAATCCCTCTAAAATTATTGAAATCTCGTAATCCTTAACCATCTGGGTACATCACTTCTATCTAAAATTCCACCCAACACCAATGTTGATCAGCGACTAATTTACATATGACTAAAACAAACAAATATCAATTATCAGAAAATGTCTTTAAAGACAAATTCTGGAACCATAAAGCTGTTTTTCGCTATATTTACTGGACGACAGTGACGTCACTGCAAACCGGTGAGAGCATCAGGTTGGGATTGAATTTCCCGCGTCAGGCGACTATCCCTTCAGGCCATGAGCTTTTATTCGCCTCATATCCCATTTATATCGTCCATCTTTCTCTCTTATTTTTTATGTCGCTTCACACAGACATTTTTGTCAGTCATCTCTTAACTTTACTCCACACTCAAGGCGTCGCTCACCTGATGACGTACAAACACATAGACACATTCATGCGTAAACGCATTTGGCGTATGACGTCGCGCCGTATGCTTCTCGGAATTCGAATGCTCCTTTCTTGCGCTGGGTTTGACATTCCGGCAAATAGCCAGACGCGAAACGGTGTATTTCCTTAGGGCGTCTCTTTTTTGAAACTTCACCCAATTTGGGCTGTACGCCGAAGAAATATGACCTTTTTCGATCGTTCGTTTATCCTTGAATGAACGTTCAATGTGTCATCGATTCTTTCCATCGCCACGAGAAGCACGTTTGTGGCCCGGGATTTATATCGCGCTATGAATGTCGAATAAAAATTACTTTATTTCGAAGAGCCACACAAAAGTACCAATTTTTAAATCGAAATTTTTGAAGATATCTATTGTTGGACAGTTTTAAGACGTGACTTATATTTTCACTTTGGCCTAAATGGAAATGAAAAAATTTAGATAAAAATATTTTCCCTTTAAAATAACGAATTTTTCTGAAGTCGAGAATATCAAGATATTGACAGCTTTTTAAACCATCACAAAAGATGAACGTTACATACTCAAGGTTACTCTAAATAGACCCGAAAGACTTGATTAACTACGGGTCCCACTAATTACAGAGTGAATGATTACATCTTATGGAAAGATTGTTCATTAATTTATTCTCAAAATATTGTAGATAGAGTGATTAAATGTTGATAAATGATAATGCGAAGAAATTCTGCTTCTTATCTGGACAAACAGTTTTGTTCTGGTAGGATATTAAAAGCGCAACAAAATTAAAAACATAGTTTAGATAAATCTGCATCTTGGTTTTTCTACCCAAGTACGTCGTTTATAGTCCCTAACTTAAATTAGTGAATCTCAACAATTTAGTTAAAACGCACAGAAACATACTTCATACAGATTAGGTAAGTATACTAACGAGATAAGAAGTGATTGGATACACTTGGCACTGAAGCTAGCACTGAAGCTGGCAGCCGGATTCCAGCAGCCACATTATAAAAATATTATAATAAAGTTATAAAATAATAAAAATTGTAAATTAATTTATAATGGATAGTTATCATAAAAACATTACCATTTATTTAATATTATGCAATAGTCTTGAATGTCAAGGTCTATCTGCTAGCATGTCCCACACCCTCTATTCAAACAAGTCTTAATTGACAGTTCAACATGAATATAACTGAAATTCAGAGCATGAAAGTTTTAACCTATTACACTCCAAAATTTCTTGTAGTGTAATAGTAGATTGTGCAACTAGGGAGCAAAATAGGTGTTTGCCGATGAGTGCGAGTTTGACGCCGGAGCGAAGGGAGGACTACAAATACCTATTCTCCCTTGTTACATGCACTTACTTGCGTTGGTATTTCTTAGTCATCAAAAGGGTAAAAAATTCCAATTTTGTGATTTTTCGCGTTTATCTCATTTCGATAAATAGTCGATGAAAGACCTCTACAAGACAGTTGTAACCCTTCAAAAAAACGAACAATTAACTCTTAATTGAATGAGATTCGATGAAAATTGAACCTAAAAGGAACCTCTTAACAGCACAAAGTTGACGAAAAACGGCTTGATATTCGCAAAACGCGTTTTTTGTCATTTCCAGGGATTTTAGAAGCTTCTTTTGGGTTCAATTTTTACCTAATAGCCTCGTATTATGGTCCAAAATGTAAAAAATTAGCACATAATATTGAATCAAAACATTGAGACTAAGGTAGTTTTTATGCTTTTCTTTGAAAATGCCAACTAATATAAAACCCATTTAAAGAGTACATTGTTATGTATAGGATTAATTTGTAAAGATGACTATATAATAACCATTTCTTAAATAGCAGTGACATAATCTTTAATAACTATCTTCAATTTGGATTTTTTCGACTTGATTTCTTATCAATTTTTGGATCAGGATTGAGTAGCCCGATATGATAAATTTGAGGTACATTAAATGTACTCTATGTTATATTTAATCAAGATTCATGCACATTTGTGAATAATTATTAATAATATTAAATGATTTTAATCGATTGATAGAACTGGCCGCAATAAACTTTAATTTAGGTTATTTTCTTAATTTCATAGTTATTGTAACATTTCTTACGTTGTTTGTTAATATTTTACCATGTTCACCGATTATGTGAATGTTTGACTCCAGACAAATCTTTTTTTTTAATTATTTTGGCTTTTAAGATCACGGAAGTCTATTTTAGCCACTCGGATATATACCTTGTTGTTTTCCAGAGGCAATATGTTTACAATATGGACAAATCTGTTTTTAAACGGGATTTAAAGGATTTGGGACCTATGATTAAGTCTGACTACTGAGAGTTTCATTTCTATTAGGATTCACTATATATAATTATATACATTTTGTTGTGACTGAAAAATATTTTAATTTACTGTAATTTAGTCATCAACAGGTTAAGTTATTGATTTTGTCATTAATCATTCGTCACGTATGAAACATATTTTTGGTATTGAAACGTTTATGCTTGTTTTACAACAAATTTTAACAACAAAATTAATCCGTGTTGAGACTGTGTATTATACAGTCAAGTTACAATAGAAAGAATTTATGTCAATAAACTAAACAATACTAATTTATTACAACAAGATTAAAACTGACATCATCACATATAATTTGTTTTAAAAAAAAAGTTTTTGATTTGCAGAATGCACCTTAGTGCACTAAAAATATTTCCTTTCGAAAAAAAAGGAAAAAATCATTATAACAACTTAACACACCTGAATGAATATTTAGGAAATTTAAGTATACTCAAATGAATAAAAGAAATCCGTTGAAGTTAATTTTAATGTACTTCAATTAAAAAATGTATTCCTTTGAATACATTTAAATATTCTGAATTTTGTTTAATAACTGTATAATTTGTATATACTAGAGAAAATTCTACATCAATAACTGAACTTTACCCAAAATGTTAATTTTATGTTTAAAAATGTTGCGAATTTAAAAAAATAATAAACAATATGATTTTAAGTCAAACCATCCAAATATCAGTTCAAAATTACTCTTGGAATATATAAATCGTTGATTCTCGATTCAAAACTTTCTATGTTAATTCAGCTTGTTTCTTTTTGGCGTTGCTAAGGACATTCAAAATCATTTATTTTCGATTAGTGAACAGTGGGTAGCGAAACGAACTGGGGATACAGGAAACGGAACCTTTTAGAGGGGTTGGCGGTTCAAGGCCATACAGGGTCAATGCTTCTAGATTCACTTCAATATATAAAGATTCTCAAAATTGATCAAATGTTCGGCCATTAATAAAATATAATATTGCACAACCTGAATATCGCTATATTGCAGGGGGAAGTAATTTTAATTATTTTCGAGCTTGTATATTGCTTTTCATGTAATTATCTGGCATAATTTTAGTTATGATATTCAGAAAATTGTTCCCTTCTTGGGTATATTTATAGGTTGTCTTTAAAGTACAATTAGTTAAATAATCTCTTTTTGCAGATATCAAACAAAAAACTTGTTACAAAAAAATATATATATATATATTACCAAACAATATTGTTGGTATTTAAAAATAATTATTTGAATGAAGAAAATGTTCTGTTACGTCACGTAAGATTTACTGTAAAGAAGAAACAATGCTAAGTGCTATACATGCTAAGTATTTTTTGCACAATCGATTGCATAACAACAAGAAATTTTTTGTTGTCGTAATATATTATTCAGAATAAATAACTTGTGTGAAAAATAATTATATTTCACAACTTTTTTGAATAAATGTTAATCTCATTTGGTTTTTGCCACAGATTTTGGCTATATAAAAATGACAAATTATGTAAATATAAATACAATGAAATACACTTAAAAAATGTTTAGAAATTGACAGATATCAGTTACAAAAGTATCGCAATTTTCTAAAATTAATTTATTTCCGAACTACATCTGATATTTTTAATACGAAACAAAATTACAAGTTGATAAAAATTAAAATCTCGAAACTACAACTAATATTTCTGTAGCAATATCTTTGATTTGACAGGTGTACAAAATGCCTGAGGATAATTTCCAAAATATGTGATAAAGTTTAATTTACTCTTACAGAAAATTTTGATACGTTTCGTAATTTTCAGAAGCTGTTTAGTAATTTTAAAACACGGATTTACAATTTTCAAAAGCAATTTTTACAGTTTATTGCCCTTGTTTTCACAAAATCAGGAAATATGTGATACATTTTTTATTACACTGATTTCGTTCTTTTTATACTTAACATTAATAAAATCGTAATATTCGGTAAATTTGTCATATGGTCCTTAAATTTCATATAAAATAGACGCAATCGCCATTTCAGCAACGATCAATTGGAATATTGCGATATTTTTGAAACTGAAAAATGTCATAATTTGTCCGGAAATTTTTTGCAGTGCAGTTAATCTCATATCTTAATTTGAGATATCTACTAATCAGCCATTGACGAAAACACGTTGTGCAAATGATTTGTGTATTTCATTAACGGTAAATACAAAAATAACGAAATTAATGCAAACCAAAAAATGTGTAACGTCTTTACTAATTTTAGAATTTCTAGAAAGATTTCATTATGAAAATTATTAAATCGACTCTGAAAATGACAATACCGTCTTTTATTACGAAACGTATCAACATTTTTAGTAACGGTAACTGCATAAAACTTCTGTTACTTGTTTTTGAAGTCTATCGAGATACTATTGTTTAAAGTATAGTAAATAAGATAATGAAATCAATTGTTCCGCTATTAAATAAAAAAGTGTCAATAAACAACAAACGAGATGCGTCAATATTGAACATGAGAATGATCAATGATTTATGTACCTATATAATGAAACCTAAAATTATGAAAAATGAAAATGTTTATAATTTAGAAATGATAAAAAGAGCATAAAATATTAAAAACAACAAAAAATATTGAAAGTTTAAAATTGACAATAACGTGCAATATGGAAAACTATAAAAAAACTTTAGAATAGCGTAAAAAAATTATACGTTCCCGTTTGCGCAATAAAAAGAAATAAAAGAACTTCTCGTGATCGAAGTCGTTAAAAGTAGACCGTTAAAAATTATCGTAGAGGTCGCGATATTACGTTTTCTTGCAAAATGCCACCAAACATAGTTCCAATTTGCGGTAATTTTTACAGTTAAGTTGAACTAATTCGTATTAGTCATAACGCTACGACCGTTGGTGAAATACGAATATCCTACAACAGTGTAATATCAAAGTGGATATATTTTCTATTGTTTTCTACCTCGTTGTTATTATATCCATTGTATTTTTTTTATTTCACTATTATTTCTATAGCCTCTCGCAGTACCGTCAGGTGCTCCACTCCTGTAAGGTAGACTCGTTATTGCGTTCTGCCTGCTGTACATAGATATCCCCAGCTATATGCGTGAAACTTGATTACAAAACTTATCTCTTCATCTATTATTTATTTGAATTCTTTATTATAGAGTAGTCACCGAGTGACATTGGCGTGAATGAATGAACTATTTTACTGGAAACAATGGTCGAATGGGACAGAATTATTTACTTCTGTCAATTTTTTATTTTCATTTAAGTGTTAGTTTATTCATAATTTTTATTCACTTTTAGCAGTGGTTGCTAAGTATTCGGAAAGGATGATTTAAAATGTTTACTAATGTGAATACGGTATGACAGTTAGCTGCGGTAGCTAAATTTAAGCTACCGAATGACAGACAAGGACTGAACAAATTCTCTTATTTTTTGCAAACTGTCTATTGCCATAAGTTAACTTTTTAAATGCGTCAATAAATCTGCTTATAGCTTGAGTTAACAGTTGAATGTTTTTCATATAGGTTTTTATAGTATATCACTATTGCTTCTTGTAATTTTGGAAATTTGAATTAAAATATGCATGTATGGAAAAAAGTTCTGAAATGTCAATTGACAAAAGTAAAACTTGTGAAATCATTTTTGTTCAAATCACACAATAAAAAGTAGATACCAACATCGGGAACACTTTAAAAACCCGACACTACAATAACCCAACAATCCACAACCCGATAATCCAAAACCAGACAATTAAAAAAACCATTAAGAAATTCTATCCGATTCTAATCGAGCGTCTGGTTTTTGAATATTGGAATTTTGAAAATCGGGTTTCCAAATGGGCGATTTCTCAGGTGTTATTTTTTATAGGTTGGGTATTTGAGGTATTCACAAACCACGACACTTTAATATGAGAGTACCTAAAAAATGTACCATTCGAAAACCGGAAATCAAAATTTAAATGTGGGCTGTTCGGGTGCGGGTCGAAAAACCGACAAATAAAAGAGCTGATAGTTCAAAAAAACAACAGTCAAACAACCGAGAATCAAAAAGCCGACAGTCAAAAAACCGACGCTTCAAAAAATGCCTGTTGATGTGTCTATTTTTTTGTGTCGGCTTTTTGACTGTTGGTTTTCTACCCATCGACTTTTTGACTGTTTGTTTTTTACGTGTCGGCTTTTGAACTGTTGGTATTTTACCTCTCGGCTTTTTGATTTGACGGTTTTTCTACACGCACCCGGATTTTTTTAGTATTCTTAAAACAAAATGTCGGGTATTTGAGATATCGGTTTTTTAACGTCTAGTTTTTAATTGTCGGTTTTTTGGTATTCCCAAAATCTCCCGATCAACCTGATGGTTCATAAATTCGACATATAAAAATCCCGATACTCAAAAACCTGACTGTGAAAAATGTATGTTTGATTTTAGACATTTTTAGTTTCATTTTGAGATATTGAACGTCAGGTTTTGGTCATTGCGATTTTGTCCTGTCGGGTTTATGGTACATCAATTTTTTGAGTTATCGTGATTTTCATAATCAACAATATTAAAATTTAATTTACATTTACGAAAATTGGTAAGCTTTATTATTTAATTTGAGCCAATTAAGCACTTAACTAAAATATTAAGGCATTAAAATAACTAAGGCATAATAAAGTGTCATATGACCTGATTATAATTAAATTGTTTCAAGATCGTAATATTGCGAAGTGGCCAGAGGGCGCGTAGCTGTGTTGAACGAAAATTTGACCGGCAATCAAAAGGCCCGGGTTCAAATCCCACTTCTCATCTTTATCATCATTAAAAAGAAAATGTTTCTAACAAAAATTAAAATAATATTGCAAAAATAACGTCTGTTTACTCGTTATAAGCCCAACATCCTATATTTACTTATATAAAATATAAAGGGAGCATAACAATTTATTTTATTGCAATGTTAGGGACATAGAATTTCTTTAATAATTTCCACATTTTAGTAGCGGTTAGAGTAAATTAGATAACTGTTTTGTTATTTGAACATTCCAGGAATTTTGCCTCACACCTTCGAAGCATTAAGACATTAAAAATATATTAACTAGTAGGATATTACTTATTTATTATTGATTCGCATACAAAATATAATGTAACGTCTGCCAAGGACAAAAATTGTACCATTTGTTAATTTCGAAATTATTTTTCACTTGGATATAGAGTTTGGCAAGAAATTTATAAAAGCGGCTGAATTATCACAACTCTATTCTTTCGACACCCTTTAGATTAAAGTATTTTTTTGATAAGATATAGTCATTCATTTATCCAGTAAACTAATATTTGTTCAAAATTGTCATAAATACTTAACATTTAATAAAATTCGTCTTTAAAAAAACAATTATTACAATCGTGTTATCATTATTTTATTGGAATGGCAGACTATATAGGTAATGAATGATAATTGCATTATTCAAATAACCATTTCCATGTTACAGAAATAGATGTTTCAAACGAAGTTACATTTTTAAAAAAATTGAAACACAATTAAAAAAAACACTTCAGTATTTAATTTGTAGAGCAAATGAAGCCAAAATAAATAATCACAAACAAAGCAAGGTAAAAAATGGAATCTTTTCTGTATGCGTAGTTCAAAGTAAGTAAGAAAACATCTATATAAAGTACAAATAGGATATATACACGTCTTTTATGTTTCAGTAACAGCGTTGCCCAAGTATTACGATCAATGACCTTTTGAGTGAATAAAGAAAGCTTGTGGCGAGTGCGCGTAATTCGTATCTCTTATACCACGCATTATGCATGCAACATTTGAAAAATACAATTGAATTCGTGCAATTTATACATTTAACAAAACCGTAACTAAATTTAACTTAATATTTTGTAATTTCAAAAATATTAATTCAATTAAAGAATTATTTAACATTTTTTTAAATATGTTTTTGAATTAACCAATAGCAAGTTGAATCCACAAAATATTTTTCAAAAAATTCAATATTTTACAAAAATTTTTATTCAAATTATCACAAACCAAGTGGTTTTTACATCCGACAAAAAGTTAGAATCGCGAATTTCTTCAGAGAACAGTTAAATATTATAGCAAATAAGTGCACAGAAATACTTTCCCATTTTAATGACAGATATCAAGTCAATCGTCGAGTTATATATTTCAATTACAGAACCGTACATTCGCGCAGTTTTTCCTTCCCAACAGATAGTTGGCGATGTTCATTTTTTAAAAAAATTATAGTTTGCAAAATTATACGTATTTCCAATAGCTTTGTGAAAGCTACGTGCATTAACTCGTTCCGTTATAACGTGCTACCGTTACCACAATTATTTCCATGCCTGACGTTTTTAGTGAATGCAAATTTTGACCCTCGTGATACCGTACACGCTTTTGTGATCGCGGTAATTTTTTTTAAAAGTATTTTTTTATGATGAGGTAATTTACAACGTATATGCTTCTTCGAAAATAATTGAGTGCTTATTAATATTTTTCTTTAATAATTGTGAAATATGTGCATTACGAAAGCCGAATGTATATTCACATTAATATTGTTCTGGCAAATTTTTATTTTGGAATATTCGTTTTTTGTCTGGTATATTCTTGTCGTAGCTTTTCATTCCGTTTTTGACATTTTTCATTACATTTTGGCATTTTCGTTGTTTGCGATGTGAATATCGCGGCATATTGTTCATTACTTTCCTTCATTTCTCTTCATTTGTTGGTAATTTCGACACTTTTCATTATTTTCTTCACTTTTCATTAATTTTTCCACTTTTCGCTTTACCCGTCAGTTTTCGTTATTTTTAGTTTCCTGCAACTCCTTTCGACAATTTCGTCATCGTTCCGTATTTATCATCGTTATGGAATTTTGTTTAAAGTTATAATATACAGATTGCAAATATTCAAAAAAATAAAATTTAAACATAACTCAGAGTATTTTTAATTTAGAAATCAATGTACGTAATTGAAGTTGACTGAGATAAATAGATGGAAAAAACTTGAACGGATGTGAAAGTTAACAATCATAAACTAATTCAAGTGATCGAGTGTTTTCTAGTTTTTACTTTTCAGAAAAATTAAAAACCACATTTTGCAATATTTAGTTAACTTTCAATAATTTTGTAATGGTCGTGTGATGACTCGTTGCATTTAAACTCCAACGCCTACAAGTTCGAGGGTTACGTACGTGGGACGAATTCTGAACTTTAGAAATTTTCACGATCGATTCTACCCTGTGTTCATACTCGAACGGACTAAATTATTTCGTTTTAAATTGACGTGAATAATAAAGGTGTGTCTCCTCCGATGCCTTCAGGAATTTCAATAAGCGGTTCTCAAAATTGTCGGTATTCTGCTGAGGAAATTACACGTTTGCCAATAATATCCTAGTATTTGTGCTGGAAAAGAATAGACTTTCGTCGGTTACTTATTTCTAGTGATTGTTAGTTGTCATAAAGTTTTTTACAATACTTGATCATGAAAATGATGACAAATTAATATAGCGATGACGTAAATATCTGAAGTCTCAGAGTAAGTCATCAATCTTTGTCATCGAATAAGTAATTGTAGGAAAGGTATCATAAAATGAAAATTTCTATTATTTTAATTCTTTTCATCCTGACTACAGCTCATTTTCTCCAGGAAAAATAAAATTAAAAAGGCTTAGCCAGGTTTTATATTTTTTTTTTTATATTTTCACAATTTGTCTACGCTGAAACTATAAACAATAAAATGCATGCATAAAAAGTGATTCCGATAATGGAACATTAACACTAGTAGTAGAATATTTTTGAAACAATGACTGATTCAAAATGGCCAGGTAACAAAATAAATTGGACACACACACGTACACATACTGCAAACTTTAGAATTTCTGAATAATTCTCGTAGATAAATTATGTGTGATGAATCGTGCAATGACTGATGACCCTATTGATTCGGCCGTGTTGAACTTATCATATTAGAGTGTATAAAATTGTCATATTTATGAAAACATAAAAATAGGTTGACAATTTGCAACAGATCAATATAGGTGAACTGTGTTTGGATGCGTCATGTTGTTGTTGTTATATTTAAATAAATATAATATTCGTAATTATCTGACATGTTTAACATTAAAACAGATTCATGCAACAATGTTGCATATAAGAGACACCCTTTACGCACGGTGTCCATTACAGATTTTTTTATTTATCAACTGAAAATTATTATAATCTTTGTATATCAGCAGTCAGTATTTATGCCATCGTTGTAAAACTCAAAAAAACTTTCGACGATATCAATTTCAAGGAATTTATAATCTTGAATACATTTGTTTCATTACGCTGCCATCTTGAATCGGCCATTGCTTCTAAAAATATTCTGCTACATACTTGTTGTTTATACATTTCATTGAATGTAATCCATATCAGTGGAAAAAGTCGTAAAAATTACAAAAAAAAAAAGAAATAAATACTCGCCATTTTTATATTTTGCAAAATTTTTGCATAAATAACCCGTTTTTTTTTTCATTCTTTAGACGGGGATCGATAGAGTAAGCTTCAAAATAGCACAATTGATATTTTTTAAAAACTAAAACAAAAATGTTCACTGGTGAAACTGAGCTAAAATAGACATACTTCCTATTTTTATTTAGGGATGAAAAATGTGGAATGAAAAAAATAAATAGTTGCCATTCCTACGACAGTATTTTATTTCTAATGTATGTGTCCTACTCAAATAGCTACAGTGAATGTTTCCTTTTTCTCTTGTCCAGTTTTATTAATCCATTAAGTCCCAAATGCAAATTTTTGATGTATTTCAATGAACAGTTTCTTTTCTTACTGTGTTTAGGAAAAAAATATGGGACATACTGACGTAAAATTAAATGTTCTTTCGTTTTACTCGTTTGCTATAAGAGACACGTGTCAGAGCACCATATTTGTAGAAACATCTATCATTCTAGAAGATGCTATGAGAATCAAGCTGGAGCGGGCATATTTTTTTTTATAACAACATAAAAAATTAATTTTTAATGACTACCCAATGAAATAGTTGGGAAATTTCATATTTCCGGTGTTCGTGGTTGTCATTTTGTAAATTTTTAACATTTTTCAAAATTTCGGGATTTAATAGAATACCGAAAATATTACATAAGACTAGCAAAAAAGAAAAATATATTTACATTTGATGGAATGGCAGCCCTTTGAAAAGAAGGTGTGATTATTTTTGGTAAAAACGCGATTTTGACTCGTGCACATCCTCATAACATTAATAAAATTTATTGTATAACTACAAACAAAACGTTTTTATACTAAGCATTTTCGTCAATTTTTTAAATTTACAAAAAAAAAATTGAAGACCATACCTGAATATTTTGAAAAATTTAAGATGTATTCCATCTTTAGTACAGTTTTTAAAATGCCTACGTGTATTTTTAAAATTATGAGGTACTCTTTGATATACTAACAACAACATTTCAAATATATTTTCTTTTTTTACCATGGTATGCTTATATCATCTTAATTAAATAATTACAAATTAGTCCAGTTTATAAACGTTAGTTTAACGCTTTTTGCCCAAAATGATACAAGCAGGTACGTCAACATCAGCTCAGTTTCTGCAGTAGAAAGAATTTTTCTTAATTTTTTGAATATACATTTCGAGAGTATTTTGTAGTGTTCTCTATCGATTCCCATCGAGAAAATGGACAAAAACCGACTATTTCTACAAAAAATTTTCAAAATAAAAAAAAATTCCATGTTTTTTAGGTAGTTTTATTTTATTTTTCGCGATTTTCTCCACCAAAACGGATTTTAATGAATGAAATGCATATATAAAAAGTGATCCCGATTGTTGAACATAAATAATATACTAATAGAATATTTTTTAGAAGCAATGGCCGATTTAAAATGGCCGCGAAACGAAGCACGGTTTTTCAAAATAGAGCACACTTCAAAATAGTCGGAAATGTATTTTCCAAAAATTAAAAAAAAATCTTTCTACTGCAGGAACTGAGCTAATGTTGATGTACCTGCTTCTATAATTTTGGGCAGAAAAGAGTTAAGAAAAAAAATTTGAAAAGTGCTCTATGAGAGTAAAAAAATTAGTAAATAAATTTGAAATGTAACTTGGACTGGATCTTTTAGGGAAATTGATTCCATTACAACAAGTTTTTTGTTTGTTTTTTATATACATACTAGATATTTTTGTCGGAGTATCTTTTTGAGGCTAAAATGAAGAAAAAACGTAGAATTTCTTTATATTAATTCACATTTTCCAGAAATATCAGGTTAAATATATTATAATTTGAGTTTTCGGTCATTTTTTCGCGTTTTTTAGAGACTGAAGAGAATTTTGTGTAATCAAAATATAATTTTTTTTTGTGCTAAAAATCGATAAAAATCTTAGATTTTCTTTATATTATATCGCATTTACCAGACAAATGGTTAAATGAGTCAAAATTGGGGTTTTTGGTCGATTTTGCTACCTAAAGAATACGACTTGAGAGAGACATTATTACGATGACATCAATTTCAGCACTTAAAAATACTTCAGAAATACTTCAGAAGTTTTACAAAATGAATTTGCAAAATGTGTCAAAAAATGACAGTTTGGCAATATTTAACCGCAATATTTTTTTTAAATAACTGAAAGGGTAATTCCGAGTCTACCATTGTCTTCAGGATGAAAAAATACTTCGGAAATGATACCGTTATTGTCAAAAATTAATTTTTTGTTCGCAGTAGGCGTAAAATGCTTTTGCCTCTTGATTTCCGGACATAAAATGTCAATTCCTGCAAATAAGGGCGTAAAATGAGCATTTTACGCCTACGCCATAAAAAAATAATCTTAGGCGCAGATTTTCCTCCTTAACGGAGGCAATGCTGTACCTTCTGCTCATTAATGAGAGCGTAAAATGCACTTTAACGTCCTTGATACAATAGTAACTATTCCTTTGCCAAAAAAATCGAAGTAATTTTGAAACACCTGAATTTTCTTGGAAATATGATGAAATCGTTCAGAAATGATAATACTATTAAAAAAATCGAAATGGCCAAGAAATTCAAATTCGAACACATTTACCTCACTTTTCTCGAAACAATGGTATGAGAAAGAAAAATTCTAAATAGGTGAATGTTTTCAGCACCAAAAAATATATAAAAAAATGAGACTAATATTATGCAAAATCAATTGCTTTTTGCCAAAAAACATATTTAACCTCATTTTTTTTTAGAAAATACGGCCAGGTAGAAAAATTTCAGCATCAAAATCTGGTTCGACCAGTGTTATTAAAACTTCTCGAAAGACAATTTAAAAAAATGGTCCAAAAAATAAAAAAAATGTTTCATGCATTTCTTAACTGAAAGAAAGTTGTAACTGGAAAAGATGATATTACAAAACTGTCAAGGGTGCACCTCAACAACGCGACAAATCACAAAACAGACACTTCAAAAACCCGACATTAAAAAACCAGACATTTCAAAGAACGGACATTAAAAAACCAGACATTCAAAAATCAGGGTGCACCTCAAAAACCAGACACTTCAAAAACCCGACACTCAAAAACCAGACATTTCAAAATACAGACATTTAAAAACCTAATATTTCAAAAATTAGGGTGCACCTCAAAAACCAGACAAATCACGAAACAGACACTTCAAAAACCCAACATTTCACTACATAACCTCACTGCATGAAGTCTTACTGGAAGGTCGTTTCAAGATCAAATATGTTTGACCAAGGGATTAATTTTGTAGGTCACTTGAGGTTAAGTCAGTTTAATCCCCGGATTATTTATTAAGCACATTGAAAATTCAATCATTAGTTATATTTTCAGAATATGTACATTTTAAAATGTCTGTATTTTGAAATGTATGGGTTTTTAAAGTGTCTGTTTTATGATTTGTCGGGTTTCTGAGGCGCACCCAAAAATCAGACATTTAAAAAACACACATTCAAAAACCAGACACTTTAAAATGCCTGTTTTTTGAAATGTCTGTTTTTTGAAACGTCTGGTTTTTTAATATCAGGGTTTTGAAGTGTCTGTTTTATGATTTATCAGGTTTTTGTGGTGTACCCAATGTTTCGACGGCTGCTCTACAACGAAAACTTCAAAGCGAAAATAATTTTGAAAAAAGTAATTCCATCCTGGTCGTTGGGTTACATCTGGGAATGGTTAGTCCATGGGCGTTCGGTCGATGTCGAAACAAGCGACGTTTTCCCAGCAAGTTCATTGCCCGCATCCATCGGCAATGTAGGTAAAGGTCATCGGCATGAAGTAGAGCTTTAGGACGAGACGCGGAATATCCCGCCCTAATTCCGTCAGTCCCTTTCCGCGGCGGAACGAGAACGAAAGCGAGCAACAGCCTCCACTCCACCCCATTCAGAACTCGAGTGAGTGAGTGAGAGAGAGAGAGAGAGAGAAAAAGAGAGAGAGAAAGAGAGTACGGCGTATCTCGCGCAATAAGGAACGGCGCGTTATCCAACCTCCTCAAGTGCAAGGTTTCGCTCCATCCGCTCGTGTTCGATTACGTGCGTGTGCGTCTCTTTTGCACGCGCGTATATAGCGTTCGCGGCGAGTGCGTGACATTCGTCGCAGCGAGTATATAGATCTTCCGGCATTGGGACGCCGGCGGCTCCCCTCGGTTGGGACGGTCCCGTCACCGAGTTCCACGCAAAGCGCGTACGGAAGGCACGTGTGTAAGTCGCGCCGTTACAACTCACTCCCTCTCTCTCTGTCTGTCTAACGCAGAGTTTTTGGTCTCTGTCGCACAGTTCATTCTCACGTGGTCGCTCCCTTCGTCGGCTCCCCTTCCAGGCCCTTCCCCCTCCCACCGGATCGCTCCATTCAACCGCCCGCCAGCTAGCTACTACGAGTTCCCTCCCGCCCCTACCCAACTCCCAGACTCTCTCTCTCCCACACACACACACACACGTGTGCCCTACTCCTCCTCCGACGCCCCCGTGGACGACGGCGGCCGCATCTTCTTCGACGCGTTCATACAGGTTACTAACCTAACCTATACGTATCACGTATGTGTACCGAGTGCGGTACACGATCGTTGGACCGCGTGCTCGGCATCCCACACTCCGCGACGTTACGTATGTACGCGCTCGCATGTAATCCGAAGGCTTACGTTACCGATCGAATCGTGTCGTGGCGTACGTACACATGGTATAACGCCCAACAACATCGATCACTGATCGACGAAACGACCATTTCCTGTCGGATATCGTTAGATGCGGTTGAAGTTTCTTTGTTTTATTTTTGAAGATAATTTTGTGGTGACAACAAAGCTTGTAATAACATTTGCAGGTCTGTTGTTACTATGAATTTGTTAAATTTTCAACTTTATTTGCCTCCCATTATGTTTTCTTTTGTATCTACCGGAACATTTGAGAAATTCGACATTTCAGTACTATTCAAAACCCTGACGCTCCGAAAACCAGACAATAAAACCAGACGTTCCAAAACAAGATATTCAGAAACCCGACATAAAAACACGAGACGTTACAAAACCCGGCACTTTGTTTTAGGAACACCTGAAAGTCTGGGAATACCCGGTAACATTTCCAAAACCCGACATGCCACATACCCGACACTTTATTAACCAGACCATAAAAAAACCCGACATTACACAAACTGTGAACATTTTAAAAAACCGACACTTCCAAAACCCGATATTACGAAATTGGGAAGGGTGCACCTCAAAAACGCAACAAACCACAAAACAGACACTACACAACCCCGAAATTAAAAAACTAAAAAACCAGACAATTAAAAAAACAGACATTTAAAAAACAGACATTTAATAAAAGGGATATTCAAAAACCAAACATTTCAAAAAGCTCACATATTTTGAAAGTCTGTTTTTTTTTAAATGTCGGGTTTTTCACGTGTCTGTTTTGTGATTTGTTGAGTTTTTGAGGTGCACCCTGAGGTATACTCACTGTGAACATCTTAAAAATGCGACATACCAAAACCCGACTCTTTAAAAACCAATCATTAAAAAATACCCTTCCAAAACCCTGTATTACAGACTTGTGAACATCTTAAAAACCCGACACGGAAAAACACGATGTTATAAAAGCCAGGAACACCTCCAAAATCGGACATAGCAAAAATCCGCTACTTTCAATATTAGCCATTCAAAAAGCTGACATTAGAACATTATTAACACCTCAATAACCCGACAATCAAAATCCCGACACTACCAAAACCCAACATTATAAAACCGGGAACATCGCGAAAACCCGTCATACCACAAATCCGACAGTATAAAACCGACAATATAAAAACCGATAATAAAAATCCCGACATTTCAAAATCAGCTGTTAAAAGCCCGACATTCAAGGTCCGGGAATACCTTTACAAAATCAGAGAACATTTCCAAAACCCAAAATATAAAAAATTCTATATTCAAAACCCGGTAACACAACGAAAAACCGACACAGCAACAACCGTTAATAAAAATCTGACATTTAAAGTTGAGGAATACCTGAAAAATCTGGAAAACCTAAAAAAACTCGACACTTTAAGAATCAGCACTTAAAAAATCTGTCATTACAAAAACCAAACATTACAAAATTGTTAACACCTCGAAAACCAGACAATAAAAATTCCGTCATTCAAAAACCAGCCATTGAAAGCACGGTCGTTCAGAGTCCTGGAACACCTCCAAAACCCGACATACCAAAAACATGAAATATGACACTTTAAAAATCAGCAATTCAAAAAACTTACATCTCACAAGCAAACATTACAAAATAGTTAACACGTCAAAAATACGACAATCAAAATCCCGACATACTACAAACTCGACAATTAAAAAATCGACAATAAAAACCAGTCACTAAAACCCGGACACTTTAAAAGCCAATAGAACAAAACCTGGATCACAAAGAAAAACCGACACTTTAAAAACCCGCTAATAAAAATCACGACATTCAAGGTATAAAAATACCTTAAAATCTCGACATATCGAAAAACCCGAAAACTTTAAAAATCAGACATATAAAAAAACGAAACTCTAAAAATCAGACAATCAAAAACCTGACCCTCAAAAAACCAGACATTCCAAAGACCGACATTAAGATACCGGGAACACCTCAAAACTCCAATATTACAAACGGTTAATACCTTAAAAAAACTGAGACTCGAAAAACTGACAATTAAAAAACCGGACAATTAAAAAAACCGCTATTCAAAACAATCAAAACCCATTCAAAACCATTGAGTAAAAAAATTCGACGTGATTCTAAACGAAAAAATCAGGTAATTAACGTGTTCTCTCAAAACCTAACACATTGATATGAGAATATCTAAAAATTCCTCCATGCAAAACGACACATTAAAACCCCGATATTTGAAAAACTCTGTAATTAAAAAACGTTGTATTCAACATTTGAATGTAGATTTCCTTAATTGTTGAGTTTTTGAGGCGTTCTCGACAATGCTTATTTGTTACATGAAATTTGTTAAAGTACCTACTAACAAAAAAAGGATTTGAAGGAAGTGAACATTTTTGTTTATTTAAATTCGAGATATTCGACAATTTCTTAAGCCTTGTCAAATTTAAAATCCAGATTCGAAAAGATTCAACATGCAGAAATAAGTTTTAAAGCAATCTAATCAATTTCAAAATATTACCCGCTATATTGGATCGGCCATTTAGAATTTTTGACACACCACCCTAGGTTCGTGATCATCCACCCTAATAACCTCCACGTAATAAGTTTCAAAATAATCTGATTAATTTCGAAAATAACGTCCACCATATTGGATACGCCATTTTTAATTTCCGGAAATCTGATTTCACAGCCACTCACGAAATGATTTGACAAACTCAAGGTCATAAAAATAACTATTTTTGTAAATGAAGCTTGCATCTTGCAATTTTTAAAAATACATTTAGCCATTTTCAAGCTTATATATTCTGCACACGATGTTTTAAGGTGAAACATTACTCATATTTAGTATATGAAATATTCCACTTACTATACGAACAACAAAATCATTCCTGATGCAAAATTATTAAAAATTTTTATTTTTGTAAGAATAAATCACTGTAACTTTTTGAAAATTCATTGCGCTGTAATTTTGTTAGCAGATTCTGAAAGAGCGAGGTCAAATACGTAAGATGTATTCAACATTTCTAGCAGCCAAGAAAAGGGACGTAAAAATGACAATCCGTCATGGAGAGGATTAAGTACACGTTACTTTTTTTGGTAGAAGTTAAGTTTGTTACGAGTTACCAAATACAAATTACTAAGTTTGGTTAAATTGAGTAAATAAGCAGTGTGTTCTTTTTGCATTATTTCCGACCAACTTGTGACCATTGAGTCAGGTATACATCTAAAACAAATATTCGTAAAATTTAGTGACGACAATAAGACATATTCAAAATGTCAAATTGATTTCGAACTCTGAACAATTATACCTATAAGTATTTTTTGCAGAGGGGATCGCTGACGTCATAGGCGATCGCAAATTACCTCAGTTGACACGCGTACTTATGACGATTACGATCACACGTGTGTTTGTAGTGCATATCGTTATAGTAAACGTGAAAAATAGTAACTAGTTTTTACAATAATAAATATGGTTTCTCACAGTACTTAATGAGCAAAATGAAAAAATAATTTTTTGATAAAATGCAATTTATTTCTTGTACGGTATAATGTGACAAATTGATTTTTCATTTACGATGTACACTAATTGAAATGTTATAAAGTTAGATTAGGTATCTTTATACCAGTTCTGCATAACAACTTAGAGAAATATATGTTCTAACAATAAGAGAAAAATATAACGTCTTCCATAAGCGGATACGTTTATACGTTTACCCATTAAGGACCAAATCTACATAAGTTTAACATGAAGTTTGTCAGTAAATTTTTGTATTAAACCGCAATGAAATCCCCGCTCTTTCGAATGGTGTATCGCAAATTGAAAAATAAACAAACTACTAGCATTTATTTAACAAAATTCACGATCTTCTCATGTTTTCTTTTCACTTATCGTAATTTTGTTATCATTACTCGTATCCGAATATCCCAGATGGGTATAAATTTCGCGTCAAAAATGTTTGGGCTAGAAGATAGAAGTAATGGAAAAACAATTTTTTCAAAATGCGGCTCGAAAATAGCTACTAAAGTCGATTTTTTGTTCAAAATTATAGTCGCGTGTACTCAATCGGTTTTTAGAGTCTCTGATTCCGAATTTGAAGTCAGTTTTAAAAAATTCAAAATGGCGGAACCAATATATTGGACGAATTTATGGAAATCTACCAAAATTGTTACAAACTTGATTCCCGGGGGTTTTTGGGCTCGCTGATTCCGATTTTGAAGTTAGTTTTCAAAAATTCAAAATGACGGGTTCCATGTGGCGACCATTTTTTTTTTTAATTAAATGAAAACGTTTGAAACTTGTTACTCGGGGGTTTCTTGAGTTGTTAATTACGAAGCTGAAATCAGTTTTTCAAAACTCAAAATGGCTTCTCCAATATGGAGGACGAATTTATGGAAATTACTTCAAACTTAGTAATTATTTGTTTGTTTAGTCACTGGTTACAAATTCCAAATTCGAAATATGGGCGTGAGCAATACAAAATGTTCACTTCGATCCTTCTTTTATCTTGTCTTACTACTAAAAAAAGTCAATTTCATATTAAATTTAAGTGCATTTTGTAACCCTGCGACTGTTTTTCCATACTCTACATTTTTTGTAGCAAAAATGGAATCACTCAGGACGAAGAATGAATTTTTGTCCTTCTAAAAGTCAGAACATTCATTCATAATATTGCGAAATTAACCGTTTGTTAATGAGATACATTTCTTTATAGATACAGCATCGAAAATCGAGTTAGTCCCTAAATTAGTAATTAAATGACATAACCGCAAAATTTGACAACCCTAGTAACATTTGTTTGTAACATTTTCCCTGCCTGTATAATTGAAAGGCTTTCATTTCCTCAAAGTATAACAATTTCGTTGCGTAACCTAATTTTGTATTCTATTTGATAATAATATCAATTTCATTTCCTTGACGAATAAACTCAGATGATAATTTCGTTTTAAAAAAATAAGCGGAAACATTCGTATTTACGAACAAAGTATTCCACCAGCCAAAATAACGTAACCCGCAATTCCAACTACGTATAAATTTTTATCAAATATTTCCGATCATTAAATTTTTTCGAATGATGCAATTTCTATTTCTATTACTTCACACTGGAAGCCTATTGTTGAGGAATGCTTGAATTCATTGTAGAATTAATGGAAATATGCAAAATTCTGAATGTTAAAAAATGTAAATTCGAAAATAAAAATTTGTTTTCTTCACGGTGTTGTAAAAATGAAATTCTTCCCGGAAGCGTTACACCATCTTACATCATTCAACTTTAATTTATATTATTTTAATTCGCCCATTTAATTAATAATTTTGAAGCATTCTGTTATTACGTTTGAAAAATAAGTTTGAACTAAGAAATAAAATATTAATTAGCCTATTAATTTAGCATTTCTATAATTATTCACGTAATATTTTGATATATGACCCAGTAGTTAAAGTGTTTATTTAAATTTATTACAGATGATGACTAAAAAAAGTATGTTTTAATGTTGTTTTTGCTAAAATAGGAATGAAAAACTGCTTGATAAAATTGACGCAATCAAAGGTATCGTTAAAAACGTAACTACTTGCAAAAAATGTATTTCGAGAGTATTTTTCCTTATATTATTTATATTTTATAATAGGCGATAGTTTTTTGCACTGTTAATGATTCTTGCGAATAGAATGCAATACTATATACGTTATAAAAAACGCCTCGAATTGTACTTAAAATAAAATCTCAGAAAAATCCTTAATAAATATATTATTCAGACCAAAAAAATTACATTTTGAACTATATGAACTTGGATTACATCAATTAAACGGCATAAAAGTTTTTTATTCATATTTTAGACTTAAACCTATTTTTCTAGCCGCAACTGCCATTTATTTCTTATAAATATTGCAACTTTACGAGCTGCCAATAATCTCACAAAATGTTATTTGACGACACTAACAAAACTTTTCTTTCTGGCACGTTCCGTATTTAAAATAAATAAATTGCCTTTACAGAAAAAAAACTCATCAGCGATACGTACTTCAAATTTCGAAACTCGTTTCGTCGTAATCAAGCAGAGCCGCCGCCGTGACGTCAAGAGGTTACGAATCCAAAAGTCGTAAGGCGAGAATCTGGTATGCATTTTATAAATTGTGCGCAGTTACGCTTCGCAATTTCATCATTTTTTCCCGCCTGTGATAAACAAGCGAGCGTGTGCCGCTAGTTTTTAAAATAATCATTTTTTTTCGTTTGACGATTCTCCGAGAAAATCGAATATGAAAATTTTCCTGCATTCCTCGTTTTCTGGAAATTTCCTTCGTGCCATCGTCTTGCTAATTTTTTCGGCTCTCGATAACTTTTGATAAATCGTTTCTTTTTTTTTGAAAAAAAACTTTGAATAACAATTAAAGTACGTGACTTTTGCATTGCGAATAAATCGATCTTTGACGGTAACAGCTCTTTCTATCGCAATTTCCTTCCACCTTACGGGTCGATTTGTTTGCAACGTTTTTTGATAAAAACCGTAAAACTGCCGAGAGATTTTTACATCTCGCTTAGTCAATTCGTCATGCCGATGTTGCATTGTGACATTACGGCTTTGAAAATTGCAATACTGTCACTAACGATTTTCTCTTTTATGTACGTGTTGTAATTATAATTCCGTTCCCCAGTTTGAGCAAAAAAATAGTTTTTTAACAACTTCGTGATGAGTTACAAGTTTCAGTATTTAAATTGACATTTTACACACTTGTTACGAAATCTACTATTTTGGCGCAGAGACAAAATAACACTTGTACATTTTTAAAACTTGAATCAAATTTACTTGACTCTGAAACAATATTTGAAATATCAAGTTTTGAAAATGACTTATCCCAAACATATTCTTATTATTATGAAATAACAGTACAAAAATCGAACTATACCTCTACTTTATACGTTGTTTCATACCACTTTGCACATCAATATGCATAAATCATCAGCTATATTGCAGCAAATCATCCTCTATACCGACTTCTTATTATCCTCTTATACTATACCACCCTATGTTCCACCATGTATATCAACCTGTATATCTTTATCTTTATCACTTTCCATATTATATGACATTGTGTAATGACATATACCGGGTGAATAATTCAACACCGAACATAGGGGAACACATGCATTAGCTCTCAGCCAATCGCTATCGAGCTTGTGAGAATGCATTATCGCCACCGACCAATCACGGAAAGCGTATAACATCTATCAACTTTTTGACGTTTACGATTAAGAAAATGATTTATTTAAAAAATCTATGCATTAAATATGAAAAATGCTAATAATTAAACTATTGTTTAATACGCATCAAATTACTTAATCTAAAAAGTCTTCCGTATAATCATGTAAACATGCCTTACATGCTAGGTTAGGTTAGGAAGACTGGTATAGTTTCGGACGTTTCGGAGTGTAGTTTGATTGATTTGATGTTATGACATATCAGCTGATTCGGAAAAACATACTTCACAACTTATTCACTACAATCAGATAAGTTGCCAAGTAACAAATATTTATAATTTATTTAATATTTAATATGATAATACGATTCTTTGTGATTATGTTTTTTTTTCAGGATTATTCAAGGACGCGTGAATTGGACTGCTATTAACGAAGACGTTAAAGTTATGCATTTCAACTGGTTAAAACGGAACTGGAGATATGTTCTTCAAATGATTAACCGCTTCATATTTAATTGCTCAATGTACGTAATATGTATTTTTAATTTAGCGACTTAAACCAACAATACGGAGACAGTCCTGTTCAGGACCGAAATAATTAAATTTGTCGGATGCAAAACCAGAATCTGTCATCACTGATGCTAAAGATGCGAGTACATATTATTGTACGCCAAATGAGAAAGGCTTTATATTTTAATCGTATTAAGGATCGCTCAAATAATAACATACAGGTAATATTGTTAATTTTATTAAAATCTCTCTTTATTAAAAAACGATTGATATACATCTGAATAAAATGGACCTTTGTACAGTTCATTCTTTATATGACCCCATACAAAAAAATTCAAAGGATTTAAATCCGGAGAACGGGCTGGCCATTTGATGGGTCCAAAGCGTCCAATCTAGCGTCTCGGAAAATTGTCATGGAGATGTAGTGTATCGGACTGCGTACCATGAGAAGGTGCTCCGTGTTGCTGAAACCATATCGTTTCTTCTTCCTAAAACATAATGATATACTTTATAAATGCAGTAATGGTCATGATTAATTTAATTGTATATTTCATTTTCATACGTACCGCTTGTTCTATTTCATGAAGAAATGGTGTTACAACGTGTTACAGCAATTCAAGGTACAATTTGCTGTTCAAGTTATCCTCTATAAAAACTAGGCCCACAATCCTAGAGCCTAAAATCCCTATCCACACATTTATTTTAATCGGATATTGCGTCTTTGTTTGTATTAATTCCCTTGGATTATTTGCGTACAAGCAGCGGGTTGCGATTTATGCAGTTTGTCATTATCTCTGCAAATGACATTCATTCTTGTGCATCTGCACATGAAAGTTCTTGATGAGTGTGACTTTGTAAGGCACGTACCCATGTTTTCTCAAAACAGCCCCTATCGATGCCTGCGACAGATGAAATTGTCTGGCAAGGTGTATGTCTAGCGGCTTACATTCCCGTTTCTTCGGATGAACACTTCCACTTATTTCAAAATTATCAATAAATTTTTTAATTGTGGAAATTGATGGAATTTTTAAACTTTTGTATTTAACGGAAAAATGGTCTCGAACTTGCCTATAGCTGTTGTTTTCATAATACCATTTTATTATAAAAAAATTATTGATAATTTTGAAATAAGTGGAAGTATTCACCCGAAGAAACGAGAAGGATTCATTGTAGTATTGACAATCATTGTATAATTGATTGTAACTGGGTCCACTGCGTATTAGTATACGACTCCCATATAATCTCATTTACTCAGTATTGATGGCTTTAATTGGTAGTTTTGTAAGTCATTAGACAAAACAATTTATTTTAATTGAATCACTATTATATCTGATATATCATGAGAAACAAAATAGCTTCAGTTTGAATAACTTACAAATTATGTTGTGGCATCTTTAAAATTGCCGCTCTTCAGCGCCATATTGGCCTACAAACCAATGACATTGCTTCATTTAAATGGGGTTCTTTCCCGAAATTTTTAAGAACATATTGATTTGCAACAAACAATTGTAGACTTACGATTATTAATTATGTATTCGACAGCTAACAAAGTGCAAATAATAAAATGGTATTATAGAAACAACAGCTACAGGCGATTTCGAGACCATTTTTCCGTTAAATACGAAAATTTAAAAATTCCATCAATTTCTTTGCAAAATCTGCACCGAATAAACAAAATGACCGATACTGGGCTCGTGACAATCCCAGGGAATTGATATAAACAAAGACGCAATACCCAATTAAAATAAATGTGTGACTGAGAGCTAATGCATGTGTTCCCCTATGTTTGGTCTTGAATTATTCACCCGGTATTTCCGACTGTATATAACCCGTTGAATCACCTTAGACAAAAGACAGGTGATAGTACGAGCAGTATGCAATCGCACATTCAAGGGAAAGTAGATATCGCAATATGCACTCAAATTGTTGTAAATTATATAACAAAAAATTCTCTGAAAATCGACTTTTATCGTAATAGAGAGCAAGAGCGATACTCTGTTTACATTAAAAAATTGATATTTATCAATGCTGACCAAAAATAATGGAAATTTTTCTTTATCTGGATTGGTAAAGTCCAAACAATTTTATTTTGTGTAAATTGACTCTTTTGAAAATAATATTTGTTCTCAGAACAAATTTCCGTTGCGGCAGTTGTATGTGTAGATATAGGAATAGCGATGCGGTCAGATCCATGAGTAGGAGAATTTTTTGAAAACGGAAAAACTCCACGATGGGATTAAGATACGGTCTTATAAAGATTACAAGAATATAACGACAAAAAAGAGAAACGCGAAAGTATACTCGGGAACTTTGGGCGATCGATTGCGACATTCGTTTAGACGCGATACGATCAGTAGTAAACTTTCAAATAATTATCTTGGTTGAAGCAGTGACCGAAAAATCATTATCGTTTACGTGACATCATTTTTTAACATTCAATTAGCGAAATACTTGCTTTAATTGCTTATCGAAAGAAGCCAATGATTTTATCGAAATTGTCCGCCATTACTGTCTCTCGCGTACAAAAACTTATTTACAAATTACGTTTCGACCACGGGAACTTGACTATTTTACATTTATAATTAAATTCGTGACTTTTATAAAATAGTGATGCGTATTAAGAAATTCACTCGTTTTTTGCATGATGACTTCAGAGTGTTTATTAATGTTCTTTTTTTTAAGATGAGGAAACTATCTGCTCAAAACATTTTTGTTTTTAATTCGATGGTTTTTACTGGTTGGTTTCTGCGACATTATGCAGTAGTCGGAATTTCATTCACTTTTCATGGGAAAACCCATAAAAAAGCATCATTCATGGTTTTTGGCATTCACCTCGTAAAATGATCGATATTTCGAAAAATGCTTAAAATGAAAGTTGTAGATCTTATAAAAATACACATTTTATATTTTATGCATTCCCCCTCCAAATTATTTATTTTCGGAAAAAAATACTAATTTAGAAAACTTCAAGAAAAGGGGCCAATATTGTCATAATTTCTGAAGAGACAGTAGGTTATATCATCGCGGTGTTAAAATGAATGTTTTGATTTTCAATTTTACTACTTCTTTAAGATTGAAAGGGAACCACCTCGCACTAGTAAAACTGTCGGAACTGCGGTTATTTCTTTCTCTGACACTAGTAAACTGACAAATGTTTACGATTTCTCACAAATAATAATAATAATAATAATTCGTCTTTATTGGCACAGAGTGTTACAACATGGCTTCTTTGAACCGAAGGGCGAGCCACAGCTAAAGCTGCTTTATAGACTGATCAGTAAGATTTGAAACGTTATTGCTATTTTTTACAGTGTGGAATAAATGCATAAATATACGTAGAATTGTCTACCTACATATAAAATGAATAAGCTGATGGTTTATTAGTGTAAGGTTCATACTAGGGAAAAGTGTTGACTAGTGCAAGAACTTCATTAGAGTGAGGTTCAGTAGTGTGAGGTTCTACTGTACGTCTCACTAGACTCTGCTCCTCAAACCACCTTTTGATACTAATCTAACCTCTAACTAATAACGATTGTAAAGAACAAACTTGCGGTGCTGCTCTCAAGTACTTTATAGTTTTTTTTCTCAAAAACTATTAATTTTAGGTAACAGAGCAATAATTATGAATTTAATATGAAATGTCTGTCTTGATCAGATCTACTTTTATTAAGTACTTTTGGAAATATTTAGTAATTTACGAGATAATTGCGAAAAAGCAGAATTATATTTTTATCTAATGGTTTACACCATAAAAATAAAATTTTCGCCAGTTCTCACTCTCATTTTTGTAATCGGTTCATAAAAACAGATGATTATACTACTCCACATTAAAATCGTTCGGAGTCGTTTTTGGAAATACATTCAAAAATTTAATGTGACAATTCTTTTCTGGCGTAGTTGATTCACTAAACTCAAAAATGTTCATGTACCTCAAGTTTCGAACGTTCGATGAACGATTTTCCATAGGCGTCGCCGTTACAAAATACAAATAAAGGTACAATTAGGTCAATTTTCTTACCATTAAAACAGATTACCTACCTAATATCTTAAGATTCTTCAGTTATATCTTTATTTTCCAGAAATTGATTAAAATAGGCATTTTATTACTGCCACGCCTTTGAGCAATCGTTCATTGAACTTCCACAACTTTTTATATGAATTTCAATTGTTTGTATTCTTTTTTTGAAGTAGCATCCCATCCTACTATATCTGGAATAAAATAAGTCCTAATGAGTCGACCAAAATATGGATTTAAAACCATTTAAGTGCTTTTTTCTTTTTTTAAAGCGGTTCATAGTTTTACATACAAAATAATAAAAAAAATACGATTTTGTTCAGAAAAATACAAGTATTATAAGTCTTGTGCCACTAAAAAAAGAGCGCGTTAAGGTAATATTCAATTTCTTATTGTGTATGCATAGGCTACGAAGAAAACTTTTGAGAAGAAAAGTAGAAAAGTAGGTACTGCTAAAGAAAATATATGGGTAAATGCCGTATTTATGAGTAATTGAGTAAAGGTACCAAAATCAAAATTCCAAACTTTTTTGGAGCTATATGCGACATATTTATTTACTTCGTTTATAAACAAATATTGATGAAACAAATTACTATTTAGAAACATAACACGCAAGAGTCGCATTTTAAATGAAAATATCAAATCCGCAATTAAAATAATAAAAACATCGGAAATTATATTAAATCCGCGAAAGAAACCCGTTTTCGAATTCTATTGTAAATATATTGAACTAAACACCAAAATAGCTGCAGATAGAGCAAACAATCAAACACACATGAAAATTTGACTTTTTGTACCGAACTCAATTGCTCATCACTACGATATTTATCGACAGATTTTTTTCATCGATGCCTAGTTTTTGTCGAAAAAGTGGGGCCTATGCATAAAAATAAGAAACTGGATAGCCTTTGATGTATTATACTTTTTCATGGCAATAGAGTGAATAATTTTTTGTATTTTCGTTTAAAAAAGTGGATATGTTCTTGCCGTTTTGGCCCGTAGTATTCAAACTATTGAAATAACTTACAGATGTATTTGTGGCGGACTTCATAACCTTTAATTTTAATTTTTGTGCCATTAAAATGTGTTCCGCATGATTTTGAAGTATCATGAATTAAAATATATCAGAGAAATTATGACATTAGGAATTTCAAAGGTCGATTATATCTTAGTAAATTTTTTTTTTCATCAGCTTTCAATTAACTGGAATCGCAGAATCCTACATTTACCACTTAAAGCAATTTACATCGATATTCATGCATTACATACCCGAAGTTTACTAATATTGCACATTGCCCCAACTTCTTTGGAATATGCCAAAACGCGAAAAGTTACAAATCCTTAACAGCTAATAGTGGAGTTATATGTTATATTAATCCCTTTAAACAATTTCATGTTGAAACATTTCAAAATTTGATCTTCCAAAAAATGTTACTCCACCCCACAACACCCTGCTGTAAATTTTAATCAGTTTCTATTAATATTTAATTTGTTTGGGAAATTCGGTAACATTTTAAAATAACAGTGACCCACAAAATGAATTTATACCAATATTTTAAATTATTTTTACGAAATTTGACCTTATTTCAGCATGATATATATTATTCAAGAATCCTTTTCCATCTGTTTTTTATTAATTTTTAAGTTGCATTGTTACAGTCGCATTTGCGTTACTTTTTTCGTAAACTTATTTAAATCCCCGAGTTATGCATATAAATTTAAAAACCTATAATCATTAATAAATGCAAGCTCGTTTTTTAATATCCTATCAAATTTTTTTGGTGATCTAAATGTTACTTTTAAACTGGGTTTTACATTATTTGTGATAGTTTAAACCATTTTTGTAATTTTTAAATGTTAAGTATTGTCAATATCCCGTTGTTATTGCATGAGAATTTTCAGATAATCTATTATTTATAAGTAATTTTATTATTTTATGACCCTTTTATGACGTTAGTTTTTCAGCTTTGTAATGTGTTGAAAATTCTTCTTTAGGTGGGTCGAATGTTTTATGAATCTTTGTTTTTTAAAGTAGTTTATTTTTATCCCATTAGTCTTGGTTGTCTGATTGTTTGGCAGAGACAACGAGATATCATAATCTAATTGCGTTTAGATAATTATATTTCTGTTTTGAGTCTTTTCTGAGCTTTATAAATGTTTAACTTGCAATTTTGCGTAATTCTTTTTATTCGTATTTTGTTGTAGTTTATTATGTAATAAGGATGCAATTATCGATAGTCAACGACTGCGAAGAAATGCATAAGATATTTTTTAATACGTCGGGCTTACTAATTTGCGCCCGACTATTTTACTGCAGGGCGCAAAATCGAGTTCTATTCCCGGAGTGTTAAAACTGTCTATTTTCTTATTGGCGTTTGGCTTATTTTTGAATGTCGGGTTTTTGATATCTCTTTTTTGTGATTTGTCGGATTTTGAGGTGCACCCACAAGTTTTGTTAAGAGAATTTCGGACTCCACATTTTTTTTAAAACCAATTTTCGTTCGCACTCAATTTTTGGACTTAAATACAAAAATGAGAAAAATGACGTTTTTCGATGTTTTTCAAGATTTCGGAAACCATATCAATTACTTTATTACTAGCTGTCGTAGTCTTTTTGAAGGTCCACTCGAACTCGTTCAGTTGACACAACCATGGCATCGGAATAAATAACGACTAAGCTTGATAGGATGTGAATAGAAGATTGAAATATCAACTCTTTCTTCCGTGTACTCAAATAAACAAAGAAACGAATTTTCTTCTTCAACTTAGAGCATGCAGAAACCAAATTAGGAAACGAAGGGAAAGAGCGAGACCGATTGAAAATTATCCAGCACCCACGTGAAACTAGGAAGCTGGAGGAGGAACGAGGTGCCTGCTCAGGGTAACGGTAATTAAGCTTTTGCATTTCTACAACAATTTTTCTTAGCGATTCATCTGTCCGAAGGCGCTGTAATGAGTTTTGTAATTAGTCCATTGCCTGAAAGGGGATTATTAAATAAAAACTAATGACCCGTAGACTAATTAGCTCGCGAATCGTTCTGGGCGAGATTTTAATGAAAAATACTTGTTAAAACTTTGCAAATGTAAGTGCGCGAGCGCTTTCTACGCCGGTAAAAAACTTTCGTGAAATCGAGTCGCGCAAAGAAATTTACAGGATCGTGTAATCTGCCCCTACCCAGGTGACTCTCTTTCTCACTCCCCCTTGGAGTGGTCGTTTTATTTCGCTCGCACTCCTTTCTTGCCGTCTTCGTCCCTAGGACGACGCCTTATGCCTGTACCGTCGTCTTTTTCCCCAACGGAAGAAATCCAGCTATAGGTCGTCTCTTTTTTGTAATCGCTCAACATGCGCATGAGAATACGCTCCTCCAAGAATCACTTCAACTTTTGTCCTTTGCACACACGAGCAAATCCGCGAAGGTTGTTTTCTTCATCGCGTGGTAAACAATCGCTTGATGGGAGCAGAGCGATTTTCCCCTCTTTTTCTTCAACCGCGATAATTGAATAAACAACACAAGTTCATCGACTTAATTGCGCGCAGGAACGTTTTTATATTGAGAACAATCCGAAACACGACACGTTGGCGGTGCGGCAAATGCATTTGCATATACGTAATCGCTTCCACTGTTTTAGTAACTATCAATTTTTTAGTTGTAACATTCTTGAAAATGTCAAAGCGAATTTCCCAGTCTTTATTTCTCGTCACTTAATAATGATAAGAATAAAATTACAAAATATAAAAAATAAATTTGTTAGAATCAGTAAATCAATAATTAGTCATTTATTAAATTTAAGTAATTAGAAATTCTAGTTCATGAAATGTATACGAATTTGTGATTTAAAGAGAAATAACTCTCAAGAAATTACTAGAATTACAGTAACATTCAGAAACATTTCACAGGAGATAGATTAATTAGCCTAACAGAAGTTAACTTAACTGCTCCAACCATGGTTGACGTTCATTTCTCGTAATATGTAGCGAAAAAGCTCCCTTTATCACACAGATGGCGTTACGGTATGAATTTATAATAGTGTGACTGGAACGCTGCTATTATGGTGATCATAGATTCCATCTACACTTCTCACATCCGATTATATTTTGACTTATTAGTTTGTAGAAAAATCGAAAGGTGTATTTTTTGTATTACTTATGGCTTAGGTTCAACATTCGTAATAAAAATGACATAACCTCGTTTGTTATTATTAAAATGCCACCATAAGGTAATGAAGAAATAACTGTGATTGTTATTCGATTGCTACTGGGGCATCTTCATTAAATTACAAAAACAAATACGAATTCTGAAACATTTTAACAATACAAAAATGTGTTTCGTCCATACCTACAAACAATAATAATTTAATTTTTTCAAAATTCTTTCGAAACGGTCAAGCCACGTTGATGGTAACAATAGAAATTTTGTTAAAGATTTCTTACGATATTTTTTTTTATTTTTGAAAAAAAATAAGGACCAAACTCAGGGAATCAGCCGCGTCGGGACTTGAACCCGGGATCTTTCAATTTCCGCTCGAATACTCTGCTAACTAAGTTTTCAAATAATTACAAGTAATTTTGAATTATGCAGACGAATTTTTAAGTTCAGAATAGAAACGTTGAAAAGATTGAAATAATATAGTGCCTTTCGTATCTACATTCATATACTATGTTGTGATTTACTCAAAAAAAGGTATTTATATGATCAAAAATGTTCTTGAAATCATATACTATAACTTTACGCACAAACATCAGTTTATATTAATAAAACAGCTTGAAGGAACACTGATGTAATAATTAAGTTTTCAAGATTGTACACAATTGCACACTTGATGATTAATTTGAGTAAAATCAGCCTTCGTTATTTTGTGAAATATTCAAAACCCAAGAAGGCGTGAACGTCTAATCACTGTATGCTAATCTTTCAATAATTTTATCGACCGTACACGATAAACATCAAATAATAACGTTGGGCGCCTCATTTTCTAAGATTTACATAAAATTCATCTTTTCTCTTCTCTCAACACGATAGCGGAAATTTAAAAATAATCCAAGTATACGTCGTATTCTGCGTTTTATAGAATGATATTTTTATGCCGTAGTTATTTATCAATGTGAAACTACATGACTGCTTACATTTTTTACTCTCAATGCCATTTCGATAACAGTTGTATGTTTTAGTACGATAAGACGTTTGTAATATTTTCATTCATTTCGATAATTTTTTATTACAATATTAAAGTCAGAGTTTGATAGATACAATACAAAAATTGCCTTTAATAATCAATGAAAATATTTGTTATAAATGTTTTTAAATTCGATGATGCGTCATGCACTTTAATTTATACTTTTTTAAACAAGTATGGAAATCGCTTATTTACATATTCATTGTAGGTTTCGCAAGGAAGAAATAAATACAAATGTATAAACATTTTGTAAAAAACTATACAGAAAATATTTTGTCAGCTATCAAGGACGATATCACAACAGCGTCAGAATTTCTATATATTAAACTTTTTATCTAATATTAATGAAATATACAAGCATTATCTCACGTCAAGAATTATTTTAATAATTTTTCAATTAAAAAAATTATTCAATTCATTATAATATCAACGATTTCAATATTATGGTTAGGTTTGTATCGTTGGTATTCTTATTGAAGCGAAAGATACCCGATGCAATGTGAATGCTTGAACAGCTTTTCAATAATTTTTTGTTCTCCACATTATATTGAACTGCTGTAGAACAATTTATAGAAGACATTCCTTTTATAAAACTCACTGAAGACTATCCGACTGTAAACGAAATCTTGCAATACATTATAAAAATATGACATGGCAAAAAGACTCCGACAGCGACGGCTTAACTAGGTGAGTGATAATGAAGTATATTTATCGTATGTATGGAAGTTTCTTTAGAAAATTGAATTTTCGGATTTTTCAAGATATTTTCAGGCGAGTAGATATTTCGATAATAAATAAATTATCTGGTATTTTGATATTAATTTTTTAATCTGGATTTTCTAATTTTTTTTAAATCATATATATAATGAAAATGGTTATTTAATGGCAATAGATGGCGTCCAAATCCAATAGCGATGTTACCCTCAGATTTACTCGTGTCCCGATCCGCGCGACAATTACTATAAAGATAAGAAATTCTTAAGCCATCACAATTCAGGTCTTTCATAGCTAAATAAATTTGAAAAATGACGAGTTCAAAGGGTATTCCCTGATAAGATAGGTTAAAATCCCCTATCAGCTATTCTTAAATATCACTATTGGACTTTTCCATTGTTCTGAAGCAGTCCCAAATAACTAGAAAAATCTACAAAAATTAAAAATATATTTTTTTTATAAATTTTGAGATGCTTGAATTTCTTCGTAATTTTGAAAGTAAAAAAAGAATTTAAAAGTGCCATTTTACAAATTGTTATTTTCTTAAATCGATTGAGAGTACATCAGAAATTTTAATGTATTTCCGATATTTTCGAATGGCGTATTAGAAAATAAAGTAGGTTCTAAAATAAAAAATGATATAGTTATTTTTTTAATTATTTAACCGCATTACAATATCTTAGATGAGTATATATAACTCGACAAAAATGTCTGGGATGCAGCATTATAAAATTACGTCCGAAATGAAAATTTGTTTGATAAATTTCAGGATGCCCTGACTCTAAAACAATCAACTTTCTCAAATAGATGATAAGAATGACAAGTTCTTAGAAATGAATAAGAACATTTTTCAGATTTGTTTTTGATAAATTTTGAAAAATTTGTTATCTAAAATGTTAAAACTTGTAAAAAATTTCCTAATTCATAAAGAAAATATATTCCTAGATGAATGTTAAGCTTTGTTTCTTCTTTACTATTTTTTATAAATATTGCTAGTTTTCAACGAAAAAATAAAAATGTATACATATACATAATTTTTAGATTTTTTTGCGCCTGAGATCCCAGCATTATTTTTTGATACAATAAATGTAACATGATTTTTTGTCACACGCGCATGAAAAGCCCATTTTCCGCCCTGCAAATTGGGAGGAAACTATTAGAGTGCCTTTCGGCTACGTCAGTGAACGGGCGGAAAAATTGTGTTTCTGCCCACTGATGTCATTTGGCGGGCGCAAAGTGGTTTTGCGCCCGGTGATTTACGAGAAGCGGGCAGGCAAAAAAGTATTTCTTCTCAATTACAATTCCATGACGGTCATTCGTCGAAAAACAATACTTCGAAGTGGGTCAAATACGTTTGCTTTGTCCTCTTCACCAACCCTAAAATGGACTTTTCTAGTTCACGAGTGTGACAAAAAGTACTGCACATATTGCGAGCGGAAGCATATTGAATTTACTGAAGACATTTGAGGACACTCATCGATGGAATATCTACTGTTGGTCTTCAGTTTCGCCCTTGATACATAATGTACTATTTTAACATGCCGGGCGCGAAAGACGATTTCGCGCCCTAGGACGAAACCTTCTCTAATTGAGTGTGTTTTTAAGTATAGAATAAAATTTCTTTGAATTCGTAATATTAGAGAAAATATGAATTTCATAATTTTGTTGATGTAACAAACAAGGCATGACGTGTATGAAGGTTGCTTCAAGTCGTCTAATATACAAAATAGAAATGCGTTTCCATGATGAGAGGAAAATAGAACCGCAAGGACTCCTAGCGACAACTATGCTACTGGCTTCTCATCCAAACTCATAAATTCACTCTTATCGCAAGAGTAACGTACTCTTTTTAGAGTCAGATTTCACTAAATCCAATCTTATTGGAATAACTTTCTCAGTCGCTCAGTCATTCCAGGAAATTCAGAGGTAACAAATTATTTTTCTCTGCGGGAGAACCTAGAGATACTTTTGACATTTCTACAGTAAATAACCCAATTTGACCAGAAATGTTCATCTGAAGAACTCTTTGCCATTCCCAAAATAACGACTATACGTGACACATTGTTCTCCGTCAAATATCAGCACACAAGCGTCAAATCGAAACGCCTCGATATAATGTATTCGCTTGTCAATTGTTACTTTTAATCCCGCGAGCAGTGGAGTTGTCGTGCGTACCCTTCATTCAAAGTGAAACGACACCGAATCCGAAATGGATTCGACGTTAAACTCCGCGATCGACGATAAACCCGAATCGCCGGAGAACGACAGTAGTCCTCGTAGTGGACGGGGAAAATAAAAACAAAAATAAATGCAGAAAAAAAAGCAGCTGAAAAAAAAAAGAAAAGAGACACAACGGAGGATAATTTTAGCTCGACGTCGACGGCGCGCCGCGGCGACGGCCCCCGCGTGTCAATGACACGTGTACGAGTCGGGATCGCGATGACGTATGGATCCAGAACTAAATCACGAGCTGTCAGGAGCACGCACGACGCGCGAAATGCACAGAGATGTAGCCAATTGCCGGCCGACTATCCCGCGTGTCCTGTGTCGCAATTGACAACAATAACATCCCTGCCCCCCTCACACCTCCGACGTTACCGCACCGAGGCAAATTTTCTTGGCGGGGAATCGCCAGAAAAAAATGTTCGTATTTACATTTTCAGCTGATAAAAATTGCGCGTTTTATCGCGTAAAATGCGATATCGGTGTTATCAAAACAAAACATGGCGAATAGCCGCAGAGAAATTCGCGGAATGGGTAATGCGGTTGTGGGAGGGGGGCGGTGGTAAAACGGTGGGGGTTGACAGAGGGCATCCTGGTTGTGTATAGTGGCGTTTGGCATACCGATCAGTCGAGCAATCACATCAGCAGCGAATGCCCAAGGCGCCTCTCTCTCGTGTAAACACATCCTTGATCTTGACAGTCTGAGAACTCGATAAGAGAACCAACCGCACACGTAACGATCGACGCTCCGTTACGGGATCGAGATAACGCACGAGGAAGCGAAAACACACGCGGCGGCGCGGGAAGCGGCAGGTAGGGAGACGGCGAACGGGTGACGGTGAGCGGGGACGTCACTACTTGGGGAGGGCGATCCAGCAGGAGGTGGGGGGAGTAGTAGTCGGTCGGATGCACCGCTTTTGGCGGAATTCCACTACGGAGGTGGCGCGGAAGTAAGATCGCGTCGAAGAAGACGCGAATCAACTAAATCGACGACGAGGGGTGACCGAGTACCGGCGGTGGGTCCGCGCGAATTCGCACTCGAAGCACCGAGCGTACCGTGCGCGACACTGTCTCGTTTCCGTCTGCCCTCCGGCTCTCGGTTGCTTTCCTCGGGAATTCGCTGTGTTATAGATTAACATTTTTTACGGGGAAGATATTGATTGTTGCTTTTTATTAATGTAACATTAAAGTGGCGCCGCGCGAGTGGGGCGCTACGCGAGGAGAAGCAGCGAGGAAACGGCGAAACGGCGCGACGCGGAAGGAATGGGGAGTCGAACGGCGATCGCCTCGGTGGAGGGGTTCCCGGAAAGGGGAGCAGGTGGCGCGGGTGGGGCGGATCCGCGAAAGAGAGGGCGATAAGCGCGAGGAAGCGACGACGGCGACGATCGTAGGGGATCCTGCGACTCGGTACGCCGGGGAAGGGAAGGAAGCTTCGTGGAAGATAAGAGCGCTACGGGGAAAGGGGAGCCCGACTCCACGGCGGAGATGTGCCGGCGGGAGGGAAGAACGGGTGGAGGAGGCATCCGCGGCAGTAGAAAGGGTGACGCGGATGATGGTAGACCGGCGGAAATAACGCCATAAATACCAACATTTTTCGCAGCGTCTTGGGAGCCTCGTTTCGACGTTCACCCCACCGCCCGACCACGTGCAGGTATGTCCGCTTCCCCCCCTACCTCCTACCCCCTGGAATCGCCACCGACTCCTCGCGCGGAGACGCGTGCATACGCTCGCCGGCTGAGGAAACTACCCTCGCCGCGGGGGGTGGCATCCCCCGCCCGAGGGGCAGTGTTCTTCTTCCGCTCGCTTTGACTTTTCGCGCGTCGCAGGCAGAATCCATCTTCTCGCGAAGAAAACGCGTTCTAGTTTTTCTCGACTTTTCTTTTCGTTCCCCCGCGCGCCGCTCCAGCTATAGCGCGAGGAAAAAAGGCGCGGATCGATGCCGCGCCTGTCTCGGGCGAAATTTCATTTCCGCGAGATTTTAGAGGCGCGCGCGTGCTTAGCGAACGCACACCATGCCTCCCCAGTACGGGAACAGCCCCATACCGCTTGTCCATACATCATTGAATTTGGAGAATCTCAGGGCCCTTATGCATTAGAGGACGGGTGCACACGCACGTGTTCTTCACGCAAGAGTCCACATTGAGAATGGTATATTCCTAACCACAACAGCGATGGATGGACAAACTTTATATATGTCCATTTGCTCGTTTCGCACTCAATCGCCTTCTGAAGTAAAGACAGCCCGGAAGTACATAATTCAATAACAAACGATGGCTAATAGAGTAAAGGATTTTATATATGTTGCTGAGATATATGGAAAATTCATTCTTTTGGTATGTTCTTCTTCAGCAGGTATCTCAAGAAAACTCGGAGAAAATTCCATAATGGCTCAGATTATTTCAACTATTACAGCGTACACTGACACAAGATTAAGATTATAGACGTGCTAGTAGAGATGTTACCTTTGATGCAAAGTGGGAGGTGACCGCCATTTGGCGATTAATATGACGGCTGCCTTAGTTTGCGACAGTAATTATCTTGAATACTGATAACCGGTGTTCCAATGGAAGGGAACTACCGCCATACTATGTACAACAGGAGTGTTGTCATAACGTTCGTCTCTTATTTTGGAACAACACCTGCGTTAAAAGTTGCATGGTGAATGTCTTAAGGCATAACACCTCTGCTCCGCTTTACCAATTACAGCTGATGTCTTAAATCCACAGTGTATACTGCTAAAAAACTACTAACTGTACAGTGTAAACTGGTCCAAACTACACCCAAACAGTAAAAATACATATTTAAAAACTTTTTAAGATATCTTAAAAACTGAATGTCTTAAATAGTTTTCGGAAAGAGTTCTTAACCAGATCTTTAAGAAGATTTATGCGTCAATTTTAAGAGCTCTATAAGGTCTCTAAAATATGAGGTCTCCGAAACGAGCTCTTATTTTCGAGCTTTGACTGTCACAATAAAAAAATAAACAATATAAAATGAAAAGCAAATTTCAGAGAATTATAGATTCTATTTCCCGGATACGTATACTGTTTAATTGGGATCATGAGTGGACGAATCTTTTGCTTTTTGTCAAGATGTACCTTTCAAAATTCACTTAATATATTCACCTAATTATACACAGAACACCGGTTCTCAATCGACAAAAGGCAGTCATCTCCCATTTTGCATCACAGGTATCTCTACTAGCACGTCTCTAATCTTAAACTTCTCTCAATGCACTGATCTTTGTAATGTGGATAGTCGATAGTCGATGCATTAATGCATTGGAACATCCGTGCTTATTTTAGCCAAGAACAATTTTGGCCAAGATGTTATGGATCGTCAAATACAAATACCATTTACTCACTCTACAACATTCTAAAAATCGTTACAGTCGAAATGTGCTACGCGCTATCGATCATTCACATTATAGAGATCAGTGAGCCGCCCTGACTCCCCCCCCCCCCCCCCTCGTCCTTCATACACAATACAATATATCGGCTACTGAATTTTGAATTCGCCAGTTTGAATTAGGTGATATTTGAATATCAAATTCGTAATAATGTACCTCGGAGACTCGGAACTTTTTGGTTGAAAGGCAACGCGTAAAACTAGCTCCGGCCACCTTCCCCCAGACCCTCCTGTTTTAAACTAGCCAACATCCTACCAATTTCAAAAAGTAGGAAATTCCTACCTTATTTGTGTAATTTTCGAATGAGATTTTACAACCCCGTATGATAAATTTGAATCTCAGGTGCAGATTTTCCGTTTTTATGAACCTCGGGCCGGGTTCGCTTTTCCTCGCGTACTGTAATCGAGGCGTAAAACTCTATTTTACGCCCTTGTTACAAAATAGTATATTGTGTATCAAGGGCGCAATTGACGAGATTGGTGACAGGCACGCCGTTCACTTCTCTCGCTGCTTAGTTGTACAATTATAAAATAATGAAATACAACAATTAAATTAGTTGTATTATATATTCAGGTTGTATGCGAATATAAAGTTATCTCAATTACGTCTTGATAGCTTTACAGCTAAACTAGGCGCTAAAATTTTTGTAGCGCTATGATAATTTCCTACAAGACCACATAACATTTAAAATTTAATAATTTAATCAATTTAATACCCACAAAAAAAAGAAGACAATTTAAGAGTGCATATACAACGTTGTTGCTTCCAGGGTAGAATTTTTGTATCAAACTTGTTCAGACTCTGAGCAGGTTGTTCAACATATGATCTGAGTAGGGTGTGATCAAACTTCACGACATACCATGAGTCTCTCTTCAGTCCTCTCAGTCATTCCTCAATAGCAAATACCGCATTGAATCTTGACCAGGTCTTAATCAGGTAGTTTTAATCAGACGCGCTTAATAAGGTTGTTCTTACTCATCCCGTGTCATGTCCCGATCAATATTCAGACAGCCTATATATTTCTCCTCAAGCTTATTCCTTATCAAAATATCATATTATTATTAAGAAATATTTTTTTGTAATAAGAACATTATTACAGTAGACATATTGTTTGGTTCTATTAAACACAAAATGTTCGATATAATTCTAGTTTTAAACTATTGATGAATAAATGTTTACATCAAGCTCTGCAGACCCGTAGATTAGAAATTGAAGTTGATGCTCGGGGACTCCGCCCTCGAATTTTTCGGACCTTTATCCCACGGTTAGAAGCGTGTACTTTTGTTAAAAGGAAGGGTTAATTTCTAACCCTGATTGACGAAATTGAATAACTTCTGAATAGAACTGAAGTAATTATGTAGGATAAAAAAGGCGCAACCAAAATGGGAAACAAGGGAATGAAAAAGATAAATGAATTGTCCGTAATGATATATTACATTTTTATTTACGTTACTAAATGTCAGAAATAAATTAGCTACAATTCTTTTGATTTATTAAATTAATAATCACGTATTCATTTGTATTTATTTACGTAATTGAACAGTTTACATCTGTATCGAAATGTGTGTTGAAATACGATAAAATTCGATGCAATATCTTAAACTATAACCCTATGAAGACAAAGGATACCATCTGGACTGATTTTTCGAATCAGCTGTTTCTGACAGGGAGATTGAGCGTGGGATAGCGGATTTTGACAAAAAAGTGAACAATCTTTTGCTTCAAAACGCGAAATGAAAGTCTCATGTTACAATAAAAAACAAAGAGAAATAAGAATTCTAGGAAATATACTATACGTGCCGATTTTATCGGGCTTCGTTTTTTCGCTGTCGAAATAATAGGAAACTGTGACGTTTTTACTTCTTATCTCATCAAATCGTGATTCGTTTGTGAGATCGTATTCTCTCCTGTTATATGCTGGCTAATTGTAACTCCAATCTTATATTGCATGGCGGCGCATATGCGCAACCCTTCCGACTTTAAAGGGTTTCAAAAGTAGGACGATTCGAGTGAACACAATTCAGGGGCTTTCCTTCCAATTTTTAGTTTGACTGCGTTGGAACTTTTTGCTTAGTTTTGTGGAACGCGAGTTGAAAACTTAATCGAGTTGACATTAGAACAAAACTTTGTACCTTGGATAAATACGAATAATGTTTGAGATATTAAAGCCATGAAAGTCTAAAAACGATAATTTTCTTTCTCGATTGTGTAACTCCAGTTCCGAAAAGATTTTCCGAACAAAGGATAGTTTTTGAACAAAAGAATTTCAAAATTTCAACATTTTTCTAATTCATCAAAGAACATGTTAAATCTATTAAAAAATGTAAATGAAATGTATCTGTAGATATCAAATAAAAGTAAAATTTGTACTTAAAATTCAAATATTTTATCTACCTTTGTCCAAAGTTTCATTAGAATCTGAATATTTTGATAGCTCCAAAAATATTCATAAGACCAAATTTTTCCAACTTTGTTGGCAATTTTCGTCAAATTAAAATTCCTGTTGGCTGCCACCCAAATTTAATCATGGCATTTTGAAGAGCGGCCTCGAAAATACCATAAGATAAGAACTTTTCAAATTTGCTCCAGTTTGATTTTCATATGACATACTTAATTCAAATTGGCGTAAAAACGCGTTTTCAGGAGTTAATGGATTAAAAAATGAAATAAATTTTGTTTTTAAAAATAAATGTTTCAAAATAAACGTCTATTGTCTTTTAGAATAATTACCTTTCTTATAATATGAAAACTTAGTAAATTACGTTCAAAATGTTACCCAATAGCAACTCTCGTTCATCCAGTAATAAATATTCTGTACAACAGCTCCAGATGCAAGGGAATTAAAATAAATGCAAGAGTTGTAAATCTGCGGAAATTAAATTTCTAAACCTGCTCCGCATTTCAAGAAATAGTGACAATTTTCTGGAAAATCCCTACGCAATAAAAAAGAGAAACCCGTAATACGATTCATTACAGATAACAGCAACAAATTTCTAAAACTCATTTGTCAAACGTATAGAGTAAAGTGGATTACGAACGAGAGGTCGGTGCAGGAAATTGAATTCACAAAGAAAAGTAAGTAATACTTCAAAACTTCAAATGATTCGAAACGTAACCCAGCACAACGCGAGGTATACTTCTAATTGAACCGACCGATACTTTCATATTCGACTTTCTACCGCCAAAAACACGACCATCCATTTACGTGACGCACAAGATATCTGCGTCACAGTTGCGTGAAACTTCAAGGATTTCAATGTCCATAAATTGCGATTTCTCCGTATAAAAATAAATTCTTAATTATTTTGAACTGTTCTTGACGTGATTGTATATTATATATATATATATAACCTCTCCAATTTAATCCCATTTCTGTTTTCATCCGTGCGAAAAGTGAAAACTAGTTTATCAAAATGTGCGATAGGAAATTATTCATTTCCGACGTGACAAGTGTGGAGTATTTCATATAGTGTATAAATTGAAATATTTTGTATGATTCGTGTCACTAGTTTTTCTGCTACCTACTTCGAATAAGAAATACCAGGCATCAATGAATTATTCGTCCTCATGGCCACTTAACTCCTTGCGTTTTCTAAAACAAAAATATTATTTTTCATGTAAAACACAATAGCACTTGTAACACTATAAAAATAAGATTAACATTCAGGATTTTAAAAAGTGAAATATATAAAAAGTTTGATTTATCTGAATAACGTTCATATCGGTGCAAAAAATCAACGCAAAATACTTGGACTAAAAATCAATGCACATTGTAGAATAACCGTTCGCTAGTTAGGAGTAAAATACATTCCAATAAAATGTAAAATAATTCGAAATTTTCTGTTCAGTAATGCAGTAAACTAGATAGTTTACTAAATCATCTTTATATTGGAACCAAAAATCATTAAACCGGTATGCAAATCAAACTTTGATTATTTTAATTAAGTAAGTAACATAATGATTTTTAAATTCACAACACAACCTATTTTATATAATGCTTGTTGAGTTTTCTGTCGAAATGATGTTCATTCCTGAAAAATCTTTCCAGTCATTTCTACGCCCAAAGTTATGAATAACAAAAATATTTATCAGATTGCTAGGATATAATAAGTATACTCGTAATTATACATTTATTAGCTTATGTTCCACAATTGATAACAATGCATCGTTAAAATATACTGTTAATCATAGGTTAATAACAAAGACGATTATAAAATAACTATATTGTGAGTACTGTCTCGTTTTACTATAAATAACACAGGCCTGTGAATTTTGGCTTAGTTTTGTAACAAAGGGAAGGGGATTCTGATAGGAATTTTGACATAGAAAACGAATCCGACCTTCAAAATGGTCCATCACGTCAGGATATCTTATAATATTGGCGTAAATGGCCCAAAAATGGCCATTTTGGCCATTTTTCGGAATTTGTTGTGGGTAACCAAAATTTTTTTCATTTTGCCCCATTGCATCGTATAATACTATATGTAAGCTATAAAAACCCATTTTTGGAAATCGCTTCACGATTTTTTTGTAACAAAGTTATGTACATGTGACATTTTTTAATTTAGGCAAATGTAGGTATGTAAAACTGTGAATGATGAGCTAAGTTCATACATAAGAAACGGGCTAGTAGTAAAATATAAACACAGTTTTTAACAAAAATATATGTAATTTGTTATATTGTGCATTAATTACAAAAAAAAATTGTTGAAACAATTTTTTATAAACACCAATTTTATAATTAAAGTAATTTCAAAATTTTTTTAGAATTGTTTAAACAATTTTCTTTGTAATTACAATAACAGTTTTATATACCTACATTTGCTAAACGAAAAAAATTTCAAATCTACATAACTTCGTTAAAAAAAATCGAAAAGCTATTTTCAAAAATGGATTTTAAAGTAATAGTACTGTACGATGCAAATGGACAAAATGAAAAAAAAATGTTGGTTACCCACAACAAATTCCGAAAAATGGCCATTTTTGAGCCATTTAAACCAGTGTTACAAGAAATCCTGACGTTATGGGCCATTTTGAAGGTCGGATTCGTTTTCTACGCCAAAAATCCTATCTGAATCACCTTCCCTTTTTTTTGTTACAGAACTAAAAAGGCCTGTGTAATTAAACATAATTCTGCAGGTTGTATTAAATAATTATGGAATCTTCAATCAATACAATTTTAATAATTTAAACACAAAGAAAGTATGTACTTACTAACTAAAAATATACTCTACCACTATCGATCTCTCTGGACTTAAAATAACAAAACTAACTTACAATTAGTGAAGTTACTAAAATATACCAATTCAGTCGAATAATTCGGTTTTTGCTTCTTTTTAGTTAATAGTTGCGAGAACTACACGGAGAACAATTTTCTGGGAAATTTTACCATCCCAGATGGCAAGTTCGGAATAAACTTGCAGAATGAGAAAAATTGCCATTCTTTCTGATAAAAATTCTGATTTTTTCTTGGGATTTTCAATATTCAGACAGTAAAAATTGAAAAAATCTATTAATTTTTACCATAAATAAGGTATAAGTCTCTTTCAAAATTACTATCTATAATGGTCCAATTTCCCAGAAAATATTTTTCAATGTAAGCTTCTAAATAATAATAAATAATATCTTACTAAAAAAATAACTCGAACTGCAAAACTGAGAACAATTCGTTACTTCCAGTTTTAATTCATCAGACATCGAATCTATTTTTTACCATTACAATTTATTTAAAATAACCGACAAGACTCGTACGTAAATGGATAATTTAACATTTGTTTTCGATAATTTTATCAGCCTTATGGTCACAATGTACCAAAAATAAAATACTAAATCCGTCACAGTAAAGTAGAAATACACTTGAACATATACGAGTAGTGTCTTTGGTTGTAAGAATTTCAAATAGTTTGTGAAAAATGATTCATGCCATCAACGTGAACCACCTTGAGCAAACAAAAAACCATCCCAAATTTCGCCTGTTTTCTGGACTTGAAATTTGGGATCAGAATACACAAGTTTATAATGATAGCTTGCTGGTATAAAAATTTCAGATTGAGCATATACCTTCATCTTGAAATATCATGGTTAAATGGGACAATTGTCTGCAAAAATTGCATTTTTCTTTTAAATTTGACATTTTTTATCTCCGAAATATACCGACAATATTTATGGTGTACATGCGAATATAGGTCAAATTCGCAACAGATATTTCATTTAGAATTGTCTAAGTATAAAGAATCTAAGAAATTTTTTGCGGATCGAAAATAATGAAATTTTCAACATTTTCGAAACAAAGGCACAATTTTGTTAACAATTTGTATATTTGATTTTTTCGATCCGGAGAAAATGTACTTATTTTCCAATGTTTCTATGGTAAATTTTTCTTAAAATGTATATTTTCAAAGATAAAAAGTGTCAAACTTTCAAAAAATGCATTCAACATTCTATCCGCCTAATTGGATACGCCATTTTGAATTTCGGAAATCCGACATGTGGTATTCATTACAAAAAATCAGAAACATTAAAAAATGTTATAAAACACAGCACTGAAATATTTATAGTCGACATTATTATCAAAATCCATTGCTTTTTTAGTTCACGACCGCCATCTCCAATCAGTCGCATATAACTGAGTTCATCAATTATATTAAAAAGTGATCAAGAAATATTCAGTAAATCGAAATGTTAAATTTTGAAATGAAAAGTTTTAATTAAAATAAAATTACATAAGAAATGTTCCAGGAAAACGCGTATTTTTTTATATTTTTATACTTATCGGACATTATTAGTAGGTAGAACCAAATGAAGCTAAAAAAACATCACTGTTACAAGTGGCAGTTGTAAGCATCGACCGTAAAACATAAATTTGGAGTTATGGAATAATTACCGATTTAGAAACTTCTACCGGTTGGCTAACAAGAAATAATATACAAACTCAAACTTTTGAGCACCATTTACAAGTCGCCATTTTGAAATTTTGAAAAGTGGCAGGTACCATTTTGAAGCTGAAATATTTTGAACCCAATATTTTTTGTTTACGAGTATTCAGCGTTGCTGTTTACGGGTACAAATTGATTTAAAAAGAAAAAATTAATTTAAAAATTCACCATTTTTTAGAAAAAAAACCAGCTGTATCTTTTTTAGAACGTGTCTTGGACCAATGCAATGCAGAGCAGTCTTTAGTATACTTCAGCAATAATGCCCTGAAGTTTGCATTCGGAAAGTGCTCATCCCGTTCATAAAGGGTAAAACTACAACTAATTTGTCCATATTTGTTCATAATAGTTTGGAACGGACCAACATTTATTGTCCACTTAAAACAAATTGCGAATCAAAAATGTTTAAATGAAATACATTTTTTCAAGAAAAGTCGGTCAGATTTTTTTTCTGTGGCATCAAAATTCATTGAATTTTTAATTTTTCGAAGGAACTATAAAATTACCTAAAAATTCTGTCATCTTGGTAGTTGACTGATTAACATCAGTCATGCGTAAATTGTTACAAAATTCAGTTAATTCTCGTAATTAATAAAACTTGTAATAAGTTTATGAATTTTGCAATAACATTTGTAATGGGTTTTAAAAATTCCAATTAAAATGCAGAAATATTTTATGAAATTTTGTTAAAATTTTCATTTTATTTCTTTTCTATAAATACGCTTCATAAAAGTATTAATAGACTAAAAACTTTGTTTCTTGAATATTAGTTTTTCCGTCGATAAAAAAAAGCCTCATCAAAATGTAATCGGGCACGAAACGCGAATGCCCTTCAGATTCTGCGATGGCGAACTCACTGTTAAAAAATATAGGCGCATTTTAATTTGCAAAAATGTTTGGATTTTGCCTGCACCCTATCTCCGAAATTGGCGGCCGCGCACACGTTCTCTGTTTCGCGGGTGGATAGGTAAATAGGTGCAGGAAGGTACTTGTGTGCGATATCGTCGAGCACCGAAAGAAGGTTTGGGGGGTTGTCAGGTCGAGGGACCTGGTGTTGGGGGCGGGGGGACACGGGTAGGGGGATTCGATACGTATTTCTCGTTGGGAGGGGAATTTCGTCTCTGAATTTCAGTTTCAATATGCAGATCCCACAATGAGCTTTTCGAATATTCCCCGTTTTCGATTTAAACATTACGGCCGATAGCGATCTTAAAATAATTGGAAAAAAATGCTTTTTTCTCCGCATCGCGTTTTCGTTTCTACGTTTTAGTTGACGCGGTTACAAAAAACGTCCACACACACTATCGCAGGCGAGCGCACACCGTTTCGAAATAAACTCTTCAGGCGTGGTATGATATGACTCGGTTTTCATTATTGCCTTGATGAAAAATTGCTTTTGAGTTGTACGTATATGCACGCCTGCATGGATAGGCGCGCATCGTGGGGATTTTAAATTGCGAAATTCGGATCTCGGTCCTACGGATCAAGGAGACGCGAAATATTACAAAATTGAAAAATGAATCAGAAGTGCGTTAATGTTGTCATTAACATTTTTTCTAAAAAAATTACCACATCGTCCATTGGTATACTTGATATACTTGCATTTCATGACACCAAAGTAACCCGTATTATTATCATCAACAAACGAGAAACATTATGTAATAAACATTTTGAGAAAATTAATCGGTAAAACTGCTACTGACTCAAAATAAGCAAAACTCATCTTTGATGTTTGTTACAATATTTTATTATCCTCTTCATCTGTTTATCGATGTTTAGTATTCTGATGAAATTAATTACTTTTCGAAAACGTTCATTAATTTGAAAACGGTTCAAAAACGAAATTTCGGTGCAGATATTTGCTTATAAAATTCAAAACATGCAAAATGCAAACTCAGCAATCTCCGGATTTTACGTAATCGTAAATATCCATAAATTTTGCATATTTCAATTTCCCTCGATATACTCCCGGACGTTCGAAATGTACGCTCGATATTTTCCCTCCTCATAAATGCAGTAAACTTTATATTTTTCATTTTCATACAACAACTAACGGGCAACCATAATTGTTTCTCGATCTGGGTGAAAGTCGAATCGAACGATGATTCAGTACTTTGGCAAACAGGTAAAAAACTCGTCAGCACGAAATTCGATGCTTTTTATATTTATTCATAAATACCCATCTTCGTGTTAGGGTAAAAAGGGTTGCAAGGCGAGAATACGAAGATTGTATGAATTTTAAGTATATTTTAATTTTGTTATTCATTTTCTCCAAATTATATTGTACTTTTCTTTTTTTATGGTAATTTTTATTTCTGCATTAACACTGGATCCTTTGCTTAAAACCGGCATAAACAATGCAAACGAAAAAAAAACATGTTTTTCAAAAATTCGTAAATAATAAAGTATTGAGATATTCCATACGTGAAACGAAACAGCCCTAATGGAAAACTAAACCAGTTTCTGTCAGTTGGTCCAGACCCCATTGCTTACAACATGTAAACCATTCTAAATAGCTAGAAACTCGTTATATTGGAAACCAGGGAAGTTAGCTAGGGGTCCTAACATTTTCCACTCGTCCATTATTTCGGTTTCCGTATGGTCATATAAATACAACGCCATATATTTGAGTCTACTAATAAATTTTAAGCCTTAATTTTAATCATATTATTTTTATCATACCTAAATAAAAATACAAAGTAAATGAATAATGTGAATGGAATCGCTTTATAGGAAAAAATAAATAGATTTTTTGCACAATTTATTAATTTTTCATCTGCCAAACTCGAAAATATTAAATTCCCATACAGAAGGATTTAAATTTTTCCATGTTCTGAAAAATACTGGTATTCCAATTTTCCAATATAAGTGTGGGATTTTTCATATTCGAAAATTTCAAAATTTGCCAGGCAGAAGAAAGTGATTAATAACCTAAAACAAAAATTCCCGTTCCATGGCATGGACAAATTTTTATCCCATTTACGGATTAATAACCTCCAATATATATATGGTAAACTTCCAGTTTTTTAGTGCGTTGAACAAATTAAATTCATTTTTATAATAAAAAGGTTGTAAATTTTTTCACTTTTTAAAAATGGAGGACAAACTCGAAAAATTAGATGCAGCCAGGCCCTTTCCATTATCGATCTCATACTCTTCTACGTAATTTCATAATTTCGGTATAATTAATAGTTGTCGTTGAAAGGTATCGTTGAAGTGTAAATAAAGATAACAAAAAATATAAAATTATTGTAAAGTCGTCGTTAAAATATTCAGACAGATTCATAAGTCAAGTGAATCTTTTTAAAATGTTTTCTCTAAATTCCTTTGAAGTGAAAATTGAGTCATTCCTTTATTAAAGTGAAAATTTCACTACATGAAGAGTTACATTTCACTCCATCAAGAGTGATAGAAAAAGGTCACTTTTAGAAGAGTAAAATATAAGCCTTAATAAAATGAAAATTTCACTGTTCGTGAAAGAGTTACTCAATTTTCAATCCGAGGAATTTAGAGAGTTGATACTCTAATATTCCAGATTTGCAAATACGGAATCTTATTTATTTTTCAGCAAATAACTCCAATATTTAATAACTACACGACTTATATTAGAAAAATGTTAGACTTTTACTCTAAACGTAGCTTCTCGTTTCTTAACCCATTAACGCCCAAGAGGACACAAATCTCACCAAGATTTTCGGAATATTTCTTGACATCAAAAACCAATTCAAAAAATGTTAGATAAAACATTTTGGACGTAAAATTGATCGATCTTTCCGAATATGCTGTGAAAAAATCAATTGAGCCCATTCCAAAAAAGTTATACTTGGTTTTTCACAAAAAAATCAGATTTTTTCACTGACAAATATTATTTTATCGGCATTTTCACATTGGAAACGGTTAGGGAAAAATGTGCATGATAGCATTTTTAAAATAAAGTTAGAAACTGTCAAAATGGCGGCTCAAACACGAAAAGAACGGCGAAAAGCTTCTGCATTTTTTTTCGAAAATGATAGGCTTTCCGAAAAAATGTCACTGAACAAAAAATTTCATAGAATTGATCAAAGAATACGCTCAAATTTTTTCAGAATTTTTAAAACACTTTTCTTCATTTTCAAAATCGCAAAATTTTGAACAAATACGAAAAGTCGGAGAAAAATTGTGAAAAAATTTCGAGGTTTTCTTTGATCGATTCTAAGAACTTTTTGTTCCGTCACATTTTTTGCGAAAGTCCATCTATCATTTTCGAAAAAAAAATGCAGGAGCTTTTCGCCGTTACGTTAATAAAAAAATTACTACTGTAATGAAATAGTGAATTCTCACTATAACAAATTAACGAGGACACTTTCGATGATATAAATTGCTCACGAAGTACTCAGTACAATAATAACAACTTCACATTTTCGTTATGTGCTTTATAAATAAATAATGAATGGGATAAATTTAAGCAAGTAGCTGGCTTGGGATTGATACAGCAGCGTTTAAAAAAGATAAAAAAAAATGACTTGGCTGTTATTGCAACATAACCCTCAATTGTCACCTGAAAAATTAAAATATCAATAGGAAATCTATGCAATTTTCTAAACAACATATATAATTTTTCCGCCAGCAAATCGTAAAGAAATTGCCATATGCTAAGGTACATAATATAAATAAGGATTCATCCCCCGTTCGAACCGTGATTTATTACAGACGGTGCATAAAAAATAGATAATTTCATTAAATATTCAAGAAAATCGTTTCCTTCTGCTTGCATGCACCATTGAATAAATGATAGATGCGCGTTGAAGGATGTCTAAAAAAAATAATAAATGTCGTATAGAATCAGCTGTTAGTTTCGGGTTCGTAGACAAAAGCGGCGAGTGTCAAGTATAGTCGCATCTGCAAATAGCTCTACGCAAATGATTTTTAGTGTAAACCGAATTTATTACTGGCATGCAGTGAATGGATGTTCGCCTGGGGGGCACGGCACGCGCTCTTCACGTGCGCAAACCTATTTTACGGAAACCGAATTTGAATTCGACGATATTCCTCATTTGAATATTTAATTTAAACTTTCGATCACGGTCGTCGGCGTTAACAATAAGCAAATTAGTCGCCTAGAGATTTCGGAAGGCGAATCGTGGGGTGAACTCCCCTTAGCGATCGCGACGCGTCATCTCGATGGAGTTTGATCGTTGGAAAAAAAAAAATTCGTATTCCCTACTGCGATGGACGGGAACCCCGCGTCGAGCTCGTGCTGCACGTGCGCCTGTGCAAAAAAAGAATTATTTTGGCATCACTTTTAATCCGGTACGCTGTCTTTGAAAGCGAAAATCCCGACGACACCCCCTTACCCCCCGTCGACTGGAGCGGGGATGAAGAAGGAAAAAAGGGGAAGACGCGGATCGATATTTCGGATGAAATTTTGAGCGGGTGCGCGACATCGGCACAGATGGGTCGTACGCTCGCGCAACTTGCATTCGAGAAATTCGAGTTATATCCGTTCCCTTATTTCACCCCTGTGCTCGCGAGGGTGGGGGGCTAAAAGACAGATAGAGAGATAACGATAAAAAAAATACCAGAAGCCAGAGGCGACCCCTCGTCCCCCAATGCGCAGGGAACTCGAGGCGGGGCTTGACTCGCAAATTTGGACACGGAAAACGGGGCAGAACCGCTGCCCACAGCTTATTAACGACCGATTCACAAAGGCAGAGATCCAAACCCGTGTTTATCAAAAAGTACCCTGCATAATGGCGACGACGCCACGTACGGACAGCCCGAATATTCCTTCTTCAATTGCTTTCCGACAACTTGCTTGTATCAAATCCGTTATTAAAAAATTTTTTAACGCACCCTTGTGCACGATGGTTATGAACTCTCCAATGGGATGTTTTTTTTATTTCTCTGTGGAAAACTTCTATGTTGTGCGCTTTTTTGTTTAGGCTCGTAATTTACGAGATTTTTATCGAATAATGCCCATTTCCGTCTTGATTGGTCGATAACATCATGCATGTAAATGGATTTGGTCGTTTGTAATCAAGATTCCTACTTCTAATATTTTTTTTACTTTCGATGGTTTTTGATAACGATGTAGGATATAGCGATATAGATATTTCAAGAAATGTTGAGATATTAGTAAGTTTCAAAACGCAGGTTAATATTTAATAAATAATTCTTATGAATTCGTTTAGTTTATGTTCTGCAAAGCTTTGCAGGTAAATTTCGACATTTCGAACTTTCAGAGATCTGAAGAGACAAACCTCCTTTCTACCCAAAATTCCTTTTTAACCTTTAGAGGTCCGGAGTGACTACTATAGCGGCCACCAAATATATTGACGTCTCTATTTATCATGTTTACCTCATATTTACAAACGTTTTGACATTAAAATATTTCAAATTAGCGAGGGAAATTGCCGGCCGTTTAAAGGTTGATTTGCAAAATTAGAATTACACTGGGTTACAAAAAAAAAGATTTTTGTTTATATTCTTGTATATATTGAATGTGCAGGTCACCATGAACCAGAGTAAAAAAGAATTTCGATGCTGTCAGTTCCACCAAAATTGAGGGTATCCTAACAACACCAAACCTTGCAATAAGGTTAAATCAGCTTGACTTACGGTTGACAATCTTATGGCAACTTTAATTAACATTGTCATAAGGTTCGGTGCTGTTAGGGTAACGTGTAGAAAAATTGCCTTTTTAGCACCTTTTAAGTCGCAATAACACCAAAATACGACGGGATGCAAAAATTTTAATAGGTCTGAAATGAAAGATTAGAACTCCAATTTTTCGACCCAAAGGGTCACTACTGGTATCAGAGAATTTTAATTTACCAACCATCTTATTATTATAGCAAAAATAGCTAAGTTTGCGAGAAATTAGTGATCTTTAAGTGTTCAAATTACTTGTTGTTTACTGTAGTCTTCCCAGTGTTTTTTTCGGTTGCTGACTATGAAAAATATATCTGTAAATATTTACTTCCTGTACAAATAAAATGGTAAAAAGTGGATAATATAATATCTATGTTTATGTATGTAATCAGAGATACCGAAATCTCTTTAGTAACTAAATGCCCAACGAATCCACCTCCTTCGCCGTATTGGATCCTCCACCTTGAAAGTAACAAATTGTCCAAAACGACTCCAGATTGGAAATCAGAAAATTCAAAAACATCCAAGTACAAAGTTTCAATAAAATTTGGTTAATATTTAAAATTTAGTTCGGCATATTGCGGTTGACAATTTAAATGTTTAAAAGTTGGTTCTTGATTCATAGTCAGCAACTAAAGAAACATTGGCGGTACTAGTTTCAAGAAAATCTGATCACAAAGAACCATTTTCCATGTGTCCTTACTACTAATTTTATATGTGTCACAACTAATTTTACTAGCATGAAAAGGTGGTTGGTAAACTAAGTTTCCCCACTACCGACAGCGGAGTGTTTTTTCGTGCACAAACGATGGTGCTGGCAGAATTCTGCTAACACATCACACTTTGGAGAAAAACGTGGTTGAATGTGTAAAAATCAGCGTTTCTGGCCATATTTCGGTTTATTTTGTAGGAAAAGGGAATTTATTTTTGACAAGCGAAGTATCATTTCAGCATGAAAATATAAATCGGAAATGATACTTTACTTTTAAAAGATAAATTCTGTTCTTTTTTAAACAGATTAAACTCATTTTTCTCTAAAATGTACTGTGATAGCAAAAGTCTGCTAGCGCCATTGTTCTCAGTACGAAAAAATAAGTCAGAAATGATACTTCGCTTCTCAAAAATAAATTCTCTTTTACTTCAAAATAATCCTTCTTAATAATTATGGCGCAAAACGGTGATTTCGACACTTGTAATCAAGTTTTTCTCCAAAGTGTGACGTGATAACAACATTCTTAGGACTTTCGTTTTCAGCAGGCAAAAAATAAAATTTTGTTGGTGAGTGTTGTTGGTGTAGTCACAATATCTAAGTAGTCCTATGGGGCTAAAAGAGTCCATTTTCCATTCGTATTTTTGTTTTAATTTGATATAGTTTTCTACAAGGTAACACATAATTTTATGTAATTAATTTATTCAACAAAGGCAACGTGTCAAATCCGCAACTCAACACTAAAAAATCTGACCTTTCAAGTTAACCCATTAATGCCTAAATAACACAAAATTGAGTGGCGACTTTGAGCTCTTAAATGTTGGTGAAATTGCTGTTATTTTTTAAAGGTACTACATTTTTTAGATGTTTTTGGGTGTCCTTTATGTAATGCAACCACTGAAGAAAGAAACGAAAAATGTCGACTTGTACATTTCCATTAAATGGTCATGAAAAATTCCGACTTTAACGCGATTATTTTTTAGACCCTTGAATATAAAAATGGTTTCTTTATATAATAAACGGATAAAAATGTGTTATTAATATTCATACTATATAATTCCTTATATTTCGAATTTGGTTTATGTATCTTTTCCATGGATGGTTTGCATTTGTATCGTCTTATACCATTGTATAATGTTGACTGATTCTCAACACGAAACATTTTTTGAAATGTATTGCAAAAAGAAACTATGTCTCAATTTTTTTTTAAAGTACCCTTTCCGATGTATTTTGGTGCGCTAAAGCGCAAACTCATTTTAAATCAGAGTAAAAATTAAACGTAGAATTTATGAGATACAAAATTATTGTTAAGAAGTTACCTCAAAATTCTTTGTCAAATGTCAATACAACAACCCCGCGTCTCGAAGTTACCTCTCTTAACCTCTAAACCGAAACCATGCGGGCACAGCTTTATCTTTGGTGATAAGTAAAAAAAAAAATGTTTCATGTATACATGTTTCTGTCAAAGTGGCAATAGATCACGAATATCAGTTTAAAAGAAAAATTGTTCCGTTTGTACAGAATAATGTGGTTATTAACCTGAAAAATCGTTGACAAACTTAAAATTCGTCTTCTTTTACTTGACACGGAATAAAATTGTAAATAATTACTATGCGGGCTTTAACAAACTTAACACAGCGATTAAAATTTGAAATTTTCAAAAATAAAATGTGTTTGAACAAGTACACTTTTATTACATTTTGGAGAATAATTTTTAGTATTTCTATGACGATTTAATGATAATAATTTCTAATGATGTACACGTTCTTAATTTTTCTTTAATTAATCCCTCTTTTTTTAAAATATATTTTAATCAGTCATTCAATAGAAGGAAAAGTATAAAAATAAATCGTATATAATCTTTAATGTTCAACTAGTGCATTTTTAAACAGTTTAATTATAAAATAATAAAATAAAACTTAAACAAATATTATTGGAAATTTTAGAGCTTTTTCTGTTTAATTTCTAAGAGTATATCCTACATTTTTAAATAATTGTAATTAAAGACCAACTATATACTACTTAGGAATACTTCAATAGATATGAAATTTATAAAATTTGTCTGTGCATAGAAAAAAAAATCAGGAAATTATTTCATAAACGAGATCTATGTCGAAAATTTATCCAGTTATTTTCTCTTTTGTCCACTGTCTGAAAAATGTATCCATTACTTACTAAAGCACGGAGAATTAATGCGCTACCGACCTTGCGATTAACTATCTCATTTCAGGAAAAAATATTTGGTATAGGAGTGGCATTAAATTTGATCCAATAGTCGCGCAGCGAATTAAGATAATTGATCGTAACGCTCGTAAACCGTTCGCGAGATGCGTATAATTTGAATTCGTTTTTGCATCTAAAGTTTTTGAAGAAAATATCGTCGGCGAATTCATTTAAGACGATTCTTGTACCAGTAATTTTACGTTCCGTCGTGCATATCTGCTTCGCGGCATTATGTGCATCGTATTCGCCTTTTTCTTCAAGAATCTGCTTTAATTCTCGAGGCTAACTCGGAGAAACGAAACGGAACGGAACGGAAATATAAGACTCGAACCAGCATTATAATAAGACGCCTCTCCGTTGTCTCAATTGCGAGCCTCCGCTTAAGGCACCGTGCCTTCATACCATTTTCGAGACTCTTCCTATTTACTTTCCGAAAGAATTCACTTATCCCTGTGTGTAGATTAGAACCAATTTTGATTTTTTAAAAATATAAAGCATTTTTATTGTCACCGTCGAATTTTCGAAATTCGAGTATTTATTAACGATCGATTCGGCAACATGTGAAGCTTACGATAGGTATATTTTTATACCGGAAACTTAACTGAAAATCTCGAAAGCGTCAATGTACTACAAAACACTGCTTAAAACTTAAAAAACGTATGCCTCGGAGGTGCACACAAAAATGTTTTGTTATAAGATTCTGAAATTTCACAATCTTAAATTTTGGATTATTTTTAATAAATTTCAAACAATTCTTGAAATTAAATATTTCTCGAATGCACTTGAAAGTCGTTAGCCGAGAATTTTGGGAATTCATTGCGGGTTGCTCTCCGTATCCGGATTTATTTTTAACAAATAAAAAATTGAAAATTCAGTATGGTGGACAAATTTCTAAAAATTTAATAGATTCCCACGAAACTCGTTTTTTCGACGATAAACCCAGTGGTACATTGTTACAAGATTCAAGTAATTCGCTACTTGAATACCTATTATGACTGGACACTTTGTGTTTTGAACTAGAAAAATTATTAATAGCTTATCGTTTCTTGACCTTTTAATTTTAATTTGCTTCCAACTAACTCCTACATCATTGTTATTCCGGAGTTTTTAGAGAATACGGTTACGTATACGGCGCTAATGATCTGAAATTTAAGATTGTTGATCCAATATAAATTTGGCAAAATTAAATTTGGATTTATTAGCAGCAACCACGAAAACCCCCGAAGTAACAAATTTTGTTCAAATGGAGAGGTATTTTTAAAATTGTGCCTCCGCCATATTGAATTTGATAAAACTAACGTCGGATTCGTAATCAGCCCCCTCAAAAAGTCGTATAAATAAATGTACACTAGATGAAACTTGTGTAGTTTACACACAAATGAATTTATTCGAAAAATCGTAGTTTTTTCAATTTTATTTGCTAATGACAATTATGTTTTTAACATTAAATGAGAAAATTAATTTTTTAGTAACTTAGGTTCTATATATGACACATGAAAGATTTTGTTCCTGTAACTTTTATATTCTGCTAGAAAAGTAACGTAATCTGAATAAATCTAGATGGGATAACTCTTGTCACCAGGTAATTTTTCAAACGGTCTTAACGTGACCTTTAAACCTAATCTTCTCAATTAGAACTTAAGAAGTAATTATAGATTATTAAAATACTAACTACTTTAAACTGTTTTTGAATGGAATTTTAAATGTTTTTGATGTTCTTTCTTCTGTAATCATCAATGTGGCTAATATTTTGCTATATTATCATAGAAATATTTCTTTATGTACTTAACGAGTTATATAGCAATATTTTGTATGTTATAATAACATATAAACAGATCGTAAATTCATTGATAATACAAAAATCATACAACTTATAACAAGCGTAATTAATTAGTTTATAAAAAGGTTTGCAAACCTTTTTAAGCTATACTATATCAATATTTAATATAATAGTTTTTGTCAAATATTTTGGTACCTTTCAACCTATACAAAATACAACAGTGTCATTTGCACAATAAATTTCGACGAACAAAGTAGTTTATAGCGCACTAATTAAAGGGATAGTTGTGCTAAACGTCAATATGCTGGCGACTCGCTGACAGTGTTGAAAGATAACTTTGCGCCCAAGTTGCATAATATACTATTATGTACGGTTTTTCTATGCGGCAAGCCAACTCGTGCGTAAAAGTTTTTTCTGTGAATGGGAATTCAAATTCACATTAAAAACATTTTTACACGTGCATCAAATATTAACGAAAAACTTTCCCCGCTGTTGTTGATAAGAGAAAAATGTTTTTAAATATTCCTAAATCATTCACTGTTTACTCAACTGTAATCAACTATTTGATTACTATGGAACGATCCGAAACTTTTTAGATGTAGAAATATTACGCTAACACTCTGTGTGAAATACGTTAAACTGTTCATTATCAATTTACCAAAAGAAAGTGTACGACATAAAATAATTTACTAAAAAATAGGTACCTACGGCTGATAGAATAACTACTGAAAAGAGTCAACTGAACTATCGTGTCCAGTAAGAAGTTATCCTACCAGAAATGTAGTACAAATTACTAAATGATAAAGTAATTTTGCTAATTCCCATATATATTAATGGGACATTCAACGACAAACCAGCTGCCTCTTTTTGAAATAATGCTTGTTTTTTATTTTGTTATTGTTTATACGTATAATGGAGTATTTAAAGCCTAATCGGGAATTTTAATACCGTTATAAAAAATGTTATGGCATAATTTCATTTATTAATTTTTGAAAGATCTTTCCTGGAAACATTTGTTTTCAAAAAAATTAGTTACATGTAGGTGAAAAAAACGTTTCAAAATGTGAAAACTGATTTTCGTGTCTTAGGCCACGGTAAACAGATTCCGAACATATGCTCTTAAATAAATATGGTATCGAGACGATTTTTTTAAATTTTTAAGATAATTTTATTCCCTTTTACGTAAATTTACTAGAATAAAGGTAATTTGAACTCCAGAGTAGAAATTTAAGAATACACTTACAATTAAAAATTAATAATACAATTGGCCACTGCAATACAGTATATATATCTTTAATAAACAGTGATAAATAACAAAAAAAATCGTTGTAATTTAAATAACCAGTAATCAGCACAGAATATTTTTTTATTTTAAATATCGTACATAAATTATTTACTGAGAGGAGGCACATTTGCTCCTTTTTGACAATATTTCACCAAAAATACCTTTGATGCATAATGAAAAACTGGAAACTACCAAACTTTTAATGATGTTTCGACCCGGTAATGAATATTCGCACGCGCTGATATAAAAAATAACCCGTGAACTTTCAGTTCACGGGTTTAAAAATAATATTTAGAGTTGAATAAAAACATTTTTTAGGTCAACCGTGACTAATTTAAGGCTTATCTAGTAAAGAAACAAAAAGGCAATATATGGAATCAATACGGATAATTCAATTTGTTGAAATCATGGCCTACTGGAGCAGCATGTTACTTTTATAATAATTTGTCGGTTCGAAAATACATTGTCGACATTCGCGAGTGAATTGTCAGTATTTTATATTCTTAACAGAAGTAACGGACGAAATTAGGTCAAACGTATTTTAAATTACTTATTATGGTATATAATTTATTTGCTCGCAGTACCAGATTTAATATGATCATTCGGACTTTCTTTTGTCGACTGCAATTTTTTTTGTTTATCAGAACAAGTAAAATGCGGCTATAATTTATTTTTATTACATATTTAATATATTTAAATGCCATCGAGAAGAAGTAAATGTGGTTTAAATTTTAAGGCTACGTTATTCCCTTCTATATGATTACACATTTTGTAATATATTCTTTTTTATATCAAAATTGATTGAATGCAGGTAAAAATTTTTGAACTAAAAAATAAACAGAAAGTGAAATTGATGTAATTTTTAAAAACGAATTTCAGCAACAAAATTGGCCCAATTCGTGATATGAATTATATAAAAATGTTTCGGAAATGGAATGCTTCAAGACATACGGTGTCAAATAAAAGTAATGAGCAAAATTTGCAATAAATCCTGCTTTTACATGTTCCTAACCTATTTTTGCAACGTTGTGTAGCAATATTGTCAAATAATAATAAAATAATTATACAATTGGATTTAAGTATGATTTTGACATATTCTCTGAGTATGTAATCAAAGTTGCGTGTTTTTAATTAGTTTCTTCATTTTGAGAGTATGCTTTCAACTAACTACTGAAAGTTATTATTTTATAACTAAATGTGGATTGCGTATTCGTAATGCTTTTTGATGAAATCTCAACATTAAATCGTTCAAAATGCATGCATGAGGACCCAAATTGTTTTAAGTAGATGAAAATTCCTTTGAAATTAATTTAAATAATTAATAAAATATTTGTCCTTTTTTTAATTTTATATACCTATGTGTACTGTACGTGAAATGAAAACCCCAATTATTATTAGGGTTAAAATTAGGAAATTTCAAATATGCAATTTGTTTATCTATCACCGAGTTAATAAATAACTGGATTAAGTAAGAACTAAGCTGCATAAGACATATCATTTAACAAAGTTAGCATGATGAATTAGTAACTCTTTCTTATTAATAAATCATTTTCATTATTGGACAATTTATAAATATTTTCTTACTAGCAGCTATTCATTTTGAGTATTATCTTACACAATGAAAAAAATATTTCTTTTATTGTGGGTTAGTTGTAATTACAATCAGACAGGTTTTTTTTACAAAGATCTGATACTTTTCGAAGAATGATCGATTTGTTTCTACTATTCGAATTGCTGTACACTTCGTTAGCTTATGTTAATTTTAGAGAGCATTATAAACATTTGTTCATATTGTCATAATTTAGTCTTTTCATTTTGGCTGCTGTGTCAATAAAGTTTGAATTTTCATTCTATGTTTATCAATTTTTATAATTTCTTTTTCAATTTAAAATCTTTCTAAAAATGATTTAAAATATCTCTCTCACAAAGTAAGTGCACTAAATATAATAAAACTGCTAAGTATACTAATTCAGAAAATGAATTAATGATACGAGTCTTTAAAATAATATGCAAAAGCTTCTTATTTATTATTCACAAAAGCAATACTGACATTCGTCTCATTTAAAACGTTTTTTTCGTACACGCAAAAATAGATGCCTATCTAGTCGTTTAAAATTTCAACCTAAAAGTAACGAAAAAGCTTTTTTATACTCTTATCAATATATTATCGTAAATTCGAGATAACTAGGGTTGAAAAAAGATCCCACGTGATTCGATAGCGCACAACGATTCATTCTTCTAATATCTCAAAAAAGTTTGATAGAATCATTTAAGAAATATCTTTGAAAAATGAAAACAGTAACATAATTTATATTATGTCATAATATTGTAATAACTTTTGACATTTCGTACTGTATTTAATATAATTATAAATACGATTTTGCAGTTTTTTATATATTTCCGCAGCTCCTAATTTGATATATTTAATTAACTAATAAAATTAAAATATATTGGAAAGATGCCACCAATATCAATTAAATGAAGGTTCTATCATTTATAATGCCAATAAGAAGAAAAATTACACATTTTATATTAAAGTCGCGCCATTTATTCGTTAATGCATTTCTAAAAATAGACTTTAAATGCACTGTAAATATAATCTTGAAGAAACGAACAACATAGCGCAATTTCTCTGACGACATTTCAGTCGAATAATAAAATTAAGCGGTCGAATCCACTACCTTTCATGGAGTGACGTTGTCGACGGTTATTTTCGTTCATTTAAAATACTTATTGTCAATCAACCTTGATTACGTCGCATGTGATACCAACTACAGAAAAGCACGGTTTGTTCAAATTTGAAGAAAGTATCTAAAATTGGCTCTCTGTTTATATTTATTCATCCACTTGGATAAAATTTATGATTAGCTCGAAATCTCTACAGGCGAATGACTTCCAGATTATCATTTTGTAATAGACGTCCGCATATTCCAAGGCATGGATCTGATATATTGCAGAAATTCTGGGAAATTTACTCTAAACAAAAGTATATATCGAAACAGCTTAACGATCGCTGTGAAAAAAATCTGAAATATTTTGACTCAACATCTCGCGTGTAACATGAGCCATTGCAAGTTTTCTCGTTGGATGTTTATTTCATTCAGTGTATACGACATGAACTCCACCACCGAATGACGAATTTACTCTTAAAAAAGGGTTTGGAGGTTTTTTTATTTTGAAGAAGTGATTCTGAAGTGTTTCAAAATTTATCACGATCTGCCGACTAAATATTAGAATATTAACTTTCTGCATATTTGAACCTGTAGATTTATTACTTAATCACATTAATACACAAACAATAAGTAATGTATTAGGCTATTTTCAATACTAATTTATTATGTATATGTTACGTTTTGGTTCGGAACTGTCTAAATTTCTTGGTGTGCACGTTTACTCCTTATAGCGTGAAAATTGAGTCTTTCTCGTATTAGACCGAATTAAGAGTGATTTTGTTGTCAACATGGAGTTACCTAAGACGAAAAGGGATGACTAACATCTGACCAAAATCGGTCATATCCAAAAATGATGTAAATGAGGTAGTTAAGACTCTATCAAAGAATTTTTAAATTCCATTGAGTGAGGTTTCCCTCATTAAGAGTGAAAATTCACTCACTCACTTGATTGACTCAATTTTTGCTCCAGATAAAGTCTCTTCTAACTCTCAGCTAACTCTAAGGGAGGATTTAATTACTAATTTTATTATTGATACATAAATCGGTGTGTTATAATTTACTTTTTATTACTTTAGAGTTGACCAATATCATTGGCACGTTTTCAATATTTAGGTTGTCACACCAAAAAGAAAATTGGTAAAAATGTCGATTTGCGATTTTTTTAACTAGTGGCAAGCAAACATTTACTTAAATTATGGAAATATATTCTTGAATGGTTTACTAAAATTTAAACACATTTAAATAAATATTGACTTCAATATCGACAATTTATTTTTAGTATAGATTGCATTTTCCAGGAGTACTCATTACTTATTATAAGTTTTGAAAAACTACAAAATTACAAAAAAAACTAGTGAGTTTTCCAGAAATAACGGCAATTTTTCTTATTCTGTAAGTCTCTCGCAAAATTAACACCTGGAATCATAAATTCATATTGAATAAATACTTACTGAATTTTTTATCTTCTCTTAAATACGATTTCTTACGTTTTATTCAAAATATCAAAAATCTCAAAAATCAGACATAAGATTTTCTTAATTTACTAAAATTTAATAATTTCAATTCAGGCCGGATGAAAATTAAACTTGATAATAAGTAGAAGGCAAGAATTTTATATCGTAATTTTTTTAATTTGAACCAACCAGATATAGGCTATTTCAGTAATTTACTCATACGCTTCGTAACACATTTATTTTGCAAGAATTAATTGTATTTATTCTACAAGTCACATTTGTAATGAAATTATTTTTGTATGAAAATTGATTTCCGGATACTCGCAAATAATACGACCGACGCCTTCGAGAAATGTCATATTGTGCAGATGTATTTATTCTTGAAATATGCTGCTGCCACGTACTAACGCCCTTTGAACTCTGAAAACCGGAAGAGAATGTATTTTCGTATACGGTTTCTTTGAAAATAAGAAATGTCTACTGTTTCCGAGTCAATAGTTTGGATCTTGCAATACGTTAAAATCCCAACTAAAGTGGCTTTCCTGAATTTTCGGATAGACTATTAATTAAAATAAAATATTTTATTAAGATTTTTACTGCAACGACTTCATCATTTACAAACAACAAAATAAAAAATGTACATTACATGTATGAATTAATTCTTTGTTTTGTATTCTGGCATAAGTGCCATTTTTGTAACTGGGTATTCCTACTGAAACTCTTAGTTACAGAACTATTATTTTCAATTGGACCTCACGCTCTTTCGAGATACTAAAAACTATCGAATTCAAATAAACAAAACGTAGTTTACAGGTTACCTTTAGTTGTTACTATGCCTTTTTTAATTTCAATGCCGGGACATTATTTAAGGACATTTAAACAACTTTTATAAAATGAGACATGAGAATGGTAACTTTTTTACGTGTCGAAGGTAAAAGCCATACCGCATACGCCCCATCTGTACACTTTGGACTTGGCTTGAGATACTAAAACTTCAATTAAAAAGCTCCTGGCAAATTTAGTTATATTCAAACCTTTCTACGCCCTTGTACACTTGCGTACGTTTAATGTGCGTATATTCGAGAGGAGCCTTTTTATTCTTTGAAAAGGGTGTGCTTCTACTTTTTAGTCATTGGACGTAATTCTGAGTCACAGGATGATATGCATGTGTGAACATTTTACGGAAACCCATACACTAATATTTACGTAACTTTTTAATATGAACCACTCAAAGGCAATATGTTTGACATTTTCAAAAGGATTGATGGCTTTCGTTTAACCCGTTAGTGCCTAAAACTGAAGAGAAAAATTTGACTATTACTTTCATGTAACATCAAGCATTAAAATATTTTACAGAAGTCAAACTGACAGAAGATATACACAAAAAGGACCTGAGGCAATATGGGGATATTATTATATGAAAATGAACAAAATTATTGTTTAACCTGGGTTAAATTATTTGCTGCTTTATCCTCAGAAATTAAAATAATAATATCTACGAACAAAGGAATACTTACTATTACCACTACTACTTAACCAACATTGAAGCCAATACTGTTCACCATACATGGTAATAGATTCGTCATTGACCTACATATTATTTTTAATATTCGTACATTGTTTTCACATATATGCATGCTTTTTATCTCGAATCTTTGACTAAGCGTCATGCATGACAAAAAATAAATTAAAACTTAACATTAATATTGGAAAACGTGATAAGCATAAAGATAATCGATAAAGCACATCGCTTTGTGAAACCCATGAAAATTTTGTTCCACTAATTTCATCCAGTAGAAATATGCCATTTAAAGAACGTAGAGGTAATTTGTCAGGATGTTGGGGAGCAAAATATCGATCTTGCAAAAGCTTTTTTGCGATCAATACTATAATATGTTTGTGTTGCGAGTGTTTCAAATTTTTTTGTACAAGGCGTGCTTTATGATCGAAATTAATTAAATGGAGGCGAGGATACGTCACCTTGCATCCGTAGGGGTTTTCGATGTTGAATTTGCAACACAATGGATTCAAAAGTGATCTGTAACCAAAACGTGTTTCCGAGCTACTGGTTCGGCTAAATTTTTACCATAATAACATCCTGAAATATTTTCATTATGTCATCAATATAGTACATCGAAATTCTCGGTTTAAAAAAATAATCCTGCAACGGTCGGAGATTATATATGTTATTTCGATGAGAATAATATATTTGATGGAAATTTCGCTAACGTTAAATGTTAAAAACGAAAATATTGATAGTTCTGTTTATTGAAAAAAAATTGAATGCTTTCCAACTATTCTATGAAGTGTAGTAAATCCTCATCTGCATTTCATTAGTCATAGTAATTGTTATAAAGTAGTTAAGGGATTTTAGCTACATTAAGTTGCAGTAACCAACAATCGACAAAAATTTATTTTAGAATTCATTTTTCTTCATAAATTGAGAGCTATAGCCTACAAAATAACAAACAAAAATTGTTGACCGAAATAGACTTTTTTATTTTTTATCTAATCGAAATATATTAAATCCCTACGCATTTTTGTTTAAAATCATTCAAAATTGGAGAAGGCTTTTCAGGTGCTTTATGATCGATCATTTTTTGGTTGCAATAATTTTTTGTTGATATAACAAATTACAAAATAAGGTGCCTTGAAGAGTACAAAGCAAATCTTATATTTCTATAATTATTTATGAAACAACATTTTTTCTTTCTTCTTTTCAACATTTTTTTATTTTTATATTTGTAATTTTATTTGAATTTTGAAAAACCTTGTTTGCATTTATTTACTTTGTGTTTTTTCAATTTTTGTATTCAGTTACGCCATGAAGACATTGTTACTTCAATAATACAGAAAAAGAGGAGATGAGTACTTAACCTAAAAACTCATTTCTTTTAAATAAATGAAAAATTTGTTTAGAATACAAAATTAATTGTCTATAATTTTATATACAGATACCAAAATTGAAAAATATTTTATTAATATTATTTTTATTTGTTTCAAGTATTTTAATTTTCAGACTATTGTTCGAAGGATGCAATTTATGAAAAAAAAATGAGGCCCAGAACAATTTTTATTGATTTTTGTTATCGTAATTCAATGTATGTAAAATCTTAGAGGCTAATTGCAGAAATTACTTTGAAGATAGATAGCAAATGTTTTACTTAACTGCTAATCAATAAGTAAAATAAAAACAGTAAATGAACTAATAGGATATGACTAACTATAAAAGTAGTTCCTTTTAATACTTTCTGGCTTTCTATCTAACAATAGTTGATCTTGACAGATAAATTCGTCTTCATGTGGCTGATCAAAATACATTTATGGAGATATAAAAATGAAAAAATAATTTCAAGGAATTGTAAAAAGTTTGACATATCTGTAAAAATTATACCTCGAATATAGTATTTTTAAATCGAATTTGACTTCATATTAATATGACCTCAATTACAACAGAATTCCAGATTGCCTCATTAGTACTTTTGGCTTCTTTCATCCAGTACTTTACAAAATTAAAAAACGATTTTGCAGTACATAGTTATGTAAAACGTGGTGTAGCTAACTAGATGAAATCGAATTCGAATCGAAATTGACTATAAGTAGTAACCATAATCGTAATTTAATTCCCATTTCTTACTTGTAATGTTTAGTCCGATGGACTCGTTTTCTTTTTAATTTCAAACTAATATTACAAATTTAACCAAAGCGTATTAAGAAGTAATTACAGGTAATTCCAGTTCATTTATTTAACTTTTACACCTTAGCGGTAATAATTTCAAACATAAAAAAGTTTCATTGTTCTCTAGAAAATTTTATCATTTCCAGTTGATGTACGTCGTTGAAGAAATCATGAAGTTTTCGTAACGCATACTTTTAATTTTTTTAGCTAATTTTTTTCTAATGACTGAAACTCGTCTGCTCTAACAGAAATTAATGCAATCAAATTGGAGCATTCGACCAGCAATCAAAAGGTCCCGGGTTCAACTCCCGACGCATGAAATCTTTTCATTTTAATCCTCATTTTTTTTCGAAAAATCTTAAAACAATGCAACATTTCCATCATTACCATCTTAAAAAGATTGGGATTTTTTTGTAACAAAATTTGCATTAATTTCTGTTTATAATTCCGGGCAGACGAGTTTCCGTCATCAGAAAAAAATTAGCTAGAACAATTAAAAGTATATTTAAAAATATATTCATTCGATTGATCTTATTTTCATTTTATTGATCTAAGATCTTAAAAAAATTGAATGAATAATTAATAACCAATATTCAGAATCTAAAATATTAGAACCATAATTTCTCCCAGCTGAAAGTGCAACTTTTTGTTTATAACCATGCCAATTTCTTACTGTATTGTAAACAAGAAGGAGATGACTGTAATTAATTACAAAGTTTGAAAGCACGCTACGCAGAAATGTAGGACTGGCGCAAACCTACAACTGGCGTTCCCAATCCCTTAGCAGCTTCTTACGTACAGCAGCACGACTAGCGATTTGTCACGTTTCTATTCTGGCGATGCATTTTTTAATAAAACGTGTAGGTTGAAGAAAAAACGCTAGCATTGGGCTTCGACGGCGATCCTTGACCCGGGCCTGTGGAAACGAGGCTTTACTTCGTATCAGTTGCCACTACAATCGCATACCTCGTGGTGAGATGCTCTGAATGCAATAATGCAAAGACTTGCCTTTATATATTCGTGCGTATTTTGCATTTTTCATTCTTACCACCATCTTTCAGTTTCGAATGAATGTCGTGATATACGACATTTCAATGTGAAGATCAGGCTTAAGAAATATTTGAAACTTACTCATTAACCCCAATTACAAATTTGTCCAGAGATAACGTTTTCTTACGCTTGTTATATAAAAGTTTTCGTGTTTTCATTTTGGAACTTATGAATTTCCAAATTTCAAAATGGCGGGTCCAATGTGTCCGGCAAAAATTCATATATATCGGCTTCATGGTTCATGCGGTACCGCACTGGACTACGAAGTCGTAGGTCGTGAGTTCGAGCCCCGTCCGGTGAACAATTTTTCGATTTCCTTTTCAAGCAGCAGCTCGCTGTTGGTACGACGAGCCACATTGTTTGTTTACGTTTCGAAAATATTGTTTATCTGGCGGAAATCGACTCGTGACCATTGCTGTAGGTTTCTGCAGCAACTATATTTCATACACAAATGTGAAGCATGGCGCCATCTTCTTCAGTCCCTTTGCAGCTTTCGCAAATATTACAATTGTGAATATCCATATAAAAAAACTGTAAAAGGGTGATTTCGGCCGTAAAAGAATAAATAAAAGAAAAAAAAGAGAGAATCGTTTGTGGGATTTGATATGTAGGGGTTTTTGGACCACTGATTACAAATCTGGACTGATTTTCAAAATTCAAAATGTCAAAATTTCATATTCGTAAATTTAAAATGTTAAAAATGTCAAAAAATGGAGATTTCAACTGCTGCATCCTCGTTGGAAACTCTGGTTTTCATTGGGATAGCTTGTCTAAAAAATGTATAAATTAGTTGTTGAAAAATTACACAAAATGAAGTTTTAAATTAATTCATAATTACGAACAACAGGAATCGTGTTAGTAATTGTGTTTAATACACCAAAGTTGTGGTGGCGTTACTCTAGTACAACGTTTCGACCGTACGAAGGTCCTCCTCAGAGTCATGGTCCAATTCTGAGTCGCTTTGATCTTAGATTCTATTGAGGTCTAAACTTAGAATGCAAAAAAACTCTTATCGAATCAAAGAGTTTCTGAAATACACTTTTATACAAATTTATTAGAATATTTATTACCAAATATTAACATTCAATTTTAAACTTATTATCAAACAAAGTCACATAGTCAACTATTAGAAACTTAATCTTAAAATACTTTGGCGGTTTCATCAGGCGTATAATTGGCCATTCGAGTCTAACCTCAAAGTGGAATCATTTTTTCAAAAGATAACACAGGTCAACATGATTTGGTTGTTGAACGCTGTGGGTCATTTCTGACGTAATTCTGTGCGTAAAATCCGAATCCGATGTCAGCCGTGGCCCATCACGTCAGGATTTTGAGATATTTGAGGTTACGTACTCGAAAAACGCGTTTTTTTTTTGCTACTTTTGAGGTTATGTATGTAAGTCACAACATGTTTATGAGTTTTTCCTTTAGTTGGATCATGTGGTACTACTCTTTGTCTTTAATATGAGATACGGAGAATTCAATTACGGCTTTTCTTCACCAACATATGCCAATTTGAAATTACGACATACATGTGAACAAATTTACCTTGAAATGCCCTTGGAGAACTAGCTTACGGTCAAATTCAATGTCATGAAATCTATATAAATATAAACAACTATATAAAATATGGATATTTATAACTAAAAAGATGTTTCAATACTGTGACTATTTTTCTGATAACTTTTTTATTTATTTAACAATTTTGAATTGCCTTCTTTAATTAAAAAATGTTAAAATCTTGACTTCAAATTCGTAATTGGCAACGCCAAATATCACCAGTACAAATTTTCAAATGAAGATACCAGTAAAAAATATCTGTCTCAAAGTATTTAAAGCATGTGCTCATGACATTAATGGGATATATCTCGTAATTTCAAAATGGCCGTAACTTTGTAAGAAAAAATCTTAGGTGATAGAATAAAACCTCATTTTGAAGGGTAAAGGTAGTACTAAAAGATGCAAATAGTACACAAGGCCAACAAAAATTGTTGCATCCTGTACGTAACCTCAAACCTAGCAAAATAACACGTTTTTCGAGTACATAACCTCAAAGATCTCAAGAGCATGACATGGTGGACCAATTCTTTACTTCGAGTTGAGATTCTACGTACACAATTACGTCGGAAACGACCCACAGCTTCCGAACAACATCCAAGAACCCCTTTTTTTGTAGACCTGCGTAATGGTTTTGATATTTAGTTTTCGACTATGCATTCGTGCAAATAATGCGTCTACAGATGATATGAAACTTTTCTGTCTCCAACGGAAGTTCAAGCCACCTGGAAGACTTTGTGGAGTTCATTCAAGACTTGACGATTATTTTTATTATACACTCTTAGTCAGTTACAACTACTGAACATGACAAATTCAGAAAAATGTATTAAACCTGCCTATAGATACTGCAAGATTCTCAGATTTCAGAATACGTGTCAACAAGATATTAAGTAAATGTAGACTATACATAATTTTGATCCAACTGATAATTGCGGAAATGTTATATTACTGTGGGTGGTAACCATTTTGCGTGACGTCAGAGAACTGCATTATCCCTTCAAAATCAAGAATCCTGGGTGATTTTGCGGTAGCTCTTGAAGAGTATCTGAATAATATCTAATGCAGAGTACTTCGGTAGCCTCTTGCGTGCGGTTGGAGGGTATGCACAGTCGCGTGCCTCAACCGAGGTGCGATGAAAATTCGTACATATAAAGATAAGTGGTTGATGTAGATATTTCCGGCAACATCCTGGAAACGCCACGCGCGCACCGTCCGAGAAATAAATGCGGACAAAATTGATTAAATAATTTATAGCGATGAAGATACGCATCTCATCGTTTAGTCGACGAAAGCGGATTATGAGCCGCGATGTTGTAACAAACCTCACTAGCGAATCACCGGCGCGTTTAATGTGCGTTTTTTTTCTTTAGAGATTTCGCACCGACGACGTGAGTAAACAATTTCAAAGCCAGAGGCACCGCCGCCAGGAAATTCTCATTTTTGTCCCTGTTATCGGAGCTACTAAACATTCGATTTCAAGGACGCGCTATTTATTTCATAGAGCTTTATGCATGTGCGAGATGAGAAAAGCCAGCTCTATAAAAAATATGCCGGTGCATGATTCATCTGACGGCGAAAATGCCAACTCGTGTGTGCAATGGCGTGACCAACACGCGCATCGATTCTTTCATGTACATAATGTTTTTTTGTGTGCGAAAGACGTTTCTGAATGTTATATATATAGGTACGCGTCGGCTACATTTCATTAACATATGTAATGGCCATGTGAACGGGAAGCGATGTGCTCTTCCTTGAGCGCATCGTTCCTTTTACGTCTGCGCGCGATCCGATTTATGTGAACCTTGTACAGGTGGGTTCATGTACACACAGAGAAAAAAGGGTTAATGGAACCATGAAGAAATAGTAGAAACGATTTTGTTCCATTTACTATGGAAATAGTTAATTTAACTAGTTTTTGTTTTACAGTTTTTTGCTATTATAAAATGGTTCCATTAAATATTTTCTTTCTCTCTATGTTTCTTCTGTGTACTCTTCCTACGAAAAACCGCTGCATTTTCGGAAATACTTTTTAGACTGCAGTTTTCTGCATCCTCCATTTATTTATATATTTTTGCTTAAAAAATACTTGGACACCAAGAGCCACAGATTTTAACTCATACTGAAAAAAATGTGATTAAATGTAATTTAACCATAACAGGTCCTGCACTGTACAACTATTACCTGACCTGACCGTGAATGTCTATGACGCAAGCTATTACTGTGGGATCTATCTACAATTGCGCAATGATGAAGACTCTCGAGTTTTAATACTTATGGATGATACCTCAGTTAACTTCTAAGATATGTTTGTCTATAACGCATCAATCGTCGAATCGACATATCTTATTTGTCTCGTCTAAAATTTGATTATACTCTTTCTTGTCTTCAATACTGCGGATCCATTTGTCATCAAACATTAAACTGATGCTAGTGAATTAATTTACACAATAGGTATTTTGACAACTCCATGCTAGTGTAATCTAAATCATCAGCCTACACCTCATTATTAAATTCGAATGCTTTTTGTTTCAAATTCAGCCAAGAGTATTGCTTCGCCATGTTATCTCCCAATGCGCAGACCTGTATTATTATAACTGGTTGTGCATTGTTGGGCTTCGTTTTTGGAACTCACCGCCAGAGCCTGGATTTAGCGACACGCGTACTAAACACATATGGTAACATCTAGCTACAATTAATAAAGTACTATTTTAAGGACATTGCGAGAGTAAAAAAAATGATTTTCAATACTTTCGTTTTAGATTCAACTTTTAACTTTATTGAAGCGCCAGTTTGTTAATATACGATTTGTTATGTTGTTTATCTTCTAAGTACTTCTTTATCCCTTTTCATCACAAAAGTCCAAAATTCGGACTAAACTTTGAGCGCTGTATGTTTTGGGCCAGACACCCTTACAAAAAATTGTAGTAAGTCAAGATCGATAGTTTTGGACCTCCTCTTTCCAATCTCGTAATCAGAATAAGCCGTCGATGTAACAAACAACAGTTATCATTTTTTCGAAAAAGTTTTTTGCCGATCCCTTTCTTCTACAGTTAGCATTAAAAAAATGCAAGGTTCAAGATGGCGCCTGTAAACTGTAATTTTTCGGATAAAGAACGCAATACCAATAGTTGTGATTCAGTAGTTTTGGTATAATATTTAACGACATCTGTTGTACAATCCATAAGAATGGCGAATTTCACTCAGTGATTCACTTTTTCTGAGCTTACAAGTTTACACGGTTCAGATAGGTAAAGTGCAGTGCTGCAAATAGATGTTGCTAGCTCCACATTATTATTTTTGGGTAATCGTAGAAGTAAGTTTTTTAATTAGAATCACTTTGATTTGATATTGATTTTGAATTTTTTATCAGAAGGTCATCTGAGCCTCCCCGTCAGGACGTTATACCTTTTAAACACTCAATCATCTGTTCACATATAAATGTTTCAAAATTGTTTTTTTATAAATGACTTTTATATCTTTCAAAACAGGACCATAATTTGTCTTTTATATCTATCCAACAATATCACCAATAGAAGAAGAGCCTAACAAACAAAGGGTTGAAAGAAAATATTTTCTAGACCATTGTTCAACATGTGACCTTCTGAAGGTCAATCTAGATGTAATCATTTCAGTAAATGTTTAAAAATTGAGTACAAGACCAAACAAACACACAATAGAAGCACTATTGTTCTGAACGATCATAGAGATTACTTTTTGAGATATTTGGATGCCTCACTGACTATAAGGAAACCTGTGTAAATTTCTTCTCAATCGAAATGTTTAATTCTGGGCGCTAAAGGCAAATATATCATTTTGAATGTAGCATCTGCGATTTTATGATAGAAACTGTTATTGTGAAGTAATAATATTTCATCCGATATATGCACATATGTTATGGACGATTGTAGTTTCCTTATTTTAGTTCTTCGAGTCAAAGATTTCGTTCCCAACCGACTACCATCATTACAAAAAATAAAATGACATTGCCAACCAGAAAAGTCGGGGACGGTAGAATTAAAGTAGACGAAAAATAAAAATAGACACATTTACGGTAACAATAGTACCAAATGAATATCTAACTGAGCGAAAACATTTAAATGCAGGCCTCTACTTTTTTTTCAGGTAACAACGAGTCGTCGACTACGCAGGTTTGTTTACGAAACCCGAATTGAGATCAAAATACAAAATGAAAGAATGTCGTACGAACCGGTTTATTCGGAATTCCACGGAAGTCTCGTGAAACGATGATCATCAAAGGATCTACAAACACGGCGTTATAGTACCAAATAATCATACAAATTCACTAAGCGATTCTTTATAGATAGATCGACGATTTTCTTAGTATTACTAACTTTGTTCAAAACAACTAGCAATCGATTATACACTTAGAAAAAAGTTTAGTAGATCATACATTTTGAGCAGCGAAATATTTTAAGCATTGCAACTAAATTTAGTTTATCATACTAATGAGTTGTTCATAGTGTTATGAACTAAATGCAGTTTAGTTTACTACAATGTAGCGGAAAATTATGCAGGCTGAAATCAGGACCTGATCATGAAGTCTCTGAACAAAATCAGATCTTGACATGTCCCCTTATCAGTCCCTGGCATATCTTGTAACCCTTTTTCTGTTAAGGCCCTGATCAGGCAAATGTACAGGACCTCATCAAGACCTTACAATGCCCAATATTTCGCATGCTTTCCAAATTTCATGGTGAAAATATTTACAAAAGTATTACGAAACAACATATTAATTTTGAATGATTTATTACTATCTGACAAGTAAAAAGGCTGCAAAATAAAAAAAATATTATTTACACATATATATATAAATCGCATACATAACCATCACATACAATGTGTAAAATATGCTGTGCCGAAACGTTCCTACAAGTATATAGAGCACGCCTAGTGTCGACTAAACGAATCACATAAAATTTTGAAGTTAAAAAATGCAGGCCCTCTGATCTGCGCCTGATTTGAAATTTCTAAAGCAGCTAGCGATTCCTCGAATCTTCATATGGTAATTCACAGGCTTCCCTATATCAGTTACTTTATTTTAACATAATCCGGCTTTAATCAGGGTATATTCAGGCGAATCTGATCAGGATAACTTACTGGAATGTGATCATGTCCTGATCTGGGTACATTTGGGAGTACCTGATCAGGAACGCCTTACTGGAGCTTGGTCAGGTTCTGTTACGTATTTAGGCTGCCTGAATAAATTTCCGCTCGGGATATTTACCACTATCACAAAGATGCACAAATATCCGTATATAATGTGAGCTAAATAAACATATTTTTTTCATGACGCTGTAGATTCAACGAAATCATTGTAATATATTTGATTTAAGGAACCGGTAAATTTCGATCGATAACGTTACATTTTTAACCATAAATATACAAATTCAACAAAAACTAAATATATTTTATTGTACAAATGTATTTAGGGATGTTACATTTTTTTGTTAAATGCACGACACATTTTAACAAAATTGGTTTCAAATTGAGCGAGAATTTGCAAGCATAAATATGCGAAATATAAAAGAGTAATTTTAATTTTATTCTTTCAAATTCTCGATTAATTCTGAACCGAATTTTTTGTACATTAAAAAAAAACTCTAACAAAAGATAAGTTTGGCTTGGATATACTATATTTAGTTTTTATTTAATGGTAATATTTTAGATTAGGAATTCATCGAGCAGTGTTTTCAGTTCAAAATTATTTTTACGTTTTACATATATTCAGAAGAATTGAAATATTTTCCAAGATAGTAACGCTATTATGATTTACGCGATCGAAGTAAAAAACCACGAAGGATGCGATGCCTCGCGAGCACCAAAAAGGATGCCAAACACGAAATGAAAAAAAAGGGTAACGATAACGAGCGATAAAGAGTTTTCCGCCAGACTTGCCGATAGATTTTTCATTAGTTTCCTTTCGTCGCGCGTCAGAAGCCTGTCGGGGTTTACCGTTGTTTCCTTGTAAAAAATATTCACTAAATTTACCGGAAAGCCCGAACATAAATTATTAACGCGGCGCACACGCTTGTGTAACAAAGAAAAAAGCCAGCGCTGTCGATAAAAAGGCAATACATCCAGGAGCATCCGCAACGCATAGAAGCGGCGACAACGATCAATAAATAATTTTCTACGAGACCTCGAGTGAATTTACCTGTAATTCCTTTAATCGGGCCCAAGGGCCGCGCAGCGGTTATCAATATACCCGAACCAAACTCCGAAAATTAGAATTTCAAATCGATAGTCGATGGAAAGCGTCAAGGTGGAAGGAGGTTCTTGCTCTTATTTACGTATCGAGAGGAGACCAAGCAATAACCTTAAGCTCCCACGATTCTCGGCAAGCCTATCCGCGACCCAAGTTTAAGATAGAGGAGGGTACAGTCTCCACAAGTAATCGGGAAATGGCCGCAATATGCGAGGATTTCAGAGGGATACGCCAACATATGAAAGTCCCGCTACCCTATGTTCACTGAGGATAGGTCTTTGTACGACCCGTGAACAAAACGATCCTGGAATAACTGTAATAGAGGACACTGAGAAAGGGCACCAACCGCGACAATTACCTGATGTAAGATCAGTACAAAGTAACATTTGAAGGCTGGAGGGAAACTCCGACATTTCCGTTATTGGTCCATCCTATAAACATCTGACTTCCTTATCTCAAACCGTGACTCAAACTTAACTTTTTATTTTTAAATAGCAGATTGACGAAGAAACAAAAGATGGACATAGCAAAGTTCAGAAGGATGTTTTCGATCAATTGCAAATCGTGCTACTATAGGAATAATTACACCAAGCATGCGCTAAGTACTTTGTCTATAGACTCGGAATGGCAAAGGTTCCTGACCGAGAGTTTCCAATCGTCTCAACGACCGCGGTCTGCGTCGCGGTATAAAATACGTTTTACATGTACGCGAGTCCCGCCATTTACGCTGCCAAGACTAAGGCTGTATTCTAAATTAGTTTCGAGAATCCCTTTCTTGGGATTACGAATATAGGTATCTGCGTAAATGCGAATACCGTGTTCGGCTCTCCTTAGAGTCTTTTTGGAAAACGCCGTTAAAAAGCACAATCTTTTTGCGTCCTCGTTCATCATTCAACAGCTGTTGCAAACATACGCTGTCTTAAATGAGTCCCAAATGTCATCTAAAATTTATGACACTTGGTGGTAACATAGATGTTGTGAAAAATTCGGTTTAAACAAATTAAATTAAACATATCTGTTAAACCATTATGAGTCATATTGTGATATACCATACCTTGACTATTAGGTGTCGGTCTACGACTTTGTTGTGAACAGAACTTGAATGTTTAGTGTTGGATTCTGTAATTTTTAAGGTTTGTAAATCCGAGCCTATTTTCACTATAATAATGAGATGCAGTGAACAGCTGTTAAAAAAAATTGAAAGAACATAATTTGCTCATTTATTTTCCAAATATTTATTTGACGTAGAGGAGTAACCCAACACAAGCTCCTAAACAAACTGAATTTTTGTCTTATTAATCCGAAAACAAACATACGTTGCATTCTTAAATTTAGATTTTGCGTATTATAAATTATGATTATAATTACATTTATTACGTAATTAAATGTCCGATGTACTACCGATTTCACCTTAGTAGAATTCGAAATCATCTACGCTATGTCGCTATGATGACAATATATTATGAAGAATGATAACAGATGACAAAGGCAAACAAAAATTAGAACCAGAAACTGGACTATACTTTTCTGAAGGTTTTCTTCACGCTGAATCTAAATCTGACAGCAGAATTGTTCTATCACGTCACGATCTTGAGATATCCTCACCTAAAATGTAAAAAACTAAAATCATAACCGTGCCTTGACTTCAATAACTCAATGAAAAAATAGCGAATCAGAATTACTGCAGGAGTATTTTAAAGCTGATGAATGGCACTTTAATCTGCGTTCTGCCAAACTACGAACTAATATTTTATTCCGCTACAAAAACTTACTGAAAATGGACAAAAGTTTTGCTTCTTTATAGGTTACGATATTTCAAAATCATGTCATGATAAAACGAATCTGCCGCCAGCTTTGGATTCAGAGCATCAAAAACTTATGGAAAATATAGTCCTCTTTCTGGGTAGGGAGATCGGCTTCATTTTGTTGACATGTTATTCGTCATTATCTTTCACCATTATTCAGTTGGTGTCACGGTATAATAATATTTCTATCAAGTTTATTATTTTTGTTGTTTTAATCATTGTTGTTTATTATTGGCCTCATCAGTCATTAAACCGTTATTTAAATGATTTCATAAATTGTTTCAGTACATATAAATTGGAAATTAATCTGTTTTCAGGTGAAGACTATCAAATTTCATCTTGGAAAGAATGTACAGTAATAATTGCAAGCCAGCGTCCGAATCCCATAACGAAGAAAACTTCTGCAGTTTTTTTTTGAATACTCATCGAAAAAGATAGAAAATTGTAGTCCATTCGATGAAACTCGGATTATAAAATTTGTAATATTGGAATAAATACCCTTTGTCCCAAAAATTAAACTATAAAATTACTTTTTACCACACTTCGACTTCTTTTTTAGGTTCGTCAGATATATCGGAAAAACTTCATAACCTAATGGGAGGATTGAAACAAGTAATTTCGTTGCGGATTGCTGCTTAACTACTATTGTAAATAATCTAGATCCATTCCGTTGTCTTCAATCATAAGTCGTTTATTCGCCATTCAGTCATTTCAATGTCTTCGAGTTCAAACTATCTACACAATTATTACAAAATGACTGGTATATAGGCAACAAGAAACTTGTCATTCAGTTCTACTTACATTCAAGGGTTCATGAAACGTTTTGTTGTTTGTGGTAAAAGATTTCCAAACAATGTCATAAGTAGATTTTGAAGCAGCATTCAAGGTCACTTCTTATTTTAAACCTTAGCACTTCACCTCATGTAGTAGCGCCACAAAGAAATTAAAATAAGAGAAGATTATTAAAATAAAAAATACATGTACAGGAAGCAAAATAGGAAGAAATACGGTAGAATCTTTAATACCTGAAAAAGATTGTTATGATTGGTTTTTGGCTTTAATATTTCCTTATAATTATGTGACATTCCCGAATTCAGTGTCCATTAGAGGTTACACGCTAGATGGCGCCACACGTTATGTCGTATTTTTCCTTACTCGCAACCACACTAAAATGAAAAATATTACAGGCATGGATTTTTATTATGCTGTAGTAAAATCCGAAAAAATGCCGCGTCTTGAACACAAAATATTGAAATATATCTAGAAATGACTGATTTGCAACTGCCCATATACTTTTTTATAAAATGAAATCCTCAAATATACAAAAAAATCAATTTGACTATTTTAACTTGTTCATGTTTCATCAAATGATATATAATTACCAAAATTTACATTAAACAAACTATACGTCCATTATTTTTTTTCATTGAATCTGCGAGAAAATTCAGCTTTATCATCAATGTGTAAAATAGTTAAAATTTGCATTACAAAATGACGGTTTAACTCTTTCAGGATAAGAGTAAAATTTTCTAATACCTCCCGAAATATGCAGAGTTATGCATTTATGTAACTCGGGACTTTTCGAAGTATCCAAATAATAATCAGATATTATAATGGTAAAAATAAAAAATAGCGGATGGAATTTTGAAGGTCACCTTCTTAAATCTACTCAATCTCTTGAAATTGTTTACTGATCGATTTTTAAAGTGTGTAAGTAGTATCTGATATCAAAATTTTCAAAATTCAAAATGGAGGATCCAATATGACGTAGTTTTCGAACGTAATTGTTTTTTAAAAAATTGTATTAAAATCTATTATTCAAATTCCATAGTGCCACGCTGTGATCTTCACATATCTCATAAAAGAGTAGTCGAACTTTCAGTACAGATGCGTAAAATAATTTGTTTTTAAACCAATTTCCGCCGATCTAAAACCCCAACTTCAACTATTATATTGAATTTCAAGGTCCAATTAATTTTTGTTAAAGCTTTTCACTAACTTGAAGCCCACAAAAAAACCATATAAAAGCTTTTGTGCATTCTATGAGAAAATGACAAGTAACGATTTTAAAAAATACTATTTATAAACTCCATAATGTAACAGTTATTTTATTAGGATTACATTTTAATAATATAAATTGTTCATTTAACATAGGTTCTTGATAACATTTTAGTAAAGTTTCGACTAAACCAAATAATTTTTAAATATTATTTCAGTAGTTTTGTCTCATATCTTGTTTTAAAACATCTTGTAGAATTTTCAATTTTATTTCTCTCCAGTACTAATTAAATACAGCAATTTAAAAATATCTTTAATTACGGGATTAAGCAAAAAAGCTGACATTTCATTTAAGAAATTTCTCTTTCTCAAGGCAAACGAATCAGTTCCCGACTAGCGTGACGTTTTCGCAGATTTATCTCGTTTCGAGTCAAGTATTTTCTAGAAGACCGTTTGGAAAATAGGCGCACCATTATCTCCCAGTTTTCTGCGCCGGATCCGAAGGTTATCATTATCTTGCGAAATACCTTTTATTTGAAAAGTCATTGCCGCCTCTAATCGTTGATGTTAGCGCCCCCCTTCGGATCGGCGGCGGCCTCTCTTGCTTGTATATCGATGAATCCTCATTTTCAATTAATAATCGTCGTTTCTTCGGACGCTACGAACGTAAAATTAGCTATTCACGGCGCTTGATACTCTGAAATTAAAACGATGTCAATTAAATTCTCTTCTTTTCTGCGCAGATGATGATTACTGATTTCAGTTCATTTTATATGTAATTAGATAGATTTGCTAAAATTACTGAGCATCGAGCTAAAACATCGTCGATTGGTATATATTTAAACGCATCAAGATTTCTCCCGTTTAAATGTCACAATTATTTGGATAGTTGAAATTAAATTTTAATGGCCGATTTCTTCGAAATTACAAAAAATATACTTTTTAAAATTGAATATCATAGTTGATTTGTCTAAAACAGGAAATTTGCAATATCAAAAATATCTAAGTTGTGGTCCAAATATTTGATATAGATGTGAAAAATATTCTGGTAAAATATTTTTTGAATGTTTTCAAAATGACGTCCGTAACCCCACCATTACTTAATTTCTTAAAATTGCGATATTTATTTTCCTAATTGTTGCATTTAAATGAGAATGTACATGCAATTTTTCGTAAGATTACGTATTAATTGAAAAATACAATAATTTTAAAAAATTGTCAATTCGTCAAGAAACTGACTGAAAATATTTTTCAACATAAATTTTGGTATTAAGCTTGTATTTTCTTCTTGAAATTGGAATATGGAACGCTGAAGAAAATGATTTCACTATTTATTTTCAACAAAAAAATTGGTGGAGGCTCTTATTGTTCCTAAGTTACGATTTTTCAAGAGTGCAACCCACATCTATGGTGAAGTGTTTTGCAAAACTACATCCAAATAATTTTTATACTAGGCCATTTTAACTGTGGTTCCTTGGTACGATTATGATGATAGGAATTGGCAGTCAGACTAATAGAATCCGCCATTTCGAAGGAAACACTTTTTCCATTTTTTTTTTATTTATTTCGACAAATGTGATGTCTACAAAAAATGTTTTAAACAAAAGATGTAGGGGTTGAAATTTGGCATCAAAAACTTCTGATGAGTTCTATTCGTTGCGCCAATGGGTATTCCCCAAAAAATTAACGAGCGTCAGAATAAACGGCATTTAGGCAGTTACAAGTATCCAAATTTATTTTGGGTTCGATATCACCTCAAATGCAGATTAGTTAGGTTAGGTTATAATAAAAAATAGGGTCTAGAAGCGGAGGGCCCAGCAAATAGCCTACTCATGGGTTCTATCTTTATACAAAGTCTCTGCTTGTTTTAGTCGAACCTAACTAACATAAAAATTTTTGGTGGTATTGAACCCAAGCAGAATTTGAGATTTGAACCTCGGCCAATTTTTTTGTTCGAATAAAATGTGAAATCGTTTTCTTCAAAATACGATATCCGATTTCAAAAAGAAAATACAAGCTCAATACCAAAATTTAAATTGAAAAAATATTTTCAGTAAATTTATAATTGAAGAGTTTAAGATATTTTCTTAAACAAATACTAAAGGAGAAGAGTTTTAGAATTTATATTTTGTTTAAAGGCTTTAAGGAACCACTTTAAAAGGTACGAGGTGTTAACTGGTAAATATACTTTTCTCAGTGTAGATACACACAGCTGCAAACATTGTTCATAAAAATTAGGATGTTATAAAAATGAAAATGTTTTTCTGAAAATGATGTTTTAAGTAGCAACAACACATCTACGCAGTAATTTTTTTATGTGAAGAAAACTAATTCCGTAATTCAATTACTTCAGGTTTTCAAAACTAATTTTAATTAGTAACTGATAATTACTAATTTAAAAAATAACATAATACAACAATTAAATATAAGTAACAACCATTTAATAACAGTGAAAAATTAAAACAGCTTTTAAAGATCGAACAAAATTTACGAAATGATACTAAAAGATAAAGTAACCTTGCAACATGCGAAGAAATTAACCGCAATAAATAAAATTATCAAAATATTTTATTTTCTCAACTGGCCAATACCGAAACATTGCAAAGATAAATGAACCAGTTTACTTACATAAATTTTTATAAAAATTATACAAGTTTAAAATGAGAATATCTACAGTGTACATTTTTTTAAATACATTATGAAACTTTTCCTCGTACATAAATTTTGAATTCGAACATTGATAAGATCAACTCCTGTTTTTTAATAAAATTTCTTCCATTTTTTAAAAGAATTTTTGATGAAAAGATACTGCAAAACAAATAATTATTTCTATATACATTAACTTGAAATTCTCGCAAAACGCGTTTTGCAAATACGAACTATTCTGTCTCGCGAAATGACAGCTGAAAAAAAATTATGTCAGATGGTAGACATTCGGAATAAAAAATTGTTTTTCGGGCGTTTTGAAATTCGAGCAAATATGACCCAGAATCTCGGGTCGCTGCTACAAGACGGAAGTGACATCTTCATGTATACACGTTAAAACGATCCGAAATACATCGTAAACAAGGACGAAATCAGAGGCACACGGGAATCGAAATGGTAGGTATTCGAGTGAGAAAGCCACTTATAGCGTTTACGGCAAATACTACAAAACGACGTAAGATTTCTGTCAAGGACCGTCGTCGAAAATGATGTCATCGCTAAAAGTGACATTATCGCTGATTTCCGGCTAATATACATACAAATTGCAAGTAAACAATATTTATTTTAAATTCATAATTTGGTAGAAACGCTATTTTTTTACAGCTAAAACTAAACTATTTTTTTAAACGCTGCACTTTACATGCAGGCATTTCAATGTTTAGATGGGAAAGTTATACTTTTATATTGTAATGTCGTACTTTCTAATAGGAATACCCCCTAATTGGAATTAGATAAAACTAATACTAGTATTCTACAATAAAAAGTGTGTTACTAGTCGTTAGTAGTGTTTTACTAGAAAATTTAAAAAACTTACTTATTTAAAAAATTCTATTAGTCTAAAACGAGTAATTAAATATTTTATTTTAGTAGTTTTTAGAGTTAGTAATAAATCACCTGTCTTTTATTATTTATTAGTAAAAAATAACTGCTAATTGAAATAGTGACCAACTTTTCGTTGTTTAAGTAGAGTAAAAAGAATTGGTTAAAAATAATTCTAAAGAACCTGAAGAAAATTGTTTGTTAAATTTGTATATGGGTCATTTCATGTGAAAAGGCAAATGGCTGAGTCCACTCAATTCCAAACGTACAGGACTCAAATTTTATCATTTTGTATCGAAAATCGAAAGTTACACTTTTTTTAAATTTTGAAAATGCCGGACACTATGGCGACATACGTAACACTACATTAAGATATCCTTTCTTTGAACGTTTACTGCTCTTATGTTTCAAAGGTCGCCAAATATGAATCTGTAGTAAGAATTAACAAATTCCAAATGGCGTATCCAAAACCGGGGTCCAATTTTTTTAAATTGACAGCATTCAACTAAATCTTGATATTCGGTCATCTAGGGTCCGTGATTACCAACCCGATGATGATTTTGAAAATTAAAATGGCGGATATAATTTGACGAACTAAAATGCGAAAAGTTATTTTCATGAAAATATGTGGCGAGAATTTAATCGATTTATTATTTGTAATTGCCCATTTTAAATTTTGAAGAACTAACATCAGCTTTGTTATCAGCGATCTTAACAATTTTCGGAGGAGTAATTTTGATGAGCTTATAACAAATCCTTAGCAATTTGGCATATTTGAAAACAACAAAAAACGAAAAAAAAAAAAGAAAACCGAGAAAATACATTAAAAAAGGGGCTAAAATACTTCCCATGTCCATGTAATTAGTTCTAGGTTAGGCTAAGCGGAAGCGCATGGATGACAGAAATCTGATCAGCGAACCTGTAAAAAATCCGAAAATCTATATATAGCTGAATACAGTAAATTTAAAAAAATTAGAGCTCCATTTTGGATTCGTCATTTTGAATTTGTTAATTTTTTGAGCAGGTTCATCTTTGGCGACCTCAGAAACACAAGAAGAGTATGTTTTGGCCAGTTTTATTGCAATGATGCTGTTTAGAAACTTTAGACTTTTGGTAGACAATTTTCTAACAATTATGTTTTAGAATGAGTGTAAGAATACCCTCAAATTTGTCAGATTAAAATATTTAAATTTTTCATTTTGCAAAATTCGAAAATTAAAAAAATATTTTAAAAAATCTGAAAAATTTTAAGAGTTCTCTTTAACCAATTCTATGTATTAAATTGGAGTGTTTCAAAATAGTACTGAACCCATTTTGAGTACTAAAAACTACTTGCATTTAGTGAGGACTAAGAATTTAGTAGTTATTATGTATTTTGATTTCTTGAAATTGGTTACAATTGAGTTAATCCAACTTATTTTTAGTTCAACTACTTGTAGCCATAGTACTAAGTAATACTCTTTACTGAGTAAACATTGAACCAGTCAAGCGAAATAATGAGTTCTCATTCTGAAAGTGTAAAACCTCACTTGGACTAAAAGTTCAATCTTAAAAGTGAGTATTCACTCTTTCACTAGATTCACCAATTTGCACTTCATAAAGTGAAATTCCACTTTAAGAAATTTAGAGAACATGTGCCCACATAATAATTACCTGGATATTCTTCTAAATGACCTAATTCAATAGTTTGTAAACGTATTTTTCAATAAAAAACCTAAAATGCTCTGTAACCTCGAAAATGTATTTTATAATTTTGAAAGGTTGAAAAGAACCTAGGACGCACAGTCTTGAAGGAGAGGACAACGACCTCCTCATACGGTAGACCCTGAAGAAAATGACACTGAGTTTTCAAGGCTTACCGAAGATTTCCTTCATAGAAAATCAAAACACATTTTTCATACAATATATTACGACATAATATAAATGTCTATATAATGACGACGTCGAGTCAATGACGATTATTGTAACAGCTACAACTTATAGCCGTATATAGAGCTAGTACCGAAGTATACAATTAAAAAGTGGAATATTCGATAGCTATTAGCGAATGCGTTCGTGCCTGAATAGAAGTACGCGATGCATATTGATAAGTTGCTCGAACGATTATTCAGATTGTGAGTACGATAAATGGTTCGACTTCCGTTCGTTTCTCATTTTAGAAAAATACTTTCGACGACGTAGCCGGTACTTTTGCGTATCAATAAGTGACGTGTTTATTCGTCAACTTTTGAGGCACGCCGAGGCAAGGGAGCAACGACCCGGCACGGGTTTTCAATATCCTTGAGCTCGCTACGTGAATTAATTCACTTTTAGGGCCATTGAAGGACATATAACGAGAGGCCATTGATCTCCCTTGAAAATGTGACGCGCGAGTTATCGTATAAAAAATCTCGCTCGCTATTAAAGGTCGCCCCACGAGTAATCGTTAACTTATGCAAATTAAGGGTTTCAATAAGATCCATGAATCCCCCCATTATAAAAACTACAACGATCGATCCAGTATTCTGAAAATTCAAGGAGCACGGAAAAACGGTCGTTTCAGTGAAAACGAAGGAATTAATATCTCCTTCATCCACGTCAATAATTGTCGCACTGCGAGGGTACCGTAACGCGCCTTAACAGTCATTGACCCCAAGAACTCGATGAAGGTAACTTCATATTATTATGCTGTCCCGTAAAAAAACATCTCGTACACAATGCTTTCCTACAATTTTCTTCGATCGCCTAATAGCATACTACTTCTAAATCGATGGTTCGAGCTACTTTAATTACCCCTTATCAGAATAGTTTTTCTATTTTTTCAACTTCCAACTCACATAATATAATAATTTATAGTAGGGGAAGACGGGACGAACGGGGCGAATCTCAAATATTTCCATTATGATCCTACTGATTGTAAAATATCATATGTGGTTTCTTTGTTTACACCAATTTTCACATTTTGAGGCATGATATTTAATTTTTTGTTCTCTTACCTACCTTTGGGAGCGAGAAATGTAATTTTTAAACAAATTTTTCAAGACATTTTCCTGTACTTTGTTTTCAGATTGGTAAATATTTTCATTTTGGCAGTTTATTAATCATTATTTATATATTTATTCTAAAAGTATATTTTTTGGACTTATTTATAAAACATGAATTGTTCCTTTTTTGTGTGTTTATAATGAGATATCGTACCTGGAAGTCCAAATGATACTTTGGGGTGAGGCGGCGAAATTTTTTCCCGGATTTCTCTATTCCATGATTATTTTTTAATTTCGTATTCCCTTTTGATGAATGCATTGAGTAACTAAAGATGAAGTTAAAGTATGTGATCCTGATATAATACGAGTATTCAAAGCTTCCGAAGATGCAATTTCTTTTTTTACTGTTGTTGGAAACTTTGATATATCTGAAGAGGTTCATTCCACCAACATGGAAATTTTATTTTTATTAAAACAAACAATAATAACTTAAAAGATTATGACTTGCACTTAATTTTATGGCAGTCGTCTCAGAGACCTCTAAAAATAAGGATTAGCCACTTCACCCTGGTATCGCCGCTTCGCCCCGTGTTTTTTAAGTATTTTTTTTTAATTGACCATAGCTGACCATCTGTAAAACGTATACCGTAAGTAACATACATGTAAATATTGACTATGAAATTACCTATCAAATGATACTTTGCATCACCCTAAATACGAAATTCACGAAGAGATATGATACACGGAAAAATCCTCGCCGCTTCGCCCCGCCTTCCCCTATACAAAATAATAAATTGTACAAGATTTATCATAATAATAGTTTAAACCGTCCTTAAATAGTAGCTTTCAGTCCATCGCCGTAAAGTAACATCGAATAGCTTAACTATCCATTGGATTTCCGAGGACCAGAGGCATTGTTTTCGTTCCTCTGTCCAAAAATACGGAATAGCAAGTGACGAAATAGTACTTTGCATGCTAAGGGCGTAAAATAACAGTTTTACGCCATGGTTGTCGATTTCACGCCTGAGGGACGGCGATGCTCGCCCGAGGTACAAGAATCACCATATTAGTTTTGCATAATCCTTATGTAGTACATGGGTCGTGAAACGGTTACTTTACGCCCGCAAAAGGAGTACAGTAGAGTCCCGGTAATCTCGGTTCCCGCCTTCCCCTCTCGTCTAGTTATATTTACCAAAAGAAGGGGAGCGTCTCTTTTCCCACTCTCCTCAGTCGCGTTATGCTCTTGACGTCACAGCAAACCCTTCCTGAGGCCCAGCCCGCAAGGTGGGAGAAAAAAAGAGCGGCGACAGGTAAATTTAACGAGACGGAACTGGCTAAATATTCTAGGACGTAAATATAGCGAGAGGCCATTATGCCGAGACTCTACTGTATTTACTTATTGTATTGTATTTTGTTTATCTCTTGCCATCGTGATGTTTTATCTGTTTCCACAGGTTCATTCCTACGTTCATAAACTGGTTCGACAAATTCTACTTTTTAGATATGTCACAGATATAAATATTATAACAATAACACAGGCCAACAAAATGAAGCGAGTCTCCATACCCAGAAACCGGACTATATATACTTTTCCGAAGGTTATCAATGAGCTGAATCCAAATCTGGCAGCAGAATTGTTCCATCTCGTCTGGATTTTGAGATATCCTAACCTAAAAGTACAAAAAACACTGCTTTTGCTCATATTCAGTAAGTTTTTGTGGCGGTACAAAATGCTTATTCACACTTTGGCAAGAACCAGATTAAAGCGTTATTCGTCAACTGTAAAATGTTTTTTTTTAGTCATTTCATACCATTTTTTTTCATTGAGTTTTCGAAGTTATTGTCAAGGCACGATTATGATATTCGTTTTTTGCACTTTTGGATTAGGATATCTCACAATTTTTACGTCGTAGAGAAATTATACGACCAGATTTTGATTCAGCACATCGAAAACCGTCGGAAAACTATACTCAGGTTTCTGATGAATGCATTTTAATCTGGTTTTTGTCAAATAGCAAACAAAAATTGTACTCCGCCACAACAACTTACTGAAAATAGGCAAAAACTGCGTGTTTTGCACTTTTAGGTTAAAATAATTCAACATCTTGACGTAATAGAACAAATTTTAACAAGAAAGTCCGTCTCAGTTTGTTAGTTATTTTCACGCAATTACACATTTATTACTTTTATTATTAACTTTTTATTATTAACTTTTCCCTGAAAAAACTTCGATAACTCAATTAAAAAAAATGGTATCGAAATTACTAAAAAAGCTTTTTAAAGCTGACAAATAGCACCTTTATATTGTTCGTGCCAAATTGCAAATAATAATTTTGTTTCGGCACAAAACTTACTGAATATGAGCAAAAAATGTGTTTTTTGCACTTTTAGGTTAGGATATCTCAAAATCTTGAGGTGATTTGATGGCCAAATTTGACGGCCAAATTTGGATTCAGCGCATTGAAAACCTTCGGAAAAGTATAGTCCGATTTCTGGGTATAAATTTTGTTGGCCTGTGTAATTGTACATTATACGTAGCATCTCCAGCTGCAAAAATACAATGAATAGATTGTATTACTATGTTTTTACCAATTTTACAGGAATATTATTTATCAACTAATCAGGTGTAAATTTGGTAAAATCTATAGCTTATATCGCATTTATTCTTTAATTTAAAAAAAGGTAGGTCACATATTTAGATTCATTTCAAAATATATGTATTCAATAATAACGTTTTTGTTAGATAAAATATGTATAATTAATTTCTTCCGACATATAAATAAACTTTATACACATTTCATCAAAGGTAAATTCAAAAAGTTGCAAATATTAATTAACTTTAGCATATACGAAAACTGCAGTGAAAAAGTTATCCAAACTTGATAAGAGTAAAAAAAAATATTAAAAATTTAATTTTTGACGATACGAATATTGTCCCAACGGCCATCCTTCCGGAAATTGCTCTCGCGCTGCACGAAATTTCTACTCTGCCAAACCTGCCAATATAAATGCGGCTAAAATACGGGATTAACTTCGAAAAGTCACCCATATAAACATGAAAAACAATTGAAACGAAATGCGAGAATTTGCATGGAGTCTCCCGACTCGCAGTCAGATCAATTACGAAATTCGATTAAAAAAGTATTTCCAACAATTCATGCTAACAAAGTTTTTCGACGGTTCCCTTTCGCGGTTCGTATAGAATATCGAGGAGTCTATGCCAATTTCTGTACTGTCGAACGCACGTAATCATAATTGTCGTTAATTTTAGAAAATATTGTTACGATATTGTTTCTGCGCGACTAAACAAAAATAGTTTTCAGAAACTGAATGTGCACAGGAACGAATTCGACGGAATATTAAATTAGCATTGCCGTCGTCACCGACGACAACCATCTATCGGAAAATCAATTGACGATATTCGTTTAACAGTGCATCTCGGTCCATGACGTCAGAACAGAATCAAAAGGGGTGAGAAATAACGAATGAAATGTTCTATCTCCTGACCATTCTCTGCTATCTTTTTTTTCATCTTAGCTGGTCCATCCTATTTCCTCGATATTTCAAACGTTTTCCTCTTCCTTTCTTTCGCCATTCGCATTTTTTCCCTCGTCAACTTCCGGTTCAGTCCGCTATAGGATTTATAAAATGTCCATTTTATTTCTAAAATTCTTTTTAGATTGAACTCACGTGTGCTGACACGTTCAAATAACTGTTCTGAAAAACATGATTTTGCGACCAGAAAAAATTTACACTAAAAAAAGTAAATTGATTCTTTTCTTGTTAAGTAAGATTTTCAATACCGTTCGGTTAAAATTGGTTAGTCATAAAACTATTATAAACATCTGACGACAAGCATGCCAATTTCAAATTGATTTAGTTTCAAAACGACCAATGGCAAAACTGTTGTTTCAAAAATATTATTGAAGAGTGCCAAAACCAGTACGTAACTGATACATCACCTTAATAAGAGGATGACTCATATTTTTCAAATGAATGGCAGAGGTTCGTTTTTCAACAACATTAGTTTTATTTTCCTTATAATCCGATGTCGAAATCTCTCAATACAAATGTAATAAACGATTCAAGAAATGAATTAAAAAGGAAGAACAAAAAATACTTAGCAAACAAAATCTCATTTGTAAGTCGTGAAATATTAAGCTTCGATGAAATTATTATCAGGAAAATGTATTATGTTCTAGTCGAATGTGCAGCTTTGTTTATCAAATAAGTGTGCAAAAATACTCCATCGACGACTTTTCACGAGCAGTCTCGAATTTTTAAATTCGTCGAATGCAATATTCAATCACTTTCGTAAGTACGTGCTGATTATTTTAAGTACTGCCGATGTATAAAGCGACTAAAAATAATTATAAATTGCAAGGCTATATATTGTTTATCGAAATAAGCATTTGCGTCAGCTGTCTTAATTATTCCACCAGTGGAAAGGTTACGAAAATTTAAATTAATATAATTGCTTCGGTCAAGCATGCAGCAAAACTGATCATCCATTTGCGCTTATTAATTAACTTTTAAAGAGGGCTTTTATTATTTCCGGAAGAGACGGAAAAATCGATTGAACGGTTAAAGCATCAAAGTATGCGTTCACTTATTCGTAATTTTATAAATGAGTCACATAAGATCTGATAAACAGTCGCTTCGTAAAATTAAAAATAGTTTTTTAAAAAGTAAAAAAAAATGTAACATGGCGTAATTGTACTAATATTTTTGCTAGATTTTTAGATGTTTGCATTTCGTACAGAAAAAATATTTTTTATTTCAGATAACACATTCAGAAACTGATGTTACGTCACTCGAAAAACAATAAAATCTTTGGACGCGCGTGCGGAAGACGTCATCACTACTTTTGACTTTAATGTTTGCTTTTTTATTGATAACGCGTGACCGCATAAATCGGTAAAATGTGTTTTTCATTATATTTATTTCATTGAAATATGTTTTATTTTTTAATTATGTGTTTCTCTACTTAATTTATATGTACTATTATAATAATAGCGTCCCATAAAAATGAGGGGAATTTTCTGAAGTCGGGAATATCATTATCGGGGGGTTTGCTACGTCACAAAAGAATTAATTAAATGACTTTCTAAATCTGACAACGATTTTAAGAAGTTCGATATATTATTATAAAGGTGTAGTAAAATAGTTGAAATAGAGATATCCTTAACTTCAGTGAGGTTTTAGATTCATTAAAAACTTTCCAATACGTCTTTTTTCTCTAGTTTACATGGAATTTTTAAAAAATTAATTTTCATATCCTGGAATACATAATTAATTTTTTAAACCATCATAGAACCGTTTTAGTAGTATATACTTTAAAATCTCTATAGAATTCTTCGATATGAATGAACATCTTTTCATTATACGAATGCAAGAATAAACATATTTGGTGGAAGTATAATATCAAGTTTATTTGGCAAATAAGATTTCCAAGTAATGCAATTTTGCAAAATACCATGTGTCAAATCTGGTTATTGTTGAAAAATAAAAACATTTTTTGTAACAACGAGAACTCAAATTTCTTCATTTACTGCACGTGATAAAGGCACTGATTTTAATTAATTTCTTTCGGTGAATTTCATTCGACGACTCAATCTCAAATTTCACACTGGTAAGTAAATTTATTTTATATATAATATATTTTAATGCATAATTAATTTTTTTTAGTAAGAATGGTCCTTCATATTTGTTTCAAAATATTAAAGTGTAATATTTGTAAATTATTTTCATAACGGGATGTATTTATAGACATTAACAGAATTGTTTTTAAATAAAATTCATATATAGTCTACTATCTAATTCTGGACAGTAAATATCTAAAAATTAAATTTCCAATCAGTATTGGCAATGAATTGTCTTTAAAAAATTAAAGGGGCCATCTATAAACATCTTAGACAATTTTTTTACACCTACTACTTGGACCCCCCCCCCCCTCCTGTGATTAGTTTTATAATGTTATACATTCTTTTTATATAGATCATGCAGTAGGGAATGCGATTATTTTTTCTCTCACATTAGTGAACTGACAAATTTTTACGATTTCTCGCGAATTTGAAAATTTGTTTGCTTATTTTTTACAATGTGGCGTAAATATATAAATACACATAGAATTTTACGGTAAGTAAGTCTGCATAAAGACACATATAAAATAAGTAAGCTGATGTAGTTTACTAGTGTAAGGTTCTAATGTAGTTACTGGATAACCCCTCTCTCCTGAAAATGGTCAGGTATGGATGACCTCTTTCCCGTTAAGAACGGGTTTTTCAAATCAGTTTTCTGCCTCTGTGTTTGATGCGTTGCCAATATTTCAAAAATGATAAACAGTAATTATGAAGATTTAGTAAACTCTACAAATCTGCAAGTAAAATTTCAAGAAAATGTAAATATAAATCGCTATGTTCTACTACACTGGGTAACAAAAAAACAGTCGACTCTTGTTTAGGTCTCAGTGAACAAAAAAAGAGGTTACAAACTTTTTTTCATTTACAATATCAGTCAGTTCCATGCAAATCGAGATAAAAGTGTGAAAAGTTATCTTTTTTTGCATTTTTTAATCCTTATGTGTAAAAAATGCGACGTGATACAAATTTCTAGAAGGTCTTAAATGAAACCTTAAAACATGAAAACTTAAAATTTTAATAACTGGGCGTTATAATTGTATCTGTAGCAAATTTCAGATGCAAATTTCGTGTTGTATTTTATATAAATGTTTCTCAAATACTATTATATACTATTATATAATACTATTATAGCTTTAATGTAATAATACGATTGATGTTAATAAAACTATATCCTTTTTAATTTTTACCTATATCGAAAAATAAATTTTAGATTTGTAATCGGAGACTTCGAAATCCCTTGGGTAATAAAGTTATACAAAAATTCGAGTAAATTACAAATATTTCGGTCGCCATATTATGCCATTTTGAATTTTGAATAGTGATTAGCAACCTCAAAAATATCCGAGTAACAAGTTTCAAGCGAGTTCGCGTTCTTCGTATTTTTAATTTAGTCCACTATATTGTGTCCGCCATTTTGAATTTCTTAAGTCTAACTTTTCATTCACCATCAGCAGCTACGAAAACCGTAATGGGACTAGTTAAAAGAAGATCTGATCATGGAACATCGTTTTCTATCACTTCTTGTCACCACAGCTATTTTTTTTTTGAGGTGCTTCAGAAATTAAGTTTCCCCACTATTAATAGTGATTCTTAAATTTTTCGTTGAAAAGTTCATGTTTAAGCTTTCATTTAAGCCCTACTAGAAATTTGTAGCACGTCGCATTTTTTTACTCATAGGGATTCAAAAAATGCTAAAAATCATTTTTTTCGCACTTTCATCTCGATTTGCATGAAACTGATCGAATGAAAAAAGGTTTGTAACCTATTTTTTTGTTCACTGAGACCTAAAGATTCAATAAACATAAAAATTTTAAGATAAACAAGAATTGAATTTTTTTTGTTACCCAGTGTTATTTATACAAATTTGGGTTCTGTTACCAACAAACTTTTTGCATCAGAATCAGACAAAAAGATCTCAGTAACGTGTAGAAAAACGTCTGTGGAACTCAAATATCCAAATGTATGGGGTAAAACTTTTAATTTCACGATATCTCTATCCAATATGGCGGCATGATCTCAAATTTTTGGATTATTTTTCCGACACTAACGAGTTCCAAACAAATATTTCTTACTTATATAATCTAGTATCCTAAGTTATTTAAGATCCTTGACAATGAATCGGTGTAATATTTTCAAAATTTAAAATTTCGAAACCAAAGTGACGGGCAATATTTTTCCATTAAATTTTCTTAATAATTTGTACGTTAAGGTTTTTTTGGGTAATAGATTTTGAATCTTCTACCAGATTTTAAATTTAAAATGATGCACCAAAATGGCTTAAAATAAATTTTAATTACTTTTAAATTTTTGCAATGAATTATATGTAAGGTTTCTTCGGAAGGATAGTACGATACAATATTACTTTGCTGCTAACTTTTTATGTTCGCTGTATTGCATTGTGAAAATCTAACAGCAAATTTGTAATCTCCGATAAAAAAGACTCTTATGTATATTATTACAAGATTTAAAAAGCAAGCACAGTGTATTGCCCACCATTTTGAAATTTGAAAGTCGTGATAATATCTCAGGATACCAGATTATGCATGAAAAATCTAGAATATTGTCAAAGCTTTGACAGTATGCCGACATATTGCATGTAGCTATCGGGAAATTCAAATTCAAAAGCATATACGCATTTTTTTTAGTTCCTAATTACAAATACCAATTAATTGGTGAGTATAAGCCTTTAATTCGTCGACTTGGTTAAGTCAACTAATTAATAACTATCCTAACTAATTTATCGGTTTAATCATAGGTCACTAAGTCAGTTGCTTGAGGTAACTAATTAATTCGTTGCTTCATATCCGTAATTCTTTCTGTATAAAAAATATATTGTATAATTACATAGTAGAAATAAAATACTATTTGGTCGGCAATGTACTACATTTTCCTACAGAGGATATTCCAAAATGGAATCCGCGATATATTCAGTTATCAAAACTGTTTATAGCTCAAATTTTATAACTTATGTTGTGCTGTACACAGAAAAAGTCTTAAAATTGTTACATCTCAAATTAAGCACCGTAAAAGGCTTAATTTCAGTCTAAAATTGAGCTAATTTTCTTAAATTAAGTCAACATTTGCGCTTAAAGTCTTACTTTCAGACAGGCAAAGTTTAATTTTAATCTAGATTTCTGCTTAAAGAACAATTTTTCGAGCTTGTCACACCTAAGCTAGAGAATTCTTATTTCGAACCTGAATATTGACTAAAAGTAAGACTTTAAGCGCAAATACTTATTGACTTAATTTTAGAAAATTAACTCAATTTTAGACTGAAATTTACAAGCCTTTTACAGCGCTTAATTTGAGATGTAACAATTTTAAGACTTTTTTTTCTGTATGTTTCATTTTAGGATTTTATTTAGGTTAGGGTTCTTCAATTAGTTAGCATTTCATTATACTAATTTACCAAAGTGCTTATCGTAAATGTTACAATCAAATTTATTCTAGGTATGATGGTATAAAAGATGGCTTTAACTCGTGTCTCATTACCATACATAACTTTTTTTTCTAATACATAGTATTTTTATTTCATATTCAAAAACATCTAAATTATTAATCGTTTCACTTACTAAATTTCAAAATTATCTCCTACAGGTAGTACTTAATAACCACAGCATATACTGATGTAAACTTGAGATAAGTATTTCAGTAAATGTGACTGATGTAGCCTAGCATCAAGCGGAAATGTAATTGACATACATTTTCGATAGTGCTTTTAATGATGTGTCCGTATATGATGTTCGTGTGTAACATCGCTGTATAACGCCATGGTTGCCATATCGACGGTTGTTCTGTTCACGATCGTTATTTATAACTAACTCGCGAACATCGTGCAATAATTAGTGCTATCTTAGCCGTCATCATCCTTTCTCCGATAATTGTTGTCGTGCTCTGTACTCGCTCGAATCCTCGGCGATGCACTGACAAGCGTTTAGTCTTCATTTTTTTCCATTACACGTATTTTACGCACATGTTTTTCTCGATCCACGAGATGATAAGAAAATCGTTGAATTGATTTTCTGTCGCAAGGAATGCTCATTTTCACCTGCAAGCTCCTATTTTTCCTGCTGGTTTTTTTCTTCGTGCAAAAATTTTGTTGTTTCTAACGTCAGCAGAATTACGGGTGCGTTCGTTTCACTTCCGTGTCAATTATTTTAAAGAATATCTTGGTTGTTGCTTGTTGAAATTTAATTAACTTATTCGTCAAAATTGAGAAAAATTATACGTTGCGCTGTTCACGTGTTTTAACGTCAATTAACTGTCGACGTGTATATTACCGAATTCGTGGTATTTCCTTATGTTTTTTTTTGAAATTTGACCAGAATACTGATAAATAGTGGATAGATAACTATGAATAGTAATGATTTCTTAAAATAATAAATCACGTTAATTAATCATTCAATCTGTTTACATTGTGTACTTTTCTTGAAAAAACATCTGTATTATTTATATTTGCATCCTAGTAAAAAGAAAAAGTATTAATTGACTTTATGTTATTAATATCATTAAACATATCAATTAGCAACTAAATTCAACTAAAAAAGATAAATACATATGTTCCTGATGTTGTTTTGGTGTTTGTTACTGTTTCGAGCTTATATTTAAATATAAAAAATAATATAAACAATATATACCATAACTTAAGTACAACATAGCTATTGACATTAATTAAATTATTCGGAATAATTATTTTAAATGCAAAAACAAAAATTAACTAATATTAAGTAATATAAAGTATTAAGTAATATTATATATTATATATCCTTATTAAGAACAAATTGCAACAAATTGGGATCCAGTTTTTAATATTTTTCTAGAAATTTCCTTTCCAATGTCAAGTCACTCGCATGTCTAACTAGGAACAAAAATCTTGAAAAAGAAGCTTTAATTTGCATAATGATTATATACATGAAATTATACGAAAATTTATATGAGATTGTTTTCCCATTTTCGAAAAATTGGGGACAATTATCAAAAGATTCTTGATACCCATCAGTAATTGAACTCTTTCATTTATTTTCGAGATCTTGAAAGAATCCCATGAAACAATTTAAATATCCAGCAAATTTTTGTAAAAAAATTATTTACGGAAATTAATTTTTTTTTTTAAATATTGATGTTAATTAAAAAGAAAAGTTTCTGACAATGGAAAAGACATGGTTATAAAAAATAAAAAGGAATACTCTTTTTCTTTTTCTGTCATGATTGGCTGGTTATAAAGCCCTGTTATACTATATTATCTCACGATAATAATAAACTGTTTTAATTGTCCAGAATCACTATTGTGTAAGTACATTTTTGCTGTTACAATTAACAAAATAATTATCTTCATAATTTACAATAATTAAAATAACTGTACAGATACTCCATATTGATATTAAGCATAATAGTTGTAATAAAATTTTATTAATTGAATCAACTATTTAACTTATAGTAAAAATTTCGTAATTTGTGTTGTATATAACTTATTGACGTAATATCAATCACAAAATTTCTATTTACATTATTGAGTTTAATAATACAGTGTTTTATATGGAACTTGTTAAGAATTGTACATTTATAGAGAAACGAGAATATAAGTCGAATTTTATAATGGAATTCGCAAAAAAATCTAATATTAATACGTAATATTTCATCAAATAAAATGTGTAATCATGTGTTTATTAAATTCCATTCAAAAGGAGGTTTGAGTCCTCCTGAAAATTGTTGTGCTAATGATTAAACTTTATTTTCCATCGAAGAAAAATGATATTGTTAATGATTAAACGTTAAATTACGGTATTTTGGGCATATTTACTTATAAATAATAAGCTTTTATTTTAAAAGTTCAAAATAAGGACCAGAAACATTTTAAAATCACAACGCAATTGAAAAACATTTGTCAAAAATATAACAAATCTTAATCATGTGTACCAAAATTGTGAAGGGCGGAAAACAGGTCTTATCGACCCTCCTCTAAGTCCTGCGATTTTTATATTCTTCTGGGTTATTTATTTTCGTATATTAGTGTACCTTCAAGTCGACAATTTTTCTATGATACACTTGTATATGTTTTTCTTTATAATCAATAACATCGTTATAGCATATAGAACTTAAACAAATGATAGGATTTTGGTAAAATAAAAAGTTTCCTTTATTGATTTGTTTTCTTTAGTTCTTTATTGATTAAGAAATTATTAATTTCATAAACATGTTGCACTGTCATAAAAGCTTTCATCGCATAAATTTTTGTAGGCAAAACTGCAAAAAATAACATATATTCAAATTATATATATTATATATTATAATTATAATTAATATAAATATATTATTTTATTTTTTTAAAGAAAATTTGATACTGTCGTACTGATTGGGTTTTAACATAAACGAAATATGTTACCATTCATTACGTAACAAATGAAATGTTCTCGTTCACTTAATGTTATTAAAAATAATATACCCAGCCATAATAAAAAATGTCGTTTTAACGACGAATACGAGGCTATTGATCGCCATTAAGATGTCAAAGCAATAATGGGTGTTATCTTTTCGGTCAAGTCTTCCTTACTATTATAATCAGGTGTTAAGTAAAATGAACCTAATATTGTGTGAATATTTAAAAGTTACTGCCTTTCCTTGAATTACGATAATGTCCTTCAAAAACTAAAAGTAAATTAAAAATCTGAAACTGATTAATTTTGAACGTAAGTAGGCAGTTCAAGGAAGTTTAATCGATGGAATCTTGAAATATTTTATTTCCTATGTCTAGTTTGAACTTAAAGAAAACTCATCATGCTTCATATACCAACGAACGTAGGTTTAACAGATCAATTCGGAATTTAGGTTTGTGATTAAAATCAGCTATATTATTATAATTCACAACAGTTTTTATGTTTTAATCAAAGTATGAAATATAATATGTAATAAAAAATGATTCCTAAAAAATATTAGAAATAGTTTTAAAATTTAAAGCAATGAACATACTTAAATATTAGCCTTTTTGGCAATCTTAAAGAAACGAATGTATTATCTAAAACTAAAACAAGTCTTAATACTGTTCAATGTCAGTTTTAAAATCATGCACTTCCCAGTTTCTAACAATACAAATCATTTTTAAAATATCCATCGATAATCTTTTCAAAATAATATTCATTGCACAAAAAATAAAGTGCACATTTTTTACTAAATGCAGTAATTTTTCAAAGGCTTGACAATATTGATTGTTGTTTTTAAAAAATATTTCGACATGAAAGCCAATATATATTGACATTGCAGTGACATTTATTGTCGTAATATAAAACGAATATTTAGCCAGTTTAGCGAAATATTTTAGCTACCTTAGCTAGAATACTTCTGATTTAGAGAGCAGCTATATATTAGACTATATGCTTTAAAAACTGCAACTAACATCAAAATAGGATATAAAAATAGTACTTATATTATATACTTTTAAATATTTTTTTTTAGGAATCTGTAATCGTTTGTTACTATTGGTTTTAAATAAAGTCAAATGAACGTATCGTATATTTAACTTATCACGCTACCAAAAATGTAATTTCCTAAGTTCTTCCATTTCTAAAGAAAGTGATAATACTTGAAGCAGAAACAAAACTAAATTGTAAGCTAGTATTAAATGTTGTAGGAATAAAAGAATGTATAACATTCCAAAACAAATGAAGTACTTGTCCCGATGTCAAAATATAGATAAAGCACAGACCCCTTGCCGTACGCTAACTTCCCATGGGGCTAGTAAAAATACTGACATCATGATAATTTACTACATCATGATAAGCCTTAAACACAAATGACTGTATAATTAATGTTACCCATGTAAACATTACGCCTAGTGTCGAAAACTCGTTGAATAACTCGATCTATTATCACCTAGAAAACTTTAAATCTAAGGACTTGTGTCCGACGACACTTAATTGGATTGTCGGTACTTTTCATTATTCATACTTTTCAAACACTTTGAATTTTAATATAGATATCCTTAATGGTTTACACATATAAGTACGATAAATCCTATTCATAAATGTTAGGGAACTACAAATAATTTTCAACTTAGCACCTCAGTTTACTTAGTATTTAGTATTGTAGAAAAACAGGATATAATAGATGTAATGAACGTCCATGGTGTCAGTTGTTTCTCACAACTTGTAGAGTATTTGTTATTTTATTTGGGAAATAATGAAGGACACCTCAACATTTAGCCTGATCAGGAGATTACGTCATCATAAGTAAATTAGCACGATCGATAGACTGGCGTCGAAAGATAGATACTCAGGTAAAAACCACATAAGCAAAAATACACGTCCGCCAACACACAAATACAGGTAGACATGTGTACACACACACAGGACATATGAAATGAACGAAGCAACGCCTGATGGTTAACTCACTTTCCCTAACTTGGTCAACTATTTTTTTTCCATCGAAACACGGTGATAATTGTTATCGTTATCGAGAACCACGTTATGTCCGCACTTATAGCTTCAGACAATATATTCGCAATGAATGTAAATATTACCGATAAAAGGCTATAAGATGAATGTCTATTGGTTTCGATGAAAAACTAATGTTTTTCCGAAACTATCATCGACCTGACAACGACAAGTGGTCTTGTCATCAATTACACTGAAAGAAATTTAAAAGTGTAGTTAATTGTAAATTTTTCCAGTAAATAAATGCATGTGGCATTTTAATGTTCTGTAAGATTTTTTTAAAGTTCGATTTTTGAAAGTTAATTTTTACTTAAATATTAAAAATATGATAGAAGTTAAAACGAATTTAACTGTCATTTAAATGTCATTGCTTTTAAATTAAGTCAAAGATGTTACAGGTGATCATTGAATTTGGTCACGAGGGAAATAACAAAAAAATTTCTGATGGATTCATTTCTAAATTGTAGACCGATTTTGCTATCTCACTTGATTCAAACTGTCAAAGAATTAAATGCCATAATAAATTATGATATTGATGAGATTGATTTCAATGCTGGTTTAATTTAGGAATATCTTCTTTTATATTTCTTGCGTCATATTAATTTGTAACAGCTTATACAGTTTTAACTAAATTGATGTAAAGATGTAAGTTAGCCAGGGTAAAAAAGTTATACTCATAAAAATCAATCCTAATAATACCTGCTAATCAAAAAGACGAAGTCATTAAACTTTATTTTCATGAAACCGAAATGTGTAGAATAGATTCATCGAAAAGCCAAATACGGAAATCATTTTTGAAAAATAGGTATTCTTGTCCCTAAATCTGAATTAGTTAAAAACTACCAATAAGAAAATGAATAGTTAGTCACCAAGTGAATTAGTAATCATTTTTGCTAATAAAATGTAAGAACTTACTAATTTATTACTAATTCTACCAACTACTCAACTATAGAAATACTTATAGTATCTACTTGTAGATTACTAGAATTTTACTAATGAATTAGTATTTTCGTACTATTCGTCAGTCAGAAATTTACTAATGATGGTAACCCAATAAATTTCATTGTAGATTACTAACAAGTAACACAATTACCCAAGTGCGACAATCCGATTGAACTGCAAGTTCACATATTTTTAAAACGCCGAAAAATAATCTATACGTATTTTTTTCATCAGCAAAGAAGAAGGTTTAGGGGTTGAAACTGAATTGCTCGAAAACACCTAAAATGTATAATAATATGCACGCAAATATGAAGTAAAACTCATTTCCATAAAAGTTGGTGTCTCAGGTTTTTTTGGGCGCTAATTTCGAATTTGAGGTCATGTTTACAAAATTTAAAATAGCGAACCAAAATGGCAGATCAAATTTTTCAAACATTTTTCGTTTTTCATGCAAAATCATGACTTCTTATGAAAAAACTTGTAGAAAACTTGGTCCGTCATTTTTTATGCTCCATTTTGGATATTGCAAATTTTTCTTCAGTATCCAAATGAGCCACCCAAAAGACCACTAGATACCAAGTATTATTAAAAGCGAAAAAGTTTTTGAAATTTGGTCCGTCATTTTGAATTTTATAAATATGCCCTTAGATTCAAAACCAGAAAACCAAAAAAATCCTCAGACACCAACTTTTATGGAAACTAGTTGTTCATGTATACTATTATACATTTTAGGGGCTTACGAGCAATTCAGGGATCAGTTTCATCTCTTAAACCTTCTTCTTTGCCGATAAAATAAGATACTTATTGATTATTTTTCGTAGTTCTGAAAATATTGCAACTTACAGTCCAATCAGCGTGTCTCACTTGAGTATTGGTACGTATTAAGTCGTTTTTTATTAATTCAAGTTTAGAGAGTTAACTAAATAGGTAACTTTTTTTTAATGTTACTGTAAATGCATAGATGCATATATTTGCATAAGTGTACGTCATTAAAATAATCACACTTATAAGTGACTATTAAGACTCCAAATTTCTCACAAAGATAGGAATGTTTTGGCATTATTCTTAATAGATTTTGTGAAAAATATTGTCTTGTATTAATCATACATGACAAAGCCCAAAATTGTTTCCAACCATACTTGGGTATTTATAAAACTGAAGAATTTTGTTGCTAAATTAGAAATAAAATGAAATATGCCCATTATTCATTAAATTTAAGTATTCATTTTCATTTTTTCTGTAACATACATAACCATTGATTTCAACAAAGTTCATCAAATTTCAATAAAATTTTTCTAAAAATGTACTAACTACATTGCGTCAACTTCAATAATTTTGTTGAAGCTAGTAGATGTCTATGAAGTAAAAAAAGACAAATTACTGATAATTTCAAAAGAACTAACACGTTTCGATAGGAAAAATATCTTGTTCGCCTGCGACTCGGACATATTTTAGTTATTATATGTCGCAAAGTCACGACAACTTTTATGCGTGTCAATTGTTACCGTAGTTTTCAGCGATCTCATAAAAACCGGTACGTCCCTAATTGACGACGCGTGCAGCGTTAAAGAGTCAGTAATTTCAAATGACTATGACTGAAACTGAACAAAATTATAAAGCATGTTCCTTACTGATCGAAAATGCCATATTGGCGATACGAACTTTAGACAAACGTAGTTTACCAAGTATAAGCCAACATATAACGATGATTAATCCGACAAATCACAAAACAGACACTTCAAAATCCTGACATTAAAAAAAAGACATTAAAAAATCAGATATTTAAAATAACAAAGATTCAAAAACTAGACATTTCAGAAAATAGGCCTTCAAATACCAAACATTTCAAAATGCAGACAAATTTTGAAAGTCTGTTTTTGTAAATGTCTGGTTTTTTAATGTCTGTTTTTTGAACTGTCTGGTTTTTGAATGTTGGATTTTTGAAGTGTCTGTTTTGTGATTTGTCGGGTTTTTGAGGTGCACCCGATGATTCATATGATTTGCAGAATCACGTAAAACCCACAAATTCTTTATGATTTTAAGATAATAAATGAAGCAACATAAATATAAAATAATGGTCTACTGGGTAGAAAAATGAAGAAAAAAAGTACCGAAAAATTTGAATCTACGGAACGAACGACAATTGCATTGCTCGTATAACCGCAGGAAATTCGCGATTACCGTATTGATTTAGAAAACGTGTTTTTCAGTCACGGAATTCTTCGACGATATTTACTATGCCAATCGTAGCCTCGAATGAACAAAAAACAACGGTGAAATCTGAAAGTTTATCGCAAGTTGCGTTATAGGAGAAATTCTGATCAAAGTTTCCGACACAGATACTATTCGTTCCTCTCCTTTTTTTTAAAGCAAAACTTGGCCGAAAGAGAAGCCTGGGAATGATTGAATTTCGAGATTGTAATTAAAAATCAAAATATACGGGAAGTACTTTTTGCCCTCTTGTTTATGTATCTTATTGAAAATCAGCCGTGCATTGAGTTGAGCGCGTTTACGTTACATTCAAAGGGAGACTAAATAGAACGACGTGTTCAGTCTGAATCAATGAGGCTGTTCTGGTTCAAGATGCAATTTCAACCTGATTTCGTATGCCATTCTCTCTACCTCTGCACCCGCTCTTGATTTATGTCAATAAATCAATGCGCGATTCAAACTACAAATAATTAATAATTTCTCGAGTCTTGACGGAGTGTATGTTTAACAAAAAGTCAATTACAATTTTAGAAAAACTTTTTCACTATCGCGCTTATTGAAATCGTTCTGCAAGAGCAATTTAAATGCCACGCCTTGAGCTGGTGTAACGTTTAAACGACTTATCAAAACGTACGTCCTGGCCACATTTTCTTTCAAGAATTTATTATTTTTGTAAAGTTAACTGAATATTTTTAAATGTTTAATATAAAATAACACTGACAAAATTTTACTTTTTGTTTGCCTTACTTACAACCACAGAATCATTTTCCAACGGATTTTTCGTACTGAAAAGTACGGCGCGAACAGAATTTTCCTACCACGTCTGATTTTCGAGACAAATGAGGTTAGAAATGTCAAAATGTGTGTTTTTTTACCACCTTTCGATTGTTTTTAGACCATAAGAGAACTTACTTTTGATAAACGCAGTATCATGTCTGAACGAATTTTTTGTGCTAAAAAACTATGGCGTTTGCAAAATTTTCCCATTTTCGAAAATAATGAGGTTAACTGTTAAAAAATGAATCGAAATATGACCAAAAAGGCACATTTTAACGAAAAATTAAGGACCAAGTATACATAAAATTCACGTAAAATTTGATAATATTTTTTTTAGCAGTAAAGCCCATTAAACAAAATTTTGGATTGAACATTATTTATTGCCCAAACCCTGCTCTTTAAAATGGTGTATCGAAAAATGCCGCAAATTTAAAAATAATAAAATGACGAGTATCTATTTCACAAAAATCAATATAAATTTTTTTATACTTATCTTTATTTTTTATAATTTCCTGCATTAGAATACTTCAGATATTTATAAATATGGCGTCAAAAATGTTTGAGCCCGAAGATGGAACTAGAGCAAACAATTAAATTTCAAAATGGCGGCTCAAAAATGGCCGCTAAAATCGATTTTTTGTTTAAAATCATAGTCGCGTCTACTCAGTGGACTGACCAGAATGAAATCACATAAAATTTGGTTCCAGTGAGTTTTTCGAATGTCTGACTTCCAATTTGAAGTTGCTTTTTAAAAATTCAAAATGGTGGATTTTATTATTATGTAGGCTATGATACATATGTCCTTAAAAATGTAAATGTTAGTCATGGTCTTTGGTTAACACTGATAATTATCAGCATATTTACATTTTGGATGATTAATAAACAAAGAAATTTTAAGAATTCACGAGTATGTATCTTTAATATAATCTTATAATTTGAAGTTTATTTAGAATCGTAGGGAAGCACACAATAGACGAACGACACGACGGCCCCTTCATAGCCTTTCATTAATCTATATTCTAATTGCTAGCGACCTATAATTCAGAATACGCCCTCGAACGTCTGGTGCTGACACGTTATACTCGAACCATACCAGTGTCTTCTTTCGTTCGGATCCTTGAAAGCCAACGACTTTTTATATTTTTTTAGTTTCTGAAGGCTGCAGTGGAAATTTCCCAATTTCCTGGGTTTCGTACAAAATGAAAATTGGAGATTTTACCACGTTTTTAATAAATTGTTTTTTTTTCTGCGTTCAGATGGAATTTTGCAATCTATGTTGACACTCACCTCTTGCTTTAGATTTCTTGACATAAAAATGTCCGCTATATGGAGGTAAAACTTTCAGTTTACAAAGCGAAAAGTCACCTGTATTGAGGGACAATTCACTTATGAAGATTAACAATAAAATTAGCCCTTCTACTATAGAGTATCTCAATTTTCAGTATATAAAGAGTGAATTTTCATGTTATTAGCTAAATTTTGAACTTAAAATAAAGATCCATATTTGCAATATGATATTGAAATAAATTCGTAAACTCTTTCTTAGCTCTTGAAAAATGTGGAAAGCCAAATTTAGCATCAGCTGGGGACATGCTGATATAGACAGGAGAAAAAACGTGCATTGGTGTAGATTGTTTGATTTCCTCTAAATACGCTTTTATTGTTCTTTTTAGCTTTATATTAAACGGATATCTTGACTAATTAGTTAGAAGTTTTAGTGTATACATCGCATATGCCCTACATAATTTTTTTTATTTCATTAATATTCCATATGTATTTCCACATGCTGTAACTCAATTTTTTTAAATTTGTTTACTAAGTAATTTAGTTTATCTTTTTGCAGCGCTTTTAACAAGGAAATTGTTGATATGTTAATATTCCATGACAACTACATTGTTGTTTTTCAATTTGTGTAAGTTTGTAAGTTTCTCATACACCTAAGTTGGTAATTGAGCACGTAGATACAGACATTGTAGTTATTGTTGTTTTAAGTACGTATATCTGTAGTGTGCTTACCTTTGAAGTAGTTTAGCTAAATTGAATGTCTAACAAATCAACCATTTAAAACAGTCTTGAATTTATTTTATTTAAGATAATAAGTTATTAAACACTGAACCCTTCAATATAGAAAGTATGCTTGATACATTTCATATTAATTGTTTTAATTGTTTTATTTATATTTTCAAGTCTAAGATAAATCACTTTTAATGTATAAAATATGTTTTCAAAGTGACTTTAACGAAGATTTTCTGGAATCATATATTTTAATTGTATTTTTACTGTCATTGTGGCAGAGAAAGATAAAAATAATGATTTTTAATTCAATACAATTACTACACGTGGTATTTTAAAAATAAATAAAAATTTAAAAAAGTTCATAAAGGGTTTATCTTTCATATCATTGCTGACAGATGAATACATAGAATGAATAAAGTTATCACTAAGTTTTGGCATTTGTATCGTCTATTTTGAATGAATTTTGCATACAAAAATGTACAAGAACTTAAAATAAATTTGTTTCGAATGGTGTGAAAAATATATTCCTTGCAAATGAAACGTGAACATTGTGGAAAAAAAATTTACACGTCCTGACACAGCTCACCTTATAAATGTAATTATAAAATTGAGTTTAAAATTAGCAATAAAATTGCAGTCACTCGTAATTATTTCGCAGTTTTTTCTCTGTCTTGTGAAGCAAACTTTGCTTGAACTAATTATTATGTCATCACAGTATGAAATGTAAGAATTTACTAAATAACTAGTGACTATAGTTTCTTTTCGTTGCACTCTATGCGCAAGTGAAGCATATCGAAATATCTTAATTTTCGTATTTTTCAATTGTTTTATAATACTGATTAAAAAATCACTGCTTAAAATTCATTAAGTGAAAACTCCGAAATATCACTAAAAGTGCCAATTACAACTCTGCTAGTTAAACTGGTAAAATCAGTACTTTTGTACAATGACATTTCCCTTTTAAACGTTAGTAGCAATAGAATAATGTAAATTAAGGCATTTAATTTCCTGTCGTTTTCGAAAAATCGGAATTTTGAAAGTTGTTTAGAGCGATGGAAATAGATAGATATCATTGATAAGCGTTGAAACATGATGATGAGTGTGCTGGGACTAAAATGTGATATTGCACAGAAAGAAGGCTCAGTTGGGGCAACTAAGGAAATATTTTCACTAACCAATTGATTAGTTTTATGTTTGAGTGAATTGGTCAGTGTCTAGTATACAAATAGTTAAAGTATACAAATCTATGTAAATTACTATGCTCGTTTTGCTACTTAATCTTAGGAAATAATAAAATATATTTCGAAGTAAATAAATAAATAAGTTCGAAGGAAATGATTTGTTCGGAGTATAAACTGATTATTATACTTGCAATATTCCGTATTCAAGAATAATTAAAACATTGTTAATTATACAGAAAGATTGTTCATTAAAACTTGTATTACTCTCGATAGTAAATTCCTAGTAATTATTCATTATTGCATGTGGTAAACGTTACTCTAAGTTTTCAAATCCTTATTATTGCAATACTAAACTAGTGTTGGCGTGGTGCCTCGCTCGCTTCGCTCGCTCAGAAACTTCGACCCAGTGGAGAGTCGGCTATTCCTTAAGACTCGTTTGTTTACGAACAGCTTTCAATTATATTATAAAATTATATTGATATTTGGGGGTCCAATCATATTTAGGTCCAAGTGGCTTCGATAGATGTGTTACAACAATATAGTGTTTCTTATATGTATGAAAATTGAAAATGAGCATTTTCAAAACTTCGACCCCGACAACAGGCCAGCCAGAAGTATTAATAAATAAAAGTTGCAAAACACTTACTTCATGCACTTGTATTCTAATAGACTATTCGATGTTTACTGTGTTTTACTAATTACTGTATTATGATATTATATATACAATATATATATATAAATATATAAATCGTCAAAGATATCTTGAAAGTGTCGAAAAGATCTATGACGGATATCTTATAGATATCTATAAGACATCTTTTAGATATATCGAAATAGTTATTTTCGTATCAAGGGCGTAAAAGAACTTTGCGCCCGTAGGCGGTCACCGCGCCCGAGGGGCTGGCAAAGACTACCCCTGGGGGGTAGGGGGTCGAAACGTCGAAATTTGATGAAAAACAATAGGGTAATTTTTTTGCCGCGATGACCAAATTCAATACTTTTTCAGACAATAGCCATAAACATTTTAAACCAGTTTTTATGGCATTATCGTTGACTTTAGGAAGAAAATGCATACAACCTTTTTTGTAGAGAATTTCATCCTCTATCTTTTTTGTTTGAAACATTTTTTAATAAAATTTGTATTTTTCAAAATAAATGAAAAAAACTACGAAGAAACTTAATTGGGGCTAATTTTTTTTAAAAATGGACGGGTGGATCTGCCCCAAAATCTAATCAGATCTAAGTTATGCTAAGACGCGTATTTAAAAAAAAAATTTATGTCAATACGTTTACCCGTTCGCGAGTTATCGCGAGAAAAAAAAACGGGACGTACGTACGTACAAGATCACGGACACAAATTTTTTTATTGTTGATTTGGGTTCCTTAGGGTCTGAAACGTCGACATTTGATGAATTACGTCGGCGTTTAATAAATTAAAATATCATATAAAATGCATACATAACTTTTTGCAATTAAATGTTAATGAAAGGCATGGGATAAAAATAAACCATTCTTGTTTTTAATATCATTTTATTTTTCAATATTCAATAGGTAATACAAGATTAATATTCACTAATTTTTATTAAGTCAAATTCTAACACAGAGATATTTCATTCAAAAATTTATTAAAAACATTTTAATTCTGAAATCACATAAACTTGTGGTTAGTTACTAATAACTAGTTACTAAGTCAGTTTCCTTTTTCTAATTACAAAATTCAAAAAATCTTACTACTTTTGAACTTATTAGGGGTTATTTACGACCGCATAATTCTGGAAGTCTAATTAATTATCGCTTCACACAAACGAAGGAATAAGCATTTAACACTTTGTGCTTTAAAAGTCATACACTCGTAAAGACAGAATCTTGAACAAGCAATTCGTAATGGAGTTCGAACAGCCTTGTAAAATCAAGTTTAGTAAACTCACACTGCATAAAACGGAGGGCTGTGGAATAGTGCCGCAATACGCTTTGTCCATACAACGATATATTTCGCGTATGATTTGTACACAATCTGGCCAAAAGTACCGCAAATGTAAAAACCAATTCCATCCATCGATTCAAAACTGAGTGATTTCTTTTTAATCCCTTATTTTTATGATATTTAATCCAAAAATTCAAATGTTTTATTCATGTGATTTAATTTTTGAAACTAAAATGATTTGTTTAAACAACTCGTTAGTCTATAGAAATTATTCGTGTTTTTAATACTTGGTGAATAAATCTAACATAAAAGAAACATTGAATGGATGAAGTTGATAAACATTTAATTAATGCTGCACTGCACAAGACTTCGAATTTTCAAGGAATATATAAATCAAAGTCTACGCTGTGCAAAGTTTAAGATAATTGAATCGAAGTTAACTTTTCTGATTGCTGCATTCGCCACACTACTAAAAAAGATGAATACCAAAGTTTGTGACAAACTTGCCGCATGGTCGTAAATACTCATTGTTGATTGAACTAACTGCACGTATCTACCTACCTCAAGGTGACTGTGATATAAAATCTTTGAAATACGGTTTGATACACCTACATAAACGCACACAATTATGCTGCACTATCTTTGCCTATTCTTTCGGATATTGTGTTGGCTGAAAATTAGTATACGATACTTAATGCATTCATATAGAGAAGTTGCAGATAGGAAACTTTTTTGAAAATATTTTATTCATTTCATTTAAATATTATTAGCAATAATGCCAGAAATTCATGAATATGTTATACTTTTAACATTTATGCTGAATTGCATCTTTCGACTGCATTATTCAAAACCGATAGAGGAATTTAGTTTTAGAGTAGTGAATTTTTATGAACATTTCCTTATTTTCGATGGATGTTAAAAGATGTTTTAAGTGTGTTAGTAATTCAATTAGTTACATTGAAAATAAAAAACCTTTCATCTACATTTTTTACGAAGGATTACAAATTAAACTAAGAAACTTATTATGGAATAACTTTGAAACTCGATTACAAGTATTGAATATTTGGAAATGAAAAATCTTCAGGTGTAATAAAAATAAACAAACTGCTTTGCATCGGCGAATGTTGACTAATTGTATAAAATCATACCACGATCGATTCAGATTTAGAGAGTGAGAAGTTAAATTTAACTTCCAGAAGTTTAATTCTTACTTGTTTAAGCAGAAATTCAATATACTTTGATCTGACAAAATGTAAGCAATTCGATAAATAAACTATTCATGAGTGACTAACTGAAATTTTAGGCAATACAACGATAGTGTGATAGAATATACTCTTGCAAAAAACATCTAAAAATATGATATATACTATGTAAAATATAGATTATTATCTATGAAAAGAACTAGAGCGAATAACAACATTTGGCAGACGTTAGGTGATTAACTTCCTAGACTATCCAAAAGTGCAATTAATTCTATTCAACAGCTTTCCCTATGTAAAAAAAACCCTAAAAACATATTTGATATATTAGTAAAAAGGGCTGCCTACATAAAGTTTGAAATAGAAGGAATGGAAGCTTCGCAGCTGTTCGAAATTTGCATATTACCCAGTAAATATGTCTGTGTGTATACATGTGTTGCTGACTCGCGTATACTAAAATTCATCGGAAATTGAATCAAAATTTATTTAGTGTATAATATTTTACTATTTTTTGTAATTAAACTGCCAAATCTGGAAATAGTGATTAGTTTTATTTTCAAAAACAGCAAATAAATAAATCCAAATAAAATTATAGTTAATTTATTAATTAACTAATTAAATAAATTTAAATTTTCGATATAGCCTTTGAATTTTCTCAGTTTCCTGAAGTTATTAATTTATAAATCAAAACTGCAATACATGTAATTTAATATAAGCGAAGGTAGAATGTAAATAATTTCGTTAATTTTTCAATCTTGCAATATAAAAGATTTAAAATTCCTGTAAATAAATCTAAATTACTTCATCGCGGCAGAATATTCTAGTGTCAATATATAATCAAATTTGTTGGTAAAAATTCAAAATTTCAGTTTTGCATGTTGAACTTTATAAATTGATTTTACTTGAAGTCCAAAAGTGATTTTCTGATATCAGAAATATTTCAGTTTTGTAGTAAAGAGCAAAATATAACTGCACTTTTTTTAAAATATTGTAATTGTTTTTGAGATTAATATTTATTATCTATTGTTAGGATGCGCCGGCATTTAATCATTTTTGTGACGGTTCAATAAACACTATAAGATTGTTCCGATATTCTGAACTTCACTCTGAGAAAAGTGTTTTTTACCCAGTATTATAATTCTTATGCCCCGTAAAATATAGTATTTTACGCATAGGGATTGCCATCTTTCTACTACCTGTTAAAAGACGAAGATTTTATATTATTCTAACCGATATGTCAGTTTATTTTAGCCTTTTCTCTTTAACTAAAAGCAATTTTTGTTTATGGAAATTTATCTAGCAAATTAAAATATTAAAAATGCCATTTCCTTTAGTCATAATAAAACATTCTTTTAAAATAGGAGAGTTTATTACAATTTCGTATAACCTGTCAAAAACAAATGCTGAACGACGGAGGATTTTACTAGTTATAATATTTCTTTTAATGGCTACAATACACTGTTTAAAAGCCAACGGATAGTAACTGATAAAATACACTTTTCTCAGTGCAGAAAAATTCAGTTTTTTGTAGGAAAATATTATTTGTTGTAGATGCGCATATTGTCCTTTTGGGTTTTTGTTTTAAAAAAACTGACAATGTTGTAAAGTGAGCCGAGATTATGTCATTCCCACAAATATTTTCTGAAAAAATAGTTACATATATGAAAATGAAAAGAAAAAGGAAAGTACGTTTATATAGAACACTTTTATTTTCGTTCGAAAAGTTTTGGCTAAATGTTATTTCTTGCTAGTTTGTGCCCTGGTCTGTTTGACCATAGTCAGGTTCCTGTTAATATAAGGCTTTTGAAATGTCCTAGAATTAACCTCTAGGATTAATAGGTTAATTAAACGCAGTGAATATTTTTCCTATGATTTAAAATTATTTTTGTTATAAAACATTTAGAAAAAAATATTTAGTTTCACAACAGTTGTAAATTCAATAAATTTCCATTTTCGTATTTAACTACACAGACCATAGTTCTGAAAGAAACCAGCATGAATTTGTCTAACTACAATGTTTAAATCAGAAATCTAATTACCTTAAATAGTAACTCGGTGACAGACATTCATTGCTCGAAAATTTACATTTACATTAAAAATTACATTAAAAAGACCATTTCTGTTTATTTATGCTTTATTATGTTGAATGAACGTTTAGACAATAGCATCCTTAACTACAAAATCGCTTAAAGTAATAAATGTGCTAAGTGATGCAGAATGGATGAATAATAACACAAAGAATAAAATTGATGTAGTGCATAATGGTGTACATTAACTTTTAATAGAAAATATTGAGAATATATTGCATACAAGTGGCTAAAGTAAATATGATCCAATTGATTGAAAAATATTATTCAACGCACTGTAATATGACCTAGGAATGATTTATTGAATATATGTTGCCAGATACTTTTTCTGATCAATTTCTAGAAGTAGGAATAATTTTGATTATAACGAGCAAGGAAAAAATGAAGTAGATGAAACTGCCAACTAGACAGTAGGATAAGATATAGCGATCGATTTTAGTCAATTTTAGTATCCACATAGTGACTTCGTCAAATTAGATAGCCAAGCATACTATTTAAATACTAAAACAAACTAAAAAACATAGTCGTGCCAAATCCTACTATTTAGATAGTAAATCCAACTATTTCTTTTTTACTCTATGAAAGCAGCGTTGCATAAATCAGAGGAAAAAGAAAAAAAAAGAAAAAAAAATCTAGAATTTTATGCGACGCATTCTAAAAGATTATGAATCTTACAATTTTTTTGATGTTTGATCTGTGAATACCGAAATGTACTAATGGAAATAGTTCATGTGCCGACCAGTTTTTAGCTAATAAAGTTGTGATCTAACTATAATGTAGATAATACATCAGAGCAAGTTTTTATTGGAAATATAACAATTTTGTAGATTCTAGTTTTGATAATATTTAGACAATTTTTGTCTAGTTTCTAGCTAGGGTTATTTAGAATAAATATGAATAACCTGCTTGATTTTACTAACCTAAGTATTGTAATATTATCTTATTCTAATCACATTCTTTTTTATAGATAGAGACTGAAAGAAATGATTCCAGGACTCCAACTTAATTATATAGATACATCAGCTTCTTTACATTGCTATTACAGTGGGTACTAGTAAACAATAGTATTGTTGCTGGTACGCCTACTCTAATAATATTTTTTTTCTACAGAAATAAACGTAATATATCCCTGGTAAAAATATGTCCGGTTTGTCGTACATTAACTTCTACCCGTAACGTGGGAAATAACAAAACTGCCCAGACATTAGCCAAAAACTGGATTCATCTTCTGCATATACATACATGTCTGCATATCATCATGCACCAATACCTATAGATGAGGCATACACAGCGATCGCAAAAAATTAATGCAAAAAAAACACGACAATAAGAATCTAAAGGAACTGCCATTTAATATTTTACTAACTTTATTAACCTAATAACTAGTAATTAAACAACTGCAGGTAAACTGCGAAATTTTGTAAACTCTCTCAAATATTTTGATATGATACATCTTATTTTTTATTATTACATTATTTTTATCAACCGAAAGCCTAAAAAAATAAAAATAACAAAAATGTTCGTTGGTCTCTTACGATGCGAACTACAAATACGTGCACGCAGAATTAGTTTTTTGAAAATGTTACTCAATAGTTATTAGGCAACACTTTTAGGTAAATCTCACAATTCGAATCCATTTATTTTACTCAATAATTACATAGTTTGGTAATCAACATTTATTTACTATTTTATATCTAGCACTGTTTGGAAAACAGAATTTCTATTATCAACATGGTGTCAAGTAATTGGTACACTTGCATATTGCGAGAAAAGTTATCATAGCCCAGGTATAAAGAAACTAGATGAGAAATTATATTGGTAGGATTCGGTTCATGGTCACACTTTTAATAAATTTGAGATCTAAAATAGTACATTACCTAACAAGGGTGTAAAGTATACTTTTACGCACGGGACGGTAACCATACATACGAGGCGCCGATGGCGCCGAGTGATGTGTAAAGTTCCCGAACCGTGCGTAACAGTTATACTTTACACGCGTGTTAGGTATCCTATTTTTTGTATTTGCGCGCGTAAAGTGAGTGCGTAAAGTTTTGATGCCTGTTTGAGCGCGTAAAGTATAACTTTACGCACGACCGGTCATTTTACGAATTTCGTCGTCGGGAGTGCATAAAAGTTTACTTTACGAGCGAAAGATAGGCATCAAAAGTACTTTACACACGAACTTTACGCCCGCAATTACAAAAATGATTTTTTTGATGGTCCTAAACTCGTTCAACTTTGATTCAGAATGATCTTAAGATAGTTAGACCTGGATACAGAATGTTTACGAAAAATATTTAATACCGTTTGTAAGAAATTAATTTTATTATTAATGATACTGTTGAAGAGAGAAGGCATTACTGTTCTTAAACGAAAATAGAAACTTGCAAAAATAAGTTTTTAAACAACTTTTATTAATAATCCAAATTTTCTTCTTTTCAACAGTTAAGAATTTTTTAAAAATAATGGATTTTAACGAGGGACAGCTTATTCTTTCGAGAAATAGATTCTCTACAACTTTACCAAGCGATTTTTGCAAATTTCTCAAGCAAACGTCAAACATACCAAACCAAAAACGATTACTTTTCACAATTTCTGAATAATTTTAGTGATGATGTAAAAAATTTGTAAAAATTCATTCTGTAAAGTTGTAGAGAATCTTTTTCTTGAAAAGATAAGCCATCATTCGATAAAATCCATTCATTTTTAAAAATTCATAACTGGCGATAAGAAGAAATTTTGACTCATTAAAAGTTGTTTAATAAATTATTTTTGCAGGTCTCAATTTTTTGTCAGGAAAAATAATACTTTCTTAGTTCAACAATGTCATGATTAATGAAAATTAAAGGCTTGGAGACGTTATTAAATATTTTCTCCAAACATAGTATATCTCGAGGACCAACTTACCTTAACCCTTTGAGTCACGGTAGTAACCCACGTTACTACCTCGATTTCTTTGAATTTTAATTATTTACGTTCAAGTTAACGTATTCCGATCGTTCTTTTTGCTATTTTCTGTTACCTTAGTACTTAAAGAACATATCCACATGACTAAAAATACATAATTGTTTATTGTTTACTTTATATAAATAAACAAACACAAAAAAATCATGTTTTTTTGGAAAGAATTCATTTTTGACGCTATTTTGAAAGATAATGACTTGAAGTTCGGGGTATATAGGTTTTTGGGGTCGCTGATTACGAATCCTGTGTCAGATTTACAAAATTCAAAATGGCGGATTCAATATGGCGGTCAGAAACATGTAAAAAATCGCCAATTTTGATGAAAATGTGTATTAGGGGGTTTTCGGGGTCGCTGATTGCGAATCCGATGTCAGCTTTATGACATTTAAAATGACGGATCCAAGATGGCTGATTCAAGATGGCGGTGATCGAGATGTAAAAAAGCGCGAATTGTGGTGAAAATGCGTATTTGGGGATTTCCGAAGTCGATAGTTACGAATTCAATATCAGCTTTACGAAATTCAAAATGGCTGTGAGCAAGATGTAAAAAAGCGAGAATTTTTTATGAAAAAGCGTGTTAGGGAATTTTCAGCCACGCTGAATATGAATTTTATGTTGATTGTAGGTAATATGTTAAAAAATATAAAAACAACAACAAAAAAATGGAGCTAGTACTGTTCACGTCAACGTTATTAGCTCTAGGTAATGCCGAGAAAGAGAAATATTCAAATAATATTTCGCATAATTGATCCACACATCTTGAGTGCAACTGTTACTCGCCATTTTCAATTTCTAATTTTGGCAATCTGACATCAAACTCGTAATATATGACCCCCAAATGACATTTCTATCATTATCATAGCAGATTCACAATTGTATAGAATGCAACATCGAATTCGTTATCAGCGTCCCTGAACATCCCTTAATACGTATTTTCATCAACATTCTCGCTTTTTATATCTCGCTGACCGCCATCTTGAATCTTTCATTTTGAATTTCGTAAAGCTGACATCGGATTCGTAATCAGCGATCCCAAAAACCCTCCATACGCATTTTCATCAAAATTCTCGATTTTTATATCTCGGTGAAGGCCATATTGAATCCGCCATTTTGAATTTCGTAAATCTGACATCGGATTCATAATCAGCGATCTTGAAAACCCCCGAGTAGCAAATTTTGTCCCAATCGAATTATATTTTAAATTTTTGTCCACCACATTGGATCCGCCATCTTGAATTTCGAAAAACGAACCTCGGATTCGTAATCAGCTACCTTGAAAACCCCCGAGTAGCAATTTTTGTCCCAATCTAATTATATTTAAAATTTTTGTCCGCCATATTGGATCCGCCATCTTGAATTTCAAAAAACTAACCTCGAATTCGTAATCGGCGACCTCAAAAACCCCCGAGTAACAAATTTGAGCTAAATTCGATAAAAGGAAAAATGTGTGACTCAAAGGGTTAAAAGCATGATGACATCTAGACAACTTTTTGATTTCATTAATCCTGATCCAAATTTGATCACATTTTTATCAAGTGTCAGAATTGTGCGTAAAAGTGGGTATCGTCTATTTAAAGGGATATAAAGTACAATAGTGACAAAAACATATGAAATTAATGAAGCTGATTCGAAATTAGCAAAGTGATTTCGACTTGCTAATTTCTAATCCAACCTTGTCGCAATGCGCGTCTCCGCAAAGGCAGCGACCGCACTTCCGTTTTAGCCTATTGTATTCTTACACGCGCCTTGGCGAAGGCACACTTGACGTTTATATATATACACAGTTATACGTACTCCCTGCAGACAGGTGGTAGACGACATTGCCGGTTATGGCGTTCAGTTGACAGAAGTTTGAATCTGCCCTCGAGAGTTGAAATGTTTGCTCGGTGACGCGACAAATTACGCGATTTCAGAAGCAACAGCACAAACATGAACTAAATAAGTAAATGCAAGCGTTGCGCTATGCAAGAATAAACAAGTGTCGTTTAGTTACAATATGTTTTCCCGAAATTTTCCCATTATTTTGCACCGTTTCATTCGTTTTCCAACTTCCTTTTTACCTGATTCGTTTCCTTTATAATTCAGTTTTTGAAAGTACTTTTTATTATTGATGTTAGTATACCGAAATAGTATATTTCTTTACAAGTGCGTAAAATACAATTTCCCACACGTGTTATGAACGATATTTGTTTTTACTCCGTCCGCGGAAGTCAATTTCGAACACGGTTCTTAGGGCGCCAAGTGGCCAATTTGCGCTCTGTACTTCGGACACTAAAAACAGCGCGTAAGAAATTTCTGTCACGGAGTAAAAATAGTAGTTTTTGATACAAGTGCGTAAAAATGTTTTCTACAAATATGAGGGTTTACATTAGTATTAAAAAAAACATAGGATACACATACGAAGTAGCTAACTTTCGCATTTGTTTCACTCGTTTACAAATCACCCACTTTGCGCACTCGTATTGTAATATACTATTTCCTGATAGCATGCGAATTCAAGAAATGTTATTTTCCATTATAATTAACGAAATGCTGTGAAATTTAAGAAACGGAGGAATTATGTGCCTAGAAAAGAACTCGAAAACAAATTTGTTATTTTAATTTTAAGTTAAAAAAGGTATGTGAACGCAATTTAATTCCTAAGAACCACAATTGCACCAACAACTTTTAGTATATGAAAAAAATGTATACGCGATTTACAGTTACTCATACAGTTAATGTTAAAAATAAGTAATTAAATATTTCTATTCAAAATTTAGTTATCACTTAGATTGCAACAAAGTCTACATTTTACTTACTTGCATCTTTTCGATTTCTATGACCTTACACCCTAGATTGATATATCAAATTTTCAGGTTCACAGTGCAGATCAGAATTACCTGCACTTTTTCATACCTGTGTTCCGGGATTAACGTATAGGTTCTCGGTTACCCTTATACTTCAATGCTACACTACAATAGAAGATATAGCACCTGTAAATAAAAAAAAATCCACAAGTGAAAAGTGAGTAGGGAGTGCAGTTATGATAAATGTTCTAAGGTCCTCTTAGAAGTAGGAAGAAGATGGCAAAAACTCAACACCCCGTCTAGAATTTGTAATCCATAATCGTAAAATCTTTTTTTATATTTCGATATATAATACAAATTGAACGGCATTAATCAATTATATTTTAAAACGCACATATGTCCATCATATATTATAAGAGTTGCACAGATGTTTTTACGCATATAAACGGCAGCATTATTGGGATTACGAATTTCACTATTCACCTATATAACAGTAGGGCGCAGCTACTGGGTCGAATAGATATCACGACGGGGATACTAGTTAAGTATTATTGATAACCTAACTCTCTTTAAATTGCATACGCACTATGTGTGTAACTAATTTTCTCGTTTTTGCATGTGGTTTGTATTCATAGAATGAACCTTACTATATACTTTACTCTTTAGTCGTTTAGGAAAAATTCCCTGCATAAAAGATATTAAATTAGCTCAAATTTGCATGCTTTACTAAATTTATTTTATCGAAAATGCATTAAAATAACAATTCACAAAATAAACAGTGACATGAAAATACACGACTTAAAAAAGAATGCATACGCGGAAATAACAGTTCCTGGGAAAATTACCGCAATTTTCTGAAATTGTGGATATCAAACAAATTTGACAATTATTACTGAAAATCTGCGAAAGATTGCTGATATGTTCAATATCTTTTTCGTGGCTTTATGTTAACTATATGCATATCTTATTAACATTACAGATAATTTTCCTCTACTGGTATCGCTAAATGTAGTCAAATTTGACAATCCCAATGAAAGAGAAGCAGAAAATTCTATATAAACGATAATAATATACATCTTTATATGACCACTAAATTTTGAAAATTATTTTCCGACTAATTTTTCAATTAAAGGTTATGTTTATAACTGCTGTACATTATAATCGATTGTGTAATTGTACAATTCACAGGAGTAACGTTGCTATCATACTCCGAAAGAGGTCTATGTTTTAATTCTCATTTATTGTTAATGCTTGAGCTGTAGATTGTTCATTTATATTTGATTATTCCTGTTCGCATATTTATAAACGTATACTTACTAGTGTTTTATTAAATTCGTTTTCACAGAATTGAATGCTCCGGGTGACGGAGCGCTCATCGCACTTTGCACCCTACTGCGACAACAAATCTAGCTCGTACCTCGGGCGCAACAGTTTGCGCCCTAGGGACGAAAAATACTATTAAAAAATATAAATACGTAAAAGAATCATTCGAGAAACTTCATCATCAAAATTCATAAATTTTATTTATTCTGACCACATCTACTAAGAAGTACACAAAAATAACAATTATAAAATATTTACATCAATGTATAGTTATTTATTTATCGGGTTAAATTATCCAATTTATATTTTTTATATAAACTTTAATAAAGAATACTATTATCTTATCTTACTTATCTAGTCTAAATTTTTAAATCAATTTTCTACATATGCTGAAACTTGATTCAGCAAAATGTACAATATTTCATTCAGCGAATGAATACCTATTACTGAATCAGTGATTTACAATTTTTCACTGTATATATGTTATCATTGAGGAAAAGTTAAATGTTTTGTGGGGATCTAGTAACTAAAAAATGCACTGGGCATTGGAGATGCAGCAAAACCTTCGCTTTATCGGAACGGGAATATAGACTACAACTAATATGACAATTATTTAAATAACAAAATCCACTCATCAAGATAAGTCATACTCTAAATGAGAAAATGTTGGGTTTTGATTTCAGACAAAAATTATATGAGATTTGACTGCGATGAGGCAGTTTCTTTCAATTTCATGAGACTCTCATGAGCGATTCACGAGCAGCTCATTTTTTATCATTTAACTTTGAAATTAAAAGAAAACATAGGATTTTTATGTGTACTAAACAAAAATTACAGAATTCTTGCAAGATCTTTAAAACAAAATCATGAAAAAAGGCATTTTAACATTTTGGGGTCACTTTTGTGTTAAAACATAGTGAGTTACTAAAGGACAAATTAATTTCTCGCTCTTGTTTAGAAACATCATAAAAAGTACTGAGTACAATAAATGTTATACAGGGTCATCGAAAAGTATCGGACCCCCCTAATATCTTCAGTTAGAATGCACTTAGGAGAAAATGTCCAATAGCAAAGTTGTATGGTTTCAAGCGGGGAGTAAGATGATGACCTTGACTTTGACCTTTACCATGTCCTTCAAGGTCATTTCAAGGTCAATCTTATTTTTTTAAATAGAACCCCCTACATTTTATTGCATATCTTATAGCTTATCTCGAGAGCTTTCCAAAACACTATAATAAAATATTTTTTTATTAAGTACTTTTTGAGTTATAAAGGTTTGAAGTTAACAATTTTTTGACACAAAATGTAGAATATCTTGTAAAATATTATTTAGTTTTCAATAATCATAACCTTAATACTTTTGTGCGCGGAATAATGAGACCAATTAATTGGTTTAAAGAAAATACACTGGTCGGACTCGCACACCACTCTTGCCTTAACTGGTCGGACTCGCACACCACTTAACAAATTGTTAACTTCAACCCTTTATTACTCAAAAAGTACTTAATAAAAAAATATTTTATTATAGTGTTTTGGAAAGCTCTCGAGATAAGCTATAAGAATATGCAATAAAATGTAGGGGGTTCTATTTAAAAAAATAAGATTGACCTTGAAATGACCTTGAAGGACATGGTCAAGGTCAAAGTCAAGGTCATCATCTTACTCCCCGCTTGAAACCATACAACTCTGCTATTGGACATTTTCTCCTAGGTGCATTCTAACTGAAGATATTAGGGGGGTCCGATACTTTTCGATGACCCTGTATGTACATGAGTTACTGGTTTACCGAAATTGGAAAAAACAAATTCATATTTTTATATGAGATTGCACAGCGAAAAGAGCCACCCAAAATTTCGCCTGTTTTCTGGACATGAAATTTGGGATGCATGACAACTGAAAGCTTATGATAATAGGTTACTAGTGTACAAATTTCAGATTGAGAATAATGTGCCGGAAATTCTGAACGTTCAATTGAACGAAATTATTAATAGAACTGTCTTTAAATTATAATTTTATGGTAAAATATTACTTTACATATCAAATAATTAATTCTTATAGAAATATCTTTATAATCTACCTTTTTTATTTCAGTTACAAAAGTAACACTTGAAAAAAAATGTATATCAAACAATATTTCGTTCATTTGAACGTTCAGAACTTCAGGCACATTTGAGAATATATCTTAATCTTGAGATATGATAGTTCAAAGGGGGGAATTTGCTACCGTTTTAGAAAATTTGACATTTTTTACCTAGGAAAATATACATTTTATGTAAAATTCACAAGATATTTCTTTTATTTAGAACTGTCGAAAGAATCTAAACAAATTTTGTCCGGATCGAAAAACATCATATTTTCCACATTTTTCAAAATAAAGGCACAATTTTGTTAACAATTTGAAAATTTGTTTGATACTGAGAAAATTTGATTAGATTCTTTGGATAATTCTGAACAAAAAATATCTGTTGTAAATTTTTCGTAAAATGTATATTTTTGGAGATAAAAATATCAAATTTTAAAAAAATGCAATTTTTGGAGTAAAATCACCCTCTTTGAACCCCCTTATCTGAAGATTAGGATACACGCTCAATTTGAAAATTTGACACGAGTTAACCTAACATCACAAACTTTTATTTCCTATACATTTTTACCTTAAATTTCAGGTCCAAAAAACTTTTTAGGGCGGCTATTTGGAAGATTAGAAATTGAGATTCCTGTTACGGTTTCGAAATTTATTAGTAGACTTATTAAAATCCGAAATCCGAGAATGGAATACTTAAATAAATGTCTAAATTTCATAAAAGGTTTGCTAAATTGAAAACAATGATCGTAACCTTATCTAAAATTCAATTAACATACTGTAAACTACTCTTAAATCCATCAGTCAGAGAATAGTCCTGTGTTTTCGACTGTCGTTTTTTGAAGTGCCAGTTTTTTGACCTCTCGGCTTTTTACAAGTTTAAAATTAATACACATTTGTTGCAATATTACAATCATTTTTTATGGTTTATTCACGACATGGTGTAAACGTTCCTTGAATGTAATTTTATCATCAAATAAAAGACCAAAATCTCTTACAATAGAATTTTTAACTAATATTTTGCCTTGAATACATATTTGGTGTTTCTGATATTTCTTAATCTAGTGTAGAAAACTACATTTATCAATATTGAATGTCATATCGTTGCTATAACACCAATCTGGGGTACACCTGAAATAGCAACATTATTTCTAAAATAAAAATTCTTGTATGTAATTTGAATTCTGTTCAATAATTAATATTTTAGCCAGGATAATATCTGCTTTGGACGATAGTTGATCCAAGTTTAACAAGAAGTGTTTATAAATTTATTTTTCAAACGAAACAGTATAATTTATAAACAAGTTTTTCGCGCAGTATTTTTAAATGCCTCTTAAATATATTTTTTGAATTCTTACACACATGTGAAATTTGTTATCGAAATTAATTCTGCGCAAAATGTGAAGACCTTCAATACGTATATTTATTACTGAAGAAATTACCTGAATTTTACCCCAAAAAATATCCATACTTGTTAAAATGATTGAAAGCGCCTTTTTGCTGTGTTGGTTCATCTTAACGTAAAAAAATATGGCAAAGAATGAAATAACTGCCAATAGTCTAAAATTAAAAATACTCGAATCAATAACGAGTTATGCTAATAAAGCATGTATTTAACAGATGTTCAGAAATATAAGAAATACCAACTGCGTTTAAGCCGTATTCCTCGTTTAACCCCTCGAAAAGCGCAGATGCGACAAAAAGATACGATTGGAAAGGAAATATTTACAGAGGAACAAATGTTCGTTGAAACATTTTTCAAAAACTTTAATTCCAACTAGGCATTGTCTACTAAAATTAAAACTTGCATACGCCAGAGTGATTATCTTAATAATCCATATTTGAAGACTGCGTATATATGCTGATTTAATTGATTTTAATCTGCCGATTCGCCAGGCACATTCCCCTTCAGTCTTGGACAATCAAGGGATATTTGATCCAATTTTATTCTCGTTGCAGTTCGTACGAAAAACAGATTTAACGAACTTTGATTCACTTTTCACACGGTATTGTTTTCATAAAATATGTGGGACTGGGCGTGTTTGCACGGAGTTTCAAAAAGATTTCTCAACAAGTTCCACAGGCGATTCAATCGTATTATCGTTATGCACGAAGAAACACATTTTTCTGGCTTCCGGGTAAACAATAGAAGAAATGCACATGCGTTATTTATGGATTCTTATTCGCGAATTAAAATTTACATTACTACATATCTAATGACTGTTCGTCTAATTTCAATCCTTTTAATACAATCGGTTTGTTTCATTATCAAACTCATGGTGTAAATCATGTATTAAAATGAAATATTAATCACAATCAACAAAATACAATTTTAACCTGAGTTTTTATTGTTTCGTCAGTGTATTACATTTATTAATTTAAAATATACTTTATAATCATAAAAACTTTCGTCTACTATCAATTAAATTATTATTGAATTCTAGAGTTTTTACGGTAACCTCATTTCCATGATTGAAACAAGATACAGCTTGGTATATGTTAAGATGAAGTTAAAAAAGTATTTCTTAAAGTTTTAATTAATTTTAATTATTTCTCCCCTATGGGAAGAGTTTTCGCGCACTCGAGAAACAATGAATCCTTCGAATTCCGAAATAAAAACTCAATTAAAACAATTAGTAGTTCCAGAGAATTTTAAGGTTGCAGTTTATTAACATTTTATTATCTTTAATTGTCTACGAGCAGGAAGATTTCTGTAGGTTACATACTTCCATAAATGTAAATTTTTTTGATTGCAAACTTTTTGATTAAAAAAAAAACATTCATTTCAGTTTATTTATTATTAATTATCTATATTTTTAATTAGTCCAATATCAATAATAGTCGATGGAATTTTGCATTTTCGTTACTTTATTCATTTTATCAATAAGAAAAAACTAAAAATTTCAACATCTGTCAATCGCAGTATCAATTTTTTGTTTGAAATCCTTTTGAAGCAAATGTTCACTTGCCAAGCTATAATTTATTTTCATGTTTAATTATTTCTTGTGTTTTTTACTCATCCAGTGAAACCTGAATCAAATTTATATTTGCTGCTAATTAACGGTAATTGATGTTCGTTTCTGGCCTCTTAAAAAACAACAAATAAGAAATGAATGTTACTTATGACGTTTTGCAACAGGATGGAGTTTGTGTATACTAACCATACCAAGTAAACTTGAGTATTTAGTCATATCAAAGATAGTAATTCGACATATTTTCAAAACTTGAAATTATAAAAGACGCTCGACAAATTACAAAGGGAAAAGAAGAAGCGCTTCGTACATATTTTAGTAAGTAATTCTTAATGAATTTTGAAGAAACCATTACTAAAAAATATTTTAAACGAGTTTATTTACGTACGAAATAAGCCACCGTATTTTTAAACGCGTTATCTTCTTTTACGTGTCGATAACCACAATCGCCGCAACATTTTCGAGACCATGGAGACCATGGATTAAATATGCGCATATTTAAAATCGCTACAATTTTGTTTCGTTCCCCCTTAACTCATAGGAGGAAAAGCATTAAAAATGCGAATTAAAATTTGTTCCCCCGTTCCCGATTACGCACATTATTTGGAGCATCTGCGCCTTTGTATGGTATATCTACTGGAGGGCGGCGTACAGTCGGGGAACCAAGGGCCTGCTGCGAGCAAAAAATTTTAAAAAAATTAAAAAAGGTTTGAACGCCGGTAATAATAAAGAAGAAGCTATACATTAAATATTCGAATCGAATTTTTTCGACGTCGCTGGCAATATTTTCATCTTGAGCAATACGATATACCAGACATTTTTTCTGAATGAAAGAGAATCGCATTTACCTTTTTTCCATTTTTTGTTTCAGTCTGCTTTTATCGTTATTCTTTCAATTCTTTGTGAATATTTTATTATGATAATTAGTTGTACGATTCCGGAAATTTTTCAAGTATATTTCCTTTTTTAAGGGTATTTACATACAAAGCAGTTTTTCCTTGCCATTCGAGATGAATTCGTACTTTTATTTACATTTGTAACTTAGTTGCAATATTTTCACTAAAAATACGTGATTTTTCAAACTTCATTTTGATGTCTTCATCCTGGAACATCATTTTCAAAAGTGGAATAATAGGATAGAGGAAGGTTCCATTAGGAAAAGCAACGTCGATGGGTCTTATAATTAATAATATTCGATTTTACATGAACGCAAATTGGCGAATCTTCTGTGGCAGCGTTTGTGCTCTCCCTCGCAAAATACAGCATCGATTAATCTGATTAAACGTGAAATCGGCAGGATATAATGCGTCTTCCATTTTCCCATGATAGAGGAAAATAAATAGCAACTGCGTGCGTAATTTATGTTTCCTGTATAGAGGAAGTAAACGGAAAATAACAATTTCAGGTATTATAACAACTCATTATTTTACGATTACTACATTTTACGAATGCGTAATACAAATAAAATTCAATTTCTATTCAGTAATTGTTTTACATTTCCTGTATTTTATTTCCGTTCAATTAATATTTTCTTGTCCGGGAGCGATGTAATAAATAATATCGTAAAATAACGAGCTCAACACTTGACTCCAGAATCTTGAAGTATAAAATATAGTTTTTCAAGTATTTTAAACTTAACTGTACCTATGTTCTAGTTACATCTAGAATTTAGGACATTTTGACAGAAATAGCTTATTCTAAAATAAAAAGGTAAATTTATATGTTGCAATATTATCTATATTATTAGACAAATAATTTCTGATGTTATTTGGCAAAATAATTGTTTTCTAAAACAATAATTAATTCTATATGCCCATAAATTAACTAAACATAAAAAACAATTTTATTTTTTAATAATAATGAAACTATCCTAAATTGGCATTGCACGTTAAAATTTTGTTATATTAATTATGTATTCCAAATTTTTAACAAATAAAAATTTTAATTTAATTATCGATGTTTTTTATATTTAATATACATTTACTCATTATTAAACTCCTGTTGTTTTATTCATATGGAATGACGTTTAATTTTTGCGATTTTAGTACCGGGTTTGAATAAATTTTCTATTAACAAATGTTCAGTGAATTTGTTGAATATATTTTCCATTTTATTTTATTGTACAGAAAAATAAATTTAATAATATTAACAGCCAAATATTGATTAATGTCAACTATATGTCAGTTGAATTGACTAAATAGTTAGGTGCTAACCTGCAACCACATGTTTACTCAATATTACTAAAATGTTGCATAGTGTTTGTAAATATTAGTATGGGGATAGTACGATGTTAAAAATCAAGTTTCTTTAAGTTCATATGATTAGGAATTCAAAGTAGAATAACAATGAAAATTCAGAATGATTAGTCAGGAACATATTTTTTGTGTTATGAATCGCGCTATCTAAAAAGTCGTCCTTAGAAAAACACATTGCGAATTCAATTTGACGATGTGTGAGTGCTGACTGTGATTCCTTACATCTATTTTAGCAATTCTCAAAATCATAATACCAAGCACTAACACTTCGTAAAATCAATTGAAATGATACTTGTGGATTCTAAATTTGAATATCTTATATCAAGAACATTTACAAAGGAAAAATTATATTAAATATGAAAATGATTATTACGAATAAAAGATTAAGTAGAGATGTAGACAATAAACTGGACTGCTTAAAGTGTGTGTTTCCGGGTGTAAAGGTCAACTAAAATTCTTTACCTATATTACGCAAATTCTGAAAATTGAAAATATGCACATTTTCTTCAAGATAATCACGAAGAGTTTGGTTCCATAAGCGGAATGACAGGTAGTTTTAAATGGAGTAGAATTTCGCTCGCTTTTCGACAAGTCTTACGCGACGTTACGAGTTCTTTTTTTTGCACGTCGAGAAGAATGAAATTTCAATCTAAAGAATTTAAATTGCCTTGAAATTTGTAACAATTCAAGTATAAGTCACATTCAATAAGAGTAAAATTACACGAAATCAAACAATGACGTATATTACATTATTTTTGTTTATTTTATTTTTTATAATAATCGCTTAGTAAGCTAGTCCTTCTTAATTGGTGGGTAGAATTAACAAAAATTCAACACCAAAACGTCTTATCATCCATGATTTTTTAACTTGTTTAAATGAACGAAAACTCTAAAAAGACCTAGTGAACAAATGTTGCTAACATCGATAAACCGGTCTGTATTGATATAGATGTCAATAATTATAAGTTAAGATTGACATTTATTAACTAGGCTTGTCAAAAATAGACTAGTGGACATTCCGAATACTGAAATTAACCAGTTCTAGTTCTAAACGTTATCGATCACAGGAATACACTATTATTAACGTTAAATAATAATATTCAACTATTTTATACGATAGGTTTTATATTATATTAGAGTTTTGCAGAATTGGAAGCTACTTTAATGGTATGACTTAAATGTGCAGCATAACTTACTTCTGTTGCAGGAATTATTGTGATAAAATGTGTAATGCTAAAATTAAATTGACGGAAATAATAATTAGGCAGATTTAACATTGGGTTCACAGAAATTAATCCATTATAGTAAAATATTCAAAGTGATTCAAATAATACATGAATTATTAATTGAGTCATCATTAGATGTTATCAGCATTACTGGGGGTAGGAAAAAAATGTAACTTATATGTCGCTTTCCGCGATGTCTGAATACCTAATAGGAAAACAGTATCATTTTAATTACAATATATCTCTTTATTATAAATTAACGTTCAAAGGATAATTTATAAATTTTAAAAGCAGTTAAATAAAATATAAATAATCAACCCTCATTCTCTCAGAGAATTATTTAGTAACGTATTAATTAAACGATGAGTTACCCATTGGGGATTAATTAGTTTGTAGTTTTTATAATTGTATGTAGTTCAGGTAACTAAATAAAATTTGTATTAACTAAATGATAGTCGATTTAACGAAATTTAGGTTGAAAACTACTAAAGAATTAGTTCTCTCTAGGCAACTCACAATTTAGTTGAATGTACTAAAAATGAGCGTGTCATTTTCATATTTTAAGTTCGAATATTACCAAAAAATAGACACCATTGTATGAAAGAAAACTGTAAATACTCCAACTTACATTCTAAATAAGAAAACTATCAAATACTTACTAAAAAGGGGTTGGAAGATTGAACTTTATATTAAATCTTTATTTTATTCCATTATTACAACACATTTTATAAAATAAGAATTTATCATGTATAACATTATTTATCAACATGTAGTAAGAATTCTACGCAGGCTTAAATGGTAAAGTGAACAAAAATGAAACATCAATTACTTAATTTGTTGCCATTTCGAATGTCCTATATTATTTCAGCCATTTTTTTTGTCCAAAAATACCATAAAACTTAATATACCTAAAATGTATAATATAAAATATCGACAATGACATTCGTTTCACACCATCGGATTCGAACAATATGTAATAAATAATAAAATAATTAATAGTGCGACTGGTCGATACAAAATGGAAAAGTAAATTTATAACAATCGTGTTTCGTTATTTTTCAAACATTGGTCAAAATACCGCTTATTAACAAAAAATGTATATAGAAATATTATTCGTTATTAGTTTCGTTGTTACATATAAATGTAAGGTACAAATTGCTATATTAATTTTTAATAAATCAGTGACTTGACGTTTACGAACAACGTGTATAAAAACTGTTAATTAAAAATGTCTGATTTCTTGTAAACTACTAAATTGATTTTTTTTCAAATGTTCCGAAGTATTGTACAATAATTTTATCAGACTTATTACGCATTTTGTTTGTGTCTTATTAAAAATTTTATGAAAATTTTAAATTTTGTATGCAAGATAGGGGTACACTACTGCATGTATCCTTTATACAAAATTTCAGAATTTCATCTTATGTGTCAAGAAATAATGGCAAAATCCTACATTTTGAAAATTCAATACGTTTTAACGTAAATCATGGAAGAATTTGCAAAAATTTGGACGATGCCAAAAAGTTCTTTCTTAAAAATGGCATTATTAAGAAATATATGAATACCTTTTAGGGAAAATTTATAATATTTTGTGAGATCTTTTTAATAGCTATTTAACATTTTCTATTCACACCATTGTTTACAAAAATTATTTTAATGATCCTCTTTAATCAGATTTTTTTAAAGATCTTTTTGGATATGTGAAAAAAATACTTCTAGTAAATATTGAATAATTTTAAAGGCCATCCCCTCGGTATAACATCTATGTGTTCTAAAATTGTTATTAATAATTTTAGTTTTAGGTAGAACCATGTAATTTGCCAGTGATTCTATAAATACATTGCAATGTTACTAAAGATATCAGCCTTGAGTTCATTATTTATAACATTTCGTATTATAAATATTATAATACAAATAAAGAAACGTCTTTTCAAATGACGTACAAAATTATAGCATGTTTGCTTTACCAAATCTAAATTAGTTTTTTAAATTACAGTCGAGTTTCGGTATATGTACCCCTCCCGTCTCGTTATATTTACCAAAAGAAGAGGAGCACAGCCAAGGTGGGGGATAACAAGAGCGGCGACAGGTAAATATAACGAGACGGAACCCAGAAAATATGATATGATGTAAATACGCTGGGAAATAAATATAGCGAGTTGTAATTATACCGAGCACTCTACTACTGTACAGCGTTTTGACCCTTTCCGAAAAAAAGCAAAATTTATTTTTTCTGTGTTCGTTGCAACATACATCATAATATAAAAGATCCTCTTTCGCTCTCAAGGAGCATACTACGATTACAAAGTATAAAAACAGTAAAGTTGACCTTTGAAATTATTAGAAGGTCTAAGAAATTCTTCTTCGCAAAAAAAAAAAAATATTTGAAAGATCTCGAAAATATCTTGAAAATATCATTAAAATTATGTTGTTGTAAAATCATTTTGTGAAAAGAAAATCTTAAATAGATCTTAAAAAGACAACAAAAAACAAAAATCTTTCTGAAAAATCTCCTGAAGATCTGAAAAAGATTATGATAAACTGTCAGTTTGAATATCTGTAGAAGTACTGAAATGATTATTAACTCTTTGAAGCACACATTTTTCTTTACATGGAATATATAGTTGATTTCGGAATTAAAAATGGCGGAAGCAAGATGCCGGACGTAATTTGAAACAATTTCTAGATCTTTAGAAGATTCGGTACTTCGGAGTTTAGAGGTCACTGATCTGGAATATGACCTCAGATTTTCAAAACTCAAAATGACCGATCCAAGATGGAGACTGACACATAAAAAATGCCTAATCCTCGGGGGTTTTCTGCATTGTTGGTTACGTATGTGACCTCAGATATCCAACGTTTAAAATTATGGGTCCAAGATGGCGGAGAAAATTCGGAAAAAGTTTCGTGATCGAAATAACCGGGTTGTCAAAGTTTTGTGGAATAGGTGTAAATATTGAAGGAACATAAACTATATAGCTTGGTTTTTCACTAACACGACCCTGATTTGTACTCAAGACAATCTAAGAAAACGTTTGGTCACGGCACAAACTAAGTTTGGTTTATGTGGAACAGAAAATTTGTTTTCTAGGTAATGGAAACTATATTATTTCCATTAACCTACTCTTATTATAAGAAAAACCTTCTTTTAGGATTTTTCTGCGATACTAAAATATGTATAACACCATTAAGGTTTGAAAGTGGACGGTAACAACAATCATTTATTATCAAATGTGTATCAAGACTTGGATGGAGAACTGGATTATAATATAAATATTTATAATTGTGTAGAATTTTGTGTAGAATTAGAACCAAATATAAATAATTATATACAGTCAAATTTTAGTAAAAATTGTTATCGTCGAACCTCAAAGAAGGTGAACAAAGCTTTGTTTTAAAAAAATGAATTTTTTTTATCTTTTTTTTACAATAATTTTACAACGACTGCAGTTTAAATATTGTTGGTGTAATATTGCAGACAAATCCATTAGGAGTTAAAAAACCCAACCACTATTCTTAAATACTTAGAAAATAGAAATCGAATTTTTACAAATAAAATTAGAAAAAAAATGAAGCCCCTGTAGGGACCACCATGCTTCAAGGATTTAATTAGTGCCATTTTTAAGAAAGATCTTCTCAAGGTCTTCTAAAATATTTTTTTTATTTTTACCCGGCCCAAAAATTTTATAAATGTACAGCATAAAAGACAGCTAATTTGATAAAGTGGCTCCTTATTAACATGGACGCAGCGATGCATTCAAATTTCTAGTTAGAAACTTGCCTAGACAAACGGCGAAATTCGATTCCATAAGTTTGACATTTGAAAACGCCTACTAGGAGTACCTCGAACGCCGAGTCCGAGTTCATAATAAAAAATCAGACCGAAACTCGCGCAATCAGCAAAGTACTTGCTCGTATTTAGGGTATGTGTGTGTATATCTGTGTATTGTACGGTGGTACGGTTTGCGCGATCGCAAATTGCATCCCTCCTGCCTCCCTGACCCTGCACTTCGTCCATCGCGCCACCTCCGTGATCCGTGGCACAAAAAAGTCCATAATGAACGCGACTCCCATACTCTCTCGTGTCTCATGGTATTGCACCGCCCGTACAGTCGTAACAACGCATTCGCTATCTATCGTCGATCAGCAGGGAACTCGGAGAAAGGGCGAGAGAAAAGAAGAAAAATGACTCATTGGCCGAGCGGGCAAATAAAATAACAGTATTTGTGCATCATCGTAAAAAAAAGTGCTCGGGAGACGCTGGCTCTGTTGTGCCCCCACAGTACAGTCCGCGCTGCAAATTTTCACCCATCTAACTCGAATAAGCATAAAATAGATACCACCTTGCTTGCGCAGCGTTCCAACCGATTCAATGGCAAACTAATTTTTCCTTTTCGTTCGAAACCTGCCCAAACATTGGTACTCCACTAACGAAACGGAAGTAATTGACTTTTGCTTGGTACCAATAACGGAACATCCAAGCAAGCGCCCTTCAGAAGCAAGGAATTGCACATTGTGCAACTAGGGAGCAAAATAGGCCTTTTCCGGCCAGTTGCATATACTACTTTCTCGTACAAGAGCGTGCTATGTTACTGCCGCTGTGTAAGGAGCAAAATTTTGCGCTCAAAGTGTGAGAAAGTATTTTTCTTCACACCGGGAGGAAAGCAGCAACTTTCCTCCCGCAAGCGGAAGGAAAGATGCCGCTTATCCTCCCGGCCATAAAGAAAAATCGTATACTTCCCTCGGGAAGTAAAAAAGAATGCCTCAGACTGCCTGTTTCTCACCCTCGGCTTCGCCTCGGGTAAAAATTACACGCAGTCTGAGACATTCTTTATTTTACCTCCCTCGTTGAATAATATACTATGGTTACATTTATTTTACTCCCTAGGAAGAGAAAGAACTGTTTTGCTCCCGCTATATAGGGAACAAAATAGTTATTTACGCTCAGAGTGCGAGAAAATATACAGTGGTTAGTAAATCATGAAGGCGTTAGTTGCTGTTTAAATCTTGCATTGTCAGGATTTGTCAAGAGACATTTTCACTTTTATTCTTCGACTTTTCCTGAGTGTTAGTATTCACTTTAGCAAAATCGCTTGGGATAGTAGGCATCCAACACCAATTGTAAAGCTTTTGTATTCTCAAATTTTACAATTAACCCGTGAACCCTGACTTTCCGTTGTTATTCCCACAACATCTAATCAAGTATCCATTAACGATATTTACAAACATTCTTCAATTGTAATACACTTTCATCTAATGTATTTGCTCTGTAACTTTGAATAAGTGTAAACTCACTTAAAACAAGGAATATGTTCACTTTTATTAAATAGATATTCACTTTTTTTAATAAGCGGTCATATATTTATTTAATGGAAATGAAGGATCTATAACTTATTCTAAGTCACTTTCACCCTATTTTTCAAATGACCTTGCACTTTAGACAAAAAGTCTATAGATGCAATAATGAAAGTGAATGGCATATCGTATATGGCGAATTTTGACTTTTGGTCAAATGGTCGTTCACTTAGACGAATGAACACTTTATTAATACAAGTAAACAATGTAACTTATACATGAACTAGTTCGCACACTTTAATAAAATAAGTGCATATGCTTATAAGAAAAATTGTACCTAGTGGAAAATGAACAAGATTTATATACCTAGTAAGTAATTAGCCAGTAATAGAAAATAGTACTTTTTGGTCCTAGGCCGTAAAGTTCAATTTTACGGCTTCGCCGGTCCTCGGACGCACAATCTCCAAATGAGGTCGTAAAATTTTACGGCCAAGGAGCAAACACTATTTTTTGATACACTGTTCGTAAGTAGGCACTTTACCGACTGTTTTTAGTCCGTAAAGTGCGGAGATCAATCCGTAAAATCACACTTTACGGACACGTGTATCAAAAAGTCCATTTAGACGGCTTTAATGAAAGTGATAGACCATTTATTTAAATTAATTTTTCACTTCCATTTCATTTTTGTGTATGTTCATATTTTATTATATATCACATACTCTAAATATGTTTACTCCTAGGGGATTGTTGACTTACAAAAAAATCTCATGTACTACTCTTAAAGGAAAGTGAATGACATTTCCATACTCTATGAAAATTATCACTTTTTCGAAAATGACAGTTGTTGCTAAGGCACTTATAAATAAGTAAAATATCGCATACAAAATGTGTATATGTGTTTGCGTAATGAAGGTTAACGACAATTAACTAATTCGTAAGTAAACGTTCACTTGTGAAAAAAGTGCATATTGTGAAAGTGAATTGACAGTTCTTCGAACTTGAGCGTTCACTTTCATAAAGTAAGTGCACAAACATATGTTATATTTTAAGATGGTCTAAAAGAATTTATATTTATTCGTAAGTGAAAGTGAGCGATATATATATTTTTCTAAGTGAAATTGTTGTAACTGAATCCCTAACGATTAAATAAAATATAATGTAGAAAAGTGCATATACATTAAAAGTGCGAGTGCATAGTCTTAAGAGATCCTTTACTTTCACAAAAAATAAACTTGATTATAGTAAGTGAAAGTGATTCAACTTGTTATAAGTGCATTTCGACTTCATAGCACATATAATCGTTCACATCCATAAAATAAGTGCGTATCCTTTTTATTTATATATGTATACTTGGAGTAGAAAGTGAACGATACATACAATTTTAGTAAATAAATTTACACTTTTTCGTAAATGATGGTTGTCGGCTGTTAAAAAAATCACTTATTTATAAGTGAACGAACACTTAGGAACAAGTAAAATATCACATATAATAAAGTGCATATGGATTTATTTAAAGAAATATGTTCACTTATAAAGAAATATGTAGACGTATTTATTGAATAAGTGCTTACACTTATAAAAGGAGCACATTTGTAAATGAAAGTGAACCCGGTGTATAAATTTTCACTTTTTCACAAGTAAAAAGTGTACTTTTTTATTGGTGAATGGTCGCTTAAAAATAAGTATAATAAAACATAGGAAAAATTGCAAATATGCACTTATTTGAAAAAAGTCAATGGCTTTTAACATATTTGTGATGGTCTACTTGTACAAAAGTGCATATAACAAAGGAATGTTCACTAATACCATAGTCATCGGCTAATTATACAGAAAGTGCATATACACTCGTTCAATGAAAGTGAACAACATATAACTTATTGTATGCCATCGTTTATTTCCATTAAATAATTGTACAAGCACATATTATATATTCCATATAACTTACTAAATATAAATATCCACTTCCTTCATCGCAAGTCATCGTTGCGAGCGTTCATTTATAAAAGGTGAATATAACCTAATTTAATGTAAGGAATACGTATTTAAAGGAAGTCAACAATATATAAAGTTTTCTACATTAATGTTAATTAATCTTATACCGTATAAATTGTCACTTCTTAAAGTGTAAAATGTATAAATTAGTTTATGTTAGTACCAGCACCAATGGCGACAAAAATTAACAAGCGGCCGCACAAATGTTCTAAAAAATTTATACATTTGTTTGTAAAGCACATACCGAAATTTCGAACTCGTTTGCCGATGTTTGCTTCAGAAATGTTAAAAAACATTAACTGCAAATCATGCATATAATACACAATTTTTTTATGGGAAATTTCGTTAAGAAAGATCAACTATTTGTCTGATATATTTTTGTTGTTGTGTTTCGTTATTTATGAGATACCATGATCAGGCAAAATCCAAGCTGACATCAAAGTGAGCCGATAATGCAAACGGCTAGCATTATAATACCTGCTGCATTTCTTTTCTCTTTTTCTTCGATTTCAAGTAATCATTGTCTTATAGTAACGTCTAAAACGAAAGGCTCATTATTATTACTTTTCTATTCGAAATAGAAGGAAGTATAAATATTAATGGCCATTACCGAAGGATTGCGAAACATAAGTTTTATAACAGGAATTCCATGTCGTTTTAAACTCATTAAAGATTTCTCTCAGTTTATGTGTTCCAGCTATATAAATGATTAAACAATGGGACACGTTTAGATACATAATTGTAAATATCAAAGTTCGTATTTTGCAAGTATTATTTGTTACTAAGATATACTAAAAAGGATTTTGTTTTACTAATAAAACTTTAATACACAACAAAAGATCTAAGAATAGGTTTCGTGGCAAGCACAACATGGTAACTTAATTTTCCTTCCAACCTGAAATTATTCTCAGACCAACGCAAATAAACTGAATAGGGTTTTGAAGTGTTACGCCGGTAATACAGTGATTTGCATAAACCAGTTGACTTCTAAGACTTTTTAGTGATCAGATCTAAAAAGAATCTTGTTTCGTTATATTGACTTTCTGATGTTTATTCTAAATATTTCTTAAGATGAAATTTACGCAACTCGAACTTTACAAAAGCTTTCTCAAATATTAACCGATTTATAAATAAAACAGAAAAATGAATTTTAAAAAGCCATCTATCATCCGAATTTTTTGTTTGTAAATTCTTTATAAGCCACGGATTAAGCAGCTGGAATCCTCCGTTCGAAAAAGAAAAGAAAGGAAATACAAATGTCTACCCCGTTCTCCCTTTTTAGTTCGAGTCCTTTTTCGTTTTTGTCCGTTTAGTGCTCAAATTTTAACATAGCCATAGGAAACATTTTCTAAAGATTTTAAAGTGGTACCTCACGTACGTAAAAAAACACATGACCTCCACAAATCCTGCAGATGCCAAGGGTTCCAGCAATTCATGAAATCAGATTCGTCCCTTAGGGGCTGATTAGGGCAAAATTCTGAAAAACGTCCTTGAAGTATTAGTACAGTTAGCCTTTGTAAAAAAAATCAAGTCGGTATCTCATTCGAAGGTATAACAGACATTGAGAAAACCCTGAAAAAACATTTTTACCCCTTTCCACGTAATCCCTTCGTATTGAATTTCGAAAAATCCCTTCTTACATCGAAGGTGATTACGACTGTATGAGATATATTCTGGATCTCACGTTTCTAATATCTCTCTCCCTAAAAAGTTTACGCTTTTAGGGAAGGGTTGATGATCGAAAACTTTTATTTCCAGTCGTACAATGAATAGATCTCAGCCAACTTAGAAATGTGAAAGGGTCAATATCAAATTATCGACGTGAAAATAGAAAAACGTACAAATAATACCGTTACGAGAAATTTAGGAGTACAGCATCAATATTATTACCCCAACTTACAAAGTCCGCAGTTTGCTGATAGTAGCAATAATATTTCTATAAATACCTTGGGACATAAGAGTAAATAATATGTTTTATTGGACGTAAATAACATTGAGAAGACCACTACACGTTTAAAGGTAAATTAACATTTGTAAAGTAGTATTATCTTTGCGAGGAAGGCATCATCGATGAGGTTCAAGTAAGCAGTCATAAGTGGGTGTAGGCAATGAACTTCAAGCTCATAGAGATTACAATTTTACGACTGCCTACTCGAACCTTATCCATACTGTGTCTACTAGTACATAGTAATTTTTCTTATCAGCTTTGCAATTTTTGCAGTATTAAATGCGACTGTTAACCTTGTCATTTTTACTACTAAAAACTTGAGTACGGTGTATATAGTTTAGAAGCCCGTCGAGAAATCTTTGGTCTAAGTGCACGTGTCAAATTGATCTGATTTCTTACGTGAAATAAATGTATATTATCTACAATTTATTTGACGTGATAATTCAGTATTCAACGTGATGAATTCAGTTTCTTTTGCGGATTAGTTGTAAACTATTTAACCAAATACAAAATTGCTTGAAATATTCTAATGGATGCTAAAATATCGTTGAAAAAAGGTTAAATTCTTTTCTTGACTCTTCAATAAGCCGTCCTTGTTTAAAAATATTTTTCTCTATACTTATTAAGCGCAGTAAAAATGTTTGTAGTTATCTACTAAACACTACTATTAGCAATGCCCAATTATTATTTCATAATAGCAACTGCATTTTACCTTGACTACTGATTATTTCACAAAAATGAAGACATTATCTGAATAGGTGTACTATAAACATTTACTTAATTGTTTTAATAGAACCCTCTTCAAATGGGTAACTGATTTTTAAGGCGGCTTTTGGCATGATTGGATTGAAAGATTTTTTTTTCGAATTTAAAAATCATGTCAACCAACCCAAGTTTCACAACGAGCGGTCAGTAACTCAGAGATAGGAACGGCAGACATGCAACATTTTCAGGTTTTCGAGTGGGTGGTTTTCATTCTCCATTCGAATGCCTCTCACCTTTTCTTTACAACAGACTATTTCAATCCCTTGTTTCATATCAGTTGCGAGTTCACATAGTTCCTGGACGTCTAAGAGAGCGTGACAAAATAGTGAAGCAGGGAGAACAACAGTTTCTATTATCTGGTCCTATATTTAAAACGAGATCCATCATTGCTTTGTCGCCGTGCATTTCCCTTAATCAAAATAGGCGTGCCAAATGACAAGGCTCTTGTTTAGAGTCTCTAATAAGAAATTAAAAGTCGATAATCGCAGCCGTTTCGTGGTATCATTTATAAGGAGAGTTAGAAGGTAGTCTGATATTCTGTATTATTTGTTGAATTTTTTGTTTCTTTTTAAATGTTGAGTGATCTAGTTATCTTATATTCCATGTCCTATATTGTTATATTTCCAGCATAATGAATATGTGAATTAATCGTAGCATATTTGTTTTTCATTTTTCATAAAAATATAAATACTGCTCTTAATTACTACGTATGCTGAACAAATTGCGAGTCGTTCATTTCCATACAATTTGTTAAATTATGCATTTTGATATACTAATCGTAGAGAAACAAATGATTTCATTATCATAGTTGTATTTTTAATTAAATGCACTAAAGGAACAAATGAGGTTACTAAATGCAGAAGTACGATATTCTACGGATAGATTTCGCCTTTTCCCGAGCTATTTTTCCCCTCCTTTTCTTTGATATGTTCGTACGTCCCTCCTTTAAGTTATAAAACAGTCTTCCCCTGAAGATATAGTCTACATACGTTGTCTTCCCCAGGAAACTAAACACGATTCAGAATTATTGAAAGTGATTTACTTTTGAGCTTTGCATTTATTATCAATTATTCTAAATCTTATTGCAAGAATTGACTATCTTGTTCTTGCATTCGTCTCTATGCATCTATATATAAATTATAACGCGAGTTCTTTACTATTCCGAATGAAGAATAGACGTGAATGTTTTGAATCCTTCTGAATACTTGCTGGGATAGCAAATAGGATGATTACGTTCTGATTCTTCTATACAAGTATTTTGTGAGAAATTGTCAATCATTCTGAATCCACAGACTTGAAAATGCTTCATAATTGTTAGGGTCCGCTAATATACATGCTGGTTTTGTTTACAAACAAATCGCTCCCGTTCTATAGTTAGAGCAGTAACCGCTGGGTGCTGTTGACACATTCGCAAACTTCTATACCATTGTTCGCTGTTCCTATTGTAGAAAATGAAAATTTATTTAATCAAAAAGAATGACGGCTTCAAGTAACAATATTGCATATGGTATATAATGTGAAGGTAACTTGCATGTCACTGGAAAAATGCTGCCAAAATTTAAATAAATAGTATGAAGAAATAGGATTCAGAGGTATTGAAAAATTCGGAACAATTTTTGGTTTGCTGATCCTTCCACTTGGTGAAAGAGCAAGTAGTAAGAGGATACGTGAGGAAATCATAACCTACATGGAAAAAAAATAAATGCTGTAGGCAGGAAAATATAACTTAACGGTGGGCTGTTGTAATAATTTAAGCTATCGTGTTGTTACACTTCCGATTAAGGATTGCTAGAATGTGAGGACTATTCGACTCCTAGTGTCAGTGCTCATCTCCTTTTATATAAAATAACTTGTATAGAACATTGTGTAACTTACTGCTTTTCCAATGCATCAACATCATCTAATGTTGAATTTGTTTGCTAGTGCATACTCCAACAACTATACTTCATCCGCCCACTTAATAATTTAAGTCAAGATATCAAATTCAGCTGGAATAAAATCCTTTTGAAAAAATTAAGACGGTATCGTGTAAATACAGAATAACGGTAGATTCTTTCTTGTGTGCGCTTTCACGTACGAGCGTACATCTTGATAGTCTTCACACGTGTTAGGTGTCTGTATTGCACCGAAAAGTGCGATGTGGTATTACGGAAAAGGATGTACGTGAATACACGTGATACTTCGTTATAACGCCTTATAGTGCATTTTGAACGGAAGATGACTCGCCCTTTCTCCACTGCATATATGAGAGGTTCTTGCTCTCGTTTTTTTTGCGGCATGTCAGGCCGGCCGTTTCGGGAGTCGGATTCCAGGCACAAAGGCGCAAATCTAACTTGGATTTCGGAAAGGCTCGAGATCCACGCAAAAACAGAACTTGTTTCAAGTCCCTATCTCAGAGAAATGCGCCGTAATTACAGTGTTTCCGAGGAGTCTCGAAATATTATTTTTTGCTGCATTACCTTGCGCCTTTCATTTCTCCTTCGAATGAAATTTTATACGGCAAAACATGAAAATTAATGCGCATCTTCCGGTATTCAATTCGACGTATTCCCGTGTGTCTTTCGAAAGCAGAGGTATAATCCCAGGAGGTTTTCAAAATTGACACCTTTCGAGCAATGTTTGTTTCTCGGTGCTGTCATTAATGTTTGAAAAATTCCGGTAAAATTTACCAACTCAAATTTACTGAACTTTCAAGTAATATTTCTCAAAATGGCTGAATCGTGACACTGATTGGAACGGAGGTCGTATGCAGTTGTACATCTTTGAAGTAGTTAGGTTTTAAGTTGCAGCTGGTTGCTATGTTCATAGCTTCCTATATCGAAACAGATTTTCATTTACAGTAGCCCCCATCCTAAGTTATACCGTCGGTTCTTTCAAAATGGCGGAAGTTTCTTCAAAGTTGTAGCCCCTCACTATCTCCACTTCCGTAACTCGGTAACGTTTATATCCGTGCAATGAGTGCTTCTGTGGATGAGTGTCGCGAAGCGAGTGTGGCTCAGCGAAACAATGTGGTGGGGGAAGGAGAAGAAGAAAGTGTATAACTTTGGACAAGCCAAATGTATGACTTTGGATAGACATATAACGTTGGACGGTATAACTTAGGGCGGGGCCTACTGTAGCCATAAAAAATTCTACACAGATGCTCGTTTCAGCTCATTTCGTCGATGCAGCAAAGTGTAGACCTAATAATCACATCTAACAAATCTTGAAAATGTATTGAATACAAAAAAAAAACATAAACACTGTATTAAAATAAAAATAAAATCGAAAAAATGTCTGATTCGTGGAATATTTTATTACAGTAACTTGAAATTACGAATCTATTACGAAAATTCCAGAAACTGTAATCGACATATTTCAAGTTAACTCCAGTTACATTTTTAGAAAACTCCGATAAAAATGTCTAACCGTTCAATGTATATATTTCAGCATTTTAAAAACCGTTGATTTTTTAAGTGTATTTGATTCATTCTCGAATGTAGGAATTTGTGCTGAGCCATCATGGCAAAAAATGTGGCCCAACCTCTTTGCCAAACCCCTAATGAACCTGAAATGGTTGATGTTGGCATCGGTAAAATCGTAAAACATAATGATTACCAGATTGCTTGGCATATTTTTGAACAAAAAGTGATAATAAACGCACCATTTTTAAGAATCTGACAGTTTTGCTTATTAAGAACTTGTTAGAATATGTAAAATATAATCTTGCATTTTATAAACCACATCGAATATTTTCATATTCATCAGCCAACGTTTATAATTCTCTTGATTGAATTCCGCACTCATAAACACATAGAGAATATGATATAGAATTACGCCGTTAAGAAGATTCATGTTACCAATATTTCGAGGAAAACCTTTTCTGCAGAATAAGCATTCTTTGCACCTGACTTAAATCGCGAATTCGTTGTAGCTGTGTGTTTAGAAAGAACATTTTTTATTTTTAACTGTGTGAATATGTAGAAGTAAACTGTAAGCTTCACTGAGAAGGTTAGTGGCGCCATCCAACGTTAATGGGTGGAAGACGCGACGAAAGGTGCTTCACTTATAACCTGTTGAGATGCGTTGCAGCAGCGAATCTGTAGCAGATAATATTTTGGTTTTTGTCTATGTAAAATGACTTTAACTGTTAACTAGTAATAAATACCACTGTACAGTCAAAGCCACTTTTTGCAAGTGAAAATATCGACCAACTAATGTTTAAAAACTTACTATTAATGTTGCTACGGAATATGCACGTGCAACTATTTTTATAATTCCAATGCATTAAAAATGCTGCTGTTGTTTACTTCTATATCTTACTACTACAGGTTTTTATTTCAACAAAATACAGAAAAAGCGTGATTCTTGAAAATCAATAGAATAATAATAGTCCTGCATTACAAGAATATCCCATAAACGTTCCGCACAGTTTTCGTCACCTAACACTGTTGAAACTAAGATAGAGTTATTTTAAAATAGAAACATTCTCTTGGAGAAGTTATATACTCTCTATTGTATCTCTTTATAGAATCGACGATGTCTACGTGACGACAATGATTCTCTCCGACATAAATGAAACGATCTTATCGGTTAATGTGTCAAGTTCAAATCGACTGATGGTGTCAGGAGCACAATGTCTCTTGCAATTTTAGAGCTCCTAGAAAAATTCAATATTTCCTCTAACCTAACCTTATAAAAATTCAGTTCCTCTAAAAAAATCTAGATTTTGGCGGCGCACGTCGCAGTATCCTTATAGAAAATACCTAAAGTTTATCAAAACAGAAATTGAATTTGCAGGTACTATTAAATAATATTGAATGCCTTTGAAGAACGAAGATGGAATTTCTAATTTTTCTCTAAAAATATATGTAATAATGACCATATTTGAAAAGCATTTTTTTCAAAAATATTGCTCAAAACTCTGACAAGTCTCTGTCTTCAGAAAAAAATAGTAATTCCCTCTTCGTCCATCAATGGTATTGAATAATATTTAGTATTACTTGTAAAGTATTTTGAACGTTAATTTCTATTATTTAGAAATTAAATTTAGATACGTGCAATAAGGTCACGAATGCAACTTTACGGAATTCCAAACGCCGTACTCATTTTTCTTAGAAAACGACTACCGACATGGCAAAGACGACGAAAAAGCGACGAGAACTAGAAACTTCTGGCATATAATAAAGTCGTAAAGAAGATCCGGCAGAATTTTACTGCTTCGATGTAAAAATAATATTAGCGCTCGATAAAAAGGATAAAAAGAACCCAACGAGAACGGCGCGATTGTTCGCGAGAGGTTCGCACGGCCTTTCGAAAAGTCGCGAAGAGTCGAGACTCGGAAAGTCCGGAAAAGAAACGGGAAGTCTCTGCCGTACCGTTGAGGCAGTCGCAGAAACAAATGTCACGGAATTCCACTGTCTCGTGAGTGACATACCGTCAAAATGTTAAGCTAAAACCTGAAAACGGAATGTATTCCAATTTTCCAGTGAATTCCAAATCACTACAGGGAGAAAACTGGTAATAATATGAAAACAGTCAATTAAAGTTGAACTAATGATCCTCATTATTCAAGGACTTTGCAAATCACTTGAATTACACAAGTCTACAAAAAAGAGGGTCTTGGGTGTTATTGGGAAGTTGTGGGTCACTCCCGATGTAATTGTATGCGTAGAATCCAAACCCGAAGTCAGAATTGCTCCATCACGTAAGGTTTTTGAGATATTTGAGGTCATATACTCGAAAAACGCGTTATTTTGCTATATATTTGAGGTTACATACAGGACGCAACAATTTCTTTTGACCTTCTGAACTATTTGCATCTTTTAGTACTACCTTTACCCTTCAAAATGAGGTTTTTTCTTGCAAAGTTACGGCCATTTTGAAAATACGAGATATATTCCATTAACGTTATCAAAAATACAGTCACAATACTGAAACGTGATTTTAGTTATTAGTATCCATATTTTATGTAGTTGTTTATATTTATATAAGTTTCATGACTTTGAATTTGACCTTGAGCTTGTTCTCCAAGAGCATTTCAAGATAATTTTGTTCACATGTATATCGTAACTTCAAATTCGCGTAACTTGGTGAAGAAAAGTCGTAATGGAATTCAGCGCACCCCATATCAAAGGAAAAAATGAGCATCACATGATCCAACGAAAGGAAAAACTCCTAAAAATGTTGTGTCTTCTGTACATGACCTTAAAAATATAAAAACTGCGTTTTTTGAGTAAATAACCTCAAATATTTAAAAACCCTGACGTGATGGGCCACTTCTGACTTCGGATTCTGATTCTACGCACAAAATTACGCCAGAAATGACCCGACGACACAGCTTCCCAACAACAAAACCATGTTGACCTGTGTTATCATACGTATGGTTCTGTTTCTAGGGATCTTTTCCAAACCTGCCTCCATATTGTTCGTCCTTAAAGGGCTACAAGAATGGGATCTTTATCAGCTATTACACTGTTTTAATATTTTTCCAGTTACATTATAACCAACATTCAACATAAAATGATCTGGGCATCTAATAAAGGTGTTTTTGTTTTTTGTTTTTCACTATTTTGGCTACATGATTTATATAAACATGTCATTCCTAATATTATGGCCGACTTCTCGAAGCCATTGACCAAAGCGCTTTAGGTACAGGAGTCCACGCCCTAAGTTATACGAGGCGCTCTTTCACATTGTCCTAAGTTATATCCGAAGCCCTGTCAATTACTTTTCTTTCATTACCCCCTCTTCTACGTAACCGAAGCATTCTTACGTAATATTTGCAGCAATATTTGCAGATCCCTGCTGAATGATGTTGAGGGGAGACAAGGGAGAGGGGTTAGTATAACTTTGAACAAGGCAAAGGTATAACTTAGGTATAACTTAGGATGGAGACTATTGTACTAAGGACTAGACTGAATTTCTTAAATTAGGTTTGGACGATAGTAGTCAGGCATGACCACTAAATCGAGATACTTGCCTATAAATCGTTCACCATTCGATTACTATTGCTTGGCAATGTATGATCTACATTGGATACAGTGATGATCTTGGACACCTCCAGGTAACAACCAAACTGTCTATAAATTTATTTGTTTCTTGTTTCTCGTCATTCTTAATCTTATGGACCACTTCCAAAAATTGTTTATGAAAACCCTTTGGATAAAAAGGAATAAACGGCAATGTTCGGCTCAAGTTGGAAAAAAGTTCCGCAATATTGTCAATATGTGTCAGTTACATCACTATTTGAATAGTATTATTTCTTATTATCAGTTAATTTCTAGACTGAACGGTGTTGTTAGTTTTTGGTTGTTGTCGTATCTATTGTTTTTGAAGACTTCCCAAAAGTCGTTCTGACCAAGTTAGAAAATGGACCCCCCCCCGATCAGAATACTTCTCAGTTACTTCACTATTTGAATGCTATTACCTGTTGCAGTATGACCTACATTTAGCACCATGAGATGAACTAGGTCACCACATTAGTGGCGTGATTTATATTATTTGGTCTGTATGCCGGATTCATTTATATGAATAAGTCGTGTCTAATCTTCTTGAAGACTCCCCAAATTATTGAACCAACATACATTGGATTAAAAAGGAATAGGCTAGATTGTTCTTACCAAGTTAAGAAGGCCGTCGTGAAAAATGAACACCAGATTAGGAGGCCTGGCTACCACATCAACATTTGAATACCATTGCCACTTTATCACCAACATTTGATATCAAGTGAACTGGGGCACCTAACTATGTTTGGCCAGAACTTTGTACAAAGTTGTTATCAATTTTTTGTTTCTAATCATACAAATCATTATTTGGTCTATACAATAGCTTTATTTGGGCAAATAAGTAATTCCTAATCTTCTTGGCGACTCCCAAAACTCGTTGATGAAATTTTTTGCCACCAAAATGCCTTGTGATCAACAAGGTGTAGACTAAATTGATCAAGCCAAGTCTGGAAGTCAAACATGACCACCATATCGAGCCATCTTTCAGCCACTCTTTAAATACTATTGTCATTTGTATATACTTGTCAATTTAGGACCAACATTTGACAAAAAGTAATCAATTGAGTTAAAGCACTGACTGAAGGTATATCATAATTTTTAAGGAGGACTGTGTCTAAAGGGGTTATTTCTTTCTTGTCATGAGTATATTTTGCCATTTCGACGTATTGTTAAATATAATCATGTCATTCCTAATCTTCTGACAACGCCATAAATACTTAAGCGGAAGTCCTTTAGGTAGTAAGGAATAGGTTAATTTCTCTAATTAAGTTAGTACGGCAGTCAATAGCCACTAATGAGGTCGTTGAAAATCCAAATAGAATATCATGACAGTAATTTCCATATTTTTATAATTTGAGAAAACACGTGAGCGGAATCCTTTACCATTCGCGAGACAACGAATTCGAAAAAAGGAGAAACTTCATTCCTAAAAGATACCTCTCTAGATTGGTGACGATATACAACAATGAAGAAACCAAAAAATAACAATGCATCAAACGAACCGTAAAGGGGTCGGAGAAAAAGAAATTGATGCGAAATACATTTCTTTAGACAGTTTCCGTTGTCTGAGAAATTGTGCGCACACCGCTCCACATTAAGAAATGTATTCTGTAACCCAAGAGGTTCTTCGAAAATACCGATGTGTCCCTCGCCGTTTCCTGGATAATATAAGATCTAGGAAAGATTTTTTTGATGGAGAGAAATGACGGAATAAAAGCCCAAAACAAAATCCCAGATGACCTGGCTCATTTCGAAATGGTGCCTGGCTGCTTTTCTGGCGTTTTATACTCGCATATCCGCACACGTGACGCACTAACTCGTCGTATCAAACACCGCCTTTCGAATTTCAAAAAATTCCCCTCGAAACTCGTATTCGAACAAAGAAGGAGCCGCAACATCAGGGCTTTTTCGGGACATCGAGTTGGGGAGGGGGGCGAGGGGATGTCGCGGAGAAAGGGCATCTCAGGAATCGAGGGAAACGTACTCACGTGTTTTTTGAGCCGGGCAACTCGCGTTTTCATGCCAACGCGCATATACGAATCGCTACTTCTCCGTCTGCGCTGCAAAGAGCACGCCACTGTTCGGCATCAGCTCGTGCACACACTGCACACACGCGCTTTTTTCGTCCTCTCCTATCACTCGCCCTTTCTCACTTACTCTCGCTCTGTCATCCGTTTTCTCTCTCGCTTTTTTTTTCTCTATACCACGGGCTCTTTGCGACGAGCCTCGCGGTTCGTTAACCACTCGGTGCGAGCGTGTCGATCGTCGTAGATCACGCGCCGGCTGACGTCGAGAAGACGTCGGGGACGTCTCCCGCGCGTACGAAGATATCCGGACGAAAACAAACTGATCCACCGGTGGAGGTAGACGGCGGCGGCAGCACGGGTTCGTGGTTTAAACGCGCGGCCGCAGTACAGGCGCGCACTCGCTCGGTGATTTCGTGTGTACTGTTTTAAATGCAAATGCTTCGATCTACGATTCGACGCGCCACTTTCGACGTCGTCCGGAACGAAAATCGGAAACAGTCTCGCTTTCGCGCGCCGCGGATTGCGTTTGAGTCATTTGACGTTCTCGTTTCAGCAGACAAAAAACGCATGTTAAGTCGCGCGCACGCACACATGCGCCCCAGCACCTGACGATGAACAAACAACGAGATATTGCATGCGCGACAGTCAAAAAGGAGGAAGAGCTCGTGTAAAATCAAAATGGCGTCATATTTTTCGAAAGCTCGACATGATGAGAAGAAGTTTCCTGAAAACGACAAAAGGATATTGGAGATAACAAGGATGCATGTGAAGCAAGATTCAACTGGTGTATTCAAAACATCTTACAAGAGAGGTATACAATTTCCCTAAGTAATGATACGTCTGTTACAAGTATTTCCTAATGGAAAATATTATTCAGAATGGATATTTCCCTTCACTTTAGTGTTCGAAATGCGGGGTTGATCTCCTTAGTTATCGGCACATCAACACTGGGAGAAGTTTAAGAGAACACCGATGTTGCCTACAGTAATACAATAGCGCCAAATGTTAGAGACAACTTTGGCTCAGATTGAAAGCAAATTGTCGTTCCAAATCATAATATACATATTACTCCCGGGGTCATTAGGATTAGGGAGAATACTACCGCATGTAGCCATTGAAACAACTATTGTATTGTTTTGAGACCACAGTGGTATGAAACTAAGAGAAACACAGTGCAGAAAGCCAATATAAAACAGATCTCTTGCTTTCGTATAGAAGTTGTCTATGATACAACTTCTGTCTTAAACCTTTCTCCGTGCGGATTAACCTCTCCGCAGTCGTCGATGTCTAGGGTCACCTAAACATAAAGTAATGATACATCTGTTAGATAAAGTCTTTCCCAATGAAAAGTATTATTCAGAATGGATATTTCACTTCACTTTAGTGTTCGAAATGCTGGGTTAATATCCTAGTTATCGGCACATCAACACTCAGAGAAGTTTAAGAGAACACCGGTGTTACCTACCGCATGTAAACATTGAGACAACTATTGCATTGTTTTCAGATGACAATCGTATCAAACTAATAAGAGAAACATAGTGCGGAAAGCCAATATAAAACAGAGCTCTTGCTTTCGTATAGCAGTTGTCTCCTATGATACAACTTCTGTCTTAAATTTTTTTCCGTACGGATTAACCTCTCCGCAGTCGGCGATGTGTAGGGTCACCTAAACATAAGGAACTAATGAGATCGACCTGGATATCGACGATTATGAGGATGTCCAACTACAGAATTGTGAATCTAGATTCCCAAAAGTGTGGAGGGGTTAATCTGGATGTTGAAAACTGGAGAAATCGGCCAAATTCTTATTTTGAACAATATAGTATTTTTCGATTTATGACCGTAAAGTTTTGCGGTCAAGGAACATTGTTTTTCTACATCCGTGTCTATGGGGAGCTCTCTTTACGAATATTAGTCTGTAAAATTCTACTTTACGGCCTCAAACAAGTCCGTAAAGAGCCTACTTTGCGGTCACGGATGAAAAACATGCATTCATATGTATATTGTTTTAATCATTGTAATTTTTAGAATCTGACATTGGAAAGTGCACAGGACTGGTAGCATCTATGGTACACTATGGAAATATGTGACATTGACGCAAGTTTCGAAGGCATAAACTAATCCGCACGATGTCGCTCCAAGTACCTCGTGCCCCGCCCCCTCCCCGTTTCTACCTAACCTATTCTCTTAGTACCCTAATGCTGTAATACCATTACTTTCAGAAGTCTGTTGGTCTCATCACAAACCGTTCACAATGCGCGGTTTATGAGAATGGGAAAACGAAAGGGGAAAGACATTGTAGTGGAAGGCACTAGATAGTCGTCGCGCCGCTATGCGGTTTAGTTGGACAGTCAAATAATATCTATAATCTCCTCGAATCATATCTTGCAGATTGTAGCTTCCAAGAAAAAATCAATACAACTTTTTCCAAATTGTTACCTGTATGTGCTGGGGTATCGCAAGGTCGTAAACTGAGCCCTACACTTTCTTTACTATATATAAACCGCAGACCTGCCCACTATACAAGGAATTACGAAACTACGTATGATACTGCGATCTTCTCAAGGAACTCATGTCCTAAAATAGGTTCTAATAAACATCAAGATTACTTAAAGGAAGCCAGATTATAGTTCGAGAATCAAAATTAACGAAACAAAATCAATGCACTCTACGAAAATAAACACGTCCTCCTGTGTTCCTTATTGATAAAGCTATACCACAAGATCATGAGGTCATGTACCAAGGCGGAGGCGGACTTGGAAATCACACATATGGAATAAACGCAAGCATTTAAACCTGAAATTAAGAAAAATTTACTGGTTGCTTGGAAACATGTCTAAAGTGTTATTCGAAAATAAAGTATTGTTATAAGGTAAGTTCGGGTGAGACGAGGCACTGCAATTTCCAGCTGTTCATTCACGCTAATAACTGCATAGGATATTAGTTTTATATATTAATGAAAGTTCGATCCCGAAGCTGGCATCAGAATTTCAGAAAACAAAATAGAGTCCGAACTTAAAACAATTTTTATGATTGTGACGAATCTGGCAGTAGTTTCATGATTTTACTAACATTTAGTATTTGATATAATTGGATGGAAATGGATACTTAATCAATGATCCCAACTGTCCCCGAGTAATGAGTTTATAAAGAAATGTTCGCCATATTGGATCCGCGATTTTTAATTTTCAAACATATAGTTTTATCTTCTTCTTAAAATATAAAATGTATGAATACCATGTTGTAAAAATTGGAAAACTGATAGTAATCTGAACAATTTGGGAAAAGTACCAAACTCTAATTTTTGTTTTGAAACGGGGCGGTAAAAATACTTCAGTTAAATTTACGGTAAAATCCTACCAACATCTAAAACTTTTACAATTGTATTCTTTTCAAAATTGTTCAGGAGTAGAAATTTTTCGAATTGGTCTTGTAAATGATAAAATATAGTAATGTAATACATATTAAACATGAGACGCACCAAATTTAACGTGACCTACATTCACCCGACTTTTTCATATTATAATTAATTATTTGATTTACATTTCCGCAATAAATTCATATTATTTTCATAAGACGATATTTATATTGAGAAATTCGACAAAAATCAAGTTGAATTTGAAAAATACTGCAGAAACTTTCGATTTCGTTGTGCCAGTTGCTTCGCAGCGCTCGAAATCCCTTAAGGGTAGAGACCCTTTAATACGAGTGTACGACTGGGTTGCCAATTCTGGCTGGTTGAGACAGAACGTGTCAAAACAAAGTGGATCTGGCTTGTGGAAGCAAGACCGGTAATAGAAGCTGTTACAATCTCTTTCGTTGATTTTGACAGAATGTCGCAGATCATCTACTTCTCATTAACTGGTGTCTACTTAACGGCTTTATGTAATTCGTTTATTTACAGTTATTTTCTTAACATTTTATTAACATCCGTAATTAACAATTATAGACTAATTTATACTAAAAAATCCGAAAGGGAATTGCCCAGCACGGAATTAGATTTGGTGCGTATCAGAAGCTACTTCCCTCTTGTACAATAACAAATGCTAAATGTGTTTCTGACTTCAAGGAACTTTATATAAAAGATTACAGAAAATTTATTTTGATTGCAGAAAACACGATGGTGACCACAACGTAAGCAGCAGAAGGTAATAACACATAAATATTTATATATGGAAAATCCGGTGTTCGCAGCAATCGTTTTTATTGGTTCACTGTAACAATTTTATTGAAACTAATCATGATGAAACTAACCAGGTGATCAAGAAATAGCAAAGCCGGTATGGAAAAATATAAATTGTTAAACTAGAGTAGAGTCCCTTGTCTGAAAAAAAAACAATACTATAATCTAGGTAGGACCCTCCAAATCTTTTATATCAATACCCTAACAGCACCAAACTTTACGACGAGGTCAACTAACGTTGCAGTAAGACCATCCTTATGTCAAGCTTATTTAAGCGTACTGCAAGGTTTGGTATTATTATAGTATGAAAAGTAATAATAAAAGCATTATTTTGTTACAGATTTCCTACGATACGTTTCCAGCAGGCTAATTTCCTTTTCAGTGTTATATCCATGTGGAATCAACCTTATAAGATTGGAGTATTTGGCACACCACTGTATATTGTAATACACCCTTAAAGTCGTAATTGTGTCGGAGGACAACTTTGAATTTAACTTTGAGGGGTAACCATATAAAACAGCTCATTTATTATGGTCAGACTGAGAGAAATGCAATTTATTGCTAGAATTTTACATTAAATAAATGGTCGACGGAATCGGTCAGGGATTTCCTGAGTACAAATACGATTCAGAAGGAGTCATGTCAATCTACAGAGTGCAATAAGGTGGGCTGGATCTGGATGGAGGTTCCTTGTGCTCTACTGAAATGTCTTATTTTCGTCTGTCTTTCGGATCCAACCATCCAAGGGTCAACCCATGAGCAGACAAAAATGTCATTAAAGCGAAGCGTAATAACTTTTTGTATTTGATTTAGTATTTTATTATGAAATTCACAGGATTTTATAGAAATAAATAAATATGAAAACCAATGGTGAAAACTGACGAAGAAAAAATCGAAAACGAAAAGAGAAACGATGAAAAATTTATTCCCTCTAGTAAATATATTCAGAAATAGAGGATGCATCGGCTACCTTCGGACACTATCGTCTCATCCCACGAACACATCCTATAAGAAACATCACCCATCTTAATGCAACTAAACTTCTTTTCCTTCATCTTCCGTATGTCTTTAAATGTGAATAGTCCTCAGAACGTTCATCTTACAGACTTGTCCTTCAAATTTCCAACCTGGCTTCCGAAGGCCTTTCCTTCCGCGATTTCATCCTTCTGTCGCTGGACGGATTTACGAAAGTCAATATATTCCTGGCGGATGAAACGAAGGCGTAAAGAGTAATAAAAATCCACTTCGCTTCGAGGCGTTTCCTTCGTTAATTTTGCAGCTTTTTATTTTTCTCTTCCCTTGCTAGCTGGAGCTAACGAAGACGAGAAGGACGGTTTATGGAAGAGGAGGAGGAAAAGGCGGCTGAGAATAATTTCTTTGTTCATCCAGTGGGGGAAGTATGCAGAGCATTCGAGATTGGGGTAAGCGGTCAGATTTTGACCGTGCTAAAGACAAAATTTTATTCGGCATTGTCAAAATATTTTTTTTTCGTGACGGTCACTCATAAAATCGATTTTAAATTATTATTTGAGTTACGAGGCTACTGTAATTTCTTCGTCATTGTAGCAGAGATGCAATTTCGTTAAACATCGCAACATTTTAGTTAGTCTCAATTGCTATGTGTATATTGTGTCATTTACATTGATAAAGGAAAAATGTTACATTTCTGCAAATTACAATTTAGTTAGACTATACTCAATATTTTTGGCGTTATTTATAGATATGTTGTGACTCTTTTCAAATACTGGAATCGTAGTAAGGAAGTCGGTACGTAGGTTTGAGGAGGCCCGAGGCAAAATGACGCTTTTGCCACCGTTTCCGTTTTATCTCAAACATTATTTAAACATAACCTGCATTAAATTACCTTGTTAAGGATTAGAACATAGAGAAAATGCACCAATTGATGATTAAAGTTAATTAAAAACTGAATATTTAAATACTCCTTCGTAAAAAATCATGATTATGATTAAAATGAGTGTTCTTATATATTATTTTACCACTGTGGGATATAAAAAAATATGAAAACTTCCATTGCGCTGATTTCTAGATAGTCTAATGAAACGATGGTCTACGAAATATGGAGATAGCCAAAACTCAAATATATTACGAATTAAGCTAGTTATTTTAATCAATTTTGAATAACGTCATTCAAACAACGTACCTCATTTGAATGAGTTTGAATATTCAGAGCACCTGCTAAAACCGTTCAGTAACCTGAAGAGATGAAAACCGTAGGCACTAAGCCGGACGCGGACATTTAATATATAGATGAAGCAATATAATAACAAAGTGCATTAAGGGCAGGAAATACCTTATTTCATTGTAGGCTCGAGGCAAATACAATCATGTATTTGCAAATTAAATGTTAACCTTTTCTACAGTGAAACGTAAAGAGAATAGTTTTAAAAGACTGGAATTTTATTAATTAAATTAAATGTGATACATAATAAATCTATAATAGATTTTGTAAGATTAATAAAAAAATAAAAAAGGCTGGAATTGAGAAATTTTCCTATTTTAATACTCTCTACATCTGAATGAGTAAAAAAAACTAACAGAAAAATTGGTACTATGAATGGTCAAAATAGTCAGTTTTTCACTAAAAATAGTCAAAAACCATCAATATGTTAGTAAAATTATATTAATCGAAATATTAATTACTAGGTACTTTTTATTAGCCAAATTTGTTACTAATTGAATGAGGAACCCGCTTTTTGTTTATGAATAAGTAATTTTCAATTAATTGAAATTTGGAGAGTAGAAGAAACGTAATTTGTAAAAACCTTAAATTTTTGTATAAAATAAGTGTTGATCTTTTGAGTAAAATGATCATTTATAACTAACTTTTACATTTGATAAACATTATGCTATTCTGTAAATTTAAATTCATCAATTGTTAACTAATTTCATTAGTATAAGGACGGTATTTGTTTAATGAATTAGATATTTGAATTAGTAATTTGTAAATTAAATAGTTGTTGGTTTTGGTGATTTCAATTAGTAGAATTGTTCTAGCAGTTTCCGGTTTATTATATTAATAAGTAATTCCGTTACACTATTTGAATTAGAAAACGATGAGAATAAGGTATTTTTAATATTGCCAACAAAGCTTTGGTAATTATTTTAGTTTATTGGATTTCATTACTACTAAAGGTTTTTACTTTGATAATTAAAATTTAAATTCTCATTGTTGTTTTATCCCTGTAAATTTTACCTCTGACGCTGTAGTTTACTAATCTGAATTAGCAAGAAAATACTAATTTAATATGAAAAGTGAGTTACTAAGAATTAGTCAACATTAAATAGTAAAAAACAACTAATTTCATAGTAAAATTACACTAATTAAAAAGTTGATTCTACTTATCTATTAGTAACAAATAATATTTAACTAGAAATAACTTAGAAGTAATCAAATAGTCGATTTTCACTTTTTATTAATACAATTTATTACCAAATGAATGAGTAACCCATTTTTCGTTCACGGATTAAACATTTTTAACTAATTCAAATTTAGAATGTAAATTCTTCCAAAGCTGTTGTATTAATTTTACCTTATACTTTTCAGTTCGAAGTATAAAGTGTCGACATACTTTATTGAGGCCAATGAAATTTGTTTAATTCTTTCTAAAAATTGTGATCTCTTTGCAAACATTTAAAATCCTACATTTATTTAATGTTAAATTTACACACTTAAGTATTTTAAATAATTTTTTAGGGCTTTTTTTAACTATATCTAACAATGCTTCATAAGTAGGTATCTTTAATTCAGATTTATTTAAAAATGCGAAGAGCAACATTTTGGAAATAATAGCGGACTTAGATAGTGATCACTGATAGACAATTCATTAAGTAAAGAAAACAGTAAGTAAAGAAAATGTAATTCAAATTGATCTATTTCCAAAGTTGACTGTATTGATCTAAGACGATTATCACACTCTCTAAATCTGAATTAGTTGAAAACTATTAATAAGAAAATGAAAAGTGAATCACCAAATAAATTAATAATCATGTTTGCTAATAAAAAGTTAAAACCTACTAATTTATTACTAATTCTACAAACTACTAAACTAGAAACGTCAATATCCACTTGGAGATTAGTAGAATTTTACTAATGAATTAGTATGTTTGTACTATTTATCCGTAAAAAAACTTACTAATTGATGGTAACCCACTTTTCGCTGTAGATAAATCGTTTTTGATTAATTCAAGTTTAGAGAGCACACTAAATCATTCATAGTAAAGTCAACTTATGGAATAATTGTTACATTTAAAAAAGTATATCAAAAAGGGATACCTTATTAGTTATTATAAAATAAGATTGTTGTTCTTCACTCTAAAACAATTGGAGTAACTTAGTCTCATAAAGAATCGTTAAGATATTTTAAACCTTTACATTGTACTTTGAATCTCTTGGAGTAAATCATTGATTAAGCTCTAATTAGGAGTAGATTATTTACTCCAAAGAACATTTCGTTCTTTAAATTGAAAATTCACTCAAAATTCAACCTACCGATATGTTTAAAAATTTGGATTTAAATTTCAATCCCATTGTTTTAGCGCGTTCAAATATTTTATTGATATTTCATTGGTAATCTCATAAACGATTTATATTTTGTATATTTATTGTTATTTCCATACAAGGCAACCATTATTTTTAATAAAACATTGCTAAAAATTCTACGTAATACCAAGAAAATCAAACTATGCTCTCAGCGACTCCATCTAGCGATGTCGCACTGCACTTTGTTGTATTCGATTTACCCTTCTTGTGTGCATCTAGACTGCAGTAAAAACTGAAGGATGCACATAATGCTAATAACGAAGAATCTTGAAGTTTCATCAGTCGTCAAAATTGATTATTCATCAAGTTTCCATTGTAATTACCGAGAAAAAGTTGACTTGGAGATCCTATTAAAGGTCAATGCTATGCACAATTAAGTATTTGTTTTGCAGATTTGAAGTAGTCAATTCGTTTTTACGTAAAATGGACGTTAATTTTCTTTAATCGGTAAAGCTATTGCTTCGCATCACATTCATTCTAAGATTGTCAAAATATAATTATTATAAAAGAGGGTCAGAAAGGGATAGAACTGAAATTCGACCAGACCGCACAGGACTAAAATAAATCCTTGATCAGGTCCTAAATGTCGGATAGAGCCGGGCTGCAATAGCCTTTTAATATTCATCAGTACCTGAGCAGTTGCGAAAACCTGATTTGATTTCCAGGAAAGTGACCGGAGCATATTAGCATGATAAATTATTCAATCCAGATTTTGCATAGAAAAGATTATTTCCCATAAAGTGGATGCACCTTAAAATTTGGTATATCTTTTAAATCGATACTACTAAGAATTCTAGAGTGATTAATTAAATAAGATTTTAAATGGTATTAATCTTAAGTAGTTAGTACATATGAAATGGTAGTTATTAGTTACGCATAATGTTTTCCCATAAATCTTAAGGTAGGTTCAATTCCTTGCAACATAAAATTTTACACATTCTTGGATAAAATTAAATTTTTTGAAATGCATTTTTTTATGATGTGTAGAAAGCAGTTCTTGCCGATTCCCTTGCCTTTTCCAGACTATGTCTAATTCCATTTCTTGAGCACATCTTTCTTTATCCGACCGTTCACTTTCTTGTTTGTTTTTTAACTCGTCGATGGTATTTTTTCCCAATCTTTTTCGCTTTTGCTCTTTAGTTCGAACGGAGGTAGAGAGTCGTTGTACTTTTTGGAACTGTGGCTACGAAACTATAGCCAGGGACAAATCGTTTTTGACATTCTCTTAATGATGGCGAGCAGCTAAATTTTTATTCCTTTTATTTTCGCGATTCGATTCGCAGGAAAGAACGTAGCCAAAAGGAATTTCTTTGTGGGGCAAAATCCCAAGTTTTTTTCAACATTCGAATTGCATTGTAAAGTGCCGAACAAAAATTATATTTATGAATTTTTTCTCAGCATTGGAAAGAGTTATTAATTATATGAGAGATCTATGTCTTCCAAAAAGTGACATGTTACAAAAATTCATTAGATCATGTATTCTAAAAGATTGTTAAGAAATTGTTAAATCATTATCAACACTGATTAATTCTTCGCAATTTTAGGATGGAAAAGAAGAGTACAAACAAAGTCACGTTGTTTTGTTTTAACAATGAGAGCTCCTACGATTTAGAATGTGACTGCTAAAATGTGTGACTGCTAATTATAGTGTCTCGAGAAGAAGCCAAGTAGACAACACTATAGCCAAAACTCATTTAATTACAGCATTCGAGTTTGCTAAATGTAAAAAGTTTAATCGAATAAGTTTAGAATATATTATGGTCTAAGTTTTCGCATTTCCACGTTTCTTTCTAAAGGAAACCGTAAACCACCCGTGGCGTACAATAATATAACACTGTGAATATACATTGTAAACTAATCTGATTTATTGCGGAAATATTAATACATACTACCACTGTATACGACAGCCATGTTGCTGACAAAAATCACTTATTTCCGAAAATTCTCGGTCAGTCCTCAATTAATAGCTTTGGCATTTTCTATGACGCCGTCTATAGTAATTAAAATAGCCCTTACTGAGTCCGAATTTAGGAAAATCATTTCAGTCACTTTTTATTTACGGTTTTTAGTGAAAATCCCTACCATATCGATCAAGCGCTTTAGAACCCCTTTAATAACCAAATGTACATAAATTAAACGTAAAGTTTGTCAGTACTTTTTAGTAGTAAAGCGCAGTAATAAGTTTTGAACTTAACTCTTTTTATTGCCTAAATCCTCGCCTTTCAAATGAGGTATCAACAAATGCTGCAAATTTAAAAATAAACAAATTTCGAACATTTTTTTTACAAAATCAATTTTTTACGGATACATTTTGGCAAAATAAGTGTTCTCAAGTTTTTTCAAACGTTTAAAAATTGTTTCTTTGATTTTTTACAAAAAATTTATATAAAAACGATATAAACTTTTGTAAAAAATCAAAGAATCAAATTGCCATGTTGTATGACCCCTCAAATTGCTCGTTATTTTCAATAGTGTTTTTTTGTGAATTGTATTAAAAAAAAATAAAACTGTCCATTCGGAAACAATCTTGAATTTATTACTTATCACGTAATAAAACACATTAAATAAATCTCAGCAAGATTCCTATCCACGTGAAAGTACATTTTAAGGCGAACAATTTTATTTTTTATTTGTTACTGTCTGATATTCAGTTCTTTAAAAACTCTCGGTCACAAGTGGTTTTAAAATGATATATCATTATTTTAAACAAAAATAAAAATGAAGCAATAATACATAAAAACAAATTTTATTGAAATATTTTATTATTTCATATCTGAAATAATTTGACAACACTTATTTCGTCAAAACGTCCGTAAAAAAATTGCCAGCGAAATCGATTTTTCGAGCTCGTGATTTGGCATGGAATACCCCACATGTATATCAGTTTTTATAATTTTTTCTATGAAACGATAAAATGTATTAGCATGATGAAGAAACGTTTCACCAAGAAATAGAATTTATTTTCCGTATAACCTCAAATTTTAATGATTCAAAATTAACCTACCATACTATTATATAGTCTTGCTACACAGCATTTACACAAAATCGAATTTGTTTCCTATACAGGTTCTAAACCGAATTTCGAACGTAGAGCTTTTAGGTAATCCTCAAAAATCGATTCAAATTTCTAATGAGATATCACGATATAATAACAAATTTATAAAAAGTAATCGTAATTTCCTGATAGGTACATTAAAAATACAAATACTACGAATTAACACAATTGTATTTATTCATTAGATAAATAAACATACTAAATATATACCGCGCAAAAAGCAATTGCAGTGATTAGTCATATAATAAATGCGATGACCGAATCTATGATTCAAAAGCAAATTACTCGTCTTGTATAATGAAAAAAGAAAATAGAATTAACGAATATTCAGCCGGAAACTGGTATGCGGGTCATAAATGGAATACTAACCAAAATTGAAAGTATTTCTGCACGGGTGTGAGAAATCTTAAAACTTCATTGATCTTAATCACATGGTTACTTGCTTAATTTATTTCTAGCAGATTTTAATACAAGCTTTATTCAGCAATTACTTATAATTTTCTTCATAAAATGTTATTACACAAAAAATTTACCAAATCGCCTTTCGAGTAAAACTGAATAACATTTCTGAATAAATAGTATTTTAAATTTTAAATAATACCTCTCAAAAACAATTTGCACATTTTTCAAAAAACCGTTTACATATTATAAAATTTAATTTAAAAAACATTGCCCGCAGTTATTATTAACCATAAAACAACATGTTAGGTACATTTCATTTAATACTGGTTTCTTAAATTTTTCAGTAATTTTTACTAACATTTTTAGTAGAATCTACTAATGATTTTTTCGGCGGATAATAAAGAAAAGGCTTCATTTTTATTTTACCTAATGAAGTAAATCATTATCAATCGTTAATAAGATTCTATAAATATTTCCTGTATCTTAAAGCCGTCATTAATTTCTCTTCGTCTAAACATAATTCACAGAGCTTAATTACTTAAGTTAAAAAATATTAATGAACATTAAATATACCCTGAATATCTCGTGAAGAAAGTACAAAAATCATCATATACTTTGATGTTCCACTAATAATTATAATATTAGTTTTCTTAATTTTAAATGTATGCAGTTCTGCACAATTACATTTTTAAAGAGTAGAGGGTATATGCTACTATAAACACTAATAGTAGTGAGGGGAAACAAAAATAACACTGTTGAACACAGGTCTGAATATTGTACCTATAATAATACATAATGGCTATACGTCACGTAGACTTACCGGATTTCGATATAATACTTTTCTAGTTCAGTATTTTTATCCTCGTAGTGACAGTCAATTTTCATATACTTGTGTTTTATATTTTAAACCATAAAATAATGTTCTATATATATATTGACATGCATACATTCAGGGGGAACACGCAGGATCAAGTGCAGAAAACATCGATTGGAGTCCCACTGTGTACATCGTTACAGGGTTGGCGCAGTATGTCAATAAATAAAATACAAATCATAATTAAATCATCAAATATATTTGATTACAATCCCGCGATGTCTTTTATCCTAATTGAGCCTATATGCAATGAGGACTGATTGAATTTAACTAACCTTAACAATTAACTGCCATTTGAAACAAACAATCAAAATAAATGTTTGATATTTAATTAAATTATTTTCGTATATTGACAAAATTCTGATGAATTTAAGCACTTTTGCATAAATATATTCATCGAGATTATTTGTATGAAACTCACTGTTAGTGATCGATGTCATCTTCAGTAAAAAATTATTTATAAATGTAATTTTGCTGTATTTATCATGCCAGTGCATAGTTGAAAAACTTTGCCATACATTCCTTGGCGGACTGAAGTACTGGATTTTGATGTCTGGAGTAAGTAAAGATTATTAGTCGTATTATTATTATGCAACTAAGTTACACTTAGGCCACTGTATTAGTTTTTTAATGACAACGATAAGTGATGACAACGATTAGTGATAATAACGTACAATAATGAGTGTACCTAAGACAAAAATGTTATTCGAAACAAATTTTGAAAGTTTAAAATGAAAAAGATATTTAGTAAATTTAACTAAATGACGAGTTGACCTATGGAATCTAACTATTTACTAGTGTTTTTATAGCTGCATATATTTCAGATAACTAAACGAAATTTATATTAACTAAATTTTAGTTACACCTAAAATAATTCTTAGTAAATTCGACTACTTCAGAACGTTCTCGACGGGTTTCTGTAAGTTGCAGTTACCATAAACAAGTTAAATCAAATAAAATTATAGTGTAGGAATTCAATTTTGGAAGTTCATTTGACTAAACGGTAAAAAACTACTGGAGTTTGGCCAGTGTACGAAAAAAATGGCGATACATTTTTATTTGATTTTCAGCAGGAATACATTTTTTAAAGTGCGAAAACCTTAAGGAGTTCTAGGAGGTTCTTGGTGAGACGGTCCAAAAACTTGGAATACATTTTTTGGTTGATTTATATTCTTCACGCAATAGTATTCAAATTTCCTAAGAATATTTCTGAAAATTTGAAGTAGAGCTATTATTATATAAGGTGGTTCGCTTTTATCATATTGTTGTATGCCTCTTTGAGTTTATTGCATAAACAGTATCATATTTCTTGAACTTCACTCATTCTGAAAACTGGGTAAATATTTACGTCAATTTAACTACTAATTATTAAATTATAATAGTAAAATTAACGACAGCTGTGTTAAATAAAAAAGTTATTATTACTACATTCCTTTCAACTTCTCAAGGTGACTGTTTTAGTCGAGTTTGTCAGGTAGACTGTTTTCAGTGTTCATTAACAAAATGTTAGTATAAAAACTATTCAGAACAAAAATAACAAAAATAAGTTTTAAAATTAGATCTCAAATTAAGCAATATGTGTGGTTCTAAAATAGGCATGTTTAGGCATAAAATCTTGTGTTTAGTAGTGAAAACTATTTTTTTATACAATATTGAAGTTTGAAATAGTATTTTGCCAACTTACGTGCTCTAGTTTGAAAAAAATTACTTTAGGTCGACAATAATATACATTTAATGTCTTAGAGTAAACTTTTAAACGAGAATATAGACTTAAGTGCAGAATATTAGTGAACTTTCGAATTTTAATGTTGATTATCAACAATGACATTTAATAATACAGCATTTAGTTTTTTTAGTTTCTAGTTTAATTTTTTTTTAGTTTCTAGGCTAACAATGAATCGAAAACTTTTGGTATACAACTAATTACTGCAACTGGCCGATAATTTCGGCGGGAAAAGGCCAATCTATAAAGATGTATTAAAAAAGTATAAAAGAGGGTCCAAAAAAATATTCTACCATTTTTTATTAAAATAGACCATAATACCATCAGGACCAGTAGAGCAAGTGGATTATTTATTGCAGTCTCTAACTCATTCACTAAAATACTAATATTATCAATAGCATTTAGAGACACAGAATCCTCTGGTATTGGTCTGAAAGCGGAGGCTTTTTCATAAACGGAAGAAAAATAGTCCTTAAACGAGTTAGTAATCCCATAATTGTTTAATTCTGATACATGACCAAAACTTTAACTTGAAGACAATATAATTTGGAAAAGACTCTTCAACTGACTCCAAACTTGGTTTGGGCCTATACTACCTCGCCTAATCTGAGCTCAGAGCAGCTATTCTTGGCCTTGGACAGTTCATAGTTTATTACAGAAAAACCAAAATTTGTGACGTTTAAAAATTTCTACGGAGGCTGAGAAAAGTGTCTGTTACACGATTTTCATATATTTTTGTCTCCTGATGCACAAGATGATAATAAATATTATCGGTCAGGCTTATTTAACCTGCGATTGTCAAAAAGTATCAAAAAATGTGATTTAGTTCTTTACATTTATTTTCAAAAATACAAATCAGACAATAAATGTTTTTTTATATGCATAAACTGGGTTTTGAGGTATCTCCAATGTCAAATACATGTATGCGTAAAGATCTACGCATGTCCATTTGTGAATAAACTACTTCATGGCCATAAAATGTGAATGAAATTTCACATCTTTTTTACTTTAAAGTCGCCATTTTTGTTTTAAATGCAATTTTGACTACGACAATCCAAAGGGCATACTTGAAAAATATATAATAGGTCATACTCAAATCAATATTTATCCAATTTCCTATTCAGAATGAAGCTCGAAATCAACAATAAATATGTATCTCAGGTTGCATCAGAAATTGTTAAAATCCAGATAGCATCTAATTAATTTCTACTATTTCTTAGTATTTTCTTTGAATCAGCCGTTACGGAAACTGGGAAATCAATTCAAATTAAATTCAATACTTCGTCCCAACCAATGGTGCAGGTCAAAGTCATTAAAAAGAACGTGACTGAGAGATAACCTACGAATTTAGTTCGACGATTATTTTCGTCGCAAATTTAGTTTAAATTTAAGTCACAATCCCGTAAGAAACAAAATCGTTTTAGAAACGCAGCAGTTAATATTTTTCTTCAATAGTCCTACATATTTCTCTTATTTACTATCTAGCACTTCTTTGGTCCAATGCGTGGAATGATGGGACTACTAGAGAGTATACTTATTATAGTTTATTTATTAAGTTTATTATCAACTTATTAATACACAGTATTTCTCTATAAGTCTAATCTTATACCATAGTTGAGAAATCATATCAGTAACGTCCTCTTGCAAATATTTTTGGTTCTCATTGCAAAAAATGTCTTGTTTATACACATCTTATAACTAAACTTATAAAGAGGCTTATTTTAGCGCATTTCAAAAGTTCAGTTAGGTGAAAAATAAAAGTCCCTTTTTTGAATGAGCTTATGTACTTAAAACTTTTTAGATGATACTTGATGAAAATTTGTATAATGAAATCTAGTTTATTGCTATTTCTGATTGTGATTTTTTCCAATTGCTCTGTTGATTAAACAAATTACGTTGATGCAATACGTTGGTTAGGTTAGGTTAGGTAATGTATTATGTGTTCACTTGATTTACGTACGGTATAGAATCTATGAGAGCCTAATATAGAGAGTTCCAAGCGACAAAATCTAGTGATATGAGATGAAAAGACATGAAAAATCGCGAGACTGAATATAAAAACTACATGATGATTGTGTAGGATTATCCAAAGGCATAGTCTACATTTTTAGCTGTATATATACACCTATTTTACATACTTCTTTGTACACAAAAATCTCTAAAATGCTTCAAGTGAATATACATGAACTAGAAACTTCTTTGTCATCTTTCTTACAATAAAATTCTTCTTATATTGTCTATTCAGCAACGCTTACTGACGCCATCTATTGACGTTACAGTGTATTTTATCGTATTACATTTTTAATTTTAATTTTTAATACTAACTCTTAACGTAAGCTCTGGAAAATGAACACAACAGAACAATTGGTAAAAGGAACAGAACGGTGTATAAGACTATTGTGCATCAAATTAGTGCAGCCTGGTATTTATTCAGCGATATAACTGAACTCACTCAAGTCTATATTATATGCAATTTTTTATAATGTCGAATATTGGAAGTTTCGTATCATTTTGGGCACAGTGGATGAATAAATCACAAGTGTAGTGAATTATTTGAATCCATATTCGCTAAAGGTAATAATTTATCATCAGCTTGACAAAAAACGAGTCCAAATTCGTAAACTACAGCACTGCTATGGCCGGGAACACCCATCTTTGCGACAACCACATGCCTTTTTTTCTTAGCAGAAGCGGTTCCTCGCGTAGGACTATTGAAGTACGCAATATCAACTCCATCAACTGAAAATGCCAACAAGCCCCGGTTAATATGCAAACCTAGCTTTACGAAAGCAGGGGGGGGGGCGGAAGGGACATTTTATTATTATGTATATTAAGGGCCTATTATCGATAATCATGCTTCGACCATGTTGAGCGAGAAAAGGCATTTACGTATTTCGTCGAATATGCATGTTTATGCGTAAGGTACATGTAAACAAGCAGACGCTCAAGGCAGGCTGGCCTCGTTAATGCAAATATCTCAGACCTGCTCGAGAACGCCGAGTGGCGTGGTCGAAGTCGCGCACATGCACACTAGTAGAGGATGCACAAAATGAGACAATGATATGTAATAGCGGCAGTAGCATTTACAGAAGGTGTAATGATGGCCAATGTCACATGCATAGTCACAGTAGGATCAGTAGCTTCAATGTAGTAGAACAGCAAGTATTAGCGCAGCATATATATCACAATCAGAAGCACAAGATGAAAAAATAGTCTAACGGCAGTGGGGGTAAGGGTTTTGAGGCGTTAAAAAATGAGGGCAAACCGATTTTTGGTTTCTCGATCTTCCTCGGCGTACATCAGCGGGATCTCGTGAAAGCGGGAGTGCATTCTGTGGGTCCATTACCTGCTCGCAGGGCCCAGATGCATCTCCGAGTTCGAATCTTCCGAGTGGAGAGGATCTTCCAAGCCGATCGGAATCTGGGCTATTCCGGTCCGCCAATTGGTCAGCCAGTCTTTGGCGCCCAACCAATCCTGAGGAGCGACCAGCGCTGAGCAAGGCTTCAAGGCCCAGATGACGTTTACCCTTCCAGTGAGCTCGCACATCGTGAAACCCACCATGGGCCACCGAGAAGGCCTTGTCGCATAGGGAACAATGGGCTTTGTGGTCATCGCCCCGCACTGGCCCTAGCCAGCGCCGGAATTCACTTTGCGACAACCAACTCCTTATGAACTTACACTGATGTCGCCGAACCCGCGCATACGGCAACGTCTTACAACCTTTACCCAAATTCGATGTCATGTCTGAGTTTATTAATTTTTCCGACAATTAATGAACTGAATCAAATGTTCGTAAATATATTTCAATGCCAGTATATGGCAGTATCTTCTAAGTTGTTACAATATGAACTTCATGTTGTTGCTGGAGTAGAAACATTAACTTCATGATGTTGCTGGAGCAGTGCTGCCAAATATGATACTTTTAACGCGAGTTTTCAACACTTTGAGGAAAAGATTTGACCGAGATAAGGATTCTTCTAATACTTGCGGTAGGGATATAACAACTCTGCATCTTAAGCTTTAATCCGGATTTAGAAGGTCAGAGTTCGAGGCTACAACAGTAATTGTACAAGAACATTATAAAGGAAATAAGGTCAAACCTTCTCCTCATCTTCTAGTTCGATTACATTATATTTTATTCGTACCAACGGCTGTTTTTGATAACCACGTGGAATTGTGCGGTATTATCAAGAGAACATAGTGGAAATAGATCATACAAAATATAGAACCGAACTACTTTTCTATATGTTTTCACCATTAGGACAGTGATCTATATTTTCCTATTTAATTAGTAAAACTCCAGGTCTAGCTATGCATAGATATATGTAAATGTAAAAAAAGTATTCAATGTTGAGTTATTTCAAGTAGTCTTAATCTCTATGGAGACAAAGAGATCATTATACGTTAATAGGACGATAAAAGCGGACATTTGGACGTCCTGAGGAGCTCCTGAGGACGTCCCCAGGACAGTGTGCTGTGTGGGATCATTATCATTTAGTTTAATATTAAGCAATAATTTGCAAATTACGTGTTTATGATTATTGAGTAATGATTTCTTAATAGTTATTGACCCAAGCTGATGAGATCAAATTATACACAGAGACAAAACCCCAACTAAATCCAAAAAATGAACAATTCTTAATTGATGCTTAGGATTTATTTTTTCTGCAGTAAAATGTCGAAGAAAAATTCTAAACATATCTGTTCTACTTGGAATTTACTGTGAATTTTGTTTCGCATCAATAATTTTAATGGATCGGTGTCAATCCGCAAAAGTGTTCAAGATCAGTGAATTTCTACTAGATGTATTGCTGTTTTGCCGCGAATCAATCTAACATAACCTCTTCAAAACGGCAATATGTTGAAAAAATATTTGATCAACTGTGAACATTATTGTTGAAATTCATTTCAATTTTGGAAATTGTCCAGAAAGTACAGGAGTTTTCAAGGTTGCCGATCATGAAATTGAGGTTAGATACTTATAATTCAAGATGGCAGATTCAATATGGTATATAAAAATTCACAAATTGGTTCAAAATCGCGAAAAATGTGTATACAGGGGGTTTTAAGTTTGTTTGATATGAATTTGAGGTTAGATTATTAGAATCAGATTATTAAAAAGCCGAGCGGTCGAATATAGCAGCAAAATTTCCTGAGATTACTCAAAACTACTATAGACATCTGAATTTCATTAATAATGTTTATAATGGGCCAAATAACGTTTATTTTTACGGCATATTGACGTTTTGAAGGGGTCAGGTTAATTCGGACTGAAACAAAAAGTTCATACATTTTTTGCAATTTTGGTCGCGGTTTGGCAACTTCCCGCAGCTTTACGGATCCGACAAAAAATTCACAAAAAACGAAACTCCAGATTTGGTTCATATTTAATTTAAAATGCTCCATATTGGTTTTGGGAGCCACAAAACTGAAATTCTGACTACACAAATCGAAAGAGCGCCCACGAAATCAGTAGAATAGGTATGTTAGGCATTTTTATTTTTACTTTTTACTGCAGAAAATAAATCTCAAACAATAATTTAGAATAGCGTTTTTCAAGAACTTAACTTTTTTTTAAATTTATTTGTTTCTGACCTTGTTATTTATGTTTTTGTCACGATACGTTGATATTTATAATTAGTACAATTTTTTTTTCAATAATAACCCTAACGAAACTAGAACTGAAAAAAATGTTTTCGAATTTTCTGTGAACTCAAACAATACGAAATTCAAGCACTACTTATTTAAAAAATTTGTCGATAGTATAAAGTAAAAAGTTGTCAATTAAATAATATTTTTTTACAGTACAAAATCGTTAACTCCTAAAAATACGATTATATTAAGTAAAAATTATTTTTACTGACTGCGGGACTCTGTACTCCATGTAAGATTATGTAAATACTAAAACTTAATAGATCATCAGTTGTAATTAATTAATTAAGATGTCTGTAATACCGATTGCACGTATGCATAATCAACAATAATTAATTATTCGATCGGAACTTTCAAACAAGAAGTTAATATTGCAAAGCGGAAAAGCAGACTAATGAACTTGTACAACCGTGCTGTTACTTTGTTTTATATTTAGTTTACCGCTTGAACCATTTCTTGATTGCCAATATAAATAATTTAAATACTCAATGCTATCTAAATTAATCACTCTTCTTGTGGCAAATGCAATAAATACATAATAAATAACGTTTATTGATATTTCCATGAGGAGCGTTGTTAAGGTAAGTTACAATATACATACTATAATAAATATAAAAAATACCAAGATAAGAAGTAGATAATCAAAATAACATTTTATTAACTGATTGCTAAACTATTTCACATCGAAAATCTGAGGAGAGGCATTAAAGAATGTCAAAACATGTTTTCAAACATGAAATAAATTGTGAAAATCAACCGCTTTAAGATAGAGCACATATTATAAACAAAAATGGCATTATATGACCGTTAATTGAGTTAACATTGAATATTTAGAGATATGCGTAATTGAATTAAAAATGTTATAAATAAATTCAATTAAGTACACATTTTCTGTCTACATGATAATTTAGATTGCGTATATATTTTCTTTGTATATACCGTAATTGTTTGAACAATCAACGTAAACGTAATGAACCTGTATATATTGGTCTCGTGTAAAAAGCGAATATTGTGACCTGAATATTGCTCGCCACGTATGAAGTGACTCCAATATATTTTACTATTGGTGATTGAAATGACAAACATGTCAATTATTCCATCCCAGACAAAATTATATTTTTATGCAAACTTTTGGGTTTCTAACGTTTGTAATAGTTAAAATAACGTTGGTTAATGTATAATAAGCGTTTATTTTTAATCTTTTCAAATTTGGTGATGTATGAACTGGGATGCAAAGGATTGCTGGAATTCTAGCTATTGCAATAGTATGGACCAATTTCGTTCTTGTTTATTGTAGGTTTGTTTTGATGCCTTCTATGCAAAGTTTTCAACAATTATTGTTTAATGTTATTTGTCTACTACATTACTTCAAATTTTAGTAGAAAGTTGATTTTTACATATGTTAATAATTCATATTTCTAATATTTTTCTCTATTCATAATATTTGTACCAGAGATAAATTTCAAATTTAACAGACAACTGAAGTGAGCTCTGTCCGATTTCATATTTGGATTTGAGAGCAACCTAGTGCTTCTGCAAGAAGCTAACAGCTCAAATCATTGTCTAGGTCTATTTATTAATTCTTATGACCAATTAAAGATAAATTAAACAGGTCAATATGGTTTTGAATCCGAAGTCAAAAGTGACCCGTTAGGATTATGAAATATTTGAGGTTATGCACTCGAAAAACGCTTTTTTTGAGGTTGTCTACAGAAGACACAACGTTTATAGGAATTTTTCTTCTCGTATGATCATGTAGTACTACTCTTTCTCTTTAATATGAAAGACCCAGAATTCCAATTCGACTTTTTTGCGCCAAGATTCATCATTTGAAATTACGATATATGTAAACAAATTTATCTTGAAATTGGAGAACAAGCTCAAGGTCAAATTCATAGTCATGAAACCTAAACAACTATATAAAATTTTGATATTTATAATGAAAAACATGTTTCAATATTGTCATTGTTTTTTTAAAACTTTTTGATTCTTTACTGTTTATTTAGCTATTTTGAATTCGTTAGAATTAAAAAATGTTAATATCTTGACTTCAAATTCGTGTGCGACAACACCAAACATCCCTAGTACAAACTTTCAAATGAAGATACCCAGCAAAAAGATAGCTGCCTCAAAGTATTTAAAGCGTATGCTCGTGACATAAATGGAATAAGTCTCGTAATTTCAGGGCCGTAATTTTGTAACAAAAAAACCATAGATGCTGCAATAAAAGCTTATTTTGAAGGGTCCATGACTTGATAACTTTGATAAACAATACTCCGACACAAAAACTCCGACAATATAACTTTTGTAAAAATAATTTCCGACAGAAAAACTTTTACAAAAAAAAACTTCGGACAACAAAACTCTGGCTAAAAAACTTTTGAAAACTATATTATATTTCCAAATTCAAATTCAAATCATCATACTCATGAAAATCATTTTAATACATACATCATAAATAAACATTATACCTAACCTAACCTAACCCCGAACCTAACCTAACCACACATCTATAAATGTAAACAAATCATGCACATGCCACATTACAACAAACAAATAAATAAATTCTTATTCTAATAAGTACAATTAAATACAAATTTTAATTTGAAAAAATTATAACCGAAGTTTTTCCAAAAAGTTATTTTTCACAAAGTTACTATTTTGGAAGTTTTTGTTATAAAAGTTATTTTGTCGGAGTTTTTATGTCCAAAGGTATTGAGTCGGGCTCCCATTTTGAAGGGTAAGGATAGTACTAAAACATACAAACAGTACAGAAGGCCAAAAATTGTTCCATCCTGTACGTAACCTCAAATATAGCAAAAAACGTGTTTTCCGAGATAACCTCAAATATCTCAAAATCCTAACATGATAGACCAGTTTAGACTTCAGCTTCGGATTCTACTCACAAAACTACATAGGAAATGATCCACATTGTGTTAACTATCCTGAGGAAGACTAGTTTAAGCAGTCTTTTCAAAACAAAATAAGAAGGATTTCAGGAAAACCTGGTCTTTAGAATCATTAAAGCTGCCTATGTTGATCAATTCCGATGATCAAAAACCTTTTCTAACTTAATTAGTAAAAATATCAAAGTAAATTTGAAAGTAAAATAAATTAATTATTTGAATTTTTTAAAAAATTACATGATTCTATACACAATACGTACATGGCAGAACTAATTATCGTTTGATATGGTGTACGCTGAATCTTAATCTGAGACCAAAATCTCTTAATTAACTCTGATTACCAAGTTATCCTAACTTAAAAGAACAAAAAAATTACTTTGGTCTATATTTGAGGTTAATTAATACCGAAATTATTCAGGTGACGGTTGAAAAACCTACAAGTCAAAAAGACGACACAGTAAAAAAATAGACACGTCGAGAAGCGGCCAGTCATTTTTTGAAATGTCGTTTTTTTTACTGTCAGCTTTTCGATTGTCGGTTTTTTGACCTGTCTCCTGTTAATTTGTCGCCTTTACGACCCGCATCCATTTAAAAAACATCATCTTAAATTTTAAGTCTTGCCCTTTCAAATGCCCTTGAGTATACTTAAATATCTCTTTTTTTCCGCTGAGAAATTACATTTTAAAATTGTCGTTTTCGAAACAAGTACTCAGATACATCTGTTCAGTTATTATACATTCAGTTAGCAGCTGAATATTGAGTAATTTCAACCGCAGTTTTGTTGAATTAACTAAACGTTGTTCATTCAGTATCACGCTTCAGTTGGAAGAAATATGTACTTTAATTGACTAAATATTTAGTTGCAACCACATATTTGGTCAATATTACTAAATTATTTTTTCAGTGTGTCTGAAAAAAAGGGCACAATCGCTGTTTTTGTTTAGGAAATCTCAAAAACCAGAGCCATTTGAAAGATGTTGATTTCCGATTCGGATTCAATTCGTCAAAAACCTTCGAAAAAGTATATTCTGGTATCTGGGTGAAATGATCAAACTAATTCTGTAGTATTATACACTACCGCTAGATGCCGCCCTAATTCGAGGATCTCCCCTTATAGAAAAGAGTTATAAATAAATGACCACTTATAACAAATTTTCATTCTAACAGTAAACAAATTATTATAAATATATAACTATATTTATTAAATAAAAAAATAACATCGCAAACAATAAATAATAGTTTTAATTAATTTACACGTCGATAAAAGTCACATATTAGTAGTAAAGTTATAATATTGTGTCTATCTCGAATACTATTTCCCCCTAAAACTGCAATGGAAAGGAAATAAAATATGTAGTACACTTGAGGCAATGACCGTTGTATATAGCCTCCATACTCTGTAATAATTTTATCGTTGATGTACGTTTATCTTATCCCAACGAACTTTGCATAAAAGACATACTTACAACTCTAACATCCTAATCAATATTTACGGAAAGATTGATAGTTCATTCCAAACTAAATTCTAGAAAGATTCAACAGAAAATAAACACTGCATAAAACAAATCGTACATGAGTCAACTTTTATTTATAACACAAATTTGTAACTTTTAGAATAAAAATACAAGTTAATAATTACGTGTACTAAAAAATAATGTTGTAACTTTCTTAATTTATGATCAACCTGAATATATAAAACCCTGCTTATTAAAAAAGTAAATGACGTCACAAAATATCTAATTTAAAATATTAGCAAATTGTTTTAGTAAAGCATTTCTATATTATGAGAGGAATTAGCAGGCTTCTAGTAAATTAGGATAACAAATCTTCGGAATAATTGTTATTAATCATTATTAATAATGTAAAATCCTCATGAAAATAACTCTTGGAAATTTATCATTTTTTAATACGAACACATTAACCAGATGTGAACATGACAATGTCAGGGAATTTTCTATAAGCTATATAGTTGTTTTTCATATTTTCCATAGCTGTCAAAGAAATCCACGGACATATTTAACAGAAATTTTTAATACACACCGCTTGGTGGCGCTCAAATCTAAAACCAAAGTACTGACAAGCTGGTTAGTATTATTAAATAAATATATCAAATACATACAAAAATTTAACGTTTTTGCTTGTTTACTATTAAATTTCCTTTTATTTAATTAAATTTTTTACATTTTAGTTAATGCTCTTTAATTCTGTAATTTTGATACAATCCGTATAAAACGACAAGTGGAAGTTTTTAATTTATTTTTGTTAAGATACTGTGTTCCAGCTGAGCATTATAATATTACTTGGAATTATCGAATTCTATTTCTTTGTTTTATTCTTTTGCGGCGAGGTTGAAATGAATGCAGAAGGGAACGAAGTTCGCGGAAGGCAAACGCATCAGAAATTATAATAAGCTTATACCCATTATACAAAGGTCTGCATTGCACAGTGCATATAGTGGTTAAATGGGCGTATAAATAATTTCAGAAAAGAAAGAATCGCTTTATGTAATTTTCATAAAAATGACGGTGAATGCGGCTTTCAAAATCGGTGGGACAGTGAAGGATTCGTTTCAAAAATTAAATCTATTTTATATCTGTTCATTAGGGATATTGTTTACGCAATTAAGATCCTACTTTAGATATGCAAACATCCGTGGGTATTACACGGTGTGAGTTAAAGTGATTCTGTGATTGGTGAGATTTTAATGAAGAGAATTTAACTTCCTAAGATAAGATTTGTATATAAATAAAAAGTTCGATGACATGCAATTACTCGTTCAGTAATTATGTTGTCATTAAACCCTTTTCTTTATGATTAATTTCGCAGATAAATTTGATATATATCAAAACATATTTGAAAGATTATTATTGTTAAATTTTATGAAAAATACAGAAAATAATTTGTCAAAGTCTAGTAATATAATATTTATATTATTAATATAAGTTTTGTATTTTACTTTAAATCTATAAAAGAAAATAAAGTGAGTAACACACATTTGTGCATTTCTAGTTTGAACACTCTCACTTACGAACTGGAATGCCAACTATTCTTTTCGGCTTGGAATTCCGTACTGTCTTTTTTGTACTAAGGAGAAGCTATTTATTCCTTTGATGATGTGCATGCAAAAAAGGTACATTTTTTGGTTTGTCGCAAATTTAGAACGAAAAATACAGCAATAAAACAAAATCTTTTTAAATATTCCTAAAAGAGGAACAGTCACCCGGAAAACTGAATAAGTTTATTTTTTTGTTTAGTAAGTCTACTTAATACAAGCATAATTTTCAAAAGGAATAAAGAAAAAACGGTGCGGGTAAACAAATCGACAGTCGAAAAGTCGACATTCAAAAATTCGACAAAAAAAAACAAATAGACACATCGACAAGCAGACAGTCATTTTTAAAAGTGTCGGTTTTTTGACCCGTCGGCTTTGGATTTGTCGTTTTTATACTTATTAAAAAATTAATCACTTTTGAGCAACATTTTCGACAATGATATTATGTTTTTAAATATTTTGAACAGGCTGTATTTATATTATTTGTTAGAGGAGCGATTTACCATTGAATTGTTTAAATTTATAGAAGTTTTTTGTTGTGGAAGAATTTTCATGCAAAAAACGGAGGTTTTCGTGGTTCATTAAAACATCCTTGGCTAGTAATCCAATTTTTTAGCTTAAAAATCAATAGTAGCAGCTTGAAGGTAGCGCCCAAGTAGACCCCAGACGAAGTATACCGTAAATCTAATGTCGCAATTTGAGTTTCTTCGTAGAAAAATATTAACAGGGTTCAGTTTTTGAGAGTATTTGTAGTTAATAAACATATACTAATTAACATATGTCTGGATAAATACGATCGCGATATCAATGTATAAAACGAAATATGCACGTTATGTACAAAAATACTAAAAGGGTAAAAATGAATTTTCATTACAATTAATGTTTATGAACGACTTCCTTTACAAGAGTAAAAAATTTGAACACAGCTTGAAATTACCTGCACGCAATGCAAGATTATATAACTTTTTGATTGTGTTTTAGCGCGTCTCTTTGATTTAAGGTAAATGTTAAGTAACTGATTAAAAATAGGTTAGTAGATTCGGGTGCACCTCAAAAACCCCACAAATCAGAAAATAGACACTTCAAAAACCAGACATTTCAAAATACAGATACTCAGAAACCAGATATTTAAAAAACAGACATTTCAAAAATACACATACAAAAAACATTTCAAGTTGCACACATATTTTGAAAGTCTGTTTTTTGAAATGTCTGCCTTTTTAATTGTCGGGTTTTTGAATGTCGGGTTTTCGAGGTGGACCCGTAGATTCTTCAACGGTATTAAATTTTTTTAAGGGATCAAATTGTAGTGTCTCCGGCTAAAAAGAATTTGAAAAATATGTTTTGCAAAAGAATATCTAGATGATTATTGTCGAAAAACATAAAAAGTCTTACGGTTGTGAAATCTCTATAAATAAGAATCCATGTAAAAGACAAATTTAAGTCAAATAATTGTTCAAAACTATGAAACGCATATATTTCACTTAACGAAACATACTTAAAATTTAATTAAATTTAAACTCAAACAGAACCGACAATAATATCTTCTGTCTAGAATCCCATGGATGCGGAAGATCCTTCATAAACTAATTATGCATATGGGTAGTAGCACTTTACATACAGTAGTTTCGAGTGTATCTGTTGATATCAAGCTTGGAAATTCATTAAGATTTATGTGCAAGTTCCTCCGATATATGCGTGAATATCATTTTCTTAGTACCAAATGTAAGCTCTGGATTACTATACTTAATTGTACCGTAGCAAATATCAAAACATCAAAAATAATTTGTATATGCAAAAAAAGCATTATTGACCATATTCAACATTTAAAAATCAATTGTAGTTAAAAATGTCAAGTTATTTCGAAAAATGTAAATTTTGGTTTTCGCAACGTTTAATTCATTTAAGCGCAAAAATATCAGGTCTAAACCTTAATGTACCACGTGTTTTTCGTAGTTTTTTTATGGCCTTTCTGGTGAAAATATTCTTTTTTACGTATTATTACAGGGTGAGGTTAGAAAATAGTAGCAAATTTGAAATTTTGTATGTGATTTGGTTTACAATTACAACATCTGTCTCAAAATTGTAAATAAATAGAAGTCCCGTGATTAACCTGTAAATTGCATGAAGCAGGGGATTTTTTCAAATTCAACCTGGATTATCTCCCTCAGTTTTGGTCGAAATAAAACATTTTTCGTTCATGTTAAAGGTAATTTAATGCTCTATTGCAGATAAATAATCACAATTTATGAGTGATTCATCGCAGTAATTATTATCACCAATCGAATATTTTCAATTAAGTTTTGTTTCTTGGCATATGGAGACGAAAAAGGATCTGAAGTGGCATTGGTTGAACAATTAGAAACATCAGAGACGACTGTTACATCTTTTCTTTGCACAAGCTCACGTTTCACAATTGCGTCGACATCTCCACGACAAGAATGACAAAGCAGTGAACTAGTGTGAAGATTTTGTAGCACCTCAATTTGTGTCGACGTCACACGATGATGAGAAGCCTTGTTGATATGCTTTGCTTTTTTAAAGGGTTACAAGATCTATCTTTAATTGGTTCAGACATTATAAAACCAACTATTATTTAAAGTTAAAAATGAAATTAGCAGAAAAACATCAATGATATGTTTACATTAATAATTATGACAATTTTCATATAACAATTTCAAGATAACAATTTAGTAAGGAAAATAAAAGTAGGACAAATAATAATAAAGTTAAAAATGGAAAAATAAAAATGTTTCCAACTTCAGCTCGATAAATTTGAATAAGGACCAATGATATTAACCATAAAAAAGATAATCAGCTTCTTAACATCTTATTACAAAATCTAAAATATGTTTTCCATAATAATATCTGATTTACTGAAGAATAAAATATGTTGCTAAGGTAGCTGGTTTATAGACTCGGAGTAACTCATTTTACCGTTGAGAAATCGATAAGATGTAGCAGCGCCGCAATTCGGAGAGTAATGAACTTCAAAACTTAATTCAAATACTGGATTTGGTATATAGAAACATTATATACAATTTTCGGCCGTTATTTGCAGTTAGAAATAGAAATGTTGTTATTTGTATGCATGCGTCATACAGAGCATTAAATTACCTTCAAAATGAAAAAACAATGTTTTATTTTAACAAAAATTGAGCGATACAATCCAGGTTAAATTTGAGAAAAATAAGTCCTCTGTATAATGCAGTTTACAGGTTAATTAGGGGACTTCTATTTATTTACAATTTTGCAGGTCAAAGTTTTAACGTAAAAAGATTCACAACCAAAATTTCAAATATACTGCCACAAAGGTTAGACATTGAACTTTTTTTATGAATTTTTCAGACTTTTAAAAAGGATCCTTCCTTCCTTTGAAAAATGTAAATTAAAATATTTAAAACTATTTTCTAGCCTCACCTGGTAATAATACGTGAAAAAGGATATTTTCATAAAAAAGGCCATAAAAAACGACGAAAAAACAAGCGTTACATTAATTTTTAGTCCTTATACTTTTGCGCTCAAATAAATTAAACATTGCGAAAACTAAAAATTACATTTTTCGAAATATTCTCACAACTTTCACTTGAGACGATTTTAAATATGCCTGAAGATCCGAACGTTCAGTGAATGGTTTTTTGGTGATTTTCGAATTAATCACTAATTATATTAGTAAATAGGACGATATTTACGTCGTGAACAATAATATGCTATAAATTCAAGCATTCTGCAATTCTCAACATTAAATTTACCATTTTTAAGTCTAGAAGTCAGCTTTGAAAATTTGTTTACTGAACGTTCAGATCTTCAGGTACATGATTTTTAAATATTATAAATGGTCAAGAATACTTCTTTTGCGAGTACACACGATACACAAATTATAAAACTAAAATTAAGAGTTGTGTGAAAAAAGTTGCCGATTTGGCGTGGAATGCCCCATATGTACTGACCACGTTTGATCTAACAAAAATTACATTCAGTAACTATGAGAGGCAAAATTAATTATTTTCCAAAAACATTCACCGTATTTCGTAATTTATTTGCGATGTACTTTGTGGTTAGGTTAGGTTGCATATAGTGGAAGCTTGCGAAGTGGTTAAAACGACTTCAATTGGGTGTAGAACGTTGCCAGACTTACTTAGTACCGAATTAATCAAATCAAAATTCGAATGAGTTCCAGCTTTTAACTAGTTAAGTAGCGTAGGGGAGAATTCCTTTAAACGGCACGTGACATGTCAAATGCTGTCTATATATGTAACAAATTAAGATACTAATTTCACATTTAACTTAGTCATATGGTATTATTTGCGTTAAAATTTAAGTAAAACTCGACAAATACTTCGGTACCAGAAATCAATAGGCAAAAAGGTTTCTTACTAACAATGCAACACAGGAAAAGGAAATAATAAAACCTGTTCTATATATATGCAGTTATGTCAACCGTTCATTGTATAAATGTGGATATTGTTCTTTCTTTATTATATCGGTTTTTAGTGAAACTGCGGGTTTTAAGGGTAAAAAATATCGACTTTATTGTGGGCCTCTCGTGGGCCCTCTTCAGAAAGGATAAATTTGCCTATACATAGTATACAAATAGAAATTGTAACGTTTATTATAAATAGATCGAAACCTTGAGATAAATTATGTAGGTAGGATTATTATAACACTCTCCTCAAAAGATATCTTAAAATACTGCGGTAGATACATCGTCATTTACTATTGGCACGATGTAGTGATGGACAAATTGTACGTTTAAAAAACATTGCAATAATGATATCATCTGAGTGCCTTCTTCTACGTTAAAATAATTTAAAACATTTACATGAATTTATTTTATATTGACTAATTTATTAATTATTAATTTATTAATTATTAATTTATTCAATATTTAAAAATAGGACGATGTGATTAACAAGGTTCGACTACGTTCTTCACTTGAACTCATTCTGGATATGAAATTCTCAGATGATTCACCATGAAATTCCTATCAACTCCTGTTCTCTATAACGAGAATACCAGATGAATTTTACAAAATTGAAGGTGTTTCGATAAAGGAATTTTTCTAAAAATTGTAAGTTTTTGTTCCGTATACCCGATTTATATCAACAACTCACCGTAATATAGTTGTAAGCAAATGTTTGGTTAACTTAAAAAGCCCTGAGGAAATAAAACAGTTTTATGTATGTAATTGTAGATAAATGTGATGGCGGATGATTTTAGCAATGATTAGGAGGGGGAATTTGTTCAGTATCCCCACCCTAGCTGAGAGAACAAAAGAGGGGCGAGTTTAGCTAGCTGTTCACCCTCGTCACCCTGATCACTCCCAAGGGCTTGTACCGAATATATCAAATGAAAACCCAGAAGTTGGACAGTCTTATCCAAATGAAATTTTGGTCATAAAATAATTCTAAATTTTTATTAGAAATTACTGGATGCATCCAAAGACATCATATATTCTAAGATTGACTTGAACTAAATGACTACACTGTTAGAATTTGTTTCGGAATAGTTAAGGAAAATTATATTGTCATCGTAGACATTAGAATCAACTTCATTGAATTTGACAATATTCATATGATGCGTTTTATACGCTACTGCTGCTTGACCGAGGAATCCCTTATAATCGAATGAAAATCTCACTTCTACAACGGGAAACACGGACGATAAGTATAGGGAAGCGCGTGTCGCAACCGCATGTGGCGGCTACAAACCAAACTAATGTCCCCTTAGTTATTTGATTCCATCTTAGATTTCTGTTACAGTTTCGTAATTTTCTGGTAATCTTACGTAATGTTTCTTTCTGTTACAGAATTTAGTAAAATTCTGTTACCTCTGTAACATAGAAGCATCCGAATTTTCCGAACATTTCTAACAGTGTACCCTTGCTTCTTGCGTATTGTGGTTGGGTGAAACAAGTAAGTAATTGATGTAAATGCAGGATCTCCAGAAGAAAATGAAGGCAGTTTTTGGCCAAGTATTTTTGGGCCTATGATTGCTGTAAAGAGACCAGATAAAAGGGCCAGAAATTTGTCCCATTTTCTATTAGATTATTTTGAAATACTCGAAGTTAAAATGAGAGATCATTATAACGATATGATTTAAATAACAAAATGAAATGTTTTCTTTTGGGTATCATCATCTGGTAGTCGCACTTTATGTCGTTAACCTAATCTTCAAAAAAAAAACTAGGACCTACTTTTGCATTCAGTTTCTTTCTCTTAACGTATTGATTTTCGAAAATTGTTATTCGATTTTACACGACCTCATAAACTGCAATATAAATCAAACACATCAAACGTATAATTCTTTAACAAAGAATAGTTTCAATTATCCACCAAACAAAATCATAGACGACTGATCCTAACATTCCTTTTCAAAAGCACCTTCAATTTTATTTTCATTATCCAATTTTGAATCTTGCATTTCTACTTTTTAACTATATTTAATTCATATTGTTTCAAGAAAAAAATACACTAACAATAAGTAAATGCATTTCAAATGAAAGTTGGCAACTCCTCGTAAACTCTGGCGCGCGCACTATTTCCTGTACTTCTCTTACACCGCGATGTAATCGTTGTCCGCTTTATTCCAGTTACACATTTATCAAAACCAAAACACTCATTGTCCACTGATGCTAAATCGGTTTTTCTATGCTCGGTTTAATCATACTTACACGGTAGATGTAACGCAACTAGGTTCCGCAATATCTGTGTAAAACTCTTCCGCGTCTATAGGATTCCAACCTTTACTGATGAATTCTTGAAATAACAAATGCGCTTATTTCAAATTGTGTCACTATAATATGATACGGTAAGCAATCGTTCAGACCATGCCGCCACGCCCATGTCATATTCTTATAAAATTTGCTCATTTTTATATAAGCACAAAATAAGCACAATCATTTTTAATAAACACAAATGCTTGTAAGCCAAAAGACACTGAAACCTTTATCAAGTTATCTTCTAATTTCGTTCATGACAGTTATCGATTCCTCTCAATGTTTAGAGGTAAATTATGTTTAGAGCAACATCTTGATTCTTATCCGATCGAATCTAAATTGATATTGGCCTGATGCCAAAATTAGAAGAAATAGGATCAAAAGTCCTTTAGAATTCAGTGTTAATCTTTAATGTCACTACCCGCACTGAGAAAACTTATAGTATACATACACATTAATCATTAATAGTCAATAATATTTCATATTGTTGGAACTTTTCAATAAAGAAATATATGAAGAAGTGTTGTTTACCTTAATATTAGAATTGATATTTCAAGTTTTTTTTTTTCAGATTTTTTAAAGCACTTTTACTGGTGGATAAAACGATAGCCCCAGGTAGGAACACAACGATTATCGGAGATTCCTAGTAAGTAGTAAGAGTCGAGATCAAGTATATTTTACTGCCCCTGAAGCTAAAAATCTATACCTTTTGGAATATTGATTTGAAGCCTTTTCGAAGCACTAGTCATACTTTTATCGTACTAAAGCACTACTATAGTAGGACAAATGTTACTAAATTGGCTTAAACTATATTTAGTTAACTCTTGAACCTATGGATAGTGTATATCCTGTTAAGAATACGGGAATGTTCCTTGACAAGACAATTTTCTTCATTCATTTTCTCAAAAGAAAACCTCGGAGAAAACTTTTCGATGAAAAAATATTATCTTTACTGATGAATAATAAGTTGAAGCTTTTAAAAGAATTACTGAACGTTATTTCTCCAAGATTAGTTAGAGAAGATGGAAGGAAAATGTCTTCTTAACAAGGGTCTAATTACTCTAATTACTCCATCCCGTGCACCACGACGAATATATTCGTCCAAATTACATTGTTTCCATATGAGAAAAGAAAAACTAGTCTGATGGTGAAGAATCATGGTTCCTGAATACACGGAAAATATAATATTTATGCCACAGCGTCAGATGTCGATCTGAGACCAACAGGATATTTTGAGTAATATAACCGCCAAATCTGAAATTTGTAATGTTTTGCATTTGCCTTGAAAAAATACAAATCTGACGAAAAATTGTTTCAAACAAAAAATGTAGAGCATGAAATTCTGTACAAAAAAGCTTGAATACACATTTTTCTTAATCTTGACGGTAGGCGAGAAAATAAACAACAAACAGAAGTGGTTCGACTCTAATTATCCTGTCGGATCCACACCGACAGATTTGGTACTATTGTAGCGACATATTTCCGTGTAGGTCAGAGAACCATATTCTTACATCATTTGGACTATTAAGGTCACGAATTGTATAAAGTTTCCTGGTTCGAAGTAGGTCTTTAATCTTGTGTTAAATGTTCAGTATATTCCAATCTTTCGTTTCATTCAGTTTAAAAAGGTTACACTTGCACATTTGTTTCTTTCTGTCGTGGTAATTCTTCTTTGGCACATAATTGATGACAAGTGATCACTAAACTATTACCATAAATCATGAGAAACAATTTGGCGGCTCTGCTATGACGTTTATTTCAATTTTTATCAATGAAAATCTATTTTCCGAAACCTTGTTATTGAAATCCATTATGTGTTTATGAAAGTCAATATCAGATTCGGATTCAGCGATCTCAAAACTCCCGGAGTAACAACCTGTAAGCCGATTCGACAGATTTTCCAAATGATGTTAGCCATATTGGATCCAATATTTTGATGTTTGGGAGTTCAGTGACCCCAGAGCCGCCATATTTTCTTGTGATTTATGACACGAAATATAAGGGGCTGCTAAATCGCTTCCCTGGAAAAAATGAAGCGTTACGTGAGCGTAAAAATGTCCAAATTCTCGCTTATGATACGCTTAACACACTCCTTAGCTCTCTGGCAAAAAATCGAAGAGTCGTTAAGCATACGTTTAGCGTTTTTTTTTTGTCCAAATTCACTCTTTGTTAACTCTTTTGGCACGCTTTTCTAAAGCTTTTCACACTCCTTTGACACTCTTACAGCCACTCTTAAGTAACGTCCCATTTTTACCAGGGTTGGTTCATAACTTAAAATATTCAAATTAAACTACTTTCAAGGCCAAACCCATTTTAGGGTATTTTTTTCTGAATCTAAGACAAATTTCATCAAAATTGGTAGAGAATACGGTGAAAATTCGCAAGAATGAAATGGAAATTATACTTCTCCAGTTCCCATGTTTATTCTTGTGAAATCTCATTCAATTTTGTTGAAATTTTGTAAAATTACACTGAAATAGATTTGGCCTCGAAAATATTTATAGTTTCTAGTTAATTTGAATATTTTAGGTTAGGAATTGACGTTATCAATCGAGGAGCTTAAGCGGCCCCTTAATTGCCAATTGTCATCAATTATGACGACTATTCGATATAACAAACGTAAAACGGTTCCATTGCCAGTATTAAATCTTCGAAAAAAGTTCAAAACTGTACAAAACAGTAAAAGATGAAAGCCATGTGCATGGGCACCATGAAGTTCCGGAAAAGCCCTAAGTTTTCTTATTTCTCGCCGATCTCCTTCGTCCGGTCAAAGGCACATAATTAGCGAATCGCATGTCGGAAAATTCTCTGCAGAAATCGTAAACGTCCAACTGTTGCGCGAATTGCGATGCGCAAACGCAAACTTGGAGGCGTGGTCTGCGAAAAAAATGCTAGATGTTACGTATATATACACTGGGGAAGACACAGATGCTGGCGATGCGAATGTATACAAAACATGTTTGTAAAAAGCTTCGAAAGGCGGCGGTTGATGTTTATGCCGCGTTTCCGCTCACTCGAATTGGACCCCTCTTCGAACGATCATCCTTGATCATCTTCCGAGAAGCTGCGGTTAAGGGGGGACTCGCACCGATCAGGGAGGGAAATCGATCAGGGAACTAATTGTTATAGGGTAATTTTTTTTGTACGTACTGCACCGCTGGTGCACGAGTCGAATTCTGGTTCTCCTTGTGGTCCTCCTCTCTTCCGATGTGCCCGAAGTTACTTCGCGACCGTAACCATTCCGTTAAAACTAAACCAGAAACGATTGTCGCGCTTTCAAAAAGTCACTCGCGATCTGCTGATCTTCCGGATGCCGGTAATGATCTTCGGTAAGGTGCTTTCGTCTTCCTGGAAGGGCACGTTGCGATAAACTCGAGCGAGCACGATACGACCGCCGTGTCATCGCGAAATTTTCGTTGCCCCGGATTTCCCCGACTCTAACCTAAACTGCACCGAGGCGCGGATGAAAGATCGATAGTTGCAGCCTTGCACTCTTGCAGTTGCACTTGCACGGGGCCACGAGGAGAGCGAGATAGCGGGGACGGCGACGTCCGAAAAGGACAGAGGACAGAGGCGAGAAAGCACGAGAACTCCGGGAGGGAAAACATCAATCGAGGCGTTAGGTTGGGAGTTTCCCGCGATTTATGGGCGTACCTCCAGTGTTATATAGGTCGAAAATCTCATGGAGATGCACATAGAAACCGAAAATATGCATACGTAGGTCCATTATTTTTTTTTTACCCTTCTCGTGCCACTGACCGTGTTTCCCGCGCTACCCCCCACCCGAACGCGATTACCTCCATAACCTCCATTTTATCGCAATATTCCACGAAAGCAACGTTTCTCGTTTTTCCACTCTTCCAAGATGGTAAGTGCCATCCCTAACCTTCCCCTTTTCGTTATCAAAATCAGGTGCGAAATTATATGTTTTGCGGTGGCGTTTCTAACCTCAAGATTTTCCAGGATATGTCTGCGTTTTCCGACGTGAATTTCGATGCCAAGGAATGGATCAACAAAACTTTCAAATCCGACGAAGCGAAAGAAAACCGAGACGTGAGTTTGATTTCAGATAGCGTCTGGGTACTTGCGCGAAGCTTAACTGCACGCTTGCACTTAGTAGAGACTTAAGATGAACTTGAACGGCGGTCACTGACATCAAAAGTTTTTCTCTTGTTGATGCCGGTGGTCGCTCTTAAGCGTATGGGGGAATCTTAGTTTGCGTAAAACAGGTTCTTATGTTCTTCTTATCGTTTTTCACCCCGATCCACCCATTTATCCCAAGAATGCCCTTTGCCAATTCTGTAAACTTCGTGTAGAACCATTGACATCTGATTCGAAATGACTAATCGAGTGCCAATCTCATTTTTACATACGACTAATTCGTTATGCTCCACTAGTTCAACGGGTTAATTGATGTTGAAAATCAACTTTCGAGTACTTTCCCTGCAAACACAAAAGTAACAGTTATATAACAACTATGTAACATTTATGTAACAATGTAATTAGGGATATTGATGATGCTGACGAACTGAGCTGTCATCTTATTAATATTCTATGAAACTGTCGCAATTCATTTGCGACTTTAAATTAATGGAGGGATTTTTCAATTTCACTTTCTGGATTCAGCTCCAAAATGTTGAATTATGCAATTTGTACACTGTGAAAAGTAAAAGTAAAATTACATTTCCAAGTTTTTACAGTTTTGTTGACATTTTCTATTATTTTCGAAGTAAAATTACAATTTTCTTGTAAAAATCATCTGAAAATGGAAGGAAATTTACCATAAACATGTAAAATTTACAGTATCAAGACAAAATAATTATTGGACAGAATGCTCATTGCCAATTCTGTAAACTTCGTGTAGAAAAATCCCTTGACATCTGATTCGAAATGACTAATCGAGTGCTAATCTCATTTTTACATCCGACTAATTCGTTATACTCCACTAGTTCAACGGGTTAATTGATGTTGAAAACCAACTTTCGAGTACCCTGCAAACACAAAAGTAACAGTTATATAACAACTATGTAACATTTATGTAACAATGTAATGACGCTGACGCTAGCAGCAGATTCGCAGCAGCGGATTCAAGAAAACTGTGGAAATGGATAATTTCTTATTACAAATTACTTGCATTTAAACAATTTTAGACACATTTTATAGAAATAATCTGTTTTTGACAATTTAATTGCTGATAACCACAGTTTTTTCGAATTCGCTGCTGCGAATCTGCTGACGAACAGAACCGTCATCCTGTTAATATTCACAGACAAGTTCACTTAGAACTTACGTGAGAAATCTGTTTACAATAAATCAGGCTACAGAAAACATGAACAGAAAAGAACATTACCCAGTAAACGAAAAAAGATTGAAAGGTATTAGAAGGGGATTAATGGAGATTAAAATTTGATTGTTTTTATCTCATTTTGTTTAAAAAAGGTATTGGAATGATTTTTAATTCCAATAAAACCCCAATTATGAAAAGAATTTTGACTTATTGAATCCCCTGAAATGCCGTTGTACAAACGGCCATCAAAATGAATTCCAGCGAATACAAGATTTGGAATTAAAAAATATCTCATTGAATCCCCTCAAATTCCTCCCATTAAAAAATACCATTCAATACCAAATATGGCATAAAAGAATGTATTACTGAATCCCCTCGAAACCTATCAATTACCACTTCAAAATTAATTCCACTGTATTCCATATTTGGAATTCAAACTCATTTTAATAAATTCCCTTGACTAACCATGACCCTAAATTAATTTTGAATTCCAGCCAAGAATTACAAAAGATATATTATGGATCCTCTTGAATACCAGCGATTCCAAACATTAAAACTTATCCCAACGGATACCAAATTTGGAATTGTGTTCAGTGAATACTGAATTTACTATTATGATAAAATTATTAAAAACATAAATAATGATCATTGAATAGATGCACGAGTTCATAAAATAATATGCAAATTAACTTTTGTTTCATATAACAAAAATTTGAAACAACATATTTTCGAGAGCGGAAAAAAGATTAAAAAAATGTTTTATGTATTAATGTTATTTTATATACACGTAGAAAAAGACCAATTCTTTGTTTCGATTGTTTTTAAAGTAAATAATTCAGTGAAATTTCGCTGTGAATTGTGGTATTTAATGTATTTTAGCCTCCCCAAATACATTTATTATATAAACATGTAGAAAAATTCTTTACTTTCTGTTTCAACTATTCGTTATTTTTTCATTATTTCACAACAGTGAGTGTGGCCGAGTGGTTGCGCTTCGAACTTGCTGCGCAGAGGACCGTGGTTTGATTCTCGGTCAAAGCGAATCTGCTTTTTTTTTAACTTATTGATTTGGGATTATATGGGATTAAAAAAGATAGAATTGTTTTAATTTCAATACCAACAAAAAAGGGATTAAAAATTTTGAATCACTTTTAATCTTTTTTCGTTTACTGGGTATACTACTGTTAACACAACATTCTGTTTACTCTATTGTAAATTGGGATAAATAAATAAAGTAAATATTCTATGAAACTGTTGCAATTCATTTGCGACTAAACATCTAAATTAATGGAAGGATTTTTCAATTTCACTTTCTGGATTCTGCTCCAAAATGTTGAATTACGCTATTTGTACACTGTGGAAAGTAAAAGTAAAATTACATTTACAAGTTTTTACAGTTTTGTTGACATTTCCTATTAATTTCGTAGTAAAATTACAACTTTCTTGTCAAAATCATTCGAACGTAGAAGGAAATTTACCATAAACATGTAAAATTTACGGTATCACGACAAAATAGCACTGGCGCTTGTTGTTTTGGCTTGCGCTGTGCACTTTTTATGTGTGTAATATTGGTGACATCTCAAAGTAATAAGTGATTAAACGGATAATTTTTATATAACAATAATGGCTTGTCTTTTTGGCTTTGTAAAAATTGTAAATTCATAATAACGATGATATATGCGCACACGTTTCAATCATACGATTAACTAATCTGTAATTGCATACGAAGCACATGAAAGGTATATAATTTCACAATATTTACATTATTATATTTGTATCACGATGAATGTAAGACTTTTAAGAATTGTAAATTGATCGTATTCATTATCCAATTCTATATTACAATAATTCTTTTTATTCAATTATTTTGTCGTGATTATTTTTGTAGCGATTATTGTGTCCTATTTATTTTTGTAGCGGTTATTTTGTCCGATTATTTTATCATTGTGTTGTTTTGTCGTGCAACCAAATTTACAACGTTAAAGGTTGAAATAAAAATACCAGTAACAATCGTGGTAATTTTACATCGATTGAGTAATTGAAAAAAATGTAATTTTACATCGTCTTTGTAATTTTTGTAAGTTTTTGCATCATACAAAGTTAAATTTAGGACATGGTCTTTTTACACAGCATTTTTCGATTCGCAATTTTACTTACTGTTTTAAGTTTTGAAGGAAGTTTTTAATAAAATTGTAAGCCCTCAACATTTCTATAACGTAAATATTCAGGTATTTTGCTACTTTTTTTCTTAGTAAATACAATTTGTATGGTGCTCTAAATGTTTTCTGAATCGTGTTCTATAGTATTTTTTCAACAGAGACCAATCACCAACTGATATCTGATTTACATTGCACGTGTAAAATTACGCCAATGCTGTAAATTGATGTATCTGAAGTTTTGAACGTTCAATTTATTTATTTATTTATTCACACATTAACAGCCAAAAGGCCTTTTACAATAATAAAAATAATAATAATGGTGTATCAATCCTCCAAAATATAAAATAAAACAAAAACGAATTCAATTCATGACTGTAACAAGGTTCGACTAAATGAGATACTATATCAGTAGCTATTATAATAAAATATTACGGTGCAGTATAATATTTTAAGCAATGAGCTTGCAGCCTATTAATCAAGATTGGTTGTGGGTTTGAACTAGATGTGAAATTAAAGGGAAGTATATTCCATTCACGTCTTAAACGATAAAGAGGCGAATGATAACCAAAGCAAGATTGAATTTCTATAAGAATACGTGGGTTTCTAATGGGATAAATAGTATGCCGATAAGTAAATAAAGATGAAAGTTGATGACAGTTAATCCTACCGTACAAGACACTCAAGATATATAAGACATCGTGACAATAATGTAATGATTCTATAGTTGGTAGGTTAAATCTTTGCGAGAGTGACGAATAGTCGTGATCAAAGTATGACATTGGGATCTTGATTTTAAATGAGAGGTAACAGATAAATCTGTGCTGAACCGATTCAAGTTTCTTTATCCGAGTCTTTAAATACGGTGACCAAACTTGAGAACAATACAGAAAATGAGGTAAGACGAGTGACTGATAAAGTAATAATAAAGTATGTGAGTTTCTGAAATCTCTAGTAGTTCAACGAAGAAATTCAATGAACGATTTGTAAGGGGCGTCACTATAATAAAATACATACTTCATATGATTATAATGAAATAAACATATGAAAATTTAGAAATTATTAATTAGAGATGTTTTAATGCTGAAAAACGCAATTATACAATTATTTGATTATTTTGTCACTGCAACGCCTATGAGAAATCTTTCATTGAACGTTCAAAACTTCAGGTAGATGTAAATTGACCATGATTTTCACTGGTATTATAATTTCCACCATTTCACTGTAAAATTACTTCGACAATTTGCCATAAGTAGAGTAGTTGGTACTATTGTTGGCTACCACAGAACGATTGCCCACTTCATTTGAATTATTAGCTGGCAATCGTTAGTTTTGAATCCAGTTTTAATTTTATTAAAAATAGGTAATGGACTAGTTTCTTTTTATATTATTGCAAATTTGAATTTATGTGACTTTTGGTTTTACAAGCGTTTCTGTTTTTACAGTATCTTGAAAAAAAAGTAAAAAATGTCAAATGAACCACTACTAATTTATTTATTTATTTATTTTATTAATAAACGAGTTTAATGCTCATAACTACAAGTTAATACAAATATATGATAAAACAAAATAGCTACACAGAAATAACAATAATTTACTAGTATTGTTTAAAAATATATTTAATTTTTATTATCACAGTATTGAGTTTGAAGGTTTTGAAGGTCTTGTAGATTTAATTTTCTTTGACAATGAATTTCATTAAACTGGTTACACAGTCTAAATATCGGTGCGTTTGCAATATACAAAATGCAGCTGATTGAATAGATCCTCGGAACATATGTAACCATTAATTAATTTGTATAAGAAGATAACATCATTTGCTCAAGTTTCGTAATTTCAAATTTCTTGCCGACTGGATAATAATTATGATCTGTAAAGTCCATTGGATTCCGAGATTTATAAGCCAGATACCGTAAAAACTTGTGTTGGATTTTTTCCAGTTTTTTTTTAATGAACCTCATAGTTAGGAGACCAATTTACAGAGCCGTAGAATAAAATTGGTTTAACTATGGTGTTATAAAGTTGTTTTATACAGTTTGCTGATTTAAAGTCAATAAAGTAACTACACTACTGACACATTCAAATCCAATAATTAACAATATGGATCTTTCGATGAATTTTAAAACTTATAGTTATCTGAATTACCCACATTGCTAATTATATGATTTTAATGTGCACTTACACTTGATCATAAGATTCTTTTGGACAAGCTAGAGAGGTGTGGAATCAGAGGAACTGCTCTCCAACTATTAACGACTTATTTGCAAAACAGACCTCAATACGTAAAAATAGTAACGACACAAAGCGAAATCCTATACTCTGAATGTGGCGTCCCACAAGGCACCATACTGGGCACACTTTTATTTAACATATATATTAACGATCTTTTTACTGTGGAGACAAGAGGAAAAATCATTGCATATGCTGACGACACATTCTTATATATCGACGCAATGATCGCAATCTGCCTGGTAAATTTGCCTGGTTTACCGTTCCAAATTACCACGTGGTAATACCGGCCGGTTTTTTCCAGTAGGGTTGCTTTTAAGTCTCTGCGTAATATACTAAGTAAAAAAACTAATAATCGCAGTATACAAGAGTATTTGCCAAGCAGTCTGGAGCTATGGTATCTTCGTCTGGGGTGGAACTAGTGAAAGATTAATTAAACCCTTAGAAATTTTCAACCGAAAAATACTGAAAATCATTATGAATAAAGAACACACCTATCCAACAATTGAACTTTACAATTTAACTGGGACATTAAATGTAGGCAAAATGTATCAATTAAAAACAATTTACTATTATATAACACATAAACTCCTGCAATTTAAACAAAGTAACCGTTCAACAAGACCAAACCTGCAACATCTGGCTCTAACTCCATCCAAGCGAACAACCACTGGACAAAGATCACATTATTATAGAACACCATCCTTATTTAATATGCTTCCGAAGACTCTCAGAGAACAACTTTATGGCTATAATCCCAAGAGATTATCGCATAACAAGCTACAAGATTTTCTAACTCTGCAAGACATATCATTATAATTACCAACATAGTTAACATACTTTTACCATAACCATAGTTAACATATTTTTATAAAACATTTTTCTGTCAACATATATTACATTATTATATTATATTTTTTTTTACCAATTGTTATATTAGTATGTAAGTATTTCCTCATAGACAAGTTCCCAGAAGAACTTACGTGAGCTCTAAACATCTCTTGTTACCGTCTTTCAACTATACCTAGTGTATAAGAATTTGTAGATGTTTAATCATGAAATAAATGAAATAAAATGAAATGAAATGTGTTAATCCGTATAAATAATTATTGACTTGAGTGATATGTAAAATACACATTCAAACATATCTAAATTGTATGGTAAAGACTTACTAATGATGATACATTATTAAAACATATACATTTTGTACTGTGAATTACTTCTACGTACACATTAACATAGGAATCCACTATTGGATCATATAGATTATGTATAGTTAAAATATCATAAAAAATAAAACGTATTAAACCACATTCTACATTATGGAATATGTATACGTAGAGCTGGCGTTACCACATTGATACTATTCAAACTTATTCATTAATGTAAGAAATGAATAGGTTTCAATAGTTTTCTATAGATTTTTTTCGGCAGGGTTGATACAGAAATTTATATGTTATTGTTAAATTCGTTAAAAGTACAAAATATCACAACGATGAAAATTTGAGTGCAATACATGTCTTTGTACATTTGTTACAGGCTTTTGTGTCGTCTTTAATAATGAAGTTGCAACTGTTACAACAACAAGTTAACAGTTCCATAGAAGAAACAAGCCAAGCAGTTTCATCTGGTCTTCCAAAAGTACTTCGTGATACCTATATCCTACAGCAAGAAGCTCAGTGCCTTCAAGAAAAAATGATAGTAGTGCAAGCCGAAATAACTAATGTAATTATAATACATTATTGAAGTATAGTCTTCACTTCTGATTATCACAGCAATGCTCTCATAAAAATTATAAAATTCAAAACAGCTAGATAAGGGATCAGCCTCATCAATTGCAACATTGGAAAGAATTGATAAAATCAAAACTAAACTTCAACTGGCAAAGCAGAGTTTACACGAAGCAGATAACTGGACTGTTGTAGCGAATGAAGTTGAGGAAGTTCTGGAATCTGGCGATGTAGAAAGTATCGCTAGCAAGTTATTCAGTATGCAAAAATCATTGTCGATGTTAGCAAACGTAGCAGATTACGAAGATAAAAAAATGCAATTAGAAGGACTGAAAAATCGATTGGAAGCTATTGCGAGTCCTCGACTAGTGAAAGCTTTTACCGCTGAAAACACAGGTTTGTCTTCAAATAATATATTAAACCACTGAAGTTAACAATTTTTTATATCTTCAGAACAGTCAAAAATTTATGTCAGCATATTCAGCAAAATGGATCGTTTGCCTCAACTGCTTAAATATTATCACAATTGTTTAAAAGTATCTCTTGCACAAGAATGGAGAACGATCATAGAATATGCTCAAGACGAAAATGTTACACATTGGTTACGAGTGTATTACGATAAATTATTATCGAAATGGGAAGATCAGGTAATTTTAAAAAATGTTGCAAAGAAATCATAATTTTAATTCTTTTTTCTTGCAGATTAAATGGTGCAATCAAGTTTTTCCAAATTCTGCACTCGATACTCTTATCGATGTATATTCTGATTTGTTACGCAACTTAGATCCAGGGATTTTAGAATGCATCGAAGCAGCATTAAAGCAACAATCGAATACAATGCAATTATCGTTTCTTATGGAGTTGAAACAAATAACGAAGAACTTTGCTACAAATTTAAACAATGCGATAGAAACATATTCTCAAGGAAAACTTCCAAAAACAAAACTTTTACCATTCTTGCAGGCAATCTACATTCCTTATGTTCCATACATTACAAAGTACAGCATATACGAAACATCACAATTAGGACAGCAACTGAATTCTTTGGAGTGTTCACATGATGATTTAAGTGATACTATTAATTCCTTAACTCTTAGTATCTCGAAAGCTATTGATTTTGCAAACGAAGCTAATAAACGGTGCAAAGTATTTACAGAAGGTTGCGGTTATCCAGCATTACTAAAAGCTTTAAACGTAAGTTATTTTTGATTCAGGATTTTTTTATTTAAACTATTAATGTAATGTTTTTGCAGAGTTATTTCAATAATTATTTGGAAAAATACAAAAGTGGAATGCGATATTTAGAATTGAGAAAAGTGAAACACGAAGATTGGAATTTATTCCAAATGTGTTTGACATTCATGCAAAGTATAGGTGAATTATTAAACCATGTTGAACAATTTGAAAAAACTTTGGTCACTGACATCCAGGAAGTAAATAACAAGTTGCAAACTGATAAAAATGTATTTGGACAGTACAAAACATTACTTTTAACAGCTGCAGGTCGAACTGATTTTGATAATCTCATTACAAACATTCAAAAAGGTAAGTTTGAAAATTTTTGTATATTTTGATAATTAATCTCATGTATTTTTAGGCGAGAAAACTATTTTGGATCCAACTCTAAAAGCAATTCATAAATTGTGTACAGACTTACATCAAACTACTTACAATGTTATATATGCTCCGATTTTAACACAATTATTGTCGGTGAAGAAAGCTCCGGCTTGGTCTTCCGAAACTAAATTGTCAAATATTAGTGCAGATTTACCAGATTATAGTTTCGCTCCACAGGAATATATTACACAGGTGGGACAATATTTAATGACGTTACCTCAACATTTGGAACCGTTTTTATTGAGGGACAATCCTAGTCTGACGCATGCTTTAAAAGCTGCTGATCCTCAGTATAGTCAAGATTCCAGCGAGTCTGGATTTACTAATATTTTGCTGGGAATTATTGCTAAGGAAACTTGCCAGATGTTTCAAGATCAAACTTTTGGAATTTATGAACTGAATTCTGCTGCTTGCAAACAACTCGCTACTGATATTGGTAAGTTTTTTAATGATAAATTTATTTGTATCAATGTTATCTTCTTTTAAGGACTCGTTTAATATTGTTGGTGTTTTATTCTATTCTGGAAATACTTCTGGAACTTTTAAAGGAATAATTAATAAATAAAAATAAATACTAAATAAATAAAAATACTTTTGGAAATATTTAAGGAATGATTCTTAGTTTGATATGCAATTTATTTTGTATGTTTTTGTTAAATAATTAACCTTTAAAGTTCTTTGTATTTTTCGGAATGGAATAAAACCAGACCCAATAATTGATTACTATTTAGATTTAAGTTTTATGAAATAAATAATTAATAAGGTGTATTTAGTATATTCAATTACGTTAGTAAGTTCTGTTGCGCAATTTCGTACGTAGTTTAAATTTATTTATTTACTTAATGACCGGAGAAATGTTAATCTTGATTTTTTTAATCGACTAAAGTACAAAAATGACTATTATCGAAGTGATTAATCTATTTTTTGTAACAGCAAACGAAAATTCATTGAAATTCATTGAGTGATTTTGAATGAAACTCAATAGATTTAAATTGGTTTTATTAATCACTAAATATCAATAGAAAACTATTCAACAGAGATGTAATCAATGATTTTCTATTGTTTTAAAATCATTGATTTCAGTATGTGCTTATTATATTATTGAAATTCATTCAATTTCATTGCCTTTCGCATTTTTTAATGATTTTGTATTAATAAAACGTTGTACATTCTATATATTAATTTTTCTAATTATTTATTATTACATTTTGGTACATCTTGTTACATAAGAAGGAAATATTACTAACACTTAAATTGTAATAATTTTCTAGTACCATGGTGTTTTTTAAGGTATAAATATGGCAGAATACCTGAAAAAGTTGGAATAATTTATATTTATTAATTAAAATCTTTTAGAGTAGATTACACTATTTTAAGAGGGTACAATTAAGTAGTAATAACAACTAAAAAAATGTAAATTAAAAAGTTCTGACTCATTTTTTTTTAATTCACGTTTCATAAAGGCAATTCTAACCATTGTTTACTATCTTCTAAAAAGAATAAAATACAATTAAAAAGAATTGGACGAGAATTTTCTGCAATACATGATTTTTAGATATTGGAGAAAATTCTGGGTCAATTCTCGACAAATTTCTTTGGTTTTTGTTAAGAGAGCATAAAAAATTGTTAGTATTGCCTTTATGAAACTAAAATTTTGAAAATTCGGTTCAGTAATTTTTAATTTCGATTTTTTCATTCCTACTTTCTTCTAAATTGATTTAAAAATTTCAAAAATTTGGGTGAACATAAAAACACAATAAAGAAATGAAATTAAAAAAACAAATTTTTTATTCCAACACCATTGACTTCCGCGTCAAAAGTTACTCAAGAACGAATTTCTTTGACCCATTAAAATTCTCTAAATTAATTTAAACATTCAAAAAAAGTTTGGTGGACAAAAAAAACGTATTTTCGAAATAATTACATATGGATTTTAAAAAATTCCATTTCTTTTCGAGGAAAAAATTGTTTTAGGTAAACAAATTTTTTTACAATTTTTATTATACTATCTTTGAATTGCTCGTCAAAAATTACTAAAGAACCAACTTTTTGGTGTCTTTTGAACGATTGTTTCATTTAAATATTTTATTTTCATTCAAAATCATTTACTCCCAATCTTGTTAATTGGTAATAACCGATTCGATTTCATTTCAGTTACATTTTCATCTATTTTTTTTTTCGATTCAAAATCATTAAATTTGTTGTCCTGTAATAATTAACTATCTATTCAAATTTATTTGCGGCAAATATAACTATTTTTCCATTGAAATTCATTCAAATTGCAATTCTACTATTCGCACTTTTCAATTAAAATTCATTCAACGAAAGCATTTCTTCATTCCACTATTTTCCCACTCAAAATCAATAAATCGAACTTTTTATGAACTATTAACTATTCAAAATCATTGAAACACATTTTCTCATTTAAATTCATTGCAGAAGCTAAGAAAATGAATTCAGAAATGATGCAGTGAATAAATTTCAATGGATCTTCAATGAATTTTCGTTTACTGGGAAACCAACAACTGTAAAAGAATAGAACAAACAAATTTTCAATCTGGAATCTGTCCATTTTCGAATTGAAATTATTTTATTTTAATTTTATATAATTCGTTTTAATTCCATTAATACGATACAATGCGGCATTTTAGAATACAAGGACTTCCATTTAATTCGAATCAATTCGAAAATGAAATTGACTCATTTAACTAATAATATTAATTTGCCGCACAACGTCCGAATAAATTTCACTAAAGCCATAATTGAAGCTGATAATTAATTTCAATATTTCGTAAAAATTTTAACGTGGTTCGATTTGATCCAATATGGCCGGTCGTATTTACTTAAAGCCATAATAATTCTTTTCAATACCTCGTCTAAGTTTCGACGCGTTTCAGTTCGATCCTATACGTTCGGACGAATTTCGATAAATCAGCGATAATTCTTTTGAATACTTCATAAAAATTCCAACGCGTTTCAATTCGACACTATACTTTCTGACGAATTTCAATAAAGCAAGGATAATTCTTTTCAATACTTCGTCAAAATTTTGGTCGGATTCCATTGGGTGCAAAAGTACTAGAAAGAGTTCTATCCTAGAGTAAAATCTATTATCTAAAGGACGGGGTTCTAATTCTATTATTTTTTCGTCCATTGATTTGTAACACTACAGCAGTATATTAATTTAACTGTGTTAGTTTAATGTAGTATTATTGTGGTAAATATAATGCAGATTTCAAACGGAAATGAAAAGTGAATCTAAAAATGAACATTGTAATGAAGCCTCTGTACACTTGAAATCATAATGTTACAATGATATTAGTGAATAATATATATGGAAGTCAGTACAGGATAGTGGAATCTATATCCATTTCCCAAAAATGCATTTCCATATTATTTATAACTGCATTCGCCAATTAGTGTTAGACGAGCGAATTAAATTTTTAAGATGTAGTTAATAAATAGTATTCGTTTTTAAATAATTACTTTATTTTTTAAATTTACACTAATATTTATGAATTTGCGATCTACATGATTATTAATAATATTATTACTAAAATTGTCAATAAATTGATCAGTCTGATAAATAATTAATTTACTTGGACCATGCAATTTGTAGATAATTTTAAATGTGACGACACGACACAATAATGTATCCACACATCTATTTTTTTTTGTTTAAGTATTATCAAACAATGGAATAACACTTCGATGCACTTTTTATAAACCAAACAATGTATATATTATATCTAGAAAATACTCCCTGTTCCAACTATTCGTTATTTTTACTTTACTTCACAACAATAGTTGTAGTACCTCGGGCGACCGAGGTTCGATTCTCGGTTGGAACAGTTTTTTTTATTTATTTACTATAGGATTACAAAGAATTGAAACGTATTCAATACGAAAATGGACAGATTCCGGATTCAATTCTTTTTCAGTTGTTGGGAAGTTACTTTAGAAATAATTAATCAAAGTGGAGTTTTATATCACATTTTTTGTAAATTTTGTAATAAGGTTTATATTCTGGACACACGGAGAGGTTATTTAACTTTAAAAATACTCAGGTTTAACAAAATATCAAATTACATCGTACAATTTCAATTATTCGAATGTCAAAATTCTAGCGTGCGAATCTAATAAATTAAAAAGAAAACACGTAGACTTTTATCAAGCAAAATAATGAACCAGTAAATATTAGGTTTGAAAACTCTTTTTTACCAAAAGATTATTTTCCTTTGACAGAACTTAAAAAATAGTTTGAAAGTAAACTGTATTTTAGATTTGAAAACTATAATTTTGAAAGAAGTGTATATAAATATAGAAATACTAAATAATTAAGCATAAACACTTCTTTAAAGCACCCAGTGAATTATTATATGTAGAACGGTTAGTCTTTAAGTATAAACTAACTACTTTGTCAAGATCCGCTAATGGCTGGATAAAAAACTTTTAATGGGTTACCGAGTAGGTTAAGTTTATTGCCAAGGAATAATAAATAAAAAATACATAATAGTGATTAAAAAACTGTCTAAATCATAAAAAAAATCAAAATTTAAAATATTACAAGCTCAATCAATGTTATAACTAAATTATTTAGTTTCAACGTAAGATGTTCTGGTTCATTCAAGTATTTTATTGATAAAAGTGTACATTTTTTAAATGTTTAAATTAGATATGATTTATTTATTATTTTAACGGGTGGAATCGACCGTTTACAAAGTTTTTTTCATAAATTTTCACTTGTAATATTAGCGAGAGTTGCAGATCGTCTCAAGAGATGGCGCCATACTTCACATTTGTATATGAAATGTAGGAATGCAGAACCCTACACCAAGTACACTGAAAAAATTTCGGGCGAGCTACTCCTCCAAAGTCGGGAGCAAACAATAAAAACATAATTCAGTTAATAAAATACGATCAAACATAAAAAAAAAAGAATATTTTATGTTAATTTTGTTTCGGGTCATCATTGAAAATGTTCATGTAACATTTGAAGACGCTAAAATCATCTAAAAGCTTTAAAAATTAATTCGTATGGTTTTTAAAATTTTGTATAAATTATTTTTGGTAAACCTTCGGAAAACGGGCATCCTCGTTAAAAAAAAATTGTGTTACACTATTTCGATGTATTTTTGCCTCCTGACAGCGAATATGATGATAAAATTTGGCGCTCTTTTGAATCTTGGCCGCTATTTTGATAAAACAGCCAAAAAACGAGATTTTTTTTAGTTTTTTGCATTTATCTCAAACAAATACACCTCTGACGAAAAAATGTTTCAAACAAAAATTGTAGAGCGGAAAATTCTCTACAAAAAAGGTTGTATACATTTGTTTCGTTATCCCAACGGTAAGGCTGCAAATGAGCGCCGAAAGTACCCATAATGGGTTTCTGCAAGGCTGCAAGGTATTGTGACTCCGGATATGTCGCGCTGATGGTAATGTAGAGGGTCAACTGTCTAGGTTGCAGCTTTGGCCACTCGGTGGCGCTGTGTGTAAATCTACGGGATGCTTTCGTGCTGGGGGGGCTCCGCCCCCCAGACCCCCCTTTTTTATACTGGACTAACCTCCAAATGCAGGTAGGAGGGTGAACCAAGGACATCATCAAAAAGCCGGGTTCACTTCCTACAACTTTCGTCTGATTTAATTTTTTGAAGGGAACCTACTTTATCAACGTATAACTTTCTGAAACACATTATACGCACTTTCGGCGCTCATTTGCAGCCTTACCGTTGGGATAACGAAACAAATGTATAGAACCTTTTTTGTAGAGAATTTTCCGCTCTATAATTTTTGTTTGAAACATTTTTTTTGTCAGAGTTGTATTTGTTTGAAATAAATGCAAAAAACTAAAAAAAAATCATGTTTTTCGGCAGTTTTTTCAAAATAGCGGCCAAGATTCAAAAGAGCGCCAAATTTTATCATCATATTCGTTGTCAGGAAGCAAAAATACATCGAAATAGTGTAACACAATTTTTTTACGAGGATGCCTGTTTTCCGAAGGTTTACCTTATTGTTTAAATCTTTTAAACTATTTTAAAGTCTAAAAATGTTACATCTATATTTGTAATTATGAAACGAAACAATATTGGCAGAAAAAATCTCTTTTTTAATATTTAATCATATTTTATTAACTGAATGTCGTTTGATCGACTGTGTTTGATCAAACAATACTTTCGAAACGTAAACAAACAACATGGCTCGTCTTACGAACAGGGAGCTGCTGCTTGAAAACGAAATCGAAAAATTGTTCACTGGACGGGGTTCGAACCTACGGCTTCGTAGTCCAGTGCGTTACTGCTTGTAATAATTTTCAAACAATTTCGATTTTGGAGAAATTAGTTGAGCTTATGAGATACACACTGAGCTTGAAGCATGTCTGAGTTCGACTAAAATGTCAACCATAACCATTTGTACAGACTGACTGGTACACTATTCGAGTTTAAAAAACCATGCTTACTTAAATCGTAACTGATCCCGTTTTTGAGAAATTCGGAAATCAACTCTGTACGTTGAAATTCAGCGTAGGTAAGATTTGATCATTTAAGTTATGTATTGTTTTAACATGGAAAATAGCTAAAATTCGTTGCCATGAGGGTTACGGTGTCGCTGAGTATGAATGTGATCTTTGATTTTCAAAATTCAAAATGGCGGATCTAACACGACCAACAGATATATGAAAAATAGCTTGATCGAGATAAAACTAAACACTCGGAGGTTTTTGGAGTTCCAGATTATGAATCTGACAACAAACTCGTCGGAATTACATTCAGGAAGTATGTTAAATTTTACTGCGTAATTAAATATATGTAACTGCATTTAACCCCTTCGTTGGCACAGAAAATTCTACAAAAAGTGCCCAGAATGGCAGGAATTTTTTTTTATCGCCATTTCGACTCCAACCCGTACTGAAGGGTTTTCGAGGTCGCTGATTACGAATTTGAACTCAAAATTTGCAAATTCAAAATGGCGAATCCAATATGGTGGCCGAAAATGAAAAAAATTACTTGATTGTGATGAAATTTGTTACTCGGGGGTATTCGAGGTTGCTGATTGCGAATGTGAATCCGCCATCTTGAATTTTGAAATTTCAAGCTTGAATTCGTTATTAGCAACCCCGAAAACCCCTGAGTAACGAATTTCGTTACTATCGAGTAACTTTTTTCATTTGTTTTTCATTTTTGGCCGCCATATTGCATCCGCCATTTTGAATTTTTAAATTTTGACTTCAGATTCGGATTCAGCGACCCCAAAAACCCCCAAGTTAGACTTGGATTCCAAATCGGAGCAAGTTAAATACGCACTATTGCGTCAATGCCACACAGGGCACCTTCCAATTCCGCGCACTATTGCGTCAATGCCAACGAAAGGGTTAATTAAAATAATATAATAATTTACCACTCTCTGCTAATCCCAAAACCAACGACGTGGACGTGGCGGTAGTTTAGTACCATGTTTTTTATTTTTTTTTATATTTTTTTTTTTTTTACTTTTTCAATTTTATATAATATTTTTCTATTATCAGAATCATAATCTACAACCACAAAAATCCGCAGGTATCAAGTTTTTTCTTGCTCAAGTAACTTTTCACATTTTTGTCCACTATCTTACATCCACCATTTTGAATTTTGAAAATCTGAGATTAGATTCATATTCAGCGACCCCGAAACCCCTCTAGTAACAAATTTCACTTATTTTTCATGTGAAGAAAAATATTTAAAATGATTAAATCTACGTAAGCTGAATTTAAACGTACAGAATTGATTTCTGAATTTCTCAAAAAACGGGATCAGTTACGATTAAAGTAAACGTGGTTTTTTAAACTCGAATAGTATGCCAGCCATTCTGTACAAACGGTTTTGGTTGACATTTTAGTCGAGCTTAGACATGCTTCAAGCTCAGTGTGGATATCAGAAATTTATCATTTCTATCATATAGGTAGCTCTTAACTAAATATTCTGCAAATTCAAAGATAAGAGTCGTCGTGTATAAGAATAGTGAATCACATTTGCGACATTTATGGGACTAAAACTTGTAAAAAATCGCGACTAGCTTGGTCTGGCCGTATTGAGATTTGGTAGAAAGATAACTCATACAGTCTTGAAAAACATATCCAAATTTGGCGGAAATCGAAGATGGCCTTTTTGAGAAATTCCATTTTGAAACAAAAAAAACTTTTTTTAGTTATTCCCATTTATCTCGACGATTTTTAAAGCAATTCAAAATGTGGCAGAGCCAAGTTAAGGACGATGAAATTCTGCACATTTTAAACAAAATGTGGGACGAAATGGTGGCCATTTGAAAATAATATGAATTTTAAATCTTGAAATACCGCATTTTCGAACTAAAGTTTGGCAGACCGCCACAGAACCTTATAAGCATTTTTAGGTTAAAATAAAAACGTTTCCCATGAAATTTGGAGCAGAACACTATGCCAGAGTTACAAAAGAATCAAAGACATCGATTTTTTTTGCTGGGTGAACCCATTTGGAATGGGCCTTATATACAACGGGAATAAATTTTATAAACCAATAAGTATACGAAAATCTGTGTACGATTTAGTAAGATATAAGTCTGTTTCTTTCCCGCTCTTTCAGTTACAAATGCGAGTGTATACGGTATTATATGCGATACGTAAACGCACATAACCTCAAAGAAAAGATTACTTTAGATTATCAAATGATTTGAACTCAACACTAAAACAGAACATTACTTCGAGAATGATGAAATACGGAAAACGATATAATTAATTCTTCGATTAAATTGACAGAATTTAAAGCTATTATAAGCGGTAACAAATTAATTTTTAGAATGCGTTAAATACGGTATCGTATAAGATCGAATGAATTCAATTCTGGAATTACAGGTCGTATAAAATAGTATAAATTCGAATAAGAATCTCGGATAATCAATACGAAACTAGAAAGAAACGGAATGCAAAATATCGATTCCGTATATTTGTTGGTTTATTGGGAGATCCCATTTTCTGTTTACATATTATTATTTTGAATACTGAATATGCTCAGAAAAAAATCACTGTCCAATATCACGCCCACATCACGAATCTTATTCATTCGATTAATATAATTAGTGCCAACCAGGTAATTACCTTTAGTACCTTAGAAAAAGTCATAGAATTACATTTCAAAAGATTCAAGAATAGATAATTCTCTAAAGAACATGATCTACATCCTTCTGCGGAGCAACAGTCTAAAAGAGAACGAATGCAATTAAACAGCTTAATATCATCGGCATATATTAATAGTCTAGAAAATGAATATGAATAAATTTATTAAACGTTGGTAGCAGCATAACGCTGCGTTACCTCTAGGCTACATACATTTTCTTGCAAATATTTATTTATTTACAATCATAAGTTGATTTTTCACGAAATAAAATTAAGTTCTCGATTAACATTTAATAATGTAAAGTAATATTAATAATAACAATAAGTCCAACAAAAAATAAGTAATAAGTGGATGTGAAAATATGAGAATGATGAAGAAAAGAGTTAGTATAAGAAAGATAAAGTATTATACTTCCGTCGGATGAGTAATGTTTTAATGTAATTTATGATAGGATTTGTAGGTAGAATCTCTCATAATTGGTATTTTCAAAAGAATGAAAGCGTTCGTGAAGAAGGAACTTGAACCTTGTGTCATTTTCGGCGTTTTTTATTTCGGCAGGGAGTGTATTCCAGAGTCTGGATGCCTTAATTAAAAAATAATTTTGTAATTTGGCCGTTCTTGCATAAGGTACTATTAACGATTCTTACGTGACTCTGGTTGATCTTAGCTGAGATTCAAGTCTGAGATAGAATAAAGCAAATAAATAATCAGGATTCTTGTTCGAAAGAATAGTGTAGGTTAATGAGCATATGAAGTAAAGATGTCGATACTTGATGGAAAGCCATCATCGTGTCTCAGGTTAAAGATGAATCTGATACAAGAGTTAAGTCGTCTTTGGAACTTATTTCGCTTGGTTTTGGAAATATCGCAGTAGGCAAAATGTGAAAATTAAGCTCACATCCTTTATAAATAAAACAAACAATATAAGATCCAGATAGTGACCCTTGTGGAGCCCCAGAAGTAACCTCAATTGGATCAGATTCACAACTATTCACTGTTCACAAAGAGATACTCACAAGTAACACCACCATTAACTATACTTTTACACTGAAAATTACCCAATAAACGAGTTCGTGTGCAAACATTTTTAATACGATTTCATACGTTTTCATCCCGTTTCTTTCATCGTTATTTCGCGGTAAATCGCATGAAAACGTATGCAAGATGATGCAACGAGTTAAAACGCATCGAATCGAATGAAATTAGTGCATCTGCGCGGCGTATAATTTCGTACGGAAGCATTTAGGAATAAAAATTGAGGTTAGGTTTGCACATATTGAATTTTCATATTAAAACGCATGAAATTGAGCCAAGTTTTACCGGGTTTATACTTCGTCTTTTTTTTTTAATATTATTCGAGGTTCAGGTAATTAAAAAAGGATTGTGTTGGAACACATATATTTATTTTTTATTGCAATTTAACATTTTAAAAATGAACATTAAAGTAATATTTTCTTAATATAAAACATATCAATATCATAATCTAATTATCGGGATCATTCAAGGTGAGATTCATCTCGATAATGATCGTCAACGAATATATTATTTTCGAAGGGGCTAATTGTTTCGTCTATCTCGATCCTGGTAAAATCAACATTTATGTTTTCTTGTACATCTGCCTCGTCTTGCTCACTGTTTGAGAGCTCACCATCATCTCCTTTTCCTTCTGTTTCATCACCCGACATTTTTATTTTCTTAGACTTTTTTGTGCCTTCTACGTTTTTCCTCTTGCTTGTAATTGGTGCTTAAGAATGATAAAATTATACAAATCATTTAATGAGTGAACATGATGTGAATAACAGCTGAATTGTGAATAATAGGAACTGATGTTATCGAGGGTCAGTTCGTCGTTTTCACGCGTAGGCGCCACCAGCGATCTAACATGACTTCGTATTAAAACGAATGAACACTTCGTATAGGTAAACACGTATGCCTTCGAATGATTTCAATCAAAAATTTGCATTCGACAATTAGCCGTTTTCGTATGCGAACGGATGTACATAACCTCAATTTTAAAGAGTATTAATACTGCGCACATATTCGAATGTTTTCGAATGTAGAGCGAAATGAAATCGTATGAAATATCATTCGCTTTAAGCAACCCATCAAAGAACGTATCATTTCGAATGAAAAATTAATACCCGTGTTTCGAAAATATCGCATATTGACGCATATGATCGAATGTAACGTATGACATCGGATGCATTCAAAAGACGACAAATATTCGAAATATATTGTGCGTATGAAAACATTTGAAAACGACTAATTTCGTATTAAAATTTGATCAATTTAATTCGAAATTGGAAGCAAATCGAATGAAAGTCGAAATTTTTTCACTAGTCTTAAAGATATCGTAAATGGTCTATTTTACCCCCTGTGTTAATGTACTACACATCCAAATTTCAGAAAAATCGGCGTCTGTCACTTGAGTAGTTTTACTTGTCAGAATGTTAAAAATTAAATTTTGTACACACTGTAGAATTTAATTAATTTTTATAACAATGAGCACATCTCCACTTCCATGGCCTGATCGTAAGCTCGATCATATCTATATGGATATTATATTGGTGAAGTACCAATTTATTACACATAAACATATTTGTCTTGTACGGCGAACAAGACTAGTCATTTCTTACGTATTTTGGGTCGTTGAATCAGAATCCGTAGACAGAATTCACGAGTTGGTTCGTTTGTTCTGCATAACCCTAAACATTTTGTTTAAATGGTACATTTTGTGACATACGTGAAGAATGTAACTAATTTTGAAATTGTGACCGTAGATTATGACTTAGAAGTTTAGTTACAATTCACCTCGCCTGAGTTCGATTCGCCTGAAATTTGGTAATTGGGAGGTTTTCTGATCAACAATTTCAAATATAAAATCAGATTTTTTAAATTTGTAATAACGGATCCAATATGATGGATGTAATTATTTTAAATTCATTTAGGATTCGCTTGTAATGTAATACTTGTCGTTGCTTTAGGAATTAGACGCTGCTTTAGCAGAAATCAATATGTTGGATCTATTTATCAAATTTATAAACATGGTAAATAAATTTGACAAAGATTTACAAATTTGTTCTTGAGTTTATAAAATGACTGAACATACATTTTTTATGATATAATAGCATAATGTGAGCAATAAGGCAATTTATTGTAAGGGTTCTCTAATGATCCATTATAAAATTCTTAATCCTTCACTTGAAAAACTTTTGCGTGTCAAATTCGAATCTTTTCAATGTTAAAAAATTTTCTTCTTCCATATTGCATCCGCTATTTTAAATTTCAAAAGTCTGACAATATATTTACAATCAGAGAACCGAAAAACCTTTAATCACCAACAAATTGTAGGTTAATCGGATCAATTTTTAACATATCCGCCATTTTGGTCCGCCATATTGATCTGACATTTTGAATTTGAAGAGTGTATTCAATTGATTTGTAAATTTAACTTCTAAATCGTAAACCCTGCTCACAACTTCAAAATTACCTCATATTTTTCCAGCATGTCAGAAAATGTACTGAAAAGGTTTTTGAGGTTATGAAGAAAAACAAACCAACTTGTGAATTATGATCACGAATTCGGATTCAGCGACTCAAAATAAGTAATAAATGACTGATCTAGCCGGATAAAACAAATGTTTTTTTTTTGTTTTTTTTTTGGGGCTGTGTTATTATAGATAATATTTTTTTAGTTTTATTCTTGATTTATTCAATTTTCTTATGGGTAATGATAATAATCGTATAAAAAAGGAATTTGCCAACAGATAGAAGTATTTCGGAAAACAATTCAAAATGGCGCGCACAAAATAGTGATAACCGTGAATTTTTTATTCGTAATATCCTAGCTATGTTTAAAATAGCAAAACTCAATGAATTTTTATAAACCTTGGTAATCGAGCGTTTTTCAATTAGCCGATTACAAATCTCAAGTCAGTTTTTGAAAATAAAAAAAGGCCGTTTGATATGGCAAACAAAAATATTTACCTAAAGTTAATAGGATTCACCTGAAACTTATTATATAGGAATTTTCGGGGTCGTTGATGACCACATTGGATCCTCTGGTTTGAATATTTAAAAACTAATCCAGTTATCAGGAATCTCAAAACCAGTTCAACAAAACTATTAATCCCAGTTTCATAAAGACCAATTAATTTCTGCGATTTTTAACATATGAATAGAATATTACAAATAAAAATTCACTTCTATCGACATTTTGCGTGTGACATCTTGAATTTGTGGTTTCTAAAATACGTCTATCTGCTGGTACGAGTATATTCATTTTTTACACAATATATGTGACTTTTCGAGGTATGCTAATGCTACTACCCACAATAAAATTTGATAAATTAAAAATACAACTAAAAAAATTTGGTGCTTTTTTTAAAAAAACGTGTATACCTTTTTTATTTCAACATTAGAAAAATGTTGGCAGGTTCTTGACCATTAAGAAATGACTAGTGACCAATTTTTCTCGTGGAGTTGACACGGAGAGAAATTTTCAGCAGACACGGCCGGACAGAACACTGGAGAAATTACATGAATCTGAAAAGTCTGTCCGGTGGCGCTCCGGTCGTGTCGACGGTTCAGCGCTACTTGTACCGCATACGGTAGCAGTAACATAATCAACACTGCAAAAACTACTGCGTCAACAAAGCGTGTGTCACTGGACATTCCCTGTTGTGGTGAGTCATGCAGAGACTGCCGTGGGTGCCGAAAATTTCTCTCCGTGTAATTGCTAAAATATTGTATCAAACTTCAGGAAAAAACTTGTTCTTCATGGTTAAAACTCTTCACGGTCAGCAGATGCCTTGAAGATGTGTCTTACTTCTCATTTACCTTCGCACTTTTGCGATTATAAATTCGAGCGGGACTAATTAGTAATAAAAAAAAACGAGTTTTAGTTTAAGTACAAAAGATTTATTTAAGTACAAAAAACGTTCCCAACTATTATATTTATTATAGTAGAATAAAAAGAAAGTATTACTTAAGAAATAAAATATTGACCCCCTTTTCTCAAGTTTGAAACCATACAAGAAGGTGGGAATAAGTTCAAATTTAAATTCATACATTGTATTATATAGGATTGGAATGCGACCTTGTCACAATACAAAAAAATTTTGTTTAGTACAACATCAAAAAACTGACCTTTATTTTGTCTATTGACACCAGAAACGAGTCGATAAAAACAAATCTTTGCCCACCAGCCTTTGCTGTCACACCGGGGAGACTAATCACCCCATGTCGAGAAAAGGAACGCTCAAAGTGCCGCCATGCGATTTTTCGGCTTCCTATGTAGTAAAGTCACATCTCACAACTGTCTACTAATGAAAGATGTCAATATTTGTATGAATTTCAACGATTTTATACCTCTAATTTCACTTTTCCCGAGCCCGGGGTGACAAGTCACCCCCTGTAGCAGCTAAGGGTTAAGAATTACTACTTTCCTAACTTGAAATAAAAGTTTGAAATCATGCACTTGAAGAAGTTCAGTGAACGAATGTTCAAAGTTGGCTGACCATTCTATATTTAAAAAATAGGAAATTTGATCTTTAGAACTTAGAGAATGCTTCAATTTATCGCATATTATTGTTGAAGTAGTAAAGGCCGTCCTAGCTACTTGTAACATTAGTGATTCATCCGATAATCACCAGAAAACAGTTCACTGAACGTTCGCAACTTCAGGCACATTTCAAATGAAATCAAACTGCAGACAAAGTGTGATACAGTAATATTATCAATAAGTCTCGATAACCATGGGAGAACTTGATGACTATCAGACAAATTTTTAGATACCTCAATTACATTGTACAAAATCACGTTTAAGGGTTTTTGAAAACGATCAGTAGAACCAGCAATGTTATTTTCAAACGTAGCAATTTCAAATCGGTAATCTCGTCCCTGCGCTGGTTACGAACGAGATTTATTAAAGATGTGTTTGCAGACACTCTATTATCAATTAGATTCATCCTGGGGCGCATTTCACTGATACCAGATTTCATGTCGTTAGTGGCTTCCTTCACCTGTGAATTTTTTTTTCTTTTGCTTTCGAACCATACTTAAATTTCTAACGTTAATTTATCAATTAATTTGTCGATATGAGCTTTAAATACTGTGGACAAACCTCACCTGAAGGACCAACAAGTTTCACAAAAATGTCAAAGAAAACTAATGATAACATCTTATTTTGTGTATTTCCTACTTAAAAAATCACTTTTGATTAAGACCATACTTGCGTTCTTTGAACTCGCGTTCTCAAAATAATCCTCGTTTAGTATACGATGAAGAGTCCCTGGTAGATAGAATACGTGGTGCAATTGTCTATATGGGTATATAAAAAGTAGCCGACACCGGCTAGCGACGCAAGCGACAATTAAGATTCAAGATCTATCATTTGTTTTTATCAACGAGCCTACCGAAACCAGTATTACTAAATTAAACTCAAATTCGTATAATTTTAGAGATTATATAATAACAATAAATATCTTTACAATTTTATTAATCAAATAATGTTTACCACTTTTGCAGTACTATTTTATTAGACTAAGAAGTATTGGGAAGTTGAAATTTAATTTGTTCGTATCAAATTTCAACATTGCATAAATGTATGAAAATTATTTAAAATTAATTTTGGATTATTTCGAGAATGCGAACCCCTATGATTTTATTCGAAAGTGATTTGAAAAATAGGACATACATAAAATAAGATGTCATCATTAGCTTTCTTTGGCATTTTTGTGTAACTTATCGATTCTTCAGAACAGGTGTGCGGAAGAAACATATAATTGTGATGCTAATCTACCGCAACACTTGGACAAATAACCTCAGCTTCAAAACTTCTTTTATGACAAGACTTCAAGAATATCGTACCACAGGCACACCAAACTCCTTTGCCATGATTTATGTTGGCTTTAGTAGGGCATAAAAAAGCATTTTTCGAATCGGAGGGCGTAAAGTGACCATTATACGCCTCCTTCTGGGGGCGTGAAATACCCATTTTACTCCCTCAGGCGTGAAATAAAAAATGTCTGAAAGTGGACGATTTATTGAAAAAAAGCCGATAAATACGATTTCTTATAATTTTTACATTAGAATACATTATGATAATGGTGGGAGACAATAGAAATAGACAATTGTAAATTCAAATAAACGCGCAGTATTGGGGCATTACACGAATTTTCCACTATAAATATAAACTAACATTACTGATTGAAAAATAAACACGCTAGTCAGTGTTGCGAGTGGCAGTGATACGTAAACATCTTTAATTTGTGTGATAGAATGAATTGTCATTGTACTCCCCCTAAATCGAAAAATATTGTTTGCACCACGGGCGTAAAACGACCATTTCACGCCCTTGGTGCAAAAAGTACTGTTTCATTATCATCTTCATTAAAGGACATATGCACTTTCGTCGCCCAGTATCACTCTCGCCTGTCAAGCTGGCAGAGCAAGGTCACTCAAAACGAAAAATAATAGTACCAAAATGTCTTGCTTTTTATGTGTTAATTATGTGCTCTAATTAAAAATGTAGTGCTCTTATAGTTTTTCCAAGAATGGTAATTTTATGGTGCACCTCCAAATTGACATAAGCCAGCAGAGCAACTTTCAAAAATCAACGAAGAACAATTCCGAGATAAACGGGATTAGGTATACAAAGCGAATAATCGCTACATCAAACCTTATCGCAAAAACCACCCTTAAAAATTAATTTAAACCACGAAAAAGGGCAAAATATTGAATAAGTGCGCAATCGAAATAGATCAATATTTCAGTGTTAGAAAGTATCCTTAATCAATGTGCTAATGGACGAAACTAAACCAGAATTTTATACTCCAACCCTTAGTTGAAAAAAACCATCCTTACGAGGGAAAAAATCAATAAGAACAGAACCGGAGCTGCACAAAAATAGTTCCTTCATCAGAGAGTATACAGGTTTTTGGGCTACGACCACCCTTATTTAAAGAACTACATTAATTACTAAAGCGAAACACAACAAATTATTTTATAAATCAGGGAGTATAATTGATGTCTTCCATAAAGAATAACACTAATACCGAATTTTGTACTTCAACCCTTAGCTGAAAAAACCACCCTTACAAGATGAACCAAACTAATTTCGATAAATAAGGGCCCCAAAATTATTTTATTCATAAGAAAGTATCCTTCATTTGTGTATTAACGAATGGGACGCATACCTAATTTTGTTTTCCATCCCTTCGATGAAAAATCCACCCTTACAAGTTGAACGAAATTAATTTCGATAGATAAACAACACAAAATTTTTTTATAGATCAGAGATGTGATGTCCCTTGATGTGAGCCCTAACTTCATTCATTAAAATACCCAAATAAAGGATATTTTTTTACGTACAAAATAATTTTGTGCTACGCAGCTTGTAAAACTTATTGACATTTTTTTGTAGGGGGAGTTTTTATTCAAGTAAGGGTTGGAGCACAAAATTCGGCTATTATTCTTTATAGAAGACATTAAGAATACTCTCTAATCTATAAAATAATGTTAAGTTGTTTCGTATAATAAATAATGTACAGTAGTCCTTCCCTTATTCTAATTTGTCCAGTCAGGCAAGATGGCGGCCTTCTTCCCTTATTCTAATTTTCCCCTCTCCTCCACTACTTAGATTTGTAGTCTCACTTTTGCCTCTTTTTCTTTTGTTGGGCATGCGCCGTTATTTGTATTTAGAAAATCCACACGTCAACACACGTAAGTGGGGAGAACACGTGAGGGGAAATATTAGAATAGGAGAAGAGAAAAAATTAGAATAAGGGAAATTAGAATAAGGAAAGGAGTACTGTAGATCTTTCTATAAGGGTAGTTTTTTTTCAAATAAGGATACTTGTAGCCTAAAAATTTGTATTTTTCTTATTCGTTAGCATTTACGTATATGATACTCTGTGATGAAGGAAATATTTTTGTGCCGCTCCGGTTCTGCTCTTTTTCAATTTTTTCCCTCATAAGGGTGGTTTTTTAAACTAAGGGTTGGAGTATAAAATTCGGGTTTAGTTTCGTTCATTAGCACATTAATTAAGGATACTTTCTAAAAAAAATATATATATTTTATCTATTTCGATTGCACACTTATTCAATATTTAAATTCATTGTTAAGGGTGGATTTTTCGATAAGGGTTGATGTACCGATTATTCCCTTCGTATAGTTGAAAAGCACTTAAAAAGCACATAATTATAGACTTCCATTCACCACTTCCGTTTTCCTCGGAATAGTCCTTCATTGTTTTTTGAAGGTTGCTCTGGTGGCTTTGTCAAGCTGGCAGTGCACCATAAAATTACTATTCTTGGGAAAAATATAAAAGCACGAAATTTGTAATTAGAGCACATAATGCGCACATAAAAAGCACAAAATTTTGGTTCTATTATTTTCCATTTTGGGCGACTTGGCTATGCAAGCTTCGTGGACATGTATCACACGAAATTGGCGCCGCAATCTAATTTTGATTATTCAAACACAAAATTCGATCAATCAATTAACAAATTTCTCTAGGCTCACACTCAAGATCCCAACGCAAATATCGCAATACAATACCCCCAAATCCCTAATAACTCCACTCCTGATGGTAAGCTCCGGCCTCAAGGCGCCCCGATCATAATCAAAGACATCACAATTAGTGTCCCTAGCAGCCATCGGCCAACTTCAACAGTTTTGCGCAGCTTTCTCTCAGAAACCTTGAAATTCTTCTTCACCTAAAACCGATACACAGACCTAGAATGACAACGCTTATTCATCCGTCCCGCGCTTACGACCTTCCAGGTAAATCCATCCAAAGCGAATGCATGAACAAACCCGAACTTCTATCACGATCTTCACCAAGGACAATTGATTCCTTTGTCATGAGGAAACATCGCAGCAATTTAAGATTTCAAACCAAAAGACCAACAGCACGAACACCATTAACCCTTTTTTGCCCAAAATGAGAGAAGTAATATGTCAACATTTCTGTAGTAGAAAGAATTCTTTTTAAGTTTTTGGAAAACACATTTTCGACTATTTGGAAGTATGTTCTATAAATCCCCGTCGAGAAAAGGGCTAAAAAACTACTATTTCTGCAAAAATTTTGCCAAATAAAAAAAAATGCCATGTTTTTAGGGTCGATTTTTTTTCTTTTTTACAATTTTCTCCATCAAAATGGATTATAATCAATGAAATGCATGTATAAAAAGTGATCACGATTGTTGAACATAAATAATATACTATTAGAATATTTTTTATAAGCAATGGCCGATTCAAAATGGCCGCGGAACGAAGCACGTTTTTTCAAAATTATTAATTCTTTGAAACAGAGATCGTAGAAAGTTTTTTTATTGCGTTTTATATTGATGATATAAATATTGACTGGTTATGGACGAAAATTATAATAATTTTGAGTTGATAAATTCAAAATAATGGCGATTTTGAATCGGCCATTGCTTCTACAAAATATTCTATTAGTATATTATTTATGTTCAACATTCGGTATCACTTTTAATATATGGGCATTATTCTAGAACTTTTAAACTTTGAGGTTGAAGAAAATTTCAATTTTTTTTAGGCACATTCATGAAATTAATTTTATTGGCTTTAAAATTGATCAAATGACAGGAAAAACCTTGCGTGACTCATTTATACACAATGTATTTTTTTTTAATGTAACATGTTACGTTACTCGTAAAATTAGTTTTTAGTTTTGTAACGTTTAATATAACATAACAAATTCAGTTCTTTCGCTTATGGCCTAATTTTTAGAAGCTAGTATATAAAATTAAACGTCTAGTTAATAGTTATTCAAATTTAAAATAATGGATTAAATATGGCGGACTATTTTTACAAAATTTCTTGGATTTTTATAAAATTTGATATGTTAGGGTTTTTGAGGCCACTGATCAAATCCAAAGTCAGTTTTCATTAAAATTTGAAATCCAAATACATGATTTAACATTAAGGATACCAAAAATTAAAACGATTTGTAAAGAATAATCATTTTATTATTGTCAAAAATTGTGTTTTTTGTTGTATTAAAAAAACACAAAATTTATAAATACTTTAATAACATAGGAGAAAAGATCACAATTATTCCAAAGTACTTAGAAGCTAAATTGTAGATGTGCCACTAAATAATTTGATTTTTCAAAGTGAGTTTCGCTTGGAAATTTAAAGTTTGACGTGGTCGCATTTTTTATGTATAGGTGGCACACATTCGGGCAAAGGCTCAAATTACTTCTTATCATATAGGTAATGTACCCCTGTTGTGTGGTTTCTTAAAAACCAATGTGAAAAAAATTATCTAAGGTTGTTTGCTAAATTGTCAACTATAAAAAAAAGTTATCTCGCAAGTTTTAAGGTATATAATTTTATTCCTCAGTGAGGCACATCATTAAGTTAAGGATTTTTCATTTGTTTACATCCCCAAATACTTCCACAAAAAACCACAGACCATAAAAAAAATGGTGCAAAAAGTTTCAGTGTTAAAACTGAAAAAATGTAATGAGTGTCGCGCACCAAAAATAGGCAAATTCACTGCTTTTATTTACTCTCATTGTTTTCTACATATCGGTAATTAGTAATAAACGCTTATTACACGTAAAAAGAAAAAAAAATTGTTGATCTGTAGTGTTGCAAAGTTATATTTAAAATTTTTAAGGTATCATAATGAGCGACAACATAAAGTTTAAAAGTTCTAGAACGATGCCCATATGCTTTTCATTCATTAAAATCCGTTTCATTGGAGAAAATCGTGACAAATAAAAAAAAAAGATTTAAAAAACATGGCATTTTTGTTATTTTGTAAAATTTTTGCAGAAATAGTCGTTTTTTGGCCATTTTCTCGACGGAAATCAATAGAGCACACTTGGGAATAGTTGGAAATATATTTTCCAACATTTTTTTAAAATTCTTTCTACTGTAGAAACTGAGCTGATGTTAACGTACTTGCTTCTCTCATTTTGGGCAAAAACGGTTAAACCAAGAAGTCATATTTCAGAAATCAAATCACAAAAAAGACGGCACGCTTGCGAATACGCCATATTGCTATTCACGGGTCTTATATAGTCTAAGGCCCCTGTAAGTCTGCAACCGACTTCACACATACGTATCCACATTTGTGTCTTCAACGGCGCTCGGAAAACTACAGAAATACCCATGCCGAAGTACCGGATTTAAACAAAATATATAAAATCAGTACGAGATAGCCAGATGTAAAATTTACTGAAACTCCAGCCAAAATTTGTTTAAATTATTATTTATGAAAAATGATATTCTTGACAATATACGATCATTTCTATGATATTATGTTTCAACAAACAACTGTAGGGAGCATGGAAACCTATGAAAATGGAATGTAGTACTGTGTGCACATTGTTTTTTTATTTAAACTCTATACTCTAACATTTGGAAAGTTATTGCCATTCATTTGAAAATCATGTTTTGTTAATCGGATCTAGTGAATTACAAAACCAGTTAAAAAAACATATACCCTACACTGAGAAAAAAATCCATAGTTAAATTGACTATATCACGTAGTCGGAAAAATATAGTTAAAACTACTATTAAAAAATAGTTAAATTTACCATTTTCATAATCGATTTCACTGTAATTTTGTTACACCAACTACCTCCTCATAGTTAAAAATTCAGCTATGTAGAATGATTTAAATAAATATGACGAATATAGTTAAAATAACTATAATCTAATGTATCATAGTAAAGACTGCTGCACCTCGTGTGTATTTTGATGCCGCCAGGTGGCGACGCGGCGTTCGCAGCTTTTTTTCTTCGAGCCCGTGGCTCCCGTTATTGAAGTGGATTTTCATTTGGTCATAAGAAGTACCGTCGGGCGTCAAGATATGATAATACATAATGCATGTCGTATACACACGTATATATATGCGACATCGTTTACGGCACAAAAAACATTTAGGGAATGATGTTGCAATTGTCCAATGTAAATTCTATTTTGCCATAAAGATAACGGAAATAGTGAAAAAAATTCAGCCAGCACCATCTTTTTTAGCACGAAAATTCAATTCGGAAACACTGGTAGCATTTCATTCGCTGAAAAAAAAATTGGAATTTGCATAATTGGAAATTGGCGACTTTTAACTTGCAACGGCAATGATGGATGGTAATTGCATTGTCATTTAAACATTTCCACGAGCAGAAATATTTTCAAGCGTTCTTTCTCAAAATCCTTTCGATTTCAAGAGCAGCGACCCTCTTTTGAGCAACATTTTTCAATGAAATTGTTCAATTAACATGTCAAATTTCTTATGTTGATTATATGAAAAGCGTGAAGAAACCAAAAATAGGAAAAATTCGGGAAAATAACGTGAAAGTTGGAAGAACATCTGGCATACCGAGCTATAGATACCACGATGTTATCTTGGGACCATTCGATTGCTGGTTGAATGATCTACCAATTAAGCTGTCTCCGCACATCCCTCCGTGCCTTAATTTTTAATTAAACAAACATTCCGTACCTTTTTTTATGTTTCATCTACATATATGTATATGACTCTTTCGCGTCCAAAGTGCATTCAAAAACAAACGAAATTTTGCATACATTTTCGGTTTCTTCCTATTTTTCATGTAATTAACATCATACATTTGCTTTCTGAGATTTTCATTGAAAAATGTTTTTAAAGGAGATTCCACTGTTCTTGAAATCGAAAGTATTTTGAAAGTGGACGCTTGGAAACATTTTATCCGTGTTGAAATGCTTTAACGACAATGTAATTGGCATCGGTTACTATTGCAGGATAAAAATCGACAATTTCGAATTATTAATTATTATTAATGTTTAATATAATTAATGCAATCCTGCATAAAAATTCCACTTGTATTTAAATTCTTAACTTGTCATTATTTGCTTCGGAGATACTGATACTAAACATTTCATACTAAAGATACAAATAGCTCCTAAACCAACTCACGGGATATAACGAATAGTCCTTACAGTCGTACATAATAATGCCTTCTGCATTATGATGATTTATGTTAACTATGTTAATATAACTGAGAGATTAATAAATATGGGATACTATCTAATAAGATCATGCTTATTATTCACTGCGTAAATATATACATTTTATGTGGTACATTTTTCTAAAATATTTAAAATTTTAAATACCAATACAGTTTATTATATGAGGTCCAAAAAATTTGCTATGGCTATTTACCTTTTTGACGAAAATCAGAAACTATAACAGAATGCCACCACGTGTGTTCTGCTGGAGTGTCCTCAATTTTTTTGGTCGTTGAGTATTGAAATATTCATTGTACTAAATTTACCCGCATTACAGTAACTTTTTTATTTCGTGTCTCAATTGCGACCAAACTCCGTTCCGGTTCGCAAATCGATGACGAATAAGACCTTCGTGAATCATCTGGTACCAGTTCTTCATACTACCAAATTTTCGATTCGAAACCCATAGATACTCAATCAGTGGACAATATTTAATTTGGATTTTCATAGCGCTATATTACTGCTTTAAAAATGCAGCAAGTAAACTCGTAAATGAAAAAACCTTAATACATTTTTTCATGTACCGTTTTTAGACACCTATAAAATAAGCAGCGATCGATTTTTTTTTCTTCGTCATTTTTAAATGAAAAGTAGACGTCATATTTAAACAATAATATAATTAATTGTGGGATGTTTAGTTATTAATAGTAGTATACTGCATATTTTTAAAAAGTTATAGGACCTAGTTTAAATATCTCCAAAGGGAAGAGCTTCGAACTGTTACTTCAAGCATGTTAATTAGTTTCCAAAATGGACTCCTAATAATTGATCCTCATACGTATTTATATAAAATGGAAAAAGTTTGTGTTTATGTGCGTTTTGGTATACAATTTTAACACAATACGTAGGAATTAAACTTTTTTTTCAGTTTTTCAAACTATTATGCCAAATTCTAGCGACAAATTCAGAGAAGGAATATTTGAATTTTCAAATTACTGTATTTCAAACTTCAACGATGTTGTATTTTTAACTCAAATTTGCGAACTTGAAATATAAGAAAGTATCAACTTTCATAAAAAACATATTATTCTCAATTTTCCAAATTTCATCATTCTTAACGCTCGTTTGCAACGAAGTAAAAAGTATACCGAAATATTTAACTGTTACTACTGCTTATCTCACCGAATGTAATGGGAAATGAAACGACTACATAATGAAATATGCATTGGACATTTTTCTGGTTTAAATTTTAAGAATTCTAGGAAAATGCAAACACATTTTGAAAACAAGTCGAAATGCGTAAGGAGGTTCATTTTTGAACTAAGAAGTCCGCACCTGGCACTCGACCCAAGTTTACCTTTTCCGTCATTATCTACTTACAATTTAAGTTTTAAATTAGGGAGTAACGATTTTGTTTTTACAACCCTATTTTGTGCTATTTGACATTTCCTGTTTCTATTCACGCCTTTTGCAGGTAAAAATGGTATTCATATTCTGAAAACTACGTTTAATGAATATATCTGTGTAGAAAACTTTCCAATTTTCAAACACAGTCCAAACAGCGGCCGGTAGGTTGGCGCCGGTCTCTTCGTTTAGTACATATTGAATATACGAAAAGCACCTTATGCCGGAGAACAATATACTTTTCGTAATGGCGCATTTATTTGAATGATCATTTAACCATTCATTAGGTTTTTAACCTTTATCCTATCTATAGAAATTAAATTAGAAAGGTAATCCTTTCAGCTTTAATTTGTATCTTCGGGATTTTGTCTAATATTTTTTTACAAATACTTATTCAATTTTGAACAAAATAATGTCATTTTTTTTAAATCTGCTATATCTCGGAAAATTGACGTGATATAAAAAGTGTTTAAGGAACAAAAAGTTTCATTTTTTAATTATCTATTGGCTGAAATTTTTTCAAATTTTTAGAAGGAAATTTTTTTTTTACCGTATTTTGTCGACTTTAAACATTTTTTGTGTAACGATCATTTTCGGATGCAAAGTTGCATTTAAACTATGCTCAGTTTGCGATAGAATAATTCATGTACAATGAACTTTATTTTAACATACATAAAAAATATAAACATTTGTATTCATGTATGTATATGTACATATTTATTAAATTTTGCTTTCTTCAAAAAAACCGCCACGCGCTTTTATCACTGCTTTACAAACTCGATGCATTCTTTCAATTAACTTATGTAACGTTGTTGTTGTTGTTCATTTATAAACCCTGTACATGAATTATTCTATCGCAAACTGAGCATAGTTTAAATGCAACTTTGCATCCGAAAATGATCGTTACAAAAGAAATGTTTAAAGTCGACAAAATATGGTAAAAAAAAAATTTCCTTCTAAAAATTTGAAAAAATGTCAGCCAATAGATAATTAAAAAATGAAACTTTTTGTTCCTTAAACATTTTTATATCACGTCAGTTTTCCGAGATATAGCAGATTTTAAAATGACATTATTTTGTTCAAAATTGAATAAGTATTTGTAAAAAAATATTAGACAAAATCCCGAAGATACAAATTAAAGCTGAAAGGATTACCTTTTGATCACACGTTGTACTTTTCTCCTGCAATCATATTAAAAAAAATGGGAGCGGATTGAAAAAGAAAAAAATAACACGAAAAAATGTATATATAGAAATGAAACTACCGCGACTGAGAAGTTGAAAGTCTCCTCTTTAATTCCCTTTTTTTATTTTTCCCGTATGTTAACTTGGCGATGAGATATCAACATTTTAATTTAGCACAAATTCCGCAAGGGTAGCTCATACATTTGAGCGGTACTGTACATTTAATATATAACCCTCGTTGTCACCAGCCAGAGTTATATCAATCACCTTTTTTTTAAATGTCACCTCATAAATCGTAAATTTTTCTGTAACTGCAGAAAATGTATTTCATTCTTCTGATGCTTTTTAGTTAAATTTATGTTAACTAAGATATTTCCCAAAACGAGTTACGCATTTTTCGCGCATTTGAAGAATATTCAAATAATATTTGCTGCGATAAAAGTAAATTCAGAAACATGTAACTTAGTTTTACACTTATTACCTTCTGGCTTAAGAAATTAGTAATAAAAAACAGTAGTACCCCGCATCCTAAAATCTTTTTACAATTTAACTCTTTAACATCCGGAATGAATGTTTTCTGATCTACAACTTCTATCGCATATTGCATACCATAATTAATACACAGATTGTTTGAAATATACCTAATTTACTATTTTTGAGGGTGCTGTTTCGAATAGAGGCTTCAAAATTTGAAAAAATTTACTACTTACCTATGATTTTGGCGAAAATATGTGAAAAAATAGTTTTCAATTTTCATACTGGGATTTGTGGGACCGGAAAAGTGCACTTTTATGCAAAAACGTGCATAAAAAGTGGATAAAATATTTGAACATAAAATATATTGTTTATTTTACCCTGAAATGTCCAAAATGTCGCCTTATTTCCAGAAATTTTTTCAAATTTTTGGCAGTATGGAAATATAGCATTCCTTACAAATTTTCAGCTAAACAATCTATTTTATAAGATGTTTTTGATGTTGATCGTGAAAATGAAGTCCAATTTTCAAAATTTTTAATTGCTGATCCAATATGATAAACTTTAAAAATCATTTCTCGACATGACAAATTAAAAATGAAAAATTATACCTGAATGTTTTCGAAAAATCGAATTTTTTTCCTCGCTAATCCTCGCTACTCCCTGGGTTTAATCCCGTCTCATGCGGAAATCACAAATTTTGCACACTTGTTGCACTATGTACTACTAAGAAAGGAACATCTTTTTCTTGATCATTATACTCTTTTCCTGCATCTTTGCAACACTTTTGAATCTGAGACGAGTTTCTAACATCAGAAGAAAAACCGCTGAACAAAATAAAACAAAATGTTGGATATAGTTTCATGTAATTTGTTTTCTAAAAGTACTTTTAATATCATATTTATATGTATATCCTTATTTGTGGATGAAAGGTTAAGCAAAAAACGATTAACGAATTGAATAGTCATTTAAAATATGAAATAATTCAATCAAAGTTGTTAATAATTTGTTTGTTGTTTATAAATATTCCTTTTCCTCATAACTGGTAATAAAAGTATTTTATAATTAAATGAGGAAGAAATTGGGAAAAGAAATAACATATGTTGTACATATGGTCGTTTGTTAAACGCACCGTTGGTTGGATCACCTTAAGAAAGTTTAAAAATGCATCTCGTTGATGATATAATGAAAAATGTTTCATAATAATTATAAATTCGAACAAGAATAGTTTGATAATTAATGTTTATTTAAATAAACAAAAAATATACTTAAATTTGATGTTACAAATCATCGTACTACGAACCAAGTGTAAGGGTTAACAAAATATGGAACTTAGCATGTTTCTTGCAATAAATGCAAGGAAAATATTTCAAATATTTCGTTATTCCGTTTTTTCAACATTTTTCATGAATTACGATCCACATTTCACTTTTCATTTCTAAATTATTCATTATTTTCGAGTCACTTATCTAAATTGAATTTTCAAAATTGATTACTTAAATTTTACATAACGGGTCCACGATATTGGATCCGCCATTTTGCATTTCAGTAAACTGACTCAAGATTCGAGTTTAGTGATGACTGAAACCGATGACGCTGTTAATTAGCAAATTTCACACCAATTTTGGTTGTAACAGAACTCGAAATACACGTATTTTTACTGAGCACATGGCAGTCGCCATCTTGAAATTAGATTTTATGGTATGTTACTGCTTCCCTAAATCAAAATAGGTGATACAAAACTCGTAAGAACTTGTTTGTACAATTTTAGTACAAAGAAAACCTAGTAGATTCGAAATAATAGCAATTTCGTTTATTTCAAAAATTTTCAACGTGCAGACGCCATTTTGAAATGAAAAACAAAATAAATCAAAATATGTGAATGTATAAGTTAGAAGTAAAACAATCGGGAACAAGTTTCTGATAGGTTAGAAAGTGACCTGAAACCGGTATCATAGTTAAAAATGCATTTAAACAAAAATTCTGGCTAAAAAATAGCGTTTTTTCCAATATTTTTGTACAAAAAATGCGGTAAACGTCATTTCTACAAAATTTCAGTAGCGCCAAATGAGCGATCTCAAAACTAGTCAGACATAGATGTTTCCATTTATTAAAAATTTTTATTGTATAAATCAAAATATACTGAAATCCGTGTGCAAGTTATGCACATTTGGGGTTAATTAGTTTACTGCGAGCATTAATTAGTACTATTCGTTATATGTTCAAAGTGTCGACCATTGCATTCATTGCTCGGTGCAACTGAAATTCTATTAATTTTCATGACATCATATATAATAGTATATTACGATAAGGTATCACAAAAATGCACTCATTATGTGTTTATAAACATGTTCAATCTACTTGTATAAGATAGTAATTGTCTTGTATCATTATTACTTTTCATTTTTCTTCGAAATGAAGAAATCATGTGTGACTAATTCTTTAGATTTTCTCTATGATCGTAAAGTTTGTCGGAACCTGCAACATATTACTTACTTTGATAATTCTAAAATGACTGAAATCTAATTCATTAACATTATGGAATTAAATGAATGAAAATAAGATTATTAGAAAATGTAGGTAAATTTGAGTGAAAATTTCAATATTATTTGTTATTTCCAAAGAATTGACAAAAAATTTAACAGATAGTATTGAATGTAATATTATTTATAAATAACAGTAGTTTGGTTGACAATAATTGTACATCTGATATGTTTTGTTCTTTCAATACATGTTATGCTCTTATTCTACCTATCAAAAAGATAAGAGGAAATTAATAAATGCGTACATGTTTATCACAGTTAAAGTTTATACAAAAAAATCCACGTCTTAACCCTTTAAGGACCAAATGTATATAAACTTAACGTGAAGTAACTTTTTATTATTAAAATACAGTGAAAAAAATTGTAGAATTGACGTTTTTTATTGCTCAAACCCTACTCTTTCGAATTATATTTCGAAAAATGCCACAAATTTAAAAATATAAAAATTACGAGCATTTGTTTAACAAAAATCAGGATTTTTGTACGATTTTTTTCATTTATCGTTATTTGTTTATCATTTTCCGCATTAAAATATCTCGGATATTTTTAAATGTCACATGAAGAATGTTTGGACGACTGAAAAAAAAACTAAATTTCAAAATGGCGGCTCAATAATGCTTGTTAAATTCGATTTTTTTTCAAAATCATATTCGTACAAATCGTACTCAGTCGACTGACCAGAATAAAATAACTTAAAACTTTGTTCCCGGGTGTTTTTTGGGTCGCCGACACCAAATTTGAAGTTAGTTTTCAAAAATTCAAATGGTGGATCCAACATGGCAAACGTATTTACTCACATCAAACGAAATCCCTTTATTCTTGGTACTTGGTGGTTTTTGGGGTCTCTGATTCCGAATTGTGGATCCACCATTTTGAATTTTTGAAAACTAACATCAAATTTGGACTTAACGACCCCAAAATCCACCGGTTATCAAGTCTGCAGTGATTTCATTCGACTCAATCGATTGAATACATGCGACTATGATTTTGAAAGAAAAAAAAAACATGAACTGTAGTAGGCATTTTTGAGCCACCACTTGGAAATTTAATTTTTGACAATAGTTCCATCCTCTAGTTCAAACATTTTTTACGCGATATTTATAAATATCTGAATCATTATAATGCGAGAAATAATAAAAATAATAACGATAAGTGAACAAAAATTTAAAGATTCCTAATTTTTGTTAAATAGATAGTCGCATTATTTTTACTTTTAATTTTGCGGCATTTTTCGATACACCATTCGAAACGCAGGGTTTGAGTAATAAAAAACATGCATTCCAAAATTTGTTTCATTGTGTTTTACTACTAAAAAGGACTGTCAAACTTACCTTTAATGTTTATGTACATTTGGTTTAAATGGTTAAAGGAATATTAGAAATAATATTAGAATAAATGAAACTTGTAATGATTAAACGTGAGATGCTTAATAGATTGTTAAATAATCTTACTAAACTGGAATATATTTAGCTTCTTTCATATTCAAAACCTGCAACAAAAATAGTTTTTAGTGACATATTGGGTCCGGTATTAGTTTTACACAGTTTTACTTCTTAAAAATGTAATCGGTATTGTTAATGAACATTATTTATAATTCATGTTTGTAATAATTTATTATTAAGATATTATATTATACAAACAAAAAGGGTTTAAATTCAACCAGTAATTCGTCTATAAATTTATCTTATTTATTTAGATCTTTCCACTTCTCTAGAAATAGAAAGTTTATGCGAATTGTATTAATTTTTTGCAGAACTGTCTTCCATATTGGATCATTTGAATATTTACAATCTGACATATATATATATATATATATAGGAACCACTTTGGTACTTTAAAAATGTTGCGAACAAAAAGAACGAATAGTTGCTATAACTAGCTGAAAGCATATATATATATATATATATATATATATATACATAAAAACAGTATGCAATGGTGACATACTAACTGTGATAAAATCCTATACTTCAAATTAGTTACGGTAATTAATGATTCCTCATGTGAGTGATACGAGTGTAAGAATATCCGAGTCGAATTTTCAACATGAATGAACAATATCCTAGCAGGTTGTCCGGATTGTATTCTGAATCCGACAGGGCTTGTCACACCTTCCTGACTTTGGCCCTGCCGGATTTGATATATTGAAAGGGCTGTGGTCAAAACCAAACCAGGTTACCCAGTGGCATTCGGAATCCGAATAGGTCTGGCTAGCCCTGCCGGGTTCAAGGCAGAACCTGGTTTATATTCGGATCAAAACTAGTTAATGTATTAAAATCTGGTTTGATCTCAGCATGGACCCTGTTTCTATTTGGGTCAAACGGTTCAATTCTACGTAGGAAGCCTGTAGAGGCCGATAAGAAATTTAGCCGAAAAAAAAACAATTTATTAGTTGTCATAGTATATGACTTAGTTGCCAGTCATGTGGATATTAACATTTTAATTCTGGAGCTAATTTTCTTTGTCATGCAGTCCTGAGTTCAGAAAATAACAAATTAAATTTCTTTCCTTTTTAATGAACTACTTGTATATTAAGCTTTTACTGGTGTAAATATTATATTAGTATCGTTCTAAGAAAAAAGATCACCTGAGTATATAAAGATATCCGAAGATCTTCGAAATCCGCATAGATACATTATCGACATGATAATAAAAATAAAATATGCCCTTAATGATATATCAATTAATTTATAAGTCGATTGAATACGTCTTCCAAACATTTATATTTCTTGTATACTTCTTGCATAATTTCAGATTATTTATATATAACTACCACAAATAAACAGTATACACAATAAAATATCTAAAGTATTTGTTAAGTAGACTGTTATAACATAAATATTTTATTATGTTGGTCGAATCATTCATATGTATAGAAAGATTGCTGAACTTTTATAGTTTTTGGTCACATTGCCTTGAAGAGGACTCATATCAGAGTCGAAACGTTGCAAAAAAACCCTTCAAATTATTAACCCTTGTTTGGTTTTTTATTCTTCCTCTAATTTTAAAATTTATATTAAACTCAACCATTTTTAACTTCTATTATTTGTGACCGAAAAAAACAAAAACTATTTAAGAATATATTGATTTATAAGTTACTGGTAACCTGGGACTTCGCGGAATTGACACATTTTTTGCTTAAATTTAACCATTTTTCATAAGAGGAATTGACCAAATACATTATCCACATATGGCTGGATTGTCATTAATTTAAAGATAAAAAGATTTTATTTGAGTTTTACATGAAAACTTAAGTAAAAATCCAAAATTAATGTCTTGTTGTAGATATATTTGATATTTCTAACTTTTGTAGTTTACGTTATTCTTAGGCTTGCAGCATTAGTATATTTATCACAACTTCAAATTGTTATACGCATGATCAATATGTAACACAAGTTATGTGTGAAAACGACTATTAGTAATCGTATTCTTGTAAATATTTTCAAGGAGTATTTCAAACTTGAAACCAAACTATTTTGAATCTTTAACTTAACATTTGCAGTAAATAAACACCCCATTTGATAAATAAAAGAATGAAAGATTCCACTAATAGAAATTTTAAAGTCTAATTATATTCTAAAGCACTGAGCCAAGTTAATTTTAATCTTATCAAAATATTATCTGGTCCTATTATTCTGTCCTGCATTACACACATACGCACACACGCACTCACACACACGCACCAGAAGTAAGTAAATTAAATAACAAATTCTACCCTAAACAGTGTAAAACTAGAACGAAAGAAATTGTTCACCTGTTGCAATTTTCTAAAATTTGTAGAGCTGCCATTTTGAATTTTAAATCGTACCAATAGTAATCTTTTAATATAAGTCATTATGTCACGAAACGCACATCCCGATTGGATAACGTCTCCATTCAAAAATTTGAATATGTAATTTTTGTATATATTTGTGCATGCTTCCCCTTAAAATATAAATGTGAGCATGGTTTGAAGCTAATGAACACCCTAGAAAATGGTCCTGATATGATCGTTCAAAAGGTTACAATTTTTTTACTTTCCAACGTAATTTGAAGCATTGTGAAGAATAAATGCATACAATGTAAGAAAAATTAAAAACAATTCGAAAAATCTAAGATTAACGTTTTGTTTGAGAATAAAAATTTATAACTTTTATTTGGTTTATATCAGATATACTGTCTTTTTTGCAATGAAATTCTGCATGCTAATATTTAAAAAAACCGTCTTGGTGCTCTTGAATTTCTGACGACTAAATTCCAAAACGAATTTTAAGAAACACCTGGACCAAAGGTCCGCTTTCTAATCCCGAAAAGCTTGTCGAACGCAATAATTATATAGCGATATTGTGTGGCGTTATCTGTGTAAGTACTGCAGCAGGCCTTCAGGAGAACAGCTAACATGTCAACTAAGGGAAAAAATCCAACAATGGACAATTTCCGACATTAAATACAGTTTTTGAAAAAGGTTGCATTTTTTAAAGCGGCGATCACTCTCTCATTAAACGTCGTGACAAATTTTTTAGTTGTAATCGGTAAAACAAATTGCTCAAAGAATTATTGCATTTTACATATATTAGATGTTTATAAAAAAAAACATACTTTTGAAGCAACCACCTTCGAAGTAATAGTGCTATTTTATTTGCTTTATGCAAATATTTAAAAAAAAAGAATAGGGCAGAAATATAACAAGGCTTTTAAATTAATTACAACTTGCTACGATTTAGGCGTTTTACCACGATTTATTATGCAATGGTGAATTGGTAAATTGTATACTGGAAAATTTTAATATTGAACATATTTTTCTATAGAAACATTAAGTAAGGAAATGTACCAATGCGAACGATCCAAACCCTATGATAACTCGGACATAAATAAAAAAATGTTAAAGAATATTGGTACCAACACAAAGCTACTAATATTGAAACTTTAGGCAAGTAGTCCCTACAGAAAACAGTTTTTGGGTAATTTCGAATGTAATTTTACGATTTATAATATAATACATTTTTTTACTTGCAAATATTTAGAATGTCAAAATGAATTTTGTTTAAATGCAGGGTTTGAAGCGTAGCAAAATATTATCAACTTCATTTGGTTTTAAAGCAAAATTATTAAATAAAAAACTCTAGTTTAATGATAAATCCAATTTTCAAACAACAAGACACGAATATAGATAAGAAATTTTAAAATGAATAAATATCTCATTCATGTTTTGCTGTGAATAACGTTTATTTACTTAAATTTGTCCCGGTTTAACAAAGTTTTTCTTTTGAGTAGACTCAATATTAGTATATTATCATATTTTCATAATATTAAGATGTACCAGTTGTCTTAAGGAAAAATCTTTGTTTTTTAAGTAAGAATGGAATTAGGGAGGCAGAAGTTTTATTTTGTTCAGTTCAGTTAAGGCTATTTTCGAGCTTACAAAAATTCGTGGATTTTACGACTCTCACGAGTTGGAAAAATATTATGTGCACTTCCGCTTCAGTGTATTCGTTAAAGATCACGTTTTTTCCAGATTCCGGGATTTGTTTATAGGGCGCATCGAACACTGTGACAATGTCTCATTAAGGTACATTGAAAACATTTTTGGACTCACGAAAACTATTGAATGGAGTACAAACAGGAAAAGAAAATTAATGATCCTATTGAGAGGTTGAAAGCTTTTGCTTTTAGGCCCATTTTTTGCGATGATTTACGTAGAAATACGGCGGTTCAGCACTCTAGAGTATATGACCAAAATTTTCCAACCTAAAAGCAGATCCCTTATCTCCACCATCCGTCACACCGGGCGCACATCCCTCCTGAACGAATTCAAGTGTCGTCAAAATGTCGCTACAAAATTGACGTCATATCTTTTAAAGGACATTTGAAAGTAGCAAATCGCAATCTCATTTCAAATCCTAGCTGATCCCCTTCTCGAGATATCGGCAAAAACGTTAATTTGGAATATTAAAATTCTGAATTTTTTTATTATATGCATATACTTATATGTTTATTGATTATATTTATTTTTATAATAGAAATATTTACAGTTTATGAACACACGCTCCTCCCAATTAGCGATGCTTTGACGAAAATTTCACTACAGCCTTTCGTAATTAAAAATCGAATGAAGAGTCCAGTGAATTCATTTTGGGTCTATTCTAATGGATTAAAATTCGTGATTGGATTCACCTTACTGTTCGGACCACAAACCAAAGCCTTCTTTCTCATCGAGACATTCCAAACATTGAAGAAAGTGATGATTACGATACATCAGTTGTATCGAACGCTTTGTTCAATGGTTTAACATTTTTTTCAATATCGTTTTGTTTTTTTGTCATCGAAAAACTACTGTGAACAATGTCGTTCATGATTTTTAAAGGTCCAATAAAAGACTCGAGTCGTAACTTTGTGGCACTACTGTGAACAATTTCTTTGCCATCCGCAAATTTTAGAAAAAAAAAAATTTTAAAAAGTTTTGTGCAAACGTTACCATCAAATAGTTCACCTTGGTAATTTTTCTGGACCACTTTTAGCTTCTTAGGCCATGTAAGAGCTGTTTCGCGTTCAAGTAGTGGTATTAGCGCTTTCCAAAAATGGTGATTGACAAAACTTTCTAACAAATACAATTCCAGTACAACGCACTTCTCGATGACGTTCACGTCGTCGTTTTCTTTCATTTCTTTTTACTAAAGTATCTATTAGGGTGCTCCACAAAAAATCGAAGTAGCGAATTTTAATTGGAACCCCCACCAGAACTCTTCAATATTGAAAATAAAAAGACACGTATTTTTTGTTTTGCGATTCGTCGATATTTAATAGTGCCGCCGGGCCCATGAAGTTTCCCATGTATTTTATATGGGAAATAAACGTTTTCTCGAAAATTTGATGTAAAATTTCTAAAAATTAATATTTTTTCATGAGCAAAAGATATTTTCCGTCAGAAATGATGAAATAATGAAATTGTAATGATCGTTTGTATAAAAAACTTTTTCAAACGTCCGCACAGTAAGTCCATAAATAGAAAAAAGTGAAAATATTTGAGAGTCGCTGACTAAGAACCTGAGATCAGAATTTCAAAATTCAAAATGGCGGATACATTATAGTGGACATCACTTTAAATTTAAATGGATTTGCAAAAAAATTATTGTTGTCTTGAAGTTTTTGGGCTCGCTGATTATGAATCTCAAATCAGATTTTTCAAATCCAAAATGGCAAATACAATATGGCGGATATAATTTTTAAAATACAAATGAATTTGTTTGAAATTTACTGTATGGTAGGTTTTTACCTTACTGATAACGAAATTTTGTTACACTTATAGTAAACAAGAAAATTTAAGAAACTTAAAAACTATGAAACCGTGAATTTTTCTACTATTTGTAGTACATCATTTTTATGTATTTATAAAAAATTTTAAATTGCAATAGTATATAATTTTAGAAGAAAATGTTATATTCGTAATAGATAACCTAAGAAACTACCGTATAGTAAATTTCCAGCAAATTAATTTGTATTTTAAAAATTATGTCCGCCATTTTGGATTGTAAAATCTGATTTCAGATTCACAATCATCCAGCCCAAAAATTCAAGATAACAATAAGTTTTATGAAAATCCAATTAAATTTGATAAATTATGTCCACCACATTGTTTCCGCCATTTTGCATTTTGAAATTCTTTTGTCAGGTTCTTATTTAGCGACTCTCAACTACTCTGAGTAATAGGTTTCAAGACATGAAACTAAGATACCATAGCGATATGCATTATTGGAACAATATTTTCACATTTTCCATTTATGAGCTTACTGTGCGGTCGTTCTATAAAGTTTTTTTTATATAAACGATCAAATGATTTCATCATTTCTGAAAGAAAATATCTTTTGCTCATGAAAAAATATTGATGTTTAGAAATTTTACATCAAATTTTCGAGAAAACGATTATTTCCCGTATAAAATACATGGGAAACTTTATGGGCCCGACGGCACCATTAAATATCGACGAATCACAAAACAAAAAAAATACGTTTCTTTTTATTTTCAATATAGAAGAATTTTGTTTGGAGGGGGGGGGGTCCCAATTAAAATTCGCTACTTCGATTTTTTGTGGACCACCCTAGTACCTATACATGTATATAGACAGTAATTATAAATTACACATATGAATATGCGCATATAATAAAAACTTCAGAATTGTAATATTGTCAATTAACGTTTTTGTCGATATATCGAGAAGGGGATAAGCTCGGGTTTTAAATGAAATTGCATTTGACTACTTTTGATATACTTTAAATTATACGACGTCAATTATGAAACATTTTGATGACACTTGAATTCTTTAAGGAGGGATGTGGCGGGGCCTTTACGGTTGCTTATGCATTCCGACCAGGATATGCCCAATACATATATTCGTCGAAAATATCGATATGCCAAAAATTCTGCAAGACATTTTCGCCTCGCTGAACATTCAGAAATTTTTTAATGTCTTCATGCGTACACTGTGTTTTTGATTTTCATTACTAGAAACCTCATTTTCCATGATTTTTGTGTACGCAGTATTAAATGTCTGGTATCATTTCCAAGTATTGTATGAAATATTAAGTAATTCTGTAAGGAAGTGAGAGGCAAAGCTTCTAGTTTTAAATCAGACGATTAAATTATCACCGCTTTTATTTCACTAAGAACTTACTAAATTTGCAGTATATCAATTCAACGATTAATTTTTATAATCCTGTAATGTCTAAAAAGATGTACCCTGTTAGCTTTTGTAGATTCTTAGCTGCTATATTGCCTATATTTATCTCAACCATAAACTAATCATGGATCTATCCACAATATTTAACATATGTTTAACACATTATATTTGGTACTGCAAGAGACCAAAAATCACCACTGTTAATGATTAATAGTGTCAACGATTCTTTGGAAATTGCAATAAGAAAAGGTTTTTCAACAAAATAAAAACATTAATAACGAAAATGTTATACCACATAGTTTTTACACTGAAAGTAGTGAATGGCTGTGTTAGGCAGACGTATGCCTGAATTACCCAGAAATATGGCTAATTCAAGCATATGTCTGGTTAATTCAGACATACGTCTGACTAACACAGCCTTACATTACTTTCAGTGTATTTGTTACGAACCTGAGAATGTATTTGAGGAACGTTTTGAACTCTTTCATGTCACTGATTACGAATTCGAAGCCAGAATTTTGAAATTCAAAATGGCAGATCTATGTGTTGTTATGTAGAAGTATATATAATAAAAAAATATAAAAGGTCGGCTTTGTCCTACAATTTGGTTTGATGAGAGTTTTCCTCGACGTTTCGAACATCTTGTGTTCATTTTGCGATCGCAGTAACCTCTTGAAAATTAATACAAGTTGTTCGAAACGTGGAGGAAAACTCTCATCAAACCAAATTATAGGATAAAACCGACCTTTTATATATTTTTATTCTATATTTTATGGTTTTCGATAACGTTGATCAGGTATTCGAATTCATAAATTTAAAATTCAAAATTCAAAATGCAATTATAACTCGTTCTTAACGTCACCCGGAACTAGAAATTCTGATTTCATTTTCGTTGTTAGCCAATTAGCATATGGCCCGTCATAATTGTATCCGCAATTTTTAATGTTGTTTTAAACATTGTTGATACTTTTATTTTCGGATTCGTAATAATCAACCCCGAACATCCTCAAATGCAGAGTTTTGTATAACTCGGTGTAAATTAAAAAATTTTAATCCGTGATATTGGTTCCTCCATTTGAATTTCAAAATTCTGAAATCGAATTTGTAATCAGCGACCTTGAAAACCCCCAAATACAGAATTTTGCCTAGTTTGATGTATACTTAAAAGGTTTCATCCGGCATGTTGGATCCTCCATTTTTAATTTCAAAATTCTGATTTCGAATTCGTAATCAGCGACCCAGAAAATTCACGTGTAAAAATGTTTTAGCGATAAGCGATGCAACCTGTAAATCGTGACACAAAGGGTTAAGAGATGCATTGGGCAATGTCAATCATGATATAACCTCAAATGACAGAACGCGTGTTTTTCCAGTTGTATATACAAGAGTGTGCCTTTGACAATTCGGCATTCTCATCGTAAGTAGTATAAGGAATAGCTAAAATCAGAATTATAATATGTGATTTTGTATTTTACTTTTGGCAGGAGAATTAAGATGTGAATGTCGATTTGCTACATTTACACTGCCCCGTAATACGCTGGGTTCAAATATTACTTTCTTATTAAAAAATAGGTATATATTATAACAGTCGCATCAATTAGGCTCAAAGAAATGAGATAATTATTAAATGAAAAATGTTTACTGATACAATACCTGCAACTTTGTAATCTGATAATATTACTCTATAGTGAACCATATTTTTTCTCAGGGTAGTCGCAATTGCACAAGAAATAGTGTTATACTCTTCTCAAGATTTCATAAAATCCTTCAATGAGTTATTTGCGTTAAAAATTTTCTTTAAATCTTCACGTGAAAAATTTTTCTCACGAAGTAAACATAAAGAATATACGATACACGTGCAAAATAGCTGTTTTTCTCACTCGTTTCTCACGTGTGTTAATCACCCACGATGCGTCACGTACTATTTTTCCATTATATGGCATGTTCACCGTGCTTTCAAATGACGTTTTTATTTGAATTGAACATCTTGTCCATTTTATTATATGGAGACCAAATGTTACTCTCCTGGTAGTTTTTTAAGGCATTTCATTACATGTAACAACAATCGACAAGATATTTTTTAGTAATGAAAATCTGAATTATTTATTTAATTGTTTCATACTATTTTGTAAGTTATATAAGTAGGTGCAATCGTTTAAGAACGTAAATTAATACATTTCATTTTACCTGTATACACATTAAAAATATTATTATTCTTTTAAATTGGATACAAGTATAAGATGCAGTATAATTTAGTTTAATTATAATATAAAATTGTAATTTTTTACAAGCATTTGATTTATTCAAAGGTATATTTTTATTCAGATTATTTAGGAAATGTACTAGAGGAACTTGGGCTTTCACTATCTGAAAATTTGCAACAAATGTCCACATTGCTTCGCATTCCTCCTGAAGAATACCAGAATGGTACAGCTGGCTGCAATGCGCGGGTGGTGGCTGCTGTTCGACAAATGCGAAATATTACTTCTTCAGGATAAACGTTTTAGTAGTATCCAGATCTGCACAAAATATGCTTTCATTATTTCCAGGTAAATCTTCTGCAATTGATAATAAACATTTGTGTTCATACATTTCGAAATATAAGGCTAAAGAATATATTTCATTAAAAATTGAATAACTTAGACATAACAAAAGGACATTAACAGATTTAATAATTAATAAGTGCGGCACATGTTTCATTTTTATTTAAATATCTATATAAGCTTTAAAATTAATTACTACATTCATACATTTATGTTTTGGAATGCAGACGCTGAAAACGACGAATTAATATTTGGATTTCGTCAACCATTCCATCAGTGATTAGTCAATTGAGTATTATGAAAAGATTACAGTGTTAATGCATTTGTACATTTCGATAGAAATGCGTGAAGTTTCCAAAAGATCACAGCGAGTAGTATCTATATCACTCATTGAAGATTTGTATGTATCATATGTATTTTTTAAAATCATGTTCGATAGAAAAACAATCACGCTGCACGGACGACACTTTATCATTTAGAGTTTTTAAAAAATAATGAAATTGTAAATATAATATTTGTAGATAATGCATAAAAACCTAACGACGTTATATCAGATTTTGTAATATATTATATTTTGTAAAAACGAAATACATATATTTTAAGGTCCAGAAACAATTAAATATGAAAAATGATACTAAAGAACGTGTAAAAAAATAGAATGATCTTTATTTAAACGGTAAGTACAGACTAATTTATTTACTGCGTTGAATAAGTATTGCGCCGATTAAATCGGATGATCTGAAAACAATTTATTATGTCCCTTAAACCATTTCCTTACGTTACATAATTTATTGGGTTTAAATACTATAGACTTAAACTGTAATGATTTTGAAACAAAACATTGGTTCTTTCAAAATATATTTTTTGTCACACCTACACAAAACTGTCACATTTCCGATGGACAGGGTGGCCATTTTAACTTGGATTAAATTGAAAAATGTTTCAAACAAAAGTTATTTGGTTTGAAAGGCGGATTGAACTATGACCAATGATTATTTATAATTCTCTAATATGGTCACAATAATTTTCTCAAATTATTTCTCAATAAGTGTTTTAAAGAAAAGTTTTTCGGATCAAAGTTGGTTAGGAAAAAATGGGCCATCTTTCTGAATTACTGGTTTTGACCTTGAGGTCTTTTCAAGGTTATTTGAAGGATAATGTGTGTTTTTGGAGAGAAGCACTAGTTCTGACACTTAAGAACGAAAATTTACGTCTGAAATGATTAGTTATAAGTTCCCAAAATGACCTTCAAAAGGACAAAATAAGAAAGATGTAATATTTGGAAAATAAGTTGATGTTTTAGAGAAAAAGTCTTAGATACCAAGGGAGCAAACAAATTGAGTAGCATATCTTTTTAGTTTCTAAAAAGGAATAGAAAAACATATGTGCTTGTGTTTTCTTTTAATTTTTTCTTGCTTAAATATACAAATGCGCAATTTTTTCGAAAACATATTTTCAGAATTTAATTTTTTACATAAAAATTGAATATCTACAAGAATGCCGGGATCAACAAATCCCAGGGTAAGTCGGTAGAAAAATTTGATACAATAAGGATTTAAAAATATATTCTATTTTTCCCAAAAATAAAAATTTTTTAACGCATATCGTTTTAATAGTTTGTTAAATACTATTTTTTAGCAAATAATTACATTTTGTGTAATTCTGTAATTAATTGCAACAATATAAAAATGATTAAATTAAAAAAAAGGATTAGTATTTTGTCAAACAGGAACTACTAAGGTCGACTTGTGGTATATATTGTGATTAGCTAAATTAGTTTAATTAAAAATAGTTTTTACAACATTTTTCAATTTTTTTGAATTAAAAAAAGAAACATCGAACAGTTTAGAATAATTTAAAATGATTATGCGTCTGTTAATTAGTAGAATTGAAAACTGATAAATTATAATCATTAAACCATTAATTGTTCATTATAAGCACGATTTATATTGAACGAAATCCGTAATGTACGACTTACAATATTTTGAAATGGGAAACACGAATGTTCAAAATGATAAAAAACAATTGACTGTATTTGTTACCGATATTGGATTATTGAATATATCGTATAATGAACTGCCAAAAAAATTAGCTGAAGAATCATCAAATTTATCAGAAATTAAAATATTTCTTAGAAAATAACGCTACCACTCTTCAGTTCGTAATTTGAAATTAATCAAACAGAAACTGGAGGTGCTAGTCATACAACTATTTCAAATACGGGTGCAAGAAGTAATTATGACTAATTCGTTAGTCAAATTTAACTATATATTTTAGTAATAAGATATTCAAAAATACAATTGCTAATTTGATTTTAGTAGAATGTGTTTTTTAGTCATTCTAATCAGTACAATGTAAATTACACCTCCAAAAAAATTTTGTGTCCTTACAAGCAAGAGTCGATTGTGATAGGAGGATTTTTGTTCCAGAATCCAAATGATCGCCAAAATATCCAATTGGCTCTAGTTTTTGAGATATTGAAAGTCAAAAAGGTCAAAAATTCGATTTTGGGCATATTTGAGTACCTATTCATAGATCAATAAATAAAAAAATTCAAATTGTCGGATCCAATATGTGTGGCGAACTTTTTGGAATTCGAATCTATTTCAAAAACGTTGTCGTCTTGACTTCTTTTCTAGAAAAATAGAAAAAAAATCTCCGAAAACACGATTTTTTACCCCTTTGACCTTCAATTTGGCAAAAAACAAAGTAAAGGTGCCAAAATGATGACTACTCGAAGTGATTCGAATTTCCAAAAGTTCGTCCGACATATTGGATCCGCCATTTTGCATTTCTTGATTTTTTGCAACGCTTTCTTTAGTAAAAATGTGAAAATGTCCTAAAACACGATTTTTTTACCTCTTCGACCTAAAATGTGGGCAAAAGTATGGTCAATTCCATATTTTGGCGCACATTTTTTTATTCTTCGGAAAACTCCTGTCAGAATTGACTCTTACTATTGGAACACCACTTTTTTGGGTTGTAAATAGATGCTCAAAATGCCTGAAATCAGATTTTTTATCCCTTTGACCTTCAACATCTGAAAAACTAGAGCCAATTGGACTCTACGCAATGGACAATTGGACATGTTTCTTGTAACTGTACACTCAGAAAAAAATAGTTAATATAACAAGAAAAGATGGTTAAATAGGCCCTTGTTATATTTTCTGGTTAAAAGAACCATAATTCTGCTTGGTTTAATCAGAAAAATTGTTAGTTTAACCAGAAATATTGTTGGTTTAACTAGAAATATTGTTAAAGCAATTATTTTTTTAATTAAAATACCTAGAAATGTGGTTATTATAACCAGAAAATAAGTAGTACGGTCATATTTAACCAGAACATTTTTTTGAGTGTAGTTTAGCGAATCTTGTTCTGACAAATGTTTAATTATAAAGATAAAAAATAATAAAACCATAAATTAAATAACTGCAAAAACCTCAAGAACACCAGCAAATTTAGTTAACATTCTATATTTTGGTGAAAGTAGTTTTATTATTTTATTTTAATTATAATGGTTGTAATGCAGTTTGTTTGTTAATAAAAATTAACAGCGAAATAAGATTAGACACAAATAATATTTTTAATTATTGGCATATCACACCATTCGTTACAGTAGAATATCTTACTTTAAAAAAAAAATAGCACTATTAAAATACAGTTTCAATCATTTTGTTAAAATATAAATAATATATTATACACAATAAAACATAATTAGCTTTAAAATATAGTATAACTAATATTTCGCATATTTATTTTTGAAAGAGTCTCGACAATATATTGTCCAAAAAATGCTAAAAAAAATCGCTAATTTAGTTTACTCCTTATGATATATTTTTAATCTAAGTTATCTGGTATCAACTTTTTTAACTAGTAGCTGAATATAATCAATGCTTGCACAATACAAATTAGAAAGATCGTGAACAATAATTAGGAAATATGGAACAAGAAGGCAAATTATGATTCGGTAGCATTGAAGTTCTGCACACCAGAGAGGTATTTTAAAGCACAAAAGCAGGATGCAAAATTTCCAAGAATTTTGGGATTCAAAACAAAATAATTATGTTTAATACCTAGTAAAAGACTGTAGTACGACCTCATAATCTCCTGTGCAACTCTGTCCTCGAAGACGGTTTCAAATATTTCAGACTATTGCTACCGTTGGAAAAGCTTTTACAACGTGACTAATTGGAGGGTAGTACCGAAATACATCAGGAAAACATCTGCTAAGGTACATAATTTGATGACTACCAAAAATGTAGATGTTTCACATTATTTGACGTTGCTAAAAAAGTTTAACGTAATTAAAAATAAGAAACAATTCTTGAATAATTCTTTGTTTAAACCAAGAACTTCAGTGATTGTAACGTGTTGGTGTTTTGAATAAGAAATTGCTAATGGAAAATAAAAACCAGTTTTGCTAAATATTTAATTCGCGTAATACTATATTTTCTCGCGATACGCTTTATTGCTTGAAATTATTTGCTATTTACGTATACATATTCGACTGTGTGCATAAGTAAAAAATGAACCATTTCATTGCATGAATTACAAAGATTAAAACGTTATAATATTATTTCACGTCGACTTTTGTGAACCCATATGGGACTAAATCGCGACGGGACCTACAGTTTATGAAAGTGGAAGCCGAACCACCTGAGCTTTGGCGTTATTAGACACTTATAAACAAATACAGAGGTGTCCCGATGACAGATGGCAGAGGTCGGGATCGAACCAGTGTTTTCTGATTGCCTGTCTTCATTATATAACAGTTATTAATAGAAATGCATTCAATTTATCAAATCAAATAAGAATTACTAAATGTAGTCTCGTAAAAATGAGAAATTGATTTCACGGTTGTCAAAATACAATCGGACGTGAAAACCTTAGAATAAAGTATACAAAAAGTATCGATGACACCTATAACCAAATTGTCATTAGCCCTAATAGACATTGATTAAAACTAGGTCTGTGGTCCAAGCCCTAAATATTATGTGAAAACTTCTACTATGGTAGGGATTCCCAACTTGTGAGTCATAGCCCTTAAGGGAGCCCCAGGGGAGCCTTAGGCATATTGCAGTGTTTCCCGGAAGTTTGGCACCTGCAAATGTGGTATTTTTTCTCACGCCTCGTCATTCATCATCTCATCGCAATCGTAATTGTCATCATTAAAGCAGGGTGGTTGTTTTCGGACCACCATTATTGCAATTGTGAAAACATTTTTCTCAGTTTACTGTAAAATTTAGTAAAACTTGTTGGTAACAGAGTAAACAAAATTTAGAGGATCGGTGTAGGACCACTCTACACTATAATAGTTGTACACTACTGTTAAAATCAACAAGAATGCTCGCTACTAAGAGCATTGGTGATTTTATTATTTACCATATTATTATTTAAAAGTCTTTTTTTATTAATTAAACTACTGTACTAGATGTACTCATTTTTGAAAAAAATGTATTTTTGTTATGATAAACAAAAAAGATATATTCAAGAAAGTACCCCGAAAATCATTCCCTCGCTATGTCCCAACTGCTAAATTCGAAGAAAATCATTAATTTGAATCGTAATAGCTCTTACTTATTGTTTGTTATCTTATTTTTTACACATATAGGATAGTGTTAACTGTACCTACAGGAGTTTATACTTTAAAAAATGCGATTGGAAATATTTTTAAATATAATTCAAAATTTGACCGTCAAAAATCGATCATTCCCTCACAGTTTTAAAACAGTGTGATTGGAGCAAAATTTAAAGGTTTATCAAGCTCCACTGAATTTTTTGTAGTTGGCAAAATTGGCCTTGACAATATACACTATATCGGACGTTTGAGGAACAAATGTTTTGTTGAAACGAATTTGACGTCAACTTTTTTGAATTTTACATTTCTTTGAAGCCATTCCCTTACGTAATGTAATCAAAAGGTAAGCACTTTTTTATTCAATAAACATAGCATATTTGTATATGTTTCCAATAGTAATTATATACTGTAAACAATTCGGAAGAAAGTAAGATTATGTTTATAAGCTTCTGGCAATTTTGTTTCATTTTGTCCTTCTCTCATAAAACTTTTTGATGAGAAAATATATTCTGTGGGGGAATGATGTATTTTCTAATAGGTATAAGATATTTATAGTTGTTTCATTGGTTTCAATACGATAACAGTCTATAATGTCGAGAATTTGAAATTATGTATCTTTATATTTAATTTAAACTCGAAAAAGTTGGGGACCACTATATTATTTTTATTAAACAGCTCATAAACTAAGAATTGAGCAAAAAAATCGAAAATAAGTTGCAAACAAAATTATCAACTCGACAAAGCTAAATTCGACTTTTTTAGAGAATCAACCATACCCATGTGTTCGAGCACGTATACGTATATTGCAATAGTAAACAATAATTATCTAAACCAATAAAATATGTTGCAAGAAAATATTGTGTTCCGCGCATGAAATATTTAGTTAAAAAACTGGTTTTCATTTTTTGTCAGCAATTTCTCACTTAAAACACAAATGCCTTTCCGCGTACACTAACGTTCTTGATTTTGAGTAAAAATTGAAATTAGAAAAATTGGCTAGATCGATTATCCGAGTCAAATGAATGATAAGAAAATGAACATTTGGTCTTGTTTTGTTCAAGTAGTCGACATTTCGACAGCGTCACTGTCATTTTCAAGACTGAAAATTTATTCAAACATTTTTTTTTTAAATTACATAATATAAAAAATAATAATTACAACAGTATATAAAGAACAGTAACATAAAATATTAAATACCTATCTATATATAATTTGCAAAAATTAATATTTTACATTGTCGCAGTTTTATAATTATATGAAGACTAACTAAAGTTGTTGACATATCGACGAGTTTGTGGTCATTATTGTCAATATAGTAAAAGAAAATTTCTGTGAAAAATATATATTCAAAGTCGTTATAATAACTAATGACTATAGAACGTTAATTTTTTAAATTAGACAACATCAAATCGTATGAATAACTTAATTTTAATGTGTCTTCTTTTATGTTTATAGAGTTTGGTTGTAATTTGATGTGTACCATTTCTGATATTAATCTCTTAGAATAAGATGTTTCTTTATCTAAGATTTCCACATGTTTCCAATCAGAATCATGAAATAATAAAATACGATGTTCAGAAACTACATTTTTTGCTTTCGATGTTAGAGTTATATTGCTTTTATGTTCTGCAATCCTTTTTTTTAACAGCCTCTTTGTTTCTCTTACATATGATGCTGAGCAGTTCTTACACTGTATTTTATAGACGACATTGTTTTGATCCATGACTGGTGTAATATCTTTACCACGTTTAATGATGTTGTCAAGTTTGTTGTTAAGTTGTGGTACAACACGAATATTGTGACATTTTAAAGAACATATTACTCTCTCATAAAAACCATCAATGTATGGTAGTTTTATTGTATGTTCATAAACTTGGTCTTTATTTTTGTGTAATTCTTCATTGTTATTATCTTGTCCAAATAAAATTGATAAGCGTTTTTTTATGTATTTATCAATGAAGTCAACCGGATATTCATTGTCCATTAAGAATTTTTTCATCAAACATCAAAACATTTCAGATGTGAAAAAATACTTGTTAAAAAAAAGGATTGCAGAACATAAAAGCAAATTTTATTTAATAAAAATTGAAATGATTCTTATCTTTAATGATATTTAATTTATAAAATTCATATATTTGTATGTTAAATATCTACATTTTTATGAAGTTAACAAATGATGTATCTGAGCAGCTTTGTTCCTGTAATTACAGTATACAGGGTGTCCGAAAAGTATGGAAACACTCAAATATCTCGGAAAATCGACATCGAATCGAAAAAGTAAAAATACACGTATTCAATGGTTTCAAGAGAGCTATCCAGTGACACCTAACACAACCCCCCACCCCCACCCGCTGGGGGTGATAGAGGGGGTAACTTAAAAATTTTAAATGGGAACCCCCAATTTTTATTGCAGATTTTGCTTCCTCAGAAAAAGTTACGTAAATTTTGCCTACCATTATAATTGTTTTTGTTGACAGATGGCGCTGTAATCAACGAAATTAAAAAATTATTCTAAAAAGTTTTAAAAATCTCGCGAAAAACACAACGGATCAAAAAAGTAAAAACACACGTATTCAATGGTTTCAAGAGAGCTATCCAGTGACACCTAACACAACCCCCCACCCCCACCCGCTGGGGGTGATAGAGGGGGTAACTTCAAAATTTTAAATGGGAACCCCCAATTTTTATTGCAGATTTTGCTTCCTCAGAAAAAGTTACGTAAATTTTGCCTACCATTATAATTGTTTTTGTTGACAGATGGCGCTGTAATCAACGAAATTAAAAAATTATTCTAAAAAGTTTTAAAAATCTCGCGAAAAACACAACGGATCAAAAAAGTAAAAACACACGTATTTAATGGTTTCAAGAGAGCTATCCAGTGACACCTAACACAACCCCCCACCCCCACCCGCTGGGGGTGATAGAGGGGGTAACTTCAAAATTTTAAATGGGAACCCCCAATTTTTATTGCAGATTTTGCTTCCTCAGAAAAAGTTACGTAAATTTTGCCTACCATTATAATTGTTTTTGTTGACAGATGGCGCTGTAATCAACGAAATTAAAAAATTATTCTAAAAAGTTTTAAAAATCTCGCGAAAAACACAACGGATCAAAAAAGTAAAAACACACGTATTTAATGGTTTCAAGAGAGCTATCCAGTGACACCTAACACGACCCCCCACCCCCACAGGCTGGGGGTGATGGAGGGGGAAACTTAAAAATTTTAAATGGGAACTCCCAAATTTTATTGCAGATTTCTCTTCTTCAGAAAAAGTTACGTAAATTTTACCTATTATAATTATTTTTGTTAACAGATGGAGCTGCAATCTGCGAAATTAAAAAATTACTAAAAAATATTTAACTTGACGTACATGGAATAGCATACCACGTTTTCAGAATTTTAAATAACGTCTTTTGCCTTTAAATATTTCTAGTTTACCGATTCTCACCGCGAGGAGGTAGACGATTTTGAGAATCTTCTGTTTTACTTTTTTTTTTATTTGATTTCTGTTTTTTACCTTTTTTTTATTCTTCACTATTAAATTTTTTTATGTTTTTTTTTAATGTATTTGCTTACCTTTTCTTCCAGATATTAAAATTCTTTATTCGCTCCCCCCTTGTAATTGTGCATACAAAGTTTTTGACAGAAAAATGAAGAATCGACATCCTTATTCTACGAGGAAGTGAATGTCGTGTATCCGAATAGCGTAAATGGTGACCAAATCCGCATATGGTGTTATGGCTTTCTTGCATGACTGTGATTTTGTATACTTGTGTGAAAGTACTGTAGGTATCGCTTGCGGAAACCCATTGCATACACTCGGTCGATTTTTTCAACTGCCAGTGTTACAGAGAAAGTAGTCAATAATCGAACATCGTCAGCGTCCAAATCAAAACAGCACGTCTTAGTATTAGTTAAGCTCTATTGTTTGAATGAGTCAAGGTCTCGGTTATTTTTCAGCTTTGTGAAAATTACACATGCGAGCGTCACTCTTGTCGAAAACTTGGTCAAATTCGTACCGCAAAAAATCGCAATTCTCTTCGTTCTCGCTATTTGATACTTAATGTAATGTTTCTCTAACATTTGAATTTCTTCTAATTTTTTATATTTCTTTTATTTCTTCATTCTTTGCTTCATATTTCTTCCATTTCGATACATTCTGTATTCTGCCTCCTGTTGTAATTTGGCATACTATGTCTTTGACACAAAAAGAAAGGATCGAAATCCTTATTCTGCGAGGATGCGGCGATAAAAAAAGAACATACGAACAAGTCGTCCGCCAATTTAATGATACCCATCCTGATCGTCTACCTATTTGCAAATCAACTGTTTGTAAGACTGTTTCTCGGTTTCAAGATACTGGCTCTGTCAATGATCGACCAAAATCAGGAAGACCAAAAACGTCCACGAACGAAGACAACAGTTTAGCGGTCTGTGCAAGTGTCGTTGAGGACGTCCATACTTCGGTAAGAAAGATTGCGCAAGCCACTGGTATCGGCAAATCGTCTGTCCATGAAATATTAAAAGCAAATAAGTTCCATCCATATAAAATAAAATATGTACAAGAACTTTCGGAAGATGACTTCGATCGGAGATTAGAATTTTGTGAGGAAATGATGAGACGTTGTGACGAAAATGAATTATTTCCTTTCTGGATATGCTTCTCTGATGAAGCTACGTTTCAGTTGAGTGGAGAAGTTAATAGGCACAACCTACGATATTGGTCGGACGAAAATCCTCATTGGATGAGAGATACTCACACACAACATCCACAGAAAATCAATGTTTGGGCTGGCATTTTGTGCAATCAAATTGTTGGGCCTTTCTTCGTTGAAGAGAATTTCACGGCTGAAAGGTACTGTAATTTGTTAAATAACCAGATTATACCGGCAATACGAAATATTGCTGGTATAGCGTTTGATAATGTCTGGTTTCAACAGGATGGAGCTCCTTGTCATTTTGGTTTGATTGTACGCAATCTATTAAATAATATTTTCCCCCGACGTTGGATTGGTAGGAGGGGTTCGATCGAGTGGCCACCGAGGTCACCTGATCTAACTCCTCTGGACTATTTTTACTGGGGTTTCTTGAAGAACAAGGTCTACGAAACGAAACCAAAAGACATTGATGAGTTGAAAGAAAAAATAATTCAAGGTTCTAATACAGTATCTCAAGAAATGCTGCAAAAAGTTTATGATAACTTCTATGCACGATTGGGATATTGTCAAGTTGCTGAAGGACTTCAATTCGAACATCTTATAAATTAGTGGGCATAGACATGTTAAAAATCCAGTAAAGAAAATAGAAGCGAAGGAAAATTTAAACTTTAAAATAGAAAAAAAATTAAAAAAATAAAAAAAAACAAATAAAAGGTAAAAACAAAAAAAAAATATACAAAAATAAAAAAAAAAGATTCTCAAAATCGTCTACCTCCTCGCGGTAAGAATCGGTGAACTTTGAAATATTTAAAGGCAAAAGACGTCATTTAAAATTTTGGAAACGTGGTCCGCTATTCCAGGTACGTGGTTCGCTGATTGCAGCTCCATCTGTTAACAAAAATAATTATAATAGGTAAAATTTACGTAACTTTTTCTGAAGAAGAGAAATCTGCAATAAAATTTGGGAGTTCCCATTTAAAATTTTTAAGTTTCCCCCTCCATCACCCCCAGCCTGTGGGGGTGGGGGGTCGTGTTAGGTGTCACTGGATAGCTCTCTTGAAACCATTAAATACGTGTGTTTTTACTTTTTTGATCCGTTGTGTTTTTCGCGAGATTTTTAAAACTTTTTAGAATAATTTTTTAATTTCGTTGATTACAGCGCCATCTGTCAACAAAAACAATTATAATGGTAGGCAAAATTTACGTAACTTTTTCTGAGGAAGCAAAATCTGCAATAAAAATTGGGGGTTCCCATTTAAAATTTTTAAGTTACCCCCTCTATCACCCCCAGCGGGTGGGGGTGGGGGGTTGTGTTAGGTGTCACTGGATAGCTCTCTTGAAACCATTGAATACGTGTATTTTTACTTTTACGATTCGATGTCGATTTTCCGAGATATTTGAGTGTTTCCATACTTTTCGGACACCCTGTATAACGCAGTTCGGTACCTCGGTCCAATTGGTCACGCTGTGAGAGCTTCCTTGTGGTGGCAATAGTCCTTTCTAAAAGCGTATTCGACGGCCGATTTGCACAGGAGATAACGATTTTCCTAGTACACTTTTACTCGGTATTAAACTTAATTGTTCAGTTTTCAATCCCAATGTTCAGTTTGGGTTCTTGGTAGTTATGGGTTGGGAAAAAATCTTTTGTCTGCATCGTGTTTGTTATCCTCAAAGACCCTTGGACCTCTACAAATTACTCTTGTTCAACTTCAAAGCTACCGAAACATAATTTTTCATTTTGGCGCCATATTTCGTCATTTTTGTCCATACTCAACACTTTTTAATTGGTATGGTGTAAGCAGTGATTGCATTCAATTACTAATTAAAAAAGTTGATGCCTTAGGTGAAAAAAGCGACGCACCTTAACCCATTATCTCCCAAATGGACGAATTTTTCTTGAACTTTTCAGCTGTAAGTTATGATGGTTTATGAACTTTTGTGCCAGAATTGGATGAGAAAGTCACTATAAAGTAAAAATTTCTCGGTTTCGAACCTTAAACTTCAAAATGTATGTGCGCAAAAATTAAATTTCAAAATGGCGACATGCAAAATGGCGGCTTGAAGCCGAAAATTTAATGACGTTTTCGATGTTGCCATGTTTAACAAGTTAAAAGTTATTTGTGTCGCTAATCACTAATTGTATGTCGAATTTGAGAAATTCAAAATTACGAAATCAATACGGAGGATGAAAATTGCGGTTTTGAGAGTAGCAGATCACGAATCTAACGTAAAATTTACGAAATTCAAAATAGCAGATCCAACATGGCGAATGGAAATGTCCTCATTGCTATAAAAGCCATCATTGACCTGCCGCATCTTTATGGATTTTCATTTTTTGTTCTACTACCATTTTGGTATCTGAAAAAGCGAGCTGGATACCATAAAATTCTGTTCTAATTTTTTGGGCTAACCTAATCATAAAGAAATATGGCGTTGAAAATTGTATTAAAAATGTATTAAAAAGAGGTCCTTAAACATTACAAAACATGCAACAACCGTTTATTAACATAGAAATAAAAAAAAAATTGTTTCGGTATATTTATTCTGCAATCTTGAATATTTTAAATTTAAGAACAAATTTCTTTACAAAAGAAAAAAGAGAATTATTTCCCCCTTTAATTCACGTTAATGATCAAATATGGATTTATTATCCGAAACTGTACTTACTTTTTCATTTGAATTAAATTTGAATATATAAAATATGAATTACTCGCAAATATTGGTAACACTAATTTATATTTTACTCTCTAAATCAGAATTAGTAAAAGACTATTAAAGGAAAAGTTAAAAGTATGTGACTAATTTCGTTTGTAACGCTTGTTATTTATAAATAGTAAATCACTAATAATTCATTGGTAACATCCCACTAATTTCAAATTAGCAATTGTATATTTTAACATCCTATTATTGAAAGGACCTAGTTAAATTTAATTTGTTAGTAGAAATCATTATTATAATGTAATTAGTGTGATTTTTTTATTCTTCATTTATAGTTTCAAATTTAAAGAGTAGGCAATGGTATATTTAATTACATTTCAGTTAGCTGAATCAATTTGCTTTGACAGTGCACGCAGAGAAAACAAAATAATGAAACCATTTTACCAAAGTAAAACTCGGAATTAAAAGAAACGGATATAAATTAATTAGTTATAATTAAATTACAATAACCAAATTACAATAATTAAATCGACTTAGTAAACAAGACAATGCCACTGTACCGTTTACAATTCTTTACTTTACTAAGTTTACTACACTACTGTTTACTATTTTTTACTATTTCCCAATACTGGTTGTGATTCATCTATTCGTCACCTCTAATATACCGCAACTTTACAATCAAGCTGTCACTTTAAATATTCCTGGGTAGTAAAATAGATGTTATAGAATCAACAAAAAGAAACTTTTGCCACAGTACTAATCATGCAGGCAACAACTTTTTACGTTGTTAACTCTACTATTATTAAGTGTTACCTTTTTTCGTGGTTCCATTAACCATTTTTTCTCTCTCAGCATTGTTAAAAAAATGCAAAGGGCCTGGCGAAATAAGCATGTAAAAAATGCCACCGCATGTACGAAGTTGAAATTTATGTCATTTGTTGGTATCGGTATGATTACTCATTTCTGAAAATTTCAGCCCAAAAAATGCATTTCTAAAGGAATAATGGAAGGGGAAAGAAAAATAGAAAAAACTGATTTTCTCGAATATGGCTGGACCGATTTCGATAAAAAATACAGGTTATAAAGTTTAACAGTTTTTTCATTTATTCTGCTCTACAGCACAGTGAGAAACAATTTTTTGAAAATTTGAAAAACGTTTTTTAGTGTGATATTTTAGTTACCACTTTTTTATTATAACAGAACTTATCTCTCGGGTATCTACTTTTATTCAAAATTTTTTCAAATTTTTCGATTTCGTGGAACATGTGTAAGAAAATAAAGTTCATTGTCGCGATAACCAAATATTTTTTCGTTTTAACGTTGCTCCATGATACGTTTTTATTAAAATAATGTACTAAAATAGACATACTGCCATTTCATTTTGGTTTAAGCATTTTAAACAGGCAGGATATTATTGAAAATCATACAACTGAAATGACAAGGCAATTATTTATTAATAGGGAAAGCTTGTTTTTGATATTCGATGGTACCTATGCGAGACACAAAACAAGTACCAACAATGACTATCAAAGAAATTCATTCTCAGGACAAAAAATCCCCTCTTTGTAAGTCATTACTATATATTGCAGTACAAATGGTTACATATAGTGAACATGTTAGGGCCCTACCTTGCAAATGTATATGATGAACAAATTCTGAAAAGTGTTTTAGAAGATTCAAATGGTTTACCGAAGTTTTTGGAAAAAGATGATACTTTTGTTCTCGATCGAGATTTTCGGGATATAGTTAGTATCTTAAAAAAACTTCAAGGTTTTAATATCCGCATTAAAAGAAAATCGGAAACAATTAACAACAGAGGAGTCAAATCATTCGCGCTTTGTTACGAAAATTCGATGGGCAGTCAAAACCGTTCACGGAATGATAAAACAAAAGTATCGCCTTGACCATAAAATTCATAACAAATTGTTACGAAAAGTCGGGGTTTATTTCAGAATTGCATCATTTTTTAACAATATGTTTGGAAAAAGGTTGCAGTCTGATTGCAGAAAATTTCGATGAAATTGTGGAGAGAATGCATTCTCGAAAAAGTGTAGAAAATACTTTGTCCATTGAAGCAGAAGAAAATGGATGGATTCGTCGTAAATTGCCATTTCAAACAATTACATCCCAATCAGCACGTGTACGTCCATTGGACGTACAATGTACGTACGCTATGTCCAGAACGAACTTCCACTGGACGTCCATATTGCACATTTGGGACGTCCATTGTACGTCCATGGTACGTCCAGAGGAGAGAGAGGTGTACATCCAATGGACGTCCAGGCGTGTACGTACTTTGGGTGGAATTTGGACGTACTATGGACGAAGTGTGGCCATTAAATGGACGAAATAAGTGGTATATGGACGTCCAAAAGGCCTACGGCTGTGTACGGAATGTGGACTAAACATGGACGTACCGTGGATAAAATATGGTCCAGTGGACGTCCATATGAGGTCCACTGAACGTCCATTATTATTCCACGGAATACGGAAAGTCCAAAATGTACGTACACTGGACCGAGAGTGGAAGTTCGATGGACCATAACGGACGAAATACGTAACATATCAAGTCCATTCGACGTCCAATATACGTTCAGTATTCTATGGACTAATAACGTCCAAATTATTTTACGTTCAATATTGTAACATTCCGCACGAAATATGGCCGTTCAGTGGTCCAAAAATGGACTTTAAGCGAACAAAATATACGTAATATAATATATCCTACGTATGTCCACTTCTGCGCTACGGGCCTCCAACGATGCACGCCAACAAATGCGACCGAAATTATCGAATTTCATTAATTTACGTAAAAACGTAAAAACGTAAGGAATACCGCGTGTAAAGGAGCCTTAAAAGACAAAGGAGTTATTCACACCAGCGCGTCGCGTCGTCGTGGCGGCCATCTTGTGCGCGCAGCGCCGCATCTTCTTGGAAAAATGGAGGTGCCGCGGACGTCCACTTACGTACGTACACTGGACTTCCACGTACGTATATACACTGGATGTCCATTATTCGTCCATAAAAATGCAAGCCCGAATGGTCGAAAAATGGAAGCACGGTTGACGTCCACGTAAGTGCGTACACTGGACGTCCAAGTATGTTCGTACACTGGGCGTCCATTATTCGTCCATAAAAATGCAGGTCCGAATGGTCGAAAAATGGACGTACCGTGGACGTCCACATAAGTATGTACACTGGACGTCCAAGTATGTACGTACATAGGACATACGATTACGTCCGTACATTTATGGACCTAATTTGGACGTAATATGGACGTCCGTTGGATGTTCAGAGATGGACGTACATATAACGTCCGGAGATGTACCTACATTGGACGTCCATTTACGTCCTTTTTTCGTCCTGGCCGTATGGACGTAACATGGACGAAATATGTACGTCCACTGGACGTCCAGTGCTGACTGGGATGCAATAAACTAAACGAATTTCCTGAATTGACAGAAAGCGATCTAAAATTATTATTTACCGGGTCATATCAGGCTCTTTCCCAAGCTGTTTCGTATTTAGCAGAAATGATTGACAAAGATGGGAAACTAAATATGGAATTTTTAAAAGATGACAAAATTGTACTCAAAATTAAAGTCCCATCCCGACATATCTTAAAAAGGCATATAGATGTTTCTTGAGATACATAACTAATAGTGTCGGTGTCTCGGGTGTTACACAATATGCTTGCGAATGTGCAAATGGCCTAAGGACTATTGGTTGTTGCTCACATATTGCTGCAGTTGTGTATTACTTATCACACGCAAGGTATTTGGCAAAAATTTTAAAACCGGCGGAAATATTAAGCGACCTATTTCAACGCAATAACCAAGTTTCATTTATTGAAACCTATAGCGACAATGAATGACATCGGTAATTAGATTGGCCTTTTTTGATCCGAAAATTTTAAATGTTTGTCTAGATTTAACTAATAAAAAAATGTTAACTAATAAATATTAAAAAAAAGTATAAAAAATTTTAAAAAATTTAAAAAATATAAAAAAAAAAAGATTCTTTACATAGCATTTACCTTCCCGTGGTGAGAATAGGAAACCGGCAAAATGTATATTGACGACTAAATAACGCTACTGTAAAATTACGCTTTCCAGAACATGGAATCAACATAATAACAAGTAAAACTGCCCATATAATTTAGTTTAATACTTTATTACCACCATCTATTTGAATTGTATCATCGAGCAACGTTAAAACGAAAAAATAGGGCCGAGTGGGGTCTGCATGCAGCGCTCCGTGCATCTGGTTATCCCGACAATGAATTTTATTTTTTTTACACATGTTCCACCAAATCGAAAAATTTGAAAAAATTTTGAACAAAAGTAGATAAGCCAGAGATTATTTTCTGTTATAATGAAAAAGTGGTAACTTTAAAATATCACACTAAAAATCGTTTTGCAAATTTTGAAAAAATTTGTTTCTCACTGAGCTATAGTGCAGAATTAATGGAAAAAATTCCTGAATATTAGACCTGTTAAACTTTATAACCTGTATTTTTTTATCGAAATCGGTCCAGATATATTCGCGAAAATCAGTTTTTTCTATTTCTCTTTCCTCCTCCATTATTCCTTTAAAAATGCATTTTTCGGGCTGAAATTTTCGGAAATGAGTAATCATACCGATACCCACAAATTACATAAATTTCAACTTCATACATGCGGGGGCATTTTTTACATGCTTATTCCGCCAGGCCCTTTCCAAAAATGAAAATGTTGCAACAACCTGAGGTGAAATAAAAAAGCCGACCGCATAGTAACTAGTCCCGTCTATACGGGATTCAGTCGCCTTTCTCTTTTTCCGCATTTGTTGATGCCATTATACTACATTTTGACTCCAAAGAACTCAAATATAGTCGAACCCGGCCTTCAACATTTTCTACTCCTTTGGTCTGAAATTTCAGTCCAATAATTTTAATGTGATCGGTGATCGTCAACCTCCTCTCTGTGAGAATCGGGCAACATCGATCCAATTTCGATGGCATAGGACCATACAATGTGAAAATGTTGTTTTCAATATTCTTTTACTACGGGCACTATATTTGAACTATATTTAAACTATATTTCATGATCTCAAATGAAATCGTTTTTTAATCTCTGCAGTACATGAACGCGAATGACTCATCGCATTTCCGGCTGAACGATGCAGCGCGGCGGGGCACGCCCGCTGCAGCGACCAGCCAGCCGCGCCGGCTTAACTTTAAGGATGTTCCCGGCAAAATCCGTTTTCTGTGTAAACTCATGAAATTTAGAATATAGCTTCCTTTTTGAGTTATACGTATCCTGTTATAATTTCAGACAGCTCAGCGGTACCTAATTCGAGATATTCGACTTCAAAGTTTCCATTTTTGTATGGGATTTGGTTACTTTGGCTCTCCGAGAGCGTGTTTTTAATTATTGCGATAAAATGGTTCTGGATATATTGATGAAAAAAATAGAATGTAGAAAACATTTTATGACAAATAGATATATAAAAAATGAAGAGACCCAGCCGTACCGTTTTGTACATGAAATAATTAAATATTAATCTCTATCCGGCACTATGCTTTTGACGCTGAGTGTACCGAAGAGACTCGCAGTTGTGTACCGACGTTGCCAGATCGCTGCCCTGACTCAGGGGGAGTCAACTGCATAGGGAAAAGAGGTTCCCGTTAGAGTGTAGTTCCAGAGGATTCAGGTTAGGTAGGTGTCACTGCGTTGATAAAAGAAAAGCCCGGCCTTGTCTATATATAAATATTTTGGCAGTTATCAAAAGTATTACATTGGATGGCTATATCTCACCGTAAACCGGTTTATTTCAATGCATTGATTGTCAATTTTGCGTATCATATGCATAAAATACGGCATTCTTCAACCCTATCCAGGGAGATTTCTCTGCTTTATGTTTGTACCTTCATTCCGTAAAATATTCTTGGCAACTCAGAGACGGAGACTTACAATTAAAATAATTTGAGTAATTATCTCCCAACTTGAGAAGTTCCTCCTCCCCCTTGATACATAATATGCTAGTTTTTACCATGAGAAATTATTTGACAGAATAGAAAACCACAAATTACCCATTCACGAACAAGTTATCACAAGGCCGTGATTAACGATTTCAGGTTCGTTACACGTGCATCTTTTAGTGCCATTACATACATTAATATTCCTATTACATACATATGTATGTATTGCTATTAAACGTTAATACATCAAAAAATGTGTCTCATACTTGAATCTTTACGTTTTATATTTCATAAAACAATTAAGTAATAAACTGAATATTTTCAAGTGCAAATTGTATTCCAAGAATGCATGTGTATCGTAAATTTGTGTTGTTTTGGTCTGCATAAGCACCAATTCGATACTGGTCTATCCTGCGGCCAAGGGCGTCCACAGGAAGGGCAAGAGGGGGCAGTTGCCCCCCCCCCCCTGGCCCGACAGTGTATATTTATTACTTCCATTAACGTATAGTCGCATATTTAATTTTGCCTCCCCCTGAAAATAATCCTGTGGACGCCCATACCTGCGGCAACTTCAATATGTGAATAAACAAGACTGCGCTTTCCTTTCATCAACGCAGCGACATCTACCTAACTCGCATCCTTTGGAACTACATTGTAACGGGAACCTTTTTTTCCTATTCAGTTAACTCCCCCTGCCTGTCTCCGGCGCAGGCATGTGCACATGAACATGACGGCGCGCGTTCTGCGAAAGGATCACGTGAACAGGGAGAGCGGACTAACTTTTGGACGGACGTTACCGCCGGGAACATTCTTAAAAATCATTTTCTCGGAAACGAAGCAAAATACTACTTCAATTTTTTTTTGTAGCATATAGTATAGTTCAAAGTTTATGAAAGTATTTTTTTTATATCTTTCGATCATCTAGCTGATAGTTACAAAAATTAGTTCAAAATATATTGGATAAAAAATATTTTTTGTAGAAAATAAAATTTCATAAGAAACTATAGTCATTTACCCACGACTTCCATGTAATAACTTTCTTTAAAACAACAACACGAAACAGTTACAAATTTATGAAATAAAAAGACTCGACATTTTCAATTGTTTATAACTCGAAGAATTTTGCATTTAAACAAAAAATATTTGGCATGTCATTTTATCTTATCGAAAGCTACCTATATGCAAAAGTTGGCGATTTTCTGAGAGATGACTGATCCGCTGCACGTCGAATGGCTCATATCATGTAGTCAACAACTTTTCACGTTGTTAACTCTACTATTATTAAATGTTACCTTTTGTTCGTGGTTCCATTAAAAAATTTTTTTTTCTCTCTCAGCACTGTTAAAAAATGCAAATTTCCAAAAATGAAAATGTACTTTACATTACCTCCGTAGTAAAAGTATTATTCAATTTAATTATATTTCAATTTTGAAAAAATTATTTTTAGTTTCTTGCTAGGCACATTTATTTCTTGGATCCGCATAGGAAATAATTTTTACATTGGATATCTTATTTTTCTTATATTTGTAAAACTAGCAGTTCTAATCCTCCTTTTTCCTTAATATTTTTTATATATTTTTTTTTTCTTTTTTTAAATATTTTTTTATATCTTTTTTTTATAAAAATATGTAATATTTTTACGTGTAATATTTTGTGGTAATATTTTTACGTGTAATATTTAGACATATAACCTCACAATAGGAAGCGAATTCGGATGTTGCCATTCAAATTGGCTCGGTTTTGACTATCCCTCTGTTTGTTGACAAATAGTGAAATATCGTTGTTGATGAAAACATAATTCATTTTCTGATTCTTGGCCTTAAAATTGTGTGGCTTCGATACGATTGTATACCCTCGAACAGGGTACAGAGGTCCTTGGACGTCCAATCTTTACTCATGCCCTAAAATACTAACCACGAACCCGACATTTTGAATATTGGAAATCAGACGCCATATTTATAAACAGCGACCCTGAAAATCCCCCAATTTCATCTCGACCAAGCAACATTTTCTTAATTGGGTCCGATATCTTAGATCCACCATTTTGAATATTGAACATTGGAGACCATATTCGTAATCGGCGATCTCGACAACTCTCGTGTACCCACTTTTAATCTCGCTCAAGCAACTTTTTCCAAATTTGGTCCGCCATTTGGGTCCGCCATTTTGAATTTTGAATATCTGAGGTCATATTCACTTTAAAATTATTGGACTGAAATTTCAGTCCAAAGGAGTAGAAAATGGGGAAGGCCGGGTTTGACTACATTTTAGCACTTCGGAGTCAAAATATACTCTAATGTCGTAATAATACTTCATTCATTCATTCATTCATTCATTCATTCATTCATTCATTCATTCATTCATTCATTCATTCATTCATTCATTCATTCATTCATTCATTCATTCATTCATTCATTCATTCATTCATTCATTCATTCATTCATTCATTCATTCATTCATTCATTCATTCATTCATTCATTCATTCATTCATTCATTCATTCATTCATTCATTCATTCATTCATTCATTCATTCATTCATTCATTCATTCATTCATTCATTCATTCATTCATTCATTCATTCATTCATTCATTCATTCATTCATTCATTCATTCATTCATTCATTCATTCATTCATTCATTCATTCATTCATTCATTCATTCATTCATTCATTCATTCATTCATTCATTCATTCATTCATTCATTCATTCATTCATTCATTCATTCATTCATTCATTCATTCATTCATTCATTCATTCATTCATTCATTCATTCATTCATTCATTCATTCATTCATTCATTCATTCATTCATTCATTCATTCATTCATTCATTCATTCATTCATTCATTCATTCATTCATTCATTCATTCATTCATTCATTCATTCATTCATTCATTCATTCATTCATTCATTCATTCATTCAACTCACTATAACATCGTCAATTTTGAATGTTTTGAAACGAATAAAAAAAGAAATTGTTCATTAGAGACTTGCGCATCTAATAGTCAAATAACAAATTATATATTTCAATAAACAATAAAGTTATCAATATTTTTAAACGCAACTGCAAAATATACATTCAGGCTTTTCGTTTATCAAGCGAATTTCGAGTATCCAAAAACTGTCAGCGCGAAATTTGTTCGTAAAGAATTTTTTGGAAAGTTTTATCTTTATTGCTCTAATAGTAAAAAAATAATGAATTGTGGTGGCAGCCGATGAGCAACACGTTATGTCCTTCGAGGCCCTGAATAACATCATTGTTTATTGAGATGTATAATTTGTTCTTACTTCATTAGATGCAAAAAACTCTAACGAACAATTTCTTTTTTAGTCGTTTCAAAATCCTTAGAAGTGAATAAGTTCTAGCGAGTTGAAATAAAACATGTTTGTAGGCTAGCCTCGTATAGTAACCAGTTTTCGATGCAATATATAACTACACCGGTAAAGGGATTCAATGGAGCAAAAGTGATTCCAAGAGAGTAAAATCCAAGCCTATAGGAGTAAAATTTAATGATTTCTCTCTCTTTGACTCCGCAATTGAGTCCAATAATTTTAGAGTGTTCAGAATCAGCGACCCCGAAAACCCCCGAGTATTAAATTCCAACCGTCTTCCATGTAAAGCAAAATGGGTGCTTCAAACGGTTAACAGTTTGCCTATCATCGTGTAATTATCTCGGAATTCATTATCGTATATAATAGTTATTAATAGAAATGCATTCAATTTATCAAATCAAATAAGAATTACTAAATGTAGTCTCGTAAAAATGAGAAATTGATTTCACGGTTGTCAAAATACAATCGGACGTGAAAACCTTGGAATAAAGTATACAAAGAGTATTGATGACATCTATAACCAAATTGTCAATAGCCCTAATAGACATTCATTAAAAGTAGGTTTATGGTCCGAGCCCTAAATGTAATGCGAAAATTTCTACTTATAGGGTAGGGATTCCCAACCTGTGAGTAAAAGCCCTTAAGGGAGCCCCAGGGGAGCATCTGGCATATTGCCGTGTTTCCCGGATGTTTGGCACCTACAAGTGTGGTATTTTTTTCTCACGCCTTGTCATTCATCATCTCATCGTAATCGTAAATTGTCATCATCAACGTCATTGCCATCATAACCGTAATTGTCATCATCGTCGTAATCGTAATTGTCGTCGTCATTGTCATCCTCATCGTCATCATCATCGTCATCCTCATCGTCATCATCATCGTCATAGTCGTCAACATCATTGTTAACACGACTTGATTTTTTTCTCAAATCCTAACCAATAAAAATGACAGCTATAGTTATAATTACCATGAGAACTTGAAATTTCATTACTTTGCAATTCACTAAAAAAAATCGAAGGTTGGCCGTGTTTTTCGAATGGCCGGGTTATTCGAATCACCACTTTTGAAATTGTGGAATACATTTTTCTCAGTTTATTGTAAAATTTTGTAAAACTTGTTGGTAACAGAATAAACAATAACATTTAGAGGATCGGTATAGGACCACTCTACCCTATAATAGTTGTACACTTCTGTTAAAATCAATAAGAATGCTCTCTACTAAGAGCATTGGTGATTTTATTATTTTTATCGTTAAAATCATTTGAATTAATTGAATGAAATAATACATTTTTTACATATACGGCCGATTTAAACAAAATCGAAATTGATGTCCTTAATGATTTTTACAACCCAGGATCGTTTATAATAAAGTCTTTTTTATTAATGAAACAACTGTACTATATGTAAACATTTATGAAAAAAATGTATTTTTGATATGATAAACAAAAATGATATATTCAAAAAAGTATCCTGAAAATTATTCCCTCACTGTGTTCCAACTGCTAAATTCGAAGAGAATTATTAACTTTAATCATAAAAGTCCTTACTTATTGCTTGTTATTTTATTTTTTACACATATAGGATAGTATTCACTGTACCAATACATGAGTTTATAGTTTAAAAAATGCGATTGGAAATATTTTAAAATATAATTCAAAATTTGAACGTAAAAAATCGATCATTCCCTCACCGTTTTAAAAAGTGTGAGCGAAATTTAAAGGTTTATCAAGCTCCACTGCATTTTTTCGTGTAGTTGGCAACATTGACTTTGACAACATATACTATAGTGGACGGTTGAAGAACAGATGTTTTGTTGAAACGAATTGGACGATAACTTTTTTTAATATTACATTTGTTTAAAGTCATTTCCTCACGTTATGTAATCAAAAGGTAAGCACATTTTTATTTCATAAACTTAGCATATTTGTATATGTTTCCGATAGTTAACCTGGTTTTCATTTTTTGTTAGCAATTTCTCACTTAAAACACAGATGCCTTTCTGGGAACACTGACGTTCTTGATTTTGAGTAAAAATTGAATTGGTCCTTATCTTTAATGATATTTAATTTATAAAATTCATATATTTGTATGTTAAATATCTACATTTTTATGAAGTTAACAAATGATATATCTTAGCAGCTTTGTTCCTGTAATTACAGTATATAACGCAGTTCGGTACCTCGGTCCAATTGGTCATGTTGTGAGAGCTTTCTTATGGTGGCAATAGTCCTTTCTAAAAGCGTATTCGAGGGCCGATTTGCACAGGAGATAACGTTTTTTTCATTTTTGTTTTAAATTATAGCTAAAAACATATAGATTTAAAACCTGGAAAAACATTTGCACATGCTGAATTTTTCATATAAATTTAAATCAGGCTGACCGTAATTATATATACGTATAAAATGCGATAATATATCTGAAATACAAAAATATATATTTGTACCACCGCCCGTAAATCGGGTTAAAGGGGTCCACAGCTACAATTTTATAATTATTTGTTATATATAGTTTCTGTGCGTACCTGTAATCTATTCATCATTGTATTTTATGAAAATAACAAATTTTGAAAAGCAAATATGTGATGCGTTCGGATCGACGTCTCCTTGTCGATAATTGTAAAAATGGGGTTCTTACGTAGAATTTTCTTTCTAAAGTCCGTAGAATTTTTAAAAACTAACATCGGATTCGTAAACATCAACCCCAAACATTACAAGATATCATTTTCCTATTGCATCTAATTAAAGTAAACAATTAATTTTTTTTTTAATTTTAGAATTCCATTTGTCAAAGACCAGAAAAATGTCTATATTTAAAATCTAAAATATATTTTAGACCAGAACAAACATTTTTTCACCTAGCCGCTCAAATATTGATTGTAACATCATTTTAAAGGATTGTTATCAAATAATTATAGATAGTTGCCTGTGTAAATCGGTAACAAATTCGCAGTTATGTACCAGAGGAAAAAAATATTATTTTCATAATTAAATTTTCATCGTATCACGGAATTGTGTAGCCTTGTTTAAATCTCGATTTAAGGTCGATGATCATTTTAGTAAAAGACGGTCATTGATGTCTAAATACGACATCAAACATTTTCTGGGACAAGAATTTGAACCAAACATGTGTTGCTACTTTAAAGTATGTCTCCATAACACCTTTACCTCCATCATTTCTAACCTCTGTAGTCCACGATATCCAGGTTTATCGAAAAAACCAATTACCAACCACATAATTTTTGTTTCTGAATGAAAATTACTTTACGTATTAATTAGCCAATGTTTTAATCTCGAAAATCGTCTATTTAACATTTTCTAGTTATAATGCCTTTAAAAGCCATGTACTGCAATTTTCAATATTGACGAAGAAAACATCGATGAGTCAGTGTCGGTACTACCTGGAAAGATTATTTTCGGAATTTTGTGAGTTTTCATTCTTGGAAATTTACCTGATAATTTGCGCAACTTTTCTTTGCCCATCTGTTAGACAAGAGACCGTTGGAACAAGTTTTTTTACCTAAATCTCTTTCATACCGCTGAATACCTACCATGTACGTGTGACTTAAGTGTGCGAGCGTGTTCGGATAGTAAAAGTATATTTTAAAGGTACCTTGATATTTATTTCCCTTGAAAACCTACTTTCAAGTTTGAGTTTCCTTGTAGAATTCGAATTGTAAACGTTCGAACATTTTCATACCAAATGCAATTTTCATACAAATGATTTTGTAATTTAAATACCATCTAAGACATATCAATCTCAGTACTAAAAGTCTTCGCAAAATATATACTTGACACAACCTTCATAAGAAATCGAGAACTATTCAAACTGAAAAATGTTTCGAAAACTCTTTATATACTAATTTATCGTATTTTTAAACGATTTTCGAAGTTTTACAAACATTGTTGTTTGTATGTATGTCTATATTTTATTAATATCTTGGACATATTGTCCCTAGATATATGAGTACATAAATAATAAAATTACAATTTAATAACAAAATAATAACAAAACAATATACAACGCATTTGCACAAAGATAGAAATAATAACAAATATAAATATATGCGCATGGCGGAAATACAAAATAATAAAAACTAAAAACTAAAAACTAAACGCAAACAAAGCCGGTATACACGTTACATTTGACACCATAACTATATTTACAATAATTACTACTCTGGCATTAATTTGTTCATCAGTCATTTATTTGTCAACTTCCCTTGTCCATTTTTTATGACTGCTTTAATTTTAGTATGTGATAAAATTGTGGTCACTTTGTCATAATAATACAAAGGTGTAAGGTTGGTGCATTGTATTCATTGTCTTCTCCTAACTTAATAATCCTTACTTGAAATATCTGAGAGCTTTCAGACAATTTTGTGGAAGTAACTTTACAAATGTTCAAAATATGACTACTTTATGACACCTTTTACATTGTGTTCAAAATATGACTACTTTATGACACCTTTCACATTGTGTGCTTACAGAACTCACACCTGATTCAAACATTTTCTCGACCATGTACACTGAGAGAAACGATTTACTAATACATAGAAAAAAATAAGTCTTAAAATTGTTACAAATTAAAGTGGCTTAAAATTAGTCCATGTATAGTGCATGAGTTTGTCCTTTTCTAATCGGTCTAGTTTTTGTTACATCTTAAATGTAGCCTATCAATGGTCATAAAATAAGACTTATTTTTTTCTGTGTAGTTAATGTATGCTAATTTCAAGGCTCTTACAGTAACTGTAAAGTAAAAAACGGCAGGTAACTTTGAGGTGAAAATACCAGTACTTTCCTGTACGTCAGCATTGTTATTGCATATTAACTTATATATTTCCACATTCAAGGAGCGTTCGTTAACTATGTTAATAAAACTTACATTAAACTCTGTCGTTTGAACTGCGCATGTCAACAATGCGTCGAAAAATTCGCAGAGAATCGAGTAACTGCGCGACTGTATGTTTATTTATTTCTATTTCGGTGAAACTGAAAGCCGGTAAATACGTAATGATCCCAAGATTAATATTTAAGTCTTATATTAACTATTAACATACCAAATTTAACCGAATCTCAGATTACGGAAACTTCACGATAAAGTATCTTACCTTAAGATCAAAATCTAAATTCTGTTAGCTTTACTATGAAGTTATTAACTGTAAACAAACATTTCTCTCAATTCTTAGTTATCTCAAAAATATGAATTTTGCGAAATGACATTAAATATATTTATAAATGTAATAAACCAAAACATATGGAAAAAAGGGCATGTTTTCTAAGCAAGAAGAATAAGTCATTAGCCACATGGCCAAGTTTGTAGCAGTCAAATCACACAAGGCGAGCTAAGCTTTTATTATAATGGAGACCGCGGTCCCTTCACGCGTCTAGAAAATTCTATTTTCTCACGAGCTTCTTGTTAATGAAAGCGAATGCACTCGTCGAAACTTTAAAACTCATTTGGAATACAAGTGCACGTGCGACACATGTTTTACATGCCGGAAAAATATGTATGACAATATTGGCAATATCATACCATTTTCCAAGCTTTGACGAGAATCATCTATGAATATGCAATCATGTTTGCACGTTTATTCACGAATATTTTTGTCTTTTGTTCATATATTCGCAGAATGTTTGCTTAAAGGTATGTTTTAATTTTTATAGTACGAAATTATTTATTTGCAATTTGTCGAGTTCATATTTATTTAAGGGCCTGATCAGGGCCTTAATAAATTTCTATTCGGGATGCCATTAATATTTATTATATATATTATAAAATTTATTAAATTTATTTTTGTTTGCCAGTCAAAGAAATAACAATAAAGATCAACAGATAAAATAAAGTCCGTACCCTCCCATTGTCTACTTTCATTTTATGGTTATTTTAACTTATTAGAATAAGTTCGGCAATAAACCGTAGCTATGAGTATATGAACAGCATGCTGTTAATAAAGGTGGAACCATTTTGTTGGGGTTTTACTTTTCATCTTCACCATCGTAATTCTAACTTCTAAAGCATCCCCAAAGTGAATGAATATTTTTAACACATGTTTCTTGTAAAATATCTGAAATTTGAGTTTAAGGTTTCATTGATAAATCGTGCAATTTTATTAAATTACTAAAGTACAACTTGAAAATTTTGCAAAATTAATATTTTGTTGTATTTTTTATGGCCCACACAAAATTTGTTTTCGTCGATTATTTACTTTATAGTAACATTTTTCAAAAAGTATGAATGGTATTAGATTTTTAAGTAGATTTTCTTTTTACTTGGTATTTCACCACAAATTAAATCAGTGCCGAGTTAAACTGAAATAATAATTTTATTAAATGTGCATGTTTTATAGAGATTCTATACTGTAATTTGCGTATTTAAATAATTGCGTTTACCAGGTTGTAAATTACTAATATAATTTAACAATGTATTATATTCTAGTATTTAAAACTTCGTAAGACCGTAACCGCAATAGTTATGTACTATAATGGCATATTACTCGCCACAGCTGTAACAAAAAGTGTCTTACTTCAAAACAAAAGTGGCTTATTCTAAGCCAGTGACGTCTAAAGCTGCATAAATACCTTCTTTCAAGGCAGTTGAGTGTCTTAGACGACTTAGAATGAGGCAATTATTATGTCTTACGTAAGACACTTGTTTTTACAGCGCCCATATAACTAGGAAACTTAACCATAACTGTTTTTTGTTATTTTAAAAAATAATGAAAATGTGATACTAAAATGAAATATTGATGCATATTACTTTTAGTAAATTATGAACGAAAACAGTGTCTTCTGAATTTTGAAAATTATTTATACGCTCTAAATTTCTTTCTCTAATTTAACTTATTCTCGATTAAGAATACATGTTCACTCAAAGGAATTTAGAGAATAGTTTCTCGCATGTAGTAGAATAATTTGAAAAACTTGATCGAATTTGCTGAAGGGGAATGTAAAGTCATGAATCGGAAAGGTAGTAAACTAAATTAAAAATTATTGAAGCTATTTATCAAAATTCGGGTGCTTTAATTGCAATTTCAACAAGTGTACATGATATCCTATAAAATACCAGAGAATTCGTCGAAATTGACTTAGAATTTTTGGAAATAAGCAAAACTCGCGGTCCATTCTCGGTACAGTTCTTTGGGTTTTTTTATTAAACCAGACCGAGAGAAAGAAAATAGTTAATGGAACCATTTTGTAATAGTAAAACGCTTTAATACAAAAAGTACTTACATTAACTATTTCCATTGTAAATGAAACTGTAAAATTGTTCCATTTACTATTTTCCGGAATTTAAATCATACGTACATAACCTCAAATATCTACTACAACCTTTCATTTTGTTAATTCTACTACTTATATATGTTAAAATCGATTCTACTAGTTCTGCATGGTTTCATTAATCCTTTTTTCCTCTGTGCATTCTTCGGCAAGTTTTAATTTATATTTATAGATATGAATTATTAGTTTATAAACAGAGGACTTTTGAATACCCCTTAATGTCAAAATATTGTCGAAAACCCCATTAATGCCCAATAGTTAATCAGTTTTTCTTCTATTTGATGGATTATTTTCATAAAAAAAGAAAATTGGAACGGTGTCGACATCGGTTTAACATTTTCAGAGACGGTTTTCAAAAATCTGGTGTCAAAATTTATTTTTTATCTGCTAGAATTTCAATATTACCTCAAATTTAATATGTTGAAGATAGCTTCCGATTGGAGAAATCAAAATAAAGCAGTTAACATTATTCTAATGATTCCACGAGACATTTAGATTCATATTTTATTTTAAATTTGTGCTCAGATGTTTCATTTTCAATAACTATTGTTGTTGCGAATGCACCGTTAGCGTCAGATCGATGCTGACTTTAAGGGAGGGGGGTGATGCCATGAAATCTGAAAATATTTATTTTTAGCATTTATTAGGCAAATAGATCATTACAATTCTTTTTGAAACATGCATAATTTGATCCGCCATCAAGACTGCCTTTTGAAATTCAAAATGGTTCGAATATGCAGGACAGGAAATTTCTGTATCCTATGTATTTATTATATAGACTTGATATTAAAAAATTGGCTGTTACTACTGAATTCGACAAACAATAGTTGAAAATAGAAAAATAATCATAGAAAATAATAGACAAAATATTAGTAATGATTGTCACACTGCACAAAGTTTTAAAAAAAATTCTGCCACTACCGACAATATTACATTCATGGAAATCGAAGTGATTGAACATTTTTTATTTATTTTACAAATTATTTTGACAAAATGATCGCCTACGTCAACTTTGAACAATGTGTATCGAAAATTCTTGTCTTTTTGAAAAATAAACTGGTCATCTCTGATCCCTAAACTGACCCTAAACTGATCATATGATGGTTGCAATACAAAAATTATCAATAGGTACATGGATCTGATATTAAAAATTCCGAATAATCAGAAAAATTTTCTTAGAAGAAGTCTAAAAATATTTAAATAATTTAATTATTTGAAATTTTTTGTATTTTATGGAGCATTATACGAGAAAAACGTCCAAAACACATATAAACGACGATGTGCTCTTTATGTTGTAAGGTTCATCAGATCTATTGATTACTTCAAAACGAAAAAGGTCAATAAAAAACAATTCCTCTAGAACTATGTATTGATGTGGATTTCAAAGACAATGATAATTTGCTGATGTAAATTTCAATATCGTGATGATATTTATTTGTGTTAAATACTGTACAGAAAGAAAAAGTATTTAGCAAATACACTGTTAAAATCAATACTTAAATTAATATAAGAAATGCGACTCAAATCTGGAATTAAGTAAGAAAATTGACTGAATGTAAGATTTAAAGTACGAAGAACTCCGACGTCTCAAACACGAGACGAAAAATCGGACATTTCAGGATTTCCGGCGAAGAACCGGACATTTTGAATTTGCACCGAAGAACCAGTCATTTCAGAATTTGCGACGGAGACCCGTACTTCTCTCATTCTTGCCGCGAACAACCGGACATTTCAAGATTTTCTATAGCGATTTATTATATCGTAGTAACTTTTGAAATGTCCGGTTCTTCGTCGTACGTCACGAAATGACCGAGTTTTCGTGGCAAACTATTAAAGCGTCCGAATTTTCGTCGCAACTGCCTAAATGTCCTATTCTTCGGCTAGCGAGTTATTCGGTTTTTCGCCTCACGTTTGAGATGCCCGGTTCTGCGTATCAGCCATGTCAAATATCGACATATTAAAGTCAGCCAATGTATAGTGCATAAGCATGTCTTTGTCTAATTGTAAGTGGTGTTATTTACATTAAATCGATGGCCATCGATGTAATCATTTTAAGTGTTTGTTTTTACATCAGTAGTTTTAAAATCAGTTTTAGTTTAACTACGTCTATTTCTAAAGCATTGCGTTAAAGTTACCATATTAGTTAACCATTTTAGACTTTTAAATTCTGCTCTATAATTTCCGAAGAGTGTCTTAAAGGATACCATGAAATTTTTTAAATATTTTATAATTTTTTATTTCTACATATGTTTAATTTTGTTTACTTACAGATAACAATTTAAAAATACGATATGTAAATATTGTATAGCATTTCCGGTTTCTCTAAAGTAGTTATAGTCTCATATAAACTACTTATCTTCTTATAATACACATAAGTTCAGTTCAGATCTAAAAAAAGCCGTGGGTAATAAGCTCTTTTGTAATCTCCTACGGTACAATATTGTTTACGATGACGAAATTGGCATGGACAACTAGTGAATAAGATATTGATCATTTTGAATTTTTTATTACTCTGTGCTTTTAAGTCTTTAAATGAACCAAAGCATTTCAGCAGGTTTAGTGCAAGCTATAAATGACCAGGATGTGAAAATTGTTCACAGCAAATTATCCTAAATTTACAGTTTTACAGCCCTTATTCGCCACCTGCTCTCTAATTCATAGAGACATTTATGATGGAGACGTTTAAAAATCTCACGAAATTATTGAAATTGTTATAATTAATGTACATTTGTTATTATCATTAAATTGCTCCATTCGATTCTTACCATAATTTTGTTGCTTCCAATTTTCGTTGCAAAAAAAAACCTTTTAAAAAACTCTTACAGTTAAGTACGATTGAACCCAACGCATAAACGAAACAGAAACCCCTAAACCATTCAAAATGATACATCGAATTTCATGATTAATGTTTTTAGACGTTTTTGACAATTTCATGGAAACATGATAGATTTTGTAACGCAACGCAAAAATATCACAAATAAAGTAGAAAATGATTTCATGGTTTAGTTGATTTTCCAGTATGAAAGGATTGTTTCACGCTGACGGAGCTTTTATAATAAATTATGAAATTTTATTGTCGCAATTCTAGCACTCATATCATGGCAATAATTACAATACATAAAAAAATTATGACAACAGACGTGTTTTTGGCGTTCCTTGCCAATTTTTCGACTTTCGCCATGCAGAGAAAGAACAAGCTACACAGAAGGCAAAAAGTAAGTTCCTACGTTCCTGCTTCTTTCGACTGACAAACGCTCAACTCCATTCAATTCTAAATTTCGACCTTAAAACATAATGGACTATTTTAATGCCAATTTTTTTGTAATAACTTTCTTTATCGGCCGATTCCTGTGACATATTGCATTACATAAAAGTGAACGATTTATATAAAAAATAAATGAAATTGGTGTACAGTCTAAATACTATTAAACTGTAATATTTTCCTATGTATTTCGGAATTTTACGTAAATGTACATTAAATTTCATGTCATTTTATATTAAATATTATGTACTGCTGCATTACCTTTTATGTCAGATGCACATTAATTTTCATGCAAATGTACACAAATCGATTTTTTTACCGCATTGAAATTTCATGAACGAATTCTTAAAATTTATGTACTTTTGCATTAAATTTCATTCAAATGTACCTTAATATTACTTTAATGTACAGATACATTAAAATTTATGTCCTTTTACATTAAATTTCATAAAAGATGCATTAAATTTCATTAAAATGTACCTAAATATTACTTTAATGTATAATTACATTAAATTAAATGTACTAGTGTACATTAAATTTAATGACATTTTTTACAGTGTATAATATTACTTTAAACTTTATTACTGTTAAAAATATTACGATTAAAAAATATGACTGCAAAAAATATTACTTAAAAGGTATTACTGTATAAAAATAGCATTTACAAATTTTCGACTAGGAAAATGAATGCAATGTTGGTATGTAGTTTATTTATAATATTTGGAAACACTGGAAATCTCGATTCTCATAAACTTTTTCAGAAAATACAATTAACGTAAGTGAAGAAAGACAGGATCGCCTACTACTCTGTCACTGTTTATTTGCAATTAAAATGCATTTACGTTTCGTTTTAAGTCAGAAAGGTACTAAATTATGACTGCAAGAAGGTTATTTATTAGGCTTCTGATGAAGATGCACATTAAGTATTGAATAAATTAATCCTGGTAAAAAATGTGGTTTTATTATATTAACACCACTTCGATGGAAAATATCGTAACTTTTTTACCATAAGATTTTGTATCCTGATAATTTTTATCGTAATATTTTTAGTGGTAATATTATTTATCGTAATATGTTGTGTCATAATATTTTGGCTTAATATATTATTTTTAGTAACATTTAGTCCTGTAATAAATGAAATAACCTAATCGTAAATAAATGGAATTTCAAATTCTGAAGATATAATTCCATCAGTGACGTATTTTTTAAATTGTCTATTATTAGTTACATTTATTTTATTATATAAATTAAAGCAATATGTTATATGTTTATACGTATTATATTACATTATATTGTATGTGTGATTTGTTACTCCTTTAAAAAAGGAACATGGCTAAAAAATGCATGTGTGAAAATATTTTTCACTCCCGCCACGTTATTCCTTAAACTTGCAGTAACGTTTTAAAATTTGATGTCTTTAAAACTTTAGATAAATTAGTTCTAAGCAGTTCGGAGAAAGCATACCCTGATGAAAATAGCTCAGGCGACTTCTAGAACCAGCATTGGGACCCACTGTGCGAACAATATTGCTATTGGACGAGCTTTTGAGGAATTGTTAAGAGTAGTTTTCGGTAGCACTCTGCGAACAATTTATTATTTATTTTATTATATATTTTTAATTATTTATAAGTAAAACGTACATTTATAATATTAAATTGTTCTGATTATTAATAATTACCTTATGTTTGAACGTAGTATCACGCAAGGCATCATGATTAAAGTTAAGTTTTTCTTTACATAATTAGATATATATTTATAAGTTTCAGTGCAAATATCTTTATAGTAAGATAATTCTACAGGATTGTAATCGTTTAAAATATTAGCACTGTACTTAGAAAACTTAAACTTAATCGTGACTCTTTAGATGATACTAGGACGAAACCTAAAGTAAATAATTAATAGTCCGAACAAATTATTATTATTAAGTCAGTCTGTAAAACAACTTTTTTAAGTTGTGGCTCGCCTTTTGGCATTTTACATGGTTGTTTGCTCTGTATTTTTTATTTTGTTGGCCAATAAAGACAATTTATTATTGTACAGTATTGTATAGTACTTTTTACTTTTAAATAATTTTATTGGACATTTTTAACGACGTCATTTTTAACATTGTTAGTCAATGTTTACCATTTCCATTTAAAATAATCTAAACCTCGATTTATTTTCTGATGATTAATTTCTATTTTCATTATCCTTCTAATATTTTTATAAATACAAACAACTATCAAACTTCCCTTATGTAATAAGAATAATTATTGTTGGTAACAATGAATAAACATAAAAAATGGAATTATTTTCATAAAATGTGAAACTAAGTATGTCGACGGAGAAAAATTTCTTTGGAAATTATACTATTCTACATGGTTATTAGGGGTCAGACTTGAATCAGCCGAAAATTTTCTATTCTTGTTGCTAAAATTTAGTAAAATTTGTGTAATTTTTACCATAACATTCTGAATTTTTGACAAAACTAACATTAAAAATTCCGGAAAGGTATGATAAAAATAACAAAAATTGTAGTAATTTTTAGCAAAAGAAATAAGAAATTTTCTCATTATGCAATTCTGTCCCATAATAACCATGTAGAATAGTAAAATTTCCAAAGATAATTTCCTCCGTGACGGTTTTCATGGTCGCTGAATACGAATGCGTTAACGGTTTTTAAAATCCATAATGGTAGAGCCAATATGGTAAACAAAATTGTTTACATTTAAGCAAAAATGGACCACGATAGAATTGCGTAAAAACATTTTATATTCTAATTAATGACCCCACTCGTCAACCTGCGAAGTTTCAGACCCTATTATAGAAGTAGCTATTGAGAACTAAATATTAAAGTAACGCTGATTTACACGGAGCACGGTAATGCACGTAATGCTGCATTTAATAATGATTTCGTTATGATTTTAAAAATATACGATCACCGAATGATTAGAAAAGATATTCAAGCATAATAAAATTAAATTTTTATTGTAGAAATATAGTATATAGAGTTTACAACTAAAGGAAAAATATTTGTATAAATGGACGAAAATAAATGATATAAATTTACTAGTAGAAAAAGAAATTTACTAGTAGACTAAAAATTAATACATCGAACGGGACCCTTAAGCACCTCCTAAATGTCAGGGCCGGGTCGCTCGAACCACCTTAAGAAAATTTCGTAATATATCGTCTCTCAAATCTTTTCAGTGGTCCTGCGGAAAGATTTTCTAGGAACCACCTAAGAAGCAAAATCAAAAACGTAATATGAGAAAATCAGAAAATTAACAACTTTTTTTGTTTAATTATCCAAAAATGGAGAAAGGGTTAAATGTTCATTTTGTCAAAAATTAAATCTTTAAAAATCGATATTGAATTGATGATCAGCATCTTCAAACTCTCAAAAAACCCTGAGTTTTATCAATTTTTATTGATATTTTTTAGTTTTGTGCATCATATTATGGATACGCCGTTTTGTATATTTAAAAACCGATGACGAATTCGCAATCAGCAACTTCGAAATCATCAGTATACGACTGGAAAAATTCGTGGTTCACTCAAATTCAGGAGTTAAAAACAAGCGTTTTCTCTTTTGGTAAATTTCCATAAAATAGGTCCATGAAAAGGAGGGACTGGATGCTGTTTGAAAACCGTGGGTAGTTTTCCCGAAGTAATTCTGTGCGTGTAGATCTCGAATCCCAGGTCAACTTTGACCTGTCTTGTCAAGATTTTACGATATTTGAGTGACGCACTAGGTAGAGGGAAAAAATACAGTTAATGGAGAAAAGCAGTGGTTCGCAATCATTTCTGTGATAGTTTATATCTATCGGGTGAAAGTTTCAGCCCCGGACTCGTTTTTTGCTGGCCGGAATTGGCATTATAGTCTGTATACAGTAATAGTTTATTAGATTGTTTATAAAAAAACGCTAGCATTTTTGTTAATTTTTTTCAGTACTGGAAACTTGTTTCCGGATGCAAACTGAAGCTTTGGTGAAAATTTCAGCCCCGGACGCATTTTCGTATTGCCGGAATTTACACATTTATCCTAATAATTACTGTGTAACAAATATCTGAATATTGTTTAAACTATGGTATGCTTTTCAGTGTTTGTATTTCGAATTTATTTTTGTTGCCTCTAAAAAACCTCAACTGATATGGGAAATGGATATATGTGTTTCCATTGAAATTAACATCACGTGTTCAGAAATGATTGAAAACCACTGCTTTTCAAATCTTACGCTTCGATTCTTACGCTAACTTCATCGTTATTGTATGGTATATTGTACAATATTCTGAATTATTAAAATACCATACAACTTTTCGTATCGTTATAATTCTGTGTTACCACCATTTTTACCCTTTTTTATGGTTCCATTGACTATTTTTTTCGATTTGAGTAAAAAAGAATATTTTTGATTTTTTTAAGATTATGTACAGGATGCAACAACTTATTTTCATCATTTGATACTACTATCTGATCTTTCAAGTTGAGATATTAAACGATTACCTATAACGTATTTTCTTTCAAAGTTACAGCGCAAAATTAGGAGGGCTTTTTGACTATAAGCCCTGCGAAATTTTATTATCATTTTTTATAAATTTATTATAATATCCTCTGCCGACTGTCATTTATTACCGCCCCCTCCCGTTTTCCTTTAACACCCGAATAGTTTTTTATTAAAAATCAAGGAAATTATGAAGAATTCTATATGATAAAATTAGAATGAACTCATTCTGATAACATTCTGGGCACATTTCGATTTGTTTGAGCTCCAAAAAAGTATGGTTGTCTCTAACAACTTCTTGCGAGATCACTCGGCTGCCTTGATAAATGTAACTACTTACTTGACTGTTACAAAATGGTTCAATAATGTTTAATTTTTGCTCTCTGTCTAAAACATTTAATAACAAGAGACAAGGTGATAGATCAGAAACCAAAGTAACTATAAGATGCGAATGAAATTGCAAATTGAAGCTTATGGTGCACTGATTATGATACAAATAGCTTCAACCCTGAATATTAAATATCTAAAAGTAAATAACATTCTACACTGAAAGTAATGTAAGGCTGTGTTGGTCAGACGTATGTCTGAATTAACCAAACATATGCTTGAATTAGCCATATATCTGGGTAATTCAGGCATATGTCTGCCTAATACAGCCATTCACTACTTTCAGTGTAAATTATTGAAAAATTTAGAATAAACATTATCAGTATGTTTAAATTTTTCTTTTCATATAATTGACTCAAAATTTAAAATTCGGGGGTTCTCTGGCCGATTACGAATCCGTTGTTAAATGTTCAAAATTTCAATATGGCGGACGCATTTGGAAAAAAAATTACACTTTCGTAGATAGTTTCTGGAGGTTTCCGGAGACACTGATTATGAATCTGATACCAGAATCAACATCGCGGATACCTACAATATGGCATCATATTTCGAATAATTTTGTTTAGTTTCGTAAAACTTGGTATCTAAAGATTTCTGGAGTCGATGATCACGATTCTGATATCGGAATTCCACAATATAAAATGATGTATTTAATATAGCGGACGTATTTTGTAAAGATTTTGAGGATAAATTGATATCGAGTTATCAGCTTTTGACATTAAAACTCCAATGTTTTTTTAAAAATATGCCCGCATATTTGATTTATTCGTTTGGATTTTTAAATTCTGATTTCACATTCATAATCAGCGATTACAAAATCCCCAAGATACCAATTCACATGAAAAGCCCAAATATTTAAAAAAAATGTCCGTCATTTTGGATCCACCATTTTGAATTTTGGAATTCTGATCCTGAATTTTGAAATTTGTAATGAGCAACTCCAAAGACTTCTATATACCAATTCGCGAGAAAATTCAACTACGTGATAAACGTATGAGTTTTCAAAGCGCTTTTCCGGGAAAAAGTTGTGCGTAAGAGAGTTAAACATTCAGGTACTTTTTAGTAATTTTATTAAACACGATGTGTCCATTATGGCACAGTTTTAGATTTTTATAAATGCGTAGTAATTATTAATTTATTGTACTCGTATCATAACGTAATATTTAAGAATCGATTTCCTACGCCATTGCACTACGAACAGGTACATGTAGAAGTCGGCTGCAAGTGCAACAAAGGCTTCTGGAATGCGACTGGATAAAAAGTAGATGGGGAATAAATATTGGTTATGTTCAGAAATATACTCGAATATTGGAATAAATAGCAGTGGACCGCATGTGGACCAATTCCTGGGCGCTACAAAAATCCATCGACTGGCCTGGGAGTGCCATGCCAACAGGGATAAGCGGGGTTTCGGTGCCGAAAAGGATGCTGGGAAATTCTCGTGGAAAACTGCGCTGGACATTCTTCTCTGACAAGGTCAGGGAAGTGCCAAGCGTTAAAAATAAGGCGGGAGTTTTAGGTCGAAAAGATATCACGAACCACTGATTTCGGAAAATTTAATATGTGAAACTATATGGCAAATCCACAGAACTTTTCACTTTAGGCTTTAAAAAAAAAAATTTTTTTTCGCTGGTACACTTAAAATTAACCTGAGCCCATTCCTAAATATATAAAATGTAGAAAAAACCTTACGACTTGTAAAGTATTGTTCCAGTGCACACGGAAAGAAATGTACAGAGGGTACAGCCAGAAATATGGTTATTTCAGCCATAATATGGCAAATCCAGCTATATTTTTGCCAGAAGTAACCATATTTCTGGCTGTATCCTCTGAACATTTTTTTCCGTGCAGGGAGGTACAAAGTGACATAAAATTATATCTTCGAACCAAACATATTTCTGGATACGGAAAACAGTTGAAATTTGTTACTTGGGGTATTTTAAGTTACTGATCACGAATCCTTCAACAGATATTCTGAATTCAAGATGGCGAATTCAATATGGCAGACCGAATTTGTAAGAAGTTGAACTGAATACGTAAAAAGATATTAGAACAAGTTCAAATTGGCAACTCATTGGTTTTCCTGATCTTTGATGGAAAATCCGGTACCAACTTTTGTAAATTCAAGATGAAAGACTTCGACCGAGTTAATAAATTCTGTAAATACACAGTAGGCAGCACAGTGCGAGTTACAACAGTTATACTCGATTACATCCGGTTAAAACTATCTAAACATTATCAACTTGTTTTAATACAATTTAGACAACGTAAATTAGTAAACTAATAATATACAAATTTTATACAAATATAATGTACATATTTTAGCAGGTAAAATTTATTTAAGTCGATCTAAGACATTGTAATCCTCACTATACTGAAAAATGTAAAATTGATATGTCATTAGTACTTATTAATTTTTTACAAGAAGTGATAAAGCAATGGAGAAGAAAGACAAACACAACTTGATTTATTTTTAAGTTTGCAAATACATTAACTAATTTGTTATATTTATTACAATTACATTACATTTTTATAAATACACACTTATAACTTATATTTAAAATTTTAATACATAATTAATCTGCCACCTTCAACTAAACCATTCTAGGTAAATGGACGTAATTTGAGGTTTTTTCACCTACTTTAAGTTACGCAAAGTAACATTTTCATTCTGGAGCAAAGCTATAGCGAATTTCGACCGATCAGCGACCTCGAAAACCCCCGAATAAGCAATTTCAGCAGTTTCAAGTAACTTTTTAGAAATTCGGTCCGCCATAATGTACCACCATCTTGAATTTTAAATATTTGTCCACGAATTGATGATCAGTTACTAATAAAACTCCGTCGTAAAAAATTTCAGCATTTTTCCGTGTAAAGAAAAGATTTGGCTCAAAGAGATAACTTCATGTCATGTTTTACCCCTGAACATCGTATTGTATTTCTGGAACAAGTTCAGAGTATTACTATGACTTATAAAACAATAGATTACACCAATAATCGAGACATACAATTGTGTATAGGTCGTGTGCCAAACAAAAGTGTCATTTTTCAACAACAGTTTCGCACGAAGGCTGTAGCTTGTAATAGGCACAGAATTGAGATGAGACTAGACACACCTTATTCCTTGGAATATGTCACTTATTATATCATAAATTAAAAGTTCCCAAAGTACGGAGCCATAATATTGTTTGCATCAAAAGTTACAGTTAGAAATTAACGAAAATTCAATTTTTCATAAATTCACTGCACGCGATTTTGGACGCATGTCATTCTTATTAAGTTATAGGCACACCTATTTTTCAAGTATCTTTGACTTTTATAAAGTGCAATTAATCAACCACATGATTTTTAAATAAAAAAAATAATAAACAAAAATCTATTTTGTTCATAGTTATTTATTATGACTTTTACGTAATAAAATTGCATATAAAGAACATAGCTACGTGCTATTAATGCTCATATTTTTAATTCACACATATAGGCAATTGCATCCTGTGGTAGAGTGACTATTTTCTTTCAAATATTCACCACGTAGGCTTAAGATTTTGTCGAACACATTCGATTTATTTACTTTATTTTTACTTCGCCCCAGACTAAGTCTGGACGAAGTATTGAATTTGGTCACTTCGGGCATAAAAATTACCCTATAGTTTTTCATCAAATGTCGACGATTGAGACCCTAAGGAACCCAAATCAACAATAAAAAAATTTGTGTCCGTGATCTTGTACGTCCGTACGTCCGTACGTCCCGTTTTTTGTCTCGCGATAACTCGAACGGATAAGCCTATTGACATAATTTTTTTTTTAAAATACGCGTCTTGGCATAACTTAGATCGGATTAGATTTCGGCGCAGATCCATCCGTCCATTACTAAAAAAAATTAGCCCCAATTAAGTTTCTCCATAGTTTTTTGCATTTATTTTGAAAAATACAAATTTTATTTAAAAATGCTTCAAACAAAAAAGATAGAGCATTAAATTCTCTACAAAAAAGGTTTTATGCATTTTCTTCTTAAAGTCAACGATAATGCCATAAAAACTGGTTTAAAATGCTTATGACTATTGTCTGAAAAAGTATTGAATTTGGTCACCTCGGCAAAAATTACCCTATAGTTTTTTATAAAATTTCGACGTTTCGACCCCCTACCCCCAGGGGTACTCTTCGCCAGCCCCTCGGGCGCGGTGACCAACTACGGGCGCAAAGTTCTTTTACGCCCTTGATACGAAAATAACTATTTCGATATATCTAAAAGATGTCTTGTAGATATCTAGAAGATATCCGTCAGAGATCTTTTCGAAACTTTCAAGATATCTTTGACGAATTATATGTATATATATATATATATTGTATATATAAGATCATAATGATACAGACAGTAATTAGTAAAACACTGTAAACACGTAATATGCATCAAATAGTCTATTACAATACAAGTGTTTGAAGTAAGTGTTTTGCAACTTTTATTTATTAATACTTCGGCTGGCCTGTTATCGGGGTCGAAGTTTTGAAAATGCTCATTTTCAATTTTCATACATATAACAAACACAATATTGTTGTAACGTATCTATCGAAGCCACTTGGACCTAAATATGATTGGACCCCCAAATATCAATATAATTTTATAATATAATTGAAAGCTGTTAGGAAACAAACGAGTATTAAGGAATAGCCGAACTCTCTGCTGGGTCGAAGTTTCTGACCGAGCGAAGCGAGCGAGGCACAACGCCAACACTAGTTTTTTTCAAATACTATACAAACCGAGATCATTAAATTCGTTTCTTTTTTAGAAAAGTTGCTTTCATTGCCTCAAAGTTATGAATGTTTTCAAAACTGTTAATTGTACGTGTCTTCAAAAATGGGATCATTGCAACCAGGAACAAAATTTATGTTCATGAACTTTTGGCACTTTTTCAACGAGTTCTGTCTCAAAAAGCAAAAATAACATTTTTCAAAAAATTATAAATTTAGAAAAAATTATGCTAATGATTTTTGTCAAAAGTGAAATTAAAAAAGTCTCGATTTGTAGTCTTTCGAAAAAACCTTGACATTGAGAACAAAAAATTCATTTTGAAACTACAAAAAATAACAGAAAATAAGGTCTGATGTCAAAATGCACTAATTGAAGGTTTTATTCGAGGACTTTAAAAATATCCTTTAAGATTTTTCAATACTGTTTTGTATTTTCAATATTCCGAGATCTGACACATTATTTTACGAACTCGAAAATTCAAAATGTATTTTGGCAAGTATAATATATTCAACTTTGGCAAAAATTGTCACGCAAAAACTGTCGCTATATGGGCATACACAATGACTAGAGTGGTATTTTACGATATTCTTTTTAAGATTGAGATATTAAATTTACATGTAGAAATCTTTAAATGCAGCTTGCTGTTATTAATAGAATTTTGGGTTTGCCAGAAAAAATAATAATGTTGTATTGCTTCAAAATGAAAATATTATAAAGATACAACATTTCTATTCGTTCAAATAATCATATCGGTCTTACAGTGACAGCTTTTGGTGCAACGGCATACAAAATATTTTTGTTAGATACACAAATTCTAAAATGTTCATCCCTGCTATATATTTGTTGAGAATATTTATCGGTTCCTTGCGAAGAAGTTTCGATATCTTGCGTCACCAATATCGCTATTTAGGTAGTCGAGTCTGCAGCTTTTATCTGTACTTGCCGATCGCATTTCAGGAAATCTTTATCTCAACGATTGTAGAATTCTTGATAGTCCCGATAGTCAATCCAACAACAGAGCGGGATGAAAAAAATACTGTTTTCTTCATTCGAGCGTCCTCGGGTAGTTCCTCAAAACCTCCACCAAAAGTGAAAATAATTCTTTGATTATTTAAACCATTAACGCATAAATAAAACTAATTTAAACCGCGACTTAAGGATCTAACATTTTAATGAAAGCACTGTTAATTTTTTACGACACCACATAAAAGCACTGTTAATTTTTTACGACACCACAATTATTTGTGGAAGATTTTGGGTATAGAGTACACGATGCAAATATTAAAAAAACAAAAAATTGTCATCTTGTACTGTTTCCATGTCGGATGGTCGCAAAAAACGCAATTTTTACGAGATTTCCTTTTTGAAAACGGCCCATTCTGACTAGAAAAATCGTTTCTTTATGCAATAACCGTGTAAAAATGTGTTATTAACATTTGCTAATCGAAAATATGAGGGAGTTTGCATTCAATTTTTTTTATGCAAATACGAGCCTTTCAAAATCAACAACTTCGGTAATTTACGTATTCTACTCATATTATAAGTCATATATTTATGATTTTCGTTGATTATGGATAGTGTGCAATACTAAACAGTTCAAAATACGGTATTTTGAATAATTTTTACCATTTTCGATAAAAACTGTTCACTTGGGGGTTTTTGGGTTCCTCGATTATGAATGTAATATCAGAACTAAAAAATTCAAAATGGCGGATCCAATATGGTGGAAGTGTTTAAATTTTAACTACCTTTTAACTACGGGGTTTTCGGAATATGACGTTAAAGTTGGAAAATTCAGAATAGAGTGTCAAACGTACAGTGAAGATTTTTCGTGTTGAGAATAGAGTAACATTGCACGGAATGCCAAAAGTTGAATGAAAACAATCCATTAAGTATATACATGAACCAAATTCTAAATATAAGGAGTTATGATAATAAAATTTTAATAATATGAGTAGTAGATAATGTAAATTACTGATGTCAACTATTTTGAAGGGCTGGTATTTGCAAGAAAAACATTTTTAAAGCAAACTGCTTACATACTTTCCAAATACAAAAACTATTAACACGTTTTTATCCATTTATTGCATAAAGACACAATTTTCCTAGTGATAATGGGTAGTTTTCTAGAAAGGTATTGTGCAAAAATATCGATTTTTTACGACAGTTTTACAGAAACCAGTCAAAGGCGTTAAAGTCACCGTTCAAATTTATTCAGGCGTTAATGGGTTAATTCAAAATTTATGTCGATCGTTAATATTTGACAAATAAGCTTGATAATACATTTACCATTTACTTATCGGACCATGAACCATGTGTCTGAACATTCACATTTTGTAGCTAACTAATTATTGTTGATAAATCTTTAAATGAAGTTTTTAAAAGTTTTTTTTGTACGTCGATCCCATGATAAACAAGACTAAATTAATTAAAAATCACTATTTATTCAAAACGTTTTATGATATGCAGTATCCCTTCAATGAAAACATTTTCTTTGAAAATTTAAATTTCTTTTAATGCAATACATATAATAAAATAATTATTCAAGTCAATTTTGTAAAATAATTAATCACATGAAGATGACAAAAAGGAAGAAATGCGAATCACATTTGAAGAAGTAAAAAAAGCGTGTGTGAGTAAGACTGGTTAATTTTGATAACTGCTATTAATATACCTGAATGCATTTAACATAAAAGTTGGTAAAGTACTCTAGTGGATTATAGAAAGACACATAGAGCTAGGATACGCGATATAATTTTATCGATTCATTATGATGGTGCCCAGTACATAATTAAAGTTTCACTAATAGTTACTCAACGTTACTGAATGCATATAATAAACTAATACATATAAATACTACGAAAATAATACCTTTTAATTTTATTTTAACAATGAATTTTCGACGCGTTCTTTTCTTAATATAACCTAATTTAATATACATAACTTAATGTTATATATACTGTAATTTTTGTTCCAAACGTCTTTAAATAAAATTGAAATAAGTGAAAATCTATAGATTTGGACCTCCTCTTTCAAATGCCTCTTTCAAGTACTCAGAACCAGCCGGCGATTTCAAAGAAAAAGGTTAGGATCATTATTTTGAAAAACATACCGGTTTTTTCGTCGTTCCTTCGCAAGAATCGAGTTTTTTGACATTGGAAAGGACAATGCTAACCGTACTAATCGCGTCTTTTTGCTCAGCCCTTTCTTCTCCCGGCGAATTTTTGTAAAAAACAAAATGACGGCTTCAAGATGGAGTCTGCCAGTTGCAATTTTGCATTTTCAAAGAGTAATTTTGCAGATCATGGAAAATTGGAATGAAAAGGTAATTATTATCATTTGTGAATATCTAATCTCATCATGATTTATTCATAACCTCAAATTAGTTCAATAAAATGGGGATTTATTGATTTTTTGTCCAATTTTCAACATTACAATTAAAAAATTAAGAAAATTATTTTAAAAATATAAACAAAATATATAAAAATTACTCTAAATAACCTTTATTGGCGACTAAAGAACGCGATATCAATAGTTATGAATCCGTATACTATACCGAATAGTTATTAACTTTTTCGGCATAATAATTAGCACTACATAATCTATAATTATATTTAACGTAGGGAATGAACAATTTTGAAATTAGACATTCATGGATGAAAAGTTTCACTCAATGGTTCATTTTTATTAAGCTGTTACAATTGCCTTAGTGAAAGCTTACAACGTTCTTATGAATGAATTGTCAAGTTGTACTCACTTTTTAAGTTATGAACCCATACGGTTTCACGTGTATATGGTAATTTTCAATTTCACACGTCCGTAATGATACGGAAACGTCGAAAATTGAGTGAAAATCAGACAAAAAATCGGTAAAATCCCATTAAATATGACTAATTTGAGGCTATGAATGAATCACGATGAGATTAGGATTCAAAAAATGATAATAATTACAATTTCATCCCAATTCTCCATGATCTCAACCGCTATAATACAGTGAAATAATCGATATTTGTGCGAGAAAATGAAAATCGCAGTCACCTTCTTGAAGCCGCCTTTTTGTTTTTTCAAAAAAATCCGACGGGAAAAGAAAGGGCTGTGCAAAAAGACGCGATTGGTACCTTTGGCAATGGTGAGCATTGCCCTTTTCAATGTCAAAAACGCGATTCTTGCGAAGGAACGTCGAAAAATTCGGTATTTTTTTTCGAAACGAGGACTTTTTCTTTGAAATCATTGGGGGATTCTGACCACAGTATTTGAAAGAGATGGTACAAATCTATCGATTTTGACTTATTTCAATTTTGGAATAAAAGATACAGCGTTGAAAGTTGCGTCCAAATTCCGGACTCACGGGAAGAAAAGGCGTTAATTAGCACATTCCTTATCCCGTATGAATTCATATCTGTTTCTTTCACTACTCCAGATATTCGTATACTGATGTAAAACAGCTCTTATATGACCTGAGAGTGTTAATTAGGTGATAGTCCTGTATATGTATAAGTGTTTACAACGCTTATCGGCATCATTATTATCAGCTTCATCATCATCATTATCAATATGATCATAATCATCGTAACTGGAATTAATGTCGCACCCATCATCATCTTTATCAACATTATAATCGTCATCAGCATTCATATTGAAATAATTGATGATATTTTCTGATGTTGACAGGACACAGAGAGTCATCCTTCGCGACCAAGCTTTTGGTGAAGGAAGCGGATATAACGCCCACGGAATTAATCAAAATTCATCTATAATTTCGTTGGATGCGGGTCATGTAAGAAAAAAGTATCATCTTATGGTCTACGAAGGTAGCAAAAATCCGGCAAAAAATTTCAATAACGCTGTGACTCCTCTGAGAAACCCTGTCCTAAAACGATAAAACTGATTCTTGCGATCCTATCTCTACATATATACCCGCCAGTGTCCTTTTCCAATTTGAAAATGGAACCTACCGTTTTCTCTCCACCTTAAAATAGCTGCTTATATTGATAAAAATTCTTTGTAGGCACTTTCGACAATTTATGTAAAATACAACGTTGTTACATGTTGCAAACGGTGTATAAGTAACTCCTGAGATTCTATCAATTATTACCAGCCAATCAGAGTATCAGCATCATGTGACGATTTATGTATTTTGACAAAATTCAGACTACGAAAAGATTCCTAAAATTTTCAGCAACGTTTGTTGCTGAGGCTGTTTTCGTTTAAAAATTGTACAAATATTATTTATTACTCCTAGCATAGCCACCAAACACACATATATAATCTACTTATAATAAGCGTTAATGCATATATATCCTAGTATTTACTTACAGGAAACATCTCATACAACTATACGGCACATCCTAAAAGCCAGGAAATCTAATCGTCTTACAACTTAGTTTAGAGACGCCACAGTTCCAGGAATGTTGTCGCAACGTCAGTAGTTAAGCATGGGTAATTAATAACCGCCTAAAGTATAAGTTCAAACAATATTTGTAATAAAAAATATCAGTAAAAATCGTTGATGTGAATATACCAGTTTTTAGAGTACACTACAAGGAAACAGATAATAAAAATGTAGCATTAGATACTTTTTTTTATCATAGTTGAATATGTACCAACATCATTTTTCTCAGTATATTGAAAATCCTTGTTATATAAAAAGATTTTAATTCATTTCTTAGTTTTTTAATATATTCATTTTTGCACATGGTCATATTTATCTGCTATATACTTGTTTAGTTTTACTATCTCATTTAGCTCACTACATCAGATATTTCTTTTATTCTTATTATCACTATCGTTCAGAAATAGTTTTCTAAGATTAAATTGTTGCGAATATTTGAGTTGAGTTGAATATAGGAAAAAATGGAAAGGTCGAAAAAAAGACATTCTATTAAAAAATCGAGAAAAAGCTGAAAGGTAGGAAATGAAAGTTCACTAGATTTTATGAAATAAAGCTTAGAGATAAAGAATGATAGATTATTCCATTGCATAGATATAGACCTACAGATAGGAACAGAGATATCTTTCGACCATCAGGGAGCATTTTTTAAAAATGCATTCAGTAATCACTATTTCCAATCACGAAATCCATTTACGTATCAAATAATTATTTTCTTTCATTTCTCAAAATAATGCATAATTGAATTATTTTTATCTAATCGTTCGAAATGTTTTCGGAAATCTATCTAACATTACAGAAATTCCCATTTTATACATAATTGACAGCGAGAATGGTCTTGTATAAATTTTGGAGTATTTTTTTGTCTCCGTTGCCTGTATGTTAAATTTACAAAAAAATAAATGACCTTTTCAAACTTTTTAGTAATTTGTTAACCTCGTTTCATTATTTTTATTTATACATCCCAAATATTTTTAGTTTCAAAACAGAGCAATTTTAAAAATATCTCAAACCCTGTCCCCATAAAAAAAATAAAAAATATACTTTCGTTATAAACATAGTTTGAATGAAGTACAACAGTATAAGGAAATGCAATTTCTTAACTCGAATATATGTTTACAAATAATAATAAATGAAAACAAAATATGGTATCACCGATGAAGATTCCTCTATACAAAATTAGTCTATCCAGTATTGCAAGATGTTAGACGTGAAAGAAAGTAAATTAGAGATTCTTCGGTCTACCGAAAATAAATTAAATTGTATAAATCCTGGCCCGAATTTGGTATATTTAGTGGGACAAAAATGTGTATGAAATTTAACGATCTATTAAAAATATCTTTAAAAAATTACAATTTGATTAAGTGTCTGAAATTCATTCGGTAATGAATAAATAAAGACATTTAGACACTTGTGGTTCATATCGACGATAAAATGTTTCTTAATTACTAATCACATTATTTAGATTTTCTTTTAATTGCATTTGTAAAAACAGATAAGCAACAAAGAAATGTGTCATGATGAAACTTCTTTATAAAATTAATTTTTAGTACGAGTAAGATATACATGATAAAATATTTGTTCAATTGAAACTGTATAATCGTGTAGAATCATTACAAATTGGAAGTAACAACTTTTACTGGGCGTGAAATTAAAATTCAAAATTTCCTAAAAGTTCCTTAACATTGCATATGGGCTAATCCCCAGAAATTTAAACTTTTGTGTCACATAATTCTGGAGTTATTAAAGTTTTAGAAATGTTTGAAAAATATGTTGATGTCTTATTTCAACAAAGATATCTATTATCAACATTTGCAGCTAATAAGAAATCCCAAAGTATTCTTATATACGATACCTCTGGGCAAGTGAAAAATATAACAACTTGAAAATTTCGAGTTAAATAATCCAATTTCTTTTAATTTCACTTATGGTAAACACAACGACCTCTGGATTAAGACATTGTTTTTAACCAAATGTACTAAAAAAAACAGTATTATATAAGTTACACTGATGTGCACACAGTTTATTTAAAAGTTCAGCATCTGTTTGACATGAAGTAACTTTTTGGAAAACGTATGTTTAATGGTATTTTGCTGTTTTGGGTAGGTGCTTTTTATTTATGAGATAAAACAAAGAAATCTATAGTCGATTCACTGCAGGAGAGGAAATACGGAAAATCTGTGAAATTCTTTCAAGCAACACCAAATTTCTTGCAAATTTGGATTAAAGCTCTTCTTACCATCTATTTCAAATTTGACGACATGCACTGAAAGTAGTGAATGGCTGTGTTAGGCAGACATATGCCTGAATTACCCAGAAATATGGCTAATTCAAGCATATGTCTGGTTAATTCAGACATACGTCTGACTAACACAGCCTTACATTACTTTCAGTGTGCCAAGGGTTGCTTTTGATTTTTTAAATGGTGAAAACTACCCCTATTTGAAAATAATTGTAAAATTTTAGATTCGGGCATGTATTCGATTGAAATCAGCTGTAAATAAGTTGAATAAACGTCAAAATAAATTAAAAAACAATTGATCATCTATTAAATATTTTCAACCCCAAAAAACCATCCCAATCGAAAATAATTGTAAAGTTCTAGATTCGGGCGTTTATTCGACTTTAATCCTCTCAAAATATGTTGAATGAACGTCAAAATAAATTAAGAGACATAATTTATCATCTATTAAACATTATTCCCCAAAAAACCACCCCTAATCGAAAATAATTGCAAAATTGCAGATTCGGGTGTGTATTCGTTTGAAATCAAGCATAAGTAATTTGAATGAACGACCAAATACAGTAAGGAATATAATTTATTGTACACTTTACGTTTCACACGTGAAAACCACCCCCTGGAATAGTTATATGTAATTAAAAAATGCCTCGAAAAAGTTGTTAGTGTACTGCAAATTCATTAATTTTAATTTGTTTTCTTTTTATAAAATCACAAATTTTCGACACTATCGTCGTCATTCATTATGACATCATACACACAAATGAATTCCTTACCTGGGTATATTCGTGTCAGTCAGCAGATGTTTTCAGTTTCTTTGGCATATATATAGACTTGTTTGAGTGAGTGTAAAAATGCTACATGGAGATACTGCGCTAAATACAACGTTAATTTACCCGATCCGAAAATTGACATTACACACATTAGTTTTGGGCATTTTTTAAAAGTAGGTAATTTTTTAATGAAATTCAAATTTATTTTTCAAAAGTATATACAGCCTTTTTGGGCTGGAGGCATCTAAAACCGGCCAAACTTCTAGAACCTATTGTTAATTGGTATCATTTTTTGCTAAAACCTGTCGTTTTCTGAGATATTCATGAAAAATCATCGAAAAACATGCCTTTCTTATCCTAAAAATTAACATCTTCAAGCTCAAATAACTCAAAAAGTATCGATTACACCAATAAATGGTATCCGACATTTTTTGCTTAGAATTCACCCCCCTATCGAACCTGGGGGTTGTTTTCAATTAAAAAAAATCCAATGGGTGCAACCGGGGCGGATATATGTACTCCGGACCCAGAAAGCACGTCCATCGTACGTCCAATGTATCCTCGATCCAAAATCCATTACAGGCGTTTTTTTTAATGTCCATTGATTTTATGGGCGTCCAATGTTCGTTCATACATTTTAAATCTACGTACGTCCGAATGCAGCACATTATACGTCCGTTTTTATTGTCCAAGAATATTCTGGACTTCCAATGTTCGTCCGTTTAAATTCCATATTTAATCCATTGTACGTCCAAATTTAGTCCCTTGCAAGGATCGACGTCCATTGGGTGTACATACCAGCAACATTTGGACGTAATTTGGACGTGCCATGGACGTACATGTATAAATTCCTGACGACCTGCGGACGCGGCGGACGCGGCGGAAGTACATTAGGCGTGCATGGGACGTTCGTTTCCTAATCAGGATGTTATTAATTATACATCAATTTAAAAACCTCATACAATTTTGAATAAAAACGTAACTGTGATGCGACGACCAAGAAATTTAGTAACCAAATTTTTTGGAGTTTGAAAAAGCGATGAAAATATCGATAATGGCGGTCCTACTTAAACTCGCTTTGCAAAGTTTGTAGATGGATTTAAGTTATGAAATCGTAGTATATCAATGTTCTGATGTCAAGGAGCACGAATATGACAAGCAAAAATAGGGTTTTCAAGGCTTTGAATAAGTTTTTTGAGTGTAAATGCCGGCAATTTTTACTATTTTTCTGAGAATGGTGTCAAAACTTTTACTCAGTTTTCTTCTTCAAACAAAATTGGAATTGGTTTAAAATTGGTACTGGGTTTTTTTTTTGGGTCGTTGATTACGAATTTGATGTCGCTTCTTGAAAATTCAAAATGGCCGATCCAATATGGCGGACGATTTTTTAAGAATATTATCGTATTCGCTCAAAATTGATACTCAGGGTTGTTTTGGGTCGCTGATTACGAATTTGAAGTTGCTTTTCAAAATTCAAAATGGCGGAATCAATATGGCACCTGATTTTTACAATGTTTACCTGCATTCGCTAGGAAAAAGATAACCTACCCGGAGCACGCCACGAGAAGGCTGCAGCGATAGGATTTCGTGCTCCTTTTTTTTTTTTTTTTTTTTTTTAATTTGTTGACTTTTTTTTATATATTAAAAATATTTAAGCAGTTAAATGTTTATGACATTATCGTCTTCGGAATATAAAGTAGCCGCCCCTCCATAATAACTCATTTTAGGCCCTTAAAATATGCACATAATGCCCAGGAAACTGTACTCCTGTTACATAAAAGATATTGATGTTTAAAAAGAATGGTTTATCATGGCTAAAAGAATACATATTTTAACATTTTAAAAATACTAGTTTCTTATAGGTTATAATATGTATTGTACCACGTAAAAAATACCGTCTTTTAAACTGATATATTTACGCATGCTCTTCATCATCATTCCGTGGAGAGAACTGAGAAGCAAATAATTACTCCAAAATCGCTTATTCGGTGGCCAACAAATTCAGAAATACTTGAAGAAAAACTATCTAAAAAGTTACATGAAATTCTTAAAGATCCGTGAAAAATTTCATCAAAAAAAGGTCCTGAACAACACTTGCCAAGAAGTATCAATCTCTTGTTTGTAGCAGGTTTGTCTCTGCATACGATAAGGCAATGGCGCCAGCACCACGCGTTGGGCTGCGGCAATACAAACATTATTTTACATCCATCGAGGCTACCAAATGGTAACCTTCAAAGTGAGGCTTTTTTTCGTCCTTACCTTTTTTTCTTTCGAATGGCTGAAGTTGAGCCAAATTTTGACCGGGTCCGCACGCTCTGGGCGGGAACCCTATAGTTGAGTCCTGGATTAAGAAGCGTGACAAAGACCCACCGGATTGCGACCAGATGGCTCCGTAAGGTCCTGAATGTAACGCGGCTGGATCTCGGCTAAACCTTAAACATAATGGCTAAATAAAGTGTACGGATCTACCCGGGCATAATTGAGGCGCTGCGTGAAAGATCGGCCTGACTCGCATGTTCAGATTTCGGAAAAAGTACATAAACCTCGCAGCTCCTCAGAAAAATATTTGTCATCTTTATTTTTCTTTATTGTTGTTAAAAAATATTATCTGGTAGTTTATTTAATAAATTTTTAAAAGTGTTTCAATTTTATTTTTAGACGTGCAGTAATGCAGTAAGACTGGATTTTAGTGGCTTCAAGTACTTTGAAATCTACTATTTATAAGATCTTTAGTCACATTTGAAGTAGCTTAATTTGAAATTTTTTTTAATCGGTTTTCAAATAGATTTAACGCACATAATCAAAGTAAACGGTAAAATAATAACATCTATCATTATATGGACATTAAGGTGGAATTACACATCACAATGTTTCTGTATGGTTCGTCAGTTAATTCCAGAGTTGTAATTGATAAAAAGTTATCTTTTCCTTGTTATTGGTGTATATACAGTGCACCCTACGTTCGAACCCACTTTCACTGCTACATTATTATATTATACTACATGGAAAATAGCGAATCTGTATTTGTACAGGGTGTCTCAATGTAAGTGTACACCCCAAATATCTTGAAAATAACGTGTTATACAAAGAAATGTTACAGACAACATTTTTTTCACAATTTTTTCTGGGCTATTCAATGGCGACCTTTATTCGACCTTGGTCATAACGCTGAAGGTAATATCAAAATCAAGTTTATTTTTTTTAATGGGAACCCTATTTTTTATTGCGAATTTGGAAAGAGCAGAAAATTTCACGTTCAGGCCTGACCTTCACCATGTCTTGGATAACGACCTTCAAGGTAACTCGAAGGTCAAAGTTGTGTTTTTTAACGGAAATGCCTTTTTTATGGTGAATTTGGGAAGAGTTGAAAGTTCACGATCAAGTATGAACATGACCACGTATTGATGCACGATCTTCAAGGTGTTTCCAAGGTCAAAGTTGGTTTTTATATGGAAACCTCCATTTTCTTGTCGATTTAGGAAGAGCGGGTTATTTTACGTCCCAAGTGGTAGTATATAATACTATGCAGTAACCTTTAAAAGGTAAAATGTTCTAAGTAGCTAACGTTGTCAAAGATTGCATCATACTGAAACTGTTTTCTTCGTTTTATATATTTAACATGACTTTTATTAAACTGTTGCACTTATTTTGAAAACGCCAAATCTGATAAATAATATTTCCAACAAAATATGTAGCACATGAATGTCGCTTCAAAAATGTTTTAAGGGTAGTAAACTATTAAGCACGTGTACCGCAGGCATTAGCACTCGCCACGGGGAGGATGTACGGCCTGAGATTTGACGGAGAAAATTCGAAGGGCATGTCAAGATATCACTCGCGTCTTCCTCAAGATGTAAGAAATTCCTGTAAGGATGGATTAAAAAATGCATAGAAGTTATTAGAGAGGCATTCGAACATTTTAAATAGATCCTTAAACCTGATTGCCGTGATTTTTTGGGTATTTCATAACTATCAAATTGGACCAACAATCACGCAAATACATACACAGGAACGTAAAATATCCTACTTTTCTAAATACCACAATAAAAAATAGGGATTTCCATTTAAAAAACTACTTTGACCTTGGAATCGCGTCGAACGTCGAGGTTGAAGACATGGTCATAATTAAACTTGAGTGTGAACTTTCAAGTCTTTCCAATTCCACAATAAAAAAATGGGTTCCCATTAAAAAAACAATTTTGACCTTGAAGTTACCTTGAAACTCGTTGTCCGGGATATGTTCAAGGTTAAGCCTGAACGTGAAAGTTTCCGCTCTTTCCAAATCCGCAATAACAAATGTGGGCTTTCGTTTAAAAATTTAAATTAGACCTTGATATGATTTTTAAAGTCATGGCCATGGTTGAATAAAGGTCGCCATTCAATAACTCGGAATTTTCAAGATATTTAGGATGGACACCTAAAATGGGACACCCTGTATACAAAAGTATATTGAATAATGATAAAGTAAATAAACATTTCCAAGTCAGTTGCAGGGCAATTAAAAGTTTGTAAACAACTTCTGTATTTTTGAGTCGCAGTCAGCTTTCTGTCTTTTAACTTTTTCAATATTGTAAACAATAGTTTGCTATACACAAAGTAAACATTTGAGTAAACTTTTTCTTATCAAAGATTTTGGCTTACTAGTCGAACACATTTTCTTTTACGAATTTTACATACACTGAAAGAAAATCATAAAAATCAACTTTTTTGGGTATTATAATGTACACTTAAATGCAGATAAGTTTTTCGGAATTCAGAAAAATTCACTTCGCCTAGAGTGGATAACTAGAGCGTATTAAATATTTGAATATTGTCATGGAAAGTAGGAAATAACAATTATTATAATATCAATAATAAACGTTCAAATGAACAACAACAAAAAATAAAGATAAATAAACCGTACAATGTCACAGGAGAACTACACAGTACCATTTGAAAAAAATATTATTAAATTATGTATAATTATATAATATACATAATCGTAAGAGAATGCGTTTCGAAAGCCATATAAATTCTATTAAGAACATTTACGTATGTCGAAATCCAATAAATTTTTGTAATATTTCTAGGTACAATATTTGGCTTTTAAGGAATATGTGTTAAAGCTTGCGGAAAAAATGGCATCAAGTTACCATTTTTCTTATTGTTTATGTCAAGAACAGATATTTTTTAGATTTTGCAGTGAATTTTAACGATACATTATTAAACTCGAAAAATTAGTGCAACTTTCTTGAAGTATTATAAAAAATAACCATTTTTCTCTCACAACTTCAGAAAGGTTTCAAAAATATTTATTCATGTAGATCAGAATTAAATGTTCACCTTTGCGTTAAAAGCTGTTGATTATATTTAATTTAATAAATCTTACTTATTTCGTACTGCTATTTTGAACATAAACAATGATTCTTATCGAACTTTTTTGAATATTACCCAATTTATGCTGAATTTCATGTACGGGAAGCAATAAAAAAGAAAAAATTTAAGTCACACATAATGCCTAACATCCCAAAAAGTGTAAGTAAAATAGATAAGTTTAATTGCTATTAATTGGCTATGTATATTTTCATAAATGTGTATAATTATAGTCATTTGAATTATTATGTAATCTCGCCTCTGCTGACTAATTCTAATTTCAATCACTTTTGCATGTCAACATTACGCACGACCATAACGCCTAATGAATGTTGTGCTTATCTAATGATGTTTAAATTACTTTTCGGGTAATGTTGAGTTGACGAAAAATAACTTAATGTGTGATATAATTAAAGTAAGTTCTTCTGGCCCGTTTTACACCAAACTAAAATTTTCCATTCCACTTATATGAAAATTGTATGATTGTTCTATTGTTTTTTTTTCTAAATTTATCATATAATTAAGAGAAGATTATAACAACATTGCATGATATTGTTGCCAAATACTCGTTAATACCGTTCAAATTTGAAATATTGCAATATTATTCCATATTTACAAAAGATATTTATACCGAAATTAATTGTTCAGTAGAACATTCTATTTTCTATTAGTAAGTAAATATTGTTTAGCAAATGATTTCCTATATACTTACATTTAAATCCTAAAGTGTTAAAATGTTCTGTTTTAATTTTGAGAGATATATGCCTAAATATCTAACATCAATTTATGTTTTAATGATATTAAAATAGCTCTAAAGTATTAATGTTTTCCAGTTTTTCGTCAGTCATGGTCTTCTGGTGAATCTTTTTTCTTAAAACTTTTTTAAGAACTTTCGAACAGCACGCAATAGTACACTGAAAAAAATTAGTTTAGTGGTAGTAACAAAATGTATTTTCACTCCCCTGCAATCTTTTTTTCCATACAAAAGTCAAAAGTAAGAGAATATAAAAGATTAACAATTTTATAAAGATATGATCATCCCTTAAAAACCAAATGGTGTTTTAAAGTTTACTGTAAACGCTTTATTTGAACAGAATATGTAAAAGTCCAAAAGATGGGTAATTTCTTGTGCAGATCAAATTAAATAATTAGAACTACTAACTAGATAGCAGGTGACTAAATAAGACACAGACATTGTGTTTTTAGTTCATTTTACTACCTAAATAGTCTTCGACAAATTAGTTAGCCAATCCTACTATTTAAATAAAAAAAGGAACTAAAAAAACGCAGTTGTACCAGATCCTACTATTTAAATAGTAAAACCAACTGTGTTTTGGGTGTATTTATTATGAAAATTAAGAATAAAATGCTCCATTAATTTTTATACAACGTTATTTGGATTTAATATGTCTTTCCACCGCTCATAATTTTCAAAAAACATTAAAGAAAGAGCCGATAAAGCCGATAAAATTTGTTAATACTCTCGCTTACTATTATTATTTTCAAATCGGCAAGAATAAATACCGTATCTTTTCGTTTACGTTATCTAAAAAGTAGATATCTGATGAGCTTTTATTCTACTAAAAAGATAGTGTTTTCAATAAGCTTTGAAAACCTATTAAACTTTTTAAGCGACCATCATTTTTGTATGGTAGTAGATATAGTATGTTTCGCAAAAATATTTGATAATGTTTCCAAGAATTTAATTTTTACTAATAATGACACTGTTGAACTTCGCAAGTATTATTGTTTTTGAAACAATATTTAGACCTGCAAAATCAATTGTTAAACGATTTTTGTTAATGATCGACATTTTCTTCTTATCGCCGGTTAACAATTTTTTTAAAATTAATGGAATTTCATGAATAACGGTTTATTTTTTCGAGAAAAGGATTCTCTATAAATTTACCGAACGAATTCTTCCAAATTTTTTACCTAATCACGAAAATTATAAAAATAATAATTTTATTTTTAAATAAATAAAAACGTTAGCTTCAGAAATTTGCAAAAACTGTAAAGTTATATAGAATCTTTTTCTAAAAAAAAAAAAATAATTCGTTAAAATCCATTCATTTTTAGAAAATTCTTGATTGTCGAAAAGAAGAAAATTATTTTTTCAGATTTCATTTTTTTGTTAAGAACAGTTTATGCTTTCTCTCGTCAACAATATTAAATAATGAAAATGAATTACTTGAAAACGGTATTAAATATTTGTACCAAACATACTATATCCAATGGTCTAACTACCTTAAAGCTATTTAAGTTTTCAGTTTTATAAATTATAGTTTAATCACTAAAATTAGTTTCCTCATTTACAAACATTTTTTTCATCAAGCTGGGATTGATAACGAACTAATTATGTATTCCTTTTCATGAAGTAAATTGAAAGTAAAATGATTATTTGAATCCATTTAAATATACTCAATGTAAATAATATTTTAAACCACTCGCTATTTCCTTAATGTATAATAACATAAAAGTGATAGTAACGTGTAAAATTTGAAATATCTTTTCGATTAAGGATTATTTAATATAATTGTCAAGAGTCATTTAATTAACAATACATTCTTTTCAATTTATCGTCAGTATAATTCAGTTTGATATGTTAAGAACATATACACATACATGTTGATGTATTAAGATTAAATCGTCACTTAAAATTGAAACTACCATTCATAAAATGGCAGTTTGCTCAGATGAACGCGAATTTAATATTTCCCTAGAAATTATGTAAAAGTCAAGATATTTAAACCTTCTTATTTGGTGTTAAAAGTTCAAATAATCCAGACAATTTATAAGATTTCTACTGATGTAATTGAATATTGTCATTGTTACATTTTCCATCCCAATAATTTAAGTAAATGCACACGAATAATGATTAAATGTTCCATTTAGAACTCAAGATTACTCAAGAATTTCAATAAAGAATCAAATTTATATATTTTTGGGAAGAGCTGTAATATGTAAAACTTCACGCGACTTTGTGTATACAAATGATGAATCACCATCGTAAATTGGATAAGCGGTATCAAATTACTTAAAGCACTAATCATAATGGCTAATTTAACAGATGCGTAGACTAGATGATGTAAAGAAAGATACTTAGAAAACCTTCATGTTTTAACCTTTCTTTATTAACCGCAAAGTAATGAGCAATGCCAAACAATAAAATATACTTTGAAAATAAAAATAATTGTTGTATACTTCCAGTGCATATAATGATATCTGTATTAAGATATATTCGATTAAACAGAATAGAAGGAATTAATAATATCGAAAATATACTAATCAACACTGATAATGAACAGGGTATTTAAAAAAACCTTAAATGAATGAATTAATCAACTTTACGATAGATAAGAAGGCCTTGAATATAAAGTGCGTTTAAATTAGTATTTTGAAAAGTTGACTACAATTACATATTTAGACATGCAAAAAATTAATTTCTACCAAATTTAACTGCACATTATAAGAATTTGACTTGCACAATTATCGATTGGTGTTTGAGACGTATTTTTTGCAGTAAAGAATAGAAATTAAAATTTCAGCTATACCTATGCTACTATTTTTAAGGGTTCTCTTTTGTTTGACGTAGTCAAAATTTTAATGACTTATAAGACCAACATGTCGGAATTTACATAAAAAATGAACAAAATTATGTGTGATTCGTTTTTCGTGCGTTTTTTTGGCATTGATGCGAAACCTCGACAAACAGTGCACAAAATTCATGAACTTCAACCAGCATTTTTGTTTGCTTCGAATTAATCTAACCCCTTCGCAACGACAATAAGTCGAAAAAATAAACTTTATTTGATCGATTAAGCACATTATTGTTGAAATTCATACCTCTAGTGATATAATTGACCCAAAATTAAAATTATAATGTATATAAATATAAATAAAATAGAAAAAATTATATATAGAATTTCAAATCAAAATGGTGGATCCAATATGGTATACTGAAATTTAGAAAATGCGAGAAAACGTGTATACCGAGTTTTTTTGAAGTTGTTCATCACGAATTTGAGGTTAGATTTTTAAAATTCAAGATGGCAAAGAAAAAATGAACCGAAAATCAATTTTTTCTGGACAGTTATACCACTAAATATATGAATTTCAACAATAATGTTTTCAATTGATCAAATAGGATTGATTTGTTCCACTTATTGGCATTTTGAAGGGTTAGGTTGATAGATTTTGGGCACTTTTGGTTCCGTTTTCGAATCGATACCGCAATTTCGGGTCAATTATATCACTAGAGATATGAATTTCATCAAATAATGTGCTTAAGCGATCAAATAAAGTTTATTTTTTTACTTATTGACGCCTTGAAGGGATTGGATTAATTCGAGGCAAACAAAAATTCTAGTTGAAGTTTATAAATTTTGTGCACTTTTGGTTTAGGTTTCGCATCAATCCTGCAACTTTTTCATGCAAACAAAAATTGCAAAAAACGAGTCATACAAAAGTTTTGTTCATTTTTTATGTAAAATACGCCATATCGGGTTATGAGTCCTTAAAATGAAAATTTGACTACGCCAATCAAAAGAGCAACCTTAAAAATAGTGGAATAATGGGTTAAAATCGCTTTGGTGTGTCTAAAACTGAATTAAATTATAGTAATATAATATTTCGATACATAAAAAATGTATGCTAATCAATTGTACCAAAAACTGTAGATGAAAGTACTCCAAATACTGACTACAGATATTCGTTTCTATTCTGAAATTATTCAAAAGTTTCAATACAGTTAGATGCCATTAGATTTAGTACCAACTTTACGCAAACCACTACATTAAAATACTAACAAACAGTATTAACAAACGGTAAGGTTCTTTTTCTTTGTTCTCGTAAAGATCTCCAGTTTTCATAGTTGTTTCTGAGAAAAGTAAGAACTTTTAGTCAACTGTCTATCAGATGTAAAAAAACAGTAGACAGACGTTAAAATATGCTTAAAACCAGAATAAATTCCTATTTAATATCTCTATTTTACATATGTGGTTAAATTACTTTTTAATTACGCCACCTAATTACTACATTCTTTTCCTGAAAATGTATCAACGAAGGGACATATTCATTTTTATCGAGATACATTTTGCATTCGGAAATATTCTGGCACTTTTGTTTAAATAAAAATTGCAAATATAAAAAGTGCAATAATTAATTTAACTTTGCGGTCATTCAGAGTAGTACCACAAAAATCTAAAAATTATGGGTAATGGTATTGTTTTTAATGTCAATTTTTGTACAACAATAAATAAAAAAGTTGGTATAAAAGTTGGTCAAATTGTCATTAAATTTATCAGGACAATTTTGTTAAAATCTGTTTCCGTAAGTCTATCTAAGTAACCATGAGAAATTATGGCAATACCCTTTTATTGGTTGCAAATCCTTCGCGGAAACAGCGAAAAACAAGTCAATAAATCATGATTTTAAGGAAATTTTTGTGTCATTTCTTTCACGCATACACTTACTCTATATGTGTATGAGGGTTAAGCTGGGTTTCTATTATCCTTGCTCAAAACAGCCAGGAATGCCGGAAACGCGGTTATATAGGAAAACCGTGTAATAAGCCTCGGTCGTCCGTCATTCCCAGGACGCAGCATTTTATTGCAGCTGTTAACCATATTGGCAGTTAGTAGTTTTTAATCTTTATATTTTATTTAATTTAGCTGTATCTGAAACTAAAAGGCGCTTCATTAGTATTAAAAAATATAATATAAAGAGGATCTAAAAATATTTTGACTTTTACATATCGAATAAAGTAAGGATACCTATATTATCATTTTTTTTTATTTATCTCGTATTCATATGTATACATTTAAGTTGTTTTATAAATATTAATTTGTTTTTTTAATACGATGGACGTGTAGCACGATAATTTGCGCCTGAAGATACAGTGCGGGCGCAAAATCGAGTTCTACTCCCGGTGTGTTAAAAATATTTGACGAGTGATGAAAGAAACTAAAATATCAGCATCAGTAATTTAGTTACTTCGGTTATCAGTTTCTTGTTTATTATATATAGTGTAAAGTGGAAAATAATTTAACCATTATAAAGAATAAGACATAATTACGATGTTGCAACTAAAAATTATAATATTTTATTTTTAATTATCTCGTTTTCATACGTCTAAATTTGAGTTGTTTTATAGATATGATTTGTATTTTATTAAGTATTATTTTATTAACTACTAATTGTAAAGTAATAGAATATATCTTTACGTTTTTTAAAAACTACAATATCGTATATTTAGTGATAATTTTCAATAAAACATGGGTATTGATGTTTAATGACATAACCTGTTACACACAGGTGAAAAATGCCTCACTTGGTAATTAATGAGTATACCTTTCAGGAAGTTAATGTCCTGAGGTCATCCGCAAAGCTAACTTAACCTAACTTTTAGTAACATGCCTGGGTGTTACCAAGTTACAGGTGGTAAGGGGATTTTGAGGTTAAGTAACACTTTCAAGAGATCACTTTCTGTACCTTTTCTGGTGATTTCATTTAGTGCATTTCAAAATGTTTCCATTTTCCTAGTCACTACCCTATAAATTTTAGTTAAAAAGCTAATAATGAGGTAGTGAAAAGTCATCTGCTAATGATTTAGTAATAATTTTTACTAATAAAGAGTAAGCAAACTATTAAATCATTAATAACATTTAACTAATGCTTTTTAGTAATAAGGCATACAAAAATGCAATGACTAATTCAAAATTACTAGAACTAGATTAATGAACAAGAATTGGTTTAACACATATTGGTAAAAATCCTCTCTAATTCAATTAATCGTCGATGATTGCAGTTTATGACTAATTTAGATTTAGAGAGTATCTACATGCAATAAAATTACATTTCTTCCCCTTTTATTTTAAAACTTTGATGACGAAAATAGTAATTTTATAAAGAACTCTTTTTTTTACAGACATTTTGAGGTTTAACCAAGGTCTTAATTTCCAAATACCTTATGAATTGGTAATCGTTGAGCTTTCAAAAACAAAGGGCGATACCAACAAATTTTGAAAATTGGCCAACCAATCGATATCGAGCAAACTGTGAAAAAATGGTCCGACATTTTGTGTCCGCCATTTTGAATGATTGGATTCTTACTTCAGATTCGTAATCAGCGACCCAAAAACCCATGTGTAACAAGTTTCAATCGAATTCGAGTAAATTATGAGAAAATGATCCGCCATTTTGTGTCCGCCATTTTGAATTATTGTAATCTGACGTCAGATTCGTAATTAGCGATCCCAAAAACCCCCGAGTAATAAGTTTTAATCAAATTCCGGCGCATTGTTTACCACTCTGCTGGTCATATTCAAAATTTCGAATTATTTTTACGCTATCGGCTCCATTTTTGGTTCAAAATCGGAAAAGAACAAAATATACAATATACATTTTCAAGCTGTAACAATCGGGAACACGTTTCTGATACTTCATATGATGCTCAGTATGCGATATGATAGAAAAAGTTGCAATTGAAAAAAACGATCTGGCAAAGACGTGATTTTATTTTGCATTTTTGAAAAAAGAGGGGGTAAATATCATTTTTTCGAAATTTTACCCACGCCATTCGAAAGAACAACCCCAAAATAGTCGAAAATAGATCTTTTGGAACTTTCCTACTCTTTTTTCTAGTAAATCTACGAGGCTGAAATCCATGTAGAAAACCAGCACATCTTGACGTTCAACGGAGTCCTGGGTTTTAAATATTTTTTAAATTAATTTCTTTTTTTGTAAAATTTAAATCATACAAAATTGAAATATTTAAGACTTTTATTGAAAACAAGAATTTTATTCTATCAAGAAAAATGTTATACTCGGAATATACGCAAAATATTATACCATAATATATCTTTAGATTAAATTGAAATTTATATGATCAGACATTTTAAAAGTGTTAAAATTTGTTAAGATTTTTAAAGTGTGTAAATTTTGAAATTGTTATTAAATTAATCAGGACAATTTAGTTTAAATTATTTTTCTTTATTCTCTTAGAATGAAAAAAGATTGTTACGGACGGAATCGATGTTTTATCAACTGCGGTACCCGGCGTAGGTTTTTTCCCACAGAGGTGGTTTTCCCTACGCCATTGCACACCCGAATGGGGGTACCTCTTAAAATGAAGCAGGCCTGTTAGGTAAATTATGTAAAAGGCCCTTCGAAATGGTGACGATCTCGATAAAAGTATTTGTATTTCGAATAGTATAATCGATATATAATATGACGTTGTAGTCTATTTAAACGTTCGAGAAATTGAAAAGTCGAACTAAGATGCAGAAAATTGACGATCGGGTTTTTTCAGTACGTTTAGGGACGTCGTGGGGTGAGGAAGTCCGCGTCGCGATCGGATCGTCACCGCGGGATCGGAATAAAGTTGATTTTTAGTTTCTGACCGATCAAATCACGCGTTTTATTTCAAAGCCCTTCCACCATTCGTTAACAAAGATGTTAGAAATATATGGCAATACTCTTTGGTTTAACGCGGAAAACAAGTCAATAAATCATGATTTCAAACAAATTTTTGTGCTTTTCTTTCACACATACACTTATTGTTAGTCTATATATGTATGAGGGTTAAGCTGGGTTTCTATTGTTCCTGCAGAAAACAACCAGGAATGCCGGAAACCCTGTGAAAAATGAAATCGGTGTAATATAAGCCTGGGTCCTTCGTCATTCCCAGGACAAAGTTTTTTATTGCAAGTGTTAACCGTATTGGCAATTAATTGTTTTTATCTTTATATTTTATCTGAATCTAAAATGGAAATTGGTATTGACAAATATTACAATACAAACGGATTCTAATAGTATATTATGTAACAAGAGCGCAATTGCCGATGTTCACCCTCGTTTTGCTCGCGCGACAAACTTCGCACTCATCGGAGATCGATATTTTGTCCATGTTTTTACAATTATATTATAATTTGTTTTTTTTTTAATACGATGGACGTGTAGCTCGATAATCAGCGACCGAAGATTTCAGTGCAGGGCGCAAAATCCAGTTCTAATCCCGGAGTGTTAAACAAATATTTTGACCTTTACATGCCAAATAAAGCCAGGATACCCAGAGTGAATTCTCATCAGAAATTTACCGAATGTGTCTTCAAAATTTGTGATAAATGATAATAGAATGTTTAATTGGGTAAATTCATATATGAAAATTATCGAGATATTTGTTTTTAACTGATTAACGATTAAATCCAAAATGATTTTTAGCTCACTTTTTTAACTCTCTAGCAAATTGAAAAATGAAAATGTTATAATGAAACAAATTTACTTTACCAAGTTTGGGTAGGCTCTATCGTTTTATAGGGTTAAAATTGCGATTCCTTGCCGTAGAAAAACAATATGGCGGATTTTATTTGAAAAAGGAACAAAAAAATCGAGAAAAAATTGTTTTTGACAATTTTTTACAACTGGATAATGGATGGCAATCCATTCCATACTACGGACAAATGTGAACAAATAAGTTGCAGTTTAAGGGGAACATTTGTTTGTACAGCTTCATTCAGTTTATCCTATTAAAAATGGTGGAAAAGTGTGAAAATTTCTATAAATACGTGTTTTTCCTAAATATTTCTGAAATAAATCGACATTAATCTAAATTTTTGGCTTAAAATGTAAAATTTCGATTTATTAAATATTCATGGACACTTTTTAATATATTTGACGATGTTAATAATGGCGGATTCAGTCACAAAACGACCAAGAACAGTTTTTCGCTGCAATTTTACATAGAATATTATACGATTTTTTTATCCGGAAATAATGTAATTCCCAATAGTCTACCCGCCATATTGGATCCGCCATTTTGGACCGCCATTTTAGACCCGCCATTTTGGATCGGCCATTTTGGACCCGCCATTTTGGATTTTGAAAATGCCTCATTATATTTGGATAAACATAAAGAAATGCAATAAAATAAAGCCTCGAAACATTTACCGATGAGGAATGTGAAAAATTTCATTATTTTTTTCATTTCCAGGGTCGCCACATCGAATCCGCTATCACTAACATCATCAAATATATTAAACAGTGATCATAATATTAAATAAATCGAAATTTTACATTTTAAGACAAAAATTTAGATTGATGACGATTTATTCCAGAAGTATATAGGAAAAACATGTATTTTTAGACATTTTTACACTTTTCCGCCATTTTTAATGGGATAAACTGAATGGAGTTCAATAATAACATTTTCCTTTTTAACTGCAACCTGTTTGTCCATGTTTGTCCATAGTTTAGACATTATCCATTTGTAAAAAATTGTCGAAAAAAATTGTTTCAGTACTTTTTGAAATGAAATCCGCCATATTGTTTTTCTACGGCAAGGAAATGCAATTTTGACCTCATAAATCGATAGAGCATATACAAAAATAGTAAAGTAAGTTGGTTTCATTATGATATTTTGATTTGCTAGAGAGCTTTGAATATGAGCTAAAAATCTCGTCATCATGGAGGTTAATGGGTTAAGCAACAAATATTTTTATGTCGTTTTCCTGCATAATATATATATTATATTTCAATAGTTATTTTAATGGAATTCGGCCTATTATTAACAGCGCACAATAACCAATATTATTCAACCTGTGGTCCACATTTTTATCTATTTCGCATTTTTAAATGTTATGTGTAAATTTATAGTACGAAAGTCTCATTTTTTTTAAACTATTGTTGTCATTACTTAAGACTATAGAAATAAAGAACGGTCACTATGGTGTGACCGAGCAGAAAACTACATAAAAATATTTGTTGCTTATTACCCATTAACGTCCATGATGACGAGATTTTTAGCTCATTTTGTAATTTAACTTTAAAGAAATTAGAATTACATTAAGTAACTGTTAAAAATAAACATTTTACGCTTTTATCAATTTCACAATGGACTTGCTTGATTACAGACTTTATAATCGTTGAAAATAAACATTGTTGCCCATAATATGTATTGTCTTAATTAATATCTGTAACTTGCGAACCAATTTAGATAAATTTATGACGACATTGAAAAAATTCTTTCAAAGAAATTTAACTACCGTGTAAATGACCGGAAAGTAATATAACTACTTTTTTAGTATGATAAATCCTGTTTATAGACTTAACATTACTATTATTACTAAGTTAATCGCGAGTTAAACTAATTTAAATGAATATATACTTAAATTGGAGCGATTTTTTAAATTTAATCAAATTAATTTCTAAATTTGATTTCGGATTGACTTGTAAAATTAAGATATTAAACTTAAATAATATATAAACATTAAAATTTAGTACTAATATTGTTGTCCCCGAAGAAGATCCGTAAGTGGTCGAAATGAAGATAAGGAGATACATTTTGTTTATTTGAAAAATATACAAATATATTTTGTTCTTTAACCAAAAAACGACAGTAGATTGTACAAATTAATTAATATTGTTTTACAATAAAAACAATGTCATGCTTCCCTGGCTTACAGTTAGGCCTGGTTTTGAGATTCAAAACAGAACCTGACCAGATCACCCAAGTCCATCTCGGAATCCCAATGGGTGGTACTATCCCTGCTGGATTTCAGCCAGAAGCTGTCTTCAGTCCAGACAAATCTAGTTAATGCTTGAATCGGGATAACCAAGCTGCACCCCAGCTGGTACCACTTTCCATTAGGATCAAACCTGACTAATTGTTCTCAGGTTAATTCGTCTCCCCTTTTACTTATTATTAATGTAACCATTTACAGTAAATAAGCATGTTTTTAGACATTCAGGTCACGTTGATTTTTATTTTACTCCCTAGGGCCGTAAAATTATTCCGGGACCGCAAATAATGGCTTCATTTACGACACTGTTTACAAGTAATTTTAATATAAAAATAAAATAAACGATATGCCATGAATTAATTACAATTTCAAGCAATTTTAGAAGAATGGTGGTATGACAATTATGTTTTTTTCTATTCAGTGTGCGAAATTCAATTTCGCTTATGAGAAAATGTTATGTGCAACAAGGGAGGATAGGTATTTGTATACTCGTGCGAACTGCCGTGCTCGTTTCTCTCGGGCGTGAAACTAGCACTCGGCGGCAAACGACTATTTTGCTCCCTAGTTGCACAATCTACTTTTATCATTTTAAGGAATAAAACATAATTATATGTAACTAATAACATGCAAATAAAAATTATCATATTTTTTCTGATTATCTCATTTTTATAGGTCTAACTTTGAGTTGTTTTATATATATTATTTATATTTTATTAAATATTACTCCATTAATTACTAATTACAAAGTAATAGAATATATCTGCACATTTTTTAAAACCTGCACTGTCATATTTAATAACAATAAAACAGGGGCATTGATGTTTAATGACATAACCTTAAGTCATCCGTAAAACCATCATAACCTAACATTTAGGAACATGCCTTGGTGTTACCAAGTTACAGGTGTTAAGGGAATTTTCAGATTAAGGAACACTCCGAAGAGATCGGTTTTCGTGCCTTTTCGGGTAACTCAATTTTCATAATTTATTGCATTTCAAAATATTTCCATTTTTCTTGGTCACTAATAAATTTTAGTAAAATAGCTACTAATCAGATACTGAAAAGTCATATGCTACTGATTTAGTAATCAGGTTTACTAATAAAGGGTAAATTAGTTTAGTAATAAGGCATGCATAAACGCAATGACTAAATTGAAATAAGCGAACTAGATTAATGAACAAGAATTTGTTTACTATATTAGTAAAAATCCTTAGTAATTCAATTAATGATCGATTATAGTGACAAGTTCAGATTTAGAGAGTATCTACATACAATACAATAACATTTCCCCCCTTTTATTTGAAAACAACCATCTGCGAATGTGGAATGCCGTTTTAATTTTCATATACGCACTTTAATGACGAAAACAGTAATAAATGAAATATTTATTTCAGTTTGTAGCTATTTCAAAGATTTACCAATGTTACAATGTTTTTCTACTTATTGACGCTTTGAAGGGATTTGATTAATTAGAGGCAAACAAAAATTCTAGTTGAATTTTGTGCACTTTTGGTTCAGGTTTCACATCAATCCTGCAACTTTTTCATGCAAAAAAAAATTCGCAAAAAACGAGACATACAAAAATTTTGTTCATTTTTTATGTAAAATCCGCCATATTGGTTTTATGAGTCATTAAAATGAAATTTTGATTACGCCAATCAAAAGAGCAACCTCAAAAATAGTGAAATAGGTATGTTTGAAATTTTTGTTTCAATTTTTTACTGCAAAAAATACGTCTCAAACATCAATCCAGATTTGTACATTTCCCGAACTTAATGGCTTTTTACACACTTTTGTGAGTCGAAAACTGAATTAAATTATAGTAATATAATATTTCGATACATAAAAAATGTATGCTAATCAATTGTACCAAAAACTGTAGATGAAAGTACGAACTCAAAATACTGACTACATATTCGCAAATTATTCAATAAAGTTTCAATACAGTTAGATGCCATTATATTTAGTACCAACTTTCTGTAAAACTAGTAAATTAAAATACTAACGAACAGTATTAACAAACCGTAAGGTTCCTTTTCTTTGTTCTCGTAAAGATCTCCAGTTTTCATAATTGTTTGTGAGAAAAGTAAGAACTTTTAGTCAACTGTCTATCAGATGTAAAAAAACAGTAGACAGACGTTAAAATATGCTTAAAACCAGAATAAATTCCTATTTAATATCTCTATTTTACATATGTGGTTAAATTACTTTTTAATTACGCCACCTAATTACTACATTCTTTTCCTGAAAATGTATCAACGAAGGGACATATTCATTTTTATCGAGATACATTTTGCATTCTGAAATATTCTGGCACTTTTGTTTAAATAAAAACTTTATAACTGCAAATATAAAAAGTGCAATAATCAATCTAACTTGGGGTCATTTAGAGTAGTGTACCAACAACTCTAACAAGTATACACAATGGTATTGTCTTTTATCTGAATTTTTGAACAACATTAAATAAAATAGTTGGTATAAAAGTTGATCAAATTGTTATTAAATTTGTCAGGACAATTTTGTTAAAATTTGTTTCCGTAAGTCTATCAAAATAACCGTTAGAAATTATGGCAATACTCTTTTGTTGGTTGCAAATCCTTCGCGGAAACTGCGAAAAACAGTCAATAAATCATGATTTTAAGGAAATTTTTGTGTCTTTTCTTTCACGAATACGCTTACTCTATATGTGTATGCGGGTTAAGCTGGGTTTCTATTATCCTTGCTCAAAACAGCCAGGAATGCCGGAAACGCGGTTATATAGGAAAACCGTGTAATAAGCCTCGGTCGTCCGTCATTCCCAGGACGCAGCATTTTATTGCAGCTGTTAACCATATTGGCAGTTAGTAGTTTTTAATCTTTATATTTTATTTAATTTAGCTGTATCTGAAACTAAAAGGCGCTTCGTTAGTATTAAAAAATATGATATAAAGAGGATCTAAAAATATTTTGACTTTTACATATCGAATAAAGTAAGGATACCTATATTATCATTTTTTTCTATTTATCTCGTATTCATATGTATACATTTAAATTGTTTTATAGATATTATTATAACTAATACAATATTTTTTCATACGTCGGGCGTGAGGTTCGATAATTTGCGTCTGAAGATACAGTGCAGGGCGCAAAATCGAGTTCTACTCCCGGTGTGTTAAAAATATTTGACGAGTGATGAAAGAAACTAAAATATCAGCATCAGTAATTTAGTTACTTCGGTTATCAGTTTCTTGTTTATTATATATAGTGTAAAGTGGAAAATAATTTTACCATTATAAAGAATAACACATAATTATGATGTTGCAACTAAAAGTTATCATAATTTTTTTCTAATTATCTCATTTTTATAGGTCTAACTTTGAGTTGTTTTATACAGGGTGTCCCATTTTAAAAAAACCACCCGATTAATTCGAAAATTACGCGTTTTCGAAAAAAATGTTTCAGACAAAAGTTTCAGGATTTTTCCCAGGCAATTCAATGGCTACCTTTATGTGACCTTGAATATGACCTTGATGCTCATATCAAGGTCAAATTCAATTTTTTTAATGGGAACCCCTATTTTTTATTGCTGATTTAGAAAGTGCAGGGTATTTTACGTTCAAATATGACCTCGACCGTGTCCTTGATCATGACCTTCAAGGTAATTTCAAGGTCAGAGTTGTTTTTTCAATGGAAAACCCTACTTTTTTATTGCTGATTTAGAAAGAGCAGGGTATTTTACGTTCAAATATGACCTCGACCGTGTCCTTGATCATGACCTTCAAGGTAATTTCAAGGTCAGAGTTGTTTTTTCAATGGAAAACCCTACTTTTTTATTGCTGATTTAGAAAGAGCAGGGTATTTTACGTTCAAATATGACCTCGACCGTGTCCTTGATCATGAACTTCAAGGTAATTTCAAGGTTAAAGTTGTTTTTTCAATGGGAACCCCTACTTTTTTATTGCTGATTTAGAAAGAGCAGGGGATTTCTCGTTCAAATATGACCTTGACCATGACCCTTAAGGTCATTTCAAGGTCAAAGTTGATTTTTCAATGGGAAACCCTCTCCGACCTATCCACCTTATAGGAAATCTGTCATTAAGGAAGTCCTTAACAATAAGAGCATAGTGTGATGCTGCGCCGTCCTGCTGTAACCATTTTCTTGCTCTAATAACAAGATGAACATTTTCGAGCAAAAGTAGGAGTTCATATGCATGCCTATTTACGGTGCCTTTAAAACAATATGGACCAACTAACCAACGGCACGTAAACTAAGGTATGTGCTGTTCCATCAAGTGCCCGGACATGTAATATGTTCGTGTTCGAGATCGTCTTGTCTCTCGATTCCCATATGCATTACGCACATGGTAGTAAATTCCCCGGTCGCGCTTGTTCTATTTTCTATTTCTTTCATCCCAACTTAACTGTGTAGAATTGCCATATTTGCGAGCCTGCAACTTCGCAAAGCACAAACCATAGTTGTATGTAGGTACAAGCTGATTGTACATGCATATTGGTTTCAAAATACTGTAGAGCTTCGAAGCTGTATAAAAGCGATAACTGGAGTCTTCAAACTACGTCTAGAGTTACATGCGACTTTTAAAAAATGCCTGACTACACAGCGTACGAAATTTTTGATATTATACTTATATTAGGTGAATGTCATAGACAATATCGTGCAGCAGCAAGATTGTATCGTGTTCGATTCCCTGAACGACAACATCCAAACCATACCGTAATACGCGGTATTGAACTGCGTTTTCGGGAAGGACATTTTATTCGAAGAAGGGTGGCAGCAAACGAACATGATTACGAGAATAATCCTCGCTTTATTGCAGTACTAGCTATGGTACATTTAAATCGGCATATCAGCTTACGCGAACTCGAGCTTAACGTGGGCATTCCAAGATCTACTGCCAGTAGATATTTACGGAACGCACATTATCATCCTTATCACATAACTCTTAATCAAGCCTTGTCTCCGGATGATTATCGACGAAGAATGATATTTTGCCAATGGTCAGCCCAACAAATTATTAATGATGAAAATTTCTTCCAGTATGTTCTCTTCAGTGACGAGGCTACTTTTGAAAGTACTGGCACATTGAATCGTCATAATTCGCATTACTGGTCCCCAGTTAATCCACATTGGATGAGAGAAGTTGACCATCAGCACCGCTGGAGTTTAACTGTTTGGTGTGGAATCGTTAACGGTTTTTTAGTTGGACCATATTTTTTTGAAGGCACCGTAAATAGGCATGCATATTTACAATTGCTGCGAGATGAACTCCCACTTTTGCTCGAAAACGTTGATCTTGGTACCAGAGCAAGAATGTGGTTACAGCAGGACGGCGCAGCACCACATTATGCTCTTATTGTTAGGGACTTCCTTAATGAAAGATTTCCTATAAGGTGGATAGGTCGGAGAGGGTTTCCCATTGAAAAATCAACTTTGACCTTGAAATGACCTTAAGGGTCATGGTCAAGGTCATATTTGAACGAGAAATCCCCTGCTCTTTCTAAATCAGCAATAAAAAAGTAGGGGTTCCCATTGAAAAAACAACTTTAACCTTGAAATTACCTTGAAGGTCATGATCAAGGACACGGTCGAGGTCATATTTGAACGTAAAATACCCTGCTCTTTCTAAATCAGCAATAAAAAAGTAGGGTTTTCCATTGAAAAAACAACTCTGACCTTGAAATTACCTTGAAGGTCATGATCAAGGACACGGTCAAGGTCATATTTGAACGTAAAATTCACTGCACTTTCTAAATCAGCAATAAAAAATAGGGGTTCCCATTAAAAAAATTGAATTTGACCTTGATATGAGCATCAAGGTCATATTCAAGGTCACATAAAGGTAGCCATTGAATTGCCTGGGAAAAATCCTGAAACTTTTGTCTGAAACATTTTTTTCGAAAATGCGTAATTTTCGAAATAATCGGGTGGTTTTTTTAAAATGGGACACCCTGTATATATTATTTATATTTTATCAAATATTACTCCATTAATTACTAATTACAAAGTAATAGAATATATCTGCACATTTTTGAAAAACCACACTGTCATATTTAATAACAATTTTCAATAAAACATTGATGTTTAATGACATAACCTGCAACATACAGGTGAAAACTGCCTCACATGGTAATTAATGAGTATACCTTTGGGGAGGTCAATGTCCTTAAGTCGTCCGTAAAACCATCATAACCTAACATTTAGTAACATGCCTTGGTGTTACCAAGTTACAGGTGTTAAGGGAATTTTCAGGTTAAGGAACACTCCCAAGAGATCGGTTTTCGTACCTTTTCGGGTAACTCAATTTTCATAATTTATTGCATTTCAAAATATTTCCATTTTTCTTGGTCACTAATAAATTTTAGTAAACTAGCTACTAATCAGGTACTGAAAAGTCATATACTACTGATTTAGTAATCATGCTTACTAATAAAGCGTAAATTAGTTTAGTAATAAGGCATGCATAAACGCAATGACTAAATTGAAATAAGAGAACTAGATTAATGAACAAGAATTTGTTTACTATATTAGTAAAAATGCTTAGTAATTCAATTAATGATCGATTATAGTGACAAATTCAGATTTAGAGAGTATCTACATACAATAAAATAACATTTTTCCCCCTTTTATTTGAAAACAACCATCTGCGAATGTGGAATACCATTTTTATTTTCATATACACACTTTATTGACGAAAACAGTAATATGGGCAAATCCACAGAACTTTTCATTTTGGTGAAAAAAAAAATTTTTTTTTTTCAACTTCAAAGCACACGTTTTTCTTATGATACACATGTTTAATTGGTCAACTAATACTAGGAATCCGTCCCTGTTACTCATTTTTAAAGGACGGGGTCGGGCACAGAGGGTTAAGAAATAAAAATTCTAGATACATTACATTCAAAACATAGCAGTAATTATAAATATAGTATAAAAATGTAAAATTTTGGGGTTATCGCCTACAAAAATTGCTACCGAATGTAGGCCTACTCTATATAGTAATTACGTGTCTGGTAATAGAAACCTACTTTGTGGACAACTCATGTTTAACAGCGCTGAAAATACATTCTACAATTAAAGTATACATTTAGACATATAGTGTGCGTAAAGTTAAATTATGAATGGATTTTTTTTCATAAGTATGATACACGTCGTCTAAAATGCTTTTTTAGTGGTATTAAACACAAAGAGTTACCCGCTATATAGACCACTAACTCGGCATCATCAAAATTATTGTGAAAAATGGCCATTTCAATCCCTTGACGTATATTGTACACTTGTTGAACTAATTAGTTCATATTATATTACATTACGCAGTAAATATACAAGCGTATGACCTTTGATATATGTGCATGAGTTGTACATGATATTTTATGAGCACCCATTGCTTTACTTGCCGTAGAAAAGTAATGAAGAGAGCATAAAGTGCACTTTATACATAAGACGAAGTCGTTCATAAAATTAGTTAAGCCTCTGCAGCCTAATATTTAAATGACTCACTAGCGCCACTGCGTTTTTATATATAAATAGAGTAAAGAAACCAATTACAATCTCAACTAGGCCCCCAAAGATGATATTCTTGATGTGCCCTAGGAAAAACTGATTTTTCTTTGCGAGTTACGTTTCGACAACCTATATTTGAAGTGCTGTCATTTGAATAATACTTGCAGCACACACTTCTACCACGTCTCAAAATTTTCGTTTTCACGTTAACTATAAAGGTATGTTCATAGCTTTGAATTTAGAAAGACGGCGTGTTGTTAAAACAGTTAACTTTGTCAAAATTCAAAAAACTCAATTATGTTTTTACACATTTTAACAGTATCATAACTTCCGTCTGGGAAGTAGCACATCGATTTTCTGGCAGGTGAGATTGTATAATTGATACAGGAAGCTAATTCAATTGGATTTAGTTCGATAACTATTACGGCGTCACAGAAAAACTGTTAAGATTAGAAAAGTTTAGGCAACTTACAAGTCAAACTTGTCAATTTTTCTTCATTAGCCTTCCTGAAATCATTTCAAATTCGCTGCTATGAGACTAATACTTCATCGGTATCTATATTTACTACTATTATACTTTTTTTACCCCGTACATATATTTCAATACAAATATAAACTAGCATGTCTTCACTTACACCTAAGTTTAAAAGTTCTGTGGATTTGCCCATATATGAAATATTTATTTAAGTTTGTAGCTATTTCAAAGATTAACCAATGTTACAAATAAAAAATTAATTTTTATTGCATTTAAAAAATTGTTAAAATCAATTTCTTTTATTGTAAAAGTTGAATCTTAAACAATTATTTAATGAATTGTTGTTGTCTTCAAATTAAATTCAAATTTATTTATATGATCAGAAATGATTTGAAAAGTGTTAAAAGTGTTAAAATTTTTAAAGTGCGTAAATTTCGGACAATTGCTTTTGTTCATTTCAATAAACATTTTTTATACAGAACAAATTAACTACGCTTCGTAGCAACAGTATTACTAGAGTTGTAATTTTAGAAATTCATATCTAAAATGATTTTAAATTGGACTATGTATAATGAGGACAATTAGTACTGCTACTTACTATACCAAACATTGTTTCAATTAAGGTAATTAGACCCAGGGATGTAGTATGTATGGGAAAATATTTAATACCGTTTTCAAAAAATTAATTTCCATTATTAATGATATTATTGACGAGACAAAGTATTATTATGTTCATAAAGAAATTGAAAACTTCAAAAATAATTTAATAAACAACTTTTAATAATGACTCAAATTTTCTTCTTTTCGACAGTTAAGAATTTTAAAAAGCTTTTAGCAAAAGTTGTTTCACAAATTATTTTTGGTTGTCTCATTTTTTTTCATTAACAATAATACTTTCTCCCTTCAACATTGTCATTATTAGATGAAATTAAATTCTTGGAAACGTTATTAAATATTGTTCTCGAACATACTATATTCTGGAGTCTAACTTCCTTAATCTACTAACATTTTTTTGTGAGTTCTTCGTCGAATCACTACATTGAAACTTAACTTGAGTAATTTTTTCCGTAATAAATATAATAACATATTAGTAGTCCCTTAGAATGAACGAAGATGGAATATAACTATATCCAACGTTTAGCTTCTGAAGTAAAAAACTCGTTTGCACAATTTAGTATTTTTTGCAAAGATGTAGATTGCAACAATGACAATTTTTTACATTTTTTTAATTACCTTCTTGATTAAAAAATGTCCAAAACTTCAACCTCCAATAATGAAATATTCTTTCTCTAATTTAAATTAAATAAAAATATTTAATTATTCGAAAACTTTCCATAAAAAACATTTTGCCAGATTATCGATTTTTTATAATCTATATGCAGTAATCATGACATCTGTATATTTTGGACTCATTAAAGTCCTACAACTATTCCTAGTGTTAGTAACAGTAACTTAATAAGACATAGTGTAATAAAGTTTTCTTGAATTTGGTAATTAAATGTAATTATTTTCGTTATATCTTTATAATGATTACACCTGTCCATTAGTCGTGCGAAGAAAATACCTTTTCATGCAAATCGTTTATGTTTATATATCGCCAAATACAGTAATAATGTGCATTTAATAGTTCGATCCGATAACATTATTTAATTTAATCGGTTCTTTCAAATACGTCGTTACTTTTCCAAAGTAATTTTCTTGAAATGATTCATCGACGTATGTAAATAGTATTGTGGAATGTAAACAAATTTACATATTAAATTTGAACAATTAGTTCTACATTGCAGACAGATTTAAGTTAAAAAATATACATTTCTTGTGAAACCTTAATATGTAATATACTAATTGCATTTGATTTTCATGATGACATTCAAAAACAAACTATTTATGACTCGTTTACTTTTTCAAAAAGACGTTTATTTGCATCATCAGTTAGATTTGTACTAAAATGCGCCAATAATAGTATATTATGTAAAAAGGCGCAATTATCAACATTTCGTCCGTATTGAATACCATATTTTTTAATACGACGGGCGTGGGGCTCGATAATTTACGCCAGAAGACACGATGCAGGGCGCGAAATCGAGTTCTACTCCCGGAGTATTAAAAATGTTTTTCATAAACAAATGTGTAGTCGAAAGATTTTCTATAATTGTGTTAAAATAAAGTTACAATTTTGAAGTTAATTGTGGTAAAAAAATTTATATTAAAAGAAACGCAGTCGTTCACGAACATTTTTCTTTCTTCAAATATTTTTTCGTAGAATAAATTGTAATGACGCATAACATCTAACCGTTGGAAACTTATTACCAAGATGATGATGAAAAACAAAAATAACATTACCAACTTCTTGTGGAAAAAAATCTGAATTATTTTTGTTTTTATTTTCAGTGAGCGAAAAAAAAACAATTTTCTGATACAGAAAATGAATGAACAAAAAAGAATGAAAAAATAACTTTTTCATTCTTAAATTTTATAAATTGTACTAATAACAAACGATAATCCAAAACGTGCACTTTTCAAAATATTTCTTTTTCATAACGTAAACTGACTTCGAAAAAACTTTATTTAAAAAAATATCTAAATTCACTTCATAATTTGTATTCAATTTCGAAATTTGAAAGACAGTTTTTCAACTGTTTCACATAAAACCCAGTCAAATTTCGGAACGTTCATTATTACGAAAAAAATAAACACAAATGGTTAAAAATTATAAAAAAAATAATACAAAAAATGTAAAAATACATAATCGTAAAACATTTTAATGTCATATTTATTTTCTTTGCAGGAGTCGAAATGTATAGGTTACCGTTGAATTCCTTAAAAACAAGTGAAGAATGCTTCCACAAACAAACAAAATAAGATCGCCGACGACATTTTAATAGACAAAATGTACGAATTTTACCTACTTTCAATTGTTTTTTCCCGAAAAAGTGTTACTTGTATACTTTTAAAAAAAATGTTCGATATTTTAACGGTTATTTTGTTTGTATCTAAACAAATTATATTTGTTGTATTTATTAAATAAGTTTGCTTCTTATTTTTTTGTTACAAGTGAAGCTTTCATAAAAACAAAAGAAAATTGTCGACGACATTTTAATTGACAAAATATAGGAATTTTACCTACTTTCAATTATTTTTTCCTAAAAAAGTGTTATTTGGGCATTTCTTAGAAACGGTTCGACGTTTTAAAGGTTATTTTGTTTGTTTCTAAACAAATGACATGTTTATATTTTTTAAATATGGGAACTTTTTTTATTTTACAAAGAAAAGATTTTTCTTTTGGAAAGTTATGTGTTTGGTTCTCACTTTTTCAAAAAAAAACATACAAAAGAGTGCAGAATTTCCGAAATAAAAAATAAAAACTTTCAAATAAAATTTTGCGGCACATTTCCATTTTAGACGGCAATGAGATTAAAAAACAGTACATTTTTATGTAATCATCTTAATATTCCTTGTATCAAAAAATAATTTTGTAACGAGGAAAAAAACAATAAAATATTCAAAAAATAGTTAACAACAACAATATTTTAAAAATGTAGGAATTTTAAAGAATGGTATCTCTCGAAAAAATACTATAGTGTGCAACCAGGGAGCAAAATAGGTGTTTTCCGGCGAGGGCGAGTTTGGCGCTGAAATGAAACGAGATTAGCAATTCGCAAGAGTCTGCAAACACCAATTCTCCTTCGTTGCACATATTCTTTTCTCATATGAGAACATACTATTTTGCTCCCTAGGAAAAGAAAGTGATATTTTGCGATCAGAGTTTGAGAATAATTTTTGCTCATTTAGGTGAATTTTCCAAATTCAATTATTTAGATTATTATAAAAATAGTTATTAAACAAACGAGCCAAACAAAGCCACATAAAAAAACCATTTGTCTTTTTCTAAAAAATTTTGTTAAAAAAATACAGTCCAAATTTCAAATTAATCAGTAAAGAATTAAGAGATATGTTTGTGTCCGTGTCGAAAAAAGTAGCTTTGAAAACAAAGATATTAAACTTTTTATTAAAACTTGATAACTTTAACAAACTTTTCACTTTATAAATAACGTCGTATCTTATTTCCAAGATTCTTTTAGGTAGATTTTAACAAAAAAAAACATTTTTTGACAAAATACCACGAAAAAAAGTCGTTTTTTGGCAAATAAATCATTTTTGCTCGACGTACCGGCCGGGGATATGTTTTCAATAAACGATACAAATTTGTAATCGGATATTTAGCATTTTTTTTAAATCGTGTACAAAAACAACAAAAAATGGCTTTTTGAACAAATGAACTTTAAGAACCATAAACAGGCCCAATCTCTACCTAGCTCGGGTAAAAGGTTCATGAAATATGAAATTCGAGGGATCTTTATGGCGATGTCTCAAAAGTGTCGCAAAAGTATGTGTTTGAACACCTGGGTCGGTACTTTTTATTTTTCAAGCAATTAAAATTTGATTTTATTGCAAATTTATTAGCACGATATTTAGAAACGTAATTAATTATATATTTTGTTGTAATTATCATGTTTAATTATTGCTAACAATAAAAAAGTATACAAAATTGTAGTTTAATTAAGAAGAAAGTTATTACTCAGATGTTTATGGAATTGTTGATTAGGAATCTGACTTCAGATTTTCAAAATTCCAAATGGAGAATTCAATATGGTGAACGGAAAAATTAACAATTAATAATAAACACATCCATAACAGGATGCAAAATTGAATTTGTACATGATCGTTTGTAATAATATAATAAATTATAAATTAATTTCATGATTTAATCGATCCTGTGACTTTAAGTAGAAATAAAATGAAGTAATCAAAACGTGTTGTCGATGTACAACTACTAAAAATGTGGTCCCCTTTTCCTCCACTTTTATAATTTTTCACATTTGTTGAGGTCAGATTCGTAATCAACAATTCCATAAACATCTGAGTAATAAATTTCTTCTTAATTAAACAACAAATTTCGTATACTTTTTTTTATAGTTAGCAACAAATAAACATAATAATTGCAAAAAAATATTTATTTATTTACGTTTCTAAATATCTTGCTAAAATAAATTTGCAACAAAATCAAATTTTAATTGCTTGAAAAATAAAAGGTGCCGACCCAGGTGTTCAAACCCATACTTCTGAGACAATGTCATAAAGATCCCTCGGATGATTTCAGATTTCATGGACCTTTTAGTACTCTAGCTAGGTAGAGATTGGGCCTGATTTTGGTTCTTAAAGTCCTTTTATTCAAAAAGCCATTTGTTTGCTGTTTTCGTACAGGATTTTAAGAAATGACAATGATCTGATTAAAAATTTGTATCGTTTATTGAAAACATTTCCACGGCTGATACTTGTAATATTTGCCAAAAAACTACTTTTTTCGTGTAATTTTGTCAAAAAATGTAGTTTATTTTATTTCTACTTACTAATTTTTGTATACCAAACAGAAATTATGAAACAATTTTAATCTGAAAAAAGGAAATAACAAACAAATACATTAAAAAGTTTAAGTTTTTTCGTGTTTCGAACACTATTGATTCTTTTCTTTATTTTCGGGGTAATTTACCAATTACAAAGTTCAACTTTCAAGAAGACGATTTCTTTATTTCAAATAGGAATTATGAAACGATTTAATTGTAAAAAAACGAAATGACAAAAAATTCATTAAAAAATTGCATTTTTTTCGTGTTATTTTTATTCTTTTCTTTATTTTCATTATGTTAATATTTAAATTTTAACATTCAAATCTCAAGAAAAGAATTTTTTACATCAAAAAGAAATTCTGCGATGATATGAATGTGAAAAACAACTTAAAAAATGTAAAAAATCTAGGTTTTTCGAAAAATCTAATAAAGCATTTTGAGTATTCAGTCAAATTTCGTCAGAAACCTTTTTTTTACACAAAATTAACCAGGTTCGAAAATATAAATTCAAAGAAATGGATTAATTAAAAAATTTATCAAAAGGCTTTTTTTTCTCTCAAATTTAATTTTCAATAAAATTGAATAAGATTGAAATATTTCTAAATTCTTTTCAACATCTGTTTCGGTTTAAATCTCGAGGAAATGCAACGGAAATTTTCACGACTGTGTCTTTATGACCCACCGTGGGTTTTCCCATAATCGTGAAAAACATTCTTTACACTTCCCAGATAAAACGGAGTTGCAATTCCGCAAGAATATTTCCAAATTTATCCAAACACGCACGAAAATTTTTATTCTTTACTTTATTTTCAGCATGTTAACGTGCAAATTTTAAACTTTAAGTCTCGAAAAATCTATTTCTCTAAATTATACAGAAATTCTGCAATGATTTCAATGTGAAAACGCGAAATAACAAAAAAAATACATTAAAAATTCAATTTGTTTCGTGTTTCGGGCATCTTTTTTATTCTTTTCTTTACTTTCAGAATGTTAACCCTTTGAGTCACACATTTTTCCTTTTATCGAATTTAGCTCAAATTTGTTACTCGGGGGTTTTTGAGGTCGCTGATTACGAATTCGAGGTTAGTTTTTCGAAATTCAAGATGGCGGATCCAATATGGCGGACAAAAATTTTAAATATAATTAGATTGGGACAAAAATTGCTACTCGGGGGTTTTCAAGGTAGCTGATTACGAATCCGAGGTTCGTTTTTCGAAATTCAAGATGGTGGATCCAATGTGGCGGACAAAAATTTAAAATATAATTCGATTGGGACAAAATTTGCTACTCGGGGGTTTTCAAGATCGCTGATTATGAATCCGATGTCAGATTTACGAAATTCAAAATGGCGGATTCAATATGGTCTTCACCGAGATAATGATAGAAATGTCATTTGGGGGTCATACATTACGAATTTGATGTCAGATTGCCAAAATTAGAAATTGAAAATGGCGAGTAACAGTTGCACTCAAGATGTGTGGATCAATTATGCGAAATATTATTTGAATATTTCTCTTTCTCGGCATTACCCAGAGCTAATAACGTGGACGTGAACAGTACTAGCTCCATTTTTTTGTTGTTGTTTTTATATTTTTTAACATCTTACCTACAATCAACATAAAATTAATATTCAGCGTGGCTGAAAATTCCCTAACACGCTTTTTCATAAAAAATTCTCGCTTTTTTACATCTTGCTCACAGCCATTTTGAATTTCGTAAAGCTGATATTGAATTCGTAATTATCGACTTCGGAAATCCCCAAATACGCATTTTCACCACAATTCGCGCTTTTCTACATCTCGATCACCGCCATCTTGAATCAGCCATCTTGGATCCGTCATTTTAAATGTCATAAAGCTGACATCGGATTCGCAATCAGCGACCCCGAAAACCCCCCAATACACATTTTCATCAAAATTGGCGATTTTTTACATGTTTCTGACCGCCATATTGAATCCGCCATTTTGAATTTTGTAAATCTGACACAGGATTCGTAATCAGCGACCCCAAAAACATATATACCCCGAACTTCAAGTCATTATCTTTCAAAATAGCGTCAAAAATGAATTCTTTCCAAAAAAACATGATTTTTTTGTGTTTGTTTATTTATATAAAGTAAACAATAAACAATTATGTATTTTTAGTCATGTGGATATGTTCTTTAAGTACTAAGGTAACAGAAAATAGCAAAAAGAACGATCGGAATACGTTAACTTGAACGTAAATAATTAAAATTCAAAGAAATCAAGGTAGTAACGTGGGTTACTACCGTGACTCAAAGGGTTAACTTGTAAATTTTAAACTTTATGTTTCGAAAAACGTATTTCTCTAAATTAAACAGAAATTCTGCAATGATTTCAATGAAAATGAAAAAAAAAAATACATTAAATAATCCCAGTTTTTTCTTGTTTCGACCACCATTTGGATTGTTTTCTTCATTTTCAAAATGTTAATAAGTTAATATACAAAATTATTAATTTCAAGTCTCGAAAACATGATTTCTTTACTTCAAATAGAAATTATGAAACGATTTCAATCTAAAAAAAAACAAATAATAAACATATAAATTAAAAAATTCCAGTTTTTTCGTGTTTCGGACACTATTTTGATTCTTTTCTCTATTTTCGGGGTGTCAATATGTCGATTACATAGTTCAACTTTCAAGGACACGATTTAAATATGAAAAAACGAAATGACAACAAAAATACATTAAAAAATTCAATTTTTTTCGTGTTTCGGGCATCTTTTTTATTCTTTTCTTTATTTTCAGAATGTTAACTTGTAAATTTTAAACTTTATGTTTCGAAAAACGTATTTCTCTAAATTAAACAGAAATTCTGCAATGATTTCAATGTGAAAACGGAAAAAACAAAAAATACATTAAAAAATCCCAGTTTTTTCTTGTTTCGACCACCATTTGGATTGTTTTCTTCATTTTCCAAATGTAAATATATTAATATACAAAATTATTAATTTCAAGTCTCGAAAACATGATTACTTTACTTCAAATAGAAATTATGAAACGATTTCAATCTAAAAAAACAAATAATAAAAATATAAATTAAAAAATTCCAGTTTTTTCGTGTTTCGGACACTATTTTGATTCTTTTCTCTATTTTCGGGGTGTCAATATATCGATTATATAGTTCAACTTTCAAGGACACGATTTCTTTATTTCAAGTTGGAATTATGAAACAATTTCTAAGTAAAAATCCGAAAAATAAAAAATGCATTTAAAAATTGATTTTTTTTCGTGATTTGGTCGTTATTTTTATTCTTCAATGATTTTAATGTAAAAAAACGAAATATAACAAAAAAACACATTAAAAAATTCCATTTTTTCGTGCCAATTATATTCATTTCTATATTTTCAGAATGTTACCGTGCAAATTTTAAACTTCAAGTTTCGAAAAACAGAAATTCTGCAATGATTTCAATGTAAAAACGCGAAATAACAAAAAAACACATTAAAAAATTTCAGTTTTTTTCTTATTTCCGACATTATTTTGACTCTTTTCTTTATTTTCGGGGTGTTAATATGCCAATTACAAAGTTCAATTTTCAAGAAAACAATTTCGTTACATCAAAAAGAAATTCCGCAATGATATATGAATGCGAAAAACAACTTAAAAAATGTAAAAAATCCAGGTTTTTCGAAAAATGTAATAACGCATTCTAAGTATTCAGTTAATTTTCGTCAGAAAAATTTTTGTTTTACACAAAATTCAACCGGTTCGAAAATGAAAATTCAAAGAGATGGATTAATTCCAAAAAATTCATCAAAACACTTTTTTATTTTTCTTAAACTTATTTTTCAATATGTCTAAATCCTTTTCAAAGTTTGTTTCGGTTGAAATCCCGAGTAAATGCAGCGGAAATTTTTACTACTGTCTTTAAGACTCGCCTTGGTGTTCCCAGAACCGTGAAAAACATTCTTTCTAGATAAAACGGCGTTGAAATTCGGCAATAATATTTCGAAATTAATCAAAATACACTAGCATTATCTCAAAACCAACATAATTCGTTCAAAAAGGCATCGACAGTTTCATCCCCGGCCCCGCAAATGGCGAAACGTATCAAAACATTCGATTTTGATATTCCACTGTAAAGGATGCACGTGTTTACGAATTTCACAAAACATGGGGATGACCTTAGGGCGGGGGAAAAAAATGCCGGGGTTGAGCTCACCAAAACACACCGCCGCCGCCGGTACCCACGTTCTCGGGTCCACGTGACCCGTCCATGTCAGGCTTTCTCGTGAACTGCGCATGCGCGTCCGCCCTCGCCTTACCCCCACCCGCGTAACTTTCATCGGCCGGTTTCTCGTGAGACGTGAGGTGAGGCAGGCGACAAGGCGACGGCTGCCGCTTTGGTCAGTCAGTCGTATTCGGACTCGCGTCGTATGCGGAGTAATTGAGCCTGAAGTGCTCAGGTGGGCGCCCGACTCTTCGGGGCGAGAACAGAACACGCGATCTCGCCGGGTGTAGTTTTTTTTTTTTTGTGGTGAAGTCTTTGTTAATTTCTTTGTGCCGGGATATATAAACCTCATTTGAGAAATAAACAGTGCTCGTGAGTTCGGTGTCAATACACGTGACGGCCGGCGTACTCACCGAGGAACTTTCTTAAAAGGATTTGGCGATATATCAATCAGTACCAGGATTCTGCTATAGGTAATTATTCTTATGACCGATCTTCGTCGATCGGTTACGTGAGGACTTTATTTATACCGGGTCTAAATATGTAGACGATGCCAAGCGGCGCGGCCGATCCGATCCACCGCCGCCGCGTCGTTACCGGTTCTCTCGAGACTTAAAAATAACCTTAGTCCTCCCCAAGATTAATTCCAGGTCCCGACCTCATCCGCCTCCTCGACGTAAACAAATCACGGAAATTCCCAGGGTGCGTACATTGTTTACCCTCGATTTTCCATTGTTTTTCGTAAAAACCCGAGATTTCAGATAACATTTTCGCCAAACATATTTTTGCATTCTTGTCAACTTTTCAGAAATTACAATTAAGAAATATCTAGTTGGGATAAGAAATTTAGTGACTGGGTAGAAAATGTAAGAAATTTTGACGCGATTACAAAACTTGACGACATGTACGGCTGACATAACCTCAAACGACCACATGTTACGGTAGGCACTTGTGCCAACGATAGTTCGATCAAATAACCGGTCGGAAATGACAAGAATTTTGAGAATTGTCATATCCTAACGAATTTTCTGATTGTCAGTTGAGTTTGAAGTCTATTTTAATCGTTGACAGCGTATTTTGTTTTTGTTTCAACAAGTAGATTTCTTCGACAGTTGTTTATTGGAATTATCAAATTTAACGATGATGGAAAGAAGTTAGAAGCGAAAATAAATATTTAGATCCGTGTTGTTGTAGTGTACTTCCAGGATTATATTTCATAACATCCTGAAATCAAATACTGGATACAAAATTGGCGACTCCTAACGTTACTAATTTGCATGACAAATTTCTTAACTTTAGTTCAAAATATACATCAGGAAATAAATATAATTGTGGCGTTACGATGATGTTTATTTGGGTTTGAATTTGTTTTGGTACCTGCGAATTGTATACGATTTGAAATATTAAACGAAAATTGGTTCACCAATATCGTCTAATGGTATTAAAACTCTAATCAATTCGCTATGAGATAATGTTGATAAAATACATTTATTAAACATTAATAATAATGTAAAAAACGTAACTTTTATGTTTATTGGTGAATTAATCGTTTATAGTTTGATTAATACTTCTTTTCCATTTAACGTTGATATAGACAATTCTGCCGCAGATGATGAAGATTTTGGCCCTGAAATATTAATTAATGTAACAAAGTCAATAATTTATGTAAATTTAAAACAAAATTATTTCGTGATAGTCTTGGGTGTACTGCATAAAATGTTGGTGTCTGTTTTTGAAATTATTCTTGAAAATAGAAGATTTAAAATATTTAAAACTACAGTTTTGACGAATTTTTCAAAATCTTTGTCATCGCCAGTTAACGGGTTAAACTGTAATTTGATATTGTATGAACTTTTGTAATAGTCGATGTACTGGAAGATTTAAAGTTAAACGATTGAAAATTCTATTTATTTTTGTCGCTTTTAGATTTAATGTTTATTTATCTATGTAATTGGGTCAACAGTCAGTCGTCAACATTGTCAACACTCAATGATAAATAATGTACCGGAAGTTTCAAACGTTCAATGAACTATTTCTCATAGGCGTTGCAGTGATAAAATAATTAAATAATTAGATAATTGTGTTTTTTAAGCATTAAAACATATCCAATTAAATTTTTATATGTTTATTTCTTTATAATCGTATGCAGTATGTGTTTTATTTTAGTAACGTACATGAGACATAATACAAAAGGAAGAGAAAGAAAAATTGGTTAAAAACAAATAAATAAAAAATAAAGTCGTTTGTTACGTTTTTTATATATTTTTTAAAAGTTTCACATATTTTTGTATAATGTTAATTATTAAACATTTATTAAATGTTAATTATTTATTTATTGGAAATAAACGGGCGTTAAACACCCCAGAATACAAAGTTTATAACAAAAATATATAAAGTCGCTCTTCTAAATACTATTTATAACAAATGATATAAAAACTTAAACATAATGAAATATTAGTTTTCTTTTACAATTAGCGGTGTATAAGAAAATTATAAAGTAATAAACATAATAATTTTATTATTGTTATTCAAATCAATTATGGATATTTATGTTAAAAATAATGGTTATGGTGAATTAATTGTTCATAGTTGCGATACACTGCGAAAAGAAAAAGAAAATTACATTTCCGAGTTTTTAGATTTGAAAAAACGAAAATATACATTTAAAAATAAGTTTTATTTGTGTTTCGACCACCATTTTGATTCTTTTCTTCATTTTCAAAATGTTAATACATGCATTATTAATTTCAAGTCTGGAGAACATAATTTCTTTACTTCAAATAGAAATTATGAGACGATTTCAACACAACAATAAGGAGAACAAAAAAATACATTAAAAAATTCCAGTTTTTTTGTTTTTCGACCAACATTTTGATTGTTTTCTTTATTTTCAAAATGTTAATACGTTAATATACACATTATTAATTTCAAATCTTGAAAACATGGTTTATTTACTTCAAATAGAAATTATGAGACAATTTCAATGCAACAATAAGAAAAATACAAAAAAATACATTAAAAAATCCCAGTTTTTTCATGTTTCGACGCCTATTTTGATTATTTTCTGCATTTTCAAAATGTTAATATGTTAATATATACATTATCAATTTCAAGTCTTGAGAACATGGTTTATTTACTTCAAATAGAAATTATAAAACAATTTAATTCTGAAAAAACCAAATAACGAAAATATATATTAAAAAATTCTAGTTTTTTTTTGTATTTTGACCACCATTTTGATTGTTTTCATCATTTTCTGGATGTTTATATGCAAATTATAAAGTTTAACTTTCAAGGTTAGGATTTGTTTACTTCAGATAGGAATTATGAACCAATTTCATTCCAACAATAAGAAAAAAACAAAAAAATGTATTAAAAAATGCCATTTTTTGTGTTTTGACCACCATTTTGATTCTTTTCTTCATTTTCAAAATGTTAATATGCATATTATTAATTTCAAATCTCGAAAAAATATTTCTTTACTTCATATAGGAATCATGACACGATTTCAATTTGAAAGAACGAAATAATAAAAGACAACTATTCAAATTTTTAGTTTTTTTTTATGTTTCGGAAGCCTTTTTTATCCTTTTTTTATTTTCAAGGTGTTGTAACTGTCTTATGGTTACTAATTGCATTATAATATGCAAATTTTAATCTTCAAGTAGAGAAAAAACAATTTCTATACATCAAACAGAAATTATGAAACGATTTCATTTTGAAAAAACGATATAACAACAAAAATACATTAAAAAATTTCAGTTTTTCCGTGTTTCAGACACCATTTTGATTCTTTTCTTTATTTTCAAAATGTTAATATGCAAATTTTGATCTTCAAGTCAAGAAAAAACCATTTGTTTACATCAATCAGAAATTTTGAAATGATTTCAATGTAAAAAAATGAAATAACAACAAAAATACTTTAAAAAATTCCAGTTTTTTCATGTTTCGTCCATTTTTATATTCTTTTCTTTATTTTCTAGATGTAAATATGCAAATTATTAATTTCAAATCTCTAAATCAAGATTTCTTTACTTTAAATAGGAATTATGAATCGATTTAAATGTGAAAACACAAAATGATAAAAAAATTCATTAAAATATTCCATTTTTGTTCATGTTTTGGCCGTTTTTGTATACTTTTTTTTTATTTTCAAAGTGCTAATATGTACTAATATGCACTGAATTCCTTCCATTTGCAGAAAAAGGTTTTTGCAACAATGTAACATGAATTTAAGATAATATAAAATAAAATGCTTATTTTTCTAATTGGCTGCAAGTTACAGCATCATATGAATTTTAGTCAGAAATGAGTAAGCTTAAAATAAAGTAAAAATAACAATTACATTTCTGAATGTTTGTTGGATTCCAACGATGTGCACTTCAAATGCATACTTTGATTGTAAATGGGGATTATTAATATTTTTTTTGTTTTTTTCTTACTTATTGTTGAATGAAATTGTTTCATAATTCCTATCTGAAGTAAACAAATCCTAACCTTGAAAGTTAAACTTTATAATTTGCATATAAACATCCAGAAAATGAAGAAAACAATCAAAATGGTGGTCGAAACACAAAGAAACAAAATTTTTTTAATGTATATTTTCGTTATTTGGTTTTTTCAGATTGAAATTGTTTCATAATTTCTATTTGAAGTAAATAAACCATGTTCTCAAGACTTGAAATTAATAATGTCTATATTAACATATTAACATTTTGAAAATGAAGAAAAGAATCAAAATGGCGTCTGAAACTCGAAAAAACTGGTATTTTTTTGTATTTTTCTTATTGTTGTATTGAAATCGTCTTATAATTTCTATTTGAAGTACAGAAATTGTATTCTCAAGACTTGAAATTAATAATGTGTATATTAACATATTAATATTTTATATATACATAAAAAAACTGGAATTTTTTAATATATTTTGGTCGTTATTTTGTTTGTTCTTATTGAAATCATTGCAGAATTTCTGATTGATGTAAAGAAATGGTTTTTTCTTGACTTGAAGATTTAAATTTGCATATTAACATTTTCAAAATAAAGAAAAATATCAAAATGGCATCTGAAACACGAAAAAACTGAAATTTACATTTCCATTGTGAATTTTATATAGATTTATGGTAAATTTCCTTTTATTTTCAGGTGATTTTTACACGATAATAATAAGAAATTTTAACAAAACTGTAAAAACTCGAATTTTAATTTTACTTTTAATTTTCACAGTGTGAAGCCAAATATAACATTTAAAACTTTAATTGTAAATTGAAATACTTGTCTTATATTACTATTTTTTGTGTATATTTTCTACAAAAGAACAAATCAATTTATATTTAACACTTATAATTAAGTCACAGAAATTTTTTGCAGTTCAAATTCTTATCATAATCCAAATAAACATTTTAAAAATTTCTTTTTTATTTTTACTATATATTCATTTTTTATTGTTTCATTTATGTTTTTGTTAGGATTCGTTAGTTTTTATTATTATTCAATTACGTTTTACCAAAGAACTTTGAATTTCAAGTACATTTTTATGCTATCAACTTCTAACTCTAATTTTATGTTCAATAATTCACAATTACATTACGTAATTATATCAAGCAAACAATTCTTAATATTTCTTTATTGAAAAGTTAAATAAATTAAAAATATAATACACATTTTTAACCAGTGCTTTATCGCTACAGGTATAACGAGGCGAACTTAGTTCGTCTCTAAAAAAACTAAGGTATCATGGAGTCCGGATACCTTCATTTTAACGAGGTGGAATCGTTTTCCGATTTCTCATTGGGGCTAGACGATCAGGTATATATCATACAAACAACATCAAAAGCCCCAGTATGAATTGTAATTAAAAATTGCAATTAAAATTTGCTTTTCAGAATAATTTCATGGGAGGAAACAATCTTATGGAGGAAGATTGTATTCCCGAAACATGCAATGTTACCAAGAGTAATAACAACATTGCACTAGCGAATAATCTCGTACGAAAAAATAGAGTTAAAGCAGAACATAATCCTGAGAACAACTTTAAATACTTGGGTGATCGTGAAGAGACCATGAAACATTTATGGGGTGCTGAGAGAGAGTAAGTTCAATATTACAGTAGAACCTCTCACTAACGACACCTCCCAACAGCGACAGAAAATCACTCTCATGAATGACTACGAGATGCCTCTCCTTGTGGTCAGAACCATGAGAGTGGTGGAAGAGTTTTTCTCTCTTGAGTAGTTGTTAGTAAGAGGTATGAGAGGAGGGCCAGGAACCAAACCATTCGTTAGTGAGAGGTCCTATTTTGAAATATTTTAATCGTTGGTACCAGAAAATTATTAAAAAATTCTTGTAGACTTAATGGCGATTTGGCAGTTGTGCCAGAAGCTGGTGTTTCTACATCCATGCCGAAAGTAGAATACCATAAAGAAGATTACGCCAAGGTCCTTACCGAATGGCACGATCACTTAGGGTTTCTTCAAACCCACGAAACAGACATTGATATCAGCCATCTTGACATGGGCTTCCCAAGTGTTAAAGATATTTCGCCAGTACCCCCGGAACAAGTCTTCGATACTTCCATAACGGAATCAGAAACGGAAGAATACAAACCATTGGTAGTAGAACCATTGGTAATGAAAACAAAGAAAGATTCACCTATCAAAGAAGAAGTGCAATTTAACTTCTTCAAAATGGAGCCTCAGGACGATCAGGAATCTTCCGAGCTCACTACAGAAGATTCAGGTAAGTTTCTTAAAAATTTTCAGATTCCAGCAGGAAAGGTTGCAAGTGACGTAAATGTGGCTAACGCTTATTCGTGCTGGTTCATTTGTTTTACCTCTGCATCGAAACACTGCAAACAATTATTGATTCAACGACTAACTCGTACTTATTCAATAGATGATATTTTAGGACTAGAATCTTTCGGCGATTTAGATTCAATATTCGTTCCGGAGCATGGGGGTACCGATTACCTCTCCCCATGCAAACAATTAGTTTCTGAAATTTTAGGTATAGTTTTTATTATATTATTATTTTAATGCATGCCAATTAAAATGTGGTGGATCCATTTCGAGCAGTTACCTTGACTGAGACGAAATGCTATTTCCCAATACCACGCACAGTAGCCAGGTTATGCTTTCCATGTAAGTTTTTGCCGACTGTTACGCTTCTCTCCGCTAACAGGCTGCAACTAAGTTACTTAGAAAATATATCAATGCAAAATCCATCCCTCGAAGTTACTCAAAATAATCATTGTTTAGGGGAAATCGAAGCTGGACACATCGATGTAAAGTTAGAAGCGGAACACATCAACGTAAAGTTGGAAGCAGGTGACTTTGAGCACATCACTGACGGATTTTTAGACGTAAATCTAGTTTCCGGCACAGAACCAGATTTGTCTGACGATTCCTTTTTCGACAAGAAAGTAGAAGAAAATAACTCGTTTGAAGTATCTGCTTTAAAGACGCACGTTGCAAGGAAAAACCTTGACTTACTACTCGAGAAGCCACGAAAGTCTAAAGGAAGCAAAAGAAAAAGAAAAGATAAAAAAGAGTCGAAGAAACATAAGAAAAGTAGAAAAGAAGAAAAACCGAAAGAAGAAAAGCTCAAAGAAGAAAAGCCACAAGAAGTTCCAGGTAATTTAATTTCTTGAAATATATTTAAATTATTCCGAAGAATATGTTGTAATAATAAATATTTGTATTAGTTCTGCAAGCAGGAGATGTGAAAAGCCTTTTAGAACAGTTCGAAGCTACAGAAGATATTGCGAATAAAAAACTCAAGAGTGCATTACCAAAAGTAAATGACATCGAGTCTTTTAAGATGCCATCGATCGCAAAACTGCCACGAATCCCTAAAAAATCAGTGCAATCTACAGCAACAAACATCAATTCCCAAAAGACATTACCGAAAGAAGTCATCGACAGGATAAAGGTAAGTTCGAAAGAACTATTTGTATTTTTGTTATCTATTTTTATCTATTTTTATAACATTTTATTTACTGTTAGGCTCCTGAGCGCAAAAAGATATCAGTGATACCAGCTATGCCAAACATTAAACCGAAAGGAGGACGGGCCAAGGGTAAAAAGAAACAAGAAGTTACGACTCCAAAAAATAAAGTTTTAAAAAGCAAGAATGCTACGACTGGTGAAGTCGATGGATCTGTACAATTAGACCACGACTATTGCAGCATTAAAAATGCAGCGAATAAGAGTGCGACTAATAAGTCTGTCAAACAAACTGAGTGTATTCCAGTAAAGGAAAGTTCAAAACATGATACATCCAGTAAAAAAGTCAAAGAACAAGCTCGAACGAAAAGTAAAAAGAACCATAAGACAGATAAAAAGAAAGAGAGTAAGGCAGAACCGAATATTGTCGAAGAAGCGCCTAAGAAACAAAATAAAGAAAACAGTAAAGAGACGAAACCTAAAGAAGTTACGCAAGCTCCTCCGAAGGTTACTTTACCAGTAACGATTCCAGAAAGTAAACCAGCAGCCAAAGTATATCCCGTTATGAAAATCAAGTCAGCCACTGCGGCAAGAATTATATCACGCAACGGAGTACCAAATCAGTCGAAAGACGGAAGCAATCAAAAAGTTGCAATGGTATCAGTGTTGAAGAAACCGCCACAGATCTCAAACAATCCGAACGAAAGCATAGTGACGACAATGAGCAGTCAAAATAATCAAGTTCAAAATATTATTGTCCAAGGGCCGAAACGATCCGATGGGGAAGACGAAGAGAAAAGGCCAGGAAAGAGAAAAATGAACTTGGACGAATACAGAAATCGTAGAGTCTGCGAAGTGGTTCAAACGTCTCTAGTTTATATCCGTCATGCGATCACCTCTACCGAACCAATAATGGATGATCCGGATCAACCGACGTGGGCTATAAATATCATGGAATCGACATTGAAACCTAAACATTTAGTGGAAAATCCACATCTTATTCCGAAACCACAGACTCGAGAAGCAGGAGTACAAACTTACCAAAGTATTTTCGATGCTATTGCTTCAGAAGAAGCCGAAGCAAAGGCTGCCAAAGCTAAAAAGGAAGCAGAACAGATTATCGATGATGATATTATCGAAATTCCAGTTACAAAATCAAGGTATTTACAGAAAACTAAGTTTATAATATTTTATTGTGATTTATCGATTTAATAAATAATATTTTTAGGAAAACTGTGCGAGAGATTCGTGATAGAAAGTTGAGAAATTACAGACGACAAAGAGTATCTGTAAGTTCCTCTCGATCCAGCTCAGGAAGTAGAAACCGAAGCAGAAGCAGAAGCAAAAGTAGAAGCAGCAGAAGCCAAAGCAGAAGTAGAAATAGAAATCGAAGCAGAAGCGTAAGCAGAACTCGAAGACGCTCAAGCAGAAACAGGCGTAGCAGAACACGAAGCAGAAGTAACGATAGAGTTAATAGAAAACGAAGCACAACTCGTAGTCGAAGCAGGAGCAGGAATAGGAATGCCAGTCGTAACCAAAAACGTAATCGTAGCCGCAGTTGCAGAAGCCGAAACCAAAGTAAACGCCATAGACGCAGCAGCCGAAGCAGTCGAAGTAGTAGTCGTGGTCGAAGCAGAAGTCGAGGCAGATCTCGTAGGCGAAGCAATGTTAGAAACCGTAGAATGAGTCGTAAAAGAAGCTCGGTCAGTTCCAGCAGCCGGGGCAGCTGGTCTTCCAGTTCGAGGTCGCGACGACGATCTGATTCTTCAACGTCCTCACGATCGGGTGGTTCCAGAAATTCCAGATGTCAACTAGATTCTCCTTATCGCTCCAGGTAAATAGTCATATTATTTTTTCATGTTTTCCATGACATAAAGAGATTTTTCAACTGGTTTTGTAACCATTTGTTTCTCTTTGGGTGTCATATGACAGATACAAATACAGAAAAACTGGATCGCATTTTTGGAATTATCTCCAGAACTTTTAAAGTTTAGGTTATGGTACATTATTATCGATTGTCCAAAGTTATATGTATGTGTTTCGTAACTACTTTTTTTAAAATGTTACAAATTAGCAATAAACCTGAAATAACTTTTTTAACATTTCTGAAAGTTGTTACAAAAAAAACACAAATGGCACATGTTAAATTCAGCTTACGAATACTTTTAAATTCTCATAATCTCTTATATGTTATCAAAATTTACAGAAATGTTGTTAACTTTTACACTATCTGTAAAATGTGGAAACGTAATGAAATATTCGAGATTCTACATTGCTTCGTAAAGAAAATAAAGTAATAACTGTTTAAATAACTGTTTTTTGCATCGCTGATGAGGAATTTAGCATTAGTTTTTAAAAATTCAAAATGGCAGATCCAATATGTCGAACAAAATTTAATTAACCCATTAAAACCTGAAATGGCATTTTTTATACTTCATTTTCAATCGAGTATTTCGTATCAAAATCAAAATTGAAAACAATTGAAAGGTACATATCCTATTATTTTCGAGGTCGCTCTTCAAGATTCCAAGGTCAAAATTGAGCTTCAGCCATCAGGAATTCCAATATGGCGCCGAATTTTAAAAAAAAATCCAAAAAATTGGGAATTATTTTTTCCTATAAATTTTTTTCGAGCTATTAGAATATTGGAATTCTATCGAAACTCTGAACAAAAATGAACAAAATACTTCAATTTTAAGGAAAAATTTTACTTTTATACCCCACATCATTCTAACGACCTCAAAATGGCCGAAACAATGAAAATTTCTTTGAAAAATTTCTGAACGTTCTAACTAAAAAACTACATGCTGTTATAAAAAAATGCTAAGAATGAAAAGTTCTTAGAATTAATAGAGGAGAAATATAGTGGAATTTTTTCAGATTTTTGTGATGACATTTTGAGAAATTTTTTTTCAACATTTTTTTCAAAATTATAATTTATTTATGAAAAGTTCTGAAAAAAAAATTGGTGTATTCACTTATGAATTCTACGAGCTTTTTGTTCTTTACAATTTTTGTTGCTAGTTGATAGTTTTTTGGGGGAAAAAATCCTAAACTATAATATTTGAAATTCATTTCCTCGAAAACTGTCAACTTTTCAAAAAAATTGCAAAGAACAAATAACTCTTAGAATTCATCAGAGAATACACTAAATTTTTTTCAGAATTTTTTGTAAATAAATTAAAATTTTGAAAAAACAAAAATTTCTCAAAATGTCATACAAAAATTTTGAAAAAATTCTACTATATCGCTTGATGAATTTTAAGAACTTTCATTCTATGCATTTTTTTTAAAAAGTTTGTAGTTTTTGAGTTAGAACGTCCAGAAATTTCTCAAAGAAATTTTGATTGTTGACGCCATTTTGAGGTTGTTAGAATGATGTAGGGTATAAAAGTAACATTTTTTCTTAAAATTCATATATTTTCATATATTCTATTTTATGCATCATTATTCAAGGTTTCAATAAAATTCCAATATTCTGATAGCTCGAAAAAAATTGATAAGTATAAAAAATTCCCAATTTTTTGGAAATTTTTTTCGTATTCGGCGCCATATTGGAATTTCTGATGGCTGAAACTCAATTTTGACCTCGGAATCTTGAAGAGCGACCTCGAAAACAGTAGAATACGTACCTCTGAATTGTTTTCAACTTTGATTTTGATACGAAATACTTGATTGAAAATGACGTATAAAAATTGTCATTTCAGGCGTTAATGGGTTATTAAGTCAGAAAACAATGTTTTCTAAGAAATTATTAAAGTTTGAACGTCAGATTCGTAATCAGCGACTCCTAAAAGTTACAACAGTTATTTTCTATTATTTTGACAGTACCGAAGTCAACAAAATTAGTTTTAACAATGTGCTTGCAAAAACCCTACAAATTTAAAAGTTTTAGAGGTACCCATTATTATATTTATTAAATTGAACAATCAAATGTCGTCGAAACTTTGGGAAATTAGACGAATGGTCCAGATTTTTGTTGACACGCGACATGAATGATCTTCCGAATATTTCGTATCGTAATTGTAAGAAATTAGTGTATGATACTCGGATAAAGAAGTTATTCCTTCAAATTGGTACTGGATAAGTTACGAGAGATCTCGTTATATAAGTTAAAATATTGGACAACACCAACTACAGGTCTTGGTCTCATTGGAATTTTAACAGGGATAGACGCACGTACACGAGGACGAACAGGCGTGATCGGAGCAGGAGTTATGATAGGCGGAGAAAGTACTCCTCTGGGAGTAATCAAGGATGTCGAGAATGGCGGAGGTAAAGATGTTTGATAATTGCAGCAGTCGAGTGATCAGTGTGGAATTAAACCTTTTGCTCCCCCTGAAGCTCGTTTACTAAGAGACAACAAAAAACAAAATTTTGTCATAACTGTTTTCTTTCGTTCCATCGTCAATGCTTGTATGCTCACTCTCTTTTTTTTCTCTGTAGGTCGCCTCAACAACCGTACCGGAGAAACGGCGCTCAGCGGCACGGCAAGGAGAAGCGTATGCAGGTGGAAGAACGTCGAGTCGTATACGTTGGACGACTGGGAAAGGACGTGTCGAAAGCGGACCTCCGGAAACGGTTCGAAGCTTTCGGTCCAGTGGCCGACATCAGCGTTCACGAACGCAATAACGCGTATGTAAAATCTTGTACATATTCGAAAACAAGAGAGCTAAGTCGCTAAAAGTCTTTCGTTTACAGAGATAATTACGGGTTCGTGACGTTCTACCACAAGGACGATGCATACGAAGCTGTGGAACACGGTAACGACGATCAGTCTTTACCCCGGTATGACTTGTGTTTCGGCGGACGCAGAGCTTTCTGCCAAGTCGAATACGCCGATCTTGGTAAGTCTTAGTAATAAATTGATATGTGAATCGAATCAACGCGACGTATCGAGACATTGTTTAATCATTTTCTTTGCAGATGGTGTGCCGAATTCTGGAATGGGAGTAAGTGGTCGCTGTACATACAAAAACAACGAAGACCAAGAAAACACATTTGATTTATTGCTAAAGAAAGCACAAGCACAATTACGTACAAGGAAAGTTTGACATATGTACAGCTTGTTCTTTTTATTTGTAAAATAACGAATGTGTTCGGGCACCAGATGCAGCATCAACCAATGATCGACGTAAGACTGTCAATTTTATACCGAAGTGAAATACAAGAAGTCGTGCCAAACGGTTGAAGCGATCTATGTCCAATCGAATGTAAATAACCTGTACAGTAAAATTATAGCAGCTCGGTAATTTTTAGGTTAGTCTCAGGGCAATCGCGAATGATTGCTTACACTTGTAAATATACAGTTTTCTATCGAATAACCGGCTCGTATGTTCTCCTCAAATTTGTCTAAACGTTTTGTTCAGTATTTCGGGTTAAATTCACCACATTATTTTGACAGAAAAGATTTTATACACAATAATTTATCATACTCGTCCGAAAGATTAGCATGCGGTCGCAACATTCAATAAAGGTATTAGTTCACGCCGTCTTCCAAAATTTTAGAGGTTATTTTTTAGTCCACCGTTTCGAAGGATTTAGGTCCTTCGTTTGTTTATATGTAAAATACATTATTCCAAAAGTATTTCAACATTTTCAGATAAATTAATCAGAAATTCCAGTTTTTTTTTTTAAGATCGCAATTTGTATCAGAAAATGTTGAAATTACACTTTAGGAAGAGTAAAATTTAAGTACTTTTTTGTTCGTAAGTAAATAATTAACAAAAAGAAAAAAAATGTAATATATCTATGGTCGATAAATTTAACGCAATTTTTACCCTTGACCACACAGCGAAATAGAAATTTACCTGATTATTTTATTTACTACTCAAAGTTTGTACGATTGTAACATCTCGATGTAAAAAGGTAAATTGTTTCTTAAAATATATTGCATCAATTGCAAAAATTACATGCTCTTTTGTGTCATTTACTTTTTATGATGAACTTTGATTTTCAGATAATAAATAGGCAATATCAAGTTTTAAATTGCAAAAAATACATTTCATGTTAACTAGAAATGGGACTAAATTAGTTGGTTTTTCTCGTTAACATGGACCTGTGTCGATTTATAACAAAAAAAATGTAAGTATTAGACAATTTTTAAATAAATGTTTTTTTTACTAATTTTTAAGATTAAGTTTTAAGTAATTTTAAAACCAAAACTCATTTTAATAAAAACCGCGTGAATTTTTTGTTTTGCAAATTTGTGACGTTTTAGTAAACGTTTAAAAGAAAAATGGTTTTTGCAAACTATTGTTGATTTAAAAGTCTTGATAATAAATATGACAGTCACTTAAACAAAAATACAAAAAAAAAATTTTCTATTCCTTTCTGCTAGATAATTTTGACTATTTTTCTTGTTGTACATCAGAAGCAAAAGGATTCAATTAAATGTAGTTTTAAACTCGTATTGTCAAATGCAAATTTATCTTTTGAAAAATACTTTTGAATTTCACCATAGTAAAAGACAAATTGAGACTGGACAAATAGAATAAGACTTACCAAAATTTCGATTCTAATATTGTATTTTATGTAAAATATCTTGATTACAAGCTTAATACACAATATTGAAGACACACATTATTCTATTAATTTTTCAGAAATTAACCTCAAATATTTCTGGTAGTATGAAACATTTGAAATTATTCAAAATATGTCACAAATTTGATGTTTGTCAAAAAATAAGTTTAATTTTTCGAAGATAACTTTTCGGAGTACTTTACAGAGTTTTTTAACATTTCGTAAACTGTTCGTCAATGGGATGGCAAAGGTTCGGGTATTAAAAGGGGGCCAAAATTTAATTTAATAAATATTAAATATGTTTAAGGAAACATTCGTCTAAAATTGGTTTTCGATGTCATATTTAATGAACCGAAGTTCTGAATTGTGAAGACTTCGATTAGTTTGGAGTTTCCATTAAATTAATGAGAAACTTAACGATATCAATCGAAAAGTTTTTACAATGGGATTAGACAAGTACCGATGGTTAATACATGACATTTTCATTTGTAAATAAACAAATTAATTAAATAAAAATACGTAATTGGGATTTAAGTTTACGTCTAAAGAGTTAATTTATGATCGTATTATATATAAAATACCAAAATGCCAAATGGCCATTATGAATTTATCAGAATGCCCGAGGGATTGAAGAACGCGCCCGCGACTTTCCAATGGTTAATGAACCAGGTACTAATGGGTTTGGAGGGTACGGAAATGTTTGTGTATTTAGACGATATTATCGTATTCTCTAGAAATCTGAAGGAACATAGCAAAAAATGCGTCGCCCTATTCGAAAAGGAGGATAGAAAAGTATAGAAATTCTGCGTGATTCGTATGCTTTTGAATCCTATTTTTGGCACATAATGTAAATCTATCAATTCTTATCCTATCTGAATACTTCAAGTTAAGCCAATGTTAATATTTTTCTATCCATTAGGTAAAATCAATAAATTTCTATCCCAATCGTGTATAGAGAATCAATCCAAATGTATCTCATTACACTTTTATCGTTATGTATCCGAAAAATTTATAGAAATTCTATCAAAACGAATCAAAATGTGATTTTTATATTTTTACGGTCCAGGTCGACCGCTCCGCAGTTTTTGGTGTCTAGATATTCCGCACCGTAGTTTTTCGACGTCCAGGTCGACCGGGTTTTTCAGGTTTGCAAATTTTTAAAATCTGTTTATGTATGAATTAACCGACTCGAGGTCATCCCCCCTATCAATACACCCCCCAAAATTTTACGTATCTCTTGCCGTTTTCGAGATATTTGAGAATTTGGAAATTTTCAGTTTTGCAAATTTCAAAAATCTGTTTGCATGTATGAATTAATTGACTCAAGGTCATCCCCCCAAAATTTTGTCAGATTTTACTTATCTCTTGCCGTTTTCGAGATAATTAAGAATTTTTAAAAATTTTAATCTGTAAAAGAAATATCATATTATGTTACTGATAGTGATCGACAGTGGTAGAGCAGTGGTCGGTGTCGCGCGATCGTTGTTTCTAGTCAAGTATTCTTGGTGGGGAACACTACTTGGATAGGTGACCGCTTGAGAACAACTTTCTTAAGATAAATTAAATCAACTAAAAAAAGTTAAAAAATATTTGAATTAAATAAAAAATAATAATAAAATTAAAAATTAAAAAATTTTTTTTGTATACAAAGAGGAAAAAATTTAAAAACAAAAAATTTAAATTTGCTATGCTTCTTAATTCTTACTGAAGGAATGAAATTCGTGACGAACGTAGTATAGAAAAATATCGAAACAAATCCTATCAATTTCTATCCACTTTAGTTAGGATAGAAAAATATAGAATTAGTTCGTGCCAAAAATAGGATAGGAAAATATTGGAAAAAATCCTATACTTTTCTATCCTCCTTTTCGAGTAGGGCGGTTACTCCATCGATTAGCGGGAGCCAATTTAACTCTGTAACCTGATAAATGCGAGTTTCTCCGGACAGAAGTTACTTATTTAGGCCATATAATTAGTAGAGAAGGTATTAAATCAGATCCTAACAAAATTTACGCGGTAGAGAATTTTCCACGTCCTAAAAATGCGAGAGATATACGCGGATTTTTGGGATTAGTGGGTTATTACCGTCGATTCATAGAAAATTTTTCTGCTAGAGCTAAGTCATTATCTAAATTAACCAGTATGTATGTATGTATTTATTATGTTTTCACACTTCGTGTGCTTACATGGACTTCGGTTTCGCCTCCAGAACATAAAAAATGACAATAATAATACAATGTATACGATAATTTACCCTTGAAAATATAACCATAAAACTCTAAAAATAAAAATTCTCCCTATATCTTAATCAATCAGCCAAACAATCACTCACTCCTCTCCTCTCTCTCTCTCTCTCTCTCTTACTCACTCACTCACTCACTCACTCACTCACTCACTCACTCACTCATTCTCTCGACTTCATTTTCACTCACCCACTCAGACTCTCTATTTCTCTCTCCTAACTCTCTCTATCATCTCCATCCATTTGTACCCTCTTCCAGCCTCATTCATTATATCCATGTTTCTATCTATTTTCTCTCTTACTGCCTCCTGCTCTCCTCTTTATTCAACCAATACTTATTTCCTCTTTCCTCGTTTCCACACCTCCACCTTGCAATCCTCTCTAGCTTTTTTCCTTCTTTCTTCTTGCACACCCTTACATATTCTGGTATTCCTAATACTCTCTTATAATTTCTACATGATCTCGATCCTCGTACTTCCTCTCTCCTTTTTTGCTCATCTACCTCTACATGTCTTCCCCTCAGAATCTCCCACCTGTTATCTCCCCATTCTCCTAATACTGTTTCACTCATTCTCCCTTCCCACAAATAATTTCTTCTCTCAATATTTTCTCTCTCCCACTCTTCCGTCCCTTTTTCCCTTTCATTTCTCCTCCTCTCCTCCATACACTTCTTTGCGATCTCACCCCCTTTCCCTCTCTCTATCCACTCCTCGTATTTACCTGCTCTCCACCCTGTCTCTGCCCATAATTTATTTCTTTTCAACTCCTCTCTTACTATATATCCAGGTGTTGTTCTTTCCAGTCTTAGCACCCACTTCAAATATTTCTCCTGTACAGCTTCTACTTCTGGCCATTGCATATACCCCCATATTTCCACCCCGTAGTATAATATCCCTTTCACTACGCTATCAAACAATTTCAATCTCCATTTCACGTGTCCTTTAAATTTCCTCTCCCCATAACTCCACACCCAACCCATCGCCACTCTCGCTCTCCTCAACCTGCCTCTGATATGTTCTTTCTCCCCTCCATCCCTGGTCAACGTATATCCTATACTTATAGTTATATACTTTTACTTCCTCTATTCTTTTTTCTCCCCACCACCAGAATCTCTCTTTTTCTCCTCCTCCCCCTTTTCTAAATGCCATAACCTTTGATTTTTCTACACTTAGGGTCAAGTTTTTCCCTTCTACATATCTTTTTGCCCTCCTTATTATGTCTCTCAATGCTTCCTCTTCTTCCGCTAAGACCACCACATCATCTGTGTATTCCAGTGCCCATATTTTATCCTTACCCACTCTTATTCCTCCTCTCCCTTTCTTCATCTCTTCCTCTATATCTGCTATATATATATTAAACAATGTCGGGCTTAATGGACACCCCTGTCTTACTCCTTTTTCTACCCAAAATTCCCTTGAAGTTTGCTCTCCTATCTTTACCACGCACCTCGTTTCATCATAAATCTCTCTTACCCTGTCTATCAACTCTTCACTAACTCCTCTCTTACCCATCATTTCCCATAGTACCTCTCTATCTAACCTATCAAACGCTGCCTTTAGGTTCATAAAAAAAGCCCATACTCCCTTCTTCTCTTTCAGCCTTTTACCTATTACATATTTTAGAATCTTCACATTCTCTATGGTCCTCTTCCCTTTCTAAATCCCGCTTGCGTCCTGCCCCACCCTCCACTCTCATCCAGTTCCTTCACTAATCTTTTGTTCAAGATACTCGGGTAAATTTTATACCCCGTACTTGTTAGGGTCACCCCTCTATAGTTATTTGTTATGTTCTTTTCTCCCCTTTTCCAAATTGGAACCACCACTTCCACTCTCCATTTATTTGAAAAACCTTCTCCCTCCCATATCCTTCGCAAAATATCAATCAACTTCATACTTATTTTCCCTCCCTCTTTCCATCCTTCATTTTTAATCCCATGTAACCCTGCTGCTTTCTTATTCTTCAGCCTCTTTATTTCTCTTTTAACCTCTTCTTCACTTATCCCCTTATCCCTCTTTCTATTTACTCCTCTCCTCCCTTCTATTTTCCGTCCCTATTTCTCCACCCCTTCTAACAATCCTAATGATTGACCCATTCTTCCATTTTGATTTCTTTGCACACTTCCTCTCTTCTTCTCCTCCCTTTATTTATGAACTTCCACGCCTCTGGTTCTGTCCTAATCTTTTCAATGTCCTGCACTTCTCTTATTACCTGCTCTTCTACTTTTATCGCGCACAATTCCCTATATTCCCTCCTACATTTTAAAAATACTTGTCACTCTTGTTCCTTTCTTTTTCTTCTGTATACTCTCCTCGACTTTAACACTTCTCTCTTTTTCTCTTTACATTCCATGTCCCACCATGGACACCATCCTATCCCCTGTCTCCTTCCCTTTTTCTTATATACCGTAGATTCTATTATTTTTCTTTCTAATTCAACCCACCCCTCTACCACTCCTTCGTTTTCCCATACTATATTTTCTATTTTCCTTTTATACTCCCTAATTCCCGTATCCGACCAATCTTGCACCTTATCTTCCTTCTTTACTTTTTCCTGTTCTATTCTATTATATTTTCCCATATCTATTATTATTGGCTGAGTAAGTTGTTGAGCCGATGGATGTAGATTCCCGCATGGAGTTATTATATCTCAAATGGGAGATTATTAGCGAAATATATTGCACCCCCTATTCTGGGAAGCGCCGAGTCGAAAAAGGGTTTTCCGGAGATCCTAGTTGAGCAACAAAATTAACCAGTAAAAATGCCACGTTTAAATGGTCTGCTGAACAGGAATCAAGCTTTAACGATCTGAGAAATGCTCTTTGCCATGATCCTGTACTGCGTTACCCAGACTTTGAAAAACCATTTATTCTCTCCACCGATGCATCTGATTTTGCAATTGGTGCAGTGCTTAGCCAAAATTTCGATGGCCATGAACATCCTATAGCTTATCTGTCCAGAACGTTGTCTGATTCAGAGAGAAATTACGATACTACCGAAAAAGAATGTTTGGCTGCCCTATACGCGATGTTGAGTTTCCGTCCTTATTTATACGGTAAGAAATTTACATTAGTTTGTGATCACGAACCCCTTAAATGGATAAATTCTAAGGTCGATATTAGTCAAAAGCATATACGTTGGCGGTTGAAATTTTTAAACTATAAATATGAGTTTGAATATAAAGCCGGTAAGAAAAATTCTAATGCAGATGCGTTATCTCGAAACCCAGTACCGAACAATAAAGAAAATACGGAAGTAGACTTGGAAGATCAAACGGATATTAAAGTATTTCCATTAAAAACAAAACCATCTAAACTCATTCCGCGACCTATACTCGAACTTCGGCATTAAGATCAAATGTGGTAACGAATAATCCCAGAACATCTTCTGGTAGAATCGGTAGAGGTCCCGGTAGACCAATGGGTAGTAAAAACAAACCTAAGCTAACGGTTAGTACCGAGGTACCATTTGTCCCGTTAGGCGATAATACCGGAAATATCGCTGCTAGAACGCGATCTAAATCGGCACCTATTTCTGATCCAAGAATTAAATTACCAGTTTATGAGGAGTGTCGCGAATCCTCAGACGAAAGTTCGCCTGTTTCCTCCCTCCGATTCAGAAGTACCCATTGTAGGAGAAAGGAAACAGATGATTCGGGGATTGGAGCCGCCCTGAATCTTCATCATCTGATTCAGAAGGTGAACGAGATAAAGAATTCGTTCCCCCAACTAGAAAACCTGATAATCCTTTAAAACTTGAGAATATCCCTATAATATTAAGCTCTAGTGAATCCAGTGAATCAGAATTTGATTCAGACGACGAAATATTATATGGCGCGAGAAAACCACCTCCCGGTGAACCAATTGCACCGACGAGTCCTAGCGCAAGTGTCGATCATGATCGGAGTACGAAGAGCTTCGATGATACTCTTTTGTGGGATACATAATTACGGGCCGGAGCCTGAGTTCGCTCTCTCTAGAAAACTTTCTGAAGGTGATGTAATTAGCGATCATCTCCGCGAAATCCTTAACGAAATGGATACTTATAGCGACGAGCACGGAGATAGAACTTTGGAGGAGCGAATTCAGAATCTGACCCGAAATATGCCCCACCCTAGCGATGAATCAGGGAATTCGGGTTCTGATACTGATGAATCTGATGTCAGGGAAGTTCCCGAGCAACCACGCAATAAAACTTCCATGCCAGCCGCTACATCAACAAAGTTTCCTGAAAGTAAAGATATTCTGCGTAAACGTCGTTCGTTTTCAGTTCCCTCCTTATCCGAAATAGGAGCTTATTCTGATAATTACTCTCAAATTCCCGTTCAGTTTAATAATGACCAATTACCGTTGGTACCTGAAAATTATACGTTGCCTCCGAAATTAAATAGTAACAAAAGTATTAATAACCGTAGCGTAAGGTTCGATTTAAATCCAGTAAGTTTTCGCGAAAATAAGCTGGAAGAAATAGAACCAGAAATTCCGTGCGAACAGAGATTAGCAACAATTTGTAGAAGTAGAGAAAGCATAACAGCCGTCAAAGATAATATAGTTCATTTTATTTCGAGAGATGGTGAATTGATTTCGTCAGTTAGTAAATTACTTAATGATATAAAGGCTATAAGCGCTAAGGAAATTCGAAAGAAACGTCCAAAAATCGGTCAAATCATAATAACTCCACGAGGGAAATACAAGATATTTTCTATCATAGTGGCCTCTAAACATTTTGATAGATTAGAAGTGAGAAACTTTATTTCAGGCCTAGGAAATTTGTTATTAGTATTAAAACATTCCAAAACTAGAAGTTTTCGAATAGCGGGAACAGGAGATTTGAGTGATATTATATCGAAAAATTATTTCTTTAATTTGTTGTCTAAAATATTTAAGGTAATGGAAATTAAAATAACGATATGTAACGGTAGAATTAGTTTACCAATTCCTGAGATGCACCATGGTATAATTAAAGAAAATCATGACAGTGTATATACGCAGGTCATAAGGGACTAACGAAAACGTATCGTCGAATACGGGAGAAATTTTACTGGCCCAATATGCGTGACGATATTCGGGATTATATTCGTAAGTGTGATAGTTGTCAATTAAAAAAATTAGTGCGTGTAAAAAACACAGAGGAACTGATCATAACGGATGTCCCGTTAGAAGCTTTCGTATAATTTCACTGGACACCGTTGGTCCATTGGCTACTACCTTCTCCAGTAATAAACATATACTAACAATGCAGAATCAACTAACTAAGTTTTGTATAGCTGTCCCTTTACCGGATATTAAAACGCCTACAGTCGCTTATGCGATTGCTACGCATTTAATAGCTCGATTTGGTGCCCCTAAGGCCATACTTACTGATTGCGGTAAATCATTTTTAAACGAAATTTTAGATGAATTAACGAAAATGTTTAAAATTGAACATCTTACTACATCCGGTTATCTTCCTCAAACTAATGGATCCCTAGAACGGAGTCATCTCGTTCTCATAGAATATTTAAAACATTACATCCGCGACTACGATGATTGGGATAGTTTTGTTCCATTCGCGATGTTTTCTTATAATACATGGGTACATGAATCCACATATTTCACGCCACACGAGCTAGTATTTGGTAAAATAGCTCGGTGTCCTAGTAAGTTTCCCACCGGAGAAAAATTAGGTACTTATAACGAATTTCTGATCGATTTAATCAAACGTTTGACGGAAATCAATGAGGTCGCGCCGAATAATTTGAGAAGTTCCAAGGAACGATCGAAAGAACGCTACGACCTTAAAAGTTACTGGTAAAAAGGGTGATTTTGCATATGTTTTAAAAGAACCGCGTACATCAATATTCGATGATCATTATCATGGTCCATATGAAATAGTCGACATCTCCTCTAAAAATAATATAGTACTTGAGACAGGGGATGGTAAGAGAATAAAGAAGCATTTAGATAAAGTCAAACTTGCTAAATTAGATTGATCTGTAAATTAGATGATGATTATTATCATCCTTGCAGTCCTTGTTGGTGGGGTGGAAATGTCTGATGTGAATTACGAAGTTAAAGTACAACCGAATCCTGGACTCTATTTTGAATGGATGCATACCATGCGAATGAAACGAGGAAATTGGAAAATGAACGTGTGTTTTATTGAGTAATGATGAACATCACGATCCTTTAGAATCACGAGTGACGCGCCATTCAATCAGTTCTCCATCACAAGAAAGTATGCGCGACAATCAAGAGATTGAGCTGAGTACGTCAAGTTCTACGCAATTGCCACGACAAGCGGCGCACGTAAATCACTAAACCTGTTTGATTCAATAACAAAGAAAATGGGTATATGTGTGTGTATGTATGTATACATGTGTATATTTTGACATATAATCGGCATTCCGGCAGTTTGATCAGGTCCCATACCTTTGGCGCGACAATTTGGCGTAGGGAGAGAGACGTGGTAGCAAAATATCCTTAGTCAAATAAATCCTATAATTTATTCCAATGGAAATCATGACTGAAAGACCCCATGGTTTAAATATTTTGAGGATTCATTGCTTAATCGGTTTCAATTTTATTCATGCCTGAGAATTCGCATCAGACAGTGCTACTTCGAAAAAGTGTAGTGAAAGTGCAATAAGTGACATTACGACAATATGTATTCTCTTATATTCCTCCCCTGATTAATATAATGTTTCGTTAACATGTTATGTACATTTTTGTTGACAGAGCCACCCTGTTGAGTGAACGTAAATCGTATTTGCCTATCTAAGTCTGTCACTCGAAAAGGATGGCCAGTTATTTTGAAAACGAAAGTTTTACCCCTGGTGTTGAAGCTACTGGAACACGAAACCAAGCCATTTACATCGATCGCATAGAAGTCAACCGGCAGATAAGGAAATTGGAGGATCAAGATAGTAATCGAACTCTCCAATCGGTCAGAGAGTTAGATAACGTGGCAATCCACACTCTAAAAATTTGTAACGTAAATCCAAATCAATTAAAATCATTAAGGTTATACATGGATTGTTTTGATAAGATTGTTAAGTTCAAAGCCATCAGAGTAAACAAACACAAAACCGCTACTCCATATGTCACCTATGCAGACTCTGGAGATGCTTATCAGGTCCAATTAATGAGTAAAAATAAACAATTGAAGCATGGAGGTAGAAACCTGAAAGCCCTACCAGCATATCTAAGACATCAATACTATCACCAAAAGATGATTGAAAAGAAATTGCAATTGAATCGAAAAACTCACAGTATTTTAGATAAATACAAGGCCAGAAATCAGGAGAAATTACAGATAATACCGCATATACAGCATTTACCCGATCTCTGTTTATTAGAAATATTTGGTTATTTGAATGTTAGTGATGGATTGAATTTTAGTGTTACTTGTTATAGGATGCGGGACTTATTCATTGAATCATGGAAACAACGGGAACTCAGTGTAGATCCCAATACTTGGCATGCTGCTAATATATATATCACGAATCTTAGGTTCGGGGCTGTAGAAAGTCTGGCTAAATTAATAGGTAAAAATATAAAAACTTTAAAATTAGCTCCCGCAAGGTACACTGAAAATTTCCGAAATTACAATGTCTTTAGTATATTAAGCAAATGCCCTTCTATAACTTGTATCAATCTAGGAGGAGTATCTACAACCCTCTCTATAATTGATAATTCGCAGAATCGGACTACATTGGAGTCGTTAACTATTGGTCCTACTGCATCAAATAGGGCTAATTTAGACAAAATTGCAATTAATAATAAACAATTAAGTTGTTTCAGAACGTTAGGCGTTCGCTCTAACGGATCGGAATTACAACATTTAAATCCGAAACTATCGAAATTATCCATAATTGGTAGCTCTCATGTTGAATCAACTCATATTTGTATTTCTTTGCCACTTTTTCAAAATCTCTGCACATTAGAATTAATCAAATGTCGAAGCTTAATACACTAAGGTAGTACAGAGTTTAACAATTTATTGTAAAAGTATAACTATTTTGGATCCGAGTTATATTCATTTCTGTAAATTGTCTCTTATTTCTGAAACACTTAATAATTGTTTCATTACAGGAGCACCTCCGTATGTAAATCCGTTATAGACCCAAATAAGTCATGAGATCGCGAAAATGCTCGAAGCCCATTCTAATATCGAAGTATTTGCGGCCGCCGGAGTCCTCTGGGTGGATGATTGTTTATTAGAAACCATTGGTAACAAGATGACCAAATTAAGGGAGTTGCATATTATGCGATGTCCTGCAGTTAGCGACGAAGGAATAGCCCACTTGAAGTCCATCAACATCGAACGATTACAAATTGACGAATCCCTAAAATCGATGACTGGGATAAACATACCCCGTATACCCTTTCTAAAGACACTTGGAATCCGGGGATGCTCAGGAATCACTATGAGGATATTTGACTCAATTTTAAAAGGGAGTCCACATCTGAAGAACATAGATATACGCAACAATCTCAATTTAGTCCCAAGTGCTATCTCAAACTCTACGGAAGGGTATGGACATACGCTGTTTCGAAGAGAACCCTGGAATATCATTATCAATGAGTTACCAAGATCTAGGACGATTAATAATCGGTATTGTAAGTTTATTTTAAAACCCTATATGTATAAATACGAAGTTAGGATTCCGGAAAATCTGAACATGATAGAATTTGTAGAACGGTGGACATAGAATATATGTATTGGCATGCGAGCAAAAAGGGGATATGACTACACGTCATTTGTCTCTAAGACTGATGTCCTCTATTCCCTCGAAGCTACTACAAACGAATAGGTAAATTATTCATAGTTAAATCGTCCTAGATATGTAAGATTCAACCGATACTTTCTAAAAAATAAAAAATATTCTTTGACTGTTAGTTTCATTTTAAAATTCATCAGCGATGAATACGACAGGGCGTGACTATATATCATTTGTCTATAAGACTGATGCCCTTGAATATTCCAATTGATAATGATATCGTGCACCGATATAGACATATGAGTGTGACACGTTAACTTCGGAACAATATAGTGATTGAACACATAATTGATTCTACTGAGACTTTCACCGTTTACCGATTTATCTATGTACACGCGTCGCGAAGTGACTCTAGTGATCTAAGAAAATCATGTTATCAATGAATTGGCCTATACGGGTTGCAATAAGCGGCGCTCACGACCTTAAATTTTTGGAAATTGACTCTTAATCTTCCTGAAATTTTTCGGCAAATAACATCTGTACTGATCCGGGGGACCAGGGTTACATACCCAACTCCTCATGAGACCCTTAAGAATTTCAGATAAGATATCGGTCATCAAAATTCGATAATTACATGTCAACGATTTTTTATGTAACGACATGTTTACTCGCCATTGATATCATATGTAACCAGTGTATTATATACTTTCTCGTATCCCTACCTAATTCTAACGTTCTAAGATGGAGAGGGAAACTGAAACTGTTAAGTTTTTATAATTTCTTTCCCGCTTAATTCCTCGAAAAAATTCACCCGGCACCGTTGGCTGGCCCCATTCTTCATTCGAATAATTATCGAGGACGACAATACATTAAGGGGGGGAGGGTGTTACGTTCGTACAAATTTCATTTTTTTTAAACAGTTTTTTATTTAACGTGATTCCTGGACGTTGAAATTATTAAGGTTTGAACCTCAGATTCGTATTCAGCGACTCCTAAAAGTTACAACAGTTATTTTCTATTATTTTGACAATACCGAAGACAACAAAATTAGTTTTAACAATGTGCTTACAAAAAACCTACAAATTTAAAAGTTTTAGAGGTACCCATTATTATATTTATTAAATTGAACAATTAAATGTCGTCGAAACTTTGGGAAATTAGACGAATGGTCGAGATTTTTGTTGACACACGACATGAATGATCTTCCGAATATTTCGTATCGTAATTGTAAGAAATTAGTGTATGATACTCGGATAAAGAAGTTATTCCTTCAAATTGGTACTGGATAAGTTACGAGAGATCTCGTTATATAAGTTAAAATATTGGACAACACCAACTACAGGTCTTGGTCTCATTGGAATTTTAACAGGGATAGACGCACGTACACGAGGACGAAAAGGCGTGATCGGAGCAGGAGTTATGATAGGCGGAGAAAGTACTCCTCTGGGAGTAATCAAGGATGTCGAGAATGGCGGAGGTAAAGATGTTTGATAATTGCAGCAGTCGAGTGATCAGTGTGGAATTAAACCTTTTGCTCCCCCTGAAGCTCGTTTACTAAGAGACAACAAAAAACAAAATTTTGTCATAACTGTTTTCTTTCGTTCCATCGTCAATGCTTGTATGCTCACTCTCTTTTTTTTCTCTGTAGGTCGCCTCAACAACCGTACCGGAGAAACGGCGCTCAGCGGCACGGCAAGGAGAAGCGTATGCAGGTGGAAGAACGTCGAGTCGTATACGTTGGACGACTGGGAAAGGACGTGTCGAAAGCGGACCTCCGGAAACGGTTCGAAGCTTTCGGTCCAGTGGCCGACATCAGCGTTCACGAACGCAATAACGCGTATGTAAAATCTTGTACATATTCGAAAACAAGAGAGCTAAGTCGCTAAAAGTCTTTCGTTTACAGAGATAATTACGGGTTCGTGACGTTCTACCACAAGGACGATGCATACGAAGCTGTGGAACACGGTAACGACGATCAGTCTTTACCAAGGTATGACTTGTGTTTCGGCGGACGCAGAGCTTTCTGCCAAGTCGAATACGCCGATCTTGGTAAGTCTTAGTAATAAATTGATATGTGAATCGAATCAACGCGACGTATCGAGACATTGTTTAATCATTTTCTTTGCAGATGGTGTGCCCAATTCTGGAATGGGAGGAAATGATCGATGTAAATACAAAAATAACGGCGACCAAGAAAACACATTCGATTTATTACTAAAGAAGGCACAAGCGCAATTACGGACAAGGAAAGTTTGACATATGTACAGCTTGTTCTTTCTATTTGTAAACTAACGAATGTGTTCGGGCACCAGATGCAGCATCAACCAATGATCGATGTAAGACTGTCAAAGAAAAATAGCATATTATTTTTGCAAGCTATTGTTGATTTAAAAACCTTGATAATAAATATGACAGTCACTTAAACAAAAATTAAGAATACAAAAATAAAAAAAAATGTTTTTCATTCCTTTTTGCTGATTATAATACTGAGTTTTATGTAAAATATCCTATGTACAAGCTTAATACACAATATTGAACACACATTATTCTATTCATTTTTCAGAAATTAACCTCAAACACTTCTGGCAGTATTTAAGTATTATGAAACATTTGAAATTATTCAAAATATGTCACAATTTTAAGTTTGTCAAAAAAATAAGTTTAATTGTTCGAACATAACTTTTTGGAGTACTTTACAGAGTTTTTTAACATTTCGTAAACTGTTCGTCAATGGGATGGCAAAGGTTCGGATATTAAAAAGGGGTCCAAATTTATTTTAATAAATATTAAATATGATCGAGGAAAAATTTGTCTAAAATTGGTTTTCGATGTCATATTTAATGAATCGAAGTTCTGAATTGTGAAGACTTCGATTAGTTTGGATGAATTAATGAGAAACTTAACGATATGAATCGAAAAGTTTCTACAATGGGATTAGACAAGTACCGATGGTTAGTACATGTCATTTTCATTTGTAAACAAATGAATTATATAAACAAAGGTAATTGGGATTTAAGTTTACTTTCATCGAGTTTATGATTGTATTATATATAAAATTTTGGATTTGGTAACTAGTGGGTTTGATATTTGAAAGAAAAACTCTAGCGCTAATAAATTTGACTATTGTAAGCGCTAGAGAGATGTCTTTATTTACTAATTAATCGACTTGTTTATTTACACATTTATTTATTATTTCAACAGAAAGAATTGCCCTTATAACGAATTCAAAAATAATATTTTGGATTTGATAACTAGTGGGTTTAATATTTGAAAGAAAATATCTTGCACTAATAAATTATACTATTGTAAGTTTTAGAGAGATTCTTTATTTATTTACTAATTAACCACTTCACTGGTAAAAATACCCAAATGCTTTTAAATAAAAACCCAAAATAAAAATACTTTTAATTACTACAAAGCAATATTTTCATATTTTAGACATCAGAGAACAAGATTATAATAATAAAAATTTCAGTTTTTAGATTTTCAATTTTTTGTTTAGCTTTGAAATTTATACTTTTCTATACTTTTCAATCAATGGCGTTCCACCTTTTCTCAATTATTATTCAATAAAACTAATTTGTACAAAAAAAAGATTACAATGTAATGATTACAATGTTTTATACATTAGAAATATTTCATATAAGCATCTTTTTTTTTGTAAAAAATGAGTTTTATTGAATAATAATTGAGAAAAGGTGGAACGCCATTTGTTGAAAAGTATAGAAAATAGCCGATTTCAAAGCTAACAAAAAATTGAAAATCTCAAAAACTGAAATTTTTATTATTATAATCTTGTTCGCTGATGTCTAAAATATGAAAATATTACTTTGTAGTAATTAAAAGTAGGGTACACACTTTAGAAAATGAGTTTAATGAGGAACGCCATTTGGATATTTTTGCCAGTGAAGTAGTTAATCTACTTGTTTATTTATACATTTATTTATTATTTCAACAGGCATAATTACCCTTATAACGAATTCAAAAATACTGAAATAAATGCGAAACAAGGACACTCGAGTATATCATAAAAAACAGAAATAAAATAAAAGAAAAAGTTATGAAAAAAAGAATATTAAAGTTCTAATAATCCAGTAAAATGGTCCGATATTTTTCGATTTTGATTAAAAAATTAGTAGCGGGCTGAAAATGTAAAAATAACTTTATTTTGTACTTTTTACTGTCTCAAAAGTATCCGTACAAGTTGCCTGGGGGAAAATGTACCCAAAAAATCGGTTTTTCTGAAATAACTCGAAAAATATCACTTTAAACGAAAAAAATAAAGACACAAAAATTGTAGCTGAGGAAATTCCGCACAATTTCGTTTTTAAAAAAAATCTTCTACCACCAATAGAAGCCGAGATAAATTTTTTTCAAATATTTTGCGGCGTAACGAGCGCGTTTTTCGCTTATAAGTCAAAAATAACTAATCAGATCGAAAAATGATGAAAATAAAAGTTGTAGAGGATGAAATTACGAACAATTTTCTTTATTTATGTAATGTTGTACATTCAACATTTACGGAGATATGAAGGATTAAAAAACAAATTAACGCAGTTTTTTTGCACTAAAATCAATAATTATTCGAATATTCTTCTTTTTTCATAATTTTCTCTTCTATTTGTTCCTATATTTCATGATGTACTCGAGTATTACTATTTCGCATTTATTCCAGTATTTTTGAATTCGTTATAAGGGAAAATTATGCTTGTTGAAATAATAAATAAATGTTTAAATAAATAAAGAAGACTTACAATAATCAAATTTATTAGCGCTAGATATTTTCTTTCAAATATCAAACCCACCCAGCAATCGAATTTGGATAGAGTTGTATGGAATTGGATTCAATTATTAAATTCTGAATCCAATTTGGTCAACGGTGAATCCATTTTAATACGTAAATACAATTCTATTCGTTTATACGAATAAAAAGGTTACTTTCTGAATTCATATTAATCCAAAAACAGTTTTTTGTTTTAAATTAAATCTTAAATAGATCCGTATTCAACATTACGGATTCAAAACTATCTAAGCGTATTCATTTCAATGCAAAAAAATTTTCTTTCAAAAAATAAACTTTGAATAAATCTATATTGATTCAATCTATTTCACTAGCGTAATTTATTAATATATCGACTTTTTTGGATTTACATGAATTGAAATGCATTAAATTTTTAATACAAGACTATTTTTAAATTCGATAATACAATCATAAATTAACTCGTTGGACTTAAACTTAGATCCCAATTACGTCTGTTTATTTGATAATTCATTTGTTTATTTACACATTAAAAGAAAATTACGTGTACTTATTTGTCTAATCCCATTGTAAAAACTTTTCGATGATTCATATCGTTAAGATTTTTATTAATTTTATGGTAACTGATCCAAACTACTCGAAGTCTTCGCTATTCAGAACTTCGCTTCATTAAATATGACATCGAGAACCAATTCCAGACAAATGTTTCCTCGATCATATTTAATATTTATTAAATCAAATTTGGGACCCTTTTTAACCCAATACCCCTCAGTCAGACGGATTTTCAGTATCAGAACATCGATAATTTGCATCTAAATGCCTTTAGAAAAATTTGAGCACCACTGTTTCTAACATAAAATTGTATGCTCTTTCAGAATATTTCAATAAAATTTCGATAAAATGAACCACAAAAAAGTTATACACGTTCGTCTGTTAAAAAACATGGTTTTTTACATTTTGGTTTTCATTAAAACATCACTTTCACCTCGAAATGGCGTTGGGAACATATCTAAGTTGAAAATATCGCGTCCATGGACCCTCAGGATTAAAATGTTCCATATCTGAATTCATAATTGAAGATGGCAGTTTTGAAAATGGCGCCTAGAAGCTCAAAATTCTTTTTCATATGACATATCATATGACTTTTGCATTTTCTAAAGGAAGTACAGAATCTCGCGTATCAGGGTTTGAGAATTTCTGTTGAGTATTTATATCCGATTATAGAACCAAATAAATGCAATTCATATGTCATATAATGTCATAAAACAAATTCTCATATGACATATCATATAATATATATTTTTTTGGGATGCACATGCATTTATTATATTTTTTAAATTCAATGATACATTATTTTTGGATTCAAAATAAATGCATTCAAATATTATATTCCACAAGTATAGAGACGCATTCATTAATTTTAGAATGTTTTTTAGTATTTTCGGATTCATATGTATTCAAAATCAACATTTAGTATTCATTATTTTCAGATTTCTTTTTGTTATTTAAAAGTATTTTAAATTGTCACAATAGGGATTCAAATGTGTCAAAATAATTCCGAATTTCTGTACTTAGTTTTTTAAGATTGAAATACATTTTTCATATTTTGTACTTTTAAACATGACATTTTTTCTGGATTTAAAAGTATTCGAGATTTCCTTAAATACTTTTTTATGATTGTATACGTTCATTTCATTATACACTTTTTACAACTTATTTTTTTATTCAAAATCTTTTATTATGTTCCACTTTTTCAACTCATCAAAAGGGGATTGCTTCATATATATTTTTCACTTTTATTGAAGAGGGCCATAATTGCTGGCCGAAAATTTAATTTTTACCAAAATTTATCTCATTTTTTGTCCCTTCTTTTGTTTAAAATGATTCTTTATTTAATCCCTCCCGTTTAATTTTAAATTTATAATATACCGAAATTTTACAATAGATCTTTTGTTTTTGTTATTGTTTGGTTTTCAGTCAATGACCGTGTATTTATATTTTCTGCTCGATTTTTTCAACTATTTCTTTTTGAATTTAAATGTATTCGGAATGTTGGGAAATACTTTTGTGAGATTTAAATGCATTCCTTGCTTTTTATCATTTTTATGACACATTATATTTGGATTCAAAAGATTTCATTACGTTATTGATAATTATAAGCACTCGATGAAATACAGTCCGACCCACATATATAGGGGCACCTCATATTTTTCGATTATTGTCTTTATTATTTTAAAAAACTAACTAACGTTTTAGTGAATTATATAATTAAATTAATTAATGTTTGCACAAGTTTAATAAGCCTAACATGGTTAATTCGTATATTTTTATAATTTTAACGAAAAAATTGTTCTATATTAATAGGAGCACTTAAGTTTTGTTGAAATTTTATTATTGAGGAACTGAAATTATTAATTGCTAATATTGTTTACATATGTCGTTTCTTAATACCACTTCCAACGAAAACACAGGTGACTAATTTAATTAGTAATGATTTTTACTAATACAGTAAATTTCAACTTAGTTATTGTACTTTATAATACAAAAAATGAATTACCTAGTTAAAGTTGACTTATGATTTGTTAGTTTTTAGTCTTTATTAGCAAAACTAATGTTTATAATGCCCAAATTTCGAGAGAATTACCAAATTAAAACCTAAATTAAAACCCCATCACATGTAGGCTTATGCTACACTTTTGGAAAATAGAAGCAAAACTGGTTGCATGAATGATCGAAGATGCGTAAAATAAATATATTTATTGTTTCATTCGAAATAATTAATTTGCTAAATTCCAAATGAAATTCATTTCACATCTCTGTTGTACTGATTATTTAGTCTACCGAAAAGAAATTTAATTTAGTTGATCTCGACGAAATACAAAAGTATTGGTGTGATTTTTTAAAAGAACCGCATTTTTCCTCCATGCCAAACTATGGAGCCAATCTGTTATGTATTATGCTTACAATGGTGCTGCAAAACTCGGTTTGTCTGTTGTGGATGCGGCTCGAAAAACCGACAAATTAAAAAGTGGACAGGTCGAAAAACCGATAATAAAAAAACAATATTAAAAAAGTGACTGTCCACTTGTCGATATGTCTATTTTTTAATGTGTCACCTTTTTGACTATCGGCTTTATGTCTGCAGGTTTTTTGTCTAGTCGGATTTTTTTATTTGTCAATTTTCCGACCCGCATCCGGTTTTGTTACCCATAAAATGAATCAAGGTTTTTAGAAAGTGCTGAAAGAATATCTCAATGCATTCGACGTTAATAAAAAAATAAAAGGGCTTCGTAACTTAAAATTTTTCATGAATTCAAAAACGACAATTATGTTATTTATTAGTAATAGTTGGTAAGTAAGCTTAACCTTAATTAATAGACAGAATTCTATACTTAGAAAAATTCATTTATCATCAGATGATTGAAAGAGATTTTATCTATTAAAAATAGAAGATCCATAACGGCCCAAAATCTAATAACAAACGAGGATCAAAAAATTAATTAATGGAACCGAAAAATGTCCAAAATAAACATTTCTTGATTTAATTATAAATATTGTAATCCACGGAATGTAATACAATATACAACTCATGTATCTTACTACCCAATAAGTTAAAATTCTGCAGTAAACTTCTTCATATGTGTTCACTAGAAGCTTTCCATAAATTGAATGTTGTAATATACTGTAGCATTTACTATAACTACTCTACAAGACTGCAATATAATATTGAAACTGTAATATCTCAAAAAGGCTTTGATAAAATATTTCAAATAAAGCTTTTTTGGGCATTACTAGGTTCATATTAAAGAACGGCGGGCGCAAAGTGTACCTTTAATAGTACAACAAAAACTATTCAATATCTGCACCTTATCTTAAGTGTAAATCCAAGTGTTTGATGTTACCTAACCGTCACAAAAAAGGCACATTAAAATTATATGCACATAGCAGAAGAAAATCTTTTAAAGAAACTTGAAATTTGAAAAATTTTGAAAAGTTGACATATAGATAATATTTTTCAGGATAAATTGAGTGTATCCCGTTATTGGATCCAACCCCTTACTGATTTCGACTTCCAAGAAGAAAAAAAAGTTATTTTTTTAATGATTTTCCAGGTTTTTCCTGTAATGTTACATCGACCTTGTTCTTGTGGCGGATGCACTTTTGTACATCCAACACATTTTTTAATTACTCGACAATTTTTTATGCTTTAAGTGTTGCATCTAACTGTGCAACGAGAAATACCAGAAATATATGTTTAATATACAATAGCTGTTTTCAATGCTTATTCGAATTGAATAATTTGATTGGGTAACCTAAATATTGACAAAATTCCGAGATTGCGATATTATATTTAATTTCGTAATTTTCAAATACAGCCGGTTACTGCAAAACAAAAGTAATTAACAGAACACAGTTTTTTTTATCAATTTTTATAAGAAAGAATTTGTTAAAACTGAGTAAAAAATGGTTCCGGTTTATATAAATTAAAATTCATATCCCCAGTTATAAAACCGCAAGGACGAAACATCATAAAATCATGGAAATCTTATAGTTTCGCGTCAAATTTCTGAAATTCCGTTACAAAGTTCGTCTAAAATGAAATAAAACTTTTTTTTGTTAATTATTAATTAATATTTTACAAATAACTGCTTGGGAAAAATTAAGAGGCATTCTTAATGATTAAACGAATTTTTTATTTTTTTTTATTAAGATTAGGTTTTATTTTTTATTACAGTCAAATAGTTATCTTATTAATATGTTGTTTACTATTTTTAATGGTAAGTGATAATTATCTAATTAGAAGCTGAGATCCCTTGGTATTCTTTTCTTTAGGTTAGGTGCTTAACGAATTTGCATTCAGAATTTTAAAATTCAAAATTATTAAAGAGGTGAGGACAAAACGGGCCGAAATAAAAAAATACGTATCCAATATTTTTCAATGTTTTAATACAATACCAAGTTTCAGAAAAATCGACGAATCTCACTTACATAGGGTAACTTGTAACCTGAGCCATTTATGTAAAAAATATTTCATCATCGATTTAGTAAAATTACATTTTTTATAAAAAAATCCGCTAGAAATGGAAAATATGAAGGAAACCGCTAAAGAAATAAAGAAATTATGGAAATTTATAAATTTTCGATGCTAAAATCCTGCAAACAAAAAGGTAATGTTTTGGGTTTTTAACAATTGATTAAAGGTTAATGCGGGTCTGGTAACTTCTAAAAATTCATTTTTCTAAAAAATATGTGCAGTTACATGTACAGTGCAAAAAATATGTACAGTGCAGTTACAGCAGATCTTTCACTGTAAGGGCCTGGAATGGATGATTCCATATAAGTTAAAAATGGTATTTCTTCTGTTTTATTCCACTTTTAAACTTTAAAGGCGTTTTTCTCGAAACCATTTCTTTGAAATTCTATTTTGTTAATATTGCACCAATAGTCTTGCAATTTTGCACACTACTTTTAAAAATGTTTGTGTTGTGCTTGATCGAAGGATTTTTTTAAATTTTCAATTATAACTCATGTTATAAGCCGAAATTTATACAAAAAATGACATGTTTTTGCAATATTTTTTCAGATAAAAATTGTACGAGTGCGATCAAAGTTGTAAAACAGTTTTTTGCGCGAGACACTCAACGGCTAATTTTTTAACATTTTCGTTTGACATTTTCAAAGAATGTTCTTCAAACATACCACTTTTATATATAATAAACAAAAGCTGTATAATTCTTGTATGATATTGAAACATAGGCTTTTTTGGCCCTCTAGTCCCGTATAAACCCTTAAAACAAATAGAATACCGGTGATAACTACATTCAATTCGTGGGTGCACCTAAAAAATCCGTCAAGTCATAATTACATTCCGTGTAGGCATTTCCAAAAAGGACTTATTTTATTTTAACTTCTAGTTTCTAATTAAACAGATCGATAGTATAATAATTTAAATAGATAGTGGTATTTTTTTACGGGCACTGAAGTAATCCAAAATATCCCGAGCCACTGAATAAATTACTACCGGAAATTTAAAAAAAAATGAATAACAATAAATGAAAAATAGCATATGTTATTTCCATTTTTTCCAACTTCCATTTTGATGCGAAATACTTTATTGATTTTCAAGTGAAAAATGTAATTTCCGACGTATCCACTGCATAAATTTAGGTGCACCTCAAAAACCCGACAAAGCACAAAACAGATACTTCAAAAACCACACTACAAACAAAATTAATCTCGGGTCGCCGTCCATGAGGTCTCACTACAAGGTCATTTGAAGACCAAAAATGTTTGACGAAGGAATTAATTTTGCAGGTCACTTGAAGGTCAAGCAGTTTGACCCGGATTATTTATTGAGCATACTTAGAATTTAATCATTAATTACATTTTCCGAATATGCACATTTCGAAATGTCCAATTTTTGAATGTGGGAGTTTTGAGGTGCCTGTTTTGTGATTTGTCTGATTTTTAAGTCAGAAATTAAATCGAAAAATCATAAACGCAGAATGGCTCGATTTCCCCTGGTATCCTATTACACATATACACAAATCAGATCAGTTCTGTTCATTGATTCTGCAGTTTATTCCAGTTCGGTCCATACTTTCACGATCCTCTCTTTGGAGACAACTCGAAACGGAACCTATTTTCGAAAACTTAAATTGCAGAAATCCTCTATTCCTTCAATGTATCCATACTTATCACGCTACTTTAAAATTCTCCGTGATTAATAAAATGGTTAAATTTTAAACATAATTGGTGTATTTAATTTCATACCTAAATCTTTTTTGTCTCTATCGTACAACCACTAGCACCGTAAAGTTACAAAATGTATAGGTAGGCTTATTCGGTTGATTGCGTCTTTTAACCCTTTAACGACCATGGATGTGCACAATTTACACATGGATTATAGCATCTTTTTTATTTATACAAAATGTTCTTTTTTAAATAGAGACATCCATTTCCGACTAGTTTCGAGGTCGCTTTTTCGAATGGTACTGGTCAAACTCGCGATAAAAAACGTTTATCACATTTTTCTAATTACTGAAAAATTACGATTTCTAAGATAGAAGTTTTGTTAGAATATACCATTTTCACTATGCTATCGGTTTCTGACCACCTTCTAGCCTATCAGAAACGTGTTCACAATTGTTTTACTTCCAAAATATGAATTCACATACTTTGATTTTTCTCGATTTGGATTTTTAAATGGTACGGTACCTCAAATTTCTGTACCGTTCATATGTATAACATAATTTATTTAAATAAGTAAAATGTTTTTAATAAGAACAGCAGATTGTGGTCCGTTCATGTAGTCGACGTTTCGCTGTCATTCTCAAGACTAAAAACTATTTATTACACTTTAAAAGACACAATTAGTAGGTACATTATACATAAAAAACATTGTGTCTACAAAATTGTATAAACATTATGTAAAAGAATTAATACCGTGCCTATTTAAAAAAAATATTAATATAGAAGAAAATAATTCACATTTTCCTAGTGAGAAAATTATTAGTTGATTAGATGTAGAAAGTCGAAACTGTTTGAAATGGTTTATGTATATTCTCGGTATCTATAATAAGGTGCGACTACGAACTGTTCGTTTTTAAATTTGAAAGAAGTAAATCAAAGGAATTGTTTATTTTTAACGTATTTTCTTTTATGTTCATAGAATTTTATTATAATTTGATGTGAATCATTTCAGATATTAGTCTCCTGGATAAACAAGTTTCTTTATCCGAGATTTTCACATATTTCCAATCAAAATCATGGAATAACTGTAATCGATGTTCAGAGATTACACTTTTTGTTCTTAATTTTTGGTTAATGATATTCTTATGTTCGGTAAACCACGTTTTCAGAGTCCTTTTTCCTTTCGCCTACATTCGAGGCTGTACAGTTTTTACACTGTATTTTGCAGAAAACATAGTTTTGTTCCATTAATGGGATAATATCTTTACCTAATTTCATAAAGTTATCAATTTGTTATTACGTTCTGGTCTTGCACGAAGAATATAGTGTTTTACAGACGATGTTACTCCTTTGTTGAAACCCGCTACATATGGTAATTTTATTGTGCCTTTAATTGGTGTTTTTTATTTTTTTGTCTTCGATGTGTTGTTTGCGCAAAATAAAGCTGATAAGCGTTTTTTAATATACTTCTTTATAAACTCTGAGGGTAATCATTATTTAATAAGTGCACTTTTACCTCCAATATGTTTTGGTGGTGAAACTTTTTGTGTAAATTTAAAATTGCTCTGTCTAATAAATTATATACAATAGCTATGCTCTGTGGTATTGGATGATTTGAGTTATAATTTAAAACTCTGCCTGACAAAGTTTCTTTTTTGTACCTATTGAAAATAAGTCTATTGTTATTTCTGATAAGGGTTAAATCCAAAAAGTTGAATCCTGTTGGATAATATAGGTGAACCCATTGGAGATCTGGAAGTCTGTATAAAATTATTATTATTAAACGTAAAAAATGTATTATTCAATATGAGTTCTGTTGCTTTAATAATTCAAAATAAAGGTGTAAATGTATATTGCGGTTAATATATGTTCCTCGACGTTTAATACCTTTGTAACTAATTCGACCGGAATGTTAGTAAACAAAGACATTGCATCTAACGATATTAATGTATAATCATTACCAATTTTCAGGGGTTTTAATTTATCAACCATCTGTAAACTATTTTCTACAGTTAGTAGATAACGGTAGTGTTGTGCATTTTTTTAAGTTTTCAAATTTTTAAAGCTAAAAAACATGCTGGTGAGACAATCGAGGGAATGATTGCAAATCTTATAACATGTAGACTGTAATGATTTTAAAGGATTAGAATCTATTTATAAATATATACTATTATCTTGTAACAATGTGTTGATGTTCTTGTTCTTTTTAATAAATTTTGTTGTGCATATTATGATTGTTTGGACAAAATTTCATCTTGAAGTTTCTTATATCTAGTTCATACGTGTAGCATCATTTATTTAAGGTAACTTTTTTAATAAGAACAGCAGATTGTGGTCCGTTCCTGTAGTCGACGTTTCGCTGTCATTCTCAAGATTTTTTTTAAATACACTTAATAAATTATACATAAAAAAACACCGTGATTCCAAAAACTGTATATACATTATATAAAAGAATTAATGCACTATTTTTAAAAAAAATTTTCATATATGAGAAAATAATTCAAAATTTCACAATGAGAAAATTATTAGTTGGCTAGATGTAGAATGTCGAAATGTCAACAATGTTCGCTTTCTAATTATTTATATTAATGTCACAATACAAAACTGCTTGAAATTGTATATTCTCGGTATCTATAATAAGGTGCGCCTATGAACCGTTCGTTTAAATTTGAAAGAAGTAAATCATAGAAATTGTTAAATTTTAACGTATCTTCTTTTATGTTAATAGAATTTGATTGTAATTTTATGTGAATCATTTCAGATATTAGTCCCTCGAATAAAGAAGTTTCTTTACCCAAGATTTTCACATGTTTCAAATAAAAATCATAGAATAACTGTAATCGATGTACAGTTTTGATACTGCAATTTCTAAACAACATTCTTTTGTTCCATTAGCCGGTTTGAGAAAAATTCAACATGTAATTAAATGCTTCAAGATCCAGTTTCTAAATATCGAAATTGAGGATTGTTGTATACATATACATTATTTAAACAATGGAATTTCTGATATTTTCTCTCCACTACGAAGTTACCTACCACCGGAATATTACATATGCTATTTACGTGTGACATTTTGAATTACTCTATTTACAAAAGTAACATTAGAATGATACTCGACAAAAAATTCAGTGACATTTTTAAAACACAGACAACACTTAATTAAAATCAATGTTCAAACATTTTTCGTGTATAAAACGGATACAATGATTCCCGAAGATGTTATGGATATTGTTAAATTAGGGGATAAGTTTAATGCGAAATCTAATTTACATCAAGTATTGTGAAATTACTAAAATAGGAGTTCCTACGGTGTTCAAAAATCTTATTCATAACATGGTGTTAAAAAACATAGATTATGAGAGGAAAAACAATAGATATAAGAAACTTCAAGATGAGATTTTATCCAAAAAATGGATATGTACAACAAAATTTATGAAAAAGAACAAGGACATACTATTTATAATTGCTGCTAAAAGTTAATGTGAGTGTCGCATTAAAAAAAGGCAGATTACATAGAAAAGATGAACATATTTTTATAAGACGATAGTTCATATTTAGAAATAGATTATAATCCTTTAAAATCATTATAGTCTTCATTTTATTAAATTTGCAATCGTTTCCTCGATTGGCCCACCAACATATTTTTTAGCTTTAAAAATTGCAAAACTTAAAAAAAATGCACAACATCACTGTTCTCTACTGTAGAAAATAGTTTACAGATGATTGAAAAATTAAAAAACCTGGAAATTCCTAATGATTATACATTAATATCGTTGGATGCAATGTCTTTGTTTACTAACATTCCTGTCGAATTAGTTGTACAAAGTTTTGAACGTCGAGGAACATATATTAAATAACACACATTTATACCTTTACTTGAAATTATTAAAGCAATAGAACTTATAATGAATGATACATTTTTTTAAGTTTAATAATAACAATTTTAAACAGACTTTCGGATATCCAATGGGTTCACGATGTCACCTATATTGTCCAACTCAGTTATGGGAGATCTTGAGGTTGAATGTTTAAATAAACTTTCTTTTAAACGTTTGTTTTACCACCGATATGTTGATGACATCATAACAGCTGTTCCTACTTCGGGAATTACTGAAATCTTAAATATGTTCAATAACTACCATCCAAGATTACAATTTACTTGTGAATTAGAAAATAATAACACCGTCAACTTTTTGGATTTAACACTTATCAGAAATCATAACAGAATTATTTTTAATTGGTACAAAAATAAACTTTTTTAGGCAGACTTTTAAATTTTAACTCAATTCATCCAATATCACGGAACCTAGCTATTGTACGTAATTTATTAAACAGAGCCACTTTAAATTCGCACAAAAAGTTACACCACCAAAATATATTGGATGTAAAACAGTACTTATTAAATAATGAATTATAATAAAGTATGTTAAAAAACGCTTATCCACTATATTTTGCGAAAACAACACAAACGAAAACACAAGAATAAAAAATAGCAAAATTGAAGGCACAATAAAGTTACCATACATTGCATACATAGCAGGTGTCTACGAAAGAATAACATCGTCCATAAAACACCACAATCTTCGTGTAGTACAACTTAATAACAAACTTGATAATTTTATAAAACGAGGTAAAGATGGGAACAAAACAACGTTGTCTACGAAATGCAGTGTAAAAACTGTACAGCTTCGTATGTAGGCGAAATGAAGAGGAAACTGAAAACAATGATTACCGAACATTAGAACAATATTACCCAAGCATCAAGAACAAAAAGTGTAATCTCTGAACATCGATTACAGTTATTCCATAATTTTTTATGCAGAACATGTGAAAATCTTGGATAAATTAACTTCTTTATCCAAGAGACTAATATCTTAAATGATTCACATTAAATTGCAATCAAATTCTATCAACATAAAAGAAGATACGTTAAAATTAAACAATTCCTATGATTTACTTGTTTCAAATTTAAAAACGAACGGTTCATTCGCGTACCTTGTTATAGATACCGAGAATATATAATTTTAAGCAGTTTTGTATTATGACATTAATATAAATAATTACAAAGCGAACATTGTTGTCATTCTGACATTCTACATCTAATCAACTAATAATTTTCTTACTGGAAAAATTTGAATTATTTTCTCCTATATTATTATTTTTTAAAAAATAGGTAATATATTAATTCATTTACATAATGTATATACAGTTTTTGTAAACACGGTTTTGTTTTATGTATAATTTATATTTAAAAAATTTTTTTGTATTTAAAAAAAATCTTGAGAATGACAGCGAAACGTCGACTACAGGAACGGACCACAATCTGCGGTTCTTATTAAAAAGTTACCTAACTCGGATAATCGTTTTAGCCATATTTTACTTACTTGAAATATTACCGAGTGCTCAATTCTTTGAATTATATTTACAATTTATTTAATATTATTGATAGTTTATTGACATTTCTGGAAACAACATTAGGTGTTGTTGCAGATTTTCAAGATCTTAATTATTAAGCTTATATTCGTTACAAGAAGACGTGCGATCGATTTCGTGTTATATAAGAGAGTAAGAAGGCTTTGTATGTAATCTATCAGTTACCATTTCCTTTATTTTTTGACATTCCTGATTATGATCATACAAAATCAGTTTTTCAGAATCTAATATGGAAAACGGCCATTTGAAAATCTATAAAAATAAAAATATGTCAATACTATACATGGGTTATTCCACGTTAACGGGAGACCCCATAATTCCAGAATTGGTTTAAACGAAAAGAGTTCTACTAAGGCTTAAAATGTTGGCAATTACATCTGCTTTAAAATACAAAGTGGCAAAATAAAAAATTCAAGATGGCGGATTCAATGTGGCCGAAGAAATATAAAAAAATGTTTGAATACACTTGAAACTTGTCTTCACGGGGTTTTAAGGCCGCTAAACATGAATCTTATATCAAAATGGCGGATCCAAAATAGATGATAATGTTTTAAAAAAATTTCATGAAACTTCTTACAAAAGCAAATTTGTTATGGCCTTGGATTTTTAAAAATCTTATCAAATTTAAATAAAACTTGTTACATGAGATTTTTTTACGGTTCTAATAGATTTTATAAGTATCTAATTGGTTTAAAAATTGAGGAAATTACATCTGCTCAAAAATCCAACGTGTTGAAATAAAAAATTCAAGAGGGCGGTTCCAATATGGCCCAGACAGAAAAAAGTGCTTGAGTTCACTTAAGACTTGTCACTCGGGGGTTTTTGGGATCACTGAACAAGAATATGACATCACATATATAATATTCAAAATGTCGGGTCCAATATCGCGACCGATTTATAAAAAACATATTAAATATAAATAAAACTTGTATTATGGGGCTTTTAACGATTGTAATGTGTTTTCTGGATTTCTAATTAGGTTAAAAATTTAGGTATTCACATCTACTTTAATATATCTGATTTAATTTAATATAATGCTAAATGGCAAAATAAAACATTCAAGATGGCGGAGGCATTCTAAAAAAGTGCTTCAATTCAATTGTAATTTTTCACCCGGAGTTTTTCAGGGGCGCTGAACATCAATCTGACATCAAATTTTCAATGTTCAAAATGGCGGATCCAAAGACAAGAGTATGTTCCAACTAGTAAAAGTAAGAATGGGTAATGTTTCAATTAGTACAAGTAGGAGAGGTAAATTCTAACCACAACATTTTCATGAGTATTTGGTTATTTCTGGTCGTTTGGAAAAAAAACGTTAAGACCTAAGGTATACAAATGGAGCATCAACAAAAAATTACATCGAAGACTGATAAAGCATTATAAAATTTTACTCTACAAAAGGTAGTCAACTGTTATATAAGTGCCAAAAATAGGATAGTGACTGGAAAGGCAGATGTCTCTGTTTCAAGCGAATTTGTGCAAAATTTTTAATCCTTATTTTAAACTTTGCAAATATGATGTCAGATTCGTGTTCCAGGGCCATACAAAATTCGCTTTTGTAAGAAGTTTCAAGTAAATTTGAAAATGTTTTTAAACATTATCGTCCATATTGGATTCGCATTTTGAATATTAGAAATCTGATGTGAGATTTAACGGCCTTAAAAACCCTGACTGATTTTTTAGCGAACATCAAACCTTTATCTTTAATTGTCCACCATTTTGTCAAAAATGTATATTGTGCATTAAATCCGTCGATTAAACGCTAGATTGTACTGTTATTTAACTAAATCCATTGAGATTTTTTGTTTCAGAACCAATTCGTCACAACAAAACGTAAAATTATAAATACAATTTTTTGGCGGTCATTAATGATTAATAATAAAATTGTACCTCAACTTTGCAATATTTTTCCATGACAAAATTACTGAAAGGTGTTCAATGTCTATGCTTTGAGATATAATGATCATTTAAAAAAGTTTTCTGATTTTCTTTACAAAAATTCATGCACACAAGTTGGATCCTACCCTTAAATGGGACTTCGCCAGTTTTTACACCGTTAGTCACGGTAAAGTTTGCTTTAGTTTAATTCAGTCAAGTAAAAAAAAACAGAAAAATTATTATACTGTACTACTTTACTAAAGCACATAAATTAGTAGTCTTTGATCGTCCAAACGCGTTGATAAATACGGTTAAAATGTTTATTTTTAGTTGAATTGATGCACAGATTACCTTATACTTGACATTTAAAAAAAATTAGTTGTGAGATGTTAAAGTACAAATTCCAGTTATGATGGTGAATTTACCAAATTCCTCCAAGTTATACTCATATTCAGGAATTAAATAAATGTGATTAACATGTTCGTTGTTGGAGATTGTTTTATACACTTAAAGTCTATGAAAATTTGTCTCTTGTGCCCCCGATGAGGAATATGGGTATAGAAATAAGACAACTTCTTTGAAATGACAATAGTTAATATGCGTTTATTTAATATTCTTGCCGTATAGATATTTATATATGTACTTATGTAGCTCTTTTCATTCTAACAGACGGCTGGCTATTGTAAATCGGCCGAATTTTATTGTGCCTGGCCCTAGTAGTTCTTGTTGTGCTTCAATCTATAGATCGATCAATGATGTTCTGTTTTATATTTAAATATTTCCTTGCACCGGCTGTCAACTATATTGAATTATATTTACTAAGCGGAAAGTCTAATTAGACCTTACCATGAACAATTACTTAATCAAGCGTAGTAATACACATTTGTACATATTTTAATGATTTTGAATAGAAGAGAGCAATCCTTCCAATCCTCCTCCTACCATAAATCATCTCTACTATACATAACAATTTTTCGTCAACCGGAAATAATGAGCTACTCCGTAACATTACCCAGTGGAAAACATATATAAAATAAGTGCACTATCGGGAACGCGCGAATTAGGCGAACTCGTTCAATCGCAATGTCCAACATGCTTAATGCAACTATATCGGTAAAGACTTCGTATGATTTATCGCTTCGAAACCGTCGCTTCTTCTACAATAGATACGAGTGTGTACATTGATAATCCTATGCAATTGTAAAATTATTAAACGTATCGACGCAAATTTCTGTACATGTTATACAATAAGTTTGACAACTAAACCTAGAGGTACGAAAACGTCAGTAGGTGCGAAATACATACGGAGTTACAAAAGGAACTTATTTTTAAGAGGTAAAACACGATGTAATATTTACAGAATTCCCGTTCTACAAAATTCGCCTAATCGACGCATCCCAGCTGTAACCAATAATACTTTTAAATGAATTCTCGCGAACGATTTTTAAAACCTGTGATTTAACGTGTTAACAACTGCAATAAAGGTTTCCTTTCCTCATTGGTTAATTGATATTTCTTGTTATTATTTTTTGCGTTACATATATTATCAGTTTCAAGTACATACTGGCACTCATCCCAAACACTCGAATTATGCGCACACGCCCACGCACACGCATGCACACACGGTCATATTTTCTCGGGTACAAGTAGCACTTGTTTATTTTTCTTTTTTGTCGCCGTGGTACAATTTAGATGTGCGTGTTCGCGTGTTTTTTTACAAATATGAAAATACACCACGCAACTATCTGCCCCGAGATTGCGACAGAACACGTTACGAATGGTTTACTCCAATAATCGATTTTCGCATTCAATCGCATTAATATATTTAAGCAGCACGCGTTCAGTGACCCGGAACTCAACGATAGATAAGGTTAGAAATTCATACAGACGTTAGAAGTTTTTTTTTATGAATTTTAGGACAAACGTGATTCATTGTATGAATGGCACACAACATGGCAGTCGCATGAACGTACTTAGTAACTTGTAACTTATTTCTATGACTTACGGTCTAGGTGAATGGTTTCGATAACATGTTTTATGCAAATCAGGAATGATAATGCTCCCATGTGTCAAGAAAAACCAAATTCTTATTATGCTTTTATCTTCCCAAAATTTTGTTTGGTTTAATTATCAAGAGGCCGTAAATTTCTGAAAACATTTAATATTTCGGAAAATTTTACACTTTCCTCGCGTCTGTTATATATATAAGTCTTATTTGGAATATTCATGTATTTTCTTTCCGTTTTTATGCGGTATGGTAATAATGTCATCACGTATGATATATTTGCGTAACTTAATAGATGTACAGTGATAGGCAAATGCTTTCGTGTTATTTTGTTATTCTTATCATTTGTTTTCATATGTACAATCAATTGCGGGTTATATTGCATCAGTTTAATAATGAATGCTCAAATATTTAATTCAAATTTGATTTTCCGACAGTGAATTAAACATGTTTGGTAACTTCAAAGTTAGTTGAATTCATTTCTTGGAGTGAAAATTGTATTGGAAGTGTCAAATCGCTGTGGTCAATAATTTTCATTTTCCAAAATGTGTATGATTATGCAGAAGGTTATAAAAATGGCGTGCTTTGAAAACTGTTTTAGAAAATCACCCTCTCTAAACAAAATAATTAAACCAATTAGTAAATTTACTATTTCAACATTCAGAGAGCACAATGCAGATTATATCGATGCGACGATCACATGTTCATTTATGCATACTTGAATAACTGTTGTCTATCACGCAGTATATCAGATCACGTACTCAGCAATTACAATATTGATACAATTTTTGCATTTACACGTATTAACAAGAAATTCAACTCGACGATTTCCGTTTCTGCTTTGCGGAATGCATGGCTTAGCTTTTTTTTTTAAATTGTTCGAAGCTCAACATTTTTTTTAACCCTTTTCACAATTGTTGTAAACTTTATATATAGGCTCATTTTTCGTATGCGTATAGTGTCCAATCAACTGGCAATTAATTACATCGCTGTACATTACAATAAGGAGCAACTTAAAAAAAATCCTATCGTTCAGATTCCGGCAATTCCTTGTAACGATTCTTTTCTGAACGCGGAATGGGAATACAATCGGCAGCTTAATTCTGCACGAATTGGGACACGATCGCGATAGAAGATCTATAAACACGCGCACGAAACAGTCATTCTCGATTAACGATGCATTAAGTCCCGTCTTATTATTTTCTCTTACACGTATATCGTAACACAGTGATATAGATTGATATGATGATGGCCCGTTTATTAAGTATAGAACGATTCTCAGCAAACGCGTTCTCAAAGGTCAATAATTCGCAAATCTCACTTTTCATGTAGCCTGGACAGATCGGAGGCAATTATCAGAGACCCATTTCGAAAATCCACAGAGATAGGAAAAAGGTCCACATACTGCGTCCGAGCCCTTCTTTTATGTAACATCTTAAAATCTAATACATCGCGTATCGCTTTGTTCTCTTTCATTTGTTCATTCTTTTTCTAACGCCACTTTTCCTCAACCTATCGTAGTCCTCGCACAATTTTTCTTTTTTAATATTGTTCGTCTATCTATCTGATCTCCTTCGATAGCTACATAGCTACATAACTTTTACATAACGTTTCCACGTGGCAAAATATCGAGCTTTCAATTATTATTCATATGAACACTCTTTTGTTTTGCTTGTTTAATGCCACCGATTTACTATACTTTTCTAGTCGATATAAATTTACGTAGGAATGAAAATCAGTGGAACTGTCCAGAGAGATAAATGCTTTAAGTCTAATGTATAACACCGAATTAATGTCACTCGTTAACCCTTTTCATGCCAAACAGACATAATTTTGTCATGTTTTTCAAGTGAATGTTTATCTGTGTAATGATAAGCAAAAAAACTTCAAAGCAATCTTTTCTGACGTATTTTTGTCAGTACTTTTCAATCTGCTATTAGTTTTGTTCTACGACGTTTGATTTTTTCAAAATGGCGGCTGATTTAGAAAAAAATTTGATTTTTTAAAATTTTTTATTTGTTTAACGTACTGGCTAATAATGTTCTTGTTGTCGGATCGGCACAAGTGTCTGGATCCTGTGAAATAATCATCATAAGTAAGATTTAAGTGACGTTTTTAATTTTTTTGTGTGTATTTAGTCCCTGACGTTTACTTTTTGAATAGTTTTGTTATATTTCTCAGTCTGATACCGATTGTGCTAGAAAATAGCAATACACGATGATATGGAATTCAAAATGGCTGAAAATATTATATTTTCATTATAATATAGATTTATTATAATGTATATCTCAGTTTGATATCGATTATGCAAGAAAATAACAATACAAGATGATATGGAAAGTATACTATTTTCTTCCATAATCGATATTAACAAAAAAGAACAAAAAATGCGTGTAAAAGCGGCGATATTGGATCGGCCATTTTGAATTTTGACATCCTGCGTGGCTTAAATTTTAGTTGCAGTTATTATTCCACAGGATCCAGACGCATGTAACGATCCGGTAATGGGAACATTATTAGCCAATGCGGTAAACAACTAAAAAAATTTTAAAAATCACGTTTTTTTGTAAATTAGTCGCCATTTTGTAAAAGTCAAACGTCATAGAATAAAACTAATGGCAGATTTGAAAAGTACGGAGAAAAGTACGTCAGAAAGTATGGTTTTCAATTTCTTTTGCTTATCTTTATGCAGATAAATATTCACTTGAAACTCATAAAATAATTGTGCCTTTTGGCATGAAAAGGGTTAATCAAATATTCTGGACATTTATATTTCGAAAAATGGAATCCAGAAAAAGTGGATTAAGTAAGAAAATGATGAAGTTACTAAGGTGTTGTCGGCTTCGGTACTCGGCAGACTCGAATGTACACATTTAGAGTGATTGCGGAGTAAGCTCGGGTAGAGAAGAATAGATATATCTACAGAAATAGTCGCATTCTAATAATCAGGGGTTTCTCGACTTGGACTACTGCTAAGCTTTATAAGGGTCGTTTAATTATTTACAACAGACTCGGAAAACGTTTTATCAATTCTTATCAAATATGCAAATTTTGTCTCTTTGTCTCTCTCGTGGATGCCTCGACACTACTATTTTAAATAGTAACCTCTCCTTTCATCCTAAGATTCTATAAGACGAGATATTTCCGACTAAAATTATAACCGAGTACATTGTGTTGCGAGCTATACACGCGCTCTAGAACGGTCATTATTGTCATCACTAGAACAATACAGCACCGTTATCCTATTTTCATTACCATTCTTATCGTGTCTTTTAATCCTTAGTAACCCATCCTTAAACCATTCCTTTCATTCTGTCTATTAATCGTTTTTCAGTCCTAAATACTTTCTCTCTTATTGCATTCGTGATAATACAATACTCGCTTCACATCAAAAATTGATAAAGTATTGCTTACGTTAAATTATCTTTTAAGTCATCTCTTTATTTTATTGGTTATATTTTCACGTATCATATATGTATCATATAATGATGACCTTGGACCCGTGACGAAAAAATAAAAAAATACAAGTCTTCAGGCTTTTACTTTTTTTTTCGTTATTTTATCTCGATTACCCCTCAACACTAAAAAGTTTAATCACGAAATTGGTATAATTCTTGTTCTGTTTTCTTCGTCATTATGGAAATGTAGTAGAATGAGTGTGATTAAAACTCACGTGTTGAAATAACTTTCATTATACTATGTCCTTTCGTTCTTCACATCTATTCGTTCATACTTTCTGTAGATTATTCCTCACGATTTTAAGTTTTCAAATGAAAAATAAGTCAAATAAGTTCTTAAATTTTTGGAGGTTAAACCTGTACTATTATGTATATTTTCTTTTAAAGAATTATCTACTTAAAGTATGAACGATCTTGTGATTTATTTGGACGAGACGATTAGTATAATTATTGAACTTTATAATTTCTTACGAACGCCCTCCAACTTTGTGAAATACCGAAATAACAAAACTCCTCAAAAAGGTGTCAGTGACAGCAAGAGATTCTGTTTGGTATTAATTGGTTCCGTTTGTCAATTTTTCATTTGATATGCTTAAAAGGTATTTCATTGGAATTGCTAAATTAAACTGTAAAGGGTAAAGGCGTTAAAAATATTTTAATATCTGCATTAAAAGAGCAAAATTTGTCTGAAAAGAAAATTTTGTGCCATTACCCTCTGTACCTGTAAACTTAAGTCAACACTTTCAAGAGTTTGTGTTTATTTTCCTGTCATTAAACATTTAAATGGATTACTTTAATCTAGTGAGATTCTAGAATATTATTTTACTTGCATTGAGAAGTTACTAAATACACTAAAACCATAAAGATAATAGAATTAAGGAGTTTCGTAAATGTTTCATTTATAGGCAGTTGAACTTTGTTAATTATCGACCTGTTTTTTTGAAAGACGTTTCAAAATTGTGTGAGGTAAATATTTTTAGTCTTGGACACTTTTTTGTCTCTCACAATTTGCAAAATAATGAATAATTTAAATTATTTGAAATTGAATGTGGCCACAAATATATTTTGCCACATACCGTTTAACATTTTATGTATGCCCTCGATGAACTTTTTTTATAAAAGTACATGAAAATATAACAATTAAATATAAATAAAATTTAAAAGTCTTTACGTACGACAAATCTACATACGTATCAAGTCAATATGATATTATTACATAGAGACGAAGTTCTCTTTACATAGACTTGGCATTTAAAAATCAGACATTTCGTTATCCTGGTCGTTTTTATAAGTTAATATTGATACTGTCATATACATTTCATTAAAGTTGTCATGAAATTTTACTTGATAGAAAGGTACTATAGTCATCCTCCTCACCAAGAATGATCCTCAAAGCCTTCTGGTAATAGTCTAAAAGTTGAATTTCTTTCAACAATGTATACCATTATCAAATTTTGAATCCAATGGAATCCATGAAGTAGTTTAAGGATAATCCACGACTATAGTAACTTCCAGACGAGAAAGAGCAGTTTTAAATCGCTCCGTAACTAGTGTTAAGTTATTTAATGTTAATTTCACATTTAAAAAACACCGACCACAACCAGTAAAAATTCTTAGAGCACTTAATATCGTCAGAATATTGTGTATATACATTATGTATTAAGTGTATAATATTTAATAATATAATAACAATATTAAGTGTTCCGCGAATAGTATGTCGATAATTCGTAGTCGTCTTACGACTATTTGGCTCGTTTTAGGAAAGTGTAGATTAAATTTAGAATTTGTTGAACTATAAAACATTCACAATTGAATGAGAAAATATGCCTTGAGATGGATTAAACGGCTCGAACACTACATGGATAAGAGTTAAGGAATTTAATTTAATGAGAAATCTTTTGAATATAGCAAAGAGATAAATTTTGTCAGCATTCCAAGCTCGATCTTTTCATATATAATATTCGGATGTTTCATCTCATTAATAATAATCTCGACCGGCGGTATGTAACGAGTGCATTTTTTAACAGACTTTAAAGTCGAGAGCGTAACAAAACGTGAACAACGGACTTTAAGGTCACCTCATTTTTCAAAAAACCTTAACACGCTTAAAGAGCTCACAAAGTCCAGTAAAAATAATCGCGTTAGCTCTGTATAACATTTTACAAACAGTTTTCCTTGATTTCTTCCAGTTGACATTCATTCTTGAGACTGCATTGAGGGTGGTACTTGAAATTATCTGATAAACCAATAGCAAAATGTGACAGGTCGTCGATGATGAGATCACTGACGAGTTCTTGAGCAAACAGAAGATTATGTGCCGAGTGTTATGAATACGGGAAGATTGTAATCCTTAGATGTTACGAATCTTTACAATCTAGACTTCCTAAAGATGATGTAGATGAACTTCTAGTATTGCTGATATATTAGGTAACATCGAGGAAGCCGGGAAAGTACGTTAAATAGACGTCATCCGTTACTTAACTGCTCTCCGGCAGTTTGTTGCTGGAAATTTGAGCGTCTAAAAGCAGTACACAAAATGTTATACAACAATAGGGGATGAATAAATAAAATACACATATACCGAACATCATTAGATAAACATACAGTTGGTTAACCAAAATTTAATTAATTTAACTAAATGCAGATAATACCCCAGTGGGAACTATTTAGTAATTTTTGTAACTCATTTATCCAATTTTACTAAAACATAGTAATTCTAACTCAAACGTAGTCAGTTAGTGCAGGTTTTGATAACTATTGGCTACGAAATTATATCAGATTCCTGATTTAATTTAAATAATATGAGAACGATCAAATTTCTACCACAACTTAGAAAGAAAGCAAAACTATTCTTACAAGTTCAAAGTCATATAGTAAAGTTTCATATTTCAATTATAGTTACAAATTTGATTAGGTAGTTAATTTTACGGCTTGTTGTGATTTATGTCGACCTGACCTTAGACAAAAATATTCAGATTATAAAGGAAAATAATTATTATTAACCCCTTGACTGTGCACGACTTTCGTACAAGACATGACAAAAATGGGTTTAAACTGTGCATTTTTTGTATTATATCGATGAAGCGTTTGTATTTAACCTATTAATACCTAAGGGTTTAATTTTTTTTTCTTTTTTTTTGAGCTTAAGTTATGAAAGCTTTAGATAAATACAAAGTAACTGCGTATCTTAATATTTTCTAGGTCACGTTTCAACTTTTTGAGTGCAAAATTGAGTTCAGTCAACATGGAATTTCGATATGTAAAAATAATTATTATTAACCCCTTGACCGTGCATGATTTTCGTACAAGACATGACAAAAATGGGTTTAAATTGTGCATTTTTTGTATTACATCAACGAAGCGTTTGAATTTAAACTATTAATGCCCAAGGGTTTTCTTTTTTTTCTTTTTTCTCTTTTTCTCTTTTTTCTCTTTTTTTGAGCTTAAGTTATGAAAGTTTTAGACAATTACAAAGTAACTTGGTATCTTAATGTTTTCTAGGTCACGTTTCAAATTTTTGAGGGCCAAATTGAGTTCAGTCAACATGGAATTCCGACATGCCATCAATATTGTAACAAATTGTCAACAAAATTTGGAAATTTGTATTTTTATCAATTTTGTTAGAACAATTAGACAATGAGAGAAAGAAAAAAAGAAGAACAAAAAAATTTAACTTTTTACGCAACTTAATTTTAATGCCCTGAAAATGGCATCCGCAACGAAAATTTATTTTAAAAATTTCCGGACGATGTAACTCGAAAACAGGGTGCATTTTCAAAAAAATAGTAACACTGAAAAGTTCTTAGAATTCATCGTAAAATACAATCGATTTTATTAAAATTTGTTTCATGGTATTTTGAGAAATTTTGCACCAACACTTTTCAAATAAATTTTCAAAAAATTTTATTATATTTTGCGATCAATTCTAAACAATTTTTGTTACTTATAATTTTTTTTAGCGAAACTATAATATTTGAGATTTATTTCTTCCGGAAAAAACCTCTGAAAGAATCTTTTGAACAATTTTTTTAATTATTAAGAAAAATTGAAGAAAAAACATTTTTCAAAATATCATAACAAAAAATCTGGAAAAATGCCATTTCTTGTTGACTTATAAGAACTTTTCATTGTTTCTATTTTTTTTTTAAATTCGTACTTCTCGGGTTAAATTTTAAGGTTATTTATTGTATTTTATTTTCTTTAAAGTACAATTTATAAAGAATTAGGATGCAAAATTCGTATGTTAAAAATGAATTGCATTGAAATGGATAAAAATTTGACAAATAATTAATTTAGCTCACTAAATATATAAATTATATTTTGATCAACATATACTATTAAATGAATATCTACAATCAATAAAATTACTTCGAATTATCATTCGAAATTTGGAAATCTCTCCCATGTTGAACTGTATAATGATACATTTGTTGTATTTATGATAAAACCTATTCAATATTATTAGTTTCGTAAATACTACTTTTTAAAATGACGTATATCAAAATCCTTGTTTTTAGTATAAGTTATTTAGCGACTTATAAGTGTTTTCTGAGCAATACTTTCTTTATTGTTATTTTTAACGAAGGTGTCAAAACAATAAATTATTAACCTTTAGACTGCCGGGATTTAGAAGAGCATATCGTCCTCGGAAACCTGGTATTTAAGGTACCTCATATCAATGATTGATCATACACAAAGTGTAGATCATTGAGGTGCGTCAATATTTTGATTCTCCGGCAGGGAACGAAACTGCTAATGTTAAAAATTTCAAAAAAAGTATTTTTAATAGTAGAAAACGCTTCTTTCTTTATGAGAACATTATATAAGTTAAATTTGTAGATTTAATGAAATATTTAAAGCATTTTGAAGGGTTGATAGTCAAATTTAAAGTTTGTTTAAAGGTTGTTTTAAAGATATTTCACCCCTGTAGACATAGGATTCAAATTTTATTTATTTTACAGTGCAGATACACTTTTCCGGAGTATTTTTCGACGTTGAATCCAAATCTAATGACGAAAATACAATAAATTCAAAAACAACCCCGGAAATAATTAAAAATAAAAAACCACGCATCAAATATGGTATTCAAGTTTTATTTATTTTGTAGTGTAATTACACATTTTCGGGGTACTTTTCGACGCTGAATTTAAATTTGATGTCAAAATTACAATAAACCTTAAAACAACCCTTATAATGCGATAAAAAACCACCCCTTTAGATACGGTATCAATTTTTATTGATTTTGGAGTGCAAATACACATTTCCGGGGTAGTTTTTGGCGCTGAATGCAAATTTTTTATCTCAATTACAATAAATCCTAAAACAACCCTTATAATGGGGTAAACATAAAATTTAATTATAGTTTGAAGGAAACAAAATAATGACCACTTGCACAATGTAGAAAATACAGATTTACTGGATTTGGGGTAGGTAAAAAGGGGTAAATTTATCTTAAATAACTGTAATAAGTGAAAATAATAATAAATTAATATATATTTTAGTTTAAAAGAAACATTAAACAAGTTTTTATGATGCGTGAAAATAGTGATTTTCCGGCAGTCTAAAGGTTAAAGAATACATATTTAGATACAATCAAGAAACCTTTACTAAATTGGTTTTCTTTTTATGTTCTCTGATAAATCTTGTCACTTACTATTAAGAGGCATCTTAAATTTTAGTTTTTTTATTTTCTTTTAATATCACAATTATTTATAATATTAAAATATTTTGTTTTCTAATTATTCAAATTTATTTTGTTGTACCGTCTACAAATCCACTACTGCGATGCTCTTTCACATAATTGTTTTTTTTTTTTTGTTTGAATTGTAACAGCTGGTTGTGTCAATACAGACGTATAATAATAACAATAAATATACTATCTTCTAAACTACATATACTCACGTGTCATTTCCAGTAGTTGTTAATATTTCCATTTCCAGTTCATCATTTCTTTGCAATTCATTGCATTTTTTACCAATAGCGTTTATAAAAAGTTGTCGACATTCGAAGAATCGGCTTTACATTTGAACTTTTCAGTTTTGTAGTAAATGTACCGAAACTATTATGCTAATAAAAACAAAGAAAATAATTAGTTTCAATACTATTCAATACTAATTATATAATACAACATTCATTTACTCAATTAAATTATATTAAAAATGAACGGTTTATAAAATTGAATCTCAAAATTTAATTCAATGAAGAAATTAATTTCCAGAATTGAAATTTAACGTCGCTTTATGTGATTTTTCAAACAATTTAGGGGCAATAACATTGTCGCCGTCCGTCAAACTCACGAATGAGGGCGTGAAACTCTATTTTACGCCCTTCACACAAAATAACTGTATTATTTCTTATTAACAAAGAGTGCTATCTTATCCCTTCAAAATATCACTAATGATAATATATCACTAATTATAAGACTACCCTCGTCCAAATCAAACTATTTATTGGGTAAATATTAGACAATTTACATATTTACTAGGTTAAAGGCATAGAGGAAATGGATAGTGTAAGCAAAAATTGATAAATTTCTATCTGGGTAAGGAAGACAGTTTTCAAAATCCAGATGGCTCAATTCACTTACCTTATCCATAAAATTTTATTCTATAATTATTTTATGCCGCAATGGTTTCCATAAGCTTCCTTCACGATAAGAATTCTCGTGATATTTTACTGAACCTTTCAGTTTCTCATGGGTAGCAGATTTTAGTTTTGTTTCCAGTATTAAGTTCATTTCTAGGTCACTTTTGTCATGAAGTTCCAATAAATCAATGTCGTTTTCATCTTGGATCTCTTACTGTGAATGCTTCATTTAGTAATCCAATGGTCTTCTTACTTCAAATCCGCCTATTTAATATCCAGCCATACGTTCATATATACATTTTGTATCCTTGTAGTTTATGACCTTACTATCTAAATGTCCTTTTGTTACTTACAGCATTTCATATTGATTTTCATGATTATATTTCTACGTACGTGTGACACGATCATTGTAGTTTTCGTAAGCTTGGGACGATTAATCTTTATATTTTTCAAGATTTTTTCAAATGTCGACATTGTATTACTTGATTTAATCTTCTTAATGAATATTTAAATTTAAAGACAATATCGTAAGATATTATTCTTTCAATCAGTAATTCGTATGTCTTTTAGTAAATTCACGCATTGGACAATTTTAACCGTTTATACAAACTGGAAATACGGATGTAAAGTCTTCAACATTGAGAATATGTGTAGAAGTCTTGAAAAGGTTGGCCGTTTTAAAAGACATTTTCTTGTCTGTATATTAATTTCTTCAAACAGTTTAGAGAAGATCTCGTGACAGGTTCCAAATAACCAATATGCTTTCCCTTTCGCACATTTTCCAAGCCTTAGTAGCACTTTCTTGTAAAAAGATATGACATATTTTGGACGAACCATAAAAATTCTTGTCAGTTCCTTTTATTTAGTCTTTTAAAGTGTAAATGCTGCATGATACATTGAAACGATGGTGAAGCGTGTAATTTTCCAAATTTTTTTTGCCTATGTTGGAATCGTCAAAAGAGGATTTTCTATAAATGTATTTGGAATGATCACTGACTCATCTAACATATTTTTCAGTTTCTATTGTCTTAGTTGTTTTTATTGGTGGATAATTTTAAGATAAATCCGTGAATGTATCCTTCCCTTAACTCGTCTTTTAATTACATTGATATGATGAATCGCATAAAATTTGTCGACTTAATTTAACAACATTCTTAACGTTTGTTCTGCAGTCGATTTTACATTGATTACATACGATAACGTTCTTTTTTTATTATATTATTTATAAAATGTCAACAATGAACAACGTGATGAGCATTTAATAAATATGTCAAATAATGTAATAATTCATAGCAATTTTATAACCAGCCTTTTTGGCATATAATGTAGAAATTCAATAATGTCTCTATTAATCATATGTTGATATAACGCATATCTCGTAAATTGAATTGTAAAGAATGGAAAACAGTATACCAATAAAAATCGACATTAGAATAAGCTTTTAAGAAAACCGGCAGGTCCGGCCTAAAGTATTGCAATTTGAAGTTTTGTAGCAGTACACGAAATACAAGTCGATACATAATGATAATCACAAGTTTCCAGGCAGCATGAAATTGAAAATAATAAATATTAGGCTTCTGAAATATTAACTTATAATAGTTAACGCAGTTAAAAGTATTGAGAGTAAATATACGAAGGGGCAACAAACTTAGCAACTTTAACCTCTGGAGATTGAATTGATCAGTCTTTTGACACAAGAATTTACTTCTCAAATTAATTCGAAAAACTCATAACATTTGATGTCCCATGTATATAGACATAAAAAAATATGATTACATAATGTATATATGATACAATGTATTAAAATGAATGAACATAATACTGACTTCTTGTTGATGTGCGGCAGTTGCTTGTTTTAGCTTGGCTTGTGCGGTTTTCAGTGCTCTATTAAAAAAATTCATTCATTAGATACTGGAATATATAAATATGAAAGGAATTTATCTAGAATGTTAACTTACTCTTGAAGATCCCTGATCTGTTTTTCTTTAGAATTTTGTTCCTCTTGAGACATTTGCACCAGCTGCAATAGTCTCTCTGTTTCGGCGGTGCTTCGATTTGCTTCTTCTTTTGCCTTTTCAAGTTCTTTTTCTGTATTTTCTAGAGTCCTTTGCAAATCTGCCATTCTTTTATCAGGAGCTCCTCCAGTCTGCGAAAATAAATTTAGTAAATTTTAACTCTACATGAAATTTAACCGAAATACAATCGCGTACTGATTGTATGATATTTAAGCCAATAACTGATTGTGCATGAATGGATATATGGATAAATTTACCTTTTGTAGTTGTTGCTCAAGCTGGTCCATCTTTGCTTTACGTTTCTTAATGTCTTGATCGAAACCCTGTAAAGCTCGTTCTTTTTCTTCCACCATTATAGCCTTGTGGTCTATTGCTTTAGCCTTTTCTTCAATGTGCCTCCTTTCTTCCTCAATTTTGCGTTTCTGATCATCGAGGTATTTTCTTTCTTGAGTTGTATCAGAGCCTGCCTTGGACGCAGATTGTTTCGCTTCCAGCAATTCGATCTGCATCATAAAACAAAGTTTTTTAATGAAGGACATGCTATAAACTGAACATTTTATAAAACTCATATGGATATTTGGGAGCAAAGTGTGAGGTTTGGATCTGACATCTCTACCATGATATATATCTTACCTGATTTCTCTCGAGTTCTTGACACAGCATTTCAATCTGGGCTTGCAATCTTTCAACAGTTGCTTGGTTAACATCTTCGCGAGATGCCTGCATTTGTTGAATTTGTTGCTGATGGGCGTGCAGTTGTCTTTCCGTTGCCTGAACACGCTTCTCAGCTGCATCTGCCCGTTGTTTCTCCGCTTCAGACATTTTCTTGAAGTGCTCAAACTGAGCTTTATTAACAGCTGCAGAGGGATCGGGAGCAGAAGCCAGTTGCTTCTGAATTTCTTGAACATGTATCTCAGCACGCTCTGCTCTTTGTCTTTCTTTCGCGAGATTCTGGGTTAAGGTTTGTACCTGCTGGGTAAGACGCTGAACCTCTCGCATCTGAGCCTCCATTGCATCCTTCGTTCCCCTGTCTAATGTAGACGCTTGTGCATGTTGTTGCATCTGCTGTTGCATTCGATGTATTTCTTCTCGCTGCTTCTCACCCTGTGCCTCGCTCATATTAAGTTCTTGCTGGAAGTTCATTAGAGCATCTTGAGACTTTTCTAGTTGGAGTACCAACTGATCACGCTCAACCTGCAGTTGCTTAGCTTCAGCTTCCAACTTTTCTTTTGCTTTTTCTATCTTGTCAGCATGTTTCTCTCTATTTTCGAGGATTGCCGCTAACTTATCACGATCCCGTTGTGCCATTTGTAATTCGTGTTGTAGTCGCGCAATCTCATCATTGCCCATCATTTGATGATGCTGTTGTGCTCGTCTAAGTTCGGTCCTCGCGGTATCTCTTTCTTCGCGCAGCAATTGCATTTCTGTTGCAAGTTTCTCCATCTCTTTCTTATTCAATTCAACATTCTCTTGATGTTTTGCTATAATCATTTGTGATTTCTCCAGTTCCTTAGCAAGTCGTCCAGCTTCAAGCTCAACTTGATCGCGAGACGTAATAGCTTTGTCCAGACTTGCTCTGAGTCTTTCGACCTCAATACTTGCACTTTCAGACCTAGTTTTACCCTCTGTTTGCATGAGTCGCTCAAGACGTACGATCTCAACCCGAAGTTTTTCATTATCTGCTTCGAGAGCATCCGCTCGGGTTTTAAGTTTCTCGTAACGGTCTTTTATCTTTTCGGATTCAATACGAACTCTTTCCATTTCGGAACGATTCCGTTCTTGAGTAGCGGTTACCTTTGCCGACTCTTCACGTACTCGCTCTAACTGTAATTGAGTCTCATGTAATTTGGTTTCTAGGTCGAGTACTGTTGTTTGCGAACGTTTCAGATCGCTTTCTCGCGATTCGAGCCTCTCTTTAAGTTTGTCAACATCTTGCTGCAACTTGTTATTTTCAATTTGCCATTTCTCTTGCTCATATTGGTATTTACCTCGAACACCCTCAGAACGCTCCAAGTCGTTACGAAGGCGTGAGGCATCTTGTTCGGCTTTTCGAGATCGTTCGAGTTCAGCCATAACTTTATCCAATCGGTCTCGCAACCGTTCATTTTCCAGTTTCGCTCTTTCGTATTCCTCTTTTTGACGCTCTTGACTTTCTTGATATTTTCCGAACCGCGCGGCATACCTGGCACTTTCTTCTCCAGCATTTTCCGCCTCGGCTCTGAGCCTCTCGGCTTCACCCTGAGCTTTCCGCAAATCAATTTGTTGCCTATCATGTTTTTCGTACATTTTCTCTAACTCAATTTGCATTCTTGCTAGTTCCTCTTGGGTCTTTTCTGTAGCTGACTGCGCTTTGCTTAGTTGCGAATGAGCTCTTTCAAGTTCAAAACTGATTCTCTCATTATCAGCCATTAATTTTTCCCGTTCGTTTTGAATTCGACGAAGGTCTATTTGAGACTTCTCGTATCGTTCACGTATCATATCCAAATCGACGGTCATGCGATCAAGTTCCTCTTTTGATTTTTCTTCGTGCTCCTTTGTACGGTTCAATTGCAAACTTGATCGATCATACATTTCTTGAACTCGGGATAACTCTTCTTGAGCTTTTCGAGCTTCTTCGCGGCTCTTGGAACTGAGCATCTGTTGTTTCTCCACTTCCAACTCTAACCTTTCCTTATCAGCTTCCGTCACTTCAATCTTGTTATTTAGACGGTAGAGTTCACTTTGCACTCTATGAAATAAAATATAAAATAAAGTTTCTTATTTACAATATATATATACTGTTTAATATTATGTAATTTATGAGCTTCTGCATACCTGTCGTATTTTTCTACCATCTTCTCTAATTCTTTAATATTATTTTCACGTTCTTCTTGTGATTTACTTAAAGTATATTGACATTTATCTAGTTTATCTTTCAAAATTTCAATTTCAGTCATTGCATCATCTCTCTCCATCTAAAAATAGTATCAACAAATTAAACAAATATCAATACCAAAGATTGTATTGTTAACTAGTAATAAATTAACATACAGCTAATTTCTGTTGAGATGTGTGCGTTTTTTCCCATCGTTCTTTTATTAATTCGAATTCGGATTGTGCATTTTCTTTCTCTCTTTGAATCTTTGCCATTTGTACTTGTTGCAATTCGAGTTTTTCGTGTAATTTCTGCACGTCTTCTTGGACAGTATCGCGTTCTTTCTGGAGTCGTTGTATTATAACCTGAAATAGTTTAATTGTGTTTTCGTAAGTAATTGTTAACTCGTATTCATAAGTGAATTACAATAGTGCATAAATTATTATTTACCTGTGCTTTCTCGTATTTATCACGCATGCGATCAACGTCCAATTGAACTGATTCTCGTTCTTTTTGCATTCGTGTGCATTGCCCATGTGCTTTGTCCAATTGACTTTGTAAATTTTCGAAATCGTAACTTTGTTTTTCCTTCTCCATTTGCATCTACAATTATTAAAGTGACCATTACAATAAAATATTCCCGAATAAAGTTCAAGGTGCATAATGTATACTTACTCTTCGAATTTCAGCTTGAGTTCTTTCGAATCTTTCTTGCAGCTTATCGGACTCCGATTGCGTTTTATCCAGAATATTCTGAAGTTTGTCTTGTTGGAGTTGAGCTTTACCGAGAGTAGCTTGAGTTCTTTCCAGTTCTTCTCGTGCTTTTTCAAGCTCTCCAACTGCTTTGTCACGTTCGGAGTGCAGTCGAGTCATAGTACTCTGCGACCGATCGTATTCTTCCCGAAGACTCTGCTGCTCAGCTTGAGCATTTTCTAATCGAGCCTTTAACCGATACACTTCTCCTTGACTCTTTTCAACCTATAACAATTAAAACCATAATCAGAACAAATGTTTGGACTTTACTGAAAAACATTAAATGAGCAATACCTTTTCTTGCAGCGCAGCAGCTTCAGACTTTGCTCTTTCACTATCAGCTTGCGTGACACGGAGTTCGGATTGAACCCTTCTTAGATCGGTATTGGATTTTTCGGCACGTTCTTGAATTCTATCAATCTCTTGAGAAGAATTCAACGTGCCTCTTCCATATGGTTGTGACCGTTCAATGTCGTGTCTCAATCTGTCATTTTCCAGCTCTAACCTTGTTATTCGCTGTTTGGCAGCTTCCCAGTCTCCGCTGCTGCGACCAACTTCGGAGGCTGCTTTATCCAGCTCAGCTTTACTCTTACCAAGCTCTGATTGTGAGCTTTCAAGCTTCGTTTCAAGTCGATCCTTTTCGGCTTGGGCTCGTTCTACTCTTGCACCTAGCTTTTCTACCTGTAGAACACAAGATGTAACTTGATATAGTCTTGCACATAATTTCATGACAGGCTTCATTCAATTTTCTACTTATGTTAGCGATTATTTCAAGTGATATATATTGAAATTAATAGATTACCTCAGATTCCAAGGCGTGAATCTTCATTTTGTACTCGGCTAGTTCTCTTTCATGAAGCTCTCGTTCTTCCTGCTTTTCTTGTTCTGCACGATCCCTTTGTTCTCGTAACTGTACCATTTGCTTTTCCTTATCTTCTATTGCTTCTTCTAAACTGTTCAATGCTCCTTCACTGCTGCAATGATGCGCTTGCATGGCTGTCAATCGAGCTCGGGCCATGTCCACTTGATTATCCTTTTCTTTTAGCAGGTCTTCCAAGTTTTCAATCTTTAAATGTGTTAATAAAAAATGCAAACGTCAAATGTTAGAATAAGTTCATAGATAAATTTGTATGTCATCTTAATTTATTCTCAAATTGTTCATCTTAGATACTTTCAATAGATAGAGAAAAAGAAAGACAACATTCAGATTCAAATTAATAATGGTCATACATTTTCAGTATTTCATGAAATCATAGATTACGAAGTATTCGATGTAATTTTGTTTTAAAACATTTGTTTAGATAAATAAAACAACGAGTTGTTTGTTGCTGAATTCGTCAACGCTGTGTAAAGATGGTTTCAACCGTTGCTAAGACAAGAAATTTCTATACAAGTAGTGAAATAAACCGGAAACTGAGTGTTCAAGAGCTTCATGTCAATTACGAATTCAGAAGGTTATTTCGAGCACAAAAGTCCAATACCTTAATTAAATTATTTCACTAGTTTAATTAAGTCGAATTGTTTTAAGAGGTTCCATGTAATCTATTGAAAATAATTTCAACTCGGAATTATAAGATAGTTCTAAGCAACACAAAATATTCGTAGGTCGCTTTTCATCACAATGGCACTAGATAGAATTAAGAGGTAAGTATAATTAATTCGTACAGGTAAACTAGGAATGAATAAAATTATAAGATATGACTATTATACTTCCAACAATACGGAGAATATAAAGCCAATAATTGGGAGGAAGATATCTTCTATAGTTTTAATAAATATAAAGTATTCTAATTCTTTTATTAAATGTATGTCATGCATTTCTTTTGCCCAACCTTCACATTAGCAAACAAAAGGTGATAACTTATGTTTATCTAGGAAGATAATTATAGCATAACAAAAACAACATAAATAATTAAACCCCCAAAGTAAATCAAAATATGAAACCATTAGATCTATATTAATCATTCTTGGTGAGTTTTGTTTTCAAATTTTCTATTCGAAGTGACGAAAATGCAATCGATTAGTTTATGTCTGCTTGCAGATTTCAATTACATATTTTACGTCGATTTATCGAAATAAATTATATAAATCAGGCAGAGACTACATCTGGCATGTTTTCTTGTCACCCTCGCTACTGAAGAAGTCATCAATCAATTTGAACCTGGTTTCGTACAACTTGATAGCCCGAAAGAAAAATTGAGAGGCAGAACAAGGGCTTTGATAAAATGGCATGTTAATCTCAGTCAAATATCAATACATGCTTACGACTTTAAGATATTAACTTCATTCCAGAAGACGTTTGTTAATCATTAATAAATTAGTGTGTTTAATTTTTTTTTAATTAATACTGGACATTCTGAGCAGAAAATGATTTTCTCTTCCTAATTATTTAATATCTTTTGGAAGATGAAAAAATTAGATAGTCACTTACAATCTATAATATTATCAGTATATGTCACTTTTTTTATTATTTATTTGGTGATTTGCCACCTTGAACTATAATTTATTTTTGGCATTTAGCGATAATGATTGCTACATTATTATTCTGCCATTATTTCTAGAAAACTACGTTTTTATTTTTAGTTTTTCATTGATGCGTTTTTACAAAAGGTTAGTATATGGTAACTATTATTAAGAATGACTCATATGATATTGAATACGTAGAAATATGTATGCATAGACAGTTTCAACAGCTGTTAGCTGCTTAGTATAAGGGGAGCTCTAGTAACAATTCATCTTTGCCTTTGATGAAACGAAACAAAAAGAAGGGAGATGACGAAATGCTACAATGACACATCAACATACGAGTCTCGAATGCAGGAAGTCTGGGGTAAGGGCAAAATCTGGGTGCCATTAAAGCATTAGTTGCATTAGCTATGAAGGTTTGGGCGTTAGACGGAAAATTGCTTTTATATTTTCGTGTCATTTTCATGTCTGCCAGTCTATTGAATTATGTGAAAACAACATTTCTAATCGCACAAGGGTGAATTGGTCATTAATTATAAGAATATTGGCATATTTAAAGAAATTACAAAATATCCGTATGATTTATTAACTCAAATATACAAATAGAGGAAATACTTTTAGAGTGCTGCTCAAATAAAATATTTAGACTGAATATGTTCACAGTTTTAGAGTTTTGTGATGAAAATGAACTGCCAGCATTTAATAATGGTTTGTTTTCTATCAATGGCAAACGTAAATGGTTCCAATTCTTAGTTCCTTCGAATTCCGTAGAACTATTACTTTTGCAGCATTTATAGTAGATATAGAGCATTATATAAGGCGACCCAATATGTGGGGTGATATATTTCAGCGGACTGAAGGCGAATAAGAAACAACAGATGTGAATTGAGATTTAACGATATTTTTGAAATAGAAGAAGAAAACTAGAATATGCAATAAGAAAGGATATAGACATCAGAAGTGAAGACATATAACCATTTAGAATATCTGGCTGAAAATTGGAGAGGAGAAAGATTTGATGTACAAAAAAGCAGACAAAGAAAAAAAGAGAAAGTGGAAATAGGGCTACTTGACAGAATGAATTTGGTGTTATACATGGTAGATTTATGTGAAGGGTATATGGAATAGGGCGATATTTAATTGCTGCAAGGGAGATGTTGAAGTGGCTTTTAGGTCTATAGGGGATATATAGTGAAGTCTGAGCTTAAAAAGTCATAAAATAAAGTATAGCCGAGGTGTGAATCAAGTAAGGAAAATAAATTATCAGAAAGTTCATATCGCTGAAGCCCAACGACGAAAGAAATTTTTATTTATATTTTTTTGATTTGTTGTTTCTGATTGTGTCATTTTCGTCTTTTATATGATGCGTCAGTAATTATCATTATTATATTATTTTCTATCGAAATTATAAGCAAAAAAATGCCATGTACATCACTTTAAGATGTAAGGCTACATTATGAACACGATGTGGCATTAAGGATTTTTTTTTTGTTTCTTTCATTGAAAATGTTACAGAGGGGGAGAGAGAGAGAGAGAGAGAGAGAGAGAGAGAGAGAGAGAGAGAGAGAGAGAGAGAGAGAGAGAGAGAGAGAGAGAGAGAGAGAGAGAGAGAGAGAGAGAGAGAGAGAGAGAGAGAGAGAGAGAGAGAGAGAGAGAGAGAAAGGTTAATGGAATCATGTAGAATAAAAGACAGAAATGGTTGTAACACACATATGTAGTAGTACTAAAATTGTTTATAGTATTTGGTATTTATCATTCAGAATTAAGTAACGTCTAAGTACAATCTTCATATTTTTAAGTAGGACAAATGATTTTTATAATTTAATATTTCGTTTCAGATTTAATTGTTATCGCACACTTAAAGATATTAATCATTTTTTCCCTTAATGCTAATGTTCTATTTTTAAGTTCGTAAGTTAAGAATAGTTACCTGAAATAATGCTGATTGTTTATTATTTTTAACGTAAATTAAAGGAAAAATAAGGGCAATTTTATATTCTGTTGATCGAGTAGAAACGAGCTTTGCACTTGGTATGCTGTTTTGAACGTATTGTTTCATCTGTTCGAAATTCATACTGTCGATTCCATTTTTTTAATCTATCCCTCGAAATACACTGGGGATGAAATTAAAATAAGGTATACATAAGTCTTTCCGCGAGACTTTTAATATTTCTTTCTTTTCTAACATTCTGCTCTTTGATTAGTTAAGTTTTATTCTTTTATTTTTTTAATTATTTAGTTTTAACTCATATATGTATATCTATTGTCTGAATTTTATAACACTGTATATTTACCTGCCTTGGTTCCTTAATTAGTGTAAAAAGCATTACGATTTTCTTGATTACAGAGAAGTTGGAATATTTTGTTGGACTGCGATACAGCTTTTAGGACTGTTGATATTTTTTAGTCTGTTTTCCTCACCGGTGCTAATAATATTAACTTGAGAATAGCGATATATTTAAAAATATACCAAACAAAAAACAGCAATGGGTTTTTGAGATTTTCAAAATGTATAAAAAGTTTACCAGTAAAAAGTAACAATTTTCGATACGATCGACGCAAGTCGCATTGTTTTTCAAAATCTCATAATTTTCATCGGTAAAGTTTCGCGATAATTTAAAAAAGATAGTTTTTACCATTTTTATGTAAGGAACGTTGAAAACTCGAAACGCACCAATTCTAAGCGATGAAATAAAATTTGGTTTCCATTATTTGGATCGAATTTGGATTAAAATTTCCTGACTACTTTGGTCTATTTGTGGCGATTTTAATTAATCGAAGATAAATTGGGGTTAAAACGGATTTAAAATAGTTCATTACGTTTCTCCTGATGTTCAAGCAGCCGCTAATGTATGTAACGATGTTTTTCAAGTTTAGAAATTCTGCAACATTTCCTCGATCATCCAAATAAACAATGTTCGCTTGATTTAGTTTTCTCATCAATACCTTATACTTGTTATCATGGCAATTCGAACTAAAAATATGCCACGACTATATAACTTTGATTTTACATTTCTAAATTATAATAACGCTAATTATATTGTGATGAATGGAGAATTAAATGCTACGAATTGGAGTTATTAAAGTAACCGATAGAAGTACATCAGTTTCTAATTTTTATACTATATTACGTAATGTCCTCTCGAACATGTGCCGATAATAAGATTCAAATGGAGTCATATCTCACCTTGATACAATCAAGTGTTAAAAGACGTTTGGAAAAATTGTCGATCATATTGAATTTGAGCGCTTAAGATGCAGAATGTTTAAGGCGTTTAAAAAACATTTATAGAACTTATTTCCTTGAAATTGAGAGGAAATGTAAAAAATCGTTCGTTTGTTCTGGACATTAATGGGGCCTTTTAAGTTGTAGCCTCAGATTTTTGTCTACTTTTGGTTATAAATAGCGTTTAGTGTCCTAAATAAGTATACAAAGTTTTGATTTGATTTTGTTTTGTTTATAATTTTTTAAATATTTGCAATAACAAATTAGAGTAAGTATTTGTTAATTACATTATAACGTCTTTGTTATTGAAAATATGAAGAAAGTTTGGAATGTTTTATGTTTTTTTTTGTTTTTATGAAAAATTTTTGTTTAATTTTGAAGAAAAAACATTCGAAACTTTTTCATATTTTCAATAACAAAGACGTTATAATGGTATTAAAAAATAGTTACTCGAATTCGTTACTGTAAATTTCTCGAAAATTATAAACAATATCGAATCAGAACTTTGTATACTTATTTAAGACACTAAACGCTATTTATAACCAAAAGTAGAAAAAAATCTGAGGCATCAACTTAAATCTCGTAAGAAATGCCCCTAATACTTCTCGTACAGATAACAGTCTTCTGCCAAGACTCACGGTAAGTTTTCATTGGATACTCGGGAAATCGCAAACTTTTTAAATGATCATTTTAGTTCGCTTTATTCGAATGATTCCAAGTTTAATCCTATACTTGATTATTAGGTCTCTTTAAGTACATTTGAAGATTTAGTTATTTCATGCAATAATGTACAAAAGCTCCCTTAAATCAACGTATTTTTCAGTTGAAATGGAAGGAAATATTTATTACTCAAAAAGGGCGATAAAAATATTGTACAGAATTATTGCAGTTATCAGTTGCGTTTCTAAATTATGACTTAAGTAAGTCAATTATATTATATGACGTTTGTCCTATCTCGTTACATTATTGAAAACCAACATGGATTTATAAAGGGGAAATCGACATGTACGAATTTTCTACTGTTTTCGGATTTTGTTTCTGATGCTTTTGAAAAGTATTCCCAGATGGATATTATTCATCTTGATTTTTCGAGGGCTTTTAACCATGACATTTTAATAAATAAATTGAATATGATCAGTTTTCCGAGGTCTTTATTGATCCTGCTTAATCATATTTATCTGGTAGAAGACAAAGAGTTAAAGTGAAAGATGCTATTTGGACAGCATGTGCTATTTCTGCTGGGATGCTACAAGGGTCTCACTTAGGACCAATATTATTGAATTTTTATAGGAATAATATTAGTATATAATTGTGCAAATAAATGCTTATTTCTTGGTATTACAGTCCTCTTACTCGTGTCATACAAAGGGTGAACAAAGTAAATAAATAAATAAATAATACGACGTAATTTGGGTATCAGTTAAAGTAGACTTCAATGAAACAAACTGTTCTTAAACGTAAAGTTTTAGAATCACTTACTAATAGATTTATTCTGAAAAATAATCCCTCTAGCGCTTATAATTTAAGCCATTGTCCAAATGCATTTCGCACCAGGATGTCACATTAGGCTCTTCCATAGGGCTAATGACATCCTTATCCTGGATGCGAAATATGTAGAATTTAAGAGGAACACAGAAAAAAAATTAGTAAATTCTACCCAAAACTTAAATAAAATTTACCGAAAAAGTTGAGTAACTATTGTTAATACAAACAATTAAAAGAACAATCCTAATTTTCTTCAGTTTATCTGGAAGTTATCTTTCAAATGCTTAATTAACGCCAATGATGTATTGAAATCTTTTCCAAGTAAGCAAATTCAGATCATTTTTATATTTAGTATAACTGGTGTCAATTTTCTGTCGTTATTTAAGTGCTGTTATAGAATATCTAGCCTAGTTTTTCATTAATCTGTTATTAAACGTCTTTTAAAAACTGGTTACTTAAATGCTAGAGTATTTATATTTTTCAATACATTTTGGTTTTAAATGAGACTCGTTCAATTTTACTTAAATAAGTTTGGCAAATTCTACTCTTTATTGTAAAAGAAAATTTCTTGTTCTTATCCTGTTTTAAATTAATCTCTAATTTTATTCTATTCATACTATCATTGTAAATTTGTATCATTGTAAGTCTGTACTTCATTCTCTTTTTTTTACAATTTCTTGTAAATTAGTGTTCTAAATAAGGGGTTTACACCTGTTTATTAATAAAAATAAACATTATTTCTGATCCAACAGATGAGTTTCCGTCATCAGAAATAATTAACTAGAAAAAATAAAACTATGCATCAGAAACATTGTGATTTGCTCATCTAAGACGTCTATCACATATTTATTGTTTAATAATTGCGAGCATGTTAATACATTTATTTCATATCATAACGTATTTAATTTTTTTTTCATACGAAACTATAATATTCTCCGTAGTCCAAAACTAATGAATGACATTTTCCTGCAGTTTCCTAAATATTAAAATTATCATGGAATTACTCATATATGATACATCTTTTCACAATAGCCTACATCTTGACTACTCAAGATAATATACACATTGATTTATTCAAACAGTTTTATTGTTTAAATTGTGTAGAATTTTTTATCATGTAAAAGTATTTTTCGAAAATGTAGACCAATTGGTATTTGGAATTTCAACTTAAGCCTCTTCCTATTTCTCGTAGCTATCTTATATTTCGTATCTGTCAGATGTGTATTAATTTTTTGCAGTAATATTAATTATCGACAAAATTTAAAAAGTTTCTCGTGCATATTAGATTATAATTAAAGAAATTTCAACAAAAATAAAACATTGTCATTAAACTTTTTCGCTTCTCTAATAGTATGGAGATCGTATCTCGTGATATAATATGTCAAGTATTAAAAATGACTAAATGTATTGCAAATAATATAAAATGGGCATATAATATTATAATTTAATAAGGAACCTTTCGTTGTAGAACGTTGATTTTGCGGTCTTTGATATCCATATGATCTTTGATCTCAGTCAGTTCTGCGCTAAATCGATTACGCTCTTGCTGGGCTTGAATAGTAGCTTGAGTCTTTTTCTCGATCATTCTATTTTTCTCCTCCAGTCTTAGTTTCATTTCTTCGACCTGTGAATAGACAAAATTACAAGTTTTGTACATTATTATTCGTTTAAGTAGACCATTAGAAATCGGTCCTACATTTATTTTTGTTTAGACATTTTTTTAATATATTTTATATGTCAAATGTCGAAATAGTTGAAATAATTGTAAATTTATATTTTTAACTCTAATAGGAAATTCTAATAAAAATTGACCAACTCGCGGTCGTTTTTGAAAAGTAATTTACTAGCAAATTAATTAAACGAATATGTGTATTACTCATATCCACTAATTAAAATTATTGGAAAAGGGAAGATCCTTCCTTGTTCACGAAATTCGGTAACATAAGCCAATGAAGTAAAATACTCCAGAAGAATCAATAACTAGTTTGAGTAAAATGGGGACAAAAGTAATTAGACCCTGTAGAGTATAATTTTTCTATCATATGGAATTATACAAGAAAACTTTAATACATGCCAACAACACAACGCAAACTAACCAAATCCATTCTGACAATAAGTAGAGTAAACAGATAGCAACAACTATAAGTAACCCGTTTAAGAGTTGAAAGCACCGCAATCCCACTGTCGCAGAATAGTCTAACTTTTCATGAAATTGCAATAACACGGAAACTTTCCAAGTGTTAGTGTCAGAAAAATATAAAATATGCATTTTTCTTTTTATAAAATTGATGGCATTCCACTGCAGAAGTAGTATCAGCCTTATGAGAGTCGTGAAAAATAAATTATGAGTAAATGAAAATGTTTTTAGAAATGAACTTACATCAGCTTGCAGCATATTGTAGTGTTCTTCTTTGGCGCACAAGGATTCTTTGAGGACGGCAATATGCCGTTGATAATCTTGGTGCTGCTCTTCCAGGGTCTTCATCTTGGCAGCCATCGCCATGATTTCCTGGTCGCGTCGTTGCACCTCCCCTCGTAATTCGTCCAGCTGTGAAAAAATTCGTCGTCCAGAAAAAATGAGTATCTCTTCTGGCTGATTGATTGACCATGAAGAGGAGCTCAAGGCTCAGTCTTCCTCTCGACTTTACCCCAGTATAAAAACGCTTTAATGTGAAAATGGCTACCATACGGCCATTTTTAAACACAATAGCAAACTTTTAATTAAAATTTTATCCTTCAACGTTTCATGATTTATTGATATGTGATTTTGAATTGAACTATAAACGTCATCATACTTGGGTATAGTTCGTTACATGCAGTGGCAGACAGTCGAAATAAATAACAGTGTTTTGCTGTCTCATGTTATTAAGTAAGTGTCCAACTATTAATTCAATTAAGTAATGACGCAACTCAAAGTTCGGTAGAACTATTACAAGATGTTATTGATTCGTTGCAATAGTTCCCGAACATTCAAGACTGACGCGGACTTGACATTGAAGTCCAATAAGAAGATTAAGGTACAACATGAAATGTCCTGTTCATTACCAACATATTTCATGTCTAAGACATGACCATAACATTTAATGTAAATATTCGCATCAGTCACCCGATGCGTAAAAGTATTATTTTTTTTCTTATTGTATAGGATGTATCGTACTACATTGGTGGATCTAAAATTCGTTCTTCTAGCGTATGCATCGATACGAGACATCGGCGCGAGTTCCCTTCGCGACGAAGTTACGTACCGAGAAAAAGCATTGTATGTGTACAGCTAATTCTATTCTAAAACGTCTAGACAGAGAGCTATTTACAATCAGATTAAAGGTTGCTATTCATTTAAAAGTATTCTCCTGTAGGGCGATCCATGAAAATATCGTTTAAAATATAAGCAAACGAATAATCTGATTGTAAAACAAGGAGGACTAACGTCCACTCATGAAATACGATGCGAATCGTTACGCAAAAAATTGATGATCTATTTCAAATGCCAACGAGATCGTCACTTGGGCCAGCGGTATGATGGCTTAAAAAAATACAACCAAATAACCTTTTGAGATGAGAAGCACACACTACGTCTGTCTACATGTGCATAATAGAAGCATAACAGATGAGACCTTCCGCGAACGGGGCTTCTGCGACACTGACAATGAGTGTGGCATACTATAAAGCCCATGATGGAAATTATGTCGTACTTCGATTGAACACATACGATGAATTCATGTCTTGCTAATGCGAGCAGTTTTCGAAGACGGAATTTATAGTCTCTTACAGATTAATCAATGCTTGACTAGTTAACTTCAGAATATTGGATCCTAATGTATAGCATATGCTTGAAAACTACAAAGTTTAGCACCATAGAAAATAGCAATGCGGTTCAATTTATACAGGGTGATCCAAAAGTCCCGGAACAGCAAAATATCTCAGCGGGAGTGCATTTTCGGGGAAAATGTTTTAGACAAAAGTTTAAGGATTTTTCTCTGGCTATTTAATGGCGATATTGAATTTGACCTTGAACATGACCTTGAAGGTTATTTCAAGGTCAAGTTAATTTGTTTAAATGGGAACCCCTATTTTTTTTCACGGATTCGGAAAGAGCACAAAATTTTACGTCCGAATATGCTATGGCCGTTTTTTTCGGCAAGGTCATTTCAAGGTGAAACTTAAAACTCCCGTGACGGCGAAATATCTCAGAGGGTGTGCATTTCTTTGGAAATTGTTTCAGACAAAAGTTTAAGGATTTTTCCCGGGCTATTTAATGGTAGCACAGAATTTGACCTTGAACATAACCTTCAAGGTTATTTCAAGGTCAAGTTTGTTTTTTTTAATGGAAACTGCTATTTTTTTTCACGGATTCGGAGAGAACACAAAATTTTACGTCCAAATATGCTATGGCCGTTTTTTTCGGCAATGTCATTTCAAGGCCAAACTTAAAACTCCCGGAACAGCGAATTAACTCAGCAAGAGGTCATTTTCGGGTAAAATGTTTCAGACAAAAGTTTCAGGATTTTTTCCGGGATATTTAATGCTAGCATAAAATTTGACCTTGAAAATTACCTTGAAGATTATTCTCAGGTCAAGATTATTTTTTTTTTTTAATTGGAACCCCGTTTCATTTTCTTAACGAAGTTATGAGGATCTTCCGGTATTGAGAGTGGTTAAATTCATTTTGTTCAGTCGATGCTATTACTGGACGATCTGCTCTAGGGAGATCCTTTACAGTGCCGTAAACTTCGAAACAATTTATTGTTCTGCCAAAAGTCGATTTAGGAATCAGTTCCTGTCCCTCGCTTGTCCTCTAATTTTGTAAATAGAATAATAAACTGTTTAAAAAAAGTGTATACATACATCTTACGCAACACTTGTGCAAAGTGAACTTGGGCGCGCGAACAGCGACAGAGAGCACGAGTCACCAGCGAAGTAAATAAACAACATACATTCACATTGAATTTATACATACGTGTACAGTCTTATAAGGTTACATTTTGGTCTTAACTTTATCGTTTTGTGAGATACATGGATTTCCTATCTAAACGCCTTTCCTATCTAAACGTATTAAGCATCATTTCAGTAACAAAATACATACGTATATTTCGTACAAAGAGCAATGGCTGCGCTAAGTGAACGAGAAAGAATAACCATTCTCATGATGAGAGGCTGGGGTGATAACCAGCGATCTTTAGAGAATGTGCGAACCTTATTTAACGCATCATTTAGAGAGGGACGAGAACCGATTTCTAAATCTACTGTTAGCAGAACAATAAATCGTTTTGAAGTTCACGGTACTGTGAAGGATCTCCCAAGAGCAGGTCGTCCAGTAACAGCATCAACTGAAGAAAATGAGTTGAATGTCGCGCTGTCAATAACGGAAGATCCTCATACTTCCATCAGGAAAGTTAAACAGCAGCACGACTTATGTTACGGTACAGTACAACGGATCTTAACTAAAAACTTAAAATTTCACCCATACAAAGTTAGACTCGTACAACAATTGAATGAAGACGATCCTTATAGACGCCTACAGTTTGCGTAATTAATGATGAATCGAATAGATGCTGATGCCGGTTTCTTGAATCGCATCGTATTTTCTGATGAAGCTACATTCTTCTTCAATGGGGCAATCAATAGACATAACATGTCTTATTGGAGTGAAACCAATCCTAATTGGATGGTCGATAGTCGTTCTACTCAATATCCTGAAAAAGTAAACGTATGGGCAGGTATTATAAACAATGCGGTAGTTGGGCCCTTCTTCATCGAGGGTACCCTTACTGGTCAAAAATACCACGATATGTTGAGGGACGACATCATCCCTGCTATTCAGGTCATTGTAGGCGAGGATTTCGATCAGACTTGGTTTCAGCAAGATGGTGCAGCACCCCATTATGCAACAGATGTTCGCAATTATTTGAGTGATGTATTCGCAGAACGGTGGATAGGTCGAAGGGGTGTAATAGAATGGCCACCAAGATCTCCGGATCTTACGCCCCTTGACTATTTTCTATGGGGTTATCTCAAAGATAGAGTGTATCGAACGAAACCGGTGAATATTGAGGAAGTAAAACAACGAATACGGGATGAGATCGCGGCTATAGAACCAGATATGATTAAAAAAGTCGTATCGACTTTTTATAATCGCTTGGGATATTGCCAAGAAGTTCATGGCAATCACTTTGAGTATAAGCTTTAGTAAGATACATAATTTCATCAAAATCTTAGTATACCCATCTTGCCTTAACTGTCTGGGGACACACACACACACACACGCACACGCACACGCACACGCACACGCACACGCACACGCACAGGTGACGGCGAGGGGAACCACCTGAACAAAGCACCCCGAAGAGGTGTAAACCCGACCGTGCTACCTCCACGCGGTACATCTTGGGTAATGCTAAAGCCGGCGGTAGCATTGGAAACAATGTAAAAATGTTACCCATACATACGGTATTTATAAACGTATCGGATGTAAAAAAAAATGTATATTTTTATCCGGGAACAATGATAATGCATTGCACTCTGGAAACTCTGGAAACATTACGAAAATGAAACGGGGTTCCAATTAAAAAAAAATAGTCTTGAGCTTAGAATAAGCCTCAAGGTAATTTTCAAGGTTAAATTCAATGGTGCCTCTTGCTGAGTGAATTCGCTGTTCCGGGAGTTTTAAGTTTGGCCTTGAAATGACATTGCCGAAAAAAACGGCCATAGCATATTTGGACGTAAAATTTTGTGCTCTCTCCGAATCCGTGAAAAAAAATAGCAGTTTCCATTAAAAAAAACAAACTTGACCTTGAAATAACCTTCAAGGTCAAATTCTGTGCTACCATTAAATATCCCAGGAAAAATCCTTAAACTTTTGTCTGAAACAATTTCCAAAGAAATGCACACCCTCTGAGATATTTCGCCGTTACGGGAGTTTTAAGTTTCACCTTGAAATGACCTTGCCGGAAAAATCGATCATATCATACTCGGACGTAGAATTTCCCGCTCTTTCAGAATCCATGAAAAAAAATAGGGGTTCCCATTTAAAAAAATTAACTTGACCTTGAAATAACCTTCAAGGTCATGTTCAAGGTCAAATTCAATATCGCCATTAAATAGCCAGGGAAAAATCCTGAAACTTTTGTCTGAAACATTTTCCTCGAAAATGCACTCCCGCTGAGATATTTTGCTGTTCCGGGACTTTTGGATCACCCTGTATAGTTTAATCCATCACAAGTTATTTAATATAAAACATTTTTAGAAGGAAATTTAGGAAACGTCCTTTGAATACAATGAAGATAATACAACAAAATCACGACTTAAGTCCGAACTGAACACAGCAATAAAAATTGTATTTTAATTGATGTTAAAAATTGTAAAAAAGGTAGTTGTCTGACCAAAAATGACTATGATCACTTAATATTGTTTAGAGCATTTTTGATACAGGAAGCTGATTTTATTTTCAGTTTTGTTTGAGATGAACAGAAAGTTATATTTAAAATTAAAAGGCGATTTGTCAGCAAGTTATAATGGATTATTTTACCACCGTGCTGTTATTTTTGAAAGCAATGGAGTAAACCATCTAGATTTGAATTTATTCCAAGACTATAAATTCAGTTCTGCTGCAGAATTGATCACCTGGCCCTTAATTGAAATACACGAATGTACTTGATGATATTCCAGAAAATCATTAAAAAGAGTGATGTTTCATTTTACCATTCAATAAAAACTAACGAACGTCAATGATTCAGTACTAAAATGCGTGAATGAGAATGAAAAATGAATAAAATTAACACGATTTTAATGATAAATGTTCTCACTTTCTTTCCACAGATACTACAGATTATTGTCAAACAAACGTTACAATTAACATAGTAGGAAAATGTAGGATAGTTAGAAACTCTGTAGAGTGCGTCAGTGGTGAAGAGAGATATCCTTACCTCGTCAGTAAGCTAAAATATCGGGCACCATATTTAATATGCTTTGTTCACAGATAGGCAGCCCGGCTCCGCTTTTCTTCCGTCGTAGATTAATTAGAGCCGTAAGAACTAGATTTCACTATCGTATAGAATCACCACTTAGAAAAAAGCGTAAAACAAAGCGCCAAAGTAGCAAAAAAATTGTTTAAGTAGTTCTGGCTGGTGAGAAGTACATTTGCTTAAACGCCGGAAGGAATCAGAGCTTAGGGCGGCCATTAGCTACGAACTTATCGCTAGCTTAATCTAATACTTAGTATATTACATCTTAGTGGCTAAGAAAGAGAAAGTGTTACACTTGATTTATCTACGTTGGATGGAAATAAATATTTATTTAAGCCAATTTCTTTTATTGTAACAATATTATAATTGTTGAAAATGGAACCGATTTTAATCGTCGATAACTATCGAAATAGAATGTATGGCTTATAAATCAAGTATAGTATGAAGTCAAAATTAAACTTTGTAATAGTTTCGAGAATTATAAAAGTAAATTCACAAAAATTATTCAATATAAATATATAATGAATAAAGTAGACAACAAAAATGATTTACTCATAGACGAACCAAGTGAACAATATCTTCTTCACGTGATGATATGACCTTACATTATTTGAACTTAGTTCAGTCAATAATTTGTACATTATCTAACACATTTTCGATTTAAAAAAAATTAAAGTAAAATAATAATGTCACCTTATTACCGGCCACATAGCATTTCCAATGAAGATATAAAGAACTAAACAGAAAAGGGTATTGGATGAAAAGTGGTTCATGCAACATGCAATTTGAGTTTTCTGGAAAAACTACATGCTGGATGCATCAAACGAAAGTTTGGTTTAAGCGTAAAGCGCATGTAACTCAGTCACTTAATTAGGTTGGAAAGCAAAATCATACGCAGAGGAAAAGCAAAGTGTATGTGTAGTATAAATTGGTATCTCGAATAAAACGAATTTGTAAATCCTGTTTTATCATATTAAAAATTGGATGTTTGACGTGATATTCGATATACCAGTCTTATGTTTTTTTTATTATGAAGATGAAAACTGAATATTTGATTTGATGATAGTGTTTACTAAATATGAGATACATGAAATGAATGAAAATTATGAATATAATATACAAGTTTGTACAGTAACAAATATCTTGTTAATCATCATATAGTTGCTGTATGAAGTATACATGTTTGTAAAAAAAATAAAAAATGGAAAATGGCGGTCTAGAGGTTCGAAATGAAAGTCTTATGTAGCCGAAACAAAGAAGATGAGAGGGAGTGAAGCGAGACTCTTACAGTAGAAAAAAATGGAAGGGAGTGAAAATATAAAGAAGAGTAACAATGACTGCCAGTGAGACGGTTCAAAATCGCTCGAATTAGTATGAGCTGCGACAGATGTAAGGGGCTTTTTGCATGAATGTTTATTACATAACAATTTACGCATTAAATATTAGAGTAGCTCGGAATGCGCAAAGCATATTGATCAGTCTCATTTAAGAAGTTGTTCGTTAATTTAGCTTAAGCATTACCGCTCCGAACTAGCGATAATTACTAATACAGAATTATCTTTATAAATTTAAGATGAGTGATTTTTTAAAACTAGTTCGACCAAAATTTCACTGAAACTTACAGTCTTCTATGTCACCCTGATAGTTGAAGAAAAGCGAGAACAGTTAAGTAATATATTTACATCCAGTTCACTGAAAAGTAAGATTTCAACGCGTTTTATGCACTTTTCGAGAACATAAACATTAAGATTCAAAAAGCGGATAGACCTTATATATATTCAATATATTCTAAATGTTCGAATGGTAAAATTATCAGTGTCTAAATCGTCTGCAAGTATAACTTTTTATTTGACGAATTGCTACTAGTTTTCGGCATCGAATTATCAACTGGAAGAAAGTTTATTAAAAGGAACAGATAAATAATATAATCAAAACCTACCACCAAATCCTAATTTTCCAAAAAAATTGCCTTGAACAAATTGACAAATGGCAAATCACACGCACACTTGCACTCACACTCATACTTTTTTAAATAATTTATTGAGGAAATACGTTTTATTGATTTAATTTAGTACGTGTTTACAATCGTGTTCTAGCCGCTATTTTGAATTAGTTAATTATCGGTGTATTTTCTGCTAATTTGTTAAACACACGTCTTTAACTAGATTTCAAGATTTATGTCGTATTCTGTATTACACTATATTTTAAGTTCATTGAATTTGAATCGATTATCTAAAGACACGCTATTTGATAAAAAAAACCGAACGCGAGGTTTAATGCAATCATTCTTTAAAAATAGAGAACGATTTTCTTATTACGAAAGTATTGTAATTATGAAACACTTGAATTGCATTATTCTTGAGTGATATTACTTTTTGTATTGAATTTAACTTATTTAGGTGTACATTAACTTTTACTTCATTCGATTTGAGGTGAAAATATTTATTTCATTTAAAAAATTGATCCAATGGTACTAATTATTGCAATTTATTAGATCATCAAGGAAATTAATTTTCATTTTTTGTTATTTTCCCTGTTTATTATGAATTAAATAATTAAAAAATAAACTATTGCAATAAGCATGACCATTTTTAGAAATATACATACACGACTCAGTGTCAGTCTTTATTTCGTTAAAATAACTGAATTTCTCATTCGGAATATTGAGAACTATCGATTAATTCTAAAAATAGCAGCTGTAGAATACGACTGAAAACTTTTTGAATTTTTGAGTACCTTATCTTTGGATTGTACATTCGATGATCAAATCTGAACATCGACTAATACTATTTTTTGTACATTTAGTAACTAGTATGAGCTTTTAGAGAGTATATTTAAATTTTCAATGTGTATTCAGTGATGGGCACTTACAATTGAATACCAATATCTTTGCGTTTTACCCTAAAAATAACTACTCGAAACTGTTTTTTAAATTCGATTCTTATCATTCAATTAATTTTGGAAATGTTATTTTAATACAATTATAGTTCAAAAAGTATTTACAAATAATAATGTTAGCACTAGTGTTATGATATAACGTATTTGTCTATGTTTAAACTACAAAAATAATTTTTTCTTTATACGTTTCATTTTACATTGGTGGGGCAAGACAATTTGACGTTACAAAATCATCTTCTCTCATCCCTTATTTCCGCCTCACCTTTCGTACAATCTATATTTTACATTCTACGAATAAGTTGGAAACTACATACTCATACGCAAATTACTTGACATTAATAAGGAATAAAGAGTAAGTTAAACGATCTACAACTCTTTACACGAATCTAAACATATAAATACGGAAATCTAGATGTAAAAATTCATGCAAAAATTAAGGTTAAAACGCGCACGAAAATTTACATAACATATTCAGTACGAAGCCATACGCAAATACTTGTAAAAACATTCTTAATACATCCCGTGTGGAACGATTTTACAATTTAAACAGGTACCCAATTGGGAAGTGAGGTCGATGTTTATATTAAGACACTGGTAAATTATGAATGCATATTGCCGCGATCTCCGGGGATATTATAAGGGCTCATCTTTTACTAGTAGGAATAATCTATAATGTAGAGATATCATTCACACGAAATACGCAGAGATATTCCTGAAATTTTAAACTGAAAATCTCATAAAACCCGCAGTGGAATCCACTGAGAAGACGTGGACGTTTTTCGGGATTTCTAGGAACTCTCATAAAATCCGTTTGCATTGTAGAAGACTGTACATTCAGGTGGTTCTTATTTTAAATCAGAATGATCTTTTTTAGCTATTCAATCTTTCTTCTCTTGAAAAATTTTTGCAAAATTTTATGATCATGAGATAAATAAATTTTACATATGTCAAAAGTTTTATAGACCTTGATATCATCTATTAGGATTACAGTGACATATAAAGAGATTCATGAAAAAATATTGACTACAAAATAAGGACCACCATTTTAAATGAAGTAAATTTGGACTTTTTCATCGATTTAACTCTTCATGAGTGCACTTTAAAGTGAAGTAAAAGTTCTTAAGAAACGTATTTTTAGATAATTCTTTACAGGAATACATAACATTTAATTTATCCGTATAAAATATCACGGCGATTTATCGAGAAGGTGCACAAAATAAATGAAGCAGACAACGTAGTTCAACGGGTAAGATAAAAGTAAAACGAACAATGAAATTATTATCATGCTAATTTTTAGTCAGGGTGACGAAAATACTATACAGAAACGTTCTTTTCCAACTACATAGAAACTGAATCATGTTAAAGCGGTGATAATAGCGTTCTTATGTAACAGAGGAAAAAGCTGGTGTTCGTATGAAAAGATGGTGATAGGTAAACCCAATTCTTAAAATAATGATTTATCTAAAAAATATGTAAATCCACAAAAGTTAACATACCCATAAAAAATTCACGTTTGTCGTTAACAGCTTTCAGTTAAATGCTAAATCTGGATGAAATAATTTAAAGTGGTACAGATTGTACACCTTTTATACGTACAGCCTCCAGTTAAAATGATAATCATTCATAGGATGGATAGTGTTTTAAAATGAGGTATTAAGTGGTGACTAACTGGACAAAACTTTCACCATGCGATTACTAACTAATTCTATTCAAAATGAAATTGTAACTTACAAACGATGATGGTCGTTTCCGCAATCAATTTAAGAATAAAATTGAAGGCATAAATGACTAAGCTTGAAGTCACTAAGAAGTATGTTAGAGGCAGACGCATAGAAAGCGTTTCGGTAATTAGTACAAGCGTTCAAAATTATAACTTTTTAGATAATTGCAGTTAGCAAGGTAACTTAAAAAAGGTTATATATAAAAGTTAACAATTTAAATTAAATACAGTACAATATCAATAGTTGTAAAGAAGGAAAGAAGGGGTAAGTAAGATTTCAAAACTGTACCGACAAATGTACTTCTTCGCCCATTTAGGGAAAGATCATTTGTTATTAATTATTTTGTACTTTCGCTGTTACATGAACTAAGGTTTTTAACAGGGTATATGCAATGATTTTCCATGATATGCTTAATGAGTAATAAAATTCGACGTAAGTCAATTCAATGGCAAATGTAGCTACCAGAATACTGTTTTTATTCACTTCTATTTACAATAAACTTTCGACTATAATATACATCACTTATAATTGCTGGTGCCCACCTCTGGTTTCAACAATATATACTTTTTTACACGTTCAACAAATGTGAAAAATGTCTCAAGGATAAACAATATTCATCCATAAAAACGCGTTTATATAACAGTCAGTTTATACCGAACTTTCATATTTTCCTGTATTGATATTTACTTTATTGTTGACCGACTAACTACTCAGTCAGCATATAATATGTATTCTGAGATATGGTTTGCTAGTATTTTATATTTGTTTATTAAGGACTCGTATGTTGAATTCGTTTTACTATCTGTTTCAGTAATTACTAACGGTACGGAAGATATTTACTACTTTCAATATTTTTCGATAAATTCATTAATTCTCCAAGCCACACAACATTTCGTAAAATTATTAAATAACTTTGTACTTTGTAAAATAATATGTATTTTTTTTAATTTGTTTTCTATATTAAGATCGTTTAACTTACGACGAAGACTCTTTCAAGGATATTTTGAGTATTTCTTTTTTTTACGTAGTTGCATATTCATGAAATCGGCGCGACGCTCGATTAAGAGCATAATATCTAGCGTTTACGCTTTTATCCGAATACTAATCTCTAATATATTCTCCGCGCATGGTAAACTTACAAAATAGAGATGACGCAGGAATTTCAAGCTCCGTTTAGATTAAAAGTAAATATTTGAAACATAATACAAATTAATATTCTTTTTTCTTATTACTTACAATTGACTTGCTCTAATGTGCGGTCGCCAAAACCGTATTGATAAGTCTTGAAATATATTTTCTAATATTAACGAGTACCTTATTCCTTTGAAGTACTGTGTTTCAGGTTAGATATGCCATTCATTGATTGTAACTTTCAGAGCACAAGTTTTTATGTACGTTTAACAATGCTCGCAAATAATGATTCGAAACTTGTTTCGGTAGAATTGAAACTCTTGGGAATCATTGACAAGAGTACTAAAAGACATTCAGGTAAAGAAACAGGCCGCTCGTGGTTTTAAATCTTGATATGATACATTTATCAGCATCCGGATGTGCTATGTATTTTCCACATATAAATCATTATCACCGTCGCGCCGTCCTGTTTGCTTGCTTCTATACATCATTTTTTTCGATGCGCACGTTGTTGATGAAGAAACTTACTTGTCGCTTGAAGTTCATATCGTGCTTGTTGAAGGCATGCGCATGAAGAGCGAGTGCACCGGCCGCTGCTGGCTCCATATGTTTCAAGTGTCTGATTTGCTGGGCGTGTTGTTGATGATAATGAGGATTTTGGAGATAAGAATGTGGCTGCTGGTGAGGATGATGGAGATGACTCTGATGTTGGCGATGTTGTAGCTGATGCAGGTGCTGAGAATGGCGATCTGTGAAAGGATTGGCTACACCTGTCGATGACGTACGACCAGATGAAATAGCATTAAGACATGACCTAGGCCCACCTGTTGAACTAGTAAGTAGAGAATTTGACAGCGCTGCAGAGACCGAACTCGGCAACGGTCCACCATATGGACCACGTACGACACTCGGCGTTTGTCCTCCTAAAGCAGGTATCAGCAAATTCCCTCCTGTCTGTTGTCCTCCGGCAGTCGATGCTTTTAAAAGCTGTTCCCGTAATCTACCGCTGCAGTCTTTTATACGTTGAAGCTCCACTTCCAGTAGTTGCACTTCTTTCTCTAGGGTCTGTATGCGAGCATCTTTCGTTTCAAGAATGGCAGTTAGGGTCGTGCTACCAGGCACTCCACCAGGTACAGCCACACTTCCACCAAGGACGGTGCCAGTAGATCCACCCAATCCAAAATACGACCCGTAACCATCCCCAGCTATTGGGGCTCCCGATGACGCAGTAGTAGCGTAAGCATATTCCAGCTGCGTTTGGAGGCTCTTCAATGTCTCGTTCGTTGCTTTAAGCTCCTTGATAACAAGCAATATTACAGTTACTCTCGGGTCCGGAGTAACGGGAAGAACTGATGGTCAGAGGTGATTATTTTGTACTTTCTTGGCATGTACATGAGTAACTGATAGGTAAGATTGTTGTAAAGTATGTGCATTTCAATCAAGGCTGACATAACGAAATTTCTAATGCCAATTTCTACTGCGTTCCATTCTATACCGAATTTCTCGACTGTTAACATTGATATTTCTTAAATCCTATAATTATAATAGAAACCTGAGCAAGGTTAAAATTGGGCAGCACCAGCCTAATGATATACTCTAATTCATATAGGGATGCGCTGAATAACGTCATTAATATGTACTTTGAATATACCGGGTAAGTTATTTAAGATCGATGGGAAGACTCATCTTAGGGATGGTAGCCGATGACAATCGAAACGGTGAAGTATGAAACGTCGATCATCCTGATTGACCTCTACGCAGAATCAAGGTAGTTTTTCATTTTATTGAGATATTTGGGATTTTCGTACGGAATCAAAACCACCATGAGTCAGCACAATAAGCTAGAGCTGTCATGACCTATTACCTCAATACTTACTAGTATTTGATATCTTATACATTAAGGTATATACCGGTAGATTATTCCACTCAAAGATTTTGATTTATTTCACCCTTCGTTATATTTTGAATTTATAATAGAGTTTAGTGCAATAGAAAGTAATAGTAAAGTGTAATGTTATTTTTGAATGGTACTATACATTGTTTCCGAGTAACTGTCGGTATGAGATCTCTGGAATTAATGTCTTTTTTCAATATAAAATCTTAAAAATTACACCAATGTGGACTACTGGTTCAGTGCAACAGAAAAGTATGCTTATGACATTTATTAAGTTCAAATTTTCTTGTGGACACTTCCCCACCTCTTTCTCTCAATAATTTTCATTTTAAGCTACAATATTTAGGTTATAACACACATTTTCTTTCTTCATTTTACTACCCCTACGTCAAACATTTTCCCTCCAATGTGTCTCATAAAATATACTAGATATTTTTACTAATATAAATAGTCTAGATATATCGGTAATCGACCATGACAATCCTAGCTCGATTTGCTTCCACCTCGTGGTTCATTTTGCACTCAATGTTTGAAAGATGTTATTTTAAAAATGTGTATTTTAGTAGTTTCTACGTAACTACTTGCTATTATCCCTAACATACCATTTTTTATAACCGGTCTAAAAGAACTTACCAAGTATGATTTAATTAGCCATATCAAGGACAGGTACTAATAATACACCGTACGTCTCGTTCTACAGTTGAAATATTTTTATCTTATTTTCAACTCTCATAATTAAATAAATTCTCAGCAGAAATTCAATTGTATTTCTCAGTATATGTTGCTGAGTAAAAGTAAACCGTTATATTATAGTTTTGGTAACCAGCAACAAAAATTGCTGAATAATTTTTCTGTCAACATCCAAATGCTAAGGAACTGTTTCTAGTTTTAAATTATCAGTATTCAAAATACCCTTTATTTAAGCTCCCGTCCGTTTTAATTGGATGAACATTGAGTCCAAGAACCGGGGAACAAAGTTCCGAAAATCAAAACCCCGACAGGCTAAAATTTCAATATTACGCGAGTCCAAAGTAAATTGCTTTCAGACAAAATGAAGAAAATCACGCTGGAGCCATTTTATATCGAAATTTTGGCCTTATGGTGTGCTGATTTTCGGAAATTTGTTCCCGGCCAATCCAAGAAAACCTTCCGAAACCGCATGTTTTATCCGTTGAAAATCGCTGATGGGGCATACGAAAAACGTGAATTCCGAAGGCTCCCCTGGTCTCAATTTTCAATCAACGAAAACGTTATAAAAGTTATACACAATTAATAAGTTCGAGATAAACGGAAAAAACTGGGAAATGGACTGTTACTACTTACGATGAGTCGGTCGAGTGCCTGATTTTCTTTGGAGTCACTCAATTTTATTTGGCAATGCGAACTATATTAAAGCTTTTACTAAAGTGGATTTTTCAAAAAGTCAAAATATTTTTTAGGAAAAATTTCTATCCATTTAATTTAAACAAATCTATGAAGAAATTGCATACTTCTTTATAGAGAGTGATCGAATACGCGTTCCTCATGAAGAAAACAGGGTATTATAGAATAAATTAAAAATTGGTATTTACCGTAGATATTAAGAATTTATATATTATATTACACGTGATATGCTCAAATTTGTGTCTCGACGATCAAGACTTAATAATTGATGACGATGATAAATGATGAGGAAAACAGAACTGTAGATATTTACACTTCATAAATCATACTAAATGAATATATTAATACTTATCGTTACTCCATAATATTCCATTTTATACTAAAATCTAATATTCGTGAAATGTGAGAGGTTCATTCCTACTATCAAATCTGGAAGATGTGTTTCGTGATTATTAACGTTCTATTTTCAATAACTAACATTTCTATTTGCAATAATGTTTCATGAGTATTTACACTTAGTTAAATGGTTTTATATATGATGTTAAAATAAAATGGACGCAGTAGATAATATTGGCATAATACAAATTTTGTTCGTATCAATGCAAACCTTGAAAGTGTTTGAGAGGGCGTAAATGACTATGTGCTGTTTCTCGGTTGACGAAAGAATAGCGACGTCGAGCTTCTTCAATTCCCTTTTAAAACATTTCATTTCGTATGGTGGATTTCGTTTTCGTCCTACGTGACTAAGTAACAATTCCAATAAACGCATTTGACGAAGTTTGTACATAAACTTTTCAAAATCTGTGAATTACACGCCATTTTGAATACTAAAGACACTACTCTATTAGTTTCATTTTTTGGGCAAATTCACTTCGTCAATTTTCCAAACACATGCCAAAAACATGGGACATGTGTCACTTTTTCGATGCCGGTCGCCGCCGCAGTTCTTTCGCCCACCGCGACGTGCGGCCGACATTGTCCATCGCGTGAAATTTCATACAATTTATTCGGACTACCATTTTCTAACTTAATATTATCTTCCTGAATGCAAACAATTCTCGATTGTTTTCTTGCATCCATTGGCGATTTATTTTCATGCAATTAACACTATTCATTCCGTACTCGATGGACAAAATCTCGTAAGTAGGTGTCAATGGTGCTTACTTCATTAGCATGGTTGAATAGTATTTTAGTTGTAGAGCTATATTAAATATTATCGCTTTTGTAACCTCATGTACTGTTGTCGACTTCCATAAATAATTTATGTATATCGTATATGATTTATCGTTATTATGATAATTGGTTATAATCAGAGGTACGGAATTGAGCACTGATACTCGTACAATACTTACGAAATTATAAAAATATAAATCACGAGCAAAGTGAATTTAAATAACAGTAGCATCAGTATATATTAAATAATAAAATAGAAAATAATAATTTTGGGGCAACCTAAATCACGCTCGATATATTTAATTTGCTAATCCCTGGTAGAAAAGATGGTTATTTTAGCAGTGTCTATTTTTTTCAGAGATACGTAGTATGACAAGAATAGAAAGACTAGTTAAAATAATGTTTCATGTCCTTTTTTACGTTTTGGAGTACTTTTAGTTTCTAAGACAGAAAAATAAGAATGAAAGCTAGAAATCCTGACAGTGAAATTCTGCAACTTTTGAAAAAGAATGTCATAAGATTTTTTGTCGGATTTCCTTGATTTGAGTTGTCATTTTCTTTGCACTTTTAAGCTTAAATCATGTCACGATTAAATTGATAATGATAAGTAAATGTTGATCTCACGGTTTTAGCAATATGAGTGTAATTGTACACATCGTTGAAAGGTAGTGAAGATTTAATACTAATATGCTTAAACAAATAAAGTTAGGATGACAGAAATGTTCTAAATTTTAGTATACTGACTTTGGGGATAAATCTACATTTTTTGTAATCGAATTTCTATCTAAAATTATCGCGACAAAAACCAGGGTCAAATCGTCTGTTGCCAAAACAGCCGGGCAAAACTTCTTGTTAACCACATTATTACAGTATCAGCGGATTTTTTTAAGTGCTACACAATCGAGTTCAATTTTTTAATTCTGCAACAATCTATTTTCGAAAAATTGACCATGCTTTCTCTGTTATACATGAACTCATAATACTGCCAAGAGCAAAATGTTAGACATTGATATTAGTTTTGCAATGGAAGCATGATCATCAAAATTAAATGGCCGGAGCAAAAGTACCGGGCAATAAACATAAAAAACTGCACGACCGGTGCGTGCCTCTCCTTCACTATTATATTAGTACATTTACCTAGCTATATACGATAGATAATCTCAACAATACGAGAAGTTACTAAATTTATATTGTATCTTAAATTTCAATATAACTGAAACTTTTAAAACTGTTTCACTGTCTATTAGTCGAAATAATTACAAATAAAAAAGATACCTCTGTAATTCAATAATAATAAATAAAATTTCGATAAAATTATGTGGATTATAAACACTAATAATAAATAAATAACTTTATATTTATGAATTTTGTGGTATTAATACTTAGGTGTCGTAATTGCGTCTGTTTTAGAATTTGTGAAACGTAAAACTCAGAAAATAACAAATATTAACTTTATAACAGCACAATCCCAGCTCTAGGACGTCCTCAGGAGGCCCTGAGGAGCTTCCGAGGACCATAAGCGGATATTGGGACGTCTTCAGGAGCTCTCCAGGACACTGTTTCTCAAAATGCGCGTTATTACTAAAATAGATTTAATAGTTTACTCAATAGCCGTAGATTGTAATATCAGAAAAAAATATTTGAAAGTAAAATTTCATAAAGCACATTCAAATTTATAAACCACTTCCTTACATTGTGAATTTATGGTGAATGAGAATTGTCTAGTTATACGATCTATTAGTAAATAAATTTCAAAGAATGTTTACATTTCGGCCATAATTAACATCTGCAAAAGATTTATTGATTCTTTAATTTTTCAATACTATTGAAGTACGTTACTGCACCATTATATAAACCGCGGAAAATAAATTTATTATTTTTGAGAATAAGATTACCTTTTGACGTTAACATCTTTTTATTTAGCGTACAAAAAGATGCACTAACATGAATAGAAAAAACTGCAGATTGCAATTGAGAGCAAAACAAGTAATTAATTTCTGAATGTTGAACAATGTGGCCGAAATTCACCGTTCTTTCAACATTTGTTTGTATTTTCGGAAAAAGATTTTTGATACAATGAAAGAAATGATTCATCTTTCATGATATAACTAATAATAATTATTTGTCGTAAAATCGAAAAATCTAAATGTAGCAAAAATATAGCACCTTAAACATATAAGAATTTAGAAACGAATTATTGTATAATCATTATCGTATATAAAAAAAGCAAATTATTTTTAAGTCGTTTTAGTCGGTCGTCGATAAAAATGATAATGTTTCAGTTATATGATCGAAAGACATTAGAAATATTATGTGACATGATTTAAATACTTGCAAACTTTTATGCAGAAATCATCTTTGAACTCGTATCTCTGGGAGGAAATTAAAAAAATTTCGAAAATATTAAACATTATTAGTAACTGGACAGAAAATGTTCACTTTTTCCACCAGGGATTTGATATCAATTTTTATAGCTTGGTAGTTACTGATTATTATTTCAATCAAATTTAGTTTTTAAAACAAAAATCAACATCGCAAATGATGAAAAATGCTTGATGGTATGAGTGCATACTTCATAGCGAGCCATGAACAATCCAAAGTTTTCAATGATGTTTTATTATTATAAGAATAGCCGACATGAGTACACATAAAATGAATTCATAAAGAAAGTAATAATGAACGTCATATGGGTTTAATGAGACATTGCTCTGAATAAATAATGTCGTACCAAATACTTGTGTTAATGAAAGTTTGAATACTGGAGGCATAATTTGCTTTCAGTGTTCCCAATAATATTAACGATTTTTTTCCTGATTAAAAAAGAAATAAAAATAATTGTACGATTTCATAAATAAAATATAATTAATTTAATTCTTAGACGCCATATGCAGATTCATTTTTCCGAATGGAAAATGAGCCATGAATGTGAGACGAGTAATAGAGATGGTGAATATAGAGCTGAAGAATTGGTGTAGAGAGCATTCAGTGTTTTATGGAAGCGGAATGGGGTTATGCGAGGTTATGCAAGTTAAACATTCCGTACATAAATGGAGTACTGCATTTTTCTAAGAAAACCTTAATATTTACAAAAGTTTTATTAAATTCCTTCGTTTTAGAATGGTAAGAGTTTAAAAATGATAAATGATTATAAATGTGAAAAAAATATTTGTGCTGGTTATTGCTAAAGTTAAAGTAAAAACATAAATGTATTCTTATTTAAAAATTCGAATGGCTTATCAATTATCTGTGCACCGAAAAAAAGACTTTCAGTAAATATATATGTTTCCTTAGAAATGAAGGGACATACATACACGAATAACACAGATACTCAATTAAACAAATAACTATTTGTTGTAAAAATGACTTAGTTAATGGAGATTTACGCTCTGACCATATTAATAACTAACATGCATTTGTCATATCTTAAGCAAAAAATAAAAAAGCAATTGTAATAGTTAGTAAGCATTTCTAAAAATGTTTGGGTAGTACATATGAATTAATCGATTTATTAGCGTGCCTGCCCCTCTTAAATTGAACGAATTATTATGGTTCGTGATCGTATCTGCATTCAGTCAATTTGTACGAATTTTGTGAGCAGCTATCGGTGGTATGTAAATTGAACGTGTGTAGAATAAAAATATAGAAACATAGGTAAAAAGGTAGTGTATCTATAATATTTCTTAATTTGGTGTTAAATAAATTGTTTCAATTTAGTTCAATGGAAGAACTACATAAATTACAGGCGTATTAAAATATAAAAATAAAAAAACAGCCTATAATTTGTGTAATGACGTACTAAAATACCAGCTAAACATAATAGCAATCACGTTAATGAGTACTGTATTTTCGAAAAACAGTCCGGACACAATTCACTGTTCCCATTATATACGTATAATATGTTTACTCATTTAGTTAATTTAGCCGCACTTTGAACATAATGCTTAAGTTCTCATTTGTTATCCTGGCATAATTTTGTGTTTTAAAGCAATGTAAAAATTTCGTATTGCTGATAGACGGTATTACGATATGTCGATTTGTCAATAGTTTAGTGCTCGTTGAAATCAACTATGAAATTGATGACATGGGATGGATTATTTGGATAGGACGTCGATTATTTGAAATTCAAATGATATGAAATCAAAACATAGAATTTTGATGTCCCAGATCAGTTTTGGAGGTAGGGGATTCAATTATGCCAGCAAATTCATTTAACTCGAAATGTTTTCATTTTTTTCATGACGTCACGATTATTTCCAGTACAAAGAGTGAAGATGTACCCAAGAATCCTACAACTGAATTTTAAATTTAGTGCCTACCCCAGCGGTAAAGTATTATAAATAAAACAGGACTTCTTATTTGTTCAAAGATTAGTTTAATAACCAAGTCCGGAACATAACGAATTCTTTGTTTAGAGTAGACGTTCATTTCTGTATCCGTAGGGATATAAAAGTATGAAAGTAAACTTCAGTTCCCTGGAGCAATCAAAATAAACTATTGGTTCCCATGATACTTGCGTGAAAAGTTTAACAGTGCTGCACACATTAAAAAAACAGAGAATTATATGCAGTTTGTAGAAGAAATTGAAATACAGATTGTTATAAAGTATCGGAGTAAAGACAATATATTATAGAGAAGAGGATATATATCAGCGTTAACACAATTGTTTTTCTTTTTAATCGAGCACAAGAACAAATCTTGTTTCTACCAAAATTAACGAAATCAACTCAGGTTAAACAAAACACAGCCTCTGTAAGAGAGATATTTACGGCCATAATATCTGATTTTATAGATACCTAAAGTTCAGTTTAAAAAAAGAATCGCTAATGATATTAAAAAAATTATGATTCCGTACATGTAGAAAAGCTCTGTTACAAATTTGTATAAGATACCTGTAATGAGGTCAGGCATAAAAATAAAGTAGTACTTAACTGCATTTTCAACAATCAAAAGCGATTCAATGTTGTTCTTATTGACTTTTTTTAGATCCGTTGTAAGGAAAATAGGTTAGTATCTTATTAATTACACAAAGAGAAAAAAATTGTTTCTGGAACCACGTAAAAAGTTGTCGTAGTCTGTTACATTTCCAGTTCAGACTATTATAATTTATATCATACAATAACTATTTTTAATATGACAAGTGGTTATTATCATTTAATATCACTTTTTACATCTATTTTTACTATTCAGGAATATTTCAAGTGAATACTGAGTTGTACCACTGCGGTATATTTGAGGTTACGTATGATGGTGGATATTTAAGTATTAGGAGATCGCTAAATTAACTTTTATTGTAGTTTCATATTTTAAGTTTGTAAAATGGTTACATTAACTATTTATTTCGCTCTGTGTAATTTTGACATTTTTAGCATACCAAAACCGCAGCTATAATTATTGAATTAGCTTTCTGTTTCAATTGCGTTCTGTCCATCATAATGAAGTGGGAAGACATCAATTTGAATTCATAATTAGTTTCATTGTTATTTCACTTTAGCGTCTAGGTCGTCATTTCAAAAACCACTTTTATTCAGTTGGTTTTTCTCGGCTATTTTTTTTTCATTAAATCTACTTCGTATTTGAATCTCCACACAGCACAGGCAATTATTTAACGAGTTATGATCAATAATTTATTTATGTTAAAATTAAATAGTTAGCAGATTTATACAAAGCAGATTTTATTAACTCGTTTCGTCCCAAAACGACAAAATTTATCGCCGATTTTCATCCTCCGTAAAGTTATGGATATTTTTGAGATATTGTTAAGAAATGAAGGTTTCTTATAGTTTTTGGGTACGCTCTTTTCGAATCTGAAGTCCGTTTTTCGATATCACTTTTCATTTTTTAAATATCGCTACTTAAACAAAAAAAAACGTGGAAAAAGCAAAAACTTTTTTAGTAAACTGCAATTTTTATTGCAAAGGATTTCCGAGATCGTATCAGGACGCAGAATCCTGTGGCATAATTAGTTTTACTAAAAGTTGGTCAATATTACTATTTAAATTATAAAATGGCATCCTCAAAATCGCGTTATTCATACGGAATTTTTTTGATATTTGTGTTTTATTAAAATATTTCTGGTATCTTGACGTGTGCTTTGATGAAAATTTTAGCTTTTTCCACATTTTCTTTCGTTGAAGTGGCCAAATTTATAAAATGGAAAGTGATATCGAAAAACGGACATCAGATTCGAAAAGAGCATACCCAAAAACTACAGGAAACCTTCATTTCATAACAATATCTCAAAGATATCGATACACTTACGGAGAATGAAAACCGGCCACAAATTTTGTCGTTTTGGAACGAAACGAGTTAAGATGGACAACATTTTTTAAATTTAGATTAAATTCTATGAAATTTGATATTTAGGGTTTTTGCAGTCGCTGATTGTGTAAGAAATTGTAAAATTTATTTTTCGGTACTATAGCCGTAAAATACGATTTTACGGCCTACTTTTAGACCGTAAAATGAAATTTTCACGGATTACGTGACTAAATGCAGTCCGCGAAATCGAATTTTTACAACTTTCAGTACCGAAAAATACTATTTCTAAAACTAAAAAACAAGAACGTGGATAGAGTTCGTGTTGCCTTCTAAAATTATAAATAAAATATTAAAAGACACAAAATACGCAAGCGATTTTAATGCAACTGCAAATCGTGATACGAATTCCGCCTAGTTGGAATTCCATATCCAATCGAACATGGTGATTTTTTAATTTTTATTCGACTGATACAGATTTTATAATAATGTGAGTTGTGAGATTAATAGAAATTAATAGGCATACATCATACAATAATTAACATGAACTAAAATAAACCTGTAACGTACATTGTCCCCATTTCACTATCATCTATTAACATTTTAAATCTGATAATGAATGAAAAAATAATGAGTGCATTGGGAAAACAGTGTTTTCAGTTTTTAATTCTAAAGATATTAGCAATTTAAAGTACCATGAAACCGCGAAATTGATTGCATACTGAAACCATTAATGGTAGTTACTACTACTGGTAGTTAAACAAGAGAATTTCCAATAAACTGTACTTTATTTCCTATATTCCTAAAATAACATCATTTTAGATATTATTCTAAACTAACAACAGCGTTATGAAATGATATTAATACTGTTGAAAGTGTAAGTAATTTTTTAAATATTTACTATGCATAACTCATTTAAAGAGATTCGAATGTTTAAAGGAAAGAAAAGTATGCCAACATGCTATTAGTAATTTCATTAACGTTATTATTGGTGAAAATATTAAGTTTTTTGTGTCACATTTATGTACGAAAAATTTATTTTTGTAGTATATAAAGATCATCTAAAAGTTTAAAGAAAACAAGTCTTGATGCGATAACGACCCTTCACTTAAGATGAAATGGTCCATTAAGAAATTAGACCTTGTATTTAATGTTCATCAAAATTTGCAATATGACATTTACCGAGTCATATTTTATACCTCACAATTTTCTAAGATTGACTTCTATTCAAGGATTATATAATTGAACAAAAAATAGAGAATATTAAATTACAGCCTACTTTTAACTTTATAACCTAGCATAAAGTTATAAAATAATAAATTAAGAATCTGATTCGTTCAATAGACGCGTAAATAAACGAAATGATTATTTATTACATTCGCTAAAATTTTTATTATCGTATTATGGTTTTTAGTGTTTCAGTTTCTTATTTTTCTTAGAACCTTATTTTTGACATTTTTAAATGTCGTATTGTATGCTTTAAAACTGTATCCTTTCAAATAATAATAATTCTGTCCGTGCTCCAATTTCTGGAATTTTCATTAGATGGAAGGTCTTTCAAGGAAGAATTTAATACATCAATTTCGAAATATTAAGAAAAATGTGCTGAGATAAATTAATAGATGAAAATTCTAAAACAACATGAAGTATCTCATCGACGTAATGAATTACGAAAATGAACTTCGCCATATTGCGATGAGACATGTATAGTTTGTGATAGAAAATTTGAGGAAATTTGAGTAGTCAAACAGCAGCAAAGTCACAATACACCAGATGAGTAGTGAAGAAAAAAAACAATTCAGAAAAATCACTGAAAACCACATCATTTCTTGTGAGTTGTGAACACCATGCTAGTTTTTGTGAAACATTTTAATAAACATACCATTTCGACGATCAAAAAATTTTCTTCTACTTCAACTTGGTAACCCTGCTGAGAAGTTAATCAAGTTACTTTAAAATGAATATCTAATTACCCACACTTCACGGCACATTTTTATTTAATGATTTGTACTTAATACTACAATGGGCCTCATAATTCCTTATGATGTTGTTTGATGAACACAAAATTAAAGTTACTCCAGTTCATTTATCTGTAATATTCATATCGATTCAGTTATAATATTTAAATATATTTCAAAACGAATATTTTTAGGGGGGAATGTGGATTATCCAAAAGTTTTTTTTTTAATTAGATTTCATTTGAAGATTTTTCATTTTCTGACACTCTTTCATTCGTCTACGTAAAATTAAATATTAAGATTTGAACGTAGGTTTCAAATTAATTTTTTTTAGTATTATTTGTAATACGTTAAATTAATATACAATAACAAACGACTATGAAAATAGTATTGATTAATGAACAAGAGTAATTTCTTAGTATTACTAAAATACTTTTAATTCTGTTAAATTGAATATTGTTTAGCTATCGGTTTAGTTTCATCTGATCTGTTGTTAACTCCAAAAGAATTTGAAGCAGTCGTTTCTGTTGAAGCAGATTAGATTAAGTGTGCCGGGTATTTAAATGTATTTAATCCTACGCAGACTATCTGAAGGGCTTCGTCGTTGCTATCTTTTGGATATTTAATAGTCAGAGTCACAATTGCATTTTGAAATACAAATAATTTTAACAGATTATGTATTTTTATAATTTAATTTAATAAAACATTAGACGTAATCTTACTTCTTACATATCCAAAGCAGCTCATAACATATTGAACGACATTTTTAATAGAATCAAACTCCCTGCTTACTATTGTTTAAAAAAATTCTTTTCTTTACTTTGAGACTCCCTTCCATCTATTTCTTTGTATTTATTTCTATCATTTAAATAATTGGATTAGAAGATCCCCCTTACAATATCTAATTCATTATTTTAAGACATTATTAAAATGATATCTTATTAGATACAAATGTTCATGCAGGTCATTCAAACTGAATGTTTGTCTTTCTGGTGATAATTTTCAGCATTGATTTCTCTTAGCATACATTCAGGGAACATTATACATCAGTTTAAATAATTGGTTGGAATACGATCAATACTACACGTACCATTAATTTGACAGATAAGATCCACTTTTCATTTTCCACTTTAGAAATATTCAGACATATCGTGAAAGTATGTTATTTTACCAGGGATAAAGTATAGTTTCAAATAAGATAAATAGTGAAAATGATTGAAGAATTTGTAATTATTTAATAATGTATAAAGTTGTTAATTGCATTATTGCTTATGGAAATTCTGCTTATGTGATTAATATGAGGAATAACTTAAATATAATTTTAATTATGAACCCTTGACAGTCGTAAATTGGATTTGAAATTTAGGTTACTACATCAACGAGGAAGTTGCAAATACTCTATTACTACTAATAATACTGTTGTAATACAATATTACTTATAATTAGAGAAGTAATAAAATAACATCAAATGATGAGTGGATCTTACTCATGAGAAGGTATATTACAGATGTTTTTTCGGATGTAGTAATGATTTAATCCAAAGGTATATAAACATATCATTATTTTTGTTCAGTGCTTTTGGGCTACTACTAGTTAATTGTGATTATGAAATTGCTTTCCCATAAATAAGATCTTTGTTAATTTAAAAAAATTTGTCGCATTATGTATATGCAGCAATTTCACATGCACATCAGAGGAATATGTATTGATATTTATTAAATACAGTTCTACTTTTTTGCAAGAACTAGGGACAATGGATGAACAGGTGTATCGGTATCAAAATATCAATATATACGTTTACCAATTCAAGTAAAATACGTGGAAGCATGAACGTTATAGATGCATTTTTTATTTATTTCGATTATATAATACATAAGAATTTATGTTTCTATAATGCGTTGACTCCACGTAACTACACACTAAATTGTTGTGATAGGATCGTTAAGTATTTGATGTTAATAAAAGTAAGTTTGGAAATTACAAAATCATCAATCATGATGATTGATGAATATTTTCGACACATTCTGAGAGTTTAACATGGTGGAAACTTTTATAATAGTTACACTATCGTCAAAATGAATGTTTAGCCGTTCTATAAAAATTTGTCATGTTGAAAAATCGATCAATTCATCTAATATTTTGCATTACTGGTAAGAAGAGAATACAGATTGGTAGTAAGGGTAAGGTCATAATTTTGAGCTAGGAGTTCAGTATTTTGTCTCGTTATGAGAGTGTTAACGAAGACAATTTATTTCAGAATAGCACTTACATCGATTGAAAAGGAACATGCATTACAAAAAAATAGTTGTAATTTCAAGATTTCTTTGAAAGTATAGAATTTAATCATATTCGTGTGGTATAAAGTATTAAGCGATTCAAACAAATCATTCTTTCTACTAAGAGGATTTTATAGCACACTAGAATAACAAGTAGTTCATAAATTGAATTTTAGAAGCCAACGAAACTTTAATCTAAATCTACAATTTCTATAATTACATTTGATTAATTACCTACATATGTACAAGTACTTGCAGGGTTCATTTATCTTATTACTGTACAACATTTACTGTACAATGTGTTAAAATGACACGAAATTTAGATTTAATAACACGGACACTCTAAGCGGACAAATTGTCTCTCAACACGAAAAGTAGTGCACCCCAGCCTTACACCAAAAAGAAACAAATGAACTCTTACACCAACTAGTAGCACAGCACTCGCTTTGCCACGAAAACTGACACTTGCATTTCTTTCGCTACGAAAAGTAGCACATGTAATTGTTCCTTCAAGAAAACTAAGACTTGTCATTATTTCGCCGGAAAAACTAACACTAGCAAATTTTCTATGTACGTTCTGCTCTTAAGTGTGAAGTTTCCACGTAGCCCACTAGAAAATGTGCATCATGATGTAGAGTTACACCCGCCACGAAAACGCGAAATTACGTCTAACAGACAAATACGGACGCTAAGATGTCCTATTATCACCCTAACAAAAACTTTAAATTTTCTACAACTTGAGGCTGTAGAATAAAGGGTATTGTTTGTCTGCGTTAAACTGGATGATGCTTCAGAAAAATTGTTTACTTTTAACACTCCGAGAAAAAGTTTTTATGTCCTCACGAAATGTAGAGATCTCTGGACCTGTTTTCTCTCTCATTAAAAAAGAAATCATAAAATCTTGAAATACAATTTTCCTTACAAATTATCTAAATTATAGTTGATACTTCATACCACAAGAATATGATTAACTGAATTGCATCAGAAGTCTTTGCGTTTTGAAATCTCAAAAATTACGAACGCAAATTAAATAACATATTTTCTAATTTGAAACTTTACAAAAATGATTTTAAGTAGTTGTTAACCTAACTCTTTAATTTAAAAAATGTAAATTATAGAAAGGGAGAGAGCGAAACCTTATCACAAGAGTTATGCCGCATGTATTGTGAGTAGTGTAACTGGGTTATGGTCAGCCTAAATGCGATGTACTTTTTAAGTGTTGGTGAAGGTAATTGGCACTTTTCGAACAATTAGTAACGGAATTTGAACGAGGAAGTTAGTAATTGAAGAATATGTGAAGGAAAGCGGTTCTTGCTGCTCAAAGAAGATTTCTTATATTGCTATTAGAAACAAGTGTTAATCCGAGATTAAGGGAAATTTAAATAATTTCGTGCTGTTTTTTAATTCAGAAAAAGTAGAATTCTACCTAACCTCGGAATGACACTTAATATCGTTTAACGTCTTAAATTCAAGGTATGAATTGTGTTAATATAAAAAAGAAAATGTCTACCAAACTATAATTCAAAGTAGTAATTTTAAATTTTTTTTATGATATCCCCAAGGGAAAAACGTGCTCATTTATTAGCGGTCTCTCCCTATTACATTCTACTTCATAACTGTCTGATGTGATGAATATCAAGCATCGTAAGCTAGTAATAAGCGTGAAATGATCGGCGCATTGAATACAGATGCCAATCTATAGAGCATAAAGTCTACAAGCAAGCATCTACTGAATGATATGTTCCGAAACTTGTACATGTGAAAACGTGATTTAAGAACTTCTAGAATAATAATTTTTAAGGACCTGCTTTTGAGCCATTGTCTGCATCTGCTGGAACATGATACGCTCCTCTTCTTTACCTACGGCAAAATGACGTGTCCATTAGGTAAGTAAAGTGAACATTACAAAGCAATATTAATATTGGATGGCATGTTCATTGCCTTGAGGTTGCTGAAGGTGTTAATAGATCTTCAAAATGAGGTTTTGTACTATAGTATTACACCTTTACGAACGTTGTTGCTTTATGAAGTAGTAACTGAACTATACGACCATTATAAAAACCCAGCAGAACATAATTAACAGTTTATCTTAACTTTAATAAGAACTTTTAGAATTCCTTGTCCAGTAAAATAATGATTCTATTGTTCTTCAAAATTGTTATCTGATGTATGTTAACATATTTATAGATATTATGAATTGCAATGTAAAATCTTATGCTCAAACTAATTCATCAATTGAACGGATAAAAGTAATGTATAAAATGGTAAGATGATAAGAACCAATTAATATCAACTAATGTAATTGACCGGTAATCAAAGGGTCCAGGGTTCAAGTCTAGATGCATCGAATGTCTCGAGTTCGAGCTTATTTTTTCAAAAAATAAAAATAGAATTTGCATAGATATTATATTTAACAAATGTTTCTTTGTATTAGCAAATCTTACTTAAGTTAAGAAACTATTTACTTAAATCTACAATATTCGTTTTGTAGTACACTAATTAACGAATTATAATTTATTTGCCATCATAATATTTTAGTGTTGCCATTTAATGTTGTGCTCATTACTGTGCAAATCTATCGAATATACAGACATTAATAATGCACAAATACATCATAATATGTAGTAAATTGTAAAATAATCTTTGAATGTCGCAGATTTACAAGTCCAAGAGCAATGTCGTAAACGCTTTACAAGTTTTAATGTAAGGGCATTCTACCATCCATCATCCTTGTTTAAAATAGTAACTAATATATAACAATCACTCTTACCCATTCCTTTATTTTGCAACATTTCTAGAAGTTTCTTAATACTTTCATCTCGAGCTTGCAAAGTTTGTTTTTGCGTTTCGATACGCAACTCCAGCTCCTGTAATAATAAAATAAATTCGGTTAAGGATGAAGTAATAGTTTCATGCAATGATGCTCGATAAAAATATTAATCCCAAAGATAAAATATAAACACAATTACTTGGTGTGAAATGTATATTTTATAGAAAATGCCTTATAACACTCGTGTTTTGTGTGGAAGTAAGTGTCCATTAAATTTGATATTCATGGTTCCCAGTAAATTAAATTTTATTATTTCCATGTTAAGCATTCGATGTCACCGTGAAGATTTTGTTTGTTCTTCAAACGGAATTGTAAAAATTAAAACGTATTGGTTTCCCTTCTCCGAGCTACGGTATCTGGTATCCAGTGATGGTTTTGATGGTGTTGGTATTATGTAGTGGTGTCCTGTGAATCGAATCATGCGTGGTAAAGTGTAATGATCCAATACGTGAAGTGTTTTCACAAAGAACACAAATAGTGATATGTCTATGTATGCAATATGATCATCGCAATTTTTATGTAATGATAAAAATAAGACGATGGCTGTCGATAAATTTGTAAAGGAAAAAATTCCACTCGTAAAATGAGCTTTGTTGCACTTCGGATAATGGGTACTTTTTATTATAATAAATTGCGTCATCTTGCGTAAATATTTTCATTTTTTATTAGTTATTAAGGAAAAAGGCGACGAAAAGTTAATGTTTAACACGAAATGTCAGGTTTCTTTTAATCGCAATTTTTCAAAAGTATTCTCCAATTTACAATTTTTTAATATAAATTATTTTTTAAATAATTGTAATAAGAAATGCAGCACAAAATAAGTTTGGTTTTAAAGAATATAATGCGAAATTAATAAGTAAGCAATTACGAGTTGAAGTGGAATATAAAAACAATTTCCAAACCTCTGTCTTTACGTTTATCTCAACTTTTATTGGACCAGGCGAAAGGATTTTCGACTTTTGTTTTAGATCGTTAAAGATGTCATAATCGACTATAATAACGGTCGTATTTTATACTTTCAAAGCCGCTCTATCGATTTTTAAAGGAAAATTTAAAAAAATTATATCTAACCTCTTTTTTTCTAATTAGAAAAATTACAGATTTTTCATTAAGCTTCTTTTCTTCTCTATTTTTCGGCGGGAAAAAGTTTCTTGTCACTTTATAGCTCAGTAAAATCATAAAAATTCCTCATCCGCATACGTTGTTTCGGAGAAAGGGGGGAGGGGGAGAAAAAACATATAAATATGAACATTGTAGCTAATAAAATTATAGACTATTTCTGCACGAAATATAAAATTTCATTGCTGAATATTACATTTAATTAAAATAGTTCCAAACTGATGACTGTAACAATAATATGTTCCAATTTTAGTTGAAATAAACCCAATAAGCTTTGTACCCTATCTACGCTTTATACCAAATTTTGTTAGCAATAAATAGTACATTAGGATTCAAGAGTTGACAATGTGGGACTTGTTGGGGAACTAATATTTCGCACGTGATACACAAGACATTTTTCATTCCGCCGGGTGCGGTCATCGATTATTTACGCTTGTAACTACCGTCCCGAAATCAATAAAAGCGGCTCGGCTGTTAAAAATATATTTCTGTAAGTACTAACAGTTTTAATTTGGATACGTAATTTTATTCTTACTTGTATTTCTTCAAATCATATCGATAGCTTCTACCACATCTAAACGTGAGAGGAAGAACCGCACATTTCGAAAGTTTTGCGACGAAGAACCGGTCATTTCAGAATTTGCGGCGAAGAAGATGACATTTCAGAATTTGCGACGAAGAACCAGACTTTTGCCAATTTTCCCGCTAAGAACCAGACATTTCAAGATCTTCTATAGTCGTTTATGATGTAGTAACAACTTTTAAAATGTCCAGCTCGTCGTTGCACAATTGTGAAATGTGCGGTTCTTCGTCCAAAACCGAGTGTCGTACTAGCCATCGATATTATTCCAGATGCAATTTGCACTCGAGCAAACTTGTCATAACTAGGGTAAACAATTCGTCTCGTGTCCCGATATAAGTACTAGCTAGTACCAGTCTAGTTGTTCGCTAGAAAAACTTCTCTCCATTCTCGACCAACAAAAAATTTTTTTAATTTTGTCATTTCAAGAGGAAACTAGATGCCTTCGACCCGGGTGCCTACAGTTTTGGCTAAATTCGTATTGCAGTTCCCTGACGAAAGGCTGATGCTTCCGGGAATATTCCCATTTTAACACTGCCAGGAAAGAAGGCGGCAGAGGGTTGTTCTAGCATCGTTAAGTTCGAGTAGTTTCAATACATATATTGTAACAATCTTGTTCCTTAAATAGGGTGAATATGCCAATGAATGGACGGTTAAGCATATTTCACACTTTGATCGATTGTAACTTTTGAATTCTTTTATGAAAATTTAATTATGATACCACCATTAGAATCGTTAGACTCTGCTCTTTATGACCGTGTAGTTCAACCTTTGATTTTATTTAATTATTAACCTCGTCGTCATACGTTTATAAAAAAATCCGCTAAACCCCAATGAATAGACGGGTTAAATCAAATGGGACGTTTTCAGTACCAGTTTTGGATGGCTTTAAAACTTTGCTTTGATTTTACAAAATAATAAACACTGGAAGATCAATAGTACTGAAAATATTGTTTTGAATGTTCAAAGAACATCAAAATATGTATTTTGTTGCATGTTGTGCATCATACATTCATAAGAAATAGAAATATGTAGAAAATCGCCCATTTATTGGTAGTCCTCCATTCATCGGCATATTCACCCTATATTAAAATTGAAAATGAGCATTTTCAAAACTTCGACCCCGACCGCAGGTCAGCCGAAGCACTGATAAATGAGCATGTCTCGTTCACACTGATGCTTAAAAAAACGCGGTTTAGTCGAGTTTTTGACAGGTCGGGTTGCAGGAAATAAATTTTGTTATATGTGGGATACTTCGGTTTCCGTTTTTTACGGCATTATCGTTGATTTTACGAAGAAATGAATACAACCTTTTTTGTAGAGAATTCGATGTTCTATTTTTTTTGGTTTGAAACATTTTTTTGTACGATTTGTATTTTTTGTTAAAAAATGAAAAAAACCTGTTTTTTGAGCGTTTTTTTGTTAAACCTCCCCATAATCTAGTATGCATTGTCTCCAAAAACTAATCAGATCTAAGTTTGGCCAAGAGAAACCCAAATCCGTTTGTACTTTTTAAATTCGTCCTGCCAGTCGCGAGATATCGCGTATACAAAATTTTGCCCACGGACGGACGGACGGACGGACGTACAACCTAACGGACACCAATTTTTTTTTGTTGCTTTGGGTTCCTTAGGGCCTGAAACGTCGATATTTGATGAAAAACTATAGAGTATTTTTTTGTCGGGAACTGGGAAATTCAATACTTCGCCGGAGCTATGGTCTGGGTCGAAGTAATTAGGAGAGAAAATGTAGAGAATGCGAAATATAAGAGTGTAAGTGTACCGATCTTGAGGTTAATGTGCCAAATTGACTAATTCTAGTAACTGGCTAAGTTTGTACATTTTTCTCTACATTATATTATAGTATAACATTCCGATTATTGTCTAAAAACCAGATATGAATTACTAGGCAGTTTAAGCTAAAGATTATCGTCCAGGAATAGGTTTGATTTAAACCAGATAGTTTTTTCTGGCCTATATTCTCCCTGGTTTCAACAAATACTCCATTAAGACTTCGGTTCGATTTTATTGGACAAGTGTAAGAGGCATGTGCAGATAGTGTGTATATTGCTTTCCTAATAAAGGTACAGAAGTGTTCACTCATTTTAGACTGTAATTGCTGAAATTGTTTTGTTGAAAAAAAATTTATTTTCTTAAGATTTGCATGCAAGCGTGTACCGAATAGAAGGAATGTATCACGAGAAATGTTAGATTCATTCACCAACTAAATGTTTTTCAATGCACTGCAATTGTAATTATTGTCGTCAAATTTAAATTGAATAATAAGTAATAGAAGCAGAGTAATCAATTAGTATTTCCTCAATTCATTGGTTTCTATAAACGTGAGAATCTTTGAGCTTCATATAGTTGATTAACATTGATCCATTTAGATTTTGCAACTAGTAGTATGATACAGAAATAAAAGAATCAGTCTTTGTAGTGTAAATATAATCGTAAATAAAAATTAAATGTTGTAGATTTATTAATTTATGTTTGTGCTGACTGTTAGCTTAACAAATTTTGTAATGTTATTGTTAGTATGAATTCAGTTTTTATATAAGTAACGTTTATATCATTTAAAGTTTTATAATATTTAAAAATAAAGAAAGTTCTAAATCTACTAAATTTTGCAAACTTAGCAGTGAGAATATCAATTTTAATTCTTATGTTGCCGCTATACTTCTTTAAAGCAACCATTCATTATTGGTCTGAATAAGGAAGTGTTAAAAATGCAAAAAACACTTTTTTCAAAAATATCACTAAATTTTATGGAACGAAGCTAGAATCGAGTAGTTGCATTGTTATTTGTTACGATTTATTCTATACATCGGAATATAGTAGTACTTTGGAAAAACTTAGTTATCACTTCTTTAAAATGCATGACTCGAAATTAGATTTACAGTTGTGGTTTGACATGACTCATGTCTTACTTTACACTCATAGTCTTTTTCTGTGAGAATAGTATAACTCATACAGAACATCCTCCCTAAGATGTTCTCAGTACATTCTCAGGACATCCATAGTATACAGGACGCCTTGAGGATATTAACTGGATGATAACAGGAGATATTTGGAGGACTTTTTATATAGGTTGTACTTCTCTCATCGACAGAGACAACAATTTTTTATTACATTTTACTTCTGCTTATAGATTAGTCGAATAAGAGGAGCAGATTATAGCTACATCTTCGGACAATCACCAGCCGTTTTCATTTTTGGCAAGAAGGAAATTACAATTGTTTATTATGATTGCCACAATGACACCAAATACTTATGTTCTCTTTTTTACTCTTACCTATTTTAGTTTTATGTATTTACTTTGATATAATTTATAACAAGTTTTGCTACGCTGGGAAGAGCGATGAATCAGGAAATGAACCTTGCGGTACACCTATATTTACTTGAGTTCAAGATGAGCTATTTCCCTTGTCATCACGCGCAGTTTGGAAGCGATATGCCAAATATACATGTTTGTTCACTTCAGTGCAGAAGATGAGAAACCAACATAGGTAATTGATAATGACTTTACGATGGATCGTTGTCAAAGATATATCATAAATCGACGAAGCAGACACGTTGACACATGTAACATCAGTAGCATAATTTAACTTTTATGCCATCTCAGAAAATATCAGAAAATGAATGGAGAATATTCTAAATTTAGGATGTATTTTAAAGGAGATTTTCCTTCAAGAAGCTATTTTGATTTCCTATGAATAAGAGAGAGAAGGGGTCTGGTAGAAAATAAGTCCAGTTTCTGTCTTTCCAGTGTTAAAGGTATAGGAAAACTGGGCAATGTAAAAAAAAATGGACAGATTTCTACCAGGGTCTGCCCTGATAATATCCAAAGGAATTATCTAGTTGACCTACATCATCATTTTCAAACGATTTTACAGGTTTCATAGTATAGTACAGTATATAACTGCAAATGTTCCACTCAGATATAGACTGTCAAAAATGGGAAAGAAAAATGAAGCAATAAGATAATAATCATTTATGACGACTTATAGATGCAGACACAAAACTCTCTGTATCAAAATTAGTTAGGATTGTAGAGCTAAACTAGTAAGTAGAAAATAATTGAGGATTAAATCATAGTAAACAACCATTTTTTATTAAATTGATTAATACTTAACATTTGTTACTTCATCAGGATAGGATATTTCAGAAGCAGAATGTAATATGACAAATCGAAGACCAAATTTCCTTTCAGCATTGGAAATACTCATTGTTATTTCATTATTTTTATGAGTCCTAAAAGGGACTAAAAATGTCAAGAATCAAAGCTTTTAGAAATCTTTTAACAATGACGTGGTAGTCAATGTAACGATTGAGATGCAGTAGGATCAATTAGAAAATAGAAACGATCTATTCATTTACTATTGAATTAAAAGTTGTTTACTAAACAGATTAACGTCATATCGATGAATCCAATATATAGGTATCCCGTTCAAATCTAAACTATCGCGTGCTTAAAATTAAACCTCCACAAAGATCAGAAAAATTGTATATATAAGCCATTTTATTTCCATAAAATTTCAGTACAATGGTGGTAAAATTATCTTTAGTGTTGTAACAGAGTCTTGATTGAATTAACTTTTTTTATAAGATCTATAGCATTAGAATTCCTTGCGTATAGTCTTGGTAGTAGATTAAGAGCCAATTTCACGAAATCTTCATTACATCTTCTAAACAATTAATTTGCTTACGTGGTCTCCGTGGTATTAGTGGTGTCCGTGGTCTATGTGGAGTCCAGTGTAATGAGTCCAGAGAGGACGTGGTTCTCCCAATAGTAAGTACTGGGGATAAGACATGCGTATTGCTACATGCTGACTATTGTACATGCTTAGCATCAAAAAGATGGGATGTGGCAAGAGCACCAAATAAAAATAATTTTTACTCTAATTTTTTAGCGTTATTAACATTACGAAATAATGCAGATTAAGTAGACTAAATAATTTTGTTCATACCATACTAATAAAGTTTATCTTTATGTGAATCATTTTTATTCAGCCTGTACACAATTACGGACTTGGATCATGCTTGAAAATGCTAACAAACTGGAATCTAAACATGCTCTGTTATACTGGATTGCATGAAATATGAACAATTTTCCATTTTATATCTGGGAAAGCGTAAATCGTGATTAGCATGTACGTGATGAAGTATGACTTATACAGTTTGTGAGTGTATATCAAATGTTTGAAATGTATGAAATGAAAGAATATGTTGAATTAATGTAACCTAACTTAATCTAACCTAACATGGAACGAGCGTTAATAAGAAAGTTTTATTTAATCTTAGGTCATAAAATTATGAACATAATTTCATTAATTCACTTGTGTATTTATAACGCATAATATATCATTAACGTGATGAGGAATATAATGTATCAATCTTTACTAGAATATACTGAATTTGATTACATGATTTTTTGCACATTTCAAAAATATTTTTTTTAAATATAACGAAACTAATCATTGTTTTAATTTAATCTCTCAGTGAAGGCTGGTAAATTTCCTGTAAAAGTAAATTTGTTGAAATCTTTTTATATGAACGGAATGCTTTTCATTTTAAAGGTTCAAAGTACATTAAATTAAATGTCCAGAAACGAAATACAAAAAAGAACTACGTTCCAGATTTTTAAATTAATTGTGCAACTTTTTAGGAAGATAATTACAAAATGTAAAAACCCGTAGTATTATTATTCCAGAAACTTAAAATAATCTGTTAATGCTTAGTGTTCAAAACTTTATTTTTGTCCTTTCCATTTTTTATTTTTGTTTTTCTTCTTTAAGATTTAAAATAGAATTTCCTACGAGAATAATTATTTCTTCCTTAGAAACAATCAATTAAAAAAAAAATAGGTACTATTATGTATTTATGAGATATTAAGTGTTAAGTGCTGAACGTTGGAAAAGTGTATTACACTTTAATCGCCATTGTTAGATTTCTAATAATATTACAGATTGTGGTGGAGGTATTTTTATGCTTGGGTCAACAATATGCTAATAGAAGGTATAAAATGTTCTAGTCTGATTATACATGAATAAATGTATAAAAATAATTGTATTCTTTTACTCTCTTTGAATGATTTTGAAAACTTACATGGTTATAGTAAGAGGGATGAATAATAAAAATCAAGATATCGAGAATTAACAGTCGGAATGTTTTTTCAAAAATATGTTTCCAAACAGTAAATTATATATTTTGAATTTTAGAAAACAAATAATTAATATAAAATTTGAACAAATGTGAAATTTAGTTTACTGGTGGCAGTTTAAAACATAACCTCAAGAGGTTCAGAAGTGGTCAGTAAATAAGGTAGTAATTAACGCTATAAAATGAAAATTGAGAAATTAGTTTGCGAAAATTCTGGTCTTCTATGATATTCTAATATTGATATACATTTTTTCAGAGATATTAAATAAATTCATTGAGAATTTAAAGAAAGTCTTGTGAAATAGATCATTTTTACTTGTACCTTCCCTTATGTTAATAACGGTGTAATTACAATCCCTTAAAATTGTGTAATTCTGTATTTAGTAAAAATGCCGCATCATTAATTGGAAAGAATCGATTAATTCAAGAAAATTGTTGCAACATTATACAGCAAGAACAAAAATGATTAAGGACGGAGTTTATTAAAATAGCTAAACTGTTTATATTAGAATTACACAAAGGGATTTACAGGAATATTCACCCCTTCGTATTTTATCAATATTATCGAAACTAATGTATCTGTGTTTGAAAATGAGAAATATTTTGAGTTGTGAAGAACTATTTTTATAACAGGGACGTTGACGCGAAAATAAAAGATCATGTCGCGTTAATTTTATTATATAGTGATGCCAGCTTACTGGAAAATAATGAAATTAATGAACAGTGTACATACTTTAATCCTCTCAGAAATCAATAAGGTTTTAATAAGCGGAAGTAATTATAAAGTGTAGGTTAAAATTAGATTTTGGATTTTCCATAGCTCGAAAAAAGGATTTAATTAATTGATTATTTATTTACTTGAGAAGAAGATCAGAAATTGGCAATAGAATTGAAAAATACCAATCGCGTTCTTCTAGATATGCTTACTTTTATGTGTTTCAAATGGAAACCATTAGTCGGATACAAAAGATTTCGTAATATATAAAAAAATTCATTTCCCGACAAGTTCAAGAAGTAGCTCTCGCACTTTATTCAACCATACTTTTAAAACTGAGATGATTGAAAAATAAACCATACCTTTATTGTCTCGCGAAGTATGGCGATTTCGCGTGTCAGATGTTCATTCTCGTTGTATAAAACTTCCATCTGCTGTTGCAATTCCATACTGGGCCCACGCATTCGTAGCCTCAGTTCTTCCTCAAGTTGACGGACCATTATGCTCTGTTTCTGTAATGTTACAGAAAAAAAAAGATTTAGTACGTATTTTGGAAATAGAACTTGTCTCGTAGTCTCATTTAAAGATTTTCAAATTTAATATTTACTGTAATAATTTCGAGAATGCATAATTTCAAAATTTCAGCATAGAAATATATATTTATACAATTGTAATACCTTTGTGAACAAGAACTTTGCATCATCAGTTTAGCGATACACGCATCAAAAATATTATAACATGAAAAGTAAATTTAAATAGTCCAGTTTTCGCACATTTTTTATGATTAGAAAAATTGCAGGATATAATCATGCATTTCAAGACACACTGAAAAAAAATGAGAAATTCTGACTGAATATGTGGTTGTCGATTAGCACCTAAATATTTAGTCAATGCAACTACAAATTAGTGCTTCCAACTACATCATGATATCAATTCAACAACATTTAGTTAATTCCACTGAAATGTAGTTGGCATTACTTAATATTTGTCTGCTAAGAGGCAACTACATTTTTCTCAGTGCAGCTTGAACCATTTTAGATATCTTCATTAATCTAGATTAATACGAAGAAGTATGTGTTGAATGCACTGAAATGAACATGTTTTTGACTGAACAAAAAAAATGGATTTTGTTTTAATAAGTGGGCCTAGTCTCTATAAAAATCCCACCACCATTGATTATTAAATTTCTTGTATATAAATAATACTGAATTTTCTCCTTAGGGAAGAATGTTTTCATTTCTAATATGCAGATGGATTTTTGAAAATATTTCCAAATTTCAAATGTTTGTGATGATTTTTTAACTACAATTTTTCTTGGTTTATGTTAATTCTTAAAATATTTCAATAAAATATAATTTCTTCCGGAGTATTCGTATGAGATGAAAGATACTGTGACATTGTCATGCATGATTAATAATTATAAGTAATTTTTAAGTAATATTTTTGAAAAAAACTATCAAGAATTATGCCAAAAATGTCTATATTTGTACGCACATTATAATGTATAATCTTCAACGACTATAGACAAATTTTGGGTGATAATGATTATGTATACTTGATTAAGTATACTTTATTATTAGAATGGTCATTTTTAAATAATGATGTACGTCATATATACGTCTGTAGAAAAAAAACACACGCATTTATAATTGTATAAAAAATGAGAAATGAGTATATTTACATTTAATTTAATTTATATTTTTGTTCAAATTGGAAAGCACTTGTATTTAAGTAGAAATTCATATAGATGTACTTGCCAATATTTTGACATAAAATGTAAATTTACACGTTAAAAAAACAATTGATTTCTTTTTTTTGTATCGGTATTTCTGATACATATTTATAAAAAATGTTCGACGATTTCGAATTTTAATTGCGATTTTACATCCATCAGAATACGATCCGATTCTTGGGTTACTGTGGCTAAAATAGCTTGGGTTTCCATCAAACGCGACCCAAAATTTTGCCCAGTGAACAATTTTACAATTGCTCAATATGTGTCGAAGGATAATTATTTGAGGTTAGACATTTTACACCGATGTCGTAAATTTAAAATGAACATTGGATTTTTTATGTCGCGTTCCGAGGTTCGATTCGTCTCGATTACCTTTTTTTCTTACGAGGCATGTGTAGATTATTTTTCTTTTATGCTGAGTCAATGATGCATTATAATGCCTTAATTTGTAAATGTTTCATAAATTACAGCTGAAAATGAATGCTTGAAAATGAATATTTTATGCATGACAATGCCCGAAAATTGTTTACCAGAATAATTAGATTCTTGCCTTTTATTTTATATTATTAAAATAAGAGATTCAATTTGGAAAGTACATTTAATAATATTATGGAGTACGCATTTCATACATTATATCAAACGCTTTTATATTATTTTATGAATTTCAAAATTTTTATTACACATTATTTTTCTTCAGAAAATGTTTAGTATTTGCTACTGTAGTATTCTAAATATAAATCCATGTAAAAGAGGTAAAAATGTCCAAGCATTTTATGTATTGCGCACTCTGCATTTCATATTTTGAATATTTTGTTACGTACAGTGATATTTTATGCTTCAGTATTGAAAATTCTACACGTAGGGTAAAAATACAAAAAATAAAAGATGTCACTGTACAAATGTCAGAAAAATAATTATTTTTGCCGTTCTTGCAATAGTTTATATCAATAGCTTTCCGTAAACTTCATAAATGTACAAGAAGATCTGTACCAAATCTTAAAATACCATAGGATCACAAACAATTTTTAACTTGAATCAGAGGCAGTGGTCCTATAAATTTTTGCCTCTGACAACGAATCCGTTACCCAATTTGACCCACCACGTCAGGTTTTTTAAGACATCTGATCCAAAAAATAGTTAAAAATATCTTTTTTTGGCAATTTGAGTTTAGGATATGTTAAATATTTGATGTCATGGGTGAAATTCGTCAACGAATTCGTTTTCAGCTACCAAAAAGTTATCTCTCAATACAATTTTGTTGTAAAAAAAAACTGTGATCTTGTAGAATAGGCTGACAAATTTTCATCCCAAAATCTGAACCATTAAATCCTTATTATCAAAATAAATTATCCTTCAAGGCAGCAACGCTTGATAGACTCTTTCTTTTATTCATTAAAGTATTAAATGTGGATATTGAGTTAATATTAATTTTTTCTATGACGAAACCGTCATTTATACTTTTTCGATTCAGTGACTTTACGAAAGTAAGTAGATGACAAATTTCTCGTCAATAAAAAAATGTTCATTTACATTATTGGATGTAACTCCCTACATTCTCATCATTACATTTTGACATTTACTAATTCATGGTCATGACAATTTTGTCTAAGCAGTCGTGTTAGATTACATAATGGATTTTAGGCTTCTCAACAACCCCTTCCTCCATATTGCACGTAATTGTTACCCAAAAATGGCATTGAGTTAGAAAAATAATATGCTATACTTTTTTGGGGTGAACTTCAAAAAACCGACATTCAAAAACAGACATTTCAAAATACCGATACCCCCGATTGGTGCGTTCACTGCATAAAAAAATGATCTCGGGACGCCATCCTGAGATCTCGCTAGAAGATTATTGCAAGGTCCAAAATGTTTGATCCAATGGTTATTTTTGTAGGTCACATGAAGGTCGACCCCGGATTATTTATTAAGCACATTCAATTATTAATTACATTTTGAAATGTCTGGTTTTTGAACTTCTGTTTATTTAAATGTCTGGTTCTTGTATGTCGGGTTTTTAAAAGTTTGTTTTCTGACTTTTTTGGTGTGCACCTCAAAAACCCGACATTCAAAAACCAGACGTTTAAAAAAGCAGAAAATCAAAACTCAGACATTTAAAAAAACAGAGATTCAAAAACCAGACATTTCAAAAATCAGACTTTCAATATACGTTTTGAAATATAGTTCTAGAACGTATGTTATTGAAATGTCTAGTTTTTGAATGTATGTTTTTTGAAATGTTCGGTTTTTTTAAATGTCTCTTTTTTTGATTTGTCGGGTTTTTGAGGTGCACCTTCCCTTTTTTGCAATTTCGGGAATGTTTGCATAATGTTGGCTACAATTTTTAATGACAGATTCCGTCAAATTATCGTTAAAATTAAAGCATATTTTTATCATGTAATAAATTATTCGAATTAAACTTATTAAAATCAATTATATAATTCATTTAGACATTATTTTTTACCCATCTTAATAACTTTTTAAGTAATCTCGGCGTACGTAGCCTGTTTTGTACCCATGATATTATTAGAATGTAACATTGATTCGAATTTCGTAGTTTTCATCGACGTTTTCTATATAAATTCATTCAACAAAATCACCAAATGCATTAAGTTAAAATAATATGGCTAAGAAAATTACTATTAAGATAATTACTTTCAGAAGGGTTTTAAAAATGTTCTTTGCTAATGCTGAAGCAACCAAGAGGTCTCGCGAAACGCAATATAAAAAATTGTATAAATTGACCTAAGACCATTCCTTTTTTGATAATCCATAAGCTATTCTCCATTTTTGCGTATTCCTTGCCTTTTTCGTAGTATGCAAGAGTTTTGTAATTTACATTTTTTAATAAGTAGAAAGTCCAAGGGAAGAACGTCTCTATGGTTATGTGAAAACAAGGGCATTATAGGCGATTTTAAGTTATTTTACTTAAATCATTAACGTTTTAGTAACATAAATTAATAATTATTATGTTCGTTATTTGATAGTACATTAGTAATAAAGAACACCCCATATTATTATAAAGTATTTTTAATCTGTGATAAAATACTCCAACTTTGAAACATCTCAATCTGAAAAAATGGCATCATACCTCCCCCTCCCCCTTCAACTTGTGCGTAATTTAAGTGCAGCCTAAATCTATAAATAAGTTCTTATTTAGATGGACTGAAATTATATTTGCTAACCTTTCGACTATTTTCTTTCCTGAAATGCAAATGATTTTTAACGCTTCAATTACCAAAGTATTATTTTAATAATTTCCATAACATTCAATAATATTTTATAAAATGCTAAACTCGACTCGAATACCAACCGGAGACAGATTCATATTTTATCGTATGGTTTTCGTAATATAATTAGCTGTTTCTGTGATTTTCTCGCTACGCTAACAAATAAATATTTTTTCAGGAAACCAAACAGTTGCTTAAGAATCGATCAATTTGACGATATAAAAGTTCAAAAGTTCAAAAGTTCAAAGTTTCAAAAGGGCAGAAAAATATCAAATTAAAAAGAATTTTACCAAGTGTTTCCAATAACAGTAAATAAAAAAAAGGTTGAATAGAGTTTCAATTTTAGTTCATTTTAACTTGGTATATACAATTTATAAAAATGAAATAAAACCAATTTTCAATAAGTTTAGAATCTATACAACTATTATTTAAGCCACTCAATTTAACTTTGATTCAATTTTAAATTAAGAAAATATTACCGAATAAAAATAGGTTTTAAAAATACACATCGCTTTTCTAAAAATTGTTCTTTCAATAAAAACAATTTTTCATTAAATGTTCGAAACTTTCAAATACCAGCGTTACTATTTTTCTCATACTGGGTGCAAGTTTAACATTCTTTCCGTACCATTAATAAAAGTTGGAAAGTTATGTAATCGAGATCATGACGCTCCGTTTTTATGACAAAGGTGTGATTAGCAGAATGAGAAATAATGTTATGAGATTTACGCGTTCGTTAATAGGATCTCGTCTTAAGTGTGGCTTCTTAAACTTCAAACTCCATCTTCTTTCTCCATCGATCGGTGCCATGTGTGTATCTCGCCATGCTATCAGCCGCAGGCTGGAAGTAACTTCGTCATTGACGATTGTTTAAAAAACTATATTGACGTAAAAGATTTTCAAAAATTGCTATGAATGACAATTTTCAATGACGCAATAAAAGTAAATAAACAATAAGTGTCTTCTGCAGATGTTCCTAATACTTTCTGGTGATGGATCTGCACCATCTTTGAATTTCAAAAGTCTATTCGTAGTGAACTGTGGTGAAATGAAAAAATCAATGCAAGAATAGATTGTTGTTATAAATTGTTTACTAACACTGACTCTATTCTAGTTTGCGACATGAAATTTTCAACAACTTATAGCCTACTAATAGTTAGCAATTTTATTTTTAGCTTGCGTACAACGCAACAAGTTCTAACAGACTGTTTTAAACCAGAACTTATAAGAAATTGAAAAACTTTCCATCTGCTATAAACACGGTGTCCATTGGTCGTCCTTAAAGTGCACTGGGTTTATGCCTCACGCGAAATGCATTTTCAAGAGAAAAGGATTATTTCATTTGGGAGATTAAGTAATTCTATTTCAAATGATAAAGTCGTTGACGTGGCAAGAGAAACGAACACGGCGAAAATGCAATAACGTCAGAATTCAACATAAAATTCTCTCAAAAGCCTTATAATACTGTTTCATTTCTTAAATGGAAGTTTTAACTTGGCATAATAACGAAAGTTACACGTAGTTTTCAATTATTAACATCAATTACTTTGCAAGCGAACTTTAACTTAATTAACACGGTTGTGCTCATATATTCTATTGAATATTTAAATTGTTTTCTGTTTCCATGATTACATTATTCAGCCGCCTACATAGCAAACTGTTTCATTTGTTTATGAGTTATGCTATGGAGACCTCATTTTAACTGTTCTACTATAAAAAATGAAAAGGCAGAACTATCTGGTCAAGGTGTTGGTCAGAAGTTCTTTCTACATAATTGCAATATTACAATGATGAATGTTTATTTTGTTAGTATCGAAATGGCAGAAAAATTAATTAAAATACTTATTTCATCTTATACTTAAGCAATTAAAAATACATTTATACGATTAACGAATCGGTTTTACGTTACATTAGTTTTGAAATTAGTTGATATTTAATTTTAAACAATAAATTAAAATGGGCCAAGGTTCCATACTCCGAATGAAAAATATTCCGAAAGTTCATCAATTCCAAGTTTAAAGTGTAAAATTCCGAAAAATAAAGTGCATACTGTTGGTGCGGTACTGATTATTCCTTTATTAATTTATCGTCGGAATTTTTGTTATATGGGATAATGTTATCTGTTATTCAAGAATCATCAAGCAAAATAAGTGAAAAGTTCAGCTCGGAGACTTTGTGTATTCTTTTACAAACAAGTAATTGCAATAATCGATTAATAAATGGAGAATCAGAACCCCAACAGCACCGTATAATTTCTTGTTCAGTTTATTAATTGTCAGAATTTTACACTGTCGGATGTTTTTCGATTTTTAATTTCGCATTAAAATTTTTCGTTCAGAATTTTTAACTCTGGGCCTAAATTTAATTTAAGCAATACATACCCCATTTAATTATTTAGTAACATACAACATTTACAGAATTTATGGATATAGGTCAAAATATTACTCCAAAACGGTTTAGTAATATTCAGACCATAAACCGAATTTATAACTTTATTATATAACCTTTCAATTCAAGTATATTATCAAATAAACTTTTGAAATCGACCATCATCAATTTTGATCGTGATCTTTTTACAGCTTTATCTCCGAGAATTAGAATTTTAAAGTCACCGAGTAACGATTTTTAAACATTTTTTATTACAAATTTTTGACAATTTTCAAATGTTAATAATTCAGTCGCTGCGTATCTTATAGTGATAAAGAAAATATGGAACAGTTTATCTTGAAATGTATTTGAATTCTAAATGAAGAAAGTTGATAATAATCCATGTATGTCCAATGTTTTTAATATATGTATTACGCTTCGTAAGTGAAAGTAGATGATTTTGGTCAGCCACGAATGAGAAGCATTCTTCTCATTGATCATATTAATCTTTACTACATAATTTTTCAGTAAATATTATGACTGATTTAAAAACTCTTAATACTTATTTACGTCTAAGTAAAATGTTAGATAATACGCAATTTGGAGAAATATACTGAATAATGAATCCATTCACCAATAATTGTTAAATGTCAGAATTTTGGAATTTATAGTAACTATAACATTTTTTGCTCTAAAGTTCATATTGAAGATTCACTTAAAGAAAAATCTTTCATTTTTCAATATAAATATTCTACCACATAAAATATTTTTTTTACAAAGAGATACAGCAACACTGACTGGAAAATGGAGATAAGAACATAGAATGACCGATGGTTAACTAATTCACGTTTAACATGTTCTGGAAAACAAATCTGCAAGTTTTTAAATAATGGAGATTCTACTATTTATAATATTTCTTTTGATCATACAGTCGGTAAAATTTGCATTTATCCATTTCTAGATAAGCGTGACATTCTTTGCAGTGAAAAATTATCGCTAGTACGAATCATTTTATGTACACCGAAAATTTTGTAACATTATATTTGATGCATTTATGAAAATATAAATCATTGATCAGGTCAATCTTAATAAAAATTTTATTTTACGCACTAGTCCCGAAATATACTAGGGAAAATTATTCCGTATCATAATTACATTAAATCCTTTACCTAAATAAATGGTCAGCATAAAAACGAAAATTATATTATACTACTGAATGTTTTCTACTTTATTTCAAAATTCAAAATCATGAGAAAAGATTAGAATCATATTAATCATAGTTGTAGTCAGAAGAAAAGCTAGAATTTCGTAGAAAAATTTTTTTGTAGCAAGTATTTACATTCCTATACATACCTACTATTGGCAACATCTAATACTAAAACCTACACAGTTTTTGTTTATTTTTTCGCATTTTTCCAGATAATTGTGAATTCACTTATTCGGATTACGGGTTCGAAATAGGCTCGAAAACGTTCCATAGTACATAATTTTTTATTTTTTTTAAATTAAAACTTGTCGTGTGTTGTAATCGATCATTACTGTCGCCAGTTAGTTAATCCAACTATTAAACGATCGAAGAAATGATGTTATAATCAGTTAGTATTTAAAGGATAAAATATCATTTTCGGTGCAGCTCAAAAAAAGTATACGACCCAAGTGCATTTGTATGCAAGATGTTGCATAATTTTTTAAAGATTGCGAGTTACAAATACAATAAACAGTACCTACTATATAATATTTTGTAAAATAAGATGATGAAGACAAATAAGATTATTGAAATGTTCTTAAAGTTTGTTGTTTGTTTTCAATTAATGTGATTTATTTTCTAGTTGTTCTCTCGAATAAAATGTTAAATATACAAAGTCGCCTAAGATCACCATTAGAGTAGATTACTTATACTTGTAGAACATGCAGAGGTCGTCATTGTCGAATGGCTACAATTTGTGCAATATTCGAAAAAATTATTATTCAAGTTATAATAACTTATAGGTATAATGAAGAGAAGAAAATATTCTTCCTTCTATAGGGATAGTGTAGGTATATTTTCATTTAAATATTGCACATGTCTGAAAAAACCCATATATAAATATTAGAGTAAAAATCTTCCTGACATGGTTCACCTAATCTATTATGCGAGTACACGGTGCTCTTGAACGAAATCAAATAAAAAGTTCATACACCTGGAATTTTCTTCCAGATTCATAAAGTATATTGCGTCTATATCATATATAAATCCAATTTTAAAAATCCTTTACTTTAGGGCTTTTCAAGAAAACAGATTTTCTAAATTTCACCCACGAACTAAGTTTAATAACTTATAGAATATACATATAGACAATAAATTGTAAATTACGTATCGCAAGAATTGGTACGACTGCATTAAAGATTTACTGTCGACCTTATTATAAATGAAACCTATTAAATATTACCTGACAGCCTGAAGAAGTCTTTGAGCGAATTCTGAATGATTATTTGTAAATGGGATTCATCACTTATTTCCCAAAATGAGATTAAAGAATAAAAATAAACCGATTCCATATCTTGATCCCTAAAAAATATACACCTGTATCGGAATATTCAAAATAATATTCAAAACTAGACATGAAAAATACTGCAAGAATGTTTGACGTTATGCCAACTAAACTTTTATTTTAAATCTGTCGAATAATCTGTACAATTATGTTGTAAGTATGCACGAAACGTGCAGAGAGAAAATTTCCAAAATTATGAAAAACTTGCTCTATGTTGTTATTGCTAAATTGTTTCATCTAAGGTATATTTTTTGCATGAATTTTCTAGACAGAACTTCTGAGTAAATTTGTGTTGACTATACCAAACATTAGATGAATCTCTGATGATGCGATTATCTATAATAGGGATTCTTTTATCTCAACGGCATTAAATTTAAAAAAAAATTGTTCTTAAAATTATCCTACATAATGGATCATAATTCTTGGCTTTATATTATCTAGAAGTAATATATTTTAAAAATTTTGAAGAAAATTCCAAAGTCCTGAAGTTTTTATTGCAGTTTCTTCAAGAGATTGTGTGAGTCATTTTAAGTGGATTATCGGATTGAAAAATGTTGTTAGATCATCTCAATTTTAATAACAACGGCAAGTCCATGAAACTTTTAATTGTAGGTAATAAAAATTTGGTATTTTAATTCCAAGGATATCGCTGTCCTTGAGCATATGTTTTCATACATATTTTCGAAGAAATAATTCACTCTCTTCATTCGTTTTTTCTAAACATTCATCAGCAACTTATTTCAGAATGAAAGATAAATATAAGTCACTTGATTTTTACAAAACGTATAACTTAGTGATTTTCAAAGTGGCTGATCATGGATTTGATGTCAACGTTTGTTATACTAAACAGACGAAATCCATACGATGGATGCTAAAGCATTTAGTTTGGCCAAAACATGACATTTAGAGATTCATAAGATTGCTGTTTATGAATTTAAATACAAATTAATAACAATGCTTCCAAATAGTAAAAAACTTTCAAACCAATGAATCGTATAGAAATTTATAAATATAGAATAGTGCATTTGATGTGGGGAACTAAAAACCCAAAAGTTATTTGCATTGAACCAATCTCGGTAATTTTGATTTTGACACAACTTTCAGTACTGTAATTTTTTATTCGAATACCATAAAACACAATTGAAATAAGTCAAGATCAATAGTTTTGAATTTATATTTCGAATTCCTCAGTTATAATCAGCAGACAATTTCAAAGACAACAATTTTTTTAAATTACGATTTTTTCGACGTTTCTTCCAACTATGGCGTATTTTGAAATTTCAAAAGGTTAAGTCTCGTATTTTTTATCACCACTTTCCTCTATCCTCTCGTCAGATTTTTCAAAAAACAAACTGACTTGATGACGTCTACTAGCTGTAATTTGGTAAATGTCGATTATTTTACCATGTAACAATAGAAAAATTAGAATGATAAAGTTATGAAGACCAATTATGGGTACCTAGCCTCGAAATGATTTACTGGTAACTTGTAGTCGTATACCACATGATATTACCGAAATTCGTTTTTTTTTACTCGGTTTCCAACAATTTTAAATCGCCGTTCTTTAGTTGTTAATATAGATTTCATAGGTACTGATGAGGAAATAAGCACTATTTAGAGAGTCATTTTTGTATTTTTGTTAAAACCATAATTTTTCGGCTTCAAATTTATGATGTAGGTCGAAAAACCGACAAATCAAAAAGAAGACAAGTCAAAAAACCGACAGTCGTAAAGCCGACTAGTCAAAAAACCGACAGTCATAAAGCTGACAGTCGAAAAGCCGATATATAAAAATTCGGCACATCGACAAGCAGACAGTCATTTTTTGATTCGTCGGTTTTTCGACTCCCACCCCAAATTTAAGGTAAACGTACTAATGACAGGGCATGTACCCATCGCTGGACAGACTAAGTGATATTCGTTTGTTCTCATAGACAAGCATTAGTCCAGCTATTGGTACGTTTACCTTAATGACATACAATGCATAGTACTTAACGTTAATAATAAACAATTTTGATATCAAGCATTCAAGGATGAAGAGCTTTAGTTGTATATTTATTTTTATCGAGTTTATTTGTTACAGTAAAGGATCACAACGTTCTCATAATAAAATTGTAGCGCTGCACGCAATTTTTAGAGTACAAACGAAACATGGATGGGCCAGAATTGTGTATGGTCATTTTCAATTTCATACGTGTATAATGTTAGGCAAATTATTACATATTTTTAAAATGAAACGAAAACTCGGTAAATGAGTAGTTGAGGTTATGAGTGAACCTTCGAGATTAGGTATTCACATTTACAATCACTTTTACTTTTGCACACAAATTCACTGTATCTTCTATCATTATACGCATATAATGGTAAACTTACAGATGACTGATAAGAACCATGGGATTCGAAAGAAGAGATATTGTTTATTTCAATTTTGTTTCACCGCATTTGGATAAAAGTTCTTCCAAATTTTGGATTTTCAAGACGAATAGAGATAAGGGTATTCTGATGTCCTTAGGAATGAAAATATTTATTTAAATATGTTTAAAAAAGGAGAAATAATAACAGTATATTTATAACTTTATTTCTGTTTTAAGAATGCATTAATATAGTATAAATAAATGATCATTTCTGCCAATTATTATAAATATTCTTACGTTAAAAGCACTTTTGTAATGAAATGTTCTTTAGACATGTATTGGTTGCGACAATGTATGTTAGAATTCTATGATCGTATCATTTATTAAAACAAACAAGAAGTAATATTAGCTATATGCAAATGTAGTGCATTTTCTTCAAGTGTCATGTTTTTATTTTATGTGTGTGAGGCTCACTTTTTAATATTAAGAACACATTTATGTACAGTAGGTGAAGTTCATTCATAATTGAAGTATCCATAGCATACTTAATATTTATACCGTTTTCTACGGAGGTTTGTTGAAATTGACAACGATTGTTCAAACTAGAATTTCTAAAAAAACTAGTGGTAGGTAATTAATTACCTTCCTGTAACTTATTTTGTGCTTATAGACGAGTTGCATGTACGGAATAAGAACTACGCGGACTAATATTTATATTAAGATAATAAATTAATATTTTAAAACAATTATAATTTCCAATATGTACCATGAATTTACAAGTTTCCTGGCTTTGTCCATTTCGAAGTGATCTCATTTCAAAACGTAACCCGTGTAGTAACATTTTCTATAGGACCAAAATATGACATAGTAACTGCACAGTTATTTGATTGATTAACTGGGTTTGCAAAACTCTTGCCTCGATTCCGTGCGTAAAACTTATGTTTTTTTTTTATTACTAAACTATTTAAATCTGTACAGAATTTTGATATTTTCAGTTAATAATATTACGATCAGATCTCATCTTAAAGCATTCGTAACAGTTCTTTTTAGCCATTATAGAAGTAAATTTTCATTTGGTCATACGATCCATCCCCTAATCTTTCTAATATATGAAGTATATCATATGATTTTGATAATTCTCTGTCATTCCACAGCGTCTTATTCTAAAAATCAACAAGCTTCTAAGTTTATCATAATCGTATTCATACACCAGTCCGTTTCAAGTAACTGTCAAATCAAAATTGTATTACCTCTATAGTTATAAATATAATTTTTCTTTTTCCTTTTTTTCTTCTTTTTTTTCTTTTTGCCTTTTTTCTTTTTTTACCGTTTTTCGTTGCTAATTTCATCACTAGTTGAGATTATAAATGTTTCGACAAGGCCTAGCGTTATAACATATATTGGCTATTTGTAGGTTTAAGCCGTTAACTATACTAATTTTCTAAGTTTATAATATATATGCATACTTAATGAATAAACGTGGATTTATGAATTAGTTTAGCTCTCTAATCGGTCCCATTTTATCATAGTTACCGACTAGATTCCCGCATCAGTACATCTACCTAGAAGTATAGTAACTGTACAGACTGGTTGTAATACCAGGATTATTTTTTACTCCGGAAAATACTGCTCAATCAATAGAAAATCGAAATCAACGATATCGGTCAGTACGACGGTTAACACGATGACCTCGAGCAGCACTAGTTTCCCGTATCATAATGAAGTTTTACAGATATCACAGAAAATGTCAATGCATCGACGCGAAAGCTCCTCGGACATGCATCATTCAGCTCATAGGAAAGTAGCGCGAACACCCTGATATTGGCTCGTATCACTAATATATGTCTTTTACTAAACTAGCTAGTCAGAGAAACAAGTTTCGTTTGTAAGGTCGTTGTACTCAAATCGATCTGTACCGAGAACCGAGCTTTACGAGCTTGCCGCTCGCGTGCTACAGATGGGTCACGCTTTCATGTATTTTCCCTATACCTTTGTAGAACCTCCAGCTATTTTACGAATATGACGCGACCAATGTCGTCAACACCGCCAAATCGTGTTCGCAATCTTGATCGAATCTGATTTAAAACTTCTTTTCGAGTTGTAACGTATCGTATTGTTGCGCTCAGTCATGCGTTAAGATAAGTATATATTTTGTGAAAATGTTCTCTAATAGAAAGGTGTTGATTGTTGTTCTAAAAACTCTTTTATATGTGGAGATTTAATAGTTGAATCTAGTTGAGATAAGCTCTTAATTTTTACTTTCATTCCTACCGAATACATCTAACCTGATGAACAAGAATCATCACTATAGGCTAACTAATTTTTCTGGATAATCTCTGAAAGGAGTAACTAGCACACGACCCAACTGAAACAAAAGCGGATAAAATACCCGATCTTTTAATCTTGACATTGCCTGAAGCAGATATAATTATATCTTGCATTTCCCACAGAGCAAATGTCTTTTTAGTCGCCCTAGATTTCTGATAATACTTTTGTAATCCGAAACTTCCACATTTCGATTGTCTTTAGAAAAATATTTTACATCCTACTATTAATCAGTTTTAGTTATTCGACCAAATAAATGCTTAAATATTTCCTTGCTATAGTGGTACTATGTATCTTGTTCAAGTTTCCAGGATTTCTCCGCTACAATGTTGCGAAATATCGTCAACAAAGTTCAGACGGTCCTTGCGGCTCTTCTGGCAGATGTATGGCATCTGGTCAGTATTCTATCGTGGGTCCGGCATAAAGCTTGGACCACTCTGAACATCAGCTACGAAGATCTCAGAAACAGTTTGGATCTAATATGCGGTGAAACTTGGAAAGTGAGCGAAGGAATGATGAAAATAAAAAATTTCTTGTGAAATATTTAAATATTGCAGAGTCAACTGTGTTGATCTGAAAATTATATTGAGGACGCTGGGCTAAATCGATAAGGTCGTAATTTATGTTCGGAATAAAAGTTAAATTGTAAAGTTCACTAGAAACTCCAAACGTGATGTCTTTTATTCACATTTTTGTGAATGATTTATTTTGAATTTTTAAGGAAGAATATTTTGAAAACACCTGGAGAAAACACCATAAGTGCAAATTACACCTGGAACATCCAAGAGATTTTTTTGAATATAAGAAGGTATAGTAAATCTTCCAGGTTATGTTGAAATGAACTGCAGATGAAATCAGCAGATCATTGACTGCGATGTCTCCAAAACAAGGTCATAATAATTCGTAACATTTGATAGACGGTTATTTAAACTAGAAAGCCATTAGATACTATTGTTTTTATCGTGGAGTAACGTTACTTTAATGTTTATGGTGTATTTATAATAGAAAGTCACGTAAATCTAAGTTATGTTTGGCCCCAACGATGCTGACTGACACAACATTTTCGTAAGTTAATTCATATAATTTGTTATTGTATAAATAACATTTAGAAAAACAACATTTGGAGAATTGTTGTTAAATATTCATGTATTGACATTCTTTCACATCTTCGATGTTTGAAACGTAATTTAGCTAATTTATGTTTCGTTGATACAAACACAGTCAGGTCAGGTAAAGAATCGCGTGACTGGAGATACAAATAACATCAATTTACTGTCTATAATAGGTAAAAACATTAGTATTGTTTTACCAGATAAATACATTCTGACTATTAGGAATACTATATGTAAATAATTAGATAAAAAATTATTATTGGCTGTGTATAATATCCGATTTCTCCGCTAAACATTATGAAATAAAACACCACTTAACACCTAAAAATGATATCGGATGAGATTTGTCGGTGTACAAGTGAATCTAATTAAATTACGTACAATCAAAATACTACCTGGTTCTCACCACGTCTTTGTATACAATAGAAAGCAGTACAATATAGAATCTATTGTTCTCATAGAAGTAATCCAGTCAAGCTAAAGGTGTACTTAATACAGGCTGAAAGTGCCTCTCAGATTCCTGTCGAGGCGTATAAGTTCATTCAACATTATCTAGAATCAAAATCAAGCAAGTTTAGGATAAAAAATGTTAATTTCACTCCCTTTAAATTTGACATTATAGCGATTATACTTCTCATAAGATTATCTTAATCACACTTTATGTATAAGAGCAGAAATTTTAATCAGATTTAATGCCTGGTTCTATTCCCTTACATAACAAATATTTATGATATTGTTCATGTATTTAACATTAATTTCACGAGCATGTATCTTTTTGACTGGATATTAATTCATAACTTTTTGAAATTGAGCAAAAAGCGAAACAGGAAGTTTATTCTATATTCAAAGCTTGACATCTTTTTAATTAGTCGTAGCTTAATTTCTGAGCAACATATCATAGTTTATGCAAAAACTTTAAATAAATATTAATTCTTCAGCGACCAAATGTATATATATATAATATGAAATTTGACAGTAGTTTTTAGTATCGATACACAATGAAAACAATGTTTGAACAGATTTATAGTGCCCAATGTTTTTTAGTGACCAAACCCAGCTCTCTCCAATGATGTTTTGAAAAACGCAGCAAATTATATAAACAAACACATTACGGACATTTAGATAAAAAAATCGTAATTTTTGAAGGAATTTTGATCACATATCGTTATTTTCAAGAAAGATAGATGATTGAAAACCGGTTGGAAAAGTTCTATTTTAAAATGGCGTATTAAAATAAAACATTTATTTTTAAAGATCATTTGTCTCTTGTACTCACAACTGACGCGAATGAAATCCCTTGAAATTTGGTACCCAGAAGATTTTTGGTCCGATGATAGGACACTTTTTGAAAAATCACTTCCCGTATACTGCACATGCTAAACTGTCATAGATATATAGTGCATATTTTGTTTATTTGATGTCTAAACCATAGCATTACACGAATTAAGAAATTTTTTTTGCTGTTTTCGTCCGTACATACACAATTGGGTGAGATGAGGACATCATCAAAAAACGAAATAAAAGTTGTGCTTTGTTGAATTAATTTATTAATAATAATTTTAATTAATTTTGGATCACTTTAACAGAAAACATTTGCCATAACGTAACGTAATTCATTTAAGTAATAATGAACAATATAAATATCAATTTAGTCAAAAGCTTTGTTTGTTTTTATTCTAAATTAACATGCAATAAGACAAGGACTAGTGTACAAGTAGTATACTAGTTAATTCATTAATACTACTACTATCATTAGAAAAATTATTTTTTCATATTTCTCCCAATATAGAATATCAAATGATTCTTCCCCACTTTCACATAGGGTTAAAATACACAATTTAATGATATAATTATTATAAATAGTGGAAAAATATCGTTCCAATAAAGTTCAATGAACTTGACACTTTCTCAACTAATGATCATAATTTAACGACGGAAGTGGATGAATTTTCATTAATGTATATAAATTTAATATGCTTTACAGTTATTAACTGGATTGCGTACGTTAAAGCAACTGACGATTCAAATTTCAAAATGGAGGGATCCAATATGGCAGACAAAGTTGTTAACATTGATCGAAATCACTTAAAAATGGTACTTGGTTTTCGAGCCTTTGGTTATAAATTTTCTATTGCTTAACCGTTGACATTCAAAGTGATTCTTCTTTTGACTAATAGATTATTTTTATAAACATTATAACGTTTCTGAGCTACCAAAATAATTTTGTTAATTAGGTTGCCGAACTCTCACTTTGTGGACGTAAATTGGAGAGAATTTTATTTCCTTTAATACTGTTTTTTCAATGCTTTTGTGTTTTATTATGCTTTGAATTTTTAGAGTTTAGTTAGTATTAGTTTTTCGTTAGCGTTATTACAAATTTTCTTCTTATTTTCTGTGAGCGTCTTTAAGAGGGATCTTGCAAATATAAGCATTGCCCATTTTGTATACTAGAAAAAAATTGATAGTGAAAAATACTGTAATTCACGTTTAACTCCACTTGGTAAGGCTCACTAATAAGTTTAAAATGATTTCGATCAATTTTAGCAAATTGGTCCGCCATATTGGATCTTCCATTTTGAATTTCTGAAAATGAATTTCACATTTCGACTACAAAACACCCAATAATTTTGAACCGATTTCAATCTGTCCAGAAGAGAAAATACAAGTTTGAAATAAAATCCATTTTAGTACCTTATTTTGAGAAGCATTTTTAATATTTTTCTGTAGTTGTTGTAACTAGCTCACACATTTTTTACGCGGTATTTATAACGATCTCAGATATTTTAATGCGTGAAATTCGAAAAAAAGACATGCGACAAGAAATTCTAAAAAATCTTGATTTTTATTAAATAAATTTCCGTAGAGTTTATTTAGTTATTTGGTAAAAGGGGAGTTTGGACAGTAAAAACGTAAATTACAAAATTGTCGAGTTCCTTTCATTATTAGGAAGTACTGTCAAACTTATATGACATAATTGGTCCTTACAGGGTGAAGGGGGTTCCCAAATCTGTTGACAAATCACATTTGGGTTTTCCTAGATTTCGTGAAGCAGAGCTTTTTCTTACACTAAACGCGTAGGAAAAAAGTGGTTGGTTTCTTTCTTGAAAATCCTATATTCCGATGGTTCAATATTCTGAATGTCAAATATTCCGAATCGAGCAGTGCAAAATGTAAATTTCCGAAATGTAAATATATCTCAATTTTTGTGCAATACATTTTTCGAAAGATATGAATCATAATGCAAAATATGTAAAATGTGAAGCACTTAGACACGCTATTGCGGTTTATTCATTTAGGAGAGTTTACATCTTCGATTATTTTATTCATGGATTTTTTAATCTCGGACAAATGAATATACTTTCGGATTTTTTTAACCCCACTTTGCAAAGCATGCATTGCTTTAGCATCACTTTGAAATATCATGTATAGCAGAACAGATACAAAACATTGTAGCCAGAAATATGGTAAATTTCAAATTGCATGCTACAATTACAGCATCAAAAAGGAGTGGGCAATGTCAAGCATGTTTGGCATTTCTACATAATTCCAGTTACAAAGCTATTTTTCGCGATAATTGCTTAAAACTCCCGTATTTCAAGCACGAAATTGTGAGGTGAGGGAGCAACAGCGCCATATTGCCACGCGGTAAACAGCAGAGCAGAGAAACGTAATTATGTAACATTTTTGCGGTTTTTCGAAATGGCTCATGCTCATGTTTCGAAGTGCAAATGTAAACATTTCATGCAATCGCTGTCAAAATTTCACCAAAATGGGTTCAGAAATGATGGACAAAAACATGAAATATATTTCATGACAAAATCTTTGCGAAAGGCCCATTTTAAAACGCCGTTCAATTAAATAATTAATTTCTAAAAATGATGTAATTAATTTTTATGATGACATTGGGACCGTTCCGAATCTGTGCAGATATTGTAAATAAAATAAACATTATCTAACCATTTTCTCGTCCAATTAACTTTAAACACATATAAATTCAATTATAAGAATTATTTGTTTAAAACAACGGCATGATACATTAGTAATATATTTACAAATGTTCTACAAATCTTGAATAGGTGAGGAACTGTCATCGGATTTTCAACATTTGATGGGAATTGGAGAAAATAATAAAATTTCACATTGACAAATATTTTCAAATATGGTGGTATAAACTTTTAGAACCAGACCAAGTGTATCCAAATTATTATTAATATCAAATAAAAAACACTTTTATTGTGCAACTTTGACCTCATTTGGTTGCATTATTATTATATCACAAGCATAATTTATATAGTACTTACATTACCTATGTATAATTTAATATTCTACTTTTTAATTTCTGTCTTTAGTAGTATTTTATTACATACTTTCATTATATTATTAAAGTTCTCTTGTATCTAACGTACATGCAAGTTCTAGAAAATATTTTCTAAAGTATTTTAAAAATTTGTAGCTCATAATGTACACGATGACCTATTTTAACTCATCCATCAAAATGTTTCTGCGTGAAAGCATTGTTGGAGAAAACGTTTCGCACATAAATTTGAGCATTCATGAGATATACCTGACAGTGACTTTGAAAATGCATTTGGAAACAAGCTTACAGGTCTTTTGAAAGTAAATTATTTGAGATTTATTATTTTTTAACCCGAGGCATAAAAAATCATTTCAACATATATTTTTACATAATTAAATAGAATTGGTTTTACTGATGTTTTAACCCGGAAATATCTAACCGTAACTACTTTTTTGTAAAGTACATCTCTTAGGTCTTCCATTGTGCAGTTGCAAATATAGAAAATAGAACCGGGGACTATTAAGTTGTCTTTCTTAAACAAATTCTTTAATCAATTCTACATACATATACTCCAAAACAATTTACATCAACTTCTTACACAAACTAGATAAACTACACAAACTAAAAATAAATAAGGCTCCTTTTTAAGAATAGAAATTGTGAGTGAGAAAATTCAAACATTTCAAAAATATTCCCTTGGTAATTTATTAGGTTTGTTGCATGTCACACATATTTTTGTATTACTTATTCTAAAATTTTGAAACAAATTCCCGTTTTTGTGTGGTTTGAAAATTACTATAATTACTTTCTGGTATTTGCAAATTATGATAAACTTATTGTATGCAATACCAGGGCATAAGCTATTCGAATTTTATAAATTAGTTATAGTTTAGCACGTAATGGCACATAATTACTTTGTTTCAATTATATTCGCTTACTAAAATAATTAAATCACATTACGAAATTTGATGACTTTAGTTTCAAATATTCAATTCCTCTGCAGACAAATAATCTCTAGATTAAACAGAATTGAAGATAGAGATTTGTTTATGTATACCCAGCAGAATATTTTCTTTAATTTGCAGATAATTCTGTTAAATACTAGAGATAAATCTGTTAAATTTACGGATATTTTCTTTAAGAATGAGGGCTATTATTTCTGTTATCACTTTCTAAAAAACCAACCAGAATCTGGAGATTATTTTTAGGCGTGTCTAAATAAGTCTCTGAAATAAATTTTTTAGTTGATTATTTATTTAACATTTAATAAAACCATTAATTGTGCAACATACCAATTCTCTACAATACTAAATTTATATCTAAACAAACTTGATAATCGAGTAGATACTCGTCTATTGGTCAACAAAATCTTTCGTACAAAAAAAACATTATGAAAATTGTTTAAAAATCAATTATAGTTAAAGAAAATGAATACCTAATATCCCAAATGAAAACAACTTTCCCCGTGATATTGAACTTGTTCCATCACTAGGACACTCAACTTGGTAAGCGTTCTGGTTAAATATTTACTTTATCGCACCCAAAGGCGCAAGCGGTAGGACTACATAGGGTTAATGCTATCATCAACATGACAGAGGAGGATCAGTGAATTCTTTATCGAATAAAACACGAGGAGCGACCAGGACAATCACAATGTTATCACTAACGCGCATTGCAGTAATTAAATCGTTTCGTAAATTATGATTTTAAATAATCCAATTGAAATTTTATATTGATCATTAGTAGCGATCATATGTTTGTAGCGTAGAAATAAAAGATAAAAATAATCCTAAATTGTGAATTTCTGTGACATTTCCGGTTGTGCATGTTTCTAATTAAAACATACAAGCATATCTTGATGTACTGTAATATAAAACCAAGTTCACGTGGGAATAATGATAAATCAACCCTAGGCTGTACGTTATGTTGACTGCTCCCGACGTACACCATCTGTTACATGTCTAACTTCGTATTTAGGTAAGTATTGACTACACATGCAACCGGCGATACATATTGCGACTAGGAAATTGAGTACAATCATTTATATAGCACGAACCATACTACAAGAACGAAAGAAGCAAAAGCGAATATTAAAATGTTTAAATCATTTTTTACACACTTTATTTAGAAAAATCTATATAAAAGATAGTTAATTTGAAATGCGAACATTATTATTAGCAAATAACAGACAATTATGTTGTGAATATAGGTGAATAATCAAATTTAATACTACAACAAAAATTAATTGTTGCTCTTGCGTGTAAAAAATGAACGAACATTTTAATTTCTACCCGATCTACGGGCGTTATGATATGGCTTGTGCATTATATATTATGTAGCTACAAATTACGTAAGATGTAATAGGTACCGCTATTACCTAGAAAGCTATCACGAGCTAATCGCTAAAATCTGACTTTGCGTGCTCGTAAATAAGTTTGCTAAATAGGATACAGAAACTTGCCTGTATCAAGAAAAGAGACTAGTAATTAAAGAATTAATGAAAAATTATCGCATAATCGATTTTGTATATGCGTTTAACTTTATCTTTTTTTAATTATGCGAACACCAGTGAAGCTTTATCGATTAAAATAAGTTATTATGTAGGCGGTGGATATTTTCAAAACGATTAATGGCATGATAATATTTGTAAATAGAAATATTGACTGATTAAATTTTTAAATTATTTAAAGTTTCTTTTACATTTTTCTATAGAATTGGTGAGACATTTTAGGAAATCATTTTGTACAAACCAAAGCATTCTATCGAGTATTACTTAATATATCAAAATAAACTTAAATAATGACCAAATAAAAAAAATGAGATATTTATTATAAATGTTAGTGGTGTATTTAGTTTATGCAATATAATTTAAAAACCATGTCAATATGGTTGGACAGTGATTACAATAATATTTAAGAAATAATATATATTGAAGTGAAAAGAGGCTGACTGACATATGCTATCGATCATCCACCGAAAAGCAATAATTACAGAAGGGGAGTGAGCTCAATAATGTATCAAAATGGAACGAGTGACATTATACATTTCCAGGAGATTTCTCCGAAAATATGAAACGTTTTATCATTAACAAAGAGAAAAAATATAAGTAATGGATTTGGGGTTCTCGAAAATTAATATTTAATTGACAACAGAAAAATTTAATATTTCCGCATTATTATAAACATTTTATTAAAATTTTTTGTATTCTTCGATGTTTGAGATTTGTTTTCTGGGAACCAATGAATATTTCATTTTTCGTTGACGTTTATTTCTGTACTAAAATTTTGTACGACGCAGTTTGCAGGAACAGTCACTGAACCAGTTTACACCCTGAACATAAAACACGTCAAGGCGAGAAGTGCTTACGAATTGAAGCTGTTAAATTCTCGTCTGAGCAGATTAACTTTCATTCTTGTCGAGATTTCAAATTTCTTTGTAAAACGAGTTTTTTCTTAATTAGGACTTCTGCACAATTGATTCTAAACAATAACTTATTTACAATAATAATTAAATATTTTTTATAACAACTAAACTTCAAATTTCACTAAAACATTAATCTGCTTGTACACAATTTCTGACAAAAAATATCTTCAAATCAAACATCCATAAAAAGAGTGGGCATTTGCATATTTTTACTACAAATATTAAGTTTCTACGTAATATAAAGGACATATAATCTGGGTTCATGATTGAACCACAAAAATTTCAAAACAATATCTGAAAATTAGTGCATTATTGTATCAGAATTTTGATTATTTCTTCTTAAAAACAAGAATTAACTTCAAATCTGGTTTTGTGTTACATTGCACAGTTTCCGTGTATGTTTAACAAGAAAATATTGAAGGACAAAAACTTGCAAAAAACTGGACTTGTTTTTTACTACGGTGTAACTTACTATATAATTATTATGACTTTTTATTTATTCTATATTTTGATGCAAATCGCCGAAAGGAATTCTATTTACGAAAAATTCATCAGAAGTATCACATTTAACTCAATATTTTGAAAACTTGTATGAATTGTATGAGAGCTTTAGTTTCATTTGGTTAACACAAAATTAAGCGAGTGATAACTAATACAAAACTAATAAAAAATAATACAAAATTAAATAGTGCCGCTTGAAATTCAACTAATGTAGCACGAGTTTGAATAGCCATTAAAACCAAATATATGGTATAGAAATTACTCGTAGGCGTCTGCGAGATAATATGTGATATCAATAGTTGCTTACATACTTGGTTGCTGGTACCTTGCGGACACTGTCCAGTAATTGATACATGGTCAGAAATAGGTGCAATGGTGTTTTGATCAAGATTTTCTTGCAATAAATAACCAACAAATTCGTATGCGTTTAGTCGTTTGTTTAATCATGTGTACACTTATTTTTTAACTATGGGTCGGGTAGCTTCCTCTTAAGCTAGCCAACCCTAGGATTTTTTTTAAATATAGAAGCAACAAAATCATCACTAGGGCAACACATTAGCAAGAACAAATCAAACAATTTTCCATCTGCTTTTTTTTGGTTTTGATATCTATGTACGTTTTTGAAATTTTTGTCAATAATTGGTACGCGGTCTGAAATAGGTGCAATGGTGTTTTGATCAACTTTATCTTGGAGCAAGTTTTTTTTTAAATATAGGAGCAACCAAATCAAATGCAATTATCAAGATAAAAGCAACAAATTTTCCACCGGGTTTGGTATGGCTTTGATGACTTTAGCTTTGCAGCTTTAAGTACCTTAGAAAAATGTACACTTCGACAGAGATGTACAGACTAATCAAAATTGCGAAATTTATGATTTTAAAACCTTATTGAATTTTCATTTTCCTCGATACATTTTATAGAAAACTTAGTCGTTTCTTACATTAGTAGACCTGTAAAATGATAACAATTAAAATAACAACAAACCGGTTTAATTTTTGGATAAAACCCACACGGAAAATAAATATATATGCCACATATATTCTCGCATATATTTTCAACGAATATTTTTTCTATGCGGGAATATTCCAGTGAAATTTCGAGAAAGCATTGTGGAGTTAGTTTTACTTCTTTATCTTCATAACCATTATGTTAAATGAATGGGGTTCATTTTATTGATTTTTTCTATCAGGTTGTTTTAGAGAATTTACTTCAACTAACACAGGAACCAATAAATTCAAAACAAATGGAAAAGAAAATTTTTAAAATTTCGTTATGAAATTATAATTTATTAACATAGTAAAGGGCAATGATTAAATTGATTCGTAAGTTATATTTCAACCTTGGGTGCGGATCAAAAACCGACAAATCAAAAAGCCGACAGATAAAAAAAATGATAGTCAAAAAACCAACTGTCGAAAACCCGATAGTCAAAAAACACATAAAAAAAGTAGAAACGTCGACAAGCGGACATTCATGTTTTGAAGTGTTGGTTTTCTTTTATGTCGGCTTTTTTATTGTCGGTTTTTTTACGGTCGGTTTTTCGACCCGCACCTTCAATCTTCACACAGAATATAACTAAGAAATCTTTTCAAACAAAAATTTGTTAATTGAAATTAGTTGAAATTTTAGTTTTTTATATTTTGTGGTAATAAATTCTTAAGTTTCAATCAAAACACATTTCCGCTATAATTTTAATTTTCTTACATTCAATAGTTTAATTTTTAACTTTCAATTAAAAATTTAGTAGCAACATTATATTTCAGTATCTCACGTCAAACATTGTTTTATTTAAACGGTTTTTCAATATCGTCATTGTTTTTTACATTTCTGAAAAGATATTTTTCATAGTTTAAAATAAATTCTGAAGAGGATATAAAAACCGACCTTTAAAACTGAAACGTTATACGTAACTCTTATTTATTTGTATGAAACTATCCTCATCAAACCACAGAAAACATTACAATACATATTTATTTCAAATTCGACGGAAATGGAAAGTTTTGGGGTTTTCGTCACAATTACTTACTTCAAGACTACTTATTTTAGAATTTTATTAACCTAATATATTGATTATTGGTGATGTACATTGTGCCAGTTTCTATGCAGAAATTAATATATTTTGTTATTGAACTAACTCGTGAAACTTTCAGCGGAATTATTAGTTTATTATGAACTTTCATCGCAATACGTGATGTCGAATGACAAAATTTCATTGATCGGAATTCAAATGCAAAAAATAATCCGTAGAATCGGATGGGAAACGAAACTCCATCATATATGAAAAGTTCACTTGAAGTGTTAAAAAACTAATTAAAATACAATTGCAAAAATGAAATAACCAATATGTGGAAAATTAAGGAAATTCTAAAAACATGAAGAAGTTTTAAATAAAAAAATAATAATAAAGTATAGGTGTTAATTTTTATCCAGTAATTAGTGTAAAAGTACTTTGTGCAAATAACTGCAATAATTAGTAAAGGTTGATATTTTCTCCTAGTTTTAGTATGGTCGTAATAAATCCTATGTACTGCTAAAGACGCTCCGGACACGCTAAGGTCCAATAATGTTCTGTACCGCAGCGGGCTCGATAAAGTATCTTGTAAACGCATGCGGCATAAGGAGTCTCAAGTGGAAATGTAGTTTTAGTTTTAGTAGTACATGCACGTATTTGTACTGGGCATAATGCTCTTCATAAATTATAGCAGATATCCACTATGAATATATTATGATAAATATGTAATAACATTATATATTTGTATTAAATTGAGATACATTTTATATACTTATATAAACATGCGAAATTTGAATAAAATCACTTTTTAAGACCAAAGCTTCTTTATTTTACAGACTACCTTCAGCATGGCAAGAATTAAATTGTAAAATAATGAACTTATTAAATTGTAATATAACGAAATTATATATTCTTCGGAACGTTTATAATGCTAATAACCCTTCGAGTGAAGTACACTGAAAAAAAAATTTCAAATTTCAAGTAAATATTTACTTATAATAGAAAAATAGTTTGTTAATTCAACTAAATATTAATTTGATTTTATCCAGCAAGTAAAGATTTATTTAAATTATGAAAATATTTCCTTATTTTAACTAAATATTTTGTTGCGACTATTCACGTAAATATTTACTTTTTTCAATGTATAGGTACTGAGAGAAATACGAAATCACTGTAATACAATATATAGTAATTTACTACTAGTTTATTGGTACTACCTCAAGTAATATCGATAGTGTATAAAAATTATCTAATATCACTATATTTTCTCAGTGTGTCACACCAACATTTAATCTTTGTTCGGCAAACAAAGACAATTATTTAGTGTCCTTTGGAAGAGACACTCAGAGTGTGTACGAGGCAGACATTCAGAATAATTTGTTACTTTCAGTTCAATATTGTTCACGTCTTTTTTGACTTTAAGAAATATGTGAAAATTCACCGAAAATTACTGAAATCTATACCTGACAAATTCATGTACCATTGGGAGGTTGAAAAGAAAGGAGTAAAAAGAACTACATTTTTAGTTAATATTATATTAGAATTAATAATTCTATTGAGGTTGTTAAAGTTTTTTTTAAACTATTTTTATTTAAGTTAATAATCACTAATTAAAGAAGTTCTCTCGTTAGTAGAATTGACAAACAGATTTTGACCGAATTTGATATATGTCCGAAAGGACATAGTGACAGAACAAAACACAAAATTAAATAATAAAAAATGTTTGCTGCACGACAGTGGTGGTAACAAAAAACGTTATTTAATTTTCTCATCTGGAAATAATATAGACGAATTGTAATCTTCTGAGGTTAGATGACAAAAGGACACAAATAAATAAACATACAACAAAAGGACAGCGACAAAAAGTCACTGCGATAAAGAGACACAGTGACAAAAAACACAACATTAAATAATAAAAAATTGTTGTTACGTAAATAAGACGTGCTATTAATATTTAAGCAATTATATATAATTCTCGGATTAGTAAATAACACAATTCTACATTTGACTTATATATTGACACCTAACAAATCTAACTACAATACGTACAAAAATATACTTAAACTATTTAATTAAACCATTGCATGAAAGGTTTCAATTATATAGTCCACAAGTAATCACAACAGATTTTGAAAAGCCATTCAAATTCAAATACTGGAATTGCAGCTATAAAAAATACTAAATTTTTTTTTCTTGCTGGACAATTATCCATTTAGTAAAACGGATCACATTTTTTGTTGTTTGCTCATAATAAAATGAATAGTATGAGCAATATATCATAAATTGAATTTTAAACAAAAATACATGCATTTATGTTTTTACACAATTCAGGATGTTATAAAACAGATCGAATATTCTAATACCACTCTAAAATTTTAAGAGGAAAATTGTTACTTCGGTTTAATGTGAAATTGCACGTTTCGCGATTTCACGTCAATAAAGTAGTTTTCAAACACTAGTCTCTCGAATTACAGTGTAATTATCCCTACATGTGCAAACTATAAAATCTGTCATTGTTAACGTAAAAGTGAGACTAGAAAATGTTCAGAACTCAATCCGTTACACAAAGTGGATACATTTTGAACTGAATACGGATAGAAATATTGAGTTCCCTAGACATATTGTAACATTTACAATAAGGATCGTAAATGATCCGATACCGTACATAAAATTTAATATATGGAATGTCAATTTGATATATTTTTTATTTGAAACATCATAAATCATAGCATGAATTTTGCATGACAGATTTGTTTTGTTGTTCAAGCATTTAAAATATAAATAACTTGAGATAAATTCAAGATAAACTGAAAAAATTAGGGTTGTTCTCTGCTTATTCCTATTAAGAATAGTTACTAAACTTTTTAGGTTAATTTTACTGAAGTTCTGAGCAGAATCTACTTTTTACTTTATTAAATTATTTTATTGTGTGTAAAGTCCCTAAAGTGCATCCAAATTTTCCTAAAACTAATGTAACGTATCTGAGCTTATAATATAAATTAGACTCTAGATTATTGATAGTAATATGTTTTTAATAACAAGAATATTGTTATGCATTTATTACAAAATTATGTTTAATTTTTAATTATTTTTACAATTTATTATGCAATTTATGACAGCTGAATGAGTTACATGATTTTTAATTAGTTCATGATCTTCCAGACAACTTTTTTTCAAAACAGCTCGTGAAATTTGGATAAAATTTTTATTATATACTTTTTAACACATGAAAATTTGAGCTGCTATGTGTCACCATGCAATCCCATTTCAGGAACATTGTGTCTAACGTGACATCTCAGTGCAAGGACATTGGTCCGATTAACATTCTACAATTCTGCTGCCAAAGGATGATACCCTGGAGTATAGGTGATATTCGCTCTCGAAATGGAATCTACCAAAGTGATTAAATCGATTAGAGTATGATGAGATAGCTATTACTTAATAGGAAAATTGGATTGTTTTATGAGTAAATGCAGTAATCTACTGAGGAGTAACAGTCCGAATTCGTGTTTTGTTCCCAGTAAGTGCGGGCTATTACTACTCATTTAGATTACTGCAATGGCAATCTACCGTTTGAGGGTTAAATAAAAAAAAATTCAGTTTGTTCAAAAGCCTATTTTTTAACTAAAAGTACAATATTTAGTGTAATGAAACCAATAATTGTCAATGGCGAGCAGAATTTTACGAATGACGTAAAAAATTCAACTCACATTAACAAAAACGAAAGGCAAATGCTCATGGTAGCTTAAATGACATTTAAAGGTGTAAATTTTAACTATAACATGGATGGAATAAAAGAACAACGTTGAAAGTGTCCATAAGTACATGAGAAACAGTAACTAAAACCAGGCAAACCTAATCAGACAATGCAAATTTGGGGAATGTTTTTTTCTAGCTTCTCTTGTTCGGTGAAAACTAATTGTATTTTATTAATATTAACTATATTGTCTCTCCGCGTTTCTGTACTTTTTTTAAAAGGTTACACACCGTAACGAATTTTGAGAGCTGTATGTCGTGGACTCAATATGTTGCCAAACAGAATTTACATCGTTCTGAAGCTAAACTATTCCAATATCGAAAACTATTTCATACGAATCATAAATTGTCTCAGAATGTTTCGAATAAAGTGATAACAAATGGAAATACCAAAAGACTGATTGACACAGAGAAAAATCTAAACATTATATCGAAAAATCGGTATATTTAATAGAGAGCGATAGAAAGTATATCTGCAATTCATACTATTGTTGTCGGTAAATTTAGTAGAAGTATCTATAAAATTAATAGAAACAACTGTAGTTGTATCAGATAAATCGGCAATATTTGTACATAACTGTTTTCTTCCATTTTGTTAAATCTACTTATAATTTTAGGTGCAAAGAATTTTTTAATACAAAGAATACCATTTTGCGTGCCTGACCAATATCTTTCATTTATTCACATAAATGGCAAGCTCTATTCGAATTTTTGCCTCAATTGAACCTCTTATAATCTCTTTGAAGAGAATTCATTAGAACCGGTTACAAAGCTCAACATAGCAGCACGTACATCAGACGAGGTGACTCAAAGAAAAATATTTCAGAGTACCGTGTCATTGTGCATACGCTTTATAGTTCGATGAATTGCGGAGGAAACTATTTATTGGTCTTTTCAACCATACGACTGCAATCAACTTTCGTGCTCTCCATTTTTTAAAGAAGAAATGTAGCGTGTATTTTGTTAGGTCCTCTGCCTTATTTGTCCAATAGTTATTATGTTTATCCAAGAATAATATACTTGATAAATGGTTGTGTTCAAAATATTTATTTTAATAGTTTAAAAATAAATTTGGACCTGAATATAAAGAATAGTTTGTCAATTCAAGTAAATATTTTACTTATGAATATATCGAAATATATATATTATATATAGACGTGTTAATGAGATAGGTATTAAACATTTGTTAACCTTGATACTTTTGATTTTCGTAAACCTTTACGTTTAATTGTTACCAATACTCCGATACAAATACATTGGGGTAAGTACGTTAATTAAATTATGAATTTCTATCGAATATATTGATACTATAGTTAGTGTAGTAATATCCATGCGAAACATTTTAAGTAGGATTCTCATGAGAATCATATGAGAAAATTTATCATGAGAAATTGAAATAGGATTCTCATGACAATCTAGTGAGATTCTTATGAGAAAAAAAACTAAATATATCATTTAATATTTATAACAATTTAACTTTATTTCTAGTATTTCAAATTTAATCAATTTTTAGAATTTGTGCATTCCTACGACATTCTCGTGAGAATTTAGTGAGCTTCTCATGAGAGTCTCATATGATTCTCATGTGAATCCTACTTAAATTTTTCGCAGGGATGCTTGGTACAATAATTGAAGAAAATTAGTGAATGTATAAATTTGAAAGAAGAATAATGTTCATCCTTTCATTCTGAAATGATCTAAATTTTATCTTTATTTATCACGTGAATTTTTATGAAAAAGAAATCACCAAATCGTTCCGGAATATCCATTCCTATTTTGTTTTTGCTTGCTATTTCAAAATCCTGTGTCATATTGATACCATCTGACACCATTTTTTCAGAATGTAAAACTAAAATGATTAAGAATAGTAAATTTAAAAAAAAAATTGGTCCATTACTGTTGTGCTTGAAGTTAGAATCATTCAAGAAATATGTCTCAGATTATAAGAAATCGAGTTCACTCAACACGAATCTGCTGTCACATTTTCCAAACTCAAAAAAAAACCAACTTGGGGGCCAAAAATGTAGAGAAATTATTCCTTTCCATATAAGTTAATTGATAGATGTTTTTAAGCTCCATGAATCCGCTTCCGGATTTTCAAATTTCAAAATGTTTGAATGAAATTTCGAAAGTGATTGGTATAAACAAAAAAATACATACAAAATGTTTCGTAGTTCGTCCGTCTTCCGTAATATAATTATCATGTTGCCCATCCCTTATTGCAGTTTCCTTGTTTTTTTGTGATTTCAATTGGGGTTTGTTTGCCTATTTATTTTCTTTATTTGGTTGCAGAGATCCATTCAATTAGATGGATAAAAAAACACAAATTTTCGATTTTTTAAGTTTAAATAGAGATTCTGAAAAAAATAACCTCAGATTTACCAATCCGAGACGTTTAGTTTGTTGAGAATATTAAACTATAAATATACATAAACATGTAATACTAATAAATATTAATGCCTTTGTTGAACAATGATGGAAATGGCTATTTTTAATTTTTTTTTCAACAAAAAAATTAACTATTCCTGGCACATCGAATCTGTAAAAAGTTCGGCCTTCAATTTTTTCATAAATTAGAAATTATCTAAAAACATATGTAATAGTTATTATCTTTCGCATAATTTAAAAAAAAAATGTTTATTACAACTCTGCAGTGAATAGAAGTGTTTTTGCATTAATATTAATTAGTATTACATGTAAAGTATAATGAACGTTCATCACTATTATTTTGATATACACAAACATGGCTATTTCTGAATAATTTGATGATATTTTCCCAATTAAGCACATACTAAGAAGAGTAACATTCGATTCACCTTACTCTCTAAATTCGTATAAGTGTTATTTCACTATTCATGGAGTGAAATGTCATTCTTCATAGACTGAAATTTTCACTCTTCATAAAAGAGTTGTTCAATTGTCACTCCAAGTAATTTAGAGTCTTTGTTTTTTTCTTTGTCATCCATGTCCATTGCTATCTTTTTCTTTACCAATTCTGATTCACTGATATTTTAGGTAATTTGAATATTCGATATTTAGGTGATAGGTGTGTTTTGTCGTTGCGCATCATACATTTCCCTTATAGCTCCTATAGAGTTTAGTAAAACCGCAATACGTATAGGCAAAAAAATATGCTAGAGAAAATTACCATAAGAACTACCTAGACACCTAAAATATATGGACCAGTCGACCTAGTACTATACGAAATGGTATGCTCGATAACTTTATAGACACCAAAAAATAGGATACAGTACGTATACACATAAATCCTTTAGATGCTGTTCTCGTCACATTTGTCTCCGTCATTGCCTCATTTTCTTTTCTGGGTCCCTCCCTTTATAACTTTTCCTCCTCGCTGTGTGATGAAATCACCGGGAAAATCTACATATAGCAATTTAAATTCGGATCGAACCAGGAATAAAATTGTTATCAGATTTTCGCAGATTTAAGAGACACAGTTTTATCTGCAGTTTCACATCTTATTTTTGTTTTACGAAGGTTCTTTAGCTGCTTCAAGTTTTGTACACTTAAAAATAATTTGATTGACAAATTCCATTACCATTCGATATTAGTGAAGAAAGTAGTAATAGAAAGTATTTTTTTAGTTATATTAACCATTACAATTTTATTATTTTTATTTCATCTGACGAAATTTTGAAGGTTTAGTCAATTAACTTCTAAATTTCATGTTGTTACTTTCTTAGTCCTATTTAGCTACAATGTTAGAAATTCCCCTAGGAATTTCCTGAAATAGTAACTGAAGTTTTTTACTGTTACCGTTTCAGAATTTCACGAAACAAAATGAAGAAATATTTTCAAAAACTTACGAAAAATTTCAGAAAATTACTAAACTCTGTTTCGTAAAATTCTGAAACCGTAACGATAAAAAACTTCTGTTACTCTTTTAGAAAATTGCTACAGAAATTGTTAACAGTGTACTTTAGAATAATTATTATGACTGAAGTTTACAATTATTTAAAAACATATTGAATTTCTTATTCTAGTTAAAAAGGAGTTAAATTTATTCAAAAATTGTCCAGTCTACAATTATACTTGTTCTGATAGGTAAGATTTATCTTTAGATCTAAATAAAATATTCAAAAATATATTTAGTCAACATTTTAGATGAAATTTTGACAGTAGTTGTTTTTTCTGCAGCTAGAAACTGATGTTTTACAATTTAGGGATGTGAATAAAAATAAATTATAATGGACATGGAAAAAGATTTTTTCCGATTTCATTGGACTTATTTCTTTTCAAGAAAGAATGAGGATCAAGGTAGAAAAATTCGGCCGGGGTACAAAGCTCTGAAAATCAACACACCGTAAAGCCAAAATTTCGATATAGCATGGCTCCAGCGTGATTTTCTTCACTTTTTTTTTGAAAATTTGGTAAAAAGAAAGCAAATTAAAATACTGTGGATTCACGGAATATCGAAATTTTACACTTTCAGGGTTTTGATTTTCGGAACTTTGTCCCCGGGCCAAAAATTCGATATGGGATTTTAAACCCGAAACTAGAAATGCACACAAGATAAGAAAATTCTCGAACTCGACTAGCTCTTGTCTCGATTTCAAAAAGAGATTCTAATACGAAATTATGTCTAGTGCTCGAGATCTTAGGTACCAGATGTTTCCTTTTACAAAATTTTTAGTACTAATAATCTTGATCAGATCTCAATATTCCAGATCAAGAAAAGAACTTCGAGACTCTCGATTATCTAAAGAATTTTCGAGATCGAGATGAACGAATTCTCGTCTTGTCTCGTGCGCATTCCTACCCTTTTTGTCAGACGAGTGGTTATATTTTTCGGCACTTGCATCCGAGCTACAGTAATTAATAAACCTAAAAGTTTTAAATTATAATGATACAACTCTTCACTAATTAGTTAATATGAAAATTTACAAAACTGTTTTTAACTAACAACGACAGCAACTTAATACGTCAGGAATAATTGGTGAGAAATATATATGCCCCTATTAAATTAAGGGCAAATATGGGATTGTATAAAGGATAATTTACAAATTAATTGTTATAAATACGTTAAAAATTGTAATTCTTAGTAATAAATGTAACACTTACTACAGTTTAGTAACAATATGAGAACCACAGTGAACTATCCAGTCAACAAAAAAAATTCTTCAACGTTTTCTGTTTTCAATTCTAATGTCGACTGGTGTTTTTTAAATAGTTCTTAAAAAATAATATTGCAGTTTCAAGATTAGTTAATAAATATGTTGATTGAAAGTTATACCGATAAAGACAGCTTTTTTAAGAATACATGCTGTCAGTGGTAAATCGATAATTCCACATTTTAAAACATTTTAAGCCGATAACCAAATTCTACTTTCAGGTTATTGGCCCTACGAATCAGACAATTCAGTAAGATTTTGTTTTATTAATCAAATAAGTTAATATTTAACTGATTAAAATCATAAAACTATTATATTATTCAGTAGTTTCGTTCAATAAGCATAAAATATTTTCAGGTTATTCGAGATTATTGTAATCGATCCGCAGAATATATTTAGTTCATTTCTGGAAGAGTATGAACAGAAGATGTTAATTTCGTTTAAGTTGGATATTCCTTGATTGATATACCGCCTATTAGTTTTTCTTTAAAATATAGTATGTCGTATTTGATGTAATATTCAATGATTAATATTTCTATGTATCTTAAACTGATAAACCTGAATCCAAAATATAAAATAGGGGTTTCTTCGCTCATTTTCGAGAAAATCTCAAAACACCCTAAAAATAGCATTTTTATAGTGTTAAAGGTGTAAAAGAACAAGTACTTGACTTTCTCAGATTGAGACGATACTATTTAGAAGCATTTTCATCCGTTGAATATGAATCTGCAATAAAAACTAGGGCTCGTACCTTGAATTAAATAATATCAAAAAAGGGCACAAAAACACGAAAAAAGATTATCTTTGTCTAGATTTTTTTCATTATTACCTTTTATTTCGTTGACAGTCAACGCAGTTTGATTTTAAAATGTTCCAAAATAATTTATTAATATAAGTTAGTCTTCCTAATAAAAAGAAATAGTTGCGAGATTAGTTGGTCGGTTTCTTTCATACATTTATTTTTCATCGTTTTCTTAGATTCAATTTTTCGATGAACAGGAATTTTTTTATAAATTAGCTTTTACCAATACCACATCAGGATGTATTAGTCATAATATATCGATAAGCATTTTTTGTAAATGTTTGTAATCGTAGGTTAATATCTTTACTGAATATAAATCTGTATTATCTTTTCTTTGTTTAAAATAATATTAATATTAGAGATATTAAATTTAGGATCCGTCATATTTTTAAATAACGAAAAGTACGAGCATCGCCTCCATCTTCCCTTCGATCAATAACTTCGACAGTCTTCCCCAACCTTTATATCCGGAACTTATATGCCCTTATAAACACATGATTCGGCAGCCAAAAACTACTGTTCAATAAAATGTCTCCTTTCATTCATGTTCATAGAAATTAACAAAAATCACTAGAAAACAATATTTATTACGTAGTCTTACATTTTTGCTTTTAAATTCAAAGTAAAGAATAACCATTTTACACATTATATTAGTAACAATTTAGAACTTGAGGTTCAATTATTAGTGAATATAATACAAATATTTAGGTAATTCAATAAATAAAAATATAGTTTATATTTATATTAATAGTTGAACATCTTTATAATTATATTTCTCGATCTATTTCCAAAGTATTGACACATGTAAGGTTGCAAATCCGAACCTTTCATTCTGTCAAACTCAGAAATTTATTGCTTAACAAAAATCCCTGGGCACGATGTCACATTCTTCAATATCATTGTGGCATAAAGTTTCATGTGTTTACAAATTGAAATACATAGTCATGACACTTTATACTCCATTTTTTGTTAAAAACTGCATATTCGATCGAACTCAAGATCTATTTATTTTAAGTACTTTATTTTTTAAAGCATATGGGAAAATTAGTTGTAATAAGTGTTGAGAATAAATAATATCACAACATTGTAAGAAACCAATGCAAAGTAGTAAGAAAAATCAATTTTCGATGTAATATCATTTAGTTTCTGTCAAATTGACACCTGGTACTTAAAATTAAAAGAAGTTAATTTTTGTTCTCGATATGAATGGTTGCTTTTAAAAGATAGTACAGAAACTATTTTTTTTACTAGCTTTCATTTGTAAGCAGTAATTTATTACTTTTTGTATATTAGCTTATTTTAATTATTGATTAAGATTCAACATTTTTATTAAAAAAAAAGTATCCACATCTCCTCTACAAAAATATTTCGAAAGTTTCAATATCTATAGTTATAAAAATACCATAAAGAAATAAATACTAAAATTATTTAATTGGTTTGCAAACATTAGTTATTTTAAACCATATTTGTAATATACATTTTCCAGTACGAATTATAGTTTAATACTCAAAGTCAAGTTTAATTTTAAAACAATTTTAAATGGATAATAACTAATTAATAAAAATATTAAAATAATAAAAGAAAATATTTAGTTGAAGAAAAATAAATCAGATATAAGCTGTAGAGATTAGATAGAATCAAAGGCTTAACAAAAATGTTATAACTTGTAAAAAAATAATACACATTTCTTAATATTGAAACTATTTTTTATAATTTTGATATTATTCGAATATGAAAGGACTAATCTTGAAAAATTCCAATTTCAAGCAGTCTTGATTTATTATCCCTTTAATACTGTAAAATAAAATGTATGAATCTAAATAATAATAAACTAAAGTAACGTTTAAAATAGAAAAGAAAAACAAAGAAAACTGGAAGTTACAAAAAAAAATTGTTTTCTCTTCTTTTTACTTTTTATATTATTATTATTTATAATTATATATAAATATAACTTTTTTTAATATTCACGATTATTATATTATTGTTTATTTTGTTTTCTTTTCTTTCTTTTCCTTTTCTAAAAATGTAGTATCAATTTTTTATTTTAAAAATAAAAATGATCCAAAAACTCAGTAACATTTTCAACTACTGACAAAACATTTTTTCCCACAGAAATTTGCCCAAAACTCTAAAAGACGAGTCTTTGAATTCAGGTTTACAAATGTCGCACAAAAAGAAAGAAACTGCTATTTCTGTCTTTAGTTGTGTATAAGGCGGTATTATTATTAATTCTATTGTGTGAATCTTCGCTTGATTTTGAACTTATTATGCAACCGTAAAATGGGTGATTGCTAGTATAAAATATCCGCATTAAGGTTATTCGCAAGATTAGTATCCGACCCATCTTACTACAATGTCTCCCTCAACTCCTTGTACCGTACAATATTGCAGTACGAAAGGTATCTTTACTAATTTATGCAACATTTTGTTTTAATTAAAACTGTTTCATTAACGAAAAATACTGAGACAATATTTCTTAAAAATTTTAATAAGCACGATTCAAATTGACCAACATTTCAATTAATGCTGTAAAAAATAAAATTAAGAATAAAAATCAGAATTTTGGGAATTGTAATTCAAATTAAAAATATTTAAACAATATCTGTGTTCCATAATATAAACTGTAAATCTTGATTGAAACTAAACAGCTCTGATATTCTATAATATATTTTTCATTATTTACATCCGCAATCTTTTCTTTAACATTTTAGACTAGTGATTCATATATATTTTAAAAATATACATTTAATTTTGTGAGTTTTTTAAGCCATGAATAAATAAAATCTATTCTCTTTCTCTAAGACCTCACAAATAATTTGAAAAATGACTCCTTAAATAAAACGAAGTATCTTAGTTTATTATATAATCCCACGAACGGGCGAGAAAAAGCATTCGTTGCAGCTCGAATAAGAAGAAAAAATCCAATCTTGAAATGTCCGTCCCAAATCGCATTCTCCAAAGGGAGTTCGAGCAGGTTAGGGTGACCTAGATCCGATTAACTCAAGATACAGCTTCAATACACGGGTATGCTTGATGACATTTGCCGTGTGGATGATTCCTTATTTTCCGCCTGCTTTACCAAACCCAAGCATTCGTTACATTGGTTTTACTCTCAGATCATATCTGTTACACCCTTTTTAAAAAGAAGGTTAATGCAATGTTCGGATTTTGAATTAAATACGAGTCATCTGAAGCAAATATTGACTAACGTCGCCCGTGTTCATAATCCACACTTGTCACTTTTGCTCGACAATTCTGCATTTTTAATGTCAGCAAAGAGAACAGTCGTGATCATCGATTAGTGAAAGTGCGGGCAGTAAAATGCTAGAAAAACCCGTGCGCATGCGCTTTCGATGCGTAGTAAAACTCTAGATGAAAATTGTCGCAAAGACCCATGCGCGTATGCAGGTGCGGTTTCACTTTAAACTACCGGTTTTACCGAGATGATAAGCTAACCCGTTGAAAATAGAATAAAACTAAATGAGTTTTCGCAAGGATTAGTTCATTCAGTACGTGAAAATTTGATTAAAAATACATCTCACATTTGTGTCATGAAATAAGCAAATTTTGAGAGCATTTTATAGATACATGATCGTACTACATATTTAACAGGTTGTTCGTAGTCAATGGACATAGTCATCTGATTGAGCTTCACTCAACGTGTCTTCTTCTAACGACAGTTAATACATCGTACGCAGAATCTGACGTCAGTGCTATCGGCGGCGTGTATTCGTTCATGCGCACGTAAATACCCCGTTTACTTGCAAATTAATCGCCAAATAGAAATGAGAAAAAAGAACATGGCACCCTGCCAGATATACTGACTATGTAAAGTTCTCTTTCACTTGGGACTAACGACATCGTACAATACATGTTTTTTTAATAAATCATTTCGCTACTGACTAAAATCGAAATGATGAAATGTTTAAACCGAGAAGAAATGTGGAAAATATGTAAAATATGCAAACCGCAGAATGCAATCTCACTATGACCGAAGCAGCGGTACTGACCTGATTTTCCGAGTTGAGCATTTTGAGCTGCTCGTTAATGAAGCTGTACTTCGTACTCTCTTCCTTCCTCAAGGCTCGTTCTTTTTTTAGTTCCGGACTCCAAAATGTCTTGATGCTGTGCATGGAACTACCCAGCTTTTGGTTCGTCAATTCGAGTTCCTTTTTAAGGTTGCCCAGTTCTCGCTGAAGATCGTTATTCTGATGTTGAAGTTCACCAATGTACATACCACCACCGTCGCGTAACATGTGGGGATTCGGACTTTGCCTCGCGGATCTCGCGCCGTACATGTCGTCGTCCAGGTAAAGTCCACCCCTGTCGCGACTACGCTCCCGTGGATCGCGGATAGGGACGAATTCTCGATCATGATCTAGGAGACCAGCCGATGACCTGTCGAGGCTCGTGTATCTCGCAGACATGCCCACCGAACTAGACATGGCTGGTCTCGAGGCACTTCTTGACCTGTGATGACCACCCGCGCCAGTCGACATGCTTCGGCCACGTTCTTCCAACATTGGGCTGGCTAGATCTTCGTCACGCAAATAGTACGGGCTACCGATGCCGCCTATTTGATGATGATGGTAGGGTGCATATCCAAAGTGCTCCGGGGAATTGTTACCACTCCGGGTACCTCGTTTTCGACCCAGTGGACTGCCGCGACCGCTGGCATAGCTCCTGGAAGGACTTCGATCGACCGTCGGAAGTTCACCAACCCGACGACCACTTCTCGGAGAGCGCGTACCACCTGAACCGACCACGCCGCTTCCACTCGAGTAAGGATCCCTCGACATTCTACGACAAGCGCACACCCACACCTATCTCTTCTCCCCTCCTGTCCTCTTAAGTCTTCAATTTGTCTCCCCCACTTGAATTTTTCTCGTTTACAACTTTTTTTTAACACGATTTACTATTCCATACTATCATCTACCTTGCACACACGGTCCACATTGACACTTGCAATCACTCGCGCATATTCTACGGACTGTCTTTCCTTCTCCTTTTCCACCTTCTCCGAAGGATTTTCATCCACGGATATTCACTTGATCATAGGTGCTTACTGAACCGTATATACATCTCCTTCATCTTCGAAGACGTTTAATACCATTTCGAAGTTCGCGCAATCCTTCTCCACGTCGAGATAAATTTAGAATTGCTTTATGTTCACGTTTAAAATTCGAACTTTCACCTTTACAAATCAACGGTCTAAGGCATATCAGTAAGATGATTGACCTATTTAACGACAGATGAGCGCGCGTACGTGGTATCATATTCTCATGTTCAGCTTCAGGCATCAACGACTCTGTCATGGGCAAACGACTACCTCTATGCTGGCAGATGACACGAAACTTACGCTCGATGCTGCTACAGCCGCATCGACTCCTATTTCCCGAAGAATTTTTTCCTTACGCGATAATACTGGAATACTATGGAATAAATATTGACGGATAAAACATCCGATATCATAAAAAATCGATCCACGTCCTTTGCGGGCCCTCGTGGGTCATCGACGACGAGACCGACATCTCCTCCTCTTTTCGCTACCATTAAATGCGCCCAATATAATCATATTTTTCTAGGGTAGCACTTCCCAATATAGTCCTTTTTACTTAGTTCAACTTTGGAAGATTTGTGGAATATGTCAGAACTTTTATTCCGCAAGAGTTCAACCCTCGTCGCCGACGTCAATCGATCTTTGACCTTCTTTCGACAAATATCCCATAAGGGACTTGCGCGCACCAACGTAATGCAACGTACACCTCATCGACAGCTCCGATTCGTACCTCTATCGAATTGTACCTCCAATGGATTTCCTCGATTTCCAGTGCCTACCACCCCACACTTTGCTTTATTTTCGACCCAAGACGGTCTGCTACGCATCCCTGCCACGCCATTCGGATTTTTTGCCTCCTTCTCGCGCAATGACGAGTTTTACATCGTTCCTCATTCCTCACAACTGTCATTATCTTCCCTCTTCGTCTTTCCCGGCAGCACTGGTAATTCGGATTCCTCACCAATTGATCGGCCGCTTGGTGTACGCATTTAGACCTTTTCCAGAATCCAGTTTAAGCGAGTCTCGAATATCGATCTCATCTTTCTTTCTCGCTCCCGCAAGCTGCAGCGCGCGCTCCTGCTACACACCACCGCCGCCTGTCCGCCGGCTAACGTACGACAACCACCCCCTTAACACCCCTTAACACCCCTTAACACCCCTTACAGGGTACCACCAGCACCAAGGGTCGGGTGGGTGGGCACTCACGGAACGGCGGACTCGTGCACACTGCCACCGTCTGCTTTTACTGACGGAGCTTTCGTCCCCCTTGAGCTTTCTAGCACGCATGGGCACCTTTACCTTTCCACCACCAATCCACGTTTAAGCCGCGCTCTGGCCATTGCGACACATTTTCCGTCGCTCGATTCGCCATTCCCGTACCCGACATTCCCTCATATTTCGACGGTAGTACATCCGCTTTCTTTTGTTTCATTCATTCCCGCGTTACGCTACTCATCATCCTATTACTCTTTCATTACTCCCTCTTTGTCCGTCTTTGACCAATATACCAGTAGGCGAGAGAAATTGCTAAAGCTGATACTGTGAAAAATGAAAAAGCTCCCCCACCCTCAACGATACAAGAGCTTGATAAAATTACTACGATTCTACCTGCAATTAGGTCATTTATTTCCGGTTGCAATTATGCCATCGTAGTACTCTATTGTAAATACTCTATACCGACACGCATCGGGCAGTAGGTGTTGGAACAAAATTCACCGTGGGACTGAAAATAAACTACCTAAGAAGTACTGATTAACCAGAAAAGCACGAAACAACAACCGAAAATAGAATAAAAATCTTTCGTTAACTGCCAGTATACAATAATTTTGTATTACTGCACAATTTTCAAATGAGGTACTTAGAGTATATCTGGAATTCACCTGGAGCTTTTTTCTAACTCTAATTACATGACGTTGGTTGGTAAATGTTTTTTTCGGCATGTATAAAGTTCGATAGCATGAGTTTTTTTAGAAACATGTACACTTGGAAAAATTCGGCTTCAAACGCTTTTCCGCTTGATCGAATTTTCAATGGCGGAAGTTCCAGTGGAGGATCGAAAGTTACCCGTAGAAGCAATACGCTTATCCGCAATTTTCCTCTCCTTCCTTTTCTCTGTCTGTCTCCCTTTCTCTTCATTCCTTTCCCTTCCGCTAACTCCCCTTGTCTTTCTCACTCTTTTTGTCTGAGGACCTCTCACTCCCACGTATGACCCTCCCCTCGTGGCCTGTGTTATAGCCCCAGCTAGTACGACGTCGCAATCAATGAAGCTACCTCGATTCACCAAACAGTGCCGTGCTTGCTCAAAATTTAAGGTGGAGACACATTTCGAAACTCGATTTACGATCAGCATTTTTTACTTATTGGAAACCAAATTTATGCTACATTTTTAATCAGAAATTTATTAGCAATAATTTTTATTAACCCGTTGTTTATTCAGGGTTTTTTGCAATTACTATGACGGTTATGCAGGGCGGGTCAAAGTCCTGGATATGTATGCTACCCAATGACTTATGCATGTCGCGGATTACACGAACGTGAGTTTTCTGTCACGCGAAAGTGATGGATAATGGTGACTCTAATCGCAGACACTTACAGGCATAATTGCTTGGCGGTGGTTTTCCTATTCATAATTATGATAGTACATCCAGACACGCTCGGTATGTGGATCAGTGCTGCTTCCTATAGGAAGTGGCGAGAACTATTATATCAGTGGCATCGACATTACTTTCAAAAAGCCTACTGCAGATAATACCCATAAAAGAAACTAAACATTTTAAGCACGATTTTAATCAGCTTGTTCATTTTTCAATAGTATATCAAGGATACTTTTGTGCAACTAAAAAAGCAAATATTTCATTTATTGAAATTGTGTAACATTTCATGTGTTCAATAAGAAAATTTAGCTTGTTCAGTATTTACCCATTCTGTTATAAGGGTCCCCTCAGGGACCACCTTCTGTCTATTTGTTTTTTTTTACCTTCAAAGCCAATTAATCATTCCACATGCTTCATTATGAATTTTGTATGAGACTAAGGTGTTTACTAACATATAACAATTAATGTGAAGCATTCTTCAGGAGATATTAATGAACTGTAAGCCAGAATATACCAAAATGCTGCTTTTTTAATTGCTCAGAAAAAAATTCCCTAGATTTTTTATATACGAGCACGGCAAAAATTAAACAAACAAAAATGCATAACATATCTACATTATGTCAATTCTTACTAAATATGGTGTTATAAAAACCCTAAAAACACATGCATAGATTTAACAGATTTAATTGTGGAAAAAATGTTGGTTGAGCTTTTATTTTTCGTTTTCATAATTCCTCTTTGTAATTTTGTCTCTAATAAAAAATTATGATTTCCTAAATGTATAAATAAATAATTCACCAACTTCTAAAATATCTATATAGGCATATCTTTAGAACTTTCAACTTTCGCGAGGGTGAGTGGTTCAAAACCTTTCCTATGATATATTTTATATAGTAATAGCATAAAATATAAGAAAGTATGTTTAATTAGAGGAACACCATCTTTAAAATCGGTTTTATATCATTTAAACATACAAAAAGTTCAAAATCCGTCAAATATTCCTGATATAGTAGTGCAGATATTAAAATTGTTTTCAATTAAACTGCTATAACTTTTTTAAGTCGTTGAATAATGACCTGAAAATGTTGTTACTGCTTCCCTACTACCTAAATAATACAGGATTACTCGGCATTGATGCGTACCGATAAATAAGAAAGAGTTATAATGAACTATACTATGAAAAGTTTTTTCGAAAATCCAACCTTTACGACTATTTGTTCTATAATTTTTTAAAGTTTTGCTTTAGCTAAAATACGAAAGACTGATCTTATTTACACGTAAAGCTCTAAAAAATGGCGCTCAGTATTTGAGCGTGCCCCTTCAGGAAAAGATTTTATAACACTTTGAATTTTGAAATTTAATGCACTACTCGTTTAAAAAAATGACCTTTCGATCTGGCACACTTTACTATGTGCTTAAAATGTTTCACTAAGCATTGCTCTTGGTAATTTACATGTCAAACATTATGTAAGCAATTACTTCCATGCTGACATTCATATTTAAGGTTTTAAATAGTGATGTTGACTTTTAAGTTGACATTAGAAACCAGCAAACCTTAGCAACTAAGTAACCAACGATTAGGTCGAAAGAGTAGAACGCGGATTTTTTTCCCCAGTTTTTATAAGAAGTAAATCGCACGGGAAATTAGAATTTAAAAACGTTAATAAACTCTTTATTTCCTCTTGGAGTTTTTCCGTATATCTAGCAGATTCAAGAATGTCGTAAAATAAAACTTGTTTCGGATTTTATGTGGCAACAGGAGTGGGTCCATGCTGAGATTAACCTGACTTATAGTTGTAACTATTGGCGAACACAATCCGATGTATCTAATGTAAGGAAAGACATTTCAGCAAATCTCAACGGAAAAATCAGTTCTCTTTCGGATTTGTTCCAGGAATCTTTGATTTTGTAGAAAATTGTTGTAAGAAGTTGTGGTTCATCTTCATTATGTACCACCCTACTGAAAATTCTCGACTAAGATTTCACGTGATAATTTAGGTCAAATTAATTGATTCAATGTCAACCCCCGAAAAACAAAAACTAATACATAGTTGGGGGTTATATAAATACAAAAATTTGACAAAATGTTGGGGGTCATGTAATGAGGGGTTAAGATCGAGTCAATTAATTTGTACCTAAATCCTCAAGAAACACAAAAATATTATTTTGTGTAAATCCTTTCCTTCTCCGTGATTACGCATGTGGAATATTTTTCTTTTCTGAATTTCTAGATGAATTCGTATATGAGGCAATCATACTCTCAGTCGAGATCTCAGCTGATTTCTCATTTTAACATCCATGGGATTTTTTATACTAGTTCTCATGGGTCTGATCTTAAATCTTGTAAAATTCATTTTTCATTTCGGAATTTTCAGGGATTTCAGGGAAGTTCTCATCTTATTTCACATGTGAGTTCTCATGTGAATTTTCAGCTGAGAATTTATAGTAGGGTAGTATTCGAGTTTCGTGATACGTTTTACCGGTGTCGTTCCCTAGCAGCACCGCACCTTATGAGAAGGTTAAATAAGGTTGCTGCAAGGTTGACAGCCTTATGTCAATCTTATTCAGCCTTATCGTAAGATTATGTGCTATGTGGTTTCGACTTTAATATTATAATATTCCATGAGTCCATCGGTTTAACGACATCTAGGTGTGGCAGAAATGTCGGTGCAGACAGAAGAATCGTTTCCAGATTTTGTTTATCTTTCATATAGTTTTCCTCTTAAAAGTAAACTCATCGAAATGTAATTCTCCTATTTATATGGAGATAAACATCATTTTGGAGGTAGATTACACCGTAATTTTCATCCCTTTTTCAGAGACATGTGTTGAAAGATACATTCCTACAAAAAATTGTGGAATATCGCCATTTTTCAATCTGCGCCCTAATTTTGGGGAAGCTGCTTCACCTCCTAAATATGTTTTGCGTCACTAAAAAAAACGCGTTTATTGGTTTTTAATTTTTTACAACAAACATATCCAAATTTCATAAAAAGCATTCTCTAATTTTGGAAGTTTTCCAATATACGTAGATCCATTGTTTGTATAAATATATTTTTTTACGTCCTTGGTATACTAAATAAATCGGAAGGAAAGTGATTTCGCGGAGGATTTAATTAACGAATCACAGAGGATTTCTAATGCACATCAAACAGGAAAGATAATAAAGAAATAATTTTCCTGGTGTATGTTTGGTCTGTACAAGGTGAGAATTTTGAGGCGATTTTAGGACTGTTTTGATGATAGGATCTATTCATTTATCAATTTTTGCAATATCCGTTAAATAGGTTGGAAGCATTTTGATCTTACTATCTGATATTCTTCCACATTACCTATTATGTCAATTTTTATTTGAATATTATTACCCTATAGTACTGCTTGGCCGCATATTACTTTTACTGTTCCTCCTGTTGGATCGCGCACACTGCAGCTTTCCAGGTTCTAAGTTTACGATTACTCCTCACAAGTATTTAAATAATTGAAAATTAGTTTTATTCTTGTGCTGGATGATAGAGCTATCGCTTTGATAATGAATCGTCTTCACTGAGGAAACGACGCATTTTATGCATTTGGAAAATGATTGCAAGTAAACATTACAATCTTTCTGAGGTGATACCAAATAGTCTTTATAATATAATAGACACGTACAAACTTTTTAAAAAAGTCTATGTATATTGCGGTGACATTTTAATTACGTAAAAAATAGTAATCAATTTACGCACTTTTAAACAATTGACAAAACATGTATTTTGACGAAATATTTTCATTGCTGTTTTTCGACAATAATTGTTTGAATTTTTTGTTAAAATATTAGGTTATTCCATAAGTGGCTAACAGATTATTCTAGTCTTGGACTCCGTCGGCATCTCTCTGTTTCGCACAAAAATCATTGTGCCATATGTGTGGATACTTTATGTTACAAGTGTGTGTAAAGTGTGAAAAAATGTAAAACACATCTAAAGCGGTATTTTACACATACAGTAATATAAAATTAATAAAATATGAAGTCGATTTTTAGTAAAAGAACCCCCAAAATTAACGTTGATCCTGGCAAAAGAGAAATGAAAACTAATTCTTCAAGTCTGCTACTCGTTTGCTTAATTTTTAGCACGTGGCCCTTCTTCTTGATCAGTTTTCAATGATTTATATTCGGCCCAAAATTTTCGTTAAAATGTTTACTTTTTAAGGCCGTACGATGTTTTTTTAATAAACGAAATAATGGTCATTTTAAGGAGTCAAGAATAAAGAAAATAACTGGAAAAGAATTATATTTATTAAAAAAATATATAAAAATTATGTTCACGTCTAAACTGGGCAGTTATATCCGTAGTATTGTTAGCTGTATCGTATCTTGAGGTATTCGATATGAAATCTTTTGAAAATCCGATTCATCGATTTAAAACTCACAATGGTGAACTACAATTCAAAATATTTTTAACATTATAGAAAATGAGATTATGGCTTGCCTTTAGCATGAGCTGTAGCTATCGTGGCGAACTTAGTAAGACTTATTCTTCCATTTTTTTTTATTTTTTTTTAATTCGGGTCTGGGATTTTAAACATAAAAACTGTGCGAGTTAGAATAATGTATAATTGAATTTAATAGTGTGACATATATTCTTTACTCTGTGTACGTATTTATGAATAACATGTGCAAAAATTTTTTTCTAGATTTAGAAAAAAAAAATTGTTTGATCGTCATTACCACCGTCAACCGTAGGGGTGATGAAAATCGACCAACGATATAATCATCAGAACTATCTTACACTCTCCGAAATTAATCAATTTATTAAAGTAACTAAAAAAAATTCCGAGTTACTACGGGACTATTTACTGGTCTAAATATTGCACATTGATTCTTAAAAGTGAGTCATGTGAATATAAATATTTATACATATAAATTTATATATAAATTTTCTCCATCTAAAACGGAAATGGAGGCATTACTATTAAAAGTTCCGTAGACTAAGAATATTTTAGCATTTTAGTAACTTATAAAATATTTGATCTAATTAAATAAGTAAAAATATGACATGATGCATTATTACCAATATTTTTAAGGGTTGTATTATTATATACAGGGTCATCGAAAAGTATCGGACCCCCCTAATATCTTCAGTGAGAATGCACTTAGGAGAAAATGTCCAATAGCAAAGTTGTATGGTTTCAAGCGGGGAGTAAGATGATGACCTTGACTTTGACCTTGACCATGTCCTTCAAGGTCATTTCAAGGTCAATCTTAATTTTTTAAATAGAACCCCCTACATTTTATTGCATATTCTTATAGCTTATCTCGAGAGCTTTCCAAAACACTATAATAAAATATTTTTTTATTAAGTACTTTTTGAGTTATAAAGGTTTGAAGTTAACAATTTTTTGACACAAAATGTAGAGTATCTTGTAAAATATTATTTAGTTTTCAGTAATCATAACCTTAATACTTTTGTGCGCGGAATAATGAGACCAATTAATTGGTTTAAAGAAAATACATTACCTTAGCTATACCACTCTTGCCTTAACTGGTCGGACTCGCACACCACTTAATATATATATATAACTTAAAATTATTATAATAAATAACTTAAAATTGATAAAATCGCGGTATCTCATACGAAAAAAAAATAATACAATAAATAAGCAATGGGCTATTGATATTTCCGACCTAATAGTTGCAAATTTAATGATATGTGATAAAAAAACATAACTGCAATGTTTAGTACTTAAAACGAATACATAATACAATAATTAATACCTTATTTGAAGTCAGTTATTAAGCATATTTAGTCAAGTTATTTTTATTTACACCAATAATACATATTTAAAGGTAAGGATGTTCTCCATTACCCCTTGATTATCCTCCATTTCCCCTACGTTTATTATTTTATTATTTACAACTATTTTTTTAAGAGCGCCTTGAAAAAGAAGAAAATATTACTCTACTTATGGTCTATACGTGTATATAAAATCTCAACCTTTTTAATGCAACGTAAACCCATTTGTTCTGTTTACTTTCAAAAACGTTTTCCAACAAAATGACTGATGCATCGAACTACGTTACAAATCCACTTATTATATGTCAGTACAGAACTGATGATTTCTATTTCAGATTGCCTTTCCCTTAAAGTATAGTTGCCGTAATAATTGACCAAGTATTAGTGATTTAAATTTCACTTAAATAATTACTGTTAAATCATAAATTAACTTATTGTGACAATGTAGACATCACAGAAGAAAGTCCAAAAATTTTGGAATAATTGTATTTATTATTTGCAGATACTTGTTACTAATTTAAATTGAGCTAATATCAACTAAGAATTAGCACTCGAACATTTATTAAGACCAGGTTAAAGAATATTCACATCTTAAAGGATTATTTTAATATCCTACGTTTAAGCCATTACTATGTTTTATTTTTTATATTCAGTGGCTCAAGAAAATTACAAGGGATAAGATTACTAAGTAAACAATACGCTTGATGGGCTCTCTTGCTGCATAAGTAGCATGAAGACTTTATTTTTCATAAGCAAAACCAAGCAAAAGAGATGGACCGTGGTTGTCACATGAATCATTTACAATTTTTTTCGTTGTTTTCTAGTTCACAGCTTTCTTGTGTAATGTTTTAGATATAAATTTTAAAGGAAAATGCATAATTCACGAAATCGTTTCGTAAATGATAGACTCCTTTTTTTCAATATCTTTTGCCAAAAGATGAACAGTTTATTCGTAAAATGCTGCAGCAATTAATTTAATTTGATTAATGTCAATTCAACATTTGAACTTTTTTAAATATATATTTCATTGTATATTTTTAAAAAACATTAAATAACTATAAAAGTGCGGTTACATTTTAAACTGCGTTTTTACTACATTTTAATTCACATTCTGAAAAAGATTGATATCGTCTCCCATTTATTTCTAAATTTTACCACTACGGAGAATGACATGTGTTCACATGTTTGTTACTTGTTGATCATTTGTCAAAAACATGAATTTGATTAAAAGCCAACAGATTCAACATGTTGATAGAAATATCAGTCAGCTGTTGGTCAAATGTTGGCGTTCTGCCGACTGATAATTGGCCACATCTGGCTGAAATCCAGTAAATTTAGTCAATAAAGAAGTCGAGGAAGGTAGATGGAACATTGCCGGTACTTTAAATAATGTCTATCAATCTAGAAATTATTTATGAGTATGTGGTGTTTTAAGGCTCAAGGGATGGAGAATTAGTTGGGGTTAATGTTAACAAATTTAATGCTATCTTGGTGGTTAATTCAAGTAATATAAATGGGTTTATTACACTAAAGATGTTACTAAATACTACTGTCAATAACTTTGATGTTATCAAAACTTTTTTCCATGCTTTGTTTCTTTCTGACTATACTTTATCACATGGAACTTAGTACCTAACGATATTAGTCATTCATGTTCTTGTGAATCCTAATATATCGCATGAGGAAAGAAAATACAAATCAAACGAGATAAATTGGTGTCAAATACTTTCAAATCTTTTAAAAAGATCACTGGAATCATGATATTCTATGCGATACGTTTTTTACCGTTAAAATCAATTTATTGAAGTTTTCACAAGTAACTAAATTGAATATTCATGCATAACCTCCATCTAGTGTTAGTCAAAGTATAATTATTACTGTGTAAAATCGGTCATTCCCCAACGGATAGAGTTGGTAAGAGAAGTTTCGCATATTAAGTTATAAAATAAGTCAAAGTCGGTCATAAACTTGTTTTATGGATCTATTTCAATAAAATCGATTAGAAACATTTGTTGTTGATTCATGTATGAACTGAAACAGTAACTGGCTTAAGAAAGTTCAAGAAAAACGCAGATACGAATTCAGTCGAATGATTTATAAATAAAGGACACTAAGAAAATTATATTTATTACAAATATTGCTAAGTTTTACGAACGTGTAAAAATCTGTCTGGTATATTAGGTTATAGAAAAGCATATATTATATCTAGTCATCAAATAATGGATCATCCACTGATTCTGGAGAGTCCAACCGGATTTTGGATAGTTTTGTTTTCATCAGAGGAATTCTCGAGCGATCTGGAGTAATACCATACTCTCGAAACTTGAGTTCAAAACTTTTCAACAGATCATCATGAGCTTTGCATACTTTGGCCAATTCATACTGTAGATCTTGAATGGCAGTATTTTTGCGGTTTAATACATCCTGCAAACAGAAAAAATGTATGGCGTAAATATATAATTTCCATAAATTTCATAACTTTTAAGCATTTTTAAAAAATCCAATATGCCCTGTTAACAATAATTCATGTTTATATAAGTTTTCATCCGGATGATGTATAATCGAATGGAACAATTGAAGAGGTCAGAGCAACAATCGCTCAACTCATTTTTTACTGGACTGTTCGTTTAAATCTTCCAATAATTCGGAGCAATAAACAATCAGATTGCGTCATATTGATATATGGATATTAATATATATTAATATATATTAATGAAATTATCTCCATTTAAGTAATTAAATTGAGAAACGAATTTATCATCCGGCGGTATTTAATAAATTAAGAATTGAATTTATCGGTTTTCCGCACCGAAGTATCTGAATTTTCAAATTTCGTGTGACAAATATTTGATCACTTTTTATTTGACCGTTTGTTACACCAAAAAGAAAAAGTAATAACGTTCAACAGAAGTCACTCTTATATTGATATACAGATATATTAAGTTAAGTATGAATACCTGAACTTTTTCATTAACACTCGTAAGTGATCCGGGATCCAATTGAGCAGTGACTAAAATTTTATTAATTTGTGCTTCACGTTGTTCCAGGTAATCCGATAATTTTTCCAATTTCTTTTCTAAAAGTACGTTTTTCAGGCCAGTCTTTTGTTGTAGATCCCAAATAGTACTAACAAATCTAGAATGAAGTTCATCCCGTTCTGACTGGCACTGTAAAAAATAATATTACTAATGAATAAGACCGCATATTGAAGATATCTACCAACCTTATTTGTTTTTCTTAACATCTATTAAGAAAAAAATTTACATAGTTATGTCAAGCACGAAAAATAATTGGAGTTATAAATTAATTATTTCGTTTCAAAATCGATGTTGAAAAAAATAGAAAGGTATATTATCCTATTATTTTCAAGGTCGTTCTTCAAGATTCCTAGGTCAAAATTGAGTTTCAGTTATCAGGAATTCCAATATGGAGCCAAAAATTGGCCAAAAAATTGCCAAAAAGTAGGAAATGTTCATTTATCTCAATTTTTTCAAGATATTACAATATTTCGATTCTATTAAAACTATGTAGAAAGGTGGTAAAAATATTTGCATTGTAAGACAAAATTTTTGTTTTACCCCACATCATTATAACAATCTCAAAATTGCGTTCTCTGCGAAAATTCTCACAACAACTAAAAACAAAAACTAAAAAACTATGAGCTGTTTTGAAAAAAAGCTAAAAAGGAATAATTCTTACAGTTCATCGAGAAATACAATGAAAATTTTTGATGATATTTTTTATGAAATTAAAAAAAAACTGTTAAACTATTACGAAAAGTGTTTACAAAATGTTATAAAGCATAGTCTATGACAAATTCTCAGTGTTTTTTGTTGTTTGCAATTTTTTGAATGTTTGAAAAAATGTTTTTTATTGCCAGTTTTTTGACCTGTCGGCTTTTTAGTTTGTCGATTTTTTATCCGCACCCTACATTTAAAGTCAATTCTTAAACATACGAAATGGCGCATCAAACCTGTCGGAAGAAATTTTCAAAAATTAATTGAATTCACTTAAACGTTGTTACTTGGAGGTTTAGCTCATTGTGCCTCATTGCTTCCGCCATTTTGTATTTTTCAACTTTGATACGATTCTGATTATGAGGGATCTCAACAAATCGCAAGTAACCATTTTTAAGTGAAAATTTGGTCGGTCATTATTTTGTATCCGCCATTAGAAATGTGTAAACTTTGACTTCGGATTCGTGCTCAGCTATCTCCCAAAACCTCCCAGTAACAGGTTTCAAGTGAATTCTATTAATTTTTTTTTAAATTCGTCCGCCATATTGGATTTGACTTTTTGAATGTTTAAATCGCTATTTATTATGCAGAAGGCGTAAAAAGCTTATTTTACGCCCTCGTTTGCGGGCCTAGAATGTTAATTTCACGCCTGCATGGGCGTAAGATTTATTTTATGATGTTGTATAAAATAAATATTATGCCTATTGCATGCAAAAATAATATTTGAATCCCCAGGCGTAGAATTTTCGCCCTCACAAACCTCGGGCCGGCTTCGCCGTCTGTGCAAAATATTTGCGCCTCGCTTTGAGGGCGTAAAATAAGCTTTTTACGCCTACTGTATAAAAAAACTTATTTCTGATTCGTGATCATAGACCCCAAAGAAATTGGATGTACCAAGTTTTATATAATTTTATTAAATTTTTTGCTATTTTGGACGCACGATTGGGATATGGTATATAAAAAATACTTCTATCGTTATTTTTTGTGCGCCATTTTGAAATTTTTTAGGCCTAAAAAATTGGAAACTACAGCCTTATACGGAAGGAAATATTTTTTCGGTACTATAGTCGTAAAATCCGATTTTACGGCCTACTTCTAGTCCGTAAAATGAAATTTTACAGATCACGTGTAACATGAATCTGCGCTGTCAAAAACATAATCCATGCGGACTAAATGCAGTCCGCGAAATCGAATTTTTATAGCTTTCAGTACCGAAAAATGATGTTTGAGACACAGGCCGTAAGACTTTACGGCCTCATGTGATCCGTAAAATCTTGTGTTACGGCCTTGTATCGGAAAATACTATTATGTACGTCTTTTCGGTGCGTAAAGTATAATCGGGTGCGTAAAGTTTACTTTACGGAAAAGCCGTACGTAAACAATATTTCGGCACACGTGTGTATGTGTAAGGTTCTTTACACATACGCACTTGTGTCGAAAAGTACTATTACACGATATTTATGACTTTTAAAGATATTCCAATCCTAGTACAATAGTCCCTGTCCTAATTCACGACCTGCATTTTATTTGTTTCCCTCTCACCCTAGTTGCGTGGAAGGTCTTGGAGTGGGGAGAGGAACGGAGGAGAAATTGTAAATTTGGACAAATAATATTCTTGAATTCGGCAAAGCAGTGAATTAGGACAGGGACTACCGTACAGATAATAAAATTCAATAAATTAAACAAAAAAATACTGTTTTTGTTTTCTAAACATGCATAACTTTTTTGCTAGCAAATTTACTATATTTATATTAAAATTAGTCATGCACCGTTGAAATTGATCATTGGCCTATAAAAATTTAACATCATATAATTTTCTCGTAAAATTTAAATACTAAACTAATTAATGAAGAAAGTCATTAAGATTCATAATTAAAAACACATTCCTAGGAGTAGAAGAGGATTAATACCTTTTCAAATCTGGACGACAATACTTCATTCTCCCATTTTAAGTGTTCCAGATCATTTAACGCGACTGATAACCTTTTCTTCGTATTCTACAAAATACAATAGTTCTAAAATTTAATATACAATATATATTTTAGCATAAATAATATTTAAAATAACAATAATAGTCATTAATAATGCAATTAATTTCTAGACACCCTAATGAAAATAATGTCGATGAAAGAGATACTCTAAATTAAATAAGAAAGGAACGTTAATTAAATATGACAACAATATTTATTATAATTTTGGTACTATTTAAATAATACGTTTCCTCAACACCCTATTTTTTTCAACGAGATCAAATAAGAAAAAAAATGGGACTAGAAAGTAAAGAAAAATTTAAAATTTGAAAAGAAATATGTAGACGAAAGTTTATTCACGACTCATAGATGGCGCTGTATTTTACGCAAGTATATGAAAAAAGTTTTAAAAATCTCTTACACTTAAAGACTGTTTATCTTTGTCATAATTAACAAGTCGACGAGTCAGATTGGCCACTTGCTCTTGAAAATTTTTAAGTTCTGTCGTATACTTCTTATTGTCATTAACAGCTTCTCTCATCTGTTTTGCAGTTCTCTCTTCACGTTCTTTGGTAACTTCCATTTCTTTCTTTGAAACAAAAATTGTAATAAATTATTGCAGCAATGAAACGACATTTTTACTTACCTTCAAACTCTTAATTAGAGACAAATTATTAAGTGTAATATCCTTGTAATAGTTTTTTATTTCTGCAAAAGCAGTTTCGTGGTTTTTAATTAAGACTGACATTTGTGCATTCTTCCTTTCTTCTACTTCTGATATTTCCATTGAAAATTTTACAGTCAACGACTCAAATTGATCCGATATCTTCTGCTCATATTTACTTTCCAATTCGATTGTTTCCGCTTCAAATTTGTTCAACATGTTGCTGATTTCTTCGGCGTACATCTGTTTTTAAACAGTATCCAACATGTTGTAAGAATATTCTATTAGTTTTTTTTTTTCATAAACGTTTATGCGAAATTAAACTACACAAAATACGTGAATAAACTTTATATGGTTGACGTAATGAAAATTTAGTGTAGAATTCAAAACTTGAGCAAGAGGTAACTAAAGTAGAGCAAGTAAGAATAATACGTTCGTGTGTTCCAGAATGACACGACCTACAGTAAACTTTCCTAAGGAAGGATGTTTGTCCTAAGATAAATGCCCCTTAATTAATGACTCAAACTAACATACTGATTCGAAGGAGCAGAACGATAGTACAGTGAAAGCTTATGTAAAGCATGATCTATTATTGGCAAATAAGAAAATAAAAGTCATCTGAAGGTTTACAAAGAACATATCAGCAGTTAATTCTTCTACATATACTTTTGAGTATTGAAATTCTTACCCAAGGTTCTGTGCTTTTATACTAAGCCACCGTTAAATAAATCCCAAATACCTTAATGGATACTAACCAGTTTCAACGATCTAATTTCGTTTACAAACTCTAACTCCATTTCCTTTTGATATTCCAATAAACTTTTCTTGTCTTTTATCAGCTCATATTCTTGTGAAGTGTGGTCATCTTGGGATAGTTTTAGGGTAACTAAATGTTCAGCTTTAGCCTCCGCCAAAGATGTTTCATGCTCGTACATTAAATGTTTCACTTTTTGTTTAAATAATGTCAATTCTCGGTCATGATTTTCAGATAGTTCCTCCTTCTCTCGTTCTTTGTTTCTGCCTCAAAAAGTTCTAATCGGTATACAAACGGAAATAAAACAGAGTAAAAGAATATTTAGTAAACATTTCAAATGCAACTAAACATGTCAACTTTAAAGAAATGTCTACAAAAGTCCTTTAATAGCTATTTATTGCAGAAATATATTTCTTGTCGTGACTTATCAGGTAATTGTAATAATATATCAATTATTTTATGTAAAAAGAAAGAAATGAATGGTAAACGTACAAAAAAACAGTGTCTAATTTTCAAGGTGTATTTTTTCTTTCTAGGTATTAAATAAGTTTTGTTCAATCAATACTCCAAATTCTACACAACCAGGACACTTTTCTAAATGAGTGAATACTCCAAATCATTGTTTAGTCATTCTTACGACTAACAAAGATTCGAAAAATTAATCATTACTATATTGGTAATGAATTATTTATTCAACAAATTATCAAATATTATCGTGGAATGACAAAAGGGCAATTCATTATTAGAGTGACTGAAATAAAAGAGTAATAGTAACAATAGACGGAGATATGCAATATACAGATAATTAATTGCAGTTGTTAAATACGGTTTAAAAATTATAGCAGCGTAATTTAAGTAGAATAGACCAAAAATAAAAAAAATAAATATTCATTTGAATGTATTACCTCAGAGATGCATGAACCTCTTCTAATTGATGTCGAGTAATTTCCCAAAATGTCCGAAGCTTGTCTCTTTCGAGTTGAAAAAAATTTCGTTCCTCGCGTTCTCGTTCGAGTTCCTCTTTAATTTTGTGAGAATAAATTTCCAGTTGTTCTCTATTCATTTTTGAGGTATCCACCCCATCCACTGTATCCATTTGTTTCGCTTTTTTCGGCTACGTGTATTTTGAACATTATATTTAAATTATTAAATAAAATTATAAAATTTTAATAAATAAAAATTAGTATAATTAATGTAAATTTGTCTAAAAATAGTTACAATTTAATAATTCTAACTTACCATGTTGGCAGCCTATTATAGTTCGCACTTGTTAGAAATTCTTGTTAGAAATTCCTTACCGTATTCTGTAATGGAAAATACTAATGGATTAAATAGTAAAAATAATTAGCAGCGTAATAAATCTAATATACTTGAATGCTACATACACTTTAGAACAAACGTAACCCAAAAAAGACTAAACGTCAGAACGCACATGGACTTCCCTGAGTAAAGAAACGTTACTAAGCAACGAATATAGTAGCTACCTGATATAGCGCATACATTCGGCTAGTTGTAAGAATGGTATGGATATACATTAATAATTACGAAACTAAATTAATATACATATTTTATAATAGAGGACTAACAAGAATAAAATTGAAAGTATTCTTAGAAAATTTACATTTTAATTCTTGCAAATTCAAACCAACACGTAAAATTACAGCTTTTAACTTGAAAGAACGCTTAATAAGTGCTAAAACTAATTGTAAGTGGCTAAAAACCGTAAAAACCGTAAAAACGTATATTAATAATTTGAGTAAACAAACTATATCTGAATTCCATTTCTGAAACTTCTCTAATCTGTCTATATTCTGAATCATTTTAAATCTATAATAGATTCATGTATGTGGATTTACACAGTAAAAAAAAGTCTTAAAATTGTTACATATTCAATTCAACACCGTGAAAGGCTTAATTTCAGCCTAAAATTGTGCTAATTTTCTTAAATAAAAAAAACACTTTTGCCGTATCCTCTGTATTAAACGCGTACTTCAAAATTCGTATTTATAGCGACGTAACTTTGCCAAAGCAATTTCTAAAATTATACGATTTGAAAATTTGCTCTGCATGGCGATATTTATTTATTTCCGAAAATTCTTGGTCAATTCTCAATTAATTTCCTAGATATTTTCTAAGCTATTGTCTATAGTAATTAGAATTGGTCTTACAGAGCCCGATTTTTAATTTTGATCTTTAGAACCCCTTTAACTTTTAGAGGACGGGAAAACCACTATAATCCCGTATAACACAAAGCTCTCTTTAAGTTCCTCAGGAGTTGAATTTCAGAAGCTTCCTAAGACCTCGCACAATTGCTCCAGATGAGTTCTCTGGAAGCTCTGCCAGTAAGCTTACACGGACGGGCACAATTTTAAGTCTGTGCGAACTCTCACGAAACTCGGAAGAAAGTTCTGACAGAACTCCAGTGTAGTTCTGTTGAAGCTCCGATTGCTCTTGAAAGAGCTCCGTGGAAGTTCCGTTACAGAAGTACATCTGAGTTCCGGGCGAATTAGTTAAAGCGGTAACCTAACCTCGACCAATCAGCGAACGGCTTTCTTCTGGTGCTTTTATCGTGATTTTGTATTGTTCTTCCCGCATAGAGATATACGAATAGAGCGCGTTATTTCTATAGTTCACGTGGTTTACGGATAAACGGTGACTTTGTCGTCGAGGTGGTTTTCCTTGAGGTTGCCTTTCCTGGTCGCGGATCGTCCAGGAGGACGACGGTTGCCTATTGCCTGCCCGTTTCCTGGCCTGATTCAAACTTCAAACATCGAGATTAGGTTAGAACGAAGAATATAATATTATAATTATATTAATCCTTATTTGCATTTTTCAATCGGTTTTTGTTATTTTTTGCAGCATTTTTCTCTTTGGATTTTTGCCTGTGTGATATTGCTGCTGTTGGTTGTGGTTCGTTGCTGCTGTTCCTCCCGCTGCCGTTCCTGAGTCCTTCTGGACCATTTTCCTGTTTTTTCATCTTCTGAGTAATTTTACTTCTTCTCCGATAGAACGTATATGAGACCTTCAAAAGAGCTTCCAGAGAGCTTCCAAAGAGCTTCAAGAGAGCTCCCAGAGAGCTTCTACAGAACTTCCAGAGAGCTTCTAAAGAGCTTCCAGCGAACTTACGTGCGAGTTCCTTAGGAGTTAGAACGGAGCTACATGAGTGTTCGCAAAAGCGGACATAGAAGCTCCCAGAGAACTCCATACGAAGCTCTCAAGATGATTAAGAAGGTTCTGAGGAGCTCCAGAGGAGCTTATTGTGTTATACGGGATGGCTCAACTAAATTTCTCATGTTAGTTTGTAAAAAAAGTTCATTCTGGGGTTTTTGGGCATACTGATGACGAGTTTTATGTGATTACTCAAAAATTAAAAAAAAAAACTACAAACTACCCCTAAAATAAGGGGAAACTACCCTTCCATTTGTGAAAATAACCTTTCTATTTTTTAGCGCTTTAGAGCTGAATCAAATTCCGTGGTCAAGATTGTAACAAGCCGGTTACAATACTCCTCTCGTAACCTCGGAGCTCTACACTAAGACGATAAAATACCGACTGAGTGGACGGTAATATACCGACAGAGTGGTCGGTAAGAAGCGACGAGCTTTAGAAAAGGCCCACGAGACGACTCGGCGCGACGGTCGCGGAGCGCGATAACGAGACGTCCAGAAGTCAGTCTGGTCCAGGCGTATGCAACTCCGTACACCTATACTTGGCAGATAGTGTCTCCCTTCGCGCCCACCTAGCGGTGCATGAGGGCGCCACTGAAAATGGTGGGTGAGTCCCCTCCAACGCGTCGTTCCACCATTCCTTGGAAGGGAGGCGGAAAAAACGCCCCACTGAATTGAAAATGTGGTGGACGCTCTATTCATTACCTATGGCGTAAGGCGCGGAGGGAAAAAACGCCCCACTAAACTGAAAATGTGGTGGACGCTCTATGCGGAAACTGCGCAGCGCGAAGGACGATTTAAATTTGAGTTTCCGCCGTTTTCAGATTCCCGCCGCTTTTATTATTTCAAATCGAGAGTAACAACGTGCAGTGGAAAAGTGAAAAAGAAACAGCACAAACGGAGTTTTCAGATTTTTAGTAATTATACAGGGTGGCCGATTTATCTGAAGACATCGAAATATCTCGAGAACTATGCACAGAATCAAAAAAATTGTCGGATGAAAGTTGTTCGACACGAAGGGGGGCATCCAGTGATAATTAAATTTACCCCCTCCCCCATCCCCTGGGGGTGGAGTAGGGGCAAAAACAATAAAACTTAAATAAGAACCCCCAGTTTTTATTGCAGATTTGGATTCTCCGGAAAAAAGTACACCAATTTGACCTAGGAGCTATTGCATTTTGGTTCACAGGTGGCGCTATAATCGATAAAAATCCAAATTTATCTGAAGACATTGAAATACCTCGAGAACTATGCACAGAATCAAAAAAGTTGTCGGATGAAAGTTGTTCGACACGAAGGGGGGCATCCAGGGGGCAAATAGGGACAATTTGATCCCTTTATGAAAATTTAATATTAAAAATTCTAATATTAGAATTTAGTAATATCAATTGCGAAAATTGTTATTCTGAATATGAAATTTTAATAATGTCCATTCGAAAAATTAAGATTATGAATAATTGATATTCTTCATATTAAAAATCAAAACTGATTACATAAAAATTATGCATACAATATGGAAGCAATTTTATAAATAAGTTTTCTACCTTCAATAAAATTACATTTTAGGTTTTAAATTTATTATTTAATAAACAAAAAGAGGACATCACGCAATCCATTAAAAAACGCGTCATGCCCCTTCACTCAGCTCATTCATTCTCTCTCTGTATGTTTTTTCCGAAATGAGAATAAATAAGCTGAGCATTGACGGTCAAACCAGCTTCTATTAAACAAAACGAAACTCTTACTTCATTTGGGGATTTCGTCGCCATCTACCGGACCCCGAGAGAACTCACGTGGTTTCATACATGTACATCGCTTGCATTTCGGCCATCACCGGCGCCGGTTCTGTTACATAACGCTAGAGGGCGACATAACTCGAAAATAAAGTAGCATATCATTTTATACATAAGTTGAGTCACACGTAACCAGTTCACCTACATTTTTCTCTACTTTCCTGAAGGGAAGTAAATGGATAATCGCGACTTTCTAATCCCCATATTAAAATTTAGTATTCACGGTCTCTCAGTGTAAGATTGTTTTTGAAGTCCATTGTATTGGTAGTAATTCGGTCGGAGGTCACTTTGCTTTTAGAATAACAACTTTCCGTTTACGTGACTATTTTTTGTCTACCCTTCATTGCTTAAATCGAATTGCAAGTTAAAAATGAATCCTGCTACAGTTCCCGAAAAAATCGAAATGATTCTTATTTATGGTGAATGTAAGAGGAATATTGACGATGCTGTTGCGTTGTATGCTGAGTGTTTTCCAGATAATGCTCGCTCGCGTTCTTTTTTTTACAAAGTTGTGAATGCCTTTCACTCTGATGGCAGAGTACAAATGAAAAAAAGGAAGCGAAGATTAACAGTTACAGGAGAAGCTAACGAAGTAGCTGTACTAGCAGCTATTCACCAAAATCCACATGTAAGCACACGACAATTACATCGCGATTCCGGCATTTCCAGAGACAGTATTCAAAGAATATTGCATCGTCATAAGTTTCACCCATATCACATTTCACTGCACCAGGAACTAGATGGCGATGATTTTCATAACCGCGTGGTGTTTTGTGAATGGGCATTTCAAAAAATGCAAACGAACCACAATTTCTTTGCTAATGTATTATTTTCAGATGAATCTACATTCACGAACCATGGTGGCGTCAATAGGCATAATATGCATTATTGGAGCGTAGAAAATTCCCATTGGTTACGACAAGTTAATCATCAACGTCCTTGGTCGGTGAACGTTTGGTGTGGAATCATAGGAAATAAACTCATTGGTCCTTATTTCATTGAAGGTAATTTGAATGGAACAAAATATCGAGATTTCCTAGAACAAGAAATACCATTACTACTTGAGGATGTTGCTATGGACGTCCGACGGACAATGTGGTTTCAGCATGATGGTTGCCCAGCACATTTTTCAAGAGTAGCAAGGGAAATACTAGACCGTGATTACAATGGTAGGTAGATTGGTAGAGGTGGCCCCATTAATTGGCCTGCGAGGTCAACTGATCTAACATCTCTGGATTTCTTCCTATGGGGTTACCTAAAAGGTAAGGTTTATGAACAAGTACCAACGACTCGTGAAAACATGGTGGAACGCATAAGAACTGCTTGCGCAGAAATTTCTGCAGATATGATTCTATCATGTATAAAGTCATTTGAAGAAAGAATAAATAAATGCATTGAAGTGGAAGGTCAACATTTCGAACACTTACTCAAGTAAGTGAACAGTGAGACAGTGAGAGGCAAGGGGACTCACGTAAAACAAGCACCCCAAAGGGAACAGAAAAATACTACGTCCACGTCGTTGTTCCTGGGTAACGCTAAATGTATTTTTTCCCGGCTTTGTTAGAATGACCGTATTCCATATCCGCTACGCGGGCGAAAATTGGCAATATTGGAGAATCCAAATCTGCAATAAAAACTGGGGGTTCCTATTTAAGTTTTATTGTTTTTGCCCCCACTCCACCTCCAGGGGATGGGGGAGGGGGTAAATTTAATTATCACTGGATGCCCCCCTTCGTGTCGAACAACTTTCATCCGACAACTTTTTTGATTCTGTGCATAGTTCTCGAGATATTTCGATGTCTTCAGATAAATCGGCCACCCTGTATATGAACAGATTTCAATTAGTGTCTCGTGTGCAGTAATCTTGCAGTGATTTATAAGTTTTTAAATGTACATAGAACTCTTTGCACAGAAAATATATTTTGTATTGTTTTTATATTCTTCACGTACCAACTTCATTACTTTATGAAAATTACTTACGAAAATTTGTTTTTTTTAATGGATGGATTTGCTGATTGCTTTTATACATATGTAATCTAATTATTACATATAATGATATAGCATTACTCATGTATTTCAGTTTTAAATACAAATCATTTCAGCTTTTATGTTTATAAATTATACATATATTACGTTTAGATTGAACAAGAACCGAAATTAAATATTGACATTGTCTGCAGTTGTTAACACTGCAAAACTTCCTTTTATTACATATACATACCCTTACAATAATACATATAAACATGCTTACACCCTTAACACCAAGAACAAATTTGAAACTACAAAATGAAAAATTTTAACCTAATAAAACAAATGTAATAAAACGACGTAAACATGTGTATTGTGTACCGGAGCTCCGGCCCGGCGGCATGTGGTACATAAATTGGGCAGACCATTATCACTAGCGCCACCACGGCGAATCAGGTGGGCATTAAGGAGTTGTTCCGTTTGCGTTGTTGCACAGGCCTGGTCTGGTCTCGGACGCAGCGCGGCCAAAGCCAAACCAGGCCAAACCATGGTGGAAGTATACTCGAACGTCATTGCCGAGACACTGAATACGCGAGCGGGAGTACGGCCGATTTTTGGTGTCCGTTTGAGAACGAAGTTAGTGTTAGAGCGAGTATTTTTGGAGAGTTTTTTTTTGTGGAGTGAGATTGTCGGAGCGAGATCGAGAGGGCCGAGCATAAGACGACCCCTAGGGCCTGCAGAAGCCGCCCTAATCTTTGTGACGAGAACGAGATATAAGTGGCCTTGAGCCCAAAGATCATTAATAATAAGTATTTTGTGTGCATTAAATAAGGAGATAATTTTCTTGCAACCACCCTCCCTTGCATGCACCTGTTCTTTCGTCGATAAAAAGACGGATTGCAGTGCATGGCAATCCCCGCGAGTTTCGAGCACCTTTTCAGACGCAGAAGGAGGCGAGACATCGTCCCCCTCTGGGAGGAGATCTCTTGTTCTCGTGAGTGCGAGTGCGGGTCGCGAAAAGACCCCGAGTCAGCCGGGCTCGGGCATTAAATTGTCCGGACGGGCGAACGACGTCGTCGGGCCTCTACCTGGCGCAACGTCCACGAAGACGTTAAAGTCTCACCTGAGACGGTAGCCGGCCCCGAGACGGCGGCGGTAAAACGCCGGAAGAAGTAATACCGAAAAAGGGTATTACAAAGTGGCGCTACAACGTGTGGCTAAGGCGTAATAAAGCGCATATAAAAAAGGCAAACGGCCATTTTCTGACCGCGTGAACGGCGAGGCCGCCATATTGAAACGTGCTCGGAAAAGGAAACGGCCATATTGGAGTTCAAATCGGTTAAAATTAAATTTAAAAGTATAACGGAAAGAATTACCGGGAACACGTGCGAATTTTGAGACGTTTTGCAAGGGAGAAAATTTAGATAAGTAAATATTTGAATCATAAGGTGTTGTGAAGTCACTATTAATAATAATAATTATGATTAAAATTAGTGAAATTAGTAAGTAATATTCGAGAGGTGAGAAATTATAGAAGATATTATTAAGACTAGTAATAAGAGTAGTTAGACAAATTTTGTAAGTTGTTGTTTTTGAGAACCGGGATTAATGGAGAAATAATTTATCGTGTAGGAAATTAAGAGAGTAAATTTCGAATAATAGACGGAAATAAAATTCCGTTACAAGTTTTCTTTCGAGTGAATAGTGATCACTGGAGTGAACTTCAATAACTAAATGAAATTTAAAATATTGTAATAGCGTTTCGAGACTGCTTGAGTGAATCTCGAGCATAAGAGGGAACTTCACTATTTAATAAGACAAATTAGCAGTTTTTCGGAATTTTGGAGTGAATCCCAAGAACTGAAGTGAAGTCACCAGAAGTAAGTTAAAAGTAAATAAGAGTTAGAGTTTAATTAGGATTAGGGATAGAAAATAGTAGTACGAGTAAATTTCCATATAAGGGTGACCTTCACTTTTTGGGAAGACTAGTGATTAGGCACTTCAGATTTTTGGCGAGTGAATCCTAATTATCAAGGTCGAGTGTCGGGCTTATTGAATAAAGTCAATAATTTTGTCTCGAGTTTCGAGAGTGAACTATACTTCCATTATATGTCACGACGGGATGGATATAAAGTTCACATTCAACAAGACCTTCAAGTAGTTCGAGAAATAATAAAAGTAATTCGAGAATTCTTAAGAGTGAATCTCGACAGTTAGAGTGACCTTCACAAGTCGGAATAAATTCGGGACCCTTTTTGGAGATTCGGTTCGCGAGTTTTTCCTTAATATCCTTAGATTAAGTATCCTTAGGTTAAGACAACTAGTAGAGTTAAGTTAGGTTAAGAATATTAGGATAAGACTTAATATTAAGTATTTAAAGCTTGCAAGATAGTCAAGCCGGGACTATCTGCGCGATCGAGGTGCGAGGGTCCGATAAGTGAGAAAGTCACACTGTGGAGTTATCGCGAAAATTTGAGCCGTGAACTACGGGTGAGGCGACGCCTTTGGATAGCTAGTTCGTGGACCAGCCGTCGAGGTCATCCTACCGCTAAGGGAAATAGGGGTACGGCTGTAGGGAATTGGATGCATGTGAGTTGTGAGTGTAGGAGAGTACAATCAATAAGAGAGTGATTTAAGAGTGGGAAGTCAGTGCATCAAGTCGAGACGTGTGAGAGAGATTTGTAAGTACAGCCGTACTATAATAAAGCCGCGACATCTGTAAAGATGATGGACGGAAGCGATCCAAACGTTTGGGACGTAAGACGGGAAGTTAATCAGATCGTCGAGGAAATATCCAACTTGTCGTTATCCGAGGTGCAGGAAAACGTGATTAAAGAAGGGCTAAACCGATCGGGATCGGAGGAAATTGTCCGTGACCGTCTGATTCGCTTTCGCGAGAGGGAACGTTTTCCGACAGGTCCTTTCGCCTGGGACCAAGGTAAGGACGAGGTCAGTGTGATGACCGACATGAGTGAGTCCGATGATGTAAACGCACGGATCTCGGGGGGACGAACTTTAGCCGCGACCTTTCAAGAGGACGAAGAGGAGCGCATGACGAGGGCAATCCCGGTTGTTACTACGACGGCTCAGACGACAGCCTGTGTGACCACGATGGCTACAGGTTATGGGAATGTGCAACCTGTGTGGACGACAGCACATTCCGTAATGACGTCACGCCCATTGGGACCAACCCTGTATCCCGCTGCAATCTGGGCTCCGTCGACGACGGCATATTTCTTGCCATTCTCATCTCCTAACAGAACGGCACAAGGTTCGAGAGTGTCGTGGGGAGCGCCAACGGGTCTAAATACGGCCATACGTCGACCGGTTGCGCAGACCGGCTATGAAAAGACGCGAGTTCCAGGAGAGCCCATGAGCCGTTTGTTGACCCCAGGAATCAAGACTGGTGCGTATCCGAAGACGCGCCCGCATCAAAAGGAAGGAGCATGGGCACCGCCCGAAGAGGATAGCGAGGATGAGGTAATCTCCCGGACCTAAAGGTCGGAAGGACAAGGTGCCCAGAAGAGAACTTTTCACCGACGAGACCGAGGAGGAAATAAGCGGATAACCACCGAGAATGTTCGCGTCCACTGACGACCCGAGCTGAACTGCAAGTCAACAGGGATAAGTGCGAGTTTTGTTGTTCGAGTGCAGTATATCTGGGTTACCGAGTAGACTGCGACGGATTGCGTCCCGATCCGGAGAAGACCCAACCCGTATTGGAGTACCCTGCACCTAAGAACCTGAAGCAGGTCAGACGTTTTCTGGGAATGGTCGGATAGTATGCCCGATTCATACCCAATCTGGCAGAGCGAAGACTGCCTCTTACCAAGCTGACAAAGAAAACGCAGACCTGGGAGTGGGGTGAAGAGCAGGAAGAGGCGTTTCAAGACCTTAAAAGGGCTCTCACCGAAGCACCCGTGTTAGGACGGCCTGACTTTAAAAGACCGTTCGTCGTACAGACCGACGCGAGCGATTATGCTTTAGGCGTGGGCTTGACCCAAGAGCAAGACGACGGGGAGCACCCCATCGTCTACTTAAGCCGCAACCTCACTGCCGCCGAGCGTAACTATGCGACAACGGAGAAAGCGTGTCTCGCGGTAGTGTGGGGCGTGAAGAAATTGCGGGCGTATCTAGAGGGGTACGAGTTCCAAGTAATTACGGATCACAGCAGTCTACAGTGGCTCCGTAATTTAAAAGACCCCAGCGGCCGACTGGCCGAGGTACCGTGGGAGTTTCTTTGAATGATAGAGTACGGAGTACGACGGAGCTCACGGGTGAGTTCCGGCTAAGGAGGGGGGAGGGGGGTGTTGTAACACGCCGGTTACAAAACTTCTCTCGTAACCTCGGAGCTCTACACTAAGACGATAAAATACCGATTGAGTGGACGGTAATATACCGACAGAGTGGTCGGTAAGAAGCGACCAGCTTTAGAAAAGGCCCACGAGACGACTCGGCGCGACGGTCGCAGAGCGCGATAACGAGACGTCCGCAGAAGTCAGTCTGGTCTGGTCTGGTCTCGGACGTCATTGCCGAGACACTGAATACGCGAGCGGGAGTACGGCCGATTTTTTGTGTCCCGTTTGAGAACGAAGTTAGTGTTAGAGCGAGTATTTTTGGAGAGTTTTTTTTGGTGGAGTGAGATTGTCGGAGCGAGATCGAGAGGGCCGAGCATAAGACGACCCCTAGGGCCCGCAGAAGCCGCCCTAATCTTTGTGACGAGAACGAGACGTAAGTAGCCTTGATCCCAAAGATCATTAATGTTTCATTACAGATTTTTTACAGTGTACCGTACTCATTTCACGAATATGCATAATATTACAATTATTGGTTAAATCGGAATTATTAATATTGAACAGTAAATATATGAACACTTACTTTACTATAGAAACTCGTACGTAACTTTATTCGGTTGTCACGTTAGCTGTCACGTCTCAGTTATAGAAACACAAAGTAACACTGGTAACACTAAATCGTTCCAAACAACAGTGAAAATGGGATGGCCACTGGAACGAATTTCGAACGACAGAGTAGGGATTGTTTACTATCGGGCTATATACGATTCCGGCATGAGATTGGAACAAGTATAGACCTGCTTTCGTTCTTTTTTCGTGCGGACATTCCCGATACGAAAACCTGTGCAACTTACGGCGATTCCGGTAGGGCGCGTGCTACGCATAACGTCTTACCGACTTCGTACGTTTTATGCCCGATAGAGCCCATACGAAAATAGCGCCACTGGGCTTTTAGTGCAGAAGTCAGTCTGGTCTCGGACGTCATTGCCGAGACACTGAATACGCGAGCGGGAGTGCGGCCGTTTTTTTGTGTCCCGTTTGAGAACGAAGTTAGTGTTAGAGCGAGTATTTTTGGAGAATTTTTTTTGGTGGAGTGAGATTGTCGGAGCGAGATCGAGAGGGCCGAGCATAAGACGACCCATAGGGCCTGCAGAAGCCGCCCTAATCTTTGTGACGAGAACGAGACGTAAGTAGCCTTGATCCCAAAGATCATTAATGTTTCATTACAGATTTTTTACAGTGTACCGTACTCATTTCACGAATATGCATAATATTACAATTATTGGTTAAATCGGAATTATTCATATTGAACAGTAAATATATGAACACTTACTTTACTATAGAAACTCGTACGTAACTTTATTCGGTTGTCACGTTAGCTGTCACGTCTCAGTTATAGAAACACAAAGTAACACTGGTAACACTAAATCGTTCCAAACAACAGCGAAAATGGGATGGCCACTGGAACGAATTTCGAACGACAGAGTAGGGATTGTTTACTATCGGGCTATATACGATTCCGGCATGAGATTGGAACAAGTATAGACCTGCTTTCGTTCTTTTTTCGTGCGGACATTCCCGATACGAAAACCTGTGCAACTTACGGCGATTCCGGTAGGGCGCGTGCTACGCATAACGTCTTACCGACTTCGTACGTTTTATGCCCGATAGAGCCCATACGAAAATAGCGCCACTGGGCTTTTAGTGCAGAAGTCAGTCTGGTCTCGGACGTCATTGCCGAGACACTGAATACGCGAGCGGGAGTGCGGCCGTTTTTTTGTGTCCCGTTTGAGAACGAAGTTAGTGTTAGAGCGAGTATTTTTGGAGAATTTTTTTTGGTGGAGTGAGATTGTCGGAGCGAGATCGAGAGGGCCGAGCATAAGACGACCCCTAGGGCCTGCAGAAGCCGCCCGAATCTTTGTGACGAGAACGAGACGTAAGTAGCCTTGATCCCAAAGATCATTAATGTTTCATTACAGATTTTTTACAGTGTACCGTACTCATTTCACGAATAGGCATAATATTACAATTATTGGTTTAATCGGAATTATTAATATTGAACAGTAAATATATGAACACTTACTTTACTATAGAAACTCGTACGTAACTTTTTTCGGTTGTCACGTTAGCTGTCACGTCTCAGTTATAGAAACACAAAGTAACACTGGTAACACTAAATCGTTCCAAACAACAGCGAAAATGGGATGGCCACTGGAACGAATTTCGAACGACAGAGTAGGGATTGTTTACTATCGGGCTATATACGATTCCGGCATGAGATTGGAACAAGTATAGACCTGCTTTCGTTCTTTTTTCGTGCGGACATTCCCGATACGAAAACCTGTGCAACTTACGGCGATTCCGGTAGGGCGCGTGCTACGCATAACGTCTTACCGACTTCGTACGTTTTATGCCCGATAGAGCCCATACGAAAATAGCGCCACTGGGCTTTTAGTGCAGAAGTCAGTCTGGTCTCGGACGTCATTGCCGAGACACTGAATACGCGAGCGGGAGTGCGGCCGTTTTTTTGTGTCCCGTTTGAGAACGAAGTTAGTGTTAGAGCGAGTATTTTTGGAGAATTTTTTTTGGTGGAGTGAGATTGTCGGAGCGAGATCGAGAGGGCCGAGCATAAGACGACCCATAGGGCCTGCAGAAGCCGCCCTAATCTTTGTGACGAGAACGAGACGTAAGTAGCCTTGATCCCAAAGATCATTAATGTTTCATTACAGATTTTTTACAGTGTACCGTACTCATTTCACGAATATGCATAATATTACAATTATTGGTTAAATCGGAATTATTCATATTGAACAGTAAATATATGAACACTTACTTTACTATAGAAATTCGTACGTAACTTTATTCGGTTGTCACGTTAGCTGTCACGTCTCAGTTATAGAAACACAAAGTAACACTGGTAACACTAAATCGTTCCAAACAACAGCGAAAATGGGATGGCCACTGGAACGAATTTCGAACGACAGAGTAGGGATTGTTTACTATCGGGCTATATACGATTCCGGCATGAGATTGGAACAAGTATAGACCTGCTTTCGTTCTTTTTTCGTGCGGACATTCCCGATACGAAAACCTGTGCAACTTACGGCGATTCCGGTAGGGCGCGTGCTACGCATAACGTCTTACCGACTTCGTACGTTTTATGCCCGATAGAGCCCATACGAAAATAGCGCCACTGGGCTTTTAGTGCAGAAGTCAGTCTGGTCTCGGACGTCATTGCCGAGACACTGAATACGCGAGCGGGAGTGCGGCCGTTTTTTTGTGTCCCGTTTGAGAACGAAGTTAGTGTTAGAGCGAGTATTTTTGGAGAATTTTTTTTGGTGGAGCGAGATCGAGAGGGCCGAGCATAAGACGACCCATAGGGCCTGCAGAAGCCGCCCTAATCTTTGTGACGAGAACGAGACGTAAGTAGCCTTGATCCCAAAGATCATTAATGTTTCATTACAGATTTTTTACAGTGTACCGTACTCATTTCACGAATATGCATAATATTACAATTATTGGTTAAATCGGAATTATTCATATTGAACAGTAAATATATGAACACTTACTTTACTATAGAAACTCGTACGTAACTTTATTCGGTTGTCACGTTAGCTGTCACGTCTCAGTTATAGAAACACAAAGTAACACTGGTAACACTAAATCGTTCCAACAACAGCGAAAATGGGATGGCCACTGGAACGAATTTCGAACGACAGAGTAGGGATTGTTTACTATCGGGCTATATACGATTCCGGCATGAGATTGGAACAAGTATAGACCTGCTTTCGTTCTTTTTTCGTGCGGACATTCCCGATACGAAAACCTGTGCAACTTACGGCGATTCCGGTAGGGCGCGTGCTACGCATAACGTCTTACCGACTTAGTACGTTTTATGCCCGATAGAGCCCATACGAAAATAGCGCCACTGGGCTTTTAGTGCAGAAATCAGTCTGGTCTCGGACGTCATTGCCGAGACACTGAATACGCGAGCGGGAGTACGGCCGATTTTTTGTGTCCCGTTTGAGAACGAAGTTAGTGTTAGAACGAGTATTTTTGGAGAGTTTTTTTTGGTGGAGTGAGATTGTCGGAGCGAGATCGAGAGGGCCGAGCATAAGACGACCCCTAGGGCCTGCAGAAGCCGCCCGAATCTTTGTGACGAGAACGAGACGTAAGTAGCCTTGATCCCAAAGATCATTAATGTTTCATTACAGATTTTTTACAGTGTACCGTACTCATTTCACGAATATGCATAATATTACAATTATTGGTTTAATCGGAATTATTAGTATTGAACAGTAACTATATGAACACTTACTTTACTATAGAAACTCGTACGTAACTTTTTTCGGTTGTCACGTTAGCTGTCACGTCTCAGTTATAGAAACACAAAGTAACACTGGTAACACTAAATCGTTCCAAACAACAGCGAAAATGGGATGGCCACTGGAACGAATTTCGAACGACAGAGTAGGGATTGTTTACTATCGGGCTATATACGATTCCGGCATGAGATTGGAACAAGTATAGACCTGCTTTCGTTCTTTTTTCGTGCGGACATTCCCGATACGAAAACCTGTGCAACTTACGGCGATTCCGGTAGGGCGCGTGCTACGCATAACGTCTTACCGACTTAGTACGTTTTATGCCCGATAGAGCCCATACGAAAATAGCGCCACTGGGCTTTTAGTGCAGAAGTCAGTCTGGTCTCGGACGTCATTGCCGAGACACTGAATACGCGAGCGGGAGTGCGGCCGTTTTTTTGTGTCCCGTTTGAGAACGAAGTTAGTGTTAGAGCGAGTTTTTTTGGTGGAGTGAGATTGTCGGAGCGAGATCGAGAGGGCCGAGCATAAGACGACCCCTAGGGCCTGCAGAAGCCGCCCTAATCTTTGTGACGAGAAGGAGACGTAAGTAGCCTTGAGCCCAAAGATCATTAATAATAAGTATTTTGTGTGCATTAAATAAGGAGATAATTTTCTTGCAACCACCCTCCCTTGCATGCACCTGTCCTTTCGTCGATAAAAAGACGGATTGCAGTGCGTGGCTATCCCCGCGAGTTTCGAGCACCTTTTCAGACGCGGAAGGAGGCGAGACATCGTCCCCCTCTGGGACGAGATCTCTTGTTCTCGTGAGCGCGAGTGCGGGTCGCGAAAAGACCCCGAGTCAGCCGGGCTCGGGCATTAAATGTTTTGGGAATGTCACGCTCCCAAACTCGGGCGAAATGACCAGCCAAAGGGGAGGGGAGGCTCCGTAACTCCGTTAGAGATTTTCCGTGTGGCTGAAGAACGAACTAAAATGATAGGGTCGGAGTCAAAAAATAACACAGGCAAGATGAGCGAAACTCAATATTTAATTAGTTTTGTAGATTTAATAAATTACATTGGACCCGGTTCGCGATGCTACATTGAAGACGATCTTGTTCTCAATGCAAAACATATAATGTATTATGCATTGACACGCGTTTACGATGTTAAATGGGAAATTTTAGTTTTGTGTTTACAGACGTCATGTCTTTCAGGAAGCCCACATGAAGTTTCAGTGTGTATAAATAACGATAATGACATTATAAATATTAATTGCAAATGTTCATGCAACGCTATTCGGGGCACCTGTAAAACATAATTTATAATAATATTTTCAACTTTATTTCTTTAATCGTAGTGAATGATTTTATACATATTTAAAATGGATTAAATTTATAATTCAAAATGTATCTGATGGAAAAATCTTCACCAGTGTTCTTAAAAAAATCTAATTTTTCATATATTTTTGTTTTCTCTATGTTGCAAAATTGTTTGCAAGGGACGACACTGTACATGTCCTTAGCATTATTTTTCAGTTTTCCCCAATTGTGTCGAATGTCGGTACAGCTGGCATTTTCTATTTCATTAACAGGAACTCTATATTGTAAGTAATTAAGGAAATTAAGGAAAATAATAATTAAACTGTCATTTAATTTTTTCCATTATTATTTTCAGCCATTGTTACCGATTTAAATGTATTAATAAGGCCCCGCAATGTTTGCATTTCCCTGAATTTTCAGCCTTCCATGAACATTTGCAATTAACATTTATAACGTCATTATCTTTATTTATAGAAACTGTATCTTCATGCGGGCTTCCTGGGAAACATGACGTCTCTAAATACTACCCTAAAATTTCCTATTTAACATCGGAAACGTGTGTCAATGCACAAAACATTATATGTTTTGCATTGAGAATAAGTTCGCCTTCAATGTAGCATCGCGAAGTGGCGGTAAGGGGAAAATTAGAATAAGAGAGGTAGGCGCCATCTTGAAAAACTTTACTAATTGGAATAAGAGACGTCCTACATGAACTATGAAAAGTTACCAGGATTTTTGTATGTACACCTTTCGTTCTACCCATCCTAGTGACAACACAAATGTACTGTGACAGCACCTTAACTCAGCTGAATATAACTAGGTTACTAGATATAGTGAAAAACAGAACTAAACAATAGCAGAAACTATAGCATATAACACTAGCAATGACGAGCACGAATGCATATTGTATGCATCATAACATAGTGTCTGTTGTTATTCACGTTTTTGAGACATTGAGTGTAACCATTTTTTAATAAACATACAGTATATGTATATTGTTAAAACTTAAAACTACTCTTCGAAATTGAAAATATTCAATCATAATAATATCAACGTATCAAATTAAAGCCGGAATATTATGTGAAATATTCTTTTAGAACTGCATTTAATAAGTGTAAATATGGACTACGCAATTTATATTTCAATATATTATGACAGATCACCAAAAATAGTAAACATAACTCAAAATTAAAGAAATTCAGATACAAATACTTTTATTTTGGCTTTTTACCACTTTTAATATTGTATCTAACTTTCGTAAAACAATTTTCATTTAATATTTCTTTCAATTTATGAAATTTAGAACTTTTAAAGCTAACCTCACTTTTTTTTAAGATTAATTTTAAAAACTTCGAATTTTAACAAATTTTTAATGTTAAACTATTAAAAACATAATACATAATACAGTGATTAATGTAAAAATATCCCAATTAACATTTTTATTATTGTCGTATCAAATAAAATAGTAAAAACAACTTTTCTGTTTTAGGAATGCATCAAAGTTTAAGTTATAAATACTTATGCTTAAATTATAATGGCAAACCATTACGAAGTTCCCAATTGGTAAGTTACATTTAAAATACATTTTTTATCGATTAAATACATATAAACATTCAGTCGTTTGTGAAATTATATTCTAGATTACTGATTTAGAATATTATTTATACTTACTGTACTGGTGTCGATTACTATTTATAGTAATATTTGAGGTACAAATATGTAAAATCTTTATATTTTTCATCAATTTCATTTATTTTCAGGGCTGGTAAACCTCCGATTGGTCTGCATTTGGATGTATTGAAAGGCGATAAACTTATACAGGTTAGTAATTATTTTGTACCGACGCATGATATATAGCGATCAAAGTTGAGATTAAACGCTACTAACTTATATTACGATTGTTAAACGATAATGAGAAATATATTTATTTTTTCGGAGTTCAGAACAAAAGTTTTATTTACAATTATCGTATGAAACGTTAACGATTTAAACATGTAAAATTATTGATGAAATAAATTAAACGATTCAAGTTTAATTTCAACATTTTGACAGCTATATTATCGTTATTAGTAAAAAATAAGCATACACAAGTCAGACAATTGTATTTTAAGATGAATTATTTGATTCTGTTACAGAAATTGATGGTGGATGAGAAAAAATGTTACCTCTTCGGACGTAATCAACAACTGAATGATTTCTGTATAGATCATGCTTCATGTTCGAGGGTTCATGCAGCGTTGGTGTATCATAAACAACTAAATCGCACATTCTTAGTTGACTTAGGAAGCAGTAAGTTAATTTATAACACAAATTATATTATATAATACAATATTAGATGTAGTTGCTTGATATATTAAGAAGTGCATTAGTTTTAACCCCTTCGTTGCGGTGAGAATTTCACAAAATGTGCCCAAAATGAGAGAAAAAAAATTTTAGGTTAGATTTTACTGTAATTTGGTGTTTAGAGTTTTTTTTGGGATGCCGATTACGAATTTGAAGTTAGATTTTGAAAACTTAAAATGGAGGATTCAATATGGCAGACAAATTTTCTAAATTCTAATCGTTTCGCTTGATACTTTTTCTCTGGGGGTTTTCGAGACCTCGAATATGAATATAAAGTCAGATTTCGAAAATTTAAATTTTTCTTGTTGTTGCTTCGCAATGAAATTCATTTAGTATGTATTATGTCTTTATTACTTTGAATTGTTGAATATAACGATATTTTATTGTTATACTGGCTGATTTTCTCGTAATTTTAGATATATCTACAAAAGCAATTTAAATGTATACATTGCGACAGCGATGTGGATGAAGAAGACAGAAAACCTTTGAAATAAATTAAAATAATGTTTTATTTATATTAATGGTAGTTATGTTACATATTAGGTTCCTCTTGAAGTAATACATTTAAAATGCATACAAATTAAAACTTTTCTTAAATTAACTGACACTTTTCATAAATATTGTTTAAAAATATATAATATAATTTATCAATTAAAATTTAGTAACAAATTAAGTAAAATAAATGGTGAATTTAATTATCTATACACTTATTTATTTATAAAACATAATAGAAAACAAGAATAAGTTGAATTTTTGCGGCAATAGCTAATAGCAAATGAATGTTAAATCGCATATCGATTGATTCAAGATACGGCTTTTTAAATCTTTTAAATCGAGAAAAGGTTATGACCACCGTCTGTCAATTTTCAATAAATTTAATTTATGGTTTATTGTTTATCGTGAATTCACTGTTACATAATGTTTAGCAATAAGTATCCCAGTAAAGTCGTATTAAAAAGACAATTTTACATGGAATAAACAAAAGAATGTTATGCCGTTTTTCATGAATTCGACAGTATTGACTTCTTTAAACTATAATTTATGTCATGACAAAGATTTGGGTTTTTGCCACAGTCATAGAAAAGTCCTAAGTTACAAAGATCTTTGTCATCCGCAGCGAAGAGGTTAACAAAAGCAAATATTTATTTACAACTTTATAGAAATAAGAATTAAAGAAATACGAATTAAAGAAATACTTGCAATTTTGTTTTCGACAGCACATGGAACATATATCGGTAGTATGCGTTTAGAAGCTCATAAACCAACGCAACTTCCAATCGACAGTACGTTTCATTTTGGAGCTTCGACGAGATATTATATCATACGAGAGAGGCCTCAAACAGGAAGTCGAACAATAATCGATGAACTAGAAAAGAACACAGACGATCAAGATGCTGGTGGATTGTTGGGTTTGCCCGAAACGGAAACAGAACTTGATGTAAGTTTTTTGAATAAAAGTTTTTGAAACATGTTTTTATTTATTTATTTATTTATTTATTTTTATCTTTAAATGGAACAATGCCCTATTTATAACAATTCTTTTCTCTCAATCAGAATCTGACAGAATTCAACACAGCACACAATCGAAGGATTTCGATGTTGGGAATAAGCGACGATGATATTCACAAGCAGACAAGGAAAAGAAAGAAAAAAGGAATTACATTTAACGAAGACGAGGAAGTTATAAATCCTGAAGATGTTGATCCGTCAGTTGGAAGATTTAGAAATCTTGTTCAAACAACTGTTGTACCTAGCAAGGTTGGTTAAATTTATTAAATATAATAATATAATATATAATATAATAACATTTATTTATTTTTGTTTCTAACTTATTAAAATTTTACAGAGAATGAGGATGGAAGGTGGTTTGATATCGTTAACCGAAGATTCTCATAATCCGCTGAAACATCTGCAACCTTCGTTGACTGCTTCACAATTGTATCATGATTTACCACCGGAGCAGTACGCTTCCTCCGCAGCTCTCAATAACCCATTCTCAATAGCGTTATCGTCGCTAACATCTCGACTGGGTATCGGATTGCCAAATCCTGCTCCGGAAGTGGAAATGGCACCGACTCAAATGCAAACGGAAACCCCACACATACCTGAGGTACATGGACCGACGGAACCTCATTCTTTGGAGCCAAAGAAAAAGAAATATGCTAAAGAAGCGTGGCCTGGAAAGAAACCAATACCAGCTCTCCTGGTATAATTCAACGCTTTTTTTAATGGGTATGTATAAATTTATATTAACCCATTAACTCCCAGATACACTGACATTTTACCTCCTCAACTTTTATTATATATACTTTACTTATTTATTGTTATTTTCCGTACATTTTATTGTCAAGACGCATTTCTATTGACTCACAATTTATCAGAAATGTGCACTCAATATGTCCTCTAAAGGAATTTATCATAAAACATTTTTTTACTTTTTAAGTTACTATCAAAATGGCGGTCGATATGACGAAAAATTTGTACATTTTCTGATAAATTTTAATTCTATGGAAAAGTATTTTGACAATAAACTTAACGGAAAACAAAAATAAATCCGTAAAAAGGGTCTTTGTTTTTTTTTTTTTTTTTTTTTTTTTTTTTAATTAATTAACGGGCGGAATCGCCCTTTTTACTGAATTATTAGCTTATTATTATTTTACTAGGATTTTGCGAGAGCTGCAGATCGACTTAGACAGATGGCGCCATACTTCACATTTGTGTATGAAATGTAGGACTGCAGAAACCTACACCAAGTACAGCAGCGGTCGTGAGTCGATTTCCGCCAGATAAACAATACTTTCGAAACGTAAACACAAACAACGTGGCTCGTCTTACCAACAGCGAGCTGCTGCTTGGAAACGAAATCGAAAAATTGTTCACCCGACGGGGATCGAACTCACGACCTACGACTTCGTAGTCCAGTGCGTGAACCGCCTGAGCCACGAAGCCGATTTTTGTAGATATTTTTGCGAAAAACTATTAAAAATTGCAATTTTTACCAAATTTTCTCAACGCAATTCGAAAGAGCGACTTTTAAAAAGGCATCCATTTTGTTTTGATTTTTTTCTTATCTGTTTCAAATTAGAAATAAACGCTGAAGTCGAGGTAAAATTTCAGTGCACATTTGGGTTAATCGTTTAAAAATACTTGCAAACACAAATCTAACAGTTTATTTTTATTACAGAAGCTGGAAAGCTGTTCCATCATCATCAGGTGACCACCATCATCATCATGTGAATATCGAAGGATCCATGGACCTTATAAGTGTTCCGCTGTAATTAAAATATAATAAAATAAGGACTTTTATTGCTTTTCTGTACAATTAGTTTTTTAAGTATATCGAAGTAACAAATCTACATATTAATTGTAATCCTTCCAATTCATTATGTATTTTAATGAAATTTAAGATTGTTCACGAAAGAAAACAAATGTATAAAATTTTAAGGCAATGTTAGTAAAAAAAAAATCTTTCGCTATCAGGTGACATATTAACCCTTTTTTTACCCAAAATGAGAGAAGCTGGTACAATATACCCCGTCCTAAATTATACCCTCGGTTCTTTCAAAAATATTCTCCAAAATTATTCAACAATAGTCGGAAATGTATTTTCCAACATAAAAAAAATTCTTTCTACTGCAGAAATTGAACTGTTGACTGTTTGTTCTCTCATTTTGCACAAAAAAGGGTTACTCTCATATTTTTAAAAAGTTCTAACTTAGAAAAATGTTAATTTTTAATTAACGTAGCGATAAAAAATACATTCAGCTATTTTTGATAAAATGTCTGCTACTATTTAATATTATGATTAGGACAAAATCAATTCTTAAAAAATTGTATAACAGAAGAGAACATGTAAATAATAAACTTGATGCAAAGAAAAGAATGAAGTTATTAATATCGAAACCTTTCATAACTAACCTATATTACGAATTTACTCGGGGGGGGTTGAGATTACTGATTACGAATCTGAAGTCAGATTTTGAAAATTGATAATGGCAAATGGACATTTAAAAATAAAAACCGTACAATTTATTTATAATCTGCTTCAAATTCGAATATTTTCAATTTTACGTATCCCAGCAATCGAATTTGGATAAAGTTGTACAGAATTGGATTCAATTATTAAATTCTGAATCCATACTTTGGTCAACTGTGAATCCATTTTAATACGTAAATACAATTCCATTCGTTCGTAGGAATAAAAAGGTTACTTTCTCAATTCATATTAATCCAACAAAAATTTTCTTTTTAATAATTAAATCTTAAATACATCCGTATTCAACATTGTGGATTCAAAACTATCTAAGTGCACTCATTTCAATCCAAAAATAGTTTCCTTTTTAAAAACGAAACTTTTAATACATCCGTATTCAACATTGTGGATTCAAAACTATTCAAGTGTATCCATTTCAATCCAAAAACAGTTTCCTATTTAAAAACGAAACATTGAATGCATCCGAATTCAACATTATGGATTCAAAACTATTCAAGTGTATTCATTTCAATCTAAAAAAAGTTGTATTTCAAAACAAAACTTTGAATACATCCGTATTCAACATTACGGATTCAAAACTATCCAAGTGTATCCATTTCAATCCAAAAATAGTTTCCTTTTTAAAAACAAAATATTGAATGCATCCGTATTCAACATTACGGATTCAGAACTATCCAAGTGTATTCATTTTAATCCAAAAAAAGTTGTATTTCAAAACAAAAATTTGAATACATCCGTATTTAACATTACGGATTCAAAACTATTCAAGTGTATCCATTTCAATCCAAAAAAAGTTTTCTATTTAAAAACGAAACATTGAATGCATCCGAATTCAACATTATGGATTCAAAACTATTCAAGTGTATTCATTTCAATCTAAAAAAAGTTGTATTTCAAAACAAAACTTTGAATACATCCGTATTCAACATTACGGATTCAAAACTATTCAAGTGTATTCATTTCAATCTAAAAAAAGTTGTACTTCAAAAACAAAACTTTGAATACATCCGTATTCAACATTACGGATTCAGTATTGATATTACGGACTCAAAACTATCCAAGAGTATTCATTTCAATGCAAAAAAAATTTTCTTTCAAAAAATAAACTTTGAATAAATCTGTATTCAATATTACGGATTCAAAACTATCTAAGTGTATTCCCCAGTAAACGAAAACGAATAGAAAGTTAAAAATACGAATTGAAATGAATTCAAGTGAATTAAAATGAATTAAAAAGTGGATTCAATTAATCATTTTCATGCGTTTTAATTCATTTTAATTCATTTCAATTCGTATTTTTAACTTTCTATTCGTTTTCGTTAACTAGGATGGATAATCGATTTGAAAAAGTTACTTATGGGTTGATTGTCAATTTCGATTTTAAAATATATAATTATAGTTATGGCGCGTTACTGTATTTTTGAATTATTACTCAAAACTATAAGTGTACATTTAATAATGGGAAGGTAGAAAATATATTATATAAAAAATATAATAATTGTATTCGTAAAATTGAATACAAATGGATTACTTTTTCTGAAATTTAATCCGGAAAACTACGCTTCCGATTGTATTCGTAAAATTGAATACAGGTGGATTCCTTTCTTCGGAATTCAATCCATTTGAATACATATTTACGGAATCAAAGTATCTCTATTGGAAGGAAACGGATTCAAACCCTGTCCGTATTAATACTTCGGCTATCCGTTTATATACGTTTGATAACGTTTCAATACATTTTTAACCTCTTGTATCCGAAGGCTATCCGTGACTAATCCGTCCGTATCCGCGTCCAACATTAATTTATTCCCGACGTCTGCCGTGGATCGCACACGAGTCCGTTCCAATGCTTTCCTATCCGCGCATATCCACGATTCGCAAATTACATTTCTAATCCGTCGTGATCCGCGGGTTTATATCCGTCTACCAATCCGCATATATCGTCTTTTATCCGTCCCGATCCGTTTTGGAGCCTATACGTTTCGATCCGCCGGTTTCAATCCGCGTCTCAATCGGTAGGCATCTGCGAGCAATTTTAACTATCTGTGGCGGATCGGAATTCCCTATCCGCGCAACTCTGTGATTCGGAAAAATCAAGCCACTTGAGCATATTTCCATGTACATGACGAAAGGGGAGGGAGGACAATTTCGAAAAATCGCAATACTTGAACAACCCTAACGACTATCTTACAATATTCTTACATTATAGTCCGGTCAATTTAGACCAAAAAATGAGAGTGAAGTTACATAAAGTCCCAACAAGCTGAATTTTTGTGAAGTTGTTCAAAACATAATTATAAACAATGTCTGGAAGTTCCCCATCATTCCCCTGTAAGGAAAACATTTAATTCAAGGTCAAAGGTCAAAAAAATGAGTTTTTTGCGATTTTCAGCAAAACGGTAAGTTTTATCATAAAAGTACCTCAGACAAAAATTGTAGATCATAAAATTATCTATAAAAAATGTATGAATACTTTTTTTCTTACGAGCCACCGTTTCTGAGATATAACGATTCTAAAAGTTATAAAAGTAACAAAAACGCGCTAAGTACACACTACCTCATAGGTGGCGTGGAAACGTGTGCATATTATGACGATAACAACTTTTATAACTTTTAGAATCGTTATATCTCAGAAACGGTGGCTCGTAAGAAAAAAAGTATTCATATATTTTTTATAGATAATTTTATGATCTACAATTTTTGTCTGAGGTACTTTTATGATAAAACTTACCGTTATGCTGAAAATCGCGAAAAACTCATTTTTTTGACCTTTGACCTTGAATTAAATTTTTTCCTTACAGGGGAATGATGGGGAACTTCTAGACATTGTTTGTAATTATGTTTTGAACAACTTCACAGAAATTCAGCTTGTTGGGACTTTATGTAACTTCGAATGTCTAAATTGACCGGACTATTAACCGGTTAAGTGGTATTGTATCATATATGCACAAAAAAAAGTCGAGCCCTCAGTGGTATTGTAGCATATATGTACATCCTGAATAACTTCTATATTTTACGATGAATTTGACTGAAACTTGGTATCCTATTGTTTTTTGGGTCGCTGAACCCGAATCCAATGTCAAAATTGCAAAATTCAAAATGGCGAACATAATATGGCTCCTAATATGGCGACTCAAAATGTATATCCGTTTATATCTTCCATATTTCTCAATGAATTTTCACGAAACTTATCATGAGATTGTTTTTTTTGGTCTCTGAATTCGAATCTGAAGTGAAACGTCAAATTTAAAAAGGCGGATCCAAGATGGCCGACCAAAGTGTAAAAAGTTATTTGATTCAGGTAAAACTGGGTATACAGGGGTTTTCGGGGTCGCTGATTACGAATATGATCACAGATTTTCAAAATGGTGGACATAACATTGCGACTAAAAAATTAGTTTCCATTTATATACTGCAATATATTCTACATTTCACACTAAAAACAAATGGTGCCTAGATTTTTACCTCTGCAGTTTGCTGGTGATGTATACGCGACCCCAGAGTGTGCCGACGAGGAAGTTGCAGAAGGATTTTACACTCCTTTGTTTTTTGTTTTTTTTTGTTTTTTTTTCGTTTTTTTGTTTTTTGTTGGTTTTTCTTTTATTTTTTATTGGTTATATATATTCTTTTTTATATTTTTTGTTTGTAAATTTAAAGTCTAATTTTGTAATTTATTCTCAAGTATTTTTAGTTTTCTTTATTTCTTTTAATTTTTTAAAACGTAAATTCTTTCTTTTGATTTCATTAAATTTTTAATATCACTTCATAAGATTATTGGTAATGTGATATTTTTTAAAGCAAGGTATTACGCATAACGGAATATTATTGCAATCCCCGCACATAAAGGTAACGAGCTTAGACTTCCCATTTTTATAACACAAAGCGCATCGCTTTCTAACAGATTTGTTTTCTCCAATTCCAGATGGAAAATGCGGCTTTGCAAATCTCATTGGATTTTCTGTAGAAAATTGTTTCTTTATTTTAATGTTTTCGTAGCCGTGATGTTGAAGGAGTTCTCTCGCTAATTGCTTGCGAAAATCCGAGAATGTTAGTTTGTTATCAGCATGAACTACATTATATATAACATATGCATTGAATATTGCTAAGTCAAGTAAATGAAAGTATGTATTTTGATATACCATTTTCGTGATTTCCTTAGTATTTCATATGGCGTAATGCATTGATCAGATAAATCAACACCACCCATATTATTATTGTATTCCAATACAATATTTGGTTTCTGCTTATATTGTTTAGTATGATGATCTAATTTATTACTTGCAACCATTTCGGGTGAATGTTTGGTAGAAAGCATAGTCACTAATCTTTTATCCTTCCATAATAAATACGTCATTCGCGGAGAGCTAAGAACTTTCATTTCCCCTTTTCCGATTTCTTTTTTAATTACTCTTGGTAGATACGCTCGGTTTGGTCGCACAGTTCCACAAACATTGGTTTTTGCATCATGCAATTTCAAGAATAGCCAGGGTGAACTATACCAATTACCTATGTATAAAGAACGCCCTTGTTCACCTAAATTACCAAGCAGTTCCATCACTACTTTTCCGGAGGCGCCAAGTGGAGATTTCTTATTTGGGTCATTATCATTTTTACCTACATATATCGTAAAATTGTATATGTATCCATTTTTTGAATCACAGGTTTCATACAATTTTATTCCAAAATAAGCTCGTTTGTTCCTGTTAAATTGCTTGAAAATTAGTCTCCCTTGCCATTTCATAAGAGACTCGTTAATACAAATATTTTCGCCAGGTCTGTAAATGCTTTGTAAGCGATCTCTAAGATATTCGGCGACTGGCCTTATTTTATGAAGTTTATCTTGTGAATCTGTTTCAGGCGAACAGTGCAACATCGCAAGAATATTCTGAAATCGTGCAAGTTTCATACACTTTGAGAAAAATGGCGTTTTGATCATAGGATCTGTAGACCAATACATACGAATTTCTGGCTTTCTTATGATTCCCATCAGTACATGCAATGCTTGAAAAGTATATAATTAATCTGTAGTAATATCATCGCACTTGTTTATTCTTGAATTTTTTTTTAGCTTCTTAGCATTTCTCAAATTTGATAATTTATTTTCCTTATACAAGTTACTTTGATAACCAATCATTTCTACAAATTCTTCTTCAAGAAAAGCTTTAAAAATGTCCATACAAGCGCTATTTTTATCTATTCCGCAATCCTTTTGTAAACCAGAATAAGAATCATCAAAAGTATGAATTATTGGTTCAAAATTATTGACTTCGTTGAAGGTTAAATTTTTTAACAACTCGTTAAATCTTTCGGATAATGAAATATCATCAGAATCGACATTTTCAACATTTTCATAAAAAGTGTTCGGTGAAGTATCATCTGTATCACTATGTGTAATTTCCTCTGCAAAAAAATCATCATCGCTTTCTTCCAACTCAGAAAAACTGCAGTCAGAAGATTCACTCGTTGATGAGATTAACTTTTTTTTAGCTTGTTTCGGCATTTTTTTGCATTTATTATAAAATCACAGAATCAGACCGACTCCTTACGTACTAAATGGAAACCCATTTCTACAATGAGAACAAAAAACAGGTAAAACTGCGGCTGCACCTAGCGGCGACTTTCGCAACTGCTGTCACGATATTATTTTATTTTGTTGCAAATTTTTGCTTCCATTTTTTAGCAAGATGTTTAGAAATGTAAATAATTAAATATTTTTCATAATTATTATTATGTTTATTTGTTTATAATGATAAACAAAGTTTAAAAAATATAGTTTGTAGCAGGAAAAATGTATGTTGGAATGATATTCAAGACGAAACTTGTTACTCGGGGGTTTTTGGGGTCGCTGATTACAAATCCGAACTCAGATTTTCAAAATTCATAATGGCGGATCCAAAATGACTAACCAATTTTGAATTTTCAAATTCTGAAACCAGATTCGTAATCAGCGACCCGGAAAACATCTGTATACCCAGTTTTACCTCGACCAAGTAGCTTTTTACATTTTGGTCGGCCATCTTGGATCCGCAATTTTGAATTTTCAAAATCTGTGGCCATATTCATAATCAGCGACCCCGAGTACCCATTTTCACCTTGATCGAGCAACTTTCTCCGAATTTGGTCCGCCATTTTGAATTTTGTAAATCTGAGGTCATATTCGTAATCAGTGACCCCGAAAACCCCCAAGTAGTAAATTTCAACTGTTCTTGTAAAGAAAAATGTGTGCTGCAAAGGGTTATAAACTAAATGAAATTTTCATCCTCAACCCTTATTTTTCACCCCTTTAGGGGGTTTTAAAAAAAAATCCGAGTTTGGGAATTAATTCAGCGCCCGCGAAATCCCCCGGGAACAAATTTTGGTGAATTTTACATAACAACTGGAGTCTACCACTTGTGGCACGGAAATTGGAAAAACCTCTACCACTTAACCAGTTAAATTAATACAAAGATGTATATCCTGGTAATAAATATTCAAATGCATAATTTTTAAATAGTTCGTGCTTTGTATTATGTTGTTTTTAATACAAGTAATTTTCTTTTACTGATATTCCAGTTATGTTTCTTTTATTTTAAGTATTTTCCATTATATATCATACATTTTTACTGTACTTCATACGTGTTAGGTAACTTACAGAAAGTATTTATGCAAATAGAAACGGATAAAAAGAGGTGCACACTCGGTGCCATATCACGTATAGATACGGATAGACACGGATTCGACAGGCTCATATTAGAACGGATTGAGGCGGATCAATTTTCCATTCCACGGATCCAGAACGTATTCAGTTTTGACGGACAACGACCGATTGAAAAGAATGCAAAGTGGGCATTCAAACGGATACAAATTTTCTATCCGTTTGAATCCGTTATTTTTTATCCGTTTGAATCCGTTTATTTCCATTAGGGATGAATTCAAAATGAATTGAAATTTTCAATCCAATCCTATCCAATCTCGATTGCTAGGTGATAATGGCAGATTGACATTTAAAAATACAAACCGTACATTATTTATATATAATCTGCCTCAAATTCGAATATTTTCTTTTTTATAATATTTAATTTTACGTATGTTACTATAAGTTCTTTAGCCATTAAATTATTTTAATGTTGTCCGACTCTAATCGCGAGAAGATTAACGTGAACTAAAGAATCAAATTTTTTTTTCATTGTACTATTTTTCGAGTTTTTTCTTTAATTTTTAGTATAGAACACAAAATACAGTAGGGTCTCCCTTATTGCATACTGTAGATTTTTTCAAAATGGCGGCGGTCTCCCTTATTCTCCAATTCCCCTTTACCCCTACTCTCAGTGGTCGCCGGTCGACAACGGTTCGAGATTTGCTCATCCGCGAAGGTTAGGAAGGGGAATATATCGACGTATAGTCCGATCTCCCTAATTGCGAACTTCCGTAATTACTCAAACTGTAAAAACATCCGTAATTGATTACGTCGAAAACTCCCTAATTGCAATTTTGGTTCTCCCACCCAACCTACACCTTACTGGTCGTATATCGTGCGCGCGCATTTCCTCCATCGGCAAAAGTGAGGTGAGTATATCGAATATAGGTGCTGGTGGGAGGTGATCAATTAAGGAGTTTCAACCTCCCCTCCAGTCCCAGTATATGATCAATTAGGGAGGTCGGACTGTAGATCCTAAATCCAGAGAATAAGGGAGGATTCAATAAGGGAGACCCTACTGTAATTGTGTTTTCATATGACATTTTCCCATTGCAATATTTATTTTTATCATTTTTTATTGAATCCGCCATTATGAATTTTAAAAATCCGACTTCAGATTCGTAATCAGCGACCTCAAAAATCCCAGAGTAACATATATTTAAAATAGAAAATAGTTTGGTTTTCGTAAAACCATCCGCCGTATTGAATCTGCCATTTTGAATTTTTAAAATCTGACTTGAGATTCATAATCAGCGACCTTTAAAACCCTCGAGTAACACGGTCCAAACCGATTTCGTTTGATTTTCAAAAATCCGTCCGCCATTTTTAAATATTAAAATCTGAAGACCTCAAAAACCACAGCTTCCAAGTGTGATGAAAATTCACAATTTTTTAAAGAATTCAGTTACTACGTTATATTTATGTAAAAAAAATTCTTCTATCCTCCATTTTAGATCCGCCATTTTGAAATTTTAAAAAGTATGTATGTATCGGGAATTCAAAACTTAGACCTTGTGGGCGCGATATTTTAAGCTTTTATTTATCGATACTCTTTCCTATCGGAAAAAACGTATTTTTACAAAATAGTTTTAAAAACCATATTTTTTGCAAAAAAAGCCGTATCTTTTCGGATCTTCATTTTTTTGCAATTTTGACTTCAGGATCTGAAAGTATTACCTAATCCTAAAGAAATACTGCGTTGAAAATTGTATTCAAAATGTCTCTCCCGTCGTTAACCACATCAATGGTAATGGATCATATATGTACAAAAAAAATTATTGACAAACGTGGTAATGGATCATATGTGTACATTTTGCAATAACTTTTACAGTTCTTAATGAATCTGCATGAAACTTCGTATACCAAGATATTTTGAGTCGCTGAATCCGAATCTGTCGTCAAAATGGCGGATCCAATATGGCGGCTGTAAATTTGCTAAATTTATTAAAATGGGCGGCGCACGTTTTTCTTTATACGGAAAACAGCTGAAAATTGTTACTCGGGGGTTTTCGGAGTCGCTGATTACGAATCTGAAGTTAGATTTTGAACATTCAAAATGGCGGATCCAAGATGGCCGACCGAAATGCGAAAAATTACCCAAACTTTATGAAACTGGGTTCTCGGGGCCGCTGATTATAAATCTGAAATCAGATTTTGAAAATTCAAAATGTCGGTTCCAAGATGGCCGACATAAATGTAAAAAATTTCCTTAATTTTGATGAAAGTTGGTACTCGGGAATTTTTTGGGTCGCTGATTACGAATTTGAAGTCAGATTTTGTAAATTCAAAACGGTGGATCCAAGATGGCCGACATAAATGTGAAATATTACTTGATTTTTTAAATGATTAATTAAATGTTAAATGATATATTTAGGAACAAATGGAACCCGTGTTTCACCGTTTTTCGATATCTTAAGTACAGGGCTGTACCACTTCTGGCACTTTTTTTTTAAACAGCTACCACTCAAGTGGTTAAAGGGTTAAAATAACTAAAAAATGTTTTTGCTAATAAAGATATATTTCATACAAAAAAAGATTGCACATTGCAATTCTATATGAATTGGATGCGAAATTAAACGTAATTACTTATGTAAATAAGAGCTTAACGATTGCTCTTAACTTATCTTATCTACTATATACAAGTTTACTTTGATAAATAAATCTAAATATTTTTGTACATTAATCACTATTTCTATGAGTTACGAAACACTTATATTAAAACAAACAACTCGAGTATAAAGATTTTTAATCAAATTTTCAAGTATTCGCAGTCAATGTTACATTTCGTTTCACATTAAGGAAGCACGCACCGTTTGCTTCGTTGCTCCGTCCACTGAAAATAACACACGCTAAACCATACAATGCTGTATGTTCCCAAAGTTTACCAATCCACTTATTAACCGATTGTAAAGTTTTGGTAACCCGACCGTCCTCTAACTTACTATCGCTAATTTTTAAATGAGAAATAGTGAAAGCATTTTCCATTACAATTTCTGCCGATTTAGTGATAATGTCCTTGTTACGATCTGCTACGATAAGTCTCACATGATCGTCTTCTTCTAACGGACCGTCGGTTACGTTTAACGATTTCACTGTTAAGTACCTTGAATATTCGTTCATCGATTCTTTCGAACCGACTATCGTTGCGGTTTTCCCTTTATCACTTGTAATATGTTTGAAGATTGATGTGCCGTAAGATCTTCCTTCCTGAGCTTGGCTTTTGATGTATTTCGTCGCACTTATATGCAGTTCCATGTTGCGCTGCCCAAGGAGCACAGCATCACCGAAGTCGATACTATTTGCCAATTTTAATTGAACAAGTTTCATTGAAGCTTGAGAATCTTCCATGGAGCAATGACCAGCTTTGCTATCTTGAATAGTTTCTCCCAGAAAATCCCTGACAAGCGTCTGCAATTTTGTTTTTCGATGACGATCTCCGGTTATATTAAATATAATCGACGTGTCTATAACGTATGGATGCATCATTTTCAGAGCGTGTAGATCGGAATTTAAACTTTGACCAACTAAAATAACATCTGATGGAAGCATAGCTTTTAAATGCTCCTGTACATCTTCGAGTGTTGTAGTTACGTCGGCTAACATTTCTTTTGTAATGCCACTGAATCTTGTTAAATAATCAACGATTTTATTTTTCGGTTTAACCAAAGTATCGTATTTGACGATTAATTCTTCATCGACGATTGTTACTCTTGTTAATTCTAGCAATCCTGTGTCGGTTCTACACATCTCGCAATCGACTCCGTACATCGGAGACGTAGCGGTTGCTTCCGCATATTTTTCTTTCGTCAAAACGTAACTACTGTAACGATTTGCCAATTCTCCTTTCAACGGTAACGGATAATTTTCTTGTATCATTTGCGCTGGCGACAAGATAAGTTTAGTTCGTGGAAATTTATCTTTTAGTGGTAAAATCTCTATGCTTTCGGCCGGTTTATCTTCGACTGTATTCAAACGCACTGGAAACACAACCCGTAACAACTTTACTAAGTCTTCAGTAGAACACATTGCTGCCTTTAACGATCCGTATTCTTTGACAAGTTTGGTGCTTTGCGTACTTGTAAGTGGCACTGCCGCAAGTTCTTCTACCACTGTTCCGCCGTAAATTGCAGGTGTCACAAGTTCTACTTGATGTTGAAGATAGGAAGTTAAATTAGTTAAAATTTCACGATGTGTTGTAAAATGATCCAAGGAAAGTCCGTCGAGTACGAGAACAACAGTGTGAGAAATTTTGTTATACTTTTCTAGGTGACACCAACGAGACGGAGTATACGGCGAATGATGACCCAGCATCGAAAACATTAATAAATGTTGAATATCACTCAGGAAGAGAGGAATCCTACTGTCACTTTGATTGCTCAACAAACTGGCACTTTCACCAACTCCTTTTAAATGAACACGAGGGATGGATTTCAAACGTTGTTTTCTTTCACGAAGTTCCTGTTTCAGTTTGGCATATTCTTCAGAATCTTTATCAAGTTTCGGTTTCTTGGAGGTTTCCTCGAATTCTTCCTGGCAGGCTCGTTTGTGGACATTTTCCACATTTTTCACTTCCGGAAAATTAAAACTTGTGTCGATTTCTTTTTCCTTTGGTTGAAAAGGATAGAATTTCGTACTCCTGTCTTTCTCGTTTAACTGCGCAATTTCTAGTAGAGCTGTCATTTTCTTACACTTGTTTTCGAGTCTTTTACGTTTCTTTTCTGTACACTTCATGTTTTTTTCTTCTGCTTGTACCATAATTCGAACAGTTTTTACTTGATCATTGAAACAAACACGTGGTTAAAAACACAACAAATTGTCTCTGAGGAGTTCTGCGATCAACTGTGCGAAGTTTGGTTAGGAAGAAGGGAACTTGCTTTGCTTGTGGGTGTGGAATTGTGAGCTTACGTCGAGGGTTCAGTGGTGTAGAGTTACCTGGAAGGCGGAGCGTAATTATCAACTAGTACCACCTATCGGCCCTTTCACTTAAACATGTAGAAACGGAATACACTGTGGAAAATTTCCATGCAATTATGGTAGGAATTAAAATACCAGTGAAAATCATGGTAAATTTACAGTTAATTACACGTTATCGAGATTTTACATGTGCACCGTAAATAAAACGTCGTTTTTCAACAATAAAGTAACATTTTTTTGATATAAATATGAAAAAAGATTTTTAAGGGTCGCGTTAACGAGCATCGTTTACATCTTCAATGTTGTTTATTCTCTCCAAATGTAAATAGCTCGTCGAGCCAATAAATTATTATGTAATTAAGTAACTACTGTACAACTATATCCTTAATAAATAACAAAAAGTTAATTAAAATAAGACGTCAATCGGTTATTGGCGAGAGGGACCGCTAGAGGGAGGAGTAGATACATAAATCCCGATAGCACAATTTATACTGCGCTTGTAATATTACAAACACGATGTAAAATTACATGTTTTTAATTACACAATCGTTAAAATTACCACAATTATTACTGGTATTTTTATTTCCACCTTTGATGTTGTAAATTAACATTTCCGTTGTGAAATTTAAATGTTTATGGTAAATTTCCTTCTATTTTTTTTTTTATTTATTTTTATTTATATTTATTTACATTTATTTTTTATTTATATTTATTTTTACACGAAAATAATAGGAAATTTCAACAAAACTATAAAAACTCGGAAATGTAATTTTACTTTTACTTTTCACAGTGTACGAACTAAAAGAACTCTAAAAATGTATAATAAACACAAGAATTTGACTATTATTTATAAATTATTGTTATATCTCTTTAATCCCTATTCTCTACCTCCGTACTAATTCAGTGATTAACCTATGAAAACCGATATAACCTACTAAATCACTGACAAAGTCAAATGCGATAAATTTGATACTTTAAACAATATGATTCTCTTTAATTGCTACACAATATTTAATAACGTTTACTCACTTTATATACAACTGGACGGAGCAACTGCGTAAACTTCTTGATTTGTGTGATTTACAAAAAATAGCATCCAACCTTCATGGTACATATATGAATATCAATTCTTATTTGTTTTTGAGTGTACTTCTTCCCAACGATTCTTAAGTATGTATATCCGTAAATTCTATTAAACATTAAAAATAAATCGGCAGTATATGCCTGTAAGTATATATGTACATTATTTCGTGTGATTCGTAACTTTTTTTTTCAATCAAGGTATTTTCTGTAATTTGAAAATGGAAGAATTTTGAAAACATTTTCATGATCCTTATTATTCAAAAGTTTAAACTTAGAATGTTCTGATGGAATATTTGATATTTTTTTTTGAAAGTTATTTGAGTTGAAAATGTGTGCAGCCATTCAAAAAATTCTAAATTTCAAGAATATGAACTCTGAAATCGTAATCAAATTCTGTTCTATCTATGTCGTTGTTGTTAAATAATTAAAATGAATCCATGTTTATTATTTTAAGTCACTTTTTTATATATATAATGACCCCTTGTGATTATTTTATAATTCCCTAAACGATGGAATTAAATAACACCAATTTAACTCAAAAAGAATCCGTGGAGGGAATTGATTTGGTTTTTAATTATTTGTATTTTATATTTCAATATACGAACTATAAACAAAAATTTGGAATTTCAATGGGTTCAACTTTATCACCCATCATAACAGACATCACAATGGATTTTATAGAAAATATTTTGATTAAAAAACTGCCATTTAAGCTACTTTTTCTTATAGATATGTAGATGACATTTTTATAGCTAAACCTAATGAGTACTTAGATCACATTCTGCACAATTTTAATAGTTTACACAAAATTAAAGGCTTGTCTAATACAATTTCTTGTAGAATTTTTTGTACACATTAAATTTAAGGTTTGACATTATTTAGTTTATTATCGGGATTGAAATTTGCTTCCAGTACATGTTCATTAAATTTAATGCGTTTCCCTTTAACAGTTACGTATAAGCTAAGTGTTTAATTATTATATATATAGTTAATGTCCAAATATGCATAAAACGAGCAATTTTACGCAGTATAACCTCAGAATAAAAAAAATCTCAGACATGGTGGGCAAATTCTATACCCAGATTCGGACGACGGCAAAAAATCTACAAGAATTACACAATTCCACTTCATTCATCGGTCGAAACGTTATTTTATGTAGTGAATGTGCACATACGCATAAAAAGAGCAATTTTACGCACTATAACCTCACATGAAAAATATCTCAGACGTGATGAGCAAATTCTGTGCCCAGATTCGGATTCAGCGGCTAAAAATCTATAAGATTTACCTAGTCGCGTTTCAGTTTCCAGAATTTTTTTTTATTTTGTGATCCTGTGTTATAAGACCGAAGAGGATATACTTATACTCTTCCTGAACATTTTTTTTCAAATGTGCACATTTCATATATGCCTTATATACACCCCAGTAAACGAAAAGGGATTAAGGGCTTTTATCTTTTATTCTTTTATTGAACATTCGGAATTGGCAATTTTCCAATTCCTTTATAGGAATTCACGCGTGAGACATGTGAATTCCGTTGAATTCTGATACGCAACTTTTTATTCCACGCATTTCCATTGAATTCCCTAACCTAACCTAAAATAATATGGACTCGTTGGAACTGTCGGGAATTAAAATTGTAATTTTTTATTCCGCGCAATTCCATTCAATTCCCTAACCTAACCTATAATGTTTACATCAATATTCTCAGGAATTCTTTGGAATTCGTGGGAATTGCAAATTTAACTTTTCTATTCCAGGGAATTCCATCCAATACCTTCAATAAAGGGATTCAACAGAATTCAAAATTCCAATCCCTTTCCGTTTGCTGAAATCGACACTCTCTTCTTCTTTCCCTCCTGAAAGTATAATCACGTGATAAATCATGTGAGAAGGTCGGTCCTTATTTTGTTCAAGAAAATGTCAATATACAAACCTACCTGGGGTTAATAATAGATCAGATGCCAGAATTATTGAAAAATGTAGATTTAAAAACAACTCGAAGAATGTGGTTTCAGCAGGAAGTTGCAGTACATTTCGCAAGAATCTTACCTGAGTTTTGAAATAAAAAGTATAACGTCCCAGACAGACAAATCCGGCAAATTTCCAGACGCATAATCCAGAAATCTGTCGACAAATTCATATACTTTCCCCTTATATGCGGCAATATGCACCTAGTTGGTTGTCTGGGGGTAAGTTGGGTCGGACGAGTAGGTTTAATTATTTGGCCTCCTTGCTAAACTGATCTCACACCCCCGGGCTTTTGTTTGTGGAATCATTTACAGAATATTGTTTATCAACAACGATCACACGTGAGCTGATATGCAAGATCGCACTCGTCAAGCATGCATGCACAATTCCCAGGCTGAATTTGCTAAACACTGATCTATTTTTTAAAAACTCATTAGGATTACATATAGTTTGAAAATGTCAAGTTGATATCAGCAAAACTGCCCGAAGGCAGTTAATGGCGCAGGTATATGCTGAGGCAACTCCTGTTGTTTATTTGCTTGTCCCTTTCTTTATGGCTGTTCATACACCAGGGTCTACCCAAGGTTTATCTCAAATAGGTATACAGAAACAGTCCATGATTTTGTTACATTTAGAAAAATTAGATACACTACATATTAGAAAAAGTTGTAATTTGTGGAACTAAATGTACAGATTGTAATGGTGTATGCATTGGAGAAACGGGCAGATTGCTTAAAAATAGATTTCATGAGCATACAAAATAATTATGCTGATGAAGAAAAATACACAGGACTTACGATTCATAGCATAAATAACAATCATAATTTTTACTTTAAAAACATTAAAATATTAGCAGTATAAAGAAATAGATACAAACGTAAACATATGGCAAGTTATTTCATTTAAAAAATCCTAATTCATGTTAACATAAGATTTGAAAAATCAAATTTACGAGAAACTGACATACCGATTTTAAATTTTAAGCACAAACAATATAATAAGATAGGTTACTAACAAGCTGATATGCCGTTTACTTTCGTACATTTGACTTTCTTGTAAGAAAAGAACTATATGAATTAAAATTCACCATATCTATCAATTTTTTTTGTCGTATTTTTATCAAAGGTGTTTTGAGAAAAAATACATTCTTATGCGGTCTGCAATGACAGCGAAAACGTTAAAATTGGTTTAATATTATTTTTTACCACGTCATTATTCTGAATTACAAGAAGTAAGTCAGAGTACCAATTTCTGTATATCTAGAAAACGGGTTTTAAACAAATTTGTTTACTTGTCTAAAATTCTTTTTAGATCTTTCTAGCTTGACTACTCTTCTATAAAATATGTGAAAATCAGAGTGGGTCACTTTATAGATTTTGAGAAAATATCAGAATAATCGATTTTTAGACAATTAAGGGTTATTTTCTTAAAATGTATAATGTGTCCCACTCTGATTTTCACATATCATATAGAAAAGTAGTCAAGTTTTCATTTTAGATAAGTAAAATAGTTATTTTTGTGTCAAGGGCGTAAAATGGAGTTTTACGCCTCGACAATAGAACTCCAGAGACGGCAAAGCTGGCTCGAGATTCGCGAGGGTAAAAATTCTACGACAGAGATTCAAAAATTGTTTTTTGATACAGTAGGCGTAAATTATTTTCACAACCATAAAATTGTCTACATCCTGATCGAAAATCAGGGAAAAAATCAGTCTAGTCAAAGTCAGTCTAGTTGGGGAATTTACTATCTGACAGAAGTTCAATGAATTCTTTTAATTTTAATGTATCCGACTTAGAATTAGCTAAAAGATTTATGTTTAGATCGCCTAAAATAAGGACTTGATCAGTAATCGGATAAATTGAGTTCATCGTGATCATTGAGTTCATCGGTATAAAAGGGCCTATAAAGGACGCCTATTACAATTTTGTTCTTTTGAAAGAAGACTCTCGCATAAGAATATCTTTTACGTTTTGTTGAAATGTCATGCACATGTAATTGTATATTAACAAAAGCATATTAAAAATCATGTACATGTACTTGAAATGTACATCCTTAAACTTTATTGAAATTTAATGAAAATGTACAGTAAATGTTTATGCAAAAAACATAATGAAAAATTACTTTTTTTAACTCCGTGCGATAAGTGCTCACTTAGCTCACACGTTAAAAAAAATAGTATTACGATACGCGTGCGCGTAAGTGATCCCCGCACTCGCGTCTATGGCACCCTCGCTACGCTCGATCGCCAACTCCGCTCGTGCGCGAATCAGCTACTTAGCGCACTTGTATCGTAATGTACTATTATATACATTTCTGTAAATAGCCATTATACGCGATGTTCACAATGATTGACATATATATAAACGGAATCATATTATACTTGCGAGAAATCAAACTCGGTGCCCATACGTTACAGAATAAAAAATATGCAACATTGAATTGAGTGCTGCGGCGCGTGTCGGATAGTTGAGCACAGTGAATTGCGCTCTTTCAAAAATCATAACTTAAAAACGAGAAGAGCCTCCGCCATTTTTATTTTTGGAAATGATAGGTGAAATCATTTTCTTCAAGCTAAAATAGCAGATTTAAAAAAAAAACACGAGCTCAATACCAAAATTTAAGTTGAAAAATGTTTTCGGCCAGTTTTTTGGGAAAATTAAATTTTTTTGTTCAAAAGTACTTAATTTTATGAACAAAATGCGCGTAGTCTCATTTGAATGCGATAATTAGAAAAATATATATCGCAATTTAAAGAAATTCAATGATCATGACGTCACGGGCGCCATTTTGAAAATTTTCGAAAAATATTTGGCCATGTTATTTTCCACACCTACACCTATCAAATATTTCATTTTCGTTGAATTCCGCGACCCCCACCACAACGTAATAGATATAGGGGAAGACGGGGCGAAGTGACGAATCTCAAATATTTCCATTATGATCATACTGATTGCAAAATATCATATGTGGTTTCTTTGTTTATACCATTTTTCACATTTTTAAGACATGAATAAAAATTTTCAAGTCATTTTCCTATACTTTGCTCTCAGATTGGTCAATATTTTCATTTTGAAAGTTTAATAATCGCTATTTATATATTTATTCTAAAAGTATATTTTTTGGACTTATTTACTTCGATGTTTTATCTTATATTTATATTTTTATCGTGATTTGTTGTATGCGTGATTATCGGTAATTTGAAATCGCGTTGAGTATTTATTCTTTTTTGTTTAATTTAGTTACGCGCTTAACCCGTCCGCTATATGTTTAGTTTTTCTATAGGAATATTAATATGTTACGTAGCGCTACTTTATATTGTGTGTTCATCTACAATTGTTGGTCTGTTAATGTATTTTTGTATCATTATTATTGATGTAATCTTTTAATTTATTTGGTCTCAATTATGTTTGTTCTTTGTAATATTTTTTTTGTGAAGGTCAGTCTGTAAAACAACTTTTTTAAGTTGTGGCTCGCCTTTTGGCAATGTACACGGTTGCTTGATCTGTATATGTTTTATTATTATGTTGGCCAATAAAGACAATTTATTATTATTATTATTATTATTATTATTATTTATAAAACATGAATTGTTCCTTTTTTGTATGTTTATACTGAGGTATCGTATCTGCAAGTCCAAATGATACTTTGGGGTGAAGCGGCGAATTTTTTTCCCGGATGTCTGTATTCCGTGATTATTTTTTAATTTAGAATTCCCTTTTGATGAATGCATTGAGTTACAAAAGACAAAGTTAAAATATGCGATCCTGATAAAATGCGAGTATTCAAAGATTCCGAAGATGCAATTTCTTTTTTTTCTGTTGTTTGAAATTTTCATATATCTGAAGAGGTTCATTCCTCCAACGTGGAAATTTTATTTTTATTAAAACAAACAATAATAACTTAAAAAATTATGACTTGCACTTAATTTTATGATAGTTGTCTCGGAGACCTCTAAAAATAAGGATTCGCCACTTCACCCCGATATCGCCGCTTCGCTCCGTGATTTTTAAGTTTTTTAACTTGGCCATAGCTGGCCACCTGTAAAACATATACCGTAACTAACATGCATGCAAATATTGACTATAAAATTATATATCAAATGATACTTTGTATCATCATAAATACGAAATTCAAGGAGCTATATGATAGACGGAAAAATCCTCGCCGCTTCGTCCCGCCTTCCCCTATATATAATGTGCATATAAATTAGGGTGGTCCACAAAAAGTCGAAGTAGCGAATTTTAATTGGGACACCCCCCAGAAGTCTTCTATACTGAAAATAAAAAGACACGTATTTTTTTGTTTTGCGATTCTTCGATATTTAATGGTGCCGTCGGGCCCCTGAAGTTTTCCATGTATTTTATATGGGAAATAATCGTTTTCTCCAAAATTTGCTGTAAAATTTCTAAAAATTAATATTTTTTCATGAGCAAAAGATATTTTATATATATATATATAGGAAATGCGAGACGTTAAATCGTTACCAATGTGTGTTTCGTTACAAAATAATTTGCTCAAAAGTTGTCAATTTTGAAAAAAAGTGAGTACAAAATTTGTTTCTATTCCTTTTTTTGCAAATATTTTTGTCGGTATTGATTTTACAGCAAAATGAAAGCTTACAAAATGTAATACAAGAATGACTTTGTCGGCATTTTTTTAAATTAATGGCAATGATAAAGTGGTAATTGAAAACATGGACAATTTTTCATTTTTACGAATTCTGTAAAATTAAGCAACTTTAACGTCACGAACAGGTTTTTTTCAAGTCATTCTTACAGAAAATTTTGTGAGTTTTCACTTAGTTTATATTTTTTTTTCCGTAAAATCAATACCAACAAAGATATTTGAAGAAAAGGAATTTAAAAAAAATGTTGTACTCACTTTTTTTGAAAACAACTTTTGAGCATATAATTTTGTAACAAAACACCCATTAGTAACGATTTAATGTCTCGCGTTTCCTTTATATCTATATAAACTAGTAAAATCAGTTGAAAACCGATTAAAAAAAAATTTTTCGCTTTTTTTACACAAAAATTGCAGTTGTTACTGATTTGGACTTATTTGCGTGAAACTTCAAACGGATATACATAAGTAAATTCAGAGCATCCGAATGAGCAAGTTAAAAAAAAATTCGTTTCATTGACAAAATTTGGAGTAATAAATTTTGGTAAACAATAGAAAAAAATGTTTATAAAAATGTAAACAAACACGTATTCCTTTAGTTTTTAAGCAGAATAGTGCATCTTGAAGTTAATTTCTTAACATGCCATCAGTCTGCCTGCATCATTTTAGATGCATTCCACATATACTTTTTTTAAATGCACCCGAGAACTCAGTTGATTACAAAATATGCAAAAAAAATTCGGCGTTAAAAATTATAAAAAATTGTAAGAAAAGTGACAATTTTAATAATCCAATTTGACAGTCTGACTCTTCTGAAAAGTTTTGTTATTAATAAATACTAAATTTCAACAGTTAATATTTGATTTGTATTTCATTGCCTAGAATATGTTCATTTTGGAAGTCATGGTGAAATAATCAATAATATGCACATTTACATGTATATAATATTTTTCTGTAAATTGACTTCTTATAATTCTCTGGCAGGTTTCTGATTGTTCTTTCTTTATTTGCCCATCAACATTCATTTAAAAGTTGTTGCGTGACTTCATCAATAGAAAAATTTCATTATTTCTAAATATTTATCGACAGTTGACAGAGAAAAACAATATAAATTTACAATATTACAAAAAATCTCTGTATATTCTTTACCAATAAATATAAAATACTTTAGCCATGCACGTGAACCGTAAAATTTCATTTTACGGGCTAAAAGTAGGCAATAATCTTCTGTTAGTGTAAAAGTAAAATACATAATTGTATACAAACATTTTTCAACACATTTCTAATGAAATGATAGTATTTTTCGATACAAGGGCGTAAAAGTTATTTCTACGAATGTGAGGGTTGCCCGCCGAGCTGAAATCGAAGAGTAAAATGCGCCGAAAAAAATGAAAAAATGTGTAAAATAGCATTTTACGCACACTGTAACATAAAAAGGTTCATATTAAAAATAAAAAGGTCACATTTCTGAGATCTTAATCAGCCGGAAGTAAACAATACTTCTAGGCATATTTTAACTGTTTTTCAAAGAAGTTTAAATTGCGTAAATGAGAATTTAATAGAGCCCTGTAAATTGTAATGCATAGTTTTTTGAAATCTAATTAAAACGAACCTACAAGTGTTGATTAGCACAGGCCGATTAAATTCTCAAAAATTTTATCTCTTTATGGGATTTTTAGGCCACTAACAGAATGATATCTTTAAGTTAGTCATCTGAACACTTTATGATACAATTATGATTTCATTTTGATTAATGTCTTAAAAATATGACCTTTTTAAGAGGTCAGATTTAAAAAATATTTATATAAAGAGTTCCACAAAATATCATACAAACAAATTTGAAAGATTTCCACTATATTTCTCGATGAATTTTTCATTCTTAACATTTGTTTATAAAAGCTCATTGTTTTTAAGTTAGAGCATTGAGACATTTTTCAAATAAATTTTCTTTCATGAAGCAATTTCAGATCGTTACAATGATGTGGGATATAAAAGTAAAACTGTTTTGTAAAAGTTGAAATATTTTATGCACTTTTATGCACAGATTCAACAGAATACTTGGTTCAATATAAAATAAAAAAATGTTATTTCTGACTTTAATGGGTTAAATCTCGATTTGAAATATGAATAATTCATATTTGGTAAAATAATAATTAACGTCGTTAAAAATATTAATGTATATACCTAAGTTATTTACAGTAGTTTTTTTTCCAACCAATAAAAAACAAAATAAAAATATCCATTTTGAAAAAATGTTGAATTTTGTACTTAATATTCAAAAAACAGATGTTAACAAATTGTAGTAAAATTTTCATTATTTCCATGTGAATGTTCATTTTCACTATTTTATTTTTTATTTGTTACTGTCCGATATATAACAACGAGCTATGAACTTTTAAAAAATTACACTTATTTCACAAAAAAAATCGCTAACAAAATCTTTTTTTTTTTAGAATTTCTTTTAACAATAACAATTATTTAAAATATTAAATACAGGAAAAATAAATTATTATTGTGTTATTTTTATGATTATTCTTATAAACAAGATAATAAATCTAAGATCTACATTTGCAGCTGATACGGATTAGACAGCTTAGTCAAAAAGGGCAGACATAAATATTTTTATGATTATTCTTATAATCAAGATAATAACTCCAAGCCCTACATTTGCAGGTACGAAGTAGACAGCTTAGTCAAAAAGAGCAGACATAAATATTTTTGTAGACGAAAATGGTTATTTTCCATTAATACTAAGATAAAAATTATATAAAATAAAAGAATGCTAAGAAAGAAGAAAATTAAACTATGTTGAAAATAATTTAATCTATTATTTTCTAAACTAAGCACATCGGTTGAAAATAATATTTGTAGTAAGCTAAAACTTTGTTTAAAAGATTCATTAAAATTTACATATTTCATTACCAATTGTGCTCTTGTATAACATTTTAAATGTGCGAGAACATGAAATTAAACCAGAAAATCCATATATATATATATATATATATATATATATATATATATATATATATATATATATATATATATATATATATATATATATACCACACGTGACTTGCTTCGGCTTAATTTCATATTTTAAAATCAAAATCACTTATTTAACACAAAGATTCTTAAATCACCCATCAGTAAAATTATTGATTACATTCGACAACATTTAAAAAAAAACATAAACTAATGCTCCTGGGAAAAATGGATTATATATAAATATACATATATGATTATTTATTGATTTCGGCCGTATATAATTATATATGCTTTCTATCATTATATATAATTATATACAAGTATATATCATTATGTATCATTGTTTATAATTATATACGAGTATATATAATTATAATTATATACATATTTCTGCGTGCATTTTAATCGCAATTGAACACTGTTAATTACATACAAAAAAAAATACTGAAATCATCTAATATGGCCAAAATATATAAATGTTTACAATCTGGAACAAAGTAAAATGCGCCGAAAAAAATGAAAAAATGTGTAAAATAGCATTTTACGCACACTGTAACATAAAAAGGTTCATATTAAAAATAAAAAGGTCACATTTCTGAGATCTTAATCAGCCGGAAGTAAACAATACTTCTAGGCATATTTTAACTGTTTTTCAAAGAAGTTTAAATTGCGTAAATGAGAATTTAATAGAGCCCTGTAAATTGTAATGCATAGTTTTTTGAAATCTAATTAAAACGAACCTACAAGTGTTGATTAGCACAGGCCGATTAAATTCTCAAAAATTTTATCTCTTTATGGGATTTTTAGGCCACTAACAAAATGATATCTTTAAGTTAGTCATCTGAACACTTTATGATACAATTATGATTTCATTTTGATTAATGTCTTAAAAATATGACCTTTTTAAGAGGTCAGATTTAAAAAATATTTATATAAAGAGTTCCACAAAATATCATACAAACAAATTTGAAAGATTTCCACTATATTTCTCGATGAATTTTTCAAACTGTTTTGTAAAAGTTGAAATATTTTATGCACAGTTTCAACAGAATACTTGGTTCAATATGAAATAAAAAAATGTTATTTCTGACTTTAATGGGTTAAATTTCGATTTGAAATATGAATAATTCATATTTGGTAAAATAATAATTAACGTCGTTAAAAATATTAATGTATATACCTAAGTTATTTACAGTAGTTTTTTTTTCCAACCTTAGTCGAAAAAGAGCAGACATAAATATTTGTATAGACAAAAAATGTTTATTTTCCATTAATATCATATAATATGGCAAAGTTCCTTCTAACGAAACCATTATTTATTGCAATATACAATATTTAGGAAGACACATTTTTATGTATATTTTTATGTATATTGTGTATATGGAATTAAGTCTGCACCTTAAAAAAAATGAAAACATTTCGCTACAACTACAACTACAAATTTCTTACATGTGTTCGTGGTACTTTGTTCCAGATTGTAAACATTTATATATTTTGGCCATATTAGATGATTTCAGTATTTTTTTTTGTATGTAATTAACAGTGTTCAATTGCGATTAAAATGCACGCAATTGAAATATGTATATAATTATAATTATATATACTCGTATATAATTATAAACAATGATACATAATGATATATATTTGTATATAATTATATATAATGATAGAAAGCATATATAATTATATACGGCCGAAATCAATAAATAATTATATATATTTATATATAATTTATTTTTCCCAGGAGCATTAGTTTATGTTTTTTTTTAAATGTTGTCGAATGTAATCAATAATTTTACTGATGGGTGATTTAAGAATCTTTGTGTTAAATAAGTGATTTTGATTTTAAAATATGAAATTAAGCCGAAGCAAGTCACGTGTGGTATATATATATATATATATGGATTTTCTGGTTTAATTTCATGTTCTCGCACATTTAAAATGTTATACAAGAGCACAATTGGTAATGAAATATGTAAATTTTAATGAATCTTTTAAACAAAGTTTTAGCTTACTACAAATATTATTTTCAACCGATGTGCTTAGTTTAGAAAATAATAGATTAAATTATTTTCAACATAGTTTAATTTTCTTCTTTCTTGGCATTCTTTTATTTTATATAATTTTTATCTTAGTATTAATGGAAAATAACCATTTTCGTCTACAAAAATATTTATGTCTGCTCTTTTTGACTAAGCTGTCTACTTCGTACCTGCAAATGTAGGGCTTGGAGTTATTATCTTGATTATAAGAATAATCATAAAAATATTTCTGTCTGCCCTTTTTGACTAAGCTGTCTAAACCGTATCAGCTGCCAATGTAGGTCTTAGATTTATTATCTTGTTTATAAGAATAATCATTAAAATAACACAATAATAATTTATTTTTCCTGTATTTAATATTTTAAATCATTGTTATTGTTAAAAGAAATTAAAAAAAAAGATTTTGTTAGCAATTTTTTTGTGAAATAAGTGTAATTTTTTAAAAGTTCATAGCTCGTTGTTATATATCGGGCAGTAACAAATAAAAAATAAAATAGTGAAAATGAACATTCACATGGAAATAATGAAAATTTTACTACAATTTGTTAACATCTGTTTTTTGAATATTAAGTACAAAATTCAACATTTTTTCAAAATGGATATTTTTATTTTGTTTTTTATTGGTTGGAAAAAAAATACTGTAAATAACTTAGGTATATACATTAATATTTTTAACGACGTTAATTATTATTTTACCAAATATGAATTATTCATATTTCCAATTGAGATTTAACCCATTAAAGTCAGAAATAACATTTTTTTATTTCATACTGAACCAAGTATTCTGTTGAAATTGTGCATAAAAGTGCATAAAATATTTCAACTTTTACAAAACAGTTTTACTTTTATATCCCACATCATTGTAACGATCTGAAATTGCTTCATGAAAGAAAATTTATTTGAAAAATGTCTCAATGCTCTAACTTAAAAACAATGAGCTTTTATAAACAAATGTTAAGAATGAAAAATTCATCGAGAAATATAGTGGGAATCTTTCAAATTTGTTTGTATGATATTTTGTGGAACTCTTTATATAAATATTTTTTAAATCTGACCTCTTAAAAAGGTCATATTTTTAAGACATTAATCAAAATGAAATCATAATTGTATCATAAAGTGTTCAGATGACTAACTTAAAGATATCATTCTGTTAGTGGCCTAAAAATCCCATAAAGAGATAAAATTTTTGAGAATTTAATCGGCCTGTGCTAATCAACACTTGTAGGTTCGTTTTAATTAGATTTCAAAAAACTATGCATTACAATTTACAGGGCTCTATTAAATTCTCATTTACGCAATTTAAACTTCTTTGAAAAACAGTTAAAATATGCCTAGAAGTATTGTTTACTTCCGGCTGATTAAGATCTCAGAAATGTGACCTTTTTATTTTTAATATGAACCTTTTTATGTTACAGTGTGCGTAAAATGCTATTTTACACATTTTTTCATTTTTTTCGGCGCATTTTACTCTTCGATTTCAGCTCGGCGCGCAACCCTCACATTCGTAGAAATAACTTTTACGCCCTTGTATCGAAAAATACTATCATTTCATTAGAAATGTGTTGAAAAATGTTTGTATACGATTATGTATTTTACTTTTACACTAACAAAAGATTAACTTAAACAATGTTATTTTTTATTTGTTTACAAAATGAATTTCTGTTATTGTTATTTATTTTATATAATAATTAATTCGTAGTGGTTTTCTTCTTATATCAACCTCTCATTCCGACCTCCGTGAAGTTAACCGGCCATTGTAACGAAATCGATCGAAAATAGCGCGAATCGTTTGCGATTCGTTTGCGAATGATTGCGATTACCGATTTTTCGTTTGCGACTTCGTCGTTTTTGAATTATTTGCAAAAAACAACATGGCCGGCTAACTTCACGTTATCATTTTTGAAAACGCAATTACTCGGCAACCAATCGACCAATTTCGCCCAAATTACGCTTGATCGTTTGCGATTCGTTTGCGAATTATGAATTAAAAGTGCTTTTTCCATATTATTTTTTAACTTGTAAAATAAAAAAAAAAATTATCATATATGTCCCATTACATACAAAATTCTTTAAAAGGTTTGCGATTTTTTTGCAATTGGTCTAAAACGTTTGCGATTCGTTTGCGAATTGAGAAAATATATCAATCTCCCGAATGTCATAATAAATAATGCGAAAATAAACGAATTATCGAAAGTTACCAAATCCAGCCGGCCTCGATATACAAAATCCTTTAAAAGGTTTGCGATTTTTTTGCATTCGGTCTCAAACGTTTGCGATTCGTTTCCGAATTGAGAAAATATATCAATCTCCCGAATATCATAATAAATAATGCGAAAATAAACGGATTATCGAAAGTTACTAGACGTGGCCGGCTAACTACACGTTCGCTTCAAAATCCATTAAAAGGTTTGCGACTTTTTTGCAATTGGTCTCAAACTTTTGCGATTCGTTTGCGAATTGAGAAAATATAACAATCTCCCGAATATCATAATAAATAATGCGAAAATAAACGAATTATTAACAGTTACTAGATCCAGCCCACCTCCATATACAAAATCCTTTTACTCAGTAACCAATCAATAAATTTCAACCAAATTAGGCTCAATCGTTTGCGATTTATGAATTAAATGTGCATTTTCCGTTCAATTGCAAAATAAAAAAAAAATTGTCCTAAAATCCGTTAATTTGTTTATTTTTGGATTGTTTATGATATTCGGGAGATTGCTATATTTTCTCAAGTCGCTAACAAATTGCAAACGTTTGAGAAAGATTGCAAAAAGTCGCAAACGTTTGAGACCGATTGCAAAAAAATCGCAAAACTTTTAAAGGATTTTGTATATCGAGGCCGGCTGGATCTAGTAACTGTTGATAATTCGTTTATTTTCGCATTATTTATTATGATATTCGGGAGATTGATACATTTTCTCAATTCGCAAACGAATCGCAAACGTTTGACACCGATTGCAAAAAAATCGCAAACCTTTTAAGGGATTTTGAAGCGAACGTGAAGTTAGCCGTCCACGTCTAGTAACTTTCGATAATTCGTTTATTTTCGCATTATTTATTATGATATTCGGGAGATTGATATATTTTCTCAATTCGCAAACGAATCGCAAACGTTTGAGACCGATTGCAAAAAAATCGCAAACCTTTTAAGGGATTTTGAAGCGAACGTGAAGTTAGCCGGCCACGTCTAGTAACTTTCGATAATTCGTTTATTTTCGCATTATTTATTATGATATTCGGGAGATTGATATATTTTCGCAATTCGCAAACGAATCGCAAACGTTTGTGACCGATTGCAAAAAAATCGCAAACCTTTAAAAGGATTATGTATATCGAGGCCGGCTGGATCTAGTAACTTTCGATAATTCGTTTATTTTCGCATTATTTATTATGATATTCGAGAGATTGTTATATTTTCTTAATTCGCAAACGAATCGCAAACGTTTGAGATGGATTGGAAAAAAATCGGAAACCTTTTAAGGGATTTTGAAGCGAACGTGAAGTTAGCCGGCCACGTCTAGTAACTTTCGATAATTCGTTTATTTTCGCATTATTTATTATGATATTCGGCCCAAATTTTGTACATTTTTGTTTGCAACAAAATAATATACTTTTTTAATTCGAATCATTTTGAGTTGGACAAAACGAGGTTAATGGGCTGAAATGAATACGATAATGCGAATGAATCACAAACTCAATAAACTTTAATACAGTCAGTATAGAAAAGGGGAAAAATTTGTCTGTAGGATATGTAAGTTCGTGTAAAAGAAGTATTTGGAATATGTACACAGCATAAATTAATTCGTTCCAGTGTAATTCGGCAAACGTCAGTGACTCTTCCACCGTACAAAGTTACATTGAAAATAAGAAAAATGCCATATTTACATATTAACTAAATTACTAATAGTGGAAAATTACAATATATATACATAAATATAAATATATTTCAGCTGAATAATGAATTGTATTCTATACAATTTCGAACTCGGAGTAATCATTTTTTTTTGCACAGTATAATAAAATGAACCCTTTCAAATGGATCTTTAAACCATAAAACATACTTGCAAAACTTAACAAACATCGAAATAAACTTTAAAATATCTCAAATTAACGAATAAATACGAGCATTTTTACATTGACTTATTGACTTTAATGGAAAAGCTCTGACGTTGGAGATGCGAGTTGTCAGAAATCTCCACGCTGAGCGCTGCCGTCGATTTCGATATCCCCTCCATCGCCATACACGAAGCGAATGTGTACCACGGTGAGCTTCGATCAAGTTTAAATAAAAGTATCGTGCACATCGCAGATTTCTTCTGGGATCTTTTTGGGATTTGCTGAAGAATATTTTAAGCCGTCAATGAAAATGTTCGTTAGGGGGAAACTCAAAATAACTCAATTTTTTGTATTCTTTTATAAGATTTTAGTAAATATTTCCAAAAAAATTTTTTTTTACAGATAATCTAATAAGGTACAACTCGTCCTATGGTAATTTTGTCACGGATAATAACATTATAAAAAAGAAATTGACAAAAAAACAACAAAATCTACTTATTTTTAGTTATTTTTGAACATCCTTTGAATTAAAAAGTATAAAAGTAGTTTACACATATCGGAATTGTCTTTCTGATTAAAAAATTAAGTTTTAATGCAAAAAAACTAGATCTAAATGCTATTTTGACGGAAATATTTACAAAAACCTTTAAAAAATTTTTTTTTTTATTTTCCCTCTGGCGATCATTTTCATTCACGGCTTAAAATAATTGTTAGGCAATCCCAAAAAGACCCCAGAAGAAATCTGCGATGTGCACGATACTTTTATTTAAACTTGATCGAAGCTCACCGTGATAAGTTTTCTTGCGTTAACAACTTATAAGTTCAGTAATCAGTTATGTAATTATGCAAAGTCGGTATTGGTCGGCATATAAAGTTCACTAGACCATGCCTCTGCTAGAAACTAGTAATCCATCTAGTAATATTCTCTATATGCTCCAGTGATATTGTCAATTAACCTCATTTGGCAACACTGCACAACACGCCTATTTGTGCTTATGTGTTGTGTGCATATGTGTACATTATCAGCTGATACAAAAGCAAAAACGGACAACATTTTTGGAAAAGACTTTTTTTATGTACTTGCAGTCGTGAATTTCTGATTTGAATAGATAGTTTATATTATAACTGTTTAACGTTAGTTAATCGATACAAATATGTTTCGTTCAAAAAGGTTAGAATTTAATTTTCTACTCTATATAATTTTATCTGCGCTGACAGGTTTAGAAAAGTCAATTAGTATCTTGAAAACAGGATGACATTTTCTGGTTATGTGGCTTATTTGCATTATATCTTCCTAGAAAAGGGATTCCGATAAGGTGTCTTCGATACAATAAAATCTAAAAGTCTAGTTAAGTGGTTTCCTTTACATAATGTTTCCTATTTCTGGTTATTCACAGTTTTAATTATCTTAGCTGTTATTGTATATAATAAATGATTTTGCTAACAATTGACTGCAATAATCTTTCAAAATTTATATAAAATTTGGAGAAATTTGTAGTATAAGAGGATCAGTTGCGAACATTTTTATTGAAAAGAATGTAGCTTTTGTGCAAATATGAAAGCAAAAAGTAGCTTGTGCTTTTTTCTGCGAACAAATTGATTTTCTGACATGTACATGTCGCCACAAATCTACTTTTCAGTATTCTTAAAAGCCATACGAATCAAATTTAATCAAAGGAAGAGATAAGTGCAATCCATAGTTACAGAGTAAATTTATTATATTTAAGGAACTCGGAGTGATTTTCGATTGCTCTTTGAATTTTAAAGAACATTTAAAGTATGTAGTAACTAAATCTTATAGAACTCTCGGATTCTTGATCATAACTACTAAGAATTTTCATAATATTCATACGATCATATATCTTTATTGTACATTAATTCTGCCTCATTTATTATATTGCTGCTCTATATGGACACCTTTCGTTGCTAATGATTTTTCTGATCTTGAATTGATACAAGATAAGTTTGTGAGATATTTATCTAGAAAGGCAAGGAATCCGATGCACCCATTTGACCATGTTTACTAAGTCTTTTGATCTTCAATTGGTAAAGTCCTTACATTCATACCATGATATTTTATTAGCTTATAAAATTCTTAAAGAGTTGATTCATTGTGAGGAAATTACGGGTTTATTTATACAGCGGCTAATCTCGCACCAGCTTCGTACTATTCGATTCATCGAAGAATCCACTAATCGCACAAATTATGGGTTTAATTCTATGGTACCAAGACTAAAGCGGGCGTGGAATTTATTACCGCAATCGATTACTTACAAGACTGACAAATTTTAAATCCTATGCACTCAAGCTCACTAAAACTTTTTGTTAATTAATTTAGATATTCGTTATTACACTTTAAGTTTATATTATTATTTTTAGTTTATATCATTTATTGTTACTCAAATTGTATAGCGCCTCATTATACGATTTCTGACGAATTTCAAATGGCGGTTAAAATTAAAAATCGTTAAAAAAATTTGTATGAACAGATACAATTTTATTACACCTTTTTGAACAGTTATTCATAATTTTCCGATTATTTAGTTATTAATAATTACTTTAATGATCTATAAATGTTGTTGAAACGGAAAAACTTGGTACTTTTTTCATTCTAAAGCTTCCGTATCGAAAACAGTGCAAGATGCACTAAAAATTCACTGAAACATTTTTGTAGAGCATAAAATTTCCTACAAAAAAGTCAGCGAGGGCCCTAGGCTAAAGTAAAAGAAATTATAGAAAAACATAAATTTATTTATTAAAGATTTGTTTGTGCTTATTGAACATTTTTCTGGATGGACTCCCTCCGATCTTATACAAAAACTGTCCGTCTTCACTCATGTATCCAATATTGTCACTCTTTAATAGTTTTCTATGTTCCGGCATATTCCCTGATCAATGGAAATCATCCTTCGTTACACCAATTTTTAAGAATGGAAATAGGCAGGACATTGAGAACTATCGCCCAATATTCATCATAAGCTGTTTGGCAATAATTTTTGATAATATCGTTGCTGTTAAACTTTGTGACACACTTTCTTGTTTAATATCTCAATATCAGCATGCTTTCATGATTTATCTCGATTTTTCGAAAGTATTCGATTCTATTAACCATAAAATCTTGATCAATAAATTAGCTAACTTTGGAATATCTGGAAAATTTTTAAAGTGGATCGAGTCGTACTTATCTCATAGAACACAATCTGTTCTAATCAAGGGTCATTTTTTAAAACTAATCGATGTACAATCTGGTGTGCCCCAGGACCCCTATCTCGGACCACTTTTATTTATTTTATATATAAATGATTTATTAACGAAGATGAATTTATCGTTTGGTGGTATTTCAATAAATAATCAATGAATTTATCGGTAATCCGAACCAATAGTGTCCGAGTTTTTCAAATTTCGTACGACAAACATTTTGCTAGCCAATCAAATTGAAACTCATTATAGATGGAATGTGACACGAATTTTAAATTAAATTAAAGAATCTTAAGAATGATTCTTAAAAATGTGAAATTAAGATGATAAATAATAGAAAATTCTGTAAATAAAAAACGGAAAAATCTGTAATAAAAAAAGGCCCCGGTAGACCTGTAAAGGAAAGATCTAATGCAAGAAATAAAAAACGCAGAATTGAGGAAGAAAATTCTAGCATAGAAAGTCGTACAGGGAACTTGAATTTAAATGCTGTAAATAACACTATTACTTTCGATTTTTTTAACACAAAATTCTCCGAAATATTTTCGCAGTTAAGTACATTGCATGTCCTTAATTCCAACATGAATGATTTGAAATCTTCGTTTGAACTATCCCGCATTCAAAACGAGGAAGCAGTGCTTAAAATGACAGACGGATTTGATAAACTCTGTTCCGAGATGAAAAGGACAGTGTCCGAGCAGAATAAAAGAATCGATATTTTGGAAAAAAAAACTGGTCAAATAGAAGATTTAAAACGAGAAGTAAACAAATTAACGAATGATAATAAACAATTACTAACGGAGAATGAAACTTTCAAGAAGCGCCTTAATTCCATTGAACTTAATGAGTGTGAATGTGATTTTGTAATTGTTGGTATTCCTTAGCAACAGAATGAAGATCTTGTTTCTGTAGTGATTTCTATCGCAACAGCTTTGAATGTTCCTCTCAACAAGGATGAAATTTTAAGAGCCGGGCATATGCCTCCACCTCGTTTTAACAAAAAATTAGTTCCCGTTCATGGGACTTGTCCTAAAGATATCGCAAGTTCCTCAATTCTAAAAAATACCTGTCTTAATATCCATATTTTTAAGTTTAGAGATCAGTAATATATGATTCACTGAATCAAATGCTTTATTAAAATCTAAATAAATAGCATCTACTTGTCGACCATCAATAAGATTCTTTGAAACAAAATCGCTAAATACTAATAAATTTGTTAACGTAGACCTATTCTTAATAAAGCCATGTTGTTGGGGGATTATAAAGGAATAATAAACTGATGATATGCGATCTGCCAAAATTGCATCCAATACCTTAGGAATAGCATTTATTTTCACCACTGGCCTATAATTAGTTACTAACTGATTGTCGCCACTTTTGAATACTGGAGTAACATAAGAAAGTTTCCAAGAATCTGGAAAAATACCATTGCTAAGGGAGCTATTAAAGATAGTTAGCAGTGGTGGAGAAAGCAAATCAACAAATCTTTTCAGAAACGAAGCAGGAATCAAGTCTGTTCTATAATTATCATCATCCTTTAAATCTAAGATGGCTTCATTAAGATCCTTAGTTGTTATGGTCATATCACTAATTAAACTATTGCTAGTGTAACTTTTGTGTAACTATTATGTAACTATTATGTAACAATTGTTTTTTTTTTTGTCATTTTTAGACAAGCAGAAAGAAAAGCACCAACCAGATACAAGCCAACACAACCTGGAGATGACTTCACACCCGATTACATGAACTTCCTCGGCATGATCTTTAGTATGTGTGGTTTAATGATGCGCTTAAAGTGGTGTGCGTGGGTTGCATTATATTGTTCGTGTATCAGTTTTGCGAACTCTCGAGTTAGTGACGATACGAAACAACTACTCAGCAATTTTATGCTCTCGATATCAGCAGTCGTCATGTCATACTTACAGAATCCACAGCCAATGACACCTCCATGGGCAACAGCAATTCAATAATTTAAAAGTAATTTTAAGAAGTGATTAGACATTAAGTTCGTTGCTAAAAAAGACATAAGAATTTGTACAGGTTAGAGATATAATAAAAGGCAAGGTAATTTGCGATATTCATATTCGCATCTCTTTATTTCTTAAAAATTATTATCTCTTGGATGCATATTGAACACAATACATTACATATCTTTTCTACAAGTATATCTATGTTGTAAATACAGCTGCTACTGTCATTCGCTCTATACTTCTTCAAGCATATAGTAAATTTGACTTAAGTTAAGTCGAGATTCATCGCATAATTCTAATTTTTACATAAGTACACCGTCTCTTACTTGACATCGCTTCTGACTAGATTGAAATACAAGGCGCACCAAGTTTAAACTAACCACGTAGAAAGTCTTTTCAAATAAAGCTCCATTTTATGATTTAAAGAATAACTACTAATTCATTAGAGACTCATGTAGATATCAACAATTCTTCTATAAGTTTAAAAGCTAATATATATTGACTAACAAATAAAGACAAGAAGTTTTATTCAGTTCAGTTGGAGCCTAGTCTAATAGAGGAAACATTTAAATATTGAAATTTGATGCTAGAAAAATGTAATTTCCAGTTTCTGGTAAAAAAGTTAATACTTTAGTGGTCCCGTATGCGATCAATTTTTGTTCAGACGCTACTCTCACCACGTCCTACAGTGATTGGATACACATATTTCTTTCGTTTTGCATTAAAAAATGGAGAACTGTGTTGAAGAGATGAGGGTGTTGGCGATAGACCTCGTAGAAGGGGGAGAGATGTGTCGTTGCAGGAATCGAATTTTCTTTTCCATTCGGCACCTAAACCTGCTGCCGGGCCCATTAACCTCATGCCCTCGGGAGAACTCCTCACGCTGAGAAATACATCATTGCTGATGTCCCTTTGTCGGGGTAACGATTTCTAAAAACATCAATAAATATTTTATAATTTGTTAAAAATGATGAAATTAATCTACTCTGCACTTTGTGGGTATTCTTTTATGGTACTTCTTGAAATTGGAAGTAATTATGCCCTTCCCAGTAAACGAAAACGAATAGAAAGTTAAAAATACGAATTGAAATGATTTCAAGTGAATTAAAATGAATTAAAGTGGATTCAATTAATCATTTTCATGCGTTTTAATTAATTTTAATTCACTTGAATTCATTTCAATTCGTATTTTTAACTTTCTATTCGTTTTCGTTTACTGGGTTAATATTAAATAATCAAAATAATTTCAAATTTATAATCTTGATATATTCTTACGTATATTTCGTATAATTTTAATTCTACAAAATGTGTTCAAACGTTTATGGAAACAAAGCTTTTGTTTGTTTTATAAAATTTATGTAAATCCAATTACTTACCTTTTTTAGATATAAATCTAAACTAGATCCATTTGTGTCATTATCCTCAGGGAAATCGGTTTGAACGCAATGGGAATTCGTTGAGGACTGTTGAGATGAGTTTCCCGAAAGATTGTCTACGCAGCAAGAGGCGGTGCACACGCGATGCACTCTGAAATAAACAATTATTGATCAATGTTAACAATGTTTTCTTTATAAAAATCTATTCCAAATAAATATAATATTTTAAAACAAACGTAATTTAGATATAAACTGTTTCTGTTTCATAAAGCAGTTAATTATAACTCCTTTTTTATTTCAAAGAAGACTTTCTTTTTCATGAATTATACTACAGACCAAAACGGAGAATAGAAAATACTGATGGTTTGTCTTTTCGACACAACTAGACGTGTCTGATACTTTTTTTTTTAGAGACGACCCAGTCCTGTATACATTAGTTAGTCGCTGTACAACACTTGTCACTCGTATTTATGTTCATTAATCACCAGGATTTAGACATTAACCACTATTGTCGGAAGACAACTGACTAATGCGTAGAGACGACTGGGTAGTCTCTAAAAATAAAAAAATATCAGACAATAGCCGGTCGTGTCGTAAAGATCAACCACTAGTATTTTCTATTCTCCGCGAAGATTAAATCTATTTTGGAGATTAAATAAAATGCGCTTTTTCATTCTTAGTCTTTGACTCTGAATCCGATGATACAATTTTTATTACTTCCTACTTCCAGCCATGAAGTACTTGCATTTTTTAATTGTTGTAAATTTATTACTACTTTGCAATCGAATCTGAAGGGTGAAAGTACGTTTTTAAAGAAATCAACAGTGCAAAAACTATTTATCGTAATTCGATTATGGCTTTTTAATAAAACGGAGCAGATTATTATATATGTTATGGCAAGTGGTATCTCAAAATTTTCAATTACTAATGATAAAAAATTCAATATTAATGGAATACAAATATTATCGATGTATTTGCATCTAAACAAAGAGGAGTTATATGAGTCCATTGTATGCGATTGCATATAATTAATGACATCATTTCCATTATGAAAAATATGTGGAATATTATAAATCATATTTGTCATTTTTTGACTAAATATTCAAAATATAATATATAATTTAATTTATAAGTTATAATTAATTTATAGTTTATGACTTAATTTTTGTATGTATTTATAGTTTTTACAAAATAGATGCTAATCTGTAAACGTTAATGGAAGATAATTTTGTAGACAAGAAGGAGTAACAGCCCATACAGCACCGCTGATTGCATTATCATTTTAAAACATTTCAAAAACGTATACGGAGATAATAGTAATCACGTTTTTGAAATGTTTTGAAATGGTAATAGATCAGCGGTGCCGTATGGGAGGACTCAAGATATAATTTTCTTCGTGACCATTTAAAATTTAACATTGCATTTAAAATTTGTTTTCAATATTCTACACAAATTTTTATATTTGTTTATTTTAGATCTACTGTTAACTCAGCCCGAAAACTCGAATTTCAACTATTACTGAGGTTGATTTTGAGTATTTTCTATTGAAATTTAGTTTTTTGATTTCTATTTTCTATGCATTTCATAGATTTTTGTGTATTACTTCAATTATTATGTTAATAAGCCAGATATATTACGTAATCTACATAAGTTAAAATACTTATACAGTTTATGTAAAAAGTAATGACGTAATAAAAAAACATGCTTTTTGTTCAATAAATTCATGTTTTATAAAAGAACTGTACCAACACGACTAAAAGTTTGCACATACTGAGATTTTTAAGTCCGCTAAATACAAATCTGTCTTCAGATATTCAAAATCCAATATGGCGGATTCAAAATGGCAAGTAAATGCAAAAAGTGATTCTATAGACACAAAATCGTATTGTATAGAAATCTGAGCACGAGCATACGACATTCAAAACGTCGGATCCAATATGGCGGAAGAAAATGTGAAAAATATCTATTTTCTTTTTGGTCCGCCATTTTGAATCCACCATTACCGTCATCAGAGAGTCTAAAAACACCGGAGTAATAAAATTCAACTAAATTTTACAAAAAGAAAAATGCAGACCTGGAAGGGTTCAGTACAAAAGAATGAAAACTTGCCAATATCTATCGTAAAAATTTTTTAAATTGTTTTAAGAAACAAAGGAATATTTTTGAATAATGAATTATTATTTAATCCATAAACGTCTAAAGGACAATTTTTTTGCTTCAATTTCGTCAAAATTGAATTTCAGTCATCAGGAATTCCAATATGGCATCAAATTTGAAAAAAATTGCCAAAAAATTCGAAAATATTTATTCTTCTCAATTTTTTTTGGAGCTACCATGTTGGCCCGGCTTGACCGTCAAATGACTGAAAGTTGACCGTAAATCGGTCGATTTGTGCAAAGAATCGACCCAAAATTAACCGGCAATTGACCGAATGCCGACCACGGTCGATTTTCGGTCGATTTTCAATCGACTTTTACGAAGTTGACCGATTACTGCATTTTGATTAGGTCAATATTAGGTCGGTTTAGTAAAAGTCGACCCAAAATTGACCGAATGTCGACTACGGTCGATTTTCGATGGATTTTCAGTCGACTTTTACGAAGTTGACCGATTAATGCATTTTGATTAGGTCAATATTAGGTCGATTTAGTAAAAGTCGACTGAAAATCGACCCAAAATCGTCATTCGGTCAATTGTCGGTTAATTCTGGGTCAACTCTCTGCACAAGTCGACCGATGTTCGGTCGACCCGGGCCGATAGGGTATTATTGAGATTTGATTAAAACTATGTCCAAAGGTGGTCAAAATATTTGAATTTTAAAAAAATTTCGTTTTATACCCCACATCATTGTAATAACCTCCTCAAAATGGCCTCCTCAATGAAAATTTCATTAAAAATTTTCCGGACATTCAAGCTAAAAAACTATAAGTTTTTTCAAAAAATTGTAAGAATCAGAAGTTCTTAGAAATGATTGTAGAATTCATTGGAACATTTTCACCAGTTTGTTACGTGAGCGATTTCGGTTGGTTTTATGGAATCAAGCTGTAATAAATTAAATAAAAAGGAATATAATATTACCTTTATTTCCTTGCAGTCGTAGATGAATTAAATAACCAAATATTAATCCACTTTTCAACAAAAAGGAATTTATTTAAATTACACTAAAAATCGGGTTGAGTCGTTCCACAGCGGCGAGCACCTGCTCGAGTCGCATCCAAGATATCATGTGAAAATGTTCCAAATTCATCACATTTTCTAACACAAAAACTAAGATCTTTTTAAAAAAAATGTTAAAAAGGAAAAGTTCTTAAAATTCATTCAGAAATGTAGTGAAATTTGTTCAGATTTTTTGATAATGTTTTGAGAATTTTTAAAAATTGTTTACGAATTGGAATTACTGATGACTGAAACTCAATTTTGAATACGGAATGTTGTAAAGCAGCTTTGAAATTAGTAGGAAACCTTTCAATTTTTTTCTACTTTGATTCTGATATGAAATAGTTTACTGAAATTAAAGCAACAAAAAGTGTTCTTTGGGCATTAATGGATTACATTTCAAATTTTGACTTCAGATTGAAACCAGCGATATAAAAAAAAAACATAAGTAACAAGTTGCAGTCAAATTAGTGGAAATTAACATTTTTAGTCCTATATATTGGAGCTGCCATTTTGAATATTTAAAATCTTACTTCATATTTGAAATAAGCGATTCAATAAACGCCAGAATGTGTTTTAAGTAGATCTAAACATTTACAACATTATACTAAAAACGTTAATTGTTTTTATTTTATTTCTGGGCCATTTTTAGGTCGCCATTTTGAAATCGAAATCTTTTTATGGTCCTAGGGAAATGTTATGGAAAATATTGAAAATAAGAATAGAAAATATATCTAATTTAAAAAAAACGTAGATAACTTTATATTTAAAAATTTTCTTTTTTTTTATTGCACTACTGAAAAGAATGGACATCGGGACGTAACAAACTTGTCGACAGAAGACAACCCGGAGCAAAATAGTTAAAATAAAGTCTTCGAATACGGGAATTTAAAATAAGGGAAACATACTTAGAAAAATTCTTTAAATCATGGTTAAAAGATACAAATTTTTATTTTTTAATTTTACTAGAGAACATAACATATGATACATACTTGGGAAGGGTGCAGTCTCGTCTCCTCTCTGTCGGTCGAGTATTGGCATTGCCTTTGGCACTTTCATAGCTAGCTAGACTGTTACCGCTACTATTACTACCACCTAACTCGGTACGGAGGTAGTAATTTTTGGCTGATAGCAATGCGAAATGGAAATTGGTTTTCAGGTCATCGGCCGCCGTGGCTAAATTTCCTGAAATTTTTGGAGTCCTCCTCATGGGCCGAGCTGGCGGAACTGGCGAAGATGGATTGCTCGAGGCGTCAGACAACGTTTCCGGTGTCGCCAAGGGAGCGACTCGTGGCATCAAACTCCAATCGCCTAAATGATTCCTGTAACATAACCATACATCACTCTCATCAGCAACATCAATATTTTATTTATTTGATCAGATCAACAGGACAGTAGACCCTTTAACCTATGGCTTTTTCGGAAAAACACATGACATATTCGTATTCAGGAGGTCAAAATCTATAAGAATCATTCCGGTTTTTGTCACTGGACCTTTCAATGCATACAGAAGTGTTGTCAACGTCTGGACTAAAAAGCCAACAGTAAAAAAACCGACACTTTAAAAAATGACTGTCGGCTTTTCAATGTTTCTATTTTTTTATATGTCGCTTTTTTTTTAATGTCGACTTTATGGCTGTCGGTTATTTCATCTTTCGGTTATTTCACCTCTCGGCTTTTTGATTTGTCGGTTTTTCGACCCGCACCCAAAATAATAGAAATGACAAACATAACAAATTTTCATTTAATAAAAGTGTAAACACTCTGCTAAGCAATTTATGTAAATGTCGCCTTATTTAATAGTTAGATATTGCATTCCTATCAGTTTCGACTTAATCGAGCAAAAATAGAATAGTAACCAGCATTATTTTTATGAAATCAACATTTAGAACATTTGTTATTGATATGTTATTCAGTTTATCACATGTACCCTCGAAATACATCAGATTGTGAGCAAACATTAATGTAGCATACTCACGAGTTGACTTAATAGTTGAAGAATTCGTAAGAAGAGAAATATCATGAAAGTTATGGTAAAAAAAGCTCATAGACTGACCCATTTTAAAGGACAAATAACTTCCGTTGAATCGATTCAATTTGGTATCCAAAATAAGGTGTTGACATAGAAACGCAATATTTTAAAACAATTAAGACAATGAGACCTTTATAAATATAGTAAAGTCTTCCAATTCTGAAAATCTAATGCTTTAGTCGCGTTAGTTTTTAATTTATAACCCTTTAATATGGTACGCAAAAGAAATGCTGCGGTAAAAAATTACTGCCTAAAAAGTTAGGACTTCTTTTTATACTTGTAATCGTGTAATTAACTTGACAGTGAAAAAAAAATACTTTCGATCATGCAATGTAAAAACAAATATATAAAATGATTACATCTGAAAGTCAGCCAATGTACAGTGCATACGTTTGTCTTCATCTAAATGATCTTATTTAGATTACATTTTATACAATGATTACATCTTACTTCTAGTCAATTTTCTTACTTAATTCCAGATTTCAGTCGCATTTTTTGTATTAATTTATGCATTACTTTTTACGACGTTAAACTAACAAATTTAGATCCCTTTGTAGTGCCAAGCAGTTTAAAAGAGATTCAACACAACAATAAAGTTTTATGTTAGTCGTATAAATCAGAATCCTAGCAAATTTTAGCTTGAGCACACATCGTTTATAAATAAAATAAATACAATAAGTTCCAAATATGAGCCTTGTAGAACACTAGAAAAGACTTTAATTGCAGCTGAGTTTTATTAACTCCATTATTGTCTAGAAAGGATGAACTGGATGAACTCTTTATAGGTGCTTTGGAACCCTCATCATCATTAACTTTTGCATTACTTACATCATCTTTTGATTGAAGCCACGAAAACAATATTTGATTAAGGAAAACAAAATTATTTGTTAACCATAGTTTTAGTTTAGTAATGCTCAATTCTGCTATTTTCTTGACATTTATTTATTTTTTTTTTACTATGACAGAGTGACATCTTCGTCAACAAAAATATTTACCACCTTTATTAGTTTAAAGATGTAGCTCGAGTAGAATGCAAATAGAATTGATACTAAACTCGTAACCTGAGGAACCATGGAAATTACTTTCAGCGATTTCTAATATCATTTAGTTTTACTATTTTCACACTGTCCAATCATAAATTGAAGTCACTTGAGTAATAAATTGTGTTCTTCTAGAAAAATGACAATTCATTCTTGCAGTTCAATTAATTCATATTTTAAAAATATTCTTGTGACATTACAGATGAATGACATTGCAGTTTATAATTTGTACAATGTACTCTATTCTTATCTTTATAGATAAGAAGTTTTGAAATTGTCTGTTTCAAATATATTGGGATGTTGTAGTTTTATTTTGATTACGATTATTTATATTTCTCATTTCAATGTCATCTGCTAGTGTTAACAATATTAAGCTCGTCATTTTTCCGTAAGCGCAAGGATATCTCAATATTATAATTTCGTGATTTCCATTTTAGTACCAAAAAAAGGTTAAGATTTATATTTTAGAATTTTTGTATTACCAACCGAGGCGATTCCAAATTGATTTTCAGGCTTTATGTTTGTTACTTAGTAAGAAAAAGTGATAATACTAATAAGGAAAAGCTAGCATAATTTAATTATATATTCTCTTCTTTAATGTGTGTAAATATATGAAACGTACATGCTTCAAATTTGTAATCACAATAAGTAGCATTAGTGATATAACGCGTTAGAAGTACGAAAGGACGTATATTCAGGGGAGAAAGAAACGTCATAACCTATGAAATACTACCCCATTAAAAGGGCATCATTTGCATATTCATGCAGAATGATATGTTACTATTTACGAAGGTATTAACCATAAAGTGCAAACGCATCCTACTACTGAAACTAAATGTGGTCAAATTCCAAACGGGCTTTAAAAATAATAACAACTTCTTAACGTTTTTGATATGCCTTCGTATATAAAGTTATGTAGATTTTTTTATTTTCAGCCACTCCTGCACTTTACAGACAAATCAAATTGAATGTAAGATAGGAAAACCATTGTTTTCTTAATTGTATTTGGAATTTAGGGTGGCTCAAACCATTTTTGTATTTGTTATATGATCCACTATGGGTAAATTTCGATCAAAAATGTTTGTTAGCAATATTAATACATGACTGAGGCTTCACTTCTGTATTCAGATTCGTATTGGTAAAGGTGTTGTTTGGTTTTATGTGATATCGAGTTCCAAATGCATTATTCTTGTTTCAGTAACCATATTTAATTAATGGGTTCGGAATGCAATGCATCGAGGCACAAAAATAAGAACATTTTGTGGTGGAGTTATTACGTTTTTAATAATTCCTACTATTAATCGACTATTTTAGGTTTTATGTAAAAAAATATCTATTTTTAAAACGTAATAATTCCGTCAAAATGTTTTTTTAATTTTTGGACTCTCTGAAAAATATTAAGGGGAGGTTACAGGTACAAAATCAGCTTTATGAAATACACCTTTTAAAAATTCGAAAAAATTATTTCTATATCCATTTTTGACGTGGAGTTCAGTTGTGCTGGAATAGGAAGTGTAAACAATTTTTTTTTTCAGATAAAAATATTTTTTTTCTCGAAAGAAATGGAATTGTTTTATAATCCATACTTAATTATTTGTAAAAAGGGTTCTTCGTTCACTCTAATTTTTTAGAATTTTTAAATTAATTTAGAAAAATTTAAGTGTTTTTTCGAAAAGACAAAGTTGCAGTTTTAAGTGAATTATAACTGAAAAAATTGTTTACCCTCTGTATTCTTGTACCACTGTATACCTCGTCAAAAATTAGTAGAAAAATAATTTTTTCAACATTTTTAAAGGTGTATTTCACAGAGGTGATTTTGTGCCTGTACCCTCCCTTTAAGAACAAATCCGCTAAGTCACTAAAAAACACATTTACCCATAAAATCTCAATACAATTTTGGGGCCTGACAAAGGACATATTGATTGATACATTTAAAAAACACGGAGAACACAAAAGAAAAAATTTCTTTTTTTATATAGAATTCAAATTCGTGTATCTTTCGTATCATACAAAATCTGGCTATGTTCATCTTTATACCATCTTCGTGTTTTCAATCGAAAACCAAAAAAATATGTTAATTTTTATATCTTTAGTTAATTGACCTGTAACACCGAGAATTATTAATTATAATTTCATTTAAAATTAAAACGGTCGAGAAAATAATTTCGTTGTTATAATTTTCAACGATTACTGAATTTTCGTGCATCTTTAACCATAAAAAATGTTTTTCAACTCTCGTAGTGTACCTACTCGGAAGTTTAAAGACATTATTTACAATTTAAGCTTTTATTGGAATTTTATTGGAATCGCTTATGAACCTTCTATTTCACAGGTCGATGCTCACTTTTAGCGGACTAAAATACGTTTCTTAGAATTCAAGCAAATGTTTACTTAAATACAGACAAACCATTTGTTTGTGTGGAAATGCAGTAGTATTTTAAAATTTTCTTATTTCTGTATTCCTGTATATTAAAAATAGAAATTTCATATATCCATCAGTTTGTACAGAAATTCATTCAACTTATCAAAACAATTTTTTTACATTTAAAGGTAATTGAAATTTATAAAATAACGGGTCAAATAAGACGAAATGACTTCATTTTTATCCTAAATCACTTCCGGTCAGTTTAGATTACATCGTATGGTAACATAAACCCGATATCGTCAGATCTTACTAGATGCATCCATGATATTTAAATTATGAGTCTGGAGAGATTAATAGAAAACTGTCCACATTGATAAAAATTAAATCTTAACCGAATATTATTATAAAATTATGGATCGAACTGCATTGTTAAAATAGCCGTTTTGAGTTCTCATGTAGCAAGCGGAATCCGCTTGTGGTAAGTAAAAATCCACTTACCGCAAGTGGAATAATTCTCTTGCTAATGTAACAAGAGGATTTTCATTTGCGGCAAGACGACGTTTTAAGAGTGTACAAACATAACTACATTAATTACAAGCATACATGATCACCGCTTTCTACATTTGGTTGTGACTAGAATTGAAGTATTTTGGATCTCAGTTAATTCTTGATTCACGTTAAATCCCCGTTAAATGTGTTATGCAAATTTACATCAATCTGCTTTTAATGAACCGTCAATCTAACAACGAAACCCACTCTGGTGTGTCACTCGGATTTTCTACGAAAAGTGGTACATCGAAAGGTCGTCATACTTTATGACAATTAGTCATTAAACTTAGTACCATAAATGAAAGAAACGAGAACTCAAATGTTATTTAGAAGATGGTCGAAAACTCTGAAGTAGATAATTGTCAAACAAATTCCATGATTTACCATATTACAACTACTATTTTGATCATTATGATTAATGACACCAAATTTAATGCTAAGTTGTCATGAATTATGATAATCTTTCGATAAACCAAGTTATAACCGTGCCTGAGGGACACCTCCGAGGGGATTCTCTGGTAAGTAAGTAATGCCTAATGAGGTCGAACCAATTTGAATCAGTCAGCTACTGCAAAAACTCGTGTCTGCAAAAACTTGAGACATTATTTGCGTCTATCGATCGTAAATAAGATATTTATGTGTCTTATAATTTGAGACATATAATCAAGACGGTAAAAGTATCTGTATCTACATTTAAGTGTTTTCAGCTAATTTAAGACATTTATGTGTTGATACACTTGCAAATCGAAGACACATTGCCCATTCGAGTATCTTCGTGAATATTCGGCAACAGCCGACTCGAAGCGACTTGTTGATAAAAACTACATAACCTATTCTGTTGATGCGCGGATGTTCGGTTGATGTGATTCCAACGGTTCATCATTGTGTTCGTAAATCCGATATGGGTGAACAAATTATGTACTGTTGCATAAATGGAAGATGCAAAATAAATCAAGTTAAAAATGAAAGAACACACTTCAGAAATGGCGTGTTTATTAACCGAGTTATAAACATGACAATTCAAAAAGATTACTTACTACATGTAATGAAAAAATAAAATAATACTATTACAAATAAAAGAAGGAGGCGGAATGTTAATCCATTTTCACATAAATATCAAACACTTTTAGGTTATGTATCAACTATTGAGCAGTACGTTCGGATTGTACTGAAGACACTTCTAGTGTCTAAAAAAAATAATTTTAAAAAACGTCTTTCTATAAGACACCCAAAAATATCTTAAAAGTGAGGACTACTGTTTCTGTTTCCGTTTTTGCAGCCAGAAATCAATCTAATCGCCCACCTGAATGTTGATACATGTGTGGATTTCATTTAAGCCTACTGTCCGGTTTCATTTTTTTAGGGAAGGATTTCGATTTAAAAAAAATGTTTACTCATGAATGCATTCTATTTTCTTACGTTTTGCTAGTATCTGGCCTGGGAGTGTTGAGCAATTCGCTCGCGATGCTGACGTACTCCCAGGGGATTCCCCGAGAATCCACGCTGAGTTCTCGACCAGGGAAGTCCGAAGGACTCTGCAGCGACGTGAAGCTCGTCTCCAGGTAGATCATATGCGGAGCACCGCTAGTAAAAGGTTTACGTGGACTGGAAGTTGTTAATAAAGCTCGCATTTCTTGCTCCACATCAATGTCATGGATCTCAATGACTTCCCTGGCATCCGAAATCTCGGCCGAGGACGCAAGACCCGTGACAAGCCGTTGTGGTTTGGCAGGACCCAACGTCGTTACAACCTATTGTATACATAGTTCATATTAATTATTATGTCATAATAAATCGAAATTTGGTATTAAATGATGATATAATCATAATAATTTGACAGAATATTCAAAATTTTAAACGTACAATTTGGACACAGACAGAAAAATAGTTAATATATCCATTTTCTAGAAGTAAAAGTTAAATGTATCAGGATCTGACTTTTGTATCTGTTAATATAAATTTTGTCAAGTTTGTTCAAAAGTTTCTTGAAGGGACAAAAATTTAATTGCAAATCATTATACTCTGAAAGAATCAAGAACAAGCTTTACGTATCTGACTATGATTTTTTGGTAATATATATTATTATTTTAGTAAATTGTCTTTTTAGATAGAATGTTCTTGTATACTTTGTTCTTGTTTAGATATTTCTGCATAAAATAGTGTATATTAATGGATTTCACTGAGAAGAATCATTGAGTTAAAATTAAATAGAGACACACACTAATCTTAAATTTTACTAGAAACCTGAGCTGGTTTTTCGAATACAAAATGGCTAATCGAGTATTCCTATATAACAGCCGGTAAATTTAGACAAATCTCTTTAAACTGTTACTACACAAAAAATATTTTATTTAAAGATAAAATGTTAATTAATCCATATCACGCAGTACTTAATACAAAATGGATTGAAAAAAACGTAATGCCTTTGAATTCATATTTGGTCGCTTGAATGTTTATTCGTATTAATAAAGGATTTAAAATTACACAGAAAAAATAAAATAGGTGGAACTACTAACTAAATAGTAGGATAAGACACAACCATCATTTTTAATTAACTTTAATATATAAATAATGACATCGACAAATTAGATAGTCAATGGTACTCTTTCGTTAGTACAATTAACTAAAAATCCATAACCGATCCTGCTATCGCTATTCAGATAGTAAAGCCAACTAGTTTTTTTTTTCTATTTACATCTCAGTATATTTGAATGCAAGACAAAAACTTTTTTCTTAAATGCATTTAGAATAGTAAATTTTATTTAAAACCTATTCTTTAAAACAGTTGGAGTGACCTGCTCAGTCTAACAAAGAATAGTAAAGATATTTAAATTCTCTAAAGTACATTTTAGATCCAATGAAGTAGAATATCACCGCTAATTAAGAGTAGATTATTTACTCCAAAGAACTGCAAGTTTACTTATAAAGATTAAAATTGGACGCTTAATTTTTATTTCTCTGGACTTAAATTTGACATCAAAACTCTTATTGCGTTGTTATACCGAAAAGGAAATGGTATTAAAATTAGTAAAAATACAACGAATGTTATTGGATACAAAGATAATTTTTTGATCTCAGTGACTGTATTCGCGAATACTTTAAACACGAGTTAATTATGTATATTATTATTATTGTTAGTAAAGTTTACTATTAATATGCGTCGTTCTTTAATTTCTACCATTTTTTTTAGCTTCAAGTTATTATATGTTACAATAATTTTTGTGGTTCATTTAACTATTTTTCTGACTGTTTACAAGTGACATGATATACTAATATGAATCATTGGGGTTTACTGAAAATCATGATTTTCACACAAATTTCGTTGGTCGAAAGCACTATATTATATAGATTTTTTGAGACAATGTTTGTTTGTGATTATGTCGCTTTGTGTACGAGGTGAAAAATAAACTATATTATAACAAGAAACATGTCGATTAAAATAGTTTGAATGTATCGTGAATAATGAATGGAAATTTTGTAATCTCATAGGTGTTTTATATAGTGTAAATCCATGTGACATGAATTTTTAATAAATTGTTTGTTGTTAAGGTTCCATATTATGAATTGATCCTGGTAAATTAAGATATTTCTTAGGAAGGCAGAAATACTCATTATAATAACTATAGAAAATACATTTTTATGGAAATAGTTGGTCATCACCTATGACTTTAAAATATGAGAGATCTGTCAAAATATGTATGAATTTATTTATGATAAACAAGAATGGAATTTATGCACGTTAATATTTTAATTTTTCCAGTTTTGTTCTGATGTTAGAAACTGTACCTCTTGATTCAGAATAATTTAAATTTTTTCTGGGAGAAAACCTTGTAATTACCAGGTTCTTGAATACTGGTACACTGAGAGACCGGGAATAATAAAAATTGCAAAATTTTTAAGAAATTAGGGATAATCGATGTACAGTCATAATAATTCTAAAATTTTATACTAATTTTCCATATAATACTATTAAAAAAAGAATGTAATTAATACAAAAATTAGTATAAAATTTTAGAATTATTATGGTTGTGCATCGATTACCTCTCAATTGTTAAACGGTTTTACAATTTTTGTTATTTACGGTCTCTCAGTGTATATTACTTCTTCAGCGCAACATGAATATATAATTATTTATTTCAATTTATACCTCGTACTTTGATGATTACAGCTCATGTCATTATTGGGTTTAAGCTAGCCCATTAAGGGTTAATGGAAATTTCCCGGGTTCAAGTCTAGTTGTCTCGAATTTTTAGCCGTCACTTTTTTCAAAAAAGGAAAAATAATAAAATCAAATTTTCCATCGATTTAACAATTAAAATATTTTTCAGAAATGAAAAGTAAATTATTCTGAATCAGGTATATCTCTTTCATCATAAAGATTTCATTTATAATTGTGTTATTTGTGCAGTAAAAATGGTAGTATATAAATAATAATTTGGTGTATAATAATTTAAATTAATTTTTTTGACAATTCCACCAGAAATAGTTTTACGTAACTCGGGTTACAAGATTTTTTGAGTTATATTTTCATATATATATGAAAATGTAAGAACTTAATAGTATGATTCTGGATTTTTATGGTAAGAAGTATTTGTGTCTTAAGACATACATTTTACTTACACACGAAAAATACAAAATATAATGTGATATTCTAAAGAATAAGATTGTTATTTACTCATTTCATGTTGAATCGTTATTGCTGTCTGAAAGAAACCGTAGTTTTCCACATTTTAATGCAATTGTTCAAAATTTTCATAATATCCGAAACATACATAAAATAAATCGACGAACAAAATGTTTAAAATCAGGGTAATAACGTTTTAAAAATGTTTCTGAAATATTCTAACGTCAAACGTGAATTTTTCGATTGTCAAATAATTGGTTTTTCGTTCGTTCTGTCTTTTTTGAACAAAATTAATTCTTCTCATTTCAGCTGTCTCTTAAATATGTTATGAACAATCACGATTCTTAACTCCTAAGATGACAAGATTTTAATATCTTATCAACAGCAGGTGATGTAAAAAGAATGTATTAATTTATGTCAGAAATGTTTCTTGTTTTTTAGGCATGGTTTTGAACCGTCTTTTGTGTTTTATAACATAATATGTATAATATTTTAATATTTCACATAGATTTGGAACACAGGGTTAATTTGACCGTTTATTCGTTAATTTCGTTTATTCTTCTTTTCAGTGATTGCGTAATAAAATTTAATAACGTGCAAGATGCGTGCAACGGTGTTTTAATGCTGTATCAACAAAGACTATATTGCTAATGAAGCTCTTATATCATCGAATTGGTCATCGGACTCTTGAACTTTTTTTTAAAAGTATTATCTTAATGCATCTTAATGGATAGCCTACCCAATTCAATACACATTTAAAAGTTATGAACATCGGGGTTACTGCGACTGAAGAATGTATATCTAATGTAAATAAATTATCGAAGACAATCTCTACATTGTGCATATTTCAATATTGTTTAGTTATTAACAGATACCATAATTAATATCAAACATAAAAATGCTGTAAACGTTACAAATAATCATGCAATACCAAAAAGCAACACTACATGTTTCTAAAAGCGAAGTCAAAAATAAATACATTGATTTACAGTTATTTACGTTTTATAACTACACATACTTTAGTTATAGGACATACAAAGAACAAATGCATTTTCAAGTAAAGATTATTTATTTACATTGCCTTACTTTGTATTAACAATTACATTGCATTAATATAAGACATGTCCAAACAAAAAAATACTATTGTCGCTCAGAGATCGAAAATTATTTGGTAAATATTTGTTATACAAAATCAAGTGATTTGTGGAACAAATATAAAAAACTGAATATAAAATTTAGTATTGCAATACAAAATATTATAGTACAAAATCCTATTTCGATAATTTTTCAAGAAATGTACTTATAATTTGTTTTTTGTTGAATGTTTTATATTGAAATTATTTTTTTTTATGATATTTTTTCCATGATTAATCATGTTTAATAACAAACTAGATTATTTGAAATTGTTAATGTAAAATTCGTTATAGATGTTTAAAAGGCTATTTAAAAGTGAAACTTTTGAAATGATTTTATAAATATAACCATGTAAAGTGTAAAATATTTGTTTACTACACCGTTTTCAAATAATGATTTTTAATATTTTATCTATAATGTTATAACTATTATAATCTGTGACAGACAAGTGAAGCTTGATTTTATTATTTAAGTGCAGTTCTATAACGCACGTGCAAAATTAAACAAACAAAATCAAACTTTGTTTACTTATATACCTTGTTAAATACAATGTGCTCTATCTAAATTAAGGATTTTTGTATTGCAATTCATACAACTTTTGTTATGGTTAAATCAAAATATGTTTACGAGAATAACAAATTAATTTTTCACGATTTTAGTCATTATCTAACATTATCCTTTCATTATGCAGTTTCCACAAATATTAGCCTTGTTTATTAACCTCGTTATTATTACTAAATATAGCTGTATTCGTAAGGTTTATATATTTGTATTATATTGCAAAATTCAGGTACATTACAATTTTTATTTCGTTAAGTTTAAATTCTTGAAAAAGATTTTTCTCTTAGCCTATGATATATTCGGTCTTTCACGTTGTGAATCAAGCACTTGACAGCAACATTCTTCTGAATAATATTTAAGAGAGAATCATAAAATACGTAGTAGAAAAGAATTTTACGGGACAGAAGGTTTTTGATATTAATATAGGTAAATCCTACACTGATAATAGTACTACAAATAAATAAGCATAGCCTTAAAAGTAAACAGTAAAATAATTTATATCCATATTTATTGCAATTTACAGAGTTATTATCTGGATATTGTATAAATTTCTAGTACCGAATTACATTTTTGGTATGAAATATTTATATGTATTAAGTAACACAAACATTGCGGTAAATTCAACCAACATGTACAGGAACTAAATCGCACCTTTTGCAAGGTCCACGGTGGAAACTTAACTTATATAAAGTGACGCTTATAATAATATTATCTTTTTAAAAAGCTTCGCACGTTCAGTATATTTTTCTCAATATTGAATGTACGTGGTGTCGAACAAATTCGGCTTTAATGATTCTTCATATCTACTTCGTACTAAAATATTAAGAAGAATATTGCTTAAGACTTGATTTTGTTTAAAACAGATACCTTCAAAACCTAAGTATGTATTATTAAATAATATAAAATCTGAAATATTCAGCTTTAGTTATATTTTACCTTACATCATTTTAACTATTCTTAATGTTTAAGAACGTAATATATTACGAAAATACTTATTTTTCCCCTTTTGAATCGGAGGGTTTCCATTCTACACTCGAATTTCTAAATTAGTCCAATAATTTAAAAAGATATCTGAAGTGAAATAATCTTTCTAATATAAGCATCCATTATTGGATTTAGCTCATTCTTAGCTAAACATGTATAAGCAATAAAAATGTAGTTTCGAATACTAGTGCAGTAATAATTGTGTATTACTAAAACGCAGTTAGTTAACAAGATGACTACACAAAAAACTGGCATTTTATATTGTTGTTTGCGTGGTTTAGCAGCTCCATTCCATCATTTCCAAATCAGATTTAGTGCTATCCTTACTCAGTGCGTTTGCAAAAGCTATTAGTCAAACTACTTCAAAAGTGCATGTGGTGAATTGTATGATGTCAAAAAAGGATATGTACGAGTAAAAATTCATTGAAAATAAACAAAAATTATCCCGTCTCAATTAGGGTCACGTTAGTATTAAAAACTTGATTGAGAAGTATGAGATATCAACAATGTCCTCTTACGCTTTTTTACTAATATTTTGGGTATTAATTGAATCTTTGCACAACTTATTCCGAAATCATTTTCTTCGAAAAGAAAAAGTAAATTACTTTTAATATGGTAATCATAACAGTGATTAAAATGTAATGGAGTGTGTCATAATTCTGATAGGATATAGAAGATATAGTTAAAAAATCTTGGTGACTCTGGGTTCTTTGACTACCAACATATGGTTTGTTATCAACTGTAACTGTTAATATCTCGTCTTTTCCTTTGCGTTAAATTATCAGGAATATACGTTGGAATTTGTGAGAGGATAATTCTTTAGTTTTCGCAAACTGAAGGAACACAAGATCAAAAACATAATGAATATGATTGAAAACCACTGTATACCTAATAATATGTGATTTTCAAAAATGTCAGAAACCTTATTTAAATGAATTTTCTTAAAATACAATACCGCGGACAGTTTCTTTGTAAGTGTTTGATGTATATTATAAGGAAAACATGCAAACAATCATTTCCGTGGAACTCGTTTTAAAAATTCGTGGCGTGAACTCAATACCATGCTGGAAAAAAGATTTCAAACAAATTTGGTGCATTGTATTGCATTTAGTAAAGAAGACTTTTAAATTTGTTGGGAAAACATCTTGGCTATGCCGTTTTCAACGGATTGTTTCCTGGTTTCAATTTCCCATGAATATTTTTATTGGAAAATAGAGAAAACATAATTGCCGAAGTGAATCCGCCGAGTTAATTTGTCCAGTGATCGTGAAAATTGAAGATTTTAATTTTATAGTTCTGATGTTAGAATCGCCTGATCACTTCGGATCAATCCAAAAGAGCACCGTCGATCATTTTTCATATCACAAATCGCAATCAGACTCACAATCTCTAAGTGACCTCTTCCAGGGTACTTTTACAACCCTTAAATGAAAGAAATCAAATAGATACATGTCACAAGTTTTTACCTTGTACCTCGATCGCCCTATTGTCATTCATTGTAGTGCATTTCATAGTGTATTTCGCATGGGAAATTGAACTTGAAAAAACAATTTCCGTAAAAACTACTCTTGTTATCTTTAATTGAAGAACATCAGGGGTTGGAATTTTTCTTTCCTTTTTTTAACTAGCATAGATCGATAGAGCCACCTCGAAAATAACAGGCTGTGCCTTTCCCATATTTTTTGTGAACATATATAATAATATGTTGTTGAAAGTTAATGTTCAAAATGGACGTTTCGAGATGAAAGGGGTTAATAACGTAAAATTTATGTTTTCAAGATTCATTAATTTTGGCATCTTTATTTAAACCAGAAACCAGAAATGTTAGTTCATATTGGAGTCTGGGTATCTAATCGAAAAATAGTAATAACATAACGAACCCGACTACTCATACTAGTTTTGAAACTGCATGTTTTAACCTTTTCTTCGTTTATTCTTTTAAAAAACAGTTCAAAATAGTGAAAATCTCAAAAAATAGGTTGTTTTTTAATCATTCTGATTCACCAAATTGACATTGAATGAAATGCTTTAAGCTATTATTTCGTAACAATTGCAATGATGATTGAAATGCAATACCATGGTTGCAATAATGATGGATTCAATATGGAAGTAGTGGAACAGTAAAACTAACGACTTTTCTAATAATTATCATCAATAAAAGTTTCATACTATTTATTTTATTGCTGGAAATCTACCCCGTTGTATGTCAATGCCCAGTTTTCGAATACCTTTAACATTGAAAATAATGAAGCTGGACAGAAACTAGCCACAAATTGGACCTATTTTCTATATATAGGAAAGTTTCAAACTAAATTGAATAAATATTTTTTTCAAATTAAATACGCATATTGCCTTCCTAAGGTATGGAAACGCAATTTAGATACCGAGAACCCAAACGGGCACGTCTAAAAATATTAGGAACAATCGGATTCGTTACGATCCATTTTGCGATTTGTGCCGAGTCTTGAATATGAGCTAAAAATGTCAGGTTTCTGATGGTTAATTAGGTTAATACAGCATTACAACCGTTTTTCTTTTTTGCAATATTTGCACTTTCTTGGTCGTGTTTCCAATCTGTGGTCGCTAGGAACTACGTAATATGCTTTATATAAGCATTTAAAGAAAGTCATACCCATACACCCTAGTAAGGGAAAACAAAGTAGAGTTTTTAGAAAAAATCGGAATAAGGATTGAATGGACAAGAAATTAGATTAGGATAAGCCTACGATATATATATGTAAAAAAATTAAATTAGGATCGTATCATAAAATTCTTTTACCAACGTCAACCTACAAAACAGGAATGGAGTCTTTTTATTTTTCACGGCAAATTTGGAAAGAAGAAATATAATAATAGTGACTGAATACTCAGCAGTTCTTCACATCATGCCGTGACTGTTATAAGAATAATTAAAAACGACATTTTTAGAAAGAATCTGGTAGCTCAATTATTGCGCAAAAAGCAGGCAACGAGCTTTGACAAATAACTTTTCACATCTGAAAACTTGTTTAATGGAACTCCTAAACGTTCATCACGACTAATAATTATGTTATTTTTTGTTAATTGCAGAGGCATTACGTGAAATGAAATAAGATATTTAAAAATATTAGGATATTTAATAGTACTTAAGAAGTAGAGAAAAGGCTGTGAACTTCATTTTTTAAAGGTATATTCGTAAAAAAGTTATATAATACAATGAATAATATTTTTATTGAAAAATAAATTGTTTTAATTACGTGATAATACAATTTTCAACAAATTTGCTTTTTCCTGTCATAAAATTGTTTACCTAACTATCAGATAATTGTTATAAATTTTATTATAGAAAGCAATTTATATCTTCTGATTATATTTTTTTTTGTACATTTGTTAGGAAAGTGTGTATCAACAATTTTATCTGCGTTATTTTAGTCATTTTTAAATCTATTTTTGACATGGACGACGAACCCATGAAAAGATATTGTCCCATATGTATTTTAGTTGGTTTTACATATTAGCACAGATAAACGTTGATAAAAGTTTCACCCTAAATATTCAAAGTTTGAGCTTTAATTGCGCCTTCCTTGTGATTTCAAAAAATATAGTTATCTAGTTTTCACTAGCGACCACAGAAATATATTCTAATATATATTCGCATCCCTCTATTCGAAGGAATAAATTATATATGTTAAAAATTTGTTTTGTTTTTCCAGAAGCGCAAATGACTATTTCTCATTGATCCTAATCGCAAAGTGATCTTAATTATTCAAAAAACATCAAAAATCCCATCCAAATTTTGTATAAAAAGAGATGAGCTAATAAAAAAATGCTTTAGTGGTTGTATTTATACAGATCCAGATCGTACAATAGCCAATTATTTGCAATATATATTAAGAATCGATGTATAAATTTGACATAAAGCGATGGGAAATTGAATCACACGTTTGAAGTTACAACTATATTCACACACTGGATTTTTTCTCAAAACGTTGGAAATTAAGAAAAAACATAATTTAATCAAACTTTTATTTCAACTGCATACTTAAGAAAAAACGTGGAATATGTGTATACTTTCCCATAGGATGTAGTAAATAACTGTAAATAAAATTGTTAATGTTTACTTCAAGCTTCTCTAAATTGTAACCAGAATCACTGCTTTAATTCTGTTAACTACTCTCCTTCGAGTTGCAAATTTCAACGTTATGTTTCGTGGAGTTCGTACCATTCTTTACAGATATCTTAAATTAAATATTTCATAAACCGTGTTACGTAAGTGACTTGTATAATACAAAAATACGGTGGTCCTAGAACAAAATAAAGTTTGTCTACGATGCCGACAAAAAGTTCCGAGGGCATCATTTAGAGCAACATTTTGAGATACCCCCGCTTTGACTTGAAATTGTAGCTGCTGGTCTGAACATTTTTCAAAAATACACGATTTATCTTTTCAAACAGCTATTTATTTTTATTTCACTATACGTCGCTGTCAAAAAGGGCATCTTTTAGAGTGTAATTTGATGATTCAAAATCACCAAAACTTCAAATCTTAATAAATAGCAATTAACATTTTAAACATAAACTATATAAACGAACAAGAATAAGCAATTACAATAGTATATAAGAAAATTGTACAACGGTATTTTTCAGGGTTTCACAATATGATGATTTATATTCTTAGTTGTTCAAATTTTCAAAATTTCCAAAACACGTCAATAAATCGCTTCACCCATTTACTTCAAGAAAGCCCCAAGACAAAATAAATTCCAAGAAAATTTATACTCTGTTTTATAGATTCGTTAATTACGTAAACAATACATTATTTAACAGCATTGCAAAAACTTTTCGGTCATTTTTTTAAGCATCATTTATAGATTCAAAATCACTAAGAATTCAAATTTTCGCTGCTCGTTTGAATATTTAAAAAAAAAATACAATTTTTTATTACATACCCGCCATCTTCTTAAGTTCATTCCTTCTAGCTTCAACAAAATGCAATACACATGTAAACGATATTTATCTTACTTTTTTTTTGGAACTTCGAAAAACGGAGAAAGTTACTAAAATAAATAGTTTTGAATGCAAAATCATATTAATTGAAAAACGTGTTTACACAAGCAGGTAAGACTTGAAGTTTGGGTGATTTTGAATCATCAAAAGATGCCCTAAAAAATTCCCTTTACAGTTTTTGATAGCGACGTAATTAGACAACATTAAATTCCTGTTTAGAATGAAAAATCGTATTTTTTGACAGAAATGTTCAGACGACCAACGAGGATTTGAAGTTAAAGTAAGTTTTAATCACAAAATGATGCTCTATGATGCCCTTTGCACTTTTTGTCGGCATCGTAGTCAATCTTTATTTTGCTTCAGGACAACCATGAAACATGAAAAGATGCCTTGTAAGTAGAACTTGAAATTGAATTGTTGACATTCATATATTTATAAAATTAATAGTAATATTCAATTTTTGGAATCATGCCAGTGTCGAGTACGTATAAAAATTTGATTGGTGTTGGTAATGTCATGCACAGACAAAACAGATTTTGAAAATTTAAAATATGTTGTACACAACACAAAAGTCTGCACCTAAAAAACCCTGCAAATCACAAAACAGGCCCTTCAAAAACCCGAAATTCAAAAAACAGACATTCAAAAACCACACTGCATAAAAAATAATCTAGGGTCGCCGTCCTTGAGGTCTCACATCAAGGTCATTTCAAGATCGAAAATGTTTGATTACGGGATTAATTTTGTAGGTCACTTGAAGGTCAAATCAGTTTGACCCCCAGATTATTTATTGAGCTTACTTAGAATTCGATCATTAATTACATTTTCAGAATATGTACATTTTGAAATATCTGGTTTTCGAATGTCTGTATTTTGAAATGTCTCGTTTTTGAATGTCGGGTTTTTGAGGTGTCTGTTTTGTGATTTGTCTGGTTTTTGAGATTAATCCAATATGACTGCATTTTGAAGTATGTGATTTTTGAATACCTGTTTTAGAAATGTCTAGTTTTTGAATGTCCTTTTTTTTAAATGTCTGGCTTTTGAATCTCTGTTGTTTGAATATCTGGTTTTAGAATGTCTGTTTTTGAGGTGCACTCACAAAATTTAGAAGGATTCTCATTAAATTCTATGTACGTGTCTCCTAATGTAAGTTCTCCTGTACGGTTTTCTCCGTGTAGGAATAAAATTGACGAACTTTGACAAATATTTTTTTCAAAACAACACACTAGATCACATTTAAGAATAATGAAAACATCGTGCACATGATTCAATAAGATGAAATGGTAATGGTGACTGCTAAAGCATGAAATAGCATTTGCAAGCACATGAGCTTTGAAGGATGAGATGACTTTTGATCAACGATTGATAAGGAGTAAGTAGGTACCTGGTGTCGTGGCAAGTGGAGGGTGTGGTGGCATAGGCGTCGGCGTCGCGGTCTGGCGATGTCGAGGTTTGAAGTTGAATCGTGACCTGGTGTTGATCGCTGGTTCGTTGCGTCGCGGCCTCTAGCATGGCCGATGCTCTGGATGCTGCCAGTTCAGCACTTCGCTCTCTGCACGCTGACACCTAATCCACACCACACACCCTCAGCCACTTTCAACTTACAATCAATCTTACCATCTTATATACTAAATTTCAAGTTTATATCATATATCCTACGCTAATATACACTAAAAAGTTATTCTCATATAAACAAAATATCGCTTTTAACTGCTAATACCAAGATCATTATATTCTTAATTCTATTTTCTGAATCATTGAAGGGAAAACTGAAATCCTTTCTACGAAAAATCGTTTCTATTAAAAGTTGACTTCTAATATATATCACTATGCGAATATGTTGCCTGATGTTCTAAATTCAAAATGGAGGAGTGTCCATTGTGGTGGTCCAAAATTCAAAGCTTTGATTCGTAATAAAAATTCCATTTACTTGAAATTTGATACACGGCACTATAACTTTTCCATTTTTTATCCGCCATTTTGAATATAAAAACTCAGGCAACATATTTGCAAACAGCGACGCCGAAAACCCCGGCATGTAGTATCATTTAAATTTAATCAAATTTCTTTATTTGGTTGTCTATATTGGACCCGCCATTTTGTTTTCTTGAATTTGTAAAATAGATTCGCAATCAACTAAATCGAATAAATTTTAGATTTTGGACCGCCATATCGGTTCCGTCATTTTGAATTTCGAAACCCTGAAGCAGCACATTTTGAACTGACAGGAAAGAAGGAAAACTTTGTGAATTAAAAGAGTAAGAAAAATAACACAAAGTGGCAGCAGTTTGTGAGTTTTATAGAGACCTAGCACAGGTCCTAGATCTTGTTAAAGTAAGAAAAATGGTATATTATAATTTCCCCAAACACCTCTAAAATCTAATTTGTTTTCAGGTAGGTTCATCTGAATCATCATTCATAACGACTCTTATTTTTTACTGTATTACATATTTTTTTCAATTTGAAAGCAGAAAAGCATATCTTTTTTGATTGTTCATATCTCATTTTAATTAAATGGAAAGTAACGAGACTACAGTTTGAAGTATTGACGAGATTGACATTTTTAAAAATTTTATCATCTTTGATATATATTATTCCATGTTGGAGGTTTTTTATTCATATTTTGGAAAGTGAATGAACGATTCCACGTAAAACCGGCACTATTATGAACACGATGAGTTGGAACTTGTTTAATTAAAAATAAATCTCAAAACTGCTCGAGTAAACGCCTGAGCTTTATTCCTTCATAAAGAAAAACAATCACAAAAACCCGGCTTAGTTATTAAAGAAGATAAGAAAGTTTCTTTTACAAGTAAAAACTTTTCTTGAATGAAAATGAATTAAAATTGACACAGTTCAAATTTTACGCTTTTTTCGCTAAATGAGTTACTCGTGTCGTAAATTTCAACATTCATCATTGTATTTAGAAATATCATTAGCACGGCGTCTTTGCAGAACCTATCCTGATACACTTTACGATTTGAAATTTTAGTACTAAATTGACGTGTTAAAAAAGAAATATGCTTTGTTTTATTTGGAGATAGAGCAGCATCTTTTATAATTACAAAATAATACGGCAATGCTAAATTTAACATCACCTCCAAAAATCGGTAGTATGAAAAAGAATTCGCGGATTTCGAGGCGAGTGTTTCTTCGAAATTGAAGAAGTGGATATTGAAAATCTTCCCGTAGTGTTCCTTATCGGGTGCGAGTTAAAAAACCGACAGTCAAAAAGCTGACACATAAAAAAATAGACACATCGAAGAGCAGGAAGTCATTTTTTTTGCGGGTGCGGGTCGAAAAACTGACAAATAAAAAGCCTGCAGGTCAAAAAACCGATTGTCTTAAAGCTAACAGCCCAAAAGCCGATCCATAACAAAAGTAGTCACAATGACAAGCGGACGGTTATTTGAAGTGTCGGTTTTTTTACTTATCGGCTTTTTGATTTGTCAGTTTTTCGACCCGCACTCGAATTCATTTCAATTTCCTTAACAATGCAATGAATAATAAAGAAACTGATTCATTATTACGTTCCTGAATTCGGATTTTGTTCGTCTGAATTAATTTTCGTGTTTTAGAATTGCCTTGAAGGTAGTTCGTGATTCGAAGAAGTTTCAATTCGTAGATAATGATGACCATATACGTTTGTTTTACATCAAAAGTCGTTCTATTTATGGCAACGAAGACTGATGATGCCATGTAGCGAAAGATGACAAGGAAATTCGAACACTGTGAACACTTTCCTATTTCCTGAATTTTGGTTCATACTTTTTAGAGGTGCTAAATGCAAATGTTGAAAAACCATTTTAGCATCGTCATTTTCTCCATAAACTACTTATAAATAAAACAAAATTTATCGCGATTATCGTATATGTATGTTGAAGCAAGTTAAACTTAGCTCTAAAATTTCAAATGTATCCAGTAAAGAAATTTTGAGATCATTTTACTTATAAATACGCCAAACGTTGGCATTTTAAATTCTAGTATGATCAAACGTCGTGTCACACGCAGCAAACTTGTAAAAAAAACATAAATATATGAACTCTGCTTAAAATTCCTACCATTTTAAAACTAAAATAATTCTCTCAATTTTAATTTTAATTTATTTAATTTAAATGTCATTTTTATCAAACAAAAGTGCTTTCAAGATGAAAAAATATCGAAAAACCGTATCAAAGTTTAAAATAATGAGAAAAAAAAGAAAAATCATCAATACTTTCAGCTTTAGATTCGTACATTATCAGTTCATCGAAATAAGGTAAGAACCGTTGCAAAAGTAAGCTTTTCAGCTCTCAAATTACAAAAAAATTGTAATTCGGATAAAAAAGGACTAGTTATAAATTATTTTTTACATGAAGCTCCTTAAAAACTATCCTTTAATCATAAAATCAGATTTTGAGAGAGAATGAGAAAATTATGCCATTTTTCTAAATGTGACTTGACCTACATCACGTAATTTATGTTTCACTCAAAAATATTTAGCAAATTTTACAATTGTCACAAGTAAAACCCCTAAAACGAGCTAATCAATGACAGGAAAATCTACATTCCACAGATCTCGCAATATTGTCGATGACGTCATTTATAATTTGATAAATGGAAATTAAAATATTGTAACGATTTCATAACCGTCTTCATTTCGCCGTCAAATGTTACTAAACTTGTTTAATAATAACGCTAGAGTATACAGCGGATATTACGGTATAGTTGAACCACTTTTAATTACGAGTGGCATGCATATGGGATTTTCTAGCTAGAATAGATGCAATCATACGAATGTAACAAGATTAAGATTAAAATATTTTATCCCGTTCTTGTTAAAAAACTCGCGAAAAAGTATAAACATAGAATTTATTAGTTCTTTGATTACCGACAAAAGTTGACCTCTAATCGAAAAATAACGTTTGTAGACATCGTTTTTCACATAATCTCAACATTTTCGAAATAATTAAAAAAAAAGTTTTTTGTTTTTAGTTTTTTTTGGAGCAAAAAAAATTTTTTTTACCAAATTAGGAGGAAACTTACATTTTCACTACCTAAATAAGGTGTAATTGTGTCAAATGTTACTTTTGATCCACTAAACTCGAAAATTTTGTTAAAAATTCATTATATTATCCGATAACATATTTTTTCAAGAAATTGATTAAAACATTTGTTTTTATTTTTGTTGAAGTAGTTTCAAATTTTAGTCCATTTTTGGAGCAAAAATCTTGCCATTGGGTCGCACAAAATATAAAATTAAAGGTATTTAAGTCTCTAAATTTTATTGGTTTTTCAATTTGGTTACTAATTTAAATATTATATGCCAAAATAAATAAATATCGAGTTTAAAAAAAATATAATATTTAGTCTATTGCGATACGAAAGTGGGATACAAACGATCAATTATATCCAGTTTCTTATTTCTCACACATATAGGGTACGCTTTTAGGAAAAAAAATCGTATGGAAAAATATTGTACTTCGGATCAAAAGAGTGTAGGTTCTAAAGTTTCAATTTGTATAGTTATTATGGTGTTTAATTTAACGAATTCGTAGTTCAATTTGACGATAGGTTTCTTTCTTTTATTTATTTACTATAATTTCCGACGTCTTCATTATTATTAATAATTTCTATTGATTGGAATTACAGATGACGTTATCTATAATACTTCAGTAATTCTATAATCGACGATTTGATAGGAATAAGTAGCACTGTTGAAATTCATTGTTATATTTTGATAAGAATAATAGTTTTTGAGCATTTGAAAGCAAAAACAAAAAATCGCCCAATGGTAAAGAAAACCTTCAAAATATGCCTGTTATCATTGCATTTGTTTCTTTAAACCTACATTAACTTTTGTGCTTATACTTAACACATCATGAACTTTCATTTCATTTTTATGCGGCGTTCGAATGCATGGCGAATGAGTTTTGAGAGCATTTCAAAGTGCTCGTACGGCAAAGTATTTTTCAGAAAAAATGCCAAATCTAATTTTATTCTGTAAAAAGATTGCTTTCCCTACCTTAAACGTATTTCACAGAATAATGGTATAACGATTTATGACATGGTAGATATTACCGTCCGCGATTACTGATAACTAATATACTTGCCAGAACTATGCTAATATTGTTAGAATAATATGGTAAATGTAAATATATTATCTTGATTTAAACTAATGCAATTTAATAAGGTATTAAAAAATTGCTTATTTATTTTATTAATTTACCAATAGTATATTAGCTCAAATGACCGTACTAGTATAAAGGTTATGATATTCGTAAGAAATAATGTTGTACTATCTACAATAATTTCTTTCCAGACATAGGAATTTAAATTTTATTAAATGTGATTTTTATAACTTTGAATTAATTGCAGTATGCAAAAACCATGAATTTAATCTAGTTAACATTACGCATAACCTCGAGTTTCGCGCAAGTCGGGCATGTACGCCAGAATATGATTAATTATATTCGGGCAGCAAATTGCATAAGGTACATAAAGTTCTGTGGATGGATGGGATTATTCTTTGCCGGACATAAAAAGAATTTCGAGTGTACAGCATAACGTAACAGGTAACAAAATTTAAATGAACTTCTTGTGGAAATATGACCAGAGGATTTCCCAAAATTAGTAAATATACGCTGTACATATTTTTTATTCGAAAATTCAATATTCTATAATCTTTTCCGTTAAAATTTTTATTAAAAAATAATAATTACGTACAAGGAACTTGCACTAGAAGTAACAAATATTTTTTAGTACATTTAGTATATTAAAAATTAAATGCACGTCGTTATTAGTGTTGTAGATGCGTTCGATTTGCATACTACAATGTACCGTATATTGTTTTGCTCATTTTTACTATTGAAGTGCTATAAAAATTGTATGATATTTCGTGTATGATTTGGTATATGATTTTTATGTTCTCGGGAAAATCCACGAAACTTTTAACTTCTGCTATTAAGAAAAATTGAAAAAAATAATTTAATTGTACACTCTTTCGACTTCGAACTCTGTCATATGTACGTCCTCTAGGATAAATAATCTATGCCAATATATTTTTGTGGTTACAAATTACCATTAGTACAATTAACTTACGTACGGATAAAATCCACTTTACTGAAATATAGCAAAAATTATGATTTTCTTTATGCTCATTACGATAACTCTCGTCCAGTAGATGTTAATTTTAACCCTTTAACGCCCACATGTAAAACATTTTTTCAATGTGTTTGATATTATATTTTAGCTTTTAAACCCCGCGATAAAAATCTGTCACTAGTATTTTCTTATTGACAAAGTTTTGATCTTTCCAATGGTGCATGTCTGGTGCGGGTCGAAACACCGATAAATCAAAAAGCCGACAGGTTAAAAAAACCGACAATTGAAAAGCCGGCTGTTCGCTTTTATACTTTTCGGTTTTTCGACCCGCACCCTGCATGTCAACATTTTTTACATTTTGAAATAAAAAAGTAAACGTTTTTATAAAAAAAAGCTTGGAATTTTCGGTTTTATTTTTAGTTTAAGACTTTTTTATGGGTGATTGCATTATCATACCTCTAGAAACCTCTAAAACCCTTAAATACTTGAATATACGGCTAGGATATTACGAATAAAAATTTACTTTTATCCGATAGCAAATTTATTGTTGACACGAGATTTGTAATTTTTACAGATACGATATTGTCATTTCCCATAATAAAATTCGATAAATGAAAAATAAAACAAAAAAATTTCATATTTTATTTTAAAGAACGGGTATAACATTTTTATTTCAGAATTTGAAAACGTTTGACATGCACCATTGGAAAGAACGATTCTTGGCCACTATTAAAAACGATTAATGTCAAATTTTTCTCATGGAGTTTTAATACTAAAATATAATGTCAAACTTTGTGAAGAAATTTTGTACATTTGGGCGCCAAAGGGTTAACGTTGGAAACCTAATCTTCATTCTTAAAATCATATTACGAAATATTTAGACCAAATAAAAATGCATTTTTGAATTTGTAATATCCAATTTCTGACACTTACCATGAAAGTATAAGCAGTAGTAACAGACTGTTCGGGCAGAACATCATTTCGCGCATTTTGATCATTTAAGATGTTATTTTTCGTACAAAATCGTATAATAATTTTCCTGCATAAAATCGATGTTATAAGATCTATCCTTGGCTACAATTGAAGCATTTATCGCATTTCTGTTAAAAGGAATAGTTTCTTAAACATTAAAGAAAAAAAAAAGTTTTGTGCAAGTTTATCCGCTTATCAAATGAAATCAAGGGCTAAAAATCGGATTCAACCATCTAAATTACTCATTTTACCTCTATAACATTTAATTGCCTCAATTTTGTTGCCCAGTGTAATTAAATCAACTCAAGGATCGCGACGTGTGTTCAGCAATAAAAAATTTAAAAAATTGAAGTATTTCATATGGATTTTATAGATTTTTACATTGTCGAACGTCCTTTGTAGCCATGTATAAAATCATTGGCATTACATATTTTGTACAATGTTCTCAATAAGATTCTTTATTGAAATATGAAAAAGTGTAATTTACACATGGCCATGCAGAATAGCCAACTTACCTGTAAATTTTAATTATGTTATTTCTTGTTTTTGTAATCACTGCAAGGGCAGAATTGAAAAATTTACAATGACGAGTCCAGAATGGTAGTTAGAAAATTTTAAACTGTTATGGATTTCATTGAGACCTGAAATCTGAAGGTGGTTGCTGATTGCAAATCTGAGTTTAAACTTAAAAATGGAGGGTCCGAAAAAACGGTCATAAACATTTTTAATATGGTTCGATGATGATTAAGTAAATCATTCCGTTGCTTTAACCAGAAAAATAGTTTAATTCAATAGAATTTTTCGAATCTAGTGCTTTTAACCAGATATTTTTTGCAGACCCGAACTTTGAATGGAATCTATTGTTTTTAAAATCTTATATCTTTTATGATTAATTCTTAAATTTTTACTTCGGATTCCTATCATGTGACTTTAACATGTTCCGCATATCAAGTTTCAATAAAATATTTTAAACTTGACTACTATACCAACTATACTATACTATATATTATACTAACTCGATCTCAAATTTTAAATCAAGTACTATGTTCTCTACCACAAAAACAGAAAACGCATAATTATAGTTTCGAAGGAATGTTTCTTTAGCTGGAAGCTGAAACTTCAATTTAAGTCTAGTTAGATACTTGTAGCATGACATTTTTTTTAAAGAGCTTCAATTTCTACACATGATTAAACACTGGAAAAAAACGTAGTTTTTTGACATTTTTAATCCATTTTACTGAAAATTTCGACGTGATGGACAATTTTTAAATTCAGAATCCTGTTCAGCGATGAAAAATCTGTATGATAAGTCTAGTTCTATTCTTCACATTTTTAACGACTGATATAATTCTGGAATGGGTATTATAGAAAATTTAAAAGTTCAGTGGATTTTCCTACCTATACAAAAACCCTGATATTATTGTTATCAAATTCATTAGAATTAAAGTTAGAAAAAAGTTCGGTATAGTTTATTAAAATGAATTTTTTTTTAAGTTTCGTTGCGCACAGTTTTAAAAATAATTCTTATAAACAAACTTTTTATGATTTATGTCGGATTTCTAAACGGACGAATCTTTTCAAATTCATGGTTTTTTGTCTATTTCGTAGGGTCAAAATAGGAGTAAAAATGAGTTAATCACTGTCGTAACCACTTCAGACAGTAGAGTGCAAATAGATATTTAATGTAATTTTGAAAATATGGGAATGCATTTCAAATGCCCATAAATGATGGTGTTTTCATTACCTTTATTGAGTGATGCCATCGAATGCTCTGTGATGATTCAAAGTCACCTTTCATTTTTTTTTGTCATTTTTCATACTCAGATAAACACATGTTTGCAAAGTTTTCATTCTTATTGAATTTGACTTAATAATGCGCGAATGTAAAGTAAGACTTCGATTTTAAACAATGCACCGATTAAAAATATTAAAATTTTCTACAGATATTGTCGACAAAATTATAAATATCACAAATAGGAATCTCTATTAAATTTCATGTCAAAAGACTAGTAAATAAACTACTATATATTATTAAAATATTAACTACATGTGCGTCGGTTTCTATCTACAATGTGAGTTTTCCAAATGCATGTGATAAATGTAGACAATAAATTTAACCGGATGTGTTAATCTTCATTAATATTAAATTATAAACATTTATAAAGTTTATACAATAGTAGGATAATAGCTTCATGCATTAATATTTTTATTTATGCTCGTTTCAAAAGCATATTGGGTCAGATACGATAAAATACATTCGAAAAACGTGTGCTGTCTGACTATTTTTATCTTTTTTCACTGATCTTATTCACGTTTCATAAATATTTTATATTCTTCAATATTATTTATATTATAACCACACAAATAAACAATATCAACGAAATCATTAACAAATTTCCAAATCCAAAAGAAAATGTTTGGAAATGTATAATCATAACAAAATTCAGAATTTAGAAACAATTTTTTTAAAGTTTTCAACTCAGCATGAAATTTTACAACGAAATTCTACAAAATGATATATTTTCTTCTTGAATTCCGATTAGTAAACTAATTAGTATGACGGAATTAATAATTAAAGCCAATTAATTAATTTTGACATAATGTTAAAGCAAATTTCTAAAATGATATTTTTATTTTGGTGTCCAGTTAATGTTGAAAAGTTACATGATGGTTTTAATTCAACGCCATGTTTATGTAATTAATTAGCAGTTAAACTGTTTAAAAAATAGATTAATTATCCAACTAAATTTAATCTCTTTTAATAAGAAGATAACAGAAAACAATCTTCAATTTTTAGTGCAACACTACTATTCATGCTCGTGACTTATTATATTGACGTTTATCTTCAACTAGGTGGAATTTTATTACATTAATGATACTTATAAGTAACTTAAAAAGTAATTACTATTTAAACTATTATAATAGTTCAATTGAACCAACACAAACAATTAATCAAAATAATTATTAGGATCTCATCGTACAAATCGTGACGTTTGTACATGAACAATAATTCATATTATAAATATCCACAAACAACGAAATAAAAATAATTTAGTATCAACATAAATAAATTAACATCTAGTACAAGGATTTGGAAAGCAAAGGTATACACAAATAAACTAACTGCACAGTATTTTTACTTAAATCAGATATATTATCATAAACAGTATTTAGCGCATTACAAAATGATACAGAATAGATGCAATGAATTGGGATTTTCTAGCAGGAGTTACATGTGAGTGTACGGCCGACAAAGGAAATGGCATTCGCAAAATGTGATCCCTACGCGTTGATGCAAAAATAAATAAATGAATAATGTAAAAGAAACTGAAAATCGAACTTGTGCGCAAACGTAGTGGTCACTTACCTACTTACGTTACATTAATTCTACTTGCGTGTTACGAAATGTCATGCTGCTTCCTTATATATTACAAGATCATGCACGTCACATACTAATTCCCTGGGAAATCATTAATCAAATTTTGATAACACTAGGAAAAATGCAATTTCAAAAAATGAGCTTGTTTACTTTATTTAATCTCAACGAAACAAACTGGCGATCATTTCTTTCATTGCACTTTTCCAAGTGCATTCGACAGTATTTACCAGTATTACGATACACGCTAAAAGAACAAGTGCGAGGTAGTTTCATGGCAGTTTATAAAAAAAACTCGCTCCAATGAGTTAGACAATAGGCCTTTTAAAATACATTAATTTTTCCTTCTGCAATTTACATTTTGCTAAGCAGCTTATTTATTTTATGGTCAAATATTTTAAGCGGAAGTCATGTCATTACTCATTGTGTTACTATCATACACTAAATCTCGATACTCCAGTTGCAACGATTTTGCAATATTTCGAACAGAAAGTATCAAGTACCTAAAGTAATGCTATTGAAAAATTACCTTTGGAAGATGTGCGCACTTATTAAACTTGTACGCGATTATAGAAAAATATAAAATTTCACGGAAAATGAGAAATGCAGCTAGCATAATGCCACTAAACATTTAAGTTTATCATTTCTATCAGTCGTTCACGTGCATTTCTTTATTTGGTGCAAACTATTCGAAAACGTATGATTATTTTTGGATTTTATGCAAGAGTTTTGAATTTTCACTGAAAAAAAAATTATACAATACTGAAGTCAAGAAAGATCTTGTAATCGTTCAATATCATCAATTTTATATTCGGAAAAACTACATATAAAAGTAATAATTTCGAAATACTATTAAAAATAGTAATTAACTGTTCTTTCATGCAATTTCTAAAGTTGCATACGCCGTACATGCATTTGTTTCAGACAAATTTCATTAAATTTAATTTTTAGCAAAGTAAGTTGTCGGACCATCTGTTACGATTGTTAATTACGTAGAGAGCGTATAAATAATATCTAAATTAAGGAAAACTACATGCAACCTAAGAGTCTTTTAGTTTGTCTACACAACTGTCTACTCTTCTCTATCTCGTGTCGATTCTTATAATATTTTCATTTCGAAAATCGAGATGCACCCTGTTTTTTTTGTTTGATCGCAGTGCATCGAAAATGTTGGTTTAATGTCAATAAGAACCACGAAATAGTTTTTTTTACCAAGAAAGAATTTTGTTATTAAAAAATATATTTTTTATTCTTTTTTTAGTATTATAACACTTCTCAGTACAATGGCAAATGTTACTATTACATTTAGTAAATGCCCACAGCATAAGGTACTTGAAATCTATAAAGTAGTAGATTTTGTAAATAAAAAAAAATGATTTTGAAGAAAATATGGAAAATGAAATATCAATGTTTGATAAACTTATTACAAAAATGGACATCGATGTCATGGATATTAATATTACTGTAAAACTGCTAAATCTGACTAAAAAATTATTCAATCCAGTTGACACATTTTCTTTTTTTAATAAGTCAGCAATAATGAAATGGTCAATTTATTAACATTAAACGAATACATTTTCGTTAGCAGTTACACCTGATTCTGACTACATTCGCCGTGCACTTGGACATCGACGACTATCAACGCAGTCTTATCGAGAGATTCATTCTTTTCAATCGTTTCGAAATCCTCAGAATTATTCCTACGTTCGTCGACGGGACTATCGTCGGGTATCAATAGTTTAACGGTGCGTGGATTCCTTGGTGCCGACCTCGTGGTTTCCGGCGTCTCTTCTAGGGGCTCGTAAGTTCCCGGTTTTAAGGACGGACTTCGGCTAGCCGGTTTCTTAAGCGGTGGGAAAGTCGTCGGGGTCAGGCTTACCTTGTTAAGAGCCTTAAGCATGTTATCAGGCATGTGGTCCTGAATCATCACCGGACTTATCAGGACCTCGTCGAAGTCACAGGGGCCAGCCCAAAGAGCTTGGTAGACTGGTTCGTGAGTCCTTAGCACCTGCCTGAAAAACATTACCTTCTAATAACAACCGTACTCAAATTAGATAATATCAACGTCAAATTTTAGATCAAAATTTTGAAAGACATTTACAAAATCATTTCGGACTATTTCTACTGAAAATACAATATTGTAATCTTATGAATGTTTCAAACGTTCTACCATAGTTTACGAGTTAGAATTTAGTAGTTCCTATGCAACTACTGATGTGAGTATTACACATTGATTTGAAGATATCAGTCGCTTTAAATTGTTTTGATTTACTTTTGAAATAAAAGATGATATGACGGATATAATAATGTTTGGTTTAATGAAATTTTTTATTGGGAGAGTGGTTCAATAGTGGAAATTTATCCATTAAGATGTAATATAATAAAGCGATGGTCATTGTTTTATAAGATGGTATTTTTTGGTAACTGTAAACTGACACATGACATCTACAATGTTTGATATTGATGATGATATTAGGTTCTTATTTGAACCCTTCAGAGACAGGACGGACACTTTTCAAATTGTATAAAGATTCAGCTGCTTGTCAACAAAAATTTCATAAATCGACAATTTACAACTGAAAATTGTAATGCAGAACACACGAAGTAATGAAATATGGCGTTCAGAGTGCTGTAGCTTCAGAATGGTACGTATGACTTTTCAAAATGTCAAAATAGTGATTTAGAAATGGCGCCCAAATAATTGATTTTATATATTCGCTCCTTCCGCTAACCGATTAAAGTTTCTATATCACCAAGTGTTTAATAACTCCACATTTATGTATTTTTTGAGTACCTGATTGCGAATCTGAAGTCATATATTCACAATTCAAAAACTTTCCTCAACATTTTTTAAGGCGATAAACCGTGCTGTTTATAAAAATAATCAAATCTTTCAAGAGGACCTTCATAGATGATTTTCATTTGGGCTCGTCATATGTTCTTTTTTATCAGAATCCACTCCTGGAAGGTTTTTTTAATTAAATGTTTAGGTTCAATGTTAACAATTGACTTTCATTCTTATTTACCATAAATAATTTTGTTATGTGTTAGATCAAATTCAACAATCACAAAAAAAAATAGTGAATTGCATAGGGAAATGCGTTAATGTCTTCGTGGTATGATGGCAATGACAAGACTTATGGATGACTAAAATCATGTTCATTTGATAAATACGGCCAAAAATTCCATTAGAGACAATTTTTAAGAAAAATTGTTCGGCTATATTAAATTTTGAATATGTGACTATATATTTTGAATAAGAATATTCGGGAATTGTTTTGCCACACCCTCAAGAAGAGCCCACCTTTCCGCTCGGAATAGTGGGTGCAAAATGTTCGATTGCTGCCCGGCTTTAATAAGACACTAGTCATTGGATTGGGCGGTAAAATTTTTCTCGCTTTGTTCGAACAAGAAAATTCGTACTCCCGGGAGTTCGATAATTGTGCCCTTGATAAGTTATATACTATTATATGTCATCCTCGATATTGGATCCAATATTTTATATTTAGTAAATCTGTCATCACATTTCTAATCAGCGACCCCAAAAATATTTTAAACTTACTGTCATTTTGAATTTTGAAAATATCACAATCAGATAACCTAAAACCATAAATCTTAATTCATTCAGTAATTGCCTGCTCATAAATATAGTAATTGATCTAACAAAGAAATCATATACAAAATCAGACATTTGGGCACCAGTTTCAAATCGCTATTTTGAAATTTTGGAAAATAGCGGATACCATTTGGAGTTTAAACATTTTTAACGACATATTTTTCTATCACGTGTATTCTGCCTTGCAGTTTTCAAGTAAAAATGGGAGATTTATTAAAAAAAAACATTTTAAACTTCGAGATTTAGAAAGAACTGCATCCTGTTGGGAATGAGTTTTGGATCACACATTTTAACAGTTTGACGAGTATGAAACATTTTGTGCAATTTTATAGAATAAAATACTTTAGACTCGATCCAAACCAGGTTTGTGCTCAACACAAACCTTGAAATCGAGTTTGTGCTCAACGGAAACTGAGTGTGTATCAAAAACTAATTGTAGATTGAACACAAACTAAGGTGATGAGCACAAACTAAGGTAATCAGCACAAACTTCAAGGTTTGGATGAAATACAAAATTAGTAGATCCCAAAATTTGATTACCATCTTATTTTCTTAGCCATAACATTCCCTAATACATAGTGTAATTATGCATCCAGAAAAATGTCCATCGTGTGATTAAAAGGTTATCGACCCCAGTCAGAGATTTTGGTTACTTTTAAATGTTTACTTTTTTATTTTCCACTTTAAACGTAAAAAATGAATAACTTTGTAGTCTTGCAGTATTGTGGTCTGAAAGTATTCATTCATTAGTGTGCATACTTTAATGAGATGGTACCATGTCAGTTTTGAACCCGGCACATTTTATTTCTTTGCAAAAATTTTTTCTATTAGATTGTTTAAAAGAGCTGGTTAATCATTTACTTTGTTAATCTATTTTTAGATGTCATTTAATGTCAAATAATGTTATTTTTTCATATTGAAAAATGTAAAGAAAAGTGAAATGTGTCCAATTACCAAAAATGACATTTTCATTCAAGTAGAATTGTTACTAACCCCGGGAAAAGTTGGACAATAAGATCAAGTTTCAAATGACTTTATTTTTTTTCCTTACAAAATAAATAAGTGCTCCGCATTATCCCGTCTTAAAAATTAAATATATTTGTATTGAAGTTCTTGCACATTGTCCTTGGTTTTGAAAATATTAGTTACGAAAGGCAAGTAAGTACATATAAAAATTAATATCTAGATGGGGAATATGCTAATAAATGTCGAGACATGTGTTTGTTTCTTCAATATTTCACGACAAAGAAGTAAGTAAGCTGTAAAGTTTAAATTATTTTGATTATGTGACGATATTAGTTTTCGCAACTTTACATTCTTTTTATACGTCTATTATAAGTTAATAAAAATGTGAAATCAATTTTGGGTGTTTACAAACGAATGCCATAATGCAAGACTTGTTTCATTTGTAATATAATATTTTGTAATATAATAATAACAGGCACATAAAAACTATTGATACCTAAGACTCTAATATGCCATTATTTTTTTAAATCGAAGAAATTATGAACTCAGATTTTGTTCTATTCAGCATACCAAAGTACATACATTATACCAAACGCTGATGAACATAAATTAGATAAATGTTACTTTAAAAATAACCATAACATATTAAGTTTTAGTTACAATAGAAAAAAAAGTTCATAATGAACGTGCTTCTATGTCTTTTAGGAATTGTGAGAATTATGGAACTTCTATACACGCTTTAAAAGAATATTAATGGCAAATACATCAACAAAAAAATGACCTGAAAAATACTGATACAATGTTTAATTCCATTATTTATTTGTAGTTATTTAAATTATAACTTAAAACAATTTAAATCATGCATAAATTATTGTACTATAATTCACAAGATACCCGACATTACTGATTGAAATATTACTTTTCTTGAATATGCGACTAATGCACTATACTTGACAATATATTCATTCCCACATATTTACGAATACAAGCACCGGCATGCGGCACTTCTTCATTCGTTTATTTTCCGTGCAACACAACTATTAATTATTAATGAAATGCAAAGATAAAAAGTAATAGAATTTATGGATTCAGGATACGTTGATGAACATAACAGTAATACTTAATTATATTAAGATATGCAAGAGGTAGGTGAAAAAGTTGGGAAACGACTTATTAAAAGTTTCTTTAGCCACGGAAATTACACAAGTTTTGAAACAACGAATTATAAATTAAACCTGAATAAGCCTGTAGAACTAATACCCAAAAAAGTTTTAAAGTTTAAACTTATACCGTGGTAATTTATCCAATAGGATTAAAATGTTTTTCCTGTTGTTAAGGAAGATTTTTATACATGCAAAAGTCCGGATTTTAGTAAATAATACTACGAAAGTCTACGGATACATCCATTATCGTTGAAATCTGAAATAATAAATACATGTTTGTTTTGTATACATTAGAAAGTAAATCTATTCAATTTATATATACTGTTTATTTTAGCTTCTAAATGCATTTTTATATACGTCTTTCTTTATTGTTTATACACTTTTAATCCTTTCGTGACTTAAAAACATGCGGTTAATTTTTAAATATGCTATATTCATTATTGGTCTGCGTTTTGGTTCCTTTTCATGTTAACTTTTAAAATAATTCAACGTTTACATTTAAATGTCATACAAGAGAATCCAACTTGGTTTACTTACACAGGTGATTAAAAGTACTGTGATATTTTATCTCTTTGGTATTGAATAGACTATAATGTAAATACACCTAACTAAAAGAAAAATCCCTAAAAATGTTATTCCTTCTGTACGTAGACTCAAAAGTGTCAAAAAACGGCATTTGTTAGTTGTATAACCTCAAATGTCTCAAAATCTTAACGTGATACGTCAATTGTAGCCCCGGATTAGAATTCTATGTGAAAAGTTACTTCGGAAACGACCCTTCACTATGGAACAACAAAACCATGTTAGCCTAATCAATAAATAATTTACAAAGAACCTTAAAAATTGCATATGTTATAGCGAGTTGAAATAAAAAAGGCCCCCCGTAGTAACTAGTCCTGTCTATACAGTATTCAGTCGCCCTTCCTTTTTTCCGTGTTTATTGACACTATTATTTTGTTTATTTTTTTTTTTTTGAGAAAACAAAATTAGAGTATATTTTGACTTCAACGAACTTAAGTTTACCAGAACCCAGCCTACCCCATTTTTCTTCCCCTACAGACTGAAATTTCAGTCCAATGATTTGAGAGTGTTGGGAGCCGAATTGTAGAACTAGAAACACCAACAAAGTTTTTGTTTCCGTTTACTCATTCTTCTCGAAAATATTTAAAAAGATCGGAAGTACTGTGGTTGCTTCGTTGATTTTTTAATTTGAGAGTGTAATATAGCAATAGTTTCGTGGTTTTACCGAGCGATTCCGAAATAAAAGCTTTTGAAGGACCATTTAGGTTATATTTTTGTAATTAGGTCGAACATTTCCCAATTACTTTTTTTTTTCTGGGAATTGAGTTCAAGGTTGACTTGCCTTTCTACATGTAATAAAATAAACCTTTAAGGAAGACTTTTGCAATTTTCCAAGGCCATGTAGTTAAACCGATTCTGTGCAGTTTATGCCTAGTGGTAATAGGAATTAAGAATCAACGAATCGTACATGCCGCTGAGAGCACTTCTAACCCTTCGAAACCTCTTCGTTATTTCTTGCTCTGGGGGTTCTAGCTGAAAACCCTAACTTTATATTTTCACTAAATAAATGGGGACTGTGAAGGCTTCTAAACTTTTTCAATACCTCTTCACGGAATTGATAAATCACCTTATTATAATTTTAAAAATATCTTATATTTCATCTTTTAACAGAAATTCATTAAACGTAGAACATTTTTGATAACCTGTTATTTACAAGCAGGTATTGTTGCTTTTAAGAGTAATGTTTTAGTAAAAAAAGAATCATTGAAATACTCAATTTTTGTTGGAAAATATCTGATACATAATGGGTCTGGATTACACATTGGGGAAAGTTTTACAGTTCCAATGTCTTTTGATCTCCCAATGTTGTTAACACCACGACAATATTCGTAATAAAAATTAATTTTTAGCTTAATTTTAGCAAAAGGAATAATTATGTCTATTTATATAGTTTAGAGCATATCGGCGAAAACATATACTGTTGGTCCAATGGGTAAAAATTTGTTTTTAAATCAAATTAAGCGTTTGATTTTTTCTGTGCTTACAGCTTCAACCTTTTTTATAAATAATTCACGGTAAGTAATCTTTTTTTGATCCTTTTTCATAATCCAGAGTTTTCCGAACGTATAACAAATTAGCCACTTTTTTCTTCGTATGTCTTTCTCGCTCGATTATTTGATGTTTATATTTGTTATCGAGGCAAAAGAAGATTGCTTTTATAGATGTTTTGAAATGTGACTGATATAAAAAAGATACGTGAACGTCCAATAATGGTTATTCAATTCATTGAAGAACATTGTAATTTTGTCTTTGACGTCATCTTTAAACATCAACATCATAATAATCATCATCATCATTATTGGTAACGACATCATCATCAGTGGTATCTTCATCACCATTTTCGTCGCCACCATCATCATCGTCATCATCGCCATCGCTATCATTATCGTCATCATTATCGTCATCTTCATCGACATCATCGTCATCATCATTGACATCATCATCGTCATCATCATCGACATCAACATTGGTAACTTCATCACCATTTTCATAGTCGCCATCACCATCGTCATCAATGCCATCGTCATCATCACCATCGTCATTATCGCCATCGTCATCATCGCCGTCATCATCGTCATCATCATTGACATCAACATCATCATCACCATCGTCTTCATTGGGCTCGATATTTTGCACATTTGAAATCACACATTACATTGTAATCCGTGACCTCAAAAATCCTCAAGTAACAAATTTTTTAATTCACAATCTGCCATTTTTAATTTTTAACATGTGACTTCGGATTCAAGAACAGGGACCTCAAGAACCCTGAGATAAGAGGTTTTTGCTTGAACTTTTTATTTTCAGCAATTTATTCAAGAAGGTGGCAACTTGCAAGCCAATATTTAAAAAAATCTATTTTCGTTACTTTTAAAATTTTGAAGTAAAATGTTTATTTTTCGCGATTTTAACAAATTGCTGGTCCACAGTTATAGCTTCTTTGGTTCTATTTCGAATGTTGCGTTTACATTAATAATAATTTACTTTTATAACGCATTATAAGCAACAAAACTAAAGGAATAAAACATGCAAGCCACTCTCTAAATATGGCTGTAATATCTGTTTCCCTTGAACCTCAAAAGATGGTCTCAGTAGTTAAATCTTCCATAATATACTTTCGGTATCCATTTATGTACATCTTCACTAAATTCGGTAGTTTATGAGGCTATGAGACAGTGTCGTTTAAACCAACTCCAAGACTGTCAGTGAACGCATATTCTAAAAATAAAATAACTCTGGAGTAAGGTCGCAGTCTTGGCGGTTCTCAATAAAAAATCTTCCAAATGGATGCTATAAAATTTCATTTTCTTACTATGGCACATAAACTTAAAATAGAGATGCATGACTCGCAAAGAGCATTACTACGTACGATTTATAGTTCATTTGTCGCGTGAGTAGTACTATAAAAAATCGATGTCATTGTCCTAACTAATTACTAATTAGTTTTTCTGACTAACTTACCTACTGTCTTTCGCCTGCTGCTATATTATTAGTGTACATGAATTACCGTATTTTTTTTAAAAATAACTCTAGAAATGACATAAAGATACCTATGTATTACTTGTAAAACTAGATGCTCGTCGAAAACAGACAAATCGAAAAGCCGATTGGTTAAAAAAACCGACACTTTAAATAATAACTGGCCGCTTGTCGATGTTTCTATTTTTTATGTGTCGACTTTTCGACTGTCGGTTTTATGACTGTCGTTTTTTTCATCTTTCGGCTTTTTGATTTGTCGGTTTTTTTTCCTGCACCCGAAAAACTTAAGTTTTGTTTGGTATTCTTAAGTCACGTATTTAAACCATTTGTCTTTGAATTCTAGGTAATTAATGAAACAATTACGTTCTGAACTCTTTACGATATGAAAGAAAAGAAGTTTATTGATAAATCTAGTACCAAAAATGCCAGTTTTATAAACGTTACAATTAGTTGAATTAATTCCTTTGCAAACATAACATCTGTTTGTTCTCCCGCAGGTTTGTTAAACTATCAATTCGATCTTCATATACGTAAACATAGACAAATCAGTATTGTAAAAGGGGACTGGTACTAAATAAATTACTAGTAACTAAATGATGATGTCCTGGTAATTATATGATAGGATAATTACGGAAACATCTTTCGGTTTATTAGTTAAATTCGAGCTAACAAATACAGATGTTATTACTAACAATTCTTATGTCAATAATTTTTGAATTCTTCGTTCTATATTAATAATACTATTTTAATAGTACATGATGCAACTAGGGAGCAATATGGGTGTTTACAGAATGATCCGTATTTTGCATACTACTTTTTCATACGAGAGCGCCAATTGCTATGCGAGTATTTTCTAATTATGAATAATAGTGTAATTAACTTTGAATCCCTCCTTTGTTTACCTTCCTTGTACAGTGGCCATCTAGATTGAGACCTTATTTTTATTTTTATTTACATTCGGTCGAGACATTTTAAACTTATAATAAATTTTATTAAATAGCATCGTACTTATTTCAATCTAATTCTAAAATAAAAGAATAGGTCATTAGAATACAGGGAGCAAAATAGTATTTTGCTCTCAAAGTGTCATAAATTTATTTTGCTCACGGTATAATTTATTTTGTTTTCTAAGGAGAGAGAGTACTATTTTGCTCCCGCGATATAGGAAAAAAAAAGCATTTTGCGAGTGTGAGAAAATACGTATCTCACTTTTTTGTGTTGTCCCTCACATGGAGGTTGATTTTTCTTCCACGGAAAATTTGATTATGTTCGTTAAGATTCTCCTGTTTAATTTTGTAAGTTGGTAACAAAACGCAGCTTTAAATTATTTCCTTTTACTGAAGTCACGAAAGGATTAAAAAGGTGGGAACTCTTTAAGGATGGAAGAATTTTTTTATTTTATTTTTCTAGTGAAATAATTGTTTAATTTCGATAAAATTTAAAATTCATGCACTTATTTTTGTAATTAAATAAAACGTGTTTCATAAAACATATTAATGATTTCTAACTTTAATTAAAGGGACGTTTAATTAATTATTAAATGTTTATTCCATCCTTTACGAGTCAAAACGATTTTATAATTACTAATTAATGTTTAGACTAATTTTAATTCTTGGATATTAAATTATAAGAATTACCTTATTCTATAAATTAACGTCATGAACACTGAAAGGAAGGAGAAAGAACGTATCACACAAACACAGGGGAAACCTTGTACTAGGGTCGTAACAGAACATGCGACCATTATCTTTTGTACTCTACGGTAATACTGGGGTTGCATTATTCACGAGAGACTATTGAGTATTATTATAATTCTCAGGCGATTTTTGGCATGAACGTACCTCCAACGCGATTCATACTTTTGCCTATAAATGAAAAGAAGCAAAAAAATTATTGACAGCGTTCAGTAGGGAATACTAAAGCAACAAATGTAATTATCAAAATACGATTTTCCATACATGAACATGTTAACTCTCAAGTATATTACCCTATTAGTTATATTAAAATAAAAACGGCACTTTTTATGTGAATTTCATTAAATTTATTTGATATCTTTCACAAAAATTACATGAATAACTTTTCTTTGTCCATACTCGATGACTTTATTACGTTAAATTACTTTACTTCTACAATGGATGCCTCGAGAACTTTTTCTCTCTATGCTTCCCTTAGCTTCTACTCAACGATTGAAAAACTCGAAGGGGCTTTGTACTTGAGAGTTAAATATTCTGTCATTACATGAACTTATAACAATCCTTCATTGTACAATTACTTTAAGAATTAGTACAAGCAATGCATTTGTTAATTTTCAAGAATTTGTTAAGTTTAAATGGTCAATTGTAGATTTAATTCTTGTTAATAAATGTTATTCATAGTACAAAACTGATTAATGTGGGATTTAAAAGTTATTTAACAAATACTTACTCTCCCTTGTTCGGATGGTGACGTACGACGTGAATGATACGACCCGGAGGATAAAGCGGCCTGTGTAAAGTTAAGGCAATGCTGGAATCACTGGGCACAACTGTCTGTGAACGAGCTAGGTTCTTATCTCTTTGGTATTCGCTGATGCATCCACCAGCTTCAAGATTTGCAACGGACGTTGGGGTTGATCCACAACCACAACACATGACCGAGCACGTTATCGTTTTCCACTGAAAACAAACACAGTCATTATTTTATCCATCTTGTAATTAGAAATTCGAGTCTGTTGTGGTCTAGACAGAAAAGCACGCTTTTCCGCCCGCCATAATCGCACTTTTATAGATACTCTGAAAATGTGTTTCATAATCAGTTCTAAAAAAATCATTTAGTACACTTAATTGTACCATAGATCTATTATGACATTGTTGGATTATTTCTTATTTCAATTAAATTTGATGAAATTTGTTTTTGGGGATATAAGGCAGCCTTAACGAATTGCTTACCTTCGGGTCAACGCTCCTTTTGATAGCATTGATAAGATCCGCCCTAAGGCTCTCCATTTGTCGAAGTCCTATCCTTGGTATGACATCTTTCCCGACTACAACGGACGTAATAAATTCTTGAGTATATTGTTGAGCCGGCATACTCAGGAGGCCTCCGGGTGGTGCATAGGAAAAGCAAATCAGGTCGGGGTATTCTTGCTTAAGTAAAATAGCCAATATCGCTGCCGTTCCCGCACCCAAAGAATGGCCAACCAACGTCAAACCGAATTGATGCGTTCCTCTCGAAGTATCCTGAATATCGAAGACACATCGATGTTTTAAAATTAAATTTGTTTTTGGCGATACAGCATCATGTTCTTTATTATAAGAGATATTACCAAACGACATTGGCTTATAACATTATTCTGCTTATGAACATTTCTTTCTCTAAGGAGTATTTCGTAACTGATATGGGTTATTGTTGAAATCAATCAATATTCTGAGAAAATAGACGTCGGTGGATGTTCGGGAAACAATAATTCATATCTTAACCCATTAACGTTCAGACGGACGGATTTTCAGTATCAGTTTGAATATCGATAATTAGTGTATAAATGCCTTTAGAAAAATTTGAGCTCCACTGTTTCTAACGTAAAATGGTATGCTCTTTCAGAATATTTTAATAAAATTTCGATAAAATGAACCGCAAAAAGTTATACATGTTTGTCTGTTAAAAAAACATGCTTTTTTACATTTTTTTTTTCATTAAAACATCACTTTCACCTCGAAATTACGTTCGGAAACATATCTAAGTCGAAAATATCGCCAAAATTAAATTGAAAGTAACCCCAGGATTAAAATGCTCAAAAAGCTCAACATTCTTTTTAAAACTTAACCATTTTTTTCTTAAAAACTATAGACTTTAGAGAAAAATTTCTAAGCCCAACAATGCTTTGGATTGAGTCAAAGAATACTCTCAAATTTTCTCAGCATGCAATAATCCACTGGTTGATTTTTCAAAAATTCGAAATTTTTAAAAAAGTTATTTTAAAAATTTGAGTAGGTTCTTTAAATATTTTTAAGATATTTTTATTCTAAGAACATTTTCTCTAAACCTTACAGTTTCCAAGAAAATAAATTATTGGTCTTGAAATATAGAAAAGTTTAATCATTTATTTTCATGAAAACTATAGACTTTACAGAAAATTTCCTTAGAACAAAAATATTTTAGAACTATTTAAACAAGCTACTCAAATTTTTTCAGATTTTTTAAATGATTTTTTCAAAATTTCGATTTTTCAAATTTTTGAAAAATCAAGCAGTGTATTATTGCATGCTGATAAAATTTGAGATAATTCTTGGACTCATTCCTAAGCATTGATGTTCTTAGAAAATTGTCTCTAAAGTCTACAGTTTTTAAGAGAAAAATGGTTAAGTTTTAAAAAGAATTTTGAGCTTCTAGGCGCCATTTTTAATTATGAATTCAGATATGGATAATTTTAACATATTTTTTCCTTCTTTTCAGAAGGGGTCCATGGACGCGATATTTTCAACTTTGACATGGTCCCAACGCTATTTCGAGGTGAAAGTGATGTTTTTATGAAAAATAAAATGTAAAAACCACTTTTTTTAACAGAAAAACGTGTATAACTTTTTTGCGGTTCAATTTATCGATATTTTATTGAAAGATTCTGAAAGAGCATACAATTATACATTAGAAACAGTGGAGCTCAAATTTTTCTAAAGGCATTTATATACAAATTATCGATGTTCAAACTAATGCTGAAAATTTGTCCGTCTACGCGTTATTGGGTTAATATGAAAATGTGTTGTACTACGAGTGCGGGTATCTCATTGTTGCAAAAAAATCATTATAGTAATTAAAGTTATTGTTTTGTAAAACGTAAGAAGATATTTCATGTGTAACATTTTTAATTTCGTTTAAGCAGAATAACATCTCCTTCATCGGGTTTTTGTTGCTTTTTCATCTTTTAAAATGGTCATTCCATTTGTATACGATTAGTGTTTTTATTCTTTGATAAATCACTAACTGGAACGAAAAGGGCTAGCTACTAGAAACACTGCTAACTTTAACCTTAAAAAAGTGGATACTATTCAAGATTTGAATCAGACATTAAGAAAATAGTTTTCCGTCCACGCTTGGAATTAACTTCTGTATCAGCACTCAACATTTTTTCTCGGAGTGGGAGGGAATTGTTTGAAATATCTTCAGTGTCACAGTGATACGATTTATAATTTTGAAAATGACAAGTATATATGTGTTAAACATGTTTCTTGGAATCCGTTAATTTTTGTTATAAAATTAAATACATTTAAACTAAATCCCCTTTTTTGTGTATTTCATTTTTTTTTCCAATGCCAATCGGAATCGAAGTTTTCTTTTTCATGTAGGAATGGAACACATATTAATTTATTACGGTGAGAAAAGATTCATTGAATGGATGAAACGTGCATCCGATATCCACAATGAAATATTTTTTTTCAAAGGATGGAATATGTTATTATTATTACGGACATGTTGTGTTAATTACCTAGATAAAAGATTGTTTACATTCTGTAAACACTTAATAACACAAATAATTTTTCGTAGTAATAATCAGCCGTTGAAATAAAACATTTCATCATGCTACCGGTTGTACGTTTTATTTTGCAATGAATTTTCTTTTTCAGAGTATGAACGTTCGATTTTAGTCTAAATAATCTAAATCTAAAATTCTCAACCGATTAATTTCAGCCCAAATTCTGAACAATATCTAATGCTTGGTACTACATTTTAGTCGCATGTTAAGTCTACTTTTCAATTGAACAAGCTTCTTTTTGTTATATCTTGAAATTAGCTAACTATCGGACTTAATTCTAAACTTATTTTTTTTAGTGTTATTAACAGAAAAGATTTATAAATTTACCTTTGACAACGCTTTTTTTATAATAGCTTCTTCGTCGAGCTTTCTTCGAATATATTCTGCTGCTTGTACCATTCCCTTGTGGCCTAACCAATCATCCCTCGGTGGTGAAAGTGGTAACACTTCGCCCTCGGCATTTAAGTCCGTCATCACGTCCTTCATGCTAAGGGTGCCGCGAATGCTCACGACCACCTGTGAACACAAAAGTAACGACACAAATTTTTATTTTTTAGTGTATTAAATTTATTGCGATGTAATACTATAAATTTATCGCAATAAACAATTTTTTATTCAGTTTTTATTATTATTCTACTTTCAGCAGACATCGAGATTAAATGTAACAAATCGGTACTAAATTCTGCGTAAATTAATATTAATCTTCATGAAAGTTGTGTTAATCAGAATAACGTTTCTAAAATTTAAAATTATAATCGTTGTTGGGAGATTCCACGTTCAATCGGCATCTTTTTTGTTACACTTTTTATTTTTACCTTTATCATTTGTGCCATTAATGTATGCAAAAGAAATAATCTTAACCATATACAATATTTTTATTTCGACCAAAGTCAAAGCTATGAGTAAGTTGAGATAAATTAAATTTTCTATGCTCGTCAAACATAAATTATTTAAATTCTAAAATGTAAAGGACGAACAGTTAATTACTAGGTGTTTTTTATAGTTTTTCATATACTCTTTCTTGTCTAAATATCCGATTTAACGTTTTATTATAGGATTAGGTTAAATAATCATTTTAATGGTTTTATTCTATATTTTCAAACTCGTTTTAACATTCTGAAAATATTTAATATATTGCTTCTATGGTAATATAGTTAAAATTTGGCCATTGGAATTATAAAAAAAAAGGAATCTGAAACATTATTAATGAATGGTCCCCTGATTAACGTGTAATTTGATTTATACAGGGGATTTTTTAAAATGAAACCTCGATTTTCCCCTTAAATTTTGGTCAAGACATTTTTTTTCAATTCAAGGATACTTTTCTTTCAAAGACAAGATACATTTATCAAAATAAGAAAATTGCTATGTCTAACTGCACACAATTATAAAACTTTTTTCACCATTCCTACATGAAAGTGAATCAAAGAAATATATCCTCAATTTGTTTATCCTGACATTTAAGCGTTTAAATAAATTAACAGTTGCGAATGATGAAAATTTATTTTTTCTAAATATAATTACAATTTTCACTACGGTAGAAATACAAATGTTGTTCTTGTCAGGAATATTTCATGTACTAACATGGCTACAAATGATAAAACTAATGATTTCACGTAGAATGCCACTTATGGATATGGATATATTATTTATTTTATCCCCTCGGCATTTATCTTACCAGTCTCATACAATATTTTTGCGTTTAAAAATTTGGTTTTGGTTCGTATTTAATATTTTGAATCGTTATAAATTTAGTCTATTTAACTGGTTTAGCAATTTCGATGAATTAATTAACCTTTATTAATCAGTTTCTTAACTTATAATCCTGTCAATAACTGCAGGTTCAAAATCTTTTTCTTCCATTTCCGGTAAACTTAGATAAATTAATTAAATAGCTTTACATTCTTTGTTCTGAAACCGATCTCTTCCCTTTTCATTTATAGACTTCACCCTGACGAAGTTATCTGAAATCACTGCCAGTATTAATTGCACGACGCTCGGCTAAGATGGAATCGCTAGATAGCGAAGATAGATTGTGAAACTTCACTAATTAATACAGCTGATGACATATTAAGGAATTGTGATGAGCGGCTTATGTCAGTACCATGTCACCTCGACTTCACTTGAGCTTTTGACACTTAAAATCATGAACTTTTGATTGGAAATCATTCTGAGGTACATCTAGATAGCTTATTCTCTCAAAACACCAATAAATAATAAAATAACGCATTTTGTTTTTAATGGACTTTTCAAAAAGTTATTTCAACATGAAATTCGTTTTTTTATACATAGCCATTCTATCTAGAATAAACAGATGGGGTTTTAACCCATTAACGCCTCAAAGGATACTTTTTTTCCTTCACTTTCAATCAAGAATTTCGTACCGAAATCAAATTTGAAAAAAATTTATAGGAAACTATGTTCGTATTTTCGAAATTTCGAATCTATTGAAACTATGGATAACAGTGAATAAAATATATGAATTTTATTACGAAATTTTGCTTTTTACCCCACTTCATTGTAATAACCTCAGAATGGCGTCCTCAATGAAAATTTTCTTAACCTTATATAATAGTACAATTAACTAAAAAACTATAAGCTTCTTCCAAAAATTCTAAGAATGAAAAGTTCTTAAAAATAATTGAAGAACACACAGAGAGAAAAAAAGGTTAGTGGAACCACGAAGAAAAGGTAGAAATGATTCTACCATTTGGTAATAGTACAATTAATATCGTAAAAAGTTGTAGTTGACAGTATCTTATTTTTATAATTCATAATATGGTAAAATATAACATACAATAATTACTTTTTAGTATGATAAGTAGTTAGTTTTGTTCAATAACTTTTACAAAATCTATTTTCCTAGTCAACAATACTTCGAGTGACTATTTAACTGAAAGTTACGGTAGATTTGAGGTTATGTGCTAGGCTGCAGATTTAAGTAACGGAACAATGTTTTTGTTTTGTTTTACTATGGAAATGGTTAATTTAACCATTTTTTAAAATCACGTATTTTACTTTTCTAAAATAGTTCTGTTAACATTTTTCGTTCTTTCTGTGTGTATTACATGTACCGGAATGGAATCGTTAAATTTATGTCAATTTTTATAAATATTGTCATCAGTTGCCATTATCTATGCGATATTCGACATAACCGCACAATTTGACATAGAACCGTGCGTAAGGTTCATAATGTGTAATATTTTTTTCGGTATACAGTAGTTCTTCCCTTATTCTAATTTCCCTTATTCTAATTTTTTCTCTTCTCCTATTCTAATATTTCCCCTCACGCGTTCTCCCCACCGCACCTTTTACTTTGCTTAGAAGCACATATGACATATAACAGCGCATGCTCTGCGAAAGAGAAGGAGAGAGGAAAAGCGAGACAGCAAACGTTTAGTGGGAGAGAGGAGAAAATTAGAATAAGAGAAAAAGATCGCCCTTGCCTGACTGGACAAATTAGAATAAGAGAAGGACTACTGTACTTTTAAAGTTGTTTTATTGCTATGCCATGATAAATACCGTTCTGTTTGAAACATTCGATTAATATACGTATACTCATAAATAATTGTATGTTCTATTCGTTTTTAATAATTGATCACGTAGACTAAGTTAATAGTGTTCGTGGATAAAATATCTTATAAAAATATATTAAATTAGAGCACCAGTGAAACTAATTAATCTAACAATATGGGTGCGGGTCGAAAAATCCTCAATGAAAAAGACCACACGTCAAAAAGTCGACAATGAAAAAGCCAACAGTAAAAAAACCGATACTTCAAATAATTACTGTCCGCTTGATGATATATCTAATTTTGTTAAGTGTCGGCTTTTTAACTGTTGGCTTTTCGACGGTTGGCTTTATGACTGTCAGTTTTATCACCCGTTGGCTTTTTTATTTGTCGGTTTTTCGAAACGGACACAAGATAACTATATAACGGATTATTAGTTATATTTCAAAATAAAAATCAAACACATATATGTACAACATGGCTTAAATCTTAGTTGTGTTTTACAACTCAACATGGTTCATATATATTGCGCCCCATATTATTTTTTGTAGAAAAATAAGAGTCATAAAACCGGCAGCCAAAAAACCTACACATTCAAAAATAGATCCATCGACAAGCGGACAGTCATATTTTGACGTTTCGGTTTTTTAACTGTCAGTTTTTTGACTGTCGGTTTTTTGACCTGCATCCAACAATATGACTTCAGTAATGTACGATTTCTTTCACATTAGACTTAACGTGGTGGATAATAATTACGTTATTATAAGAAATACACCACAATTTGCCAAATAAATTGAAAATAAATACTGCTTAAAAGTTGATGGTTAGGTAATTTTACAAAGAATTCAATCGGAATTTTGGGATATAAAGCTGGCTTGTTAACTACTTTAAGATTAATGGTAGTATAGTAATCTTGACATTGGAATGATATCATTTTGCAATTCATTTTAAAATTAAAATGAAGTACGCCGACAATATTTTCGCATTTGTAACCCTTCACTTTCAAGTTTATTAGCATTAAAATCGATCATAGTTAACGGAATTCTTTAATATCTAATTAAATATCATCAATTTTCAAATTAATTTTGAATTTCAATTGAATTTAAAATTTAAACTTTAAAAGGAAGTAATATACAATCGTCAATATTCGTGTATTTTAAATGAACCTAATTGAAGGAAATATGTCTACTGGAAAGTTTTCTACATTTTCTGATGCTACTTAATTAGTTGACTTACCTTTTTCTTTGTGTAATCGAGGGCGACGAAGAATGGAGTTTCACCAAAGTCAACGTGAAACGTAGCATAAACAACTTCTACTTCGCCGACTTCGACCATTTTCCTTAAGGCAGCGTAATTGCATTGGCAACAATTGTCCTCGATGATGATTGCATCATCCTTTGTCCGGCCACAAGGAAAGCAGCCACATCTCAACCTAGTAAAAGATTGTGAAGTTTGTTTAAACATCAATACATCACACTCCTGAATCAATAGAAATGATGGAATTCTTGCTTTTATATTGTACTATTTTGTTATTACTGTATGAATTGTATTTACATTAAAAGTAATACTGCAAATAATTGCAAAGTAACACAATGTAATAATGGAGTGTTATTACATACTACACAAATTACTGAGGAACTTGAAATAAAATATTGAAGTTAAGTGGCATTTGTATACGCATATTTTCCTATTTTTCTGGATAACTGAATAACTCTTAGAGGAAAGGGTGGAAATGCCAGTTTTATAATGAGGAAATTTATATTATTTTTTAACTATAGTGGCTCTGTTTTTACTCCAGGAAATGTGGCGACCATCAATTCATAGGTCAGTAAGTCCCGAAACTGATTAGTAGCAATAGATTTCTGTTAGCTATGTCAATCAATCTTTCATACAATTAGTCCAATATTTTCTTAACCTTCAAATTGTAAACTGATCATTTTTATTGGGTGGTAGACCAGTCTCTTCTTTATAGTAATATAGCGTCTTTTTCGCTTATCAAACAATGGAATCCAACAGCATTTTTTTTTGTATGATGGTACAGATGGAAAGATTGGATTATTTTAAGATTTTAGAAAAAAAATGAGGACCATTAAAGTGGAAATATGATCATGATTCGATCGCAGGGAGTTAAACCCTCTTCTAAGCTGCGCGTTGAGAATGGTGTTAAGTTGATAGACGACTCAATTATGATTGAATGTTTAAAGATCTTGAAATTAATTTTGGTCTTAACTTCTGACGCATCGAATCTTTCCACTTTAATGGTTCTCATTTTTGTTTCGAAAATCTCAAAACAAACCAGTCTTTCCATCTTTACCATTATGGAAAGATTTGTGAATTTTTCTATCAAATTTGTTGTTATTTCTGATCGTGCAGCAGAATTTCTGTCACCAGGAAAAAATTAGCTAGGAAAATTTAAACTATGCATCACAAACATCGTGATTTGCTCATCTAAAATGCCTATCACATATTTATTTACCAACCATAATTATATATTTTGAAATTTGCTAATGAATTATATATTCATCCCTTAAATAGAATCAACGGAAGGACAAAATAATTTTAAAAAAGCTTTCTGTAAATTGATAATGTAAGTATCAGTCATCGGAAGTGCATATTTTGAAACAATTATCTTATCAAGTTCTGAGCAAGAGTGACCCTGGCTTATGTTGCCGGTAACGTGCGCAACGCACCGTGCATCCCTTTACTCGACCAGTGGCCAGGGGTTAATATCCGAACAAAAGACACGGAGGCAGGAATTACCTGGTGCATAGCTGGCAAAGACCGGTGGAATGATTAACGAGGAACAAGGGCCAACCATAGGCAGCTAGGGCGAAATGCATGTAGTGAATCGCTGATTGAAAATGGCCCAAATCACCATCCTCCGTCAAAGACAGGAACTTGGTACGCGGCGTAACAGGCACTCCCGACAAGAATGCATATGTGTCATTTTTTTTCTGCTTTACGATTAGTTCTCTTTCGATTTTTTGAAATTTTCGCAGTAGAACGAGTCCGGCTATTACATCCGATGGTACGACATCCAGGTCCCGGAAAAAGTCACTTAGCAACTTCGCGATGTCCGTAAACGAGTTCTGAAAAACCAAAGTTATCATGGTATTTTTAAGATGAAAATATTATACAGTCTTTCTTCAAGATTAAATCTTAACCATACTTTTTCACTAATTACTAAAAACTTAAATGTTACACCTAATTTTCAGTGCAGCCTACAAATAAAATGACACAACTGCCGTTTCTGGGGTCAATAGGTCATCGAGCGTCAGTTAAGTGCCAAACACTCTTCACAAAGAGATATACAATAGTTGGTTGCCCCAACAAACGAAAAAGAAAAAGATCGAATTAAGAAATTACGTTTGAATTTCGGTTTCTTGAAATTTCGAATTGAGAAACGTCACAACTTAATTCGTCGATAAGTTCATCGTTTTAATACATTCACGTGGATTTCTGAATATTTTAATTCGGAAAAATTCGTTTTAATGCGTTAGGTTTATGAATATTTTTTTATTAAAAAGAAAGAAGAAAAAAAATGTTGTATCCATGATAGACATTGTTTACTTTCACATATATTATTAGTTCTTGTGAAATTGATTACCACAGTGAGCTTCGATTGAGTTCAACCCAAAAGTTCTTGCACCTCCTGAATTTTCAAAATCTAACATTAGATTCGTAATCAGCAACCCCAAAAACCCCCGAGTAACAAATTCCATTTGATTTCCGCGACAAGAAAATTGTATTTTTCTAAGGAGCGCAACATGCGATGAACGCCGAATAAACGTAGGTAAAACCTGTACACTTCAAACCTTTATAACTTTGTAAATACATTAGATAGAAAGATTTATTTTTTTAAGAATTGTGCGGAAATTTGTCCACTCGAACTCGTTTTCTCTATCGACATTTGTAGAAAAATATAATCAACAATATGTGAAAGTTGAAAGAAATTGTAAGAGATATTTTCTTTAAAACGTATGTTCGAAAGGCTCTAACTTTGGAACGAAATGATACGAGATAAAGCAATGTTTCTTTGTTTGTTTTAGAGATAATTTTGTATACTTTAATTTATTCTTGAGTTATTCATTTACAAAAAAACGAAAAAAAAACATGTTTTTTGCTTATTTTTGTAAATATTTTGAGTTTTAACATACAAAAGTAATAAAACATTTCGGGATTATCCTTCTAGAGTTAAAATCTAAACGTTCATGCAAAAAAAACTCGATCTAAACGTTATTTTGATGAAAATATTTACGATAACCTTAAAAAAAATGTGAAATATCAAGATATTTCGAGTTTCCCTCTATCGATTATTTTCATTTACGGCTTAAAATAACCTTGGGACAAATCTGAAAAGGATAAAGGATAAAGGACAAATCTGAAAATATGCCTACAAAAAACCGCGAGGTGCAAGAACTTTTGGGTTGAACTCAATCGAAGCTGACCGTGTACATTTTAGTTGTATTCATGTAAAAACTACTAGCCAATGTTTTGTAGGTTATGTTTATGTTCTACTCGCGTATTATATCGGATTACAACATAAAAGATTTCAAAGAAATTGGTCAAGAAACCGAAATAAAACGTATTCAATTCGTTTTAATCCTTTTTCGTTTGTTGGAGTATCATTTTATAACAGACACTGAATAATATAAGACGATTAAATCCTAGATTAAGGCCTAGAGAGACCTAGTATGGAAAGTAAGGAGAGGATTAATATGAATATTTACCAGGGTAAATTGTCCTGCACAATTACTATTTACTTGCAATGAAAGAACAGTATAATTTCGTACATGTAATAGATAAATATATCTTAATAACGAATAGTATGTAATACTATATGTAGTATGTAGTATTGCGGTAACTGTACACTCTTTTTAAAGTGTATTTAGAACCATGTTTCACTTTTTATATGTAGTGGAATATCACTTTTTAAATGAGAAACAAAACTATCACCATGGTGCCTAGACTCCTAACCTATAAACGCAGATCTAATTTTGGTCATAAGTTTGCAAGTTAAATTTTTATCGTTTTAAAAAAATTGTTTTAAAATATTGGCATTGCAATATTGAAATTCCAATGTAGTTTTTGCTATAATAACCGTGCTTGGTGGTTAAATTTGCTATTGCATATAATTCCTTCCATACAGATATTTTTTTAGATGTAGAACTGCTTTACATTTACTACATTTTGTATTCTGCGGTGCTATTGCTGTTATTAAATAAGGAACCTTCAAAATTTTTTTACAATTGTACATATTTATTGGCATCTATTATAATTCTATTTGTAATTTTGAATCAATAAATAAATATAATCAACTATAAACCTTCAATTCGCTTTACTCAATGACGCAAGTCTATTTTCTCAAATTACATACTAATTTCTTAATTTGTGAGCTTTCGTAAATATTTTAATGTTTACAGGTTTTTAATTCTCGTAACTACGGTTTAATCAACTTTTTTAAATGAAAAGAATGGCTCTCTAATTTTAAGTATTATTTGTAAAAAAATATCATAGAAAAACAGGCAGCTTTCTCGATATTCAAGTATAAATATTTATCGATTTCTATCACATTAAATTGGAATATGAAATATCTTTCTGAACTAAAACAAACAATTTTACACTACGAATGATTCCAGTGTTCTCTCATTGAGTTTCAAAGATTTCATCTATATATCAGAATATCGAGATTACACTCGATTACACTCGATTACTTTATTGTTGCAATGGACCAGAAAATGTACTGCTTAATAGCTTTGATATTTATACCATTTGTATTAACTCCACTGAGTGATTTCAGACGCTCATTTGGAAAGCTTTTCAGGTGAAATTAACGGATAACTTGTTATTTGAAACAATTTAATTTTATTCAATGCGAATTCAAAATGCCTTCTCAAAATGATTTAAAAGGATCAGTCAAATATCTTAATTAGCAATTTATTAAGAGTTCAATTCCAAACATTATATCTCTTATGTACTTATTAAAGCTGTACACGCACAAAAGACTTAGCTATTCTGACGAGAAAGTTTTGCTATTATCCCGAAACTTAATGGATTGTGTGTACTAAAAGGATTAGTTGGAAATAACTAAGTGTAGTTTTAACGTAAGCTCTCGATATGTTATTAATTTCCTATTACGTCTAACGTCACCTCGGATAATCAATATTTATTGCATAAATAATATATATGCCACCATCGGCAACATCCAATATTACCCGATACTAACGACATAATCACCATATTATGCTCTCATCGCTTATGAAAACACTCGATTAAAAATTATTAGCATGTTTAACTCAAAGCCTGAAAGCTAATTACTATCAAACAGTTCGATTACGGTAATCGTGTTTTTTTTTTGCATGTACGCTGTAGTAACTGAATATCACACAAGTTAAGGATATTATTTCTATTCTTAAAGTATCGTTTTTATGTTTTAATAAATAATCAGCACTATGCGCACATGTATTATTATTAGAAATATCAAAAATAACTTACTCTATTTCGATCGGAATTACCCATACAGCAAAAAAGTAACCTGCATCTATTATCCCAACTATCTTGATATGCCCGGATAACTTTTCTGCAAATTAGAAAACACTGTTCATTAGTAACATTTAAATTAATATTATGATAAATTTCATAAATATTTTGGGTCTTAATATTATGTTATATTAAATCCTGTACTCTATTATCGGTAGCTATTTTATGTGTAAGTGGCAAATAATGTGGTTTGAAGCTAAACTAATAACAAAGTATTGTAAACTCTCATATGGCTGGTTTTACAAATATTGTGAAAAAAAAAACGAACAATCGATACTATTCGTTTTATAAAATAATCCCTAAAGAAAAGGTTACAGACCGTTAACATTTATATGCTTCAAATTTGGATCTTCATTTTATAAAAAGTTGTGAAAATTACTAAAACAAGTTTATTAACTTCTAAATTGTCCATCGTAATTTCAAACAACTATTTTGAATTTAATAACGACAGGTTTTTCTTTTTTCTCCGCTTCGTATCAATGACTTGCAAATTTTGATAACAAATTTCAAATCGACCGCAATACGAAGAAAAAAATATTTTCAATTTCGAATTATTTTCATGTAACGGCCAAACAAAGCACCGTGTCTACTATTATGACGTCAGATTTTCCTAATTTCAATGCTAATTTTCTTAACGAAATGGCATTTATGTATTACGTCCCACAATTTTAGTATAAAGAAGCTAAAACATATTTAAAACGTAGATACCACCATAAATAAAAAATATTCTTTGATTGAAAATGGTTCACTTTCTGAATTTCATGACTACATGGATTAAATATGTATTATTTGTATGAATATGGCTTAATGTACAATCGATGATTTATAATAGGTAAATAATAAACAAGATTCAAACATAAAATATATACCACTTAATTTCATTTTTATTTTTCGAGAAAATACGATAATCTATCTAGAAAACTTTGGAGGATACTTGAAGCATGTCAAAAGCTTATGGTTTTTCAAGCATCGAGTCAGAAACCTGGCATTTACTTCTTGATCGTAAGTACTTTAACGTACACTTTAAACGTGTTTGAATCACAAGATATCCCAGGTGTCCTCTGATTTTAACGAGTTTCGAATATCTCAAAGTGCACAAAAAACTAAAGAACGTATTTTCTTTTACTAAAACATGCTTAAAGTGTAAAACAGTTCCTTTAGAATGAATGGGAAATTCGAGAAATATAGATAACTCCGAAACTAGATAAGAATTTTTGTCATCAAAGAATAATCATCATGATAAAAGACGGAATGCATATATTGGGAGGGGTATAATTTTCTGGAAAATTATCTCAAAAATGACAATGTTTTCCCGAGGAACAATAGTAGTTCAGCGAATTCTATCTAAAATAGCATACGTTTGTGTTACTCAGGCTGTTGAAAAGTGTTTTACTTTGGCGTTTAAAAAAAAATGTTGGTAATTTTCTGAACCGAAACATATAAAAGATCTAGTTACATAATCAAAAAATTATGTATCAGTTTAGTAATTGATAGTCACTGTAACAGAAATTATAAGGGGAATAGCATTTTTTTAATTCAGTATAGGCGTAAAATAACCAGTGTATTAAGATAAGGATTTGCTGCCTCTTCATTGTTAAAAATCATTGAAAAGTGGCCATTTTTCACACCTAGTGAATAAAAAAATCAAGTTCGTATTACGGGCGTAAAAGTTCAATGTTGGTCCTAGCGTATGTAAAAGCCCATTTTATGCCCGCTAAAACGAAAATGACAGTAGTCGAATATATAGTGGTTAATTTACATTTATTATATATACATAATTATGCCATATATGTATAGTGTCATCGTACTCATAAGAATCAACGTCATATAATTTGACAATATTCGGATTACACGTTTTATAACCGATGAACCCCTCATGACCAAATGCAAATCATCCCACTTCTATAACGGGAAGCACGAGCGCGAATTGTAGCGCTGCGAGCGTCGCGGCCGCTCCTGGCGGCTACAAACCGAACTAATATCACTTTGGTTTTGTGATTCCATTTTACATTTATGTTACAGTTTCTTAATTGTATGTTAATGTTACGTAATGTTTCTTCCTGTTACAGAATTTAATAAAATTCTGTCACTTCTACAACATAAAAGTATCCGAATTTTCTGAACAATTTTAACAGTGAAATAAAAATCTACTATTAGTTTAAAGGTTATGTACTGTATTGCTTATTTAAAGTCCGGGAAATAGTAAAAGGAATACTATTCTTATTTAGTTTAGTACGGAAATAGTTAATTTAACTTTTTTACATTAATCGCGTATTTTAATCTTATAATTTAGTAACAATAACTTTTTTTGCTCTATATGGGTATTTCTCAAACTCCAAAATAAGTGAAATTCATCGACAATTTACATAAAAAGCAAATATACATACCGCTGACGCCAATTACGATTTCTGCTTCCGCTGCGTTTATAATGCAATTTACCACCCCGAGATTCTGCCTCCCGCATGCTACTTTGGTATTTTTTCATCTTGACCCAGGACCTGCCTGCGGCGTCGTATACGCACCAAACCGTCACCAAAACCGATGCTAAAATGCACCAGTTCGATATCACCAAACCTGCGACAAAAAACAACCCATCAAGAACACACCCCGAAGCATATAGAAGATTGTATATTCCCTTAACGGGTTTTCCACATACATATCAGGCGATTGAACTGAATTGCTGCAGTTTATGGGGACGTAAAAAAATATTAAAATGAGATATAAAAAAATTTTACTTTTTTATTTTATTAATTTATGTTTGAAGTGTTTACATACATAAAGGAATTTTATGAATTTAATTGATGAGCAAACTTAATAAAATACAAAGAAGTTCAGACTATAATTATTTGAAAATTTTAAATAACTTTTAATTTTGTTCCTGTTATTATATAATATGAAATATTGTAATAAATATAGGTATAATCAAACAACCGTAATAGGTATACGATTCAAATATTTTCAATTTAAAGTATTCTGTGTATTTTATTCAATTTTTTAATTTGAATCGATTATGAACTATGACGACAAAACTTGTTTTATGGACTAGTAAGGCGACATTAATTGTTATTAATTTACTTAATACTATACGTTTCCTCTAACATTTTTAAAGTTATAACTCCGAAATGTCACTACACAAACTTACCAATTCCAGACACTTTTATACAGTGAGATTTTAGAATTTTCATTTTAAGAATTAATACCGATTAATATGATTGATTGACGTGCCTTCCCATGTTATAGTCGCATAACAAGTTTCTATAGCCAGAAATATATTGGCAAATTTTTTTTAGAAACATTGAATCTTTAGTTGTAAAATATTGTATGCAATAAAAATCTGTGTGACATATCATGAAAATGGCATTTGATTATACTAAGAAAAAAATGTAGTAATATTGCCTACATGTGTAATATGAAGTTATAATGATTCAATTAGGAGAAGTAGTTGAACTAACTAAATACTCGGTATCGGTTACAACTTAAATATTTAGTCATTATTATTAAATATTTTTCAGCATAATTAATGGATAAAAAATCTGAATTTTTAACCTAGTTTCGCAGTAACATTCGTTCATTGTCTGACAAGTGCTTGATTAGTATTCCTAGATGATATGTGAAAGTTAGCCAGCAGTATCTGTATACGTCAAGTTGATTTATATATAACCTTCTAAAACTCAGGCATTATATGATATATTCTTACCTAACATGACATCCCTAGCCTGATCCACAGGGCAGTTTTGATAGTATCGCGTCAACCACGTAACACCCGCACTTAGCCAACCGGTTTCCACTAACAACAAAACTGAAAATGAAAAGTCAAACATTAATAAATTTCTTTATTGTCACCAGTTTATTATATTTGTTCACATTCACTCAACTTAATAAATCTATAGTAAAGTAATAAGTATGTAATATAATGTGTATAAATATTACGTGTATAAATGTTTCATTTTTCGTTTATAATGACATGGTTTCACTCCACCCTCCTCGTCCGTTTTTTTCTATTTCGGTGCACATGTTTGTGCTGCGTTTTATATACAAATTCCATTCCATACGAATCGAGGTTACAATCTCAAATGTCAAAAAAAGTGTCAAAACAAGTACTTGTCCTCACACCAAGATTTGATTACTGGACATATATGTAATAACCCCTACATTGGACAAAATTCAATTCATAGGTACGATGGTAGTCTGTCAGTACTTCCTCCATCACTTCGGGCCTCGATCATTTTTCTGTATTTTTGAAATCACATTATATGTTCCTTCAGAGTGTTTGAATAAAATTTCAATAAAATGAACTGCAAAAAAGTTACAGGGGTTTTATTTGCGGAATAAACACGATTTTTTTAAATATTTTTGCAATTGAATTGCAAAATCAAGCATTATATTGCCCTGATACCAGAATATAAATTACAATTTTGTATTTTAGATTACTGACACTAATATGAAGACTAATTTTAAAAATAGCGGAAATCGAATGCCTTATCACTTAATTTTTAATCAGCTACAAGTAAATTCCCTACGTACCTCGTTTCAGGTACAACAATAAAATAGACAAGTGATTTTGTTATTAATTTAAAAAGTGTACTAGTCAATTAAATCGAAACATTTTAGTTTGCCACTTGAAAATGTTTAGTATTTCAGACATAGAGAAAACGTAATACAAAAATATTTTAGCATTTCATTAGAATGGTTTTACCTTATTGAATTACATTCGGCGCCATATTCCTTTATTAATTCATCTACTAACCTCAAATGCGCGAAATTATTATGCACACCTGCAACTTTGCAGTAGCTGCGGGGCTTAATCCTGAATTTAGAAACTAATTATGAAAGTTTCAAGAACTGTATTCGAGAAGATTTTTCGTAATCTTGAATATTTCCTTTGCGAATATGCTTCATATTGAATTCTATTTGAACAACGATAATCTTTTCCTACACTATAAAAAAAAGTCTTAAAATTGTTACATTTTAGATGATCTTAAAATAAGCCAATGTATAAGTATGGCCTTTTCTAATTGGTCTTATTTTTATTATATCTTAAATTAAGACTATATGCGGCCTTAATTTAACACTTTTTTACAGTGTACATTTCATATTCGAATTAAATATCACATTTTCCAAAAATACAGAATCGCTTCTTGACAATTCGAACCTAAATTAGCAGGAATATCCATTTCTTTATTCCAAAAAATGGCACAATAAAACTATGCGAATATTCTCTCTTTGTTTTAAGAAAGTCAGACTTGTACTAATCTATCACTTCGGGGAAAGATATGCATCCTGATTATACTATTACATTTTACATTTAATTTTATATTAATTCAATTAATACTGAATACTTAAAAGTACTCTAAAATAAATAAACATTAGTAAACATTAGTGATTTCTACTTAGAATAATAAATTTTGCTATGTAATTATTTTAATCAGTGTTCTAATGTTTTCTTATTTATAGACAATCTAAAATAGAAACTAATATTCTGTTGATTATAGTATATACTAGCAATATTAATGTTGAAAAATAATGTAAAATTCTCGTTGATTTAATTAATCTTCGACATGCTGATACCTTAAACATAATCACCAAAACAAGATTCTTGTTTCGAAGACGGTATAGATTATATTTCGATTTACTATCGATATAATACTATTATACCAATGTTACGTTACAGTAGTATTTTACATTGCAATGATTACTTTTTACAAAATATTTAATTCTGTTTTCTTTCCAATAATTATTGTTATTACAATTTGTATTGATTTTAAAACTGAAAATAATATTTAATACTTTTCTTACCAAGAGAAACTGCAAAACTACAGACAAAGTTAGTTGTATCAATGCGATTCAGTGGAAATGTAAGTTGGTTAATTTAATATGATATCTAGAAGAAATTACAAGAAAATAAGAAATCTATTACAGAGTAAGAACAAAGATTTTTCCAAAATATTATTTGCAATTATTGTAAATTTATTCTTAAACAAAACAGAGTGTGACAACAAAATTATTATTGAGATAAATTTAATTCATCATCTTAATAAAAATAAAGAAATAAAAGAAATTTTTAATCCTCCGGGCACTTTGATGGAGTGTACGCTTTAGGGCATATGTTATGAACGAGAATATTCGACGCCAGCATCCATCGTATTAAAAAATATTGTACGTACTACGTGCGCAATATCTCCAAGGAGTTATTGCCATATTTTCATCGCATGAGTGACAAACCTCATATTCAAAAATAAAAAAAATATTTTTATATACTATTAATCTTATTTTTAATGGATTCTAATTTAAAAAATGTAATGATAAATTATTTACAAACAATTTTAATTTTCTTTGTAAATACATTTTTTTTCTTTAAAACTTGTGGAACCTTCTACCATTGCGACCAGTAAATAATTAACTAAATTTTTCTTTAAAATGTCTAAGTATGATTAATGTTTCTTATTAGCATAATGATCTACTAATAACTTAGTCTTACAGTTTTAACTTTAAATGGCAATTTTTTTTTAGTATTTTTTATAGCAACAGAGAAAAACCTTTAATATTTTTACAAATCACGTTTCGAGCATTTAGTATGTAGAGATGCATTTAAAATTAAAAATAATACACAAGTGTAAGTCTATATTTTGACACTCATTTAATAGACATTATATATCAGAAAAATTTCTATGGAATAAAGAAGGAAAACCTGTTGACATAATTTTAAGTAGTTTAAACTTATACATAATTATATTTTAGAAACAGCATTACTATACCAATCTATTAAACTTAGTAGTCACCTGAAAAAAAATTGTACTAGAATACTTAAACCTGCTTATACTAATTCCAAATTCGTTGAGAAGCTTAGTAGTGGCTTGACGTATTTTAAGACTTTTCTGAAAGCTATGTTGAAAGTACCCCACGAAATTTCCCTACATTGATATGGAAAATATCTTTACTAATTATTTATTATTGAAGTAATAAGTAAGTTCATATAAAAGATAGCTTTTAAAGGAAAAACATTTCTGAATGTAATCTACCTGTAAAATCATCTACCTTTAAAAATGAACACGTAACATCTTTTTTCGTAAGCTACTTATGAAAGTACACACGTTATCTTATAATTAAATATGAGTATTAGAGAAAAGTAGTATCCCTGGTGTGTTTACATTCGTTTATAGAGCGAATATTAGTTGAACCTTGATAACAAAGTAAAATAAAATGATTATTTTTTCACAAAATTATTGCATCAAAAATGTCAATAAATGGTCAAATTAAATTACATTTCCAGTAGTTCTTTAAAAATTAAACCTGTAATTTAAAGGAACGCCTAATGGTTCAAAATATAAATGATGAAAGTGTATTAAAATAATGTATACGACACAAAAATGCATTTCGCTTGTTGGGTCGCTTACATGTTGTTTATTTTATTGCTTTAATAATTATTAAATAAAAATTATTAAAAAATTGAATTATTATAATAAGAGCATTAATTTTTACAGTGATTGTCATTTAAAGCTACAATTTAATTATTTTTCCTGACATTGAAGGTTAAAGATCTGGAGGATTTTTATGTACAATTGAAATACTTTGAAGGAGTCTTGCAATCATTATTGTAATAATGCTGAAAATAATATTTGGTCGATCTGTATTAATTAATGAAAAAACCAGTCGCTTCGAACGGATTCTAGATTGTTGTGACAGTTTCATTAACGAATTCGTAACTTTCGACTTATTTAAGACTCCACAAAATAATTGGAAGCAATTTTAGTATTGCAATATCATACTTCCCAGTTTCGATATTTACTATTCAAATGAAAATCCCAGGAATAGACATACAACCGCGGAATTTCAGATACTTTGAATAATAGAAATTTCTCTACCTATATTGAATTTATGGCAGAATAAGTAAATGGTCAATAATTCATACAAATTAATTATCATCGATGAGAATAATGGGTATGTTCATATTTTTTTAAAGAAATGAACATCTTCAGTGTGCAATGCATAATATTTCAGAATAAGATATCGACGTTAAATGCAAATTGAAGAGCAGAACTTTCCAATGCGGAAACTTCGATATTCAGTTATATACATATGAAATAGACATTTACGTGATTGACTACGAACTAGTCGAAACACCTGAATGCAGAAATTAGGAAAATGGAGTTTGCCGAAGATGTCGGTAAGATTTTCGACGAAGCAATGCAGAAGGATTTTATTGATTTATTTTGAACAACGTTCTTTTTCCGGTTTGCGAAGCACCCACTAACTACATTAGTGTCCAAGGATATATTTTTTAAATTTGATTTATTTAGGGATAATTTTATTTGAAGACTTTCATTTCCTCAACGTTTATAATAACATCAACGTGAAATCTCGATGAAAGAAATTGACGGAATTCGTATACGGTTTTTTAGGATTTTTAAATACGCTTATTTACATTTTATTGTCATTTTCGCATTTACAAACTGCATCGTTCATTATTTCTGTTAAAGATGTAAAAATGTTAATCGCTCTGGTTTTACCATTATTACAATATTTTAATGCTTATTCTTTTCTTTTGTAGCTTCTCTTCATTTTCAATTTTCTGAATGAGAACAAGAATTTTCTTTAAAATTACATTATGAATTAAAAATAAAAAACATTATTTTCGAGGAAAGGTATGCGGTAATGTAGTCATTATATTCAATAAAAAAATAGAAAGAAATCGACCTAATTAATAAATTGCTTTCGTTTATTATCCACAGAGTGGAAATACTTCTTGCGCACTGCTAATCATTCGTATTAAGTACGCTCATTTATAACAAAGCTAGCCTACTATATATATAATTATTAAAGTCTGCCATTTATTCTGAAAATTCTTTGGTATATAATTTTATTGAAAATATATCCAGAGGGCTTAAATATTTCGCATTTCGTTATTTAATATGTCCCATCAATCATAATCGCACATCAGAGTATATTATATTATTTAAATATCATATTTTATTCCGGAAGTAGTTCAACACAAGCATTGTCTAACAAAAAAAATAGGCTGAATAGTAGATGGTCAATGAACATCAAATACCACAAAGTTCATGAAATCAAATTTGAAATAATAAAATCAAATTTATGTTTTATGACTCTATGTAGAACAAGTCGAAAACTACGTTAAAAATGAATTTTATATTGCAGTGCCATCATGAGCTTGTTTTTTACGACTAAAACTTTTAAGTGGTGCGAAACGGTTTGACGACGTCATTAGCAACTGCGCAGTTAAAAGATTTCGTTTGTCGTAAAAAAGTGACGAAACGTGATTAGGGCCAGAAAACCAAAATAGCTCATCTAATCATTTAACTAAAAATAAGATTTTCATATATCTATTTCATATACTATCTTGTATGGATGTAAAATAATAATATTATTTTTATTTCTATATAAAAAACAATATTATTTATTTAAATACTATAAGTTTACAATAAGCATAATAATAAATAAGAAATCATTGTTTAAATTAGATGTCTGACTCGCCTGGGATGTTACTACTGATCGTGGTTCACTGACCGTGGAAAACCTTGCATATCTTATATTACAGGAAAACAATCTGGTAAAAACAATGAAAAAGTATAATTTTTCTATTATACAATACATTAAATGTATTAAACTTAATTCGGTAACTTTGTAACTTATGATACTTAATGTTTCGCAGATTTACAAAAATACCAGAAGAGATAAATTTATTGATAATTACCAATCTCTGCAATTTTCCATTCATCAAATTTATTTCTGATGTAATTTATATTATCAGCAAAACTTTACTTGAATTATTTAATACTGTAGCATGTGTTTCATGAAGAAGTCGCAAAATATCACCAGAAATAATATATTTTTACTTCAATTACAATAAAGTTTTTCGTATCAAAATCAAAGTTCAAAAATAGAAAAGATACGTATACTACTATTTTTCGAGATCGCTCTTGAACATTCCACGTCAAAATTGAGTTTTAGTCATCAGAAATTCCAATACGTCGTCAAATTTGAAGGAAAATGCAAGAAAAAAGAAGAAATATACCGGAATATTGGTATTCTATGGAATCTATGGACTAAGGTGAATAAAATATTTAAATTTAAGAAAAAATTTGATTTTTATATCCTACTTTTTTGAAAAGACTTCAAAATGACGATACAGTGCACATTTCTTTTGAAACATTTCTGTACGCTGTGACTCAGAAATTATTAGAAAATGCCGAGAAGAAATCACTAAGGAATATACTGCAATTTGTTCCCATTTTTTATACGATGCTTTTAGTCATTTTTATTTACATTATTTAACACATTTTTAGAATGAAACGAAAAATTCTGAAAAAAATATGATATACTCTTTGCTTTGCAATTTTTTCCAAAAAGTTTGTAGTTTAGCAAACAGAAAATCCTTCATTATAATATTTGAAATCAATTTCCTAAAAAGATTTTCGAAAAAATTGTAAAAAACAAAAAATGCTTAGAATTCATCGAAGTATAATATACCACATATTTTTAAGATTGTAAAAACACGATTTTCAAAGTAGTTGTTTTATTTCAAATGACAGATTTATATCCTTTTAATAGTTCGAGTAAAAATCAACCAACAGAAATACGTAATTTATTTTACATAACAGTTAACTCTTTAATGCCCAGACCTTCCTGAAATTCTTCTTCAACTTCATAAGTATATAGAGGGTACAAATAATAGCAATAGTATAAATAATACAAATTCAAATTTTTTGTTCTTGTTGTCAAACTAACGTATTTAGACGTTTTCGGGGACGCTCTTTGGGATTTTCAAGTTTAGAAAGTTTCAAAGAAACTCTTTTCACAATTTAATATTCTTTGTAAAAATATCGTGTTTTTACGATATTTTTCTCAATGAATCCAAATGTTTAAAAAATAGTTGTACTAAAGAGTTGTGGAGAACAAACATTTTTTAACAGCATGGCGGATCCAAAATGGCAGCAACAAATTATTTTTTTAATTAAGAACTTTTTTCTCCAAAACAATAGACTTTAGGGAAATGTTTCTTCGAATAAAAATATCTTAGGATTTTCTAAAGAATTCTACAAATACAAATTCTGTTAGAATCTTTTGATGCAATCTTGCGGAAAAAAATTATTAAACTTTTCAAGATTTCTAGAGTGATAATGGTTTTCATTTAAAACTATAGACTTTAGAGAAAATTTTGGTACAACAAAATTATCTTAAAATTAGTATAAGAATATAAAGATTACGACAAAACAATCTCACGAAATTTGAGGGTATTTTTTGGCCAATTCTAAGGCACTTTTTTTCTAAGAAAAGTCTACAGTTTCCTAGCGAAAAAATTTTAAATTTAAAAAAAATTGTCATTGAGGCTGCCATTTGGGATCCGCCATACTGTAAAAATATGTGTTCCTCCACAATTCTATACTACAATTAATGGGTCCACGTGTTACGTGCATTAAATAACAATAGAACAATTTTTTTGAAAATTTGGTTTCATTGAGAAAAAATGTCTGAAACATACGATATACAAAAAACGTAAAAAATCTAGAGAAAAGATTTACTTTTACAATTCCTAAACTTAAAAATCGAAAAGAGCGACCCCGAAAGCGTCTAAATACGTAAGTTTTGAAAAAAAATTTAATACTTAGGAAATTGAAGTATAATTTCAGGACTTCTGTGCATTAAAGGGTTAATAACTCTATTGATCATCTTCAGAATTTTCAGAGTAGATGTCATCAAAGCAAAACATTTTAAAATATGGATATTTAATATACGCGTGAAAGGTTATACTGTGGGATTTTTTAAAATGTGTTTTTTTTAAATCTAATAGTATAAGACAAACAGATTTCAATTAAAAAACTACGTATACATTCCAATTTGAATAAGACATCTATTTCAACTGCAAAAATATACCATTGCCCAATATCCGCAAAAAATTACATATTGTTAAAAAAATGCAACACGTTGATTGTTATCTAAGGAACATTCTTTACGTAATATTTGCAAAGTTAATAAGAATTTGTATTAGATTAATACAGCATTGTTGAAAATAATTACAACGAAGTATTTATATAATTAAGGCACTTTGAACATCGCCAAATTATGAGCTGCTGGCTTGGACCAAAAATAAGTTAAAAGACATTTTAATTGATTTTTATACAATTTGCTATTTGGTGGTTATCGCAGACCCTGATTATGAATTTCATATTGGTTTTTCAACATTTTGAAATACCTTTCCAAAATTGCACAGCTTTGTATATTCCTACTACTAGAACATTCAACGAAAATGCCCCGATTTCTCGTTAGGCTTTTCAAACGAATCAAAGAAATTTTTAAAAATAATTCGACCTAGATCCGCCATTTTAGAATTTGAAATGCCGATGTCAAATACGTAATCTGGGGTCCCGAAATACCCGAGTAACCATTATCAAAGAAATTCGATCACCTTTTTTTGAAATTTTAATTTTGAATTTTGAAAATCTGATCTCAAAGTCATTCGAAAACCCTTCAGTAGCAAATTTCAGGAATGGTAAAAAGGTTTTTAAATATTTTTTTTATATTTGCAGTAATATTCATCATGAGTACTTTTGATCACTTTTGATTTTGTAACGATAGTCCTCATCGACAGTTAAGTGGTTAAACAGACATTTTCGTATCGAGGCGTAAAATGATATTTTACGCCCTCAGGCGATCAGCATTCCCGAACGATTCTGACGATCGATTTGCAGGGGTTTTGCTTCCGTAAGAAGAATACAATTTTTCTACATAAAGTTGAATTTCAGATCCCGTATTCGCTCTTTGAAAGGTTCGGAATTTCCTATTGTATTTTACTCTTCAAATTCGGGTGAAATATAAATTTATACTCGATATGACGAAAAATAAATTAAAAATGTAATAAAGAAAGTATTTCACTCTAAAATTGAAGCGCTTCAAAATTCATGTATTTTTTAAATTACGAACTAATGTTTCCTCTTCGTTCAATAGAAAGAACTCTTGGAAGATCGCCATATATAACTTAAAAGCATTGGTTTAGTAAAGTTTTACTGATGTTTACTTATATTTACAATTTCCAGATCCCTTTGACGTCAATATGACTTTTACTCTTTTGGAAAGAAATTAATGTACTTCCAAAGACATAAAATATAGAATGTAATTAATGCGCTGATTCATTTGTTCTTGTCAATCGAAATACACTATTATGTACGCACCTAATGCCTTTAGACACTTCTAAGGCAAGATAAATTGATGTGTCCTTGACTTGTCTCAATTAAATGAAAAGTGACGTGGTCTTCCAAAGTTCTCGCTCGCTTGCACAATGTCTTCGTGCATGCGGCGACCATAAAGCCCTCAATCTTAGACAGAGACCCCCAAAGAGTGGTCGTTTATTAGGGTGAAAATACGCGAGGCGTAAGTTCACCCCTTATTAATATTCTGGCTGCACTTGTGAAAATTGGGATTCTTGGGCCTGGTAACAAAAGGCTGTCTGGTACTGAAAGACCAAGAAGGAAACACAGATTACAAATGCATGACTATTACGGCGAAGTGCTGAATAAAATTCGCCGGCGAGTGAAGCATTCACGAATTAAGGACCGAGAAGGATTGTAATGTGGAATTACTATTCCTTTGATAATTGTTGGCGTTTGCGAAATCGTGCCAAAAGTAAGAATAAGCTTTAACACTTTTTCTGGTCTTTCCTTCGTTAGAAGAAGGAAATTTTTAATGAAACAGTTCTAAAGATGAGAAACGAAGTGAGACATGTATTATGCTTTAAGGAACAATGCTTCTAAAATAGATGTAATTCATTGCAAACTGAAAACTGAATTTTAAAAATTGAATTTCTCTCAAAGATTCTATTGAACTATACTACGCAAAGAAGTAATAATGCATTTATGGATTTCGATTTCAATGATCGATTGTTGTGGTCTAATGGATTTTAGAATTAATCCTAAAACGTGTGATTCTTCTTCAAGAAAGAATTCTACGATCAATTGAATACTCTTTAAAAGCTGTTAGAAAGTTTCTTTTTTCCTTTCAATATCCGAGCACTTTAAGGGCTTTAGCTCTTCAGAAATGAAAATACTTCAAACCTACTATCGAACCTTCCTGATGGATTACTCTTAGAGCAAGGGTGAGCTTGATATCGAATTCATGAATTTCTTAATGTGTGCAAACAGAGCAAGAACATTTATCGATTTCGAATAAGTTTCTGCACGTATGCACACCCTTGCGGAGAACTGCTAAAGTTGAGCCTTTCTGCCTCTCTTCAAAGTTCTCCATTTGAATAAAATACATTTTAACCTATCTGTCCCCAATATGCAGTAGAATTATGTACCGAACAAATGTCGAAATCATGAAACTGTAATTTGATGCACTTGTGTGCAGAATTATTGTCCGCATTGTCGAAATGCCGTATCTGGTCTTTACTCGTGATTAATAATACCATTTGGCCATGTAGGATAGAATTAATTAAAATCATTGAAAGAGAGAATTATGCATCCCTGTAATATATGAAATAAATGGATGAATTTTTCAAACGTGGACAAAATACAAAAATTTGCGGTGTATGTATTTTATAAAATGTTGAGGAATTCAGAGTTGTATTAATGGAATACTTGTGAGTTAAACTGATGTAAAAGTACATTCCATTCATTATCAATATTGCATTATTCAAAGCCGGAAACCATACAGGATTACGAAATTTGTCTCTCTTGTCGATCAATACTGAACCTTCTATAAATGTTTGTCACCGCAAAATGAGGATGCAAATGTACAAATAATTACAGTTTAGTTCAATTTTTAAAATAGATAATAAAATACTAAGTAAAAATGTCCTTCTGTGTGGTGTTTTTATCTAAAACTTTGCTATTGTGTTATTTTGTTTCATGAAAAGTTTAAAAAAGTTTTTTTAATAAGTTGAACAAAACTTAATTCAGCTACTGAAGGTAGAAAATTAAACTTTCGTTCAACAATCGTATTTGTGGAATATTTCGGAACTGGAAGTTTGCGATAATGGATCTGTCATTTCTGATTCGTGTTTAAAAAACTCATCTGATGGATAATGCCAATAATGTTTTTCAGATATTTTCAATGTGCGTCATGCAGGTTTTGCGGTTGCGTGATTAATCCATCTACTAGTTTGGTATTAATCCATTCTAATAACTAACTTATTTGAAATTAAGTATTCTTCACTTAAATAATTTCCCGTACTCCTGCAAGAAAAATAAATTGTAAAACTAGCTATTGTTTTGTATAAAACTTTTTCTCAGTGAAATTCGTCAATTAACTGATTTACAGATTTATATTAAATTGCAATTCCTGGGGTTTAATATTATCCAAAATAAATAAAAATATAATATAGAAAAGAACAAACATAATTTTTTTAATGAAAATAAACTACTAAAAACAGGTAAATTTAAATTGCACAAAGTGAATTCATCATTGTCAGCAAAAGACATAAACAATCAGTGTTTTATTTATTGTTTTACATCAAAGGCGTAAATTTGTCTCAATTAACTTTTTGTGCAACCATCAAATGTTGTTTTACAAATTGTGTATCCCTTTGACTACAATTATGTAGTAAAATGCTGGGGAAAATATATGTCTGCTCGAATTGAAGGGTGTACCGAATAGAAAGCTTCAGACCACTTGGACGGAAAAATATCGGCGCAAGTCGTCACATGTAGTTTACGATACGTCATAAAATCCACTAGTACGTATATACGTCTACAGTTAAAACTCGCATATCAAAAACCGTCACAACTGAGTGGTCGTGTAATATGACTCATTCGGTATATTTTTTATGGTTAGGCTGTATACTGGGAAGTGCATCCATTACTAACCAAATATAGAAGCATCTACGGTAAGTCGTGCAATGGACCAAATTAAGCGATTGTCTTATTGCAAATGACGTACAAAAATGTACTAGAGACTGTGCCATAAACTGTACGATAACATTGAACAATAAAAAATCTCTCTGCGTAAATATATTTATGAATTGTTTGGTACATTGCTTTGGGCGCCACGTAGTGATACTTGAAGCAACTTCAGATGAATTTCAAAAAAGGAATTTTCCAAAAAAAATATCAGTTATTGTACAATATATCCGCATCATTGTCAAGAATGCATAATCTTCATTGTCATGGGCTTGATCGTCATCGTGATCAAGGAATGCAAATGTTAAAAATTTAATGTGCATTATTACTCTCCGATGTTACGTTTTATTTACCCTGGGGAGTAGAATTAAATTTCTATCCCGGCTTAAGTGTGGTTTGTGAAATGCGACACCCCAGTCCCTCTATGGAGACATAAATATATGGGCCATTAACGCAAGAGGGTTTTGTAAAATATACTTATTTAGGACTTTTTTATTCTCTCTTGGGAGTCCAACATATCTTGCAGTTTATTGTTGTAAGGTCAACTCTTGCAGAAGTTATAAGCATTTGTTTTATAAATAAAAATTAATTTCTCATATAAACTATTTTTCCACTGGTATTTAGCCTGATAGAAAATACAGAAAAATAGTAATGAAAAAAGTTAATTATCTAACAGGATTTTGGATGAAGATTTTTGTTATGGGACAGTATTTCTGCTGTATATTTATTGAATAATTTTAATCACAAATTAAAAGTTATTATTCATATAAAGAATTTTTCCACGGATTAATATCTCGGTAGTTTTTGAGTCATTTCATTGATACACTTAATTAATCGAATAGATAAGTTAAGATAAACTGGTTGAATTTAAAATATCCAATGTCGTATATGCGTGACCCAAAAAATATAGTAGCACAATGCATGTACAATCCAATGAAACTACATAAACGTCAAATTATAAATTCCAGAAGAAATTTAAGTTACCAATAAGAAGCTCAAAAAGTTTCGAAAGAGTCCAAGTAGAAAATAAACTCAGAAACGTGAATCCGCTTAAACTGTTCAGTGTCGCTTTTACGTATATCTTTCACACTTTAATGTTTTCATTTTCAACTTTTGTAATATTCTTGAATACTTGAGATTCGTTTCGTTTAAGTTATATACCTTCTATTTACTTTCAGCTCCTCTGAACTTTTCTGTTAATTAGTTACAGATTATATACGTAAATACAGAAAGCTCTTTACAGCATTTTCATAAAAGAAAGGATTATGGACTTTGGAAAGGAATATACAAAAATATTCTGCCAAAAGGACATAATGTTTTCATTTATCACATATCAAACAAAATATTGCAGTATTACACTCATTAAGGATAAAATGCATTGAAATCTTACTTTTTCGTGGTCTCTCTTTCGACTGGTTCGAGGACTTTTCAAAACAAATTGAAAACTGCAAATGATTTTAAGAAAAATATGTAAAAAATATGTAAATTTTTCTGGGCACTTTTTGATTTACATATATCTAGTTTTCAATGTGTTTTCCATGTTCACATAACCTAGAATACATTGAAATCGAGCATTGGATGATTATACTTTCAAGTAACGTGGGTATGGATACTATGGATTAAAATTAAACATGGCATAACGAAAATCGCGGTCTACTCGACAGTATTTTTTTTTTAATAGCGCCATTTTCAATTTCGCAATTCCCGGACAAACTACTGGAAAACTAAAGTATGGTGTCTTTGATTTTTCAGGTCGGTGATCACGAATCTAAATTTATTTTGACATTTAGAATGTAAAAAAACAAATGCTAAGTTATTCAAGGACCCTGAAACCCCCAAGTAAATATTTCCACACGAATTTGATAAATTAAAAAATTTGTTATTAGCCATATTGGATCCTCCATTTCAAATTTTTAAATTTTAAACATGCATTTTTTATTATTGAATGGGAAAACCGAAGAAAACATATTTGTCTTTTCCAGTAGTTTATTTAAGACATGACGTTATTAAATAGAAAAATACGGTCAAGGAGATTGCCATTTTGTTTAGTCCATTTTTAAATTTAGTTGTGTAACTTTCAAGTATACTGAGAACAAAATTAGTAATATTTATCAAATATGTGGTTGCCTGATTGCAGATAAATATTAAGTAATGCCAACTACATTTTAGTTGAATTAAGTAAATGTTGTTGAATCGGTATTATGATGTAGTTGGAAGCACTAATTTGTAGTTGCATTGACTACATATTTAGGTGCTAATCGGCAACCACATATTTAGTCAAAATTACTAATTTTTTTCGGTATACAACTAGTGACTGCTCGATTTAAGTGGAACGCAATTCTGTTTTTTACATATTTTTGTCAAAATCATGGGAAATTTCAACAAATTGAAATTTTCTAACTGCAATTTAGAAAAGCTACCCAAAAAAAGTATAAATAGGTATTTTTTATTGTTTTCTAATTTATTTCATATGACAAATATGGATTGAAGTTCATTTCGACGCTAATGGGTTAAAATTAGGTTGACTTATTATGATTAAATAGTTACTAAAGTATCATTTCGAAATAAATAGTTTTTCAAACTGTAATCTGAAAAAAATGGCATTAAAATATTGTTAAATAAGTTCAACATTTTTATAATGATGTTATATCTCGTTACAGCATTCATGAAATACAAAGTAGAGACCGTTCATATGTTCAATAACACTTTGAAGTCTACATTGGCTTTGACGATATAAAGGTGCAGAAATTCTGCAGTCGTACGTGACATTGTTATAGATATCGTATATCGTTCTACGTTCCTGTCTTTATACCAGTTCGAAAAAAAAAACAACAAATTCTTACACCTATACTGTAGATCAAAGGAAATATTACAATTATTTCTTAAAAGAAATTTAATTAAAGACCAAAAGATTTTACACTTAGAGTTTTTATACGAGATGCTTTTCGAGAACTAAACAACTACCACATAATTCTTTCAGTTGGACAATTAAAAAGAAAATTAAAAACGGAAATTCTCAATTGCAGAAAATTGGTAATTAGTTCTGTACAACGAAATCTGCTAAAGTAATAAAGTCCACATGACAAAAACAATTATAAAACTAGTAAATCCAAGGTAAGGTAGAATATCCCGAAGAGAATAAAAAGTGACTCTAGATAAACGTTGGAGGTTAATGCAAGAATATTTACAAAGCAGAAGAAAATAATTTTCGTTGAATATTAAAATGATGATTATTGGCGATTAAAGATTAAAATCTTTGAATATATAGAAAATACGTTAGATATTTTTCTGTTGATAACGAATAAATTGTCGGCTTTCAGAAGAAATGAGAAAATTGAAAATTAAAACGAATCCCACATGTGAATTCATATGCAAATTTAAAAATATTTTTCTTTCTGCGCAGAGCGATTCGAGAGATATTTCCTATTCAATACCTATTTTTATACGAGAGGGAATGCACTCTAAATAAAAATAGAAGATGCATTCGATATCAATAAAGCAAATTAAAAAAATATATGTTATTAGATTTTCTCGTTCCCACTCCAATACCATTCCCATTTCATTTATCACATATTACGAAACCAGCAATTTCATTAGTTATTTTGCAAGGCTGTGATTAAATCTTTTAGAGCATGCTGTTATTTTAACTACGCCGTTATATACTGTGAGTAAAAAATCAGTAAATTTAGTTAGTATTAAAATGGAGTAAACACTAGTATAGTAATAATCTTTGTCTTTCAGTAATATTTCACTTCTGTAGTTTTAATGTCATACTCTAGTAAAGTATTTAAGGGGAGTCACGACCTTTATTTTGACCCCTTTATATTAAAATTATCAGAGAAAGGTTATTTTTTTCTTCATTATTTTTGACCTAAAAACGTATAAGGTGACCAAAAATTAAAATTTTTTTATCAGTTTATATTTTTTCAAATCCATGCGAGAGGTTGTTCGAAATTTCAAAATATGCATAGAAAAAAAATCAGCATTGAAAAATATTAAAAATTGTAAAAGAAGATACATTTTTAATATTCAAATTGTATGGTTTTTAGACACAAGGTTCAACTGTTGTTATTGCTAATTCTTTTGGTGTATGTTTTCAAGTTTTCGAGATTTATTATATAACGACATGAAAATAATCGAAATTATAAATAGCGGGTTCAATATGGTGGTCATTAAGGTCAAAAAAAGTAACAATGTAGGTTCACATAGCGTACCTCGTGAATTTCGGGGTCCGTCGAATTCGCCATTTGGGATTTAGTGAAACTATAAAATCGAATTCGTAATCAACGATACGTAAAACACCCACCATTGGTGCACCGGCGATTTTCAACTGAATTGCACCAAAAGAAAAATGTGTTTCACAAAAGATTGGTTAAAAGGGTAATGTTTTAAATCGGTTGGTATGATTTCTATTCCGTTGTAATCTTAAACATTTTTAATCGATTTCAGATGTTAAGAGAGACATAACGTGTATTATTTTTCAAGCTTCGATATTTCTTGGGTCTATATTTGAGGCAATATGCATTTACCAGTTATTAGAGATTCACGGTTAAAAATGCTCTTCAATTTAATATGTTTCTAACATGCACAAGTAAATTAAACTTAATATACGGTGTCTTAATTTTAAATTAATATACTCAAATATTAAAGATTTAATATTCATGTATCGCACTCGAGTATCGGTAAAGTAGGGTCATACACGGGTAATTGCGATAGCGAAGGTGTTGTGATACTTCATATTTCCTCTCAATTGTACAAACAGTAAGACATTTTTGTACTTGATAATGTACTTAATAATAAAAAGAAGACAAACCCCTCATACAAATTTCAGGTTAGAAACTGCCTTCAGGTGAGAGTTCTATTATTTATTTATTCATTTACTAATTTTATTAACGGGCGAGTTCGCCCTCAAAATTTACATAAAAACTCAAAATAATACAAAAGAATAAAAATACAATATAATTAAAATAAAAACGCATACAAACTACATACAAAAATAACTCGCAAAGATTATGCTAAATACTTACACTTAAAAACAATAAAATAATTCAAGTAAAAATTTTTTCTACAATATACAATATACAACGTGGCCTCAGCTATTATAGGATACCAGGATGGCGCTCATACACCTAGCAATAAAGGATGTCGATAACGAATGATCTACAAGGTTAGATGGTAGAGTGTTCCACGATCTCCTCAAACGGTTCACGGGTGAATGAAAAGAATAGTTCGATCTACAACGATTCTCACATAACGTCCGATACATTCTACAATTATATACATATTGACGATTAGGGAATAAGTTCGATAATTCAGGTGATTTGATAGATCCTACTAACATTTTGTGAACTGTTAAAATATCTGTTAACTTATGAATTGAATGAATTGTTGGCAAATGAAATAATGTTGCAATACGAGAAAAGTCGTGTGAAAAACGATGCATAGGATTATCAGTTTTACCTGAGAGATATCTTAAGAATTTCCTCTGAACCGATTCTAATGTCGTGATATCAGACTTATTGTGAGGAGACCAAACAGGGGCCGCATATATCAGATGTGGAAGAACTAATGATTTCTAAAGGCTAATAATGGCTCATGTATCAGAGAAATTTTTAGTGGATCGTATTATAAAGCCAAGCTGCCTAAAAGCTCTGCCCGTAATCAGTTTCAGGTGATCAGAATACGAACCATGGTCATCAAATGTTACCCCAAGATCTTTAATGGTTACAACACTTTCAAGATCACGGCCATTAATCGCGTACTGATAATCCATAGATGTCCGTGTCTTTGCTAAATGCGTCACCTTGCATTTATTAATATTTAATTGTAAGCGATTGCGGATGCCCCAATTCTCAATATTTTCAAGATCACGTTGGATTCTAGTTGCGTCCATAGGTGACAATATTCTGTTGTACAATTTCAAGTCATCAGCATAAAGTAGAAATTTTGAAAATGTGACAACGTCTTGTATGTCATTGATAAAGAGAATAAAAAGTAGCGGACCCAAATGGGATCCTTGAGGTACACCTGATGGTACATCAAAAAAATAAGATATGTAGCCTTTTATACGCACTGCCTGTGATCGGTTAGTTAGGTAGGATCGAAGCCAAGATAGTAAAGCGCCACCCAATCCTGCTAATTTTAACTTATTCACTAGTAAACCATGGTCAACCGAATCGAAGGCTTTCGCAAAATCTAGAAAAACTGCATCAACTTGAACGGATTATCAACAAGAAATTTTAGATATGAAATCTTCTTTCAACGACATAGAGGATTTTTGTTAAAAACTTTAAGTGACAGATTTTCCATCGATACAAGACTTTAGTTGTAAAACTTTCTTTTAACAACATTTTCATAATCGCCAGAAGACTTTGGATATGAAGAGTTTGTATCAATTAAAGTTTGACCATGCTGTTTTACACCAGTAAGCTATTATCAAAACCTTTTCTTTACCATATATTATTTCCCTAAATTTCAGGTTCAAAAATACTTGCGAATTTCTTCCACTTTATGGGGTGACTCTTTAAATAAGTTAATGTTTCAATTCGGGTCGCAACGTTTTATAAAACCACAAGGTTCAACTGAATTTTTACATGCTTCGTATAAACTAATATATTCAATATTAATTTCTGCAAATCAAATAATTAGTTGAGTTAAATAAGTTTCAATTTTTAGATCAACAAATGTTATACTAATGTCGTCAAGCCATGTTAAATGTTAAGTTGAAAATAAGGGAATAACGGCATCAGCGGATTATTTCCCATATTATAGTGTTTGAACGAAATTTTAACTAACATTTTGACAAATTTGATAGAAATCATACGCAGAGTGCACCTACGTTATTATAATAGATTTTGATAATTTAGAATATATTTAGAAAAACTGTTGTGATGGAGTCTTACCAAAATAATCCTAAACTTGCTCATAAATAATACTAACCAAGTATGGAAATAATGAATATTTTATATTATTTTTAAATGTGACAGCATTCAGTATTATTTTTTAAATATTGTGCATTTTTTCAAGAGTATGCAGTGATCGAATTGCACCTTCACAATGTATATCAGTTTTAGTATAAAGCTAATATTAGTATCATAAGAATTTTCAATTATTTTTCTGGCTCATCAACCTAGTATTTTTATTTATTTATAAGCTTCATTAATTCAGATGTTTAAAATAAAAATTAGAAGTCGCTTTTATAACCGGCCAGTGAATTATCAATAATTAATTATAATTGAAAAATTTAACGGTTTAGTATTTGACCATCTTCAGAATACATTATTATAATAAAAATAAAAAATTGTGAAAGTGACAGGATAATATTTTTACTTTATGAAGGTCTTTTTTTGTTTCCTTCATATTAACCATCCACCTCATTTGCATGGTGGAAAATGCATACATTTATTTAGGATTTATTCACATGGCCGGTTGACTTATAATATATAAAGAGCGAAAAAGCATTGCAGGAAAGATAAAAACACCACCGTGCATTAATTAGTACTCTATATTAAATGTAGTATACATATACAATGTAAAGAACGTATATCGATGATTGGAGGATTTTAAAAGTTATTGAAATACAGAATTATAATTATTCTCTGGTAAATTTGACTTTTCAAATCTGATCTATACATCTGTGTTCTTTTTAATAATAAAGAAATTTTCTTTACGTTTTTTATTGTTCTTTGGCTAAAACTTTGACCTCCTGATAGCGAAAATTGTATCGGGTTTCGATTCGATGAAATGTTAAATCCATATGTATCTCCCTGAATGTTCTTTTTTGTTCTTTTAATCTTGTTTCGAGTCTTCTTTCGGTTTGTTCTATGTAACTTTTATTACAATCAAGACGTGGGATTTGGTAAATTAAGTGGCTATTTTGTAATTTTAGAAGTTTATTCTTGTATGGTTTGATGTGACCTATATTATTGTATAAAGGTTTTGATACCAGTCTAATTTTTTCCGTTTTTAAAATACATTGTAATTTTTCAGTGACGTTACTTACATACAAAGTTTTTTTATTCTATCTTTGACAAAATTTTATATTCTTCTATTAAATTACAAAAGGAGTGTATTTCTTTTTATAATACATTTATGAATTGTCATGGCTACCCGTTATTCTATAAGGTAGATCTAAGAAAATTTAAACTTTTTTGCCTACATCTAATCTAAGATAAATTAATTGCTCTGTCGATAAGTCCCAATATAAAGCTCTTTTTATATTTTAGTGGATGATTAGAAGTAAAATGTAGATATCCACCTGACCAGGTTTCCTTATGAGACCTATCTGTGTCAATATATCCTTTTTCTTTCCTAATAATCAACATGTCTAGAAACTTCATCCTGTTTTTCTTTTCAAGTTGTTGTCATTTGGCAAAACCTTTGATTTTTTTTACAATTAAAGGTGCTTATTAAGAAGTCTTCGTTTGCGACAGTATATGCTAGGCAAATATCATGAACGTATCGTAATTTTTTTTTATTAGCATTCCGAAATCTACATAAAGTGGTTTATTTCTGCTAGAGTTCATAAGTAAAAAGGTAGTTTGAAATGCAGTTTGCCAATGAGTATGTTTTATGTACATTCCATAAAAATATTAGCAACAATTAGTGATATTGAAGAAGCCTTTTGGCACAGTATAGACATGTTTTTAAATATTTCTGAAAAGTGAAGAAACGTCTAAAAAACCAACTGCAGTTACCGACAGCTGGGACTGTAGAAAAAAGTTTAAAACATTCAACATACCTCAAAACCACAAATTAATGTCATTAAACGTTTCTTCATTTTTCACTACTAAAATAGCCATGTAGTTTACCGAAACTCATGACTTCTTTACAATAAAAGTTAAATAGGACAAACCGGAAGAAGACTCGAAGCAAGATTAAAAGAATATAAAAAACATTGAGGGAGATACACAGCATTATACGGGTTTAAAATTACATCGAATCGAAACCGGAGACAATTGTAACTATCAGGCGGTCAATATTTTAAAACATTAAACAAATACCCGAAGAAATAGAAAATGTGTGTATTAAGAAGAACACAGATGTATCGCCAACGTCAGATTTGAAAAGTCAAAATTTTCCAGAGAGTTATAACACTTTGCTTCACTGGTTTTTAAAATCCTCCAACATTTCAATATACATTATTAACATTGCACACTAGACTGCATTTAATACAGAGTTTTAAATAAACACTCTTTTACTCTTTATAATTTATAAAACAATCTTCATATGCATAAATCCGAAATAAATGTATAAATTTTACATCATGCAAATGGGTTGGATGGATGGTTAATGTGAAGAAAACATAAAAAGACATTCGCAATTAAAAATATAACGTCTAGAAAATATTATCCTCTCATTCTCGTAATTTATTTTAATTATACTGTTATAATAATGTAATCTGAAAAGGATCATATAAATGACCGAAAACATTAAATTTTTCAATTTTAATTAATTATTTATTATTCACGAACCGATCATAAAATAGACTTATAATTTATATTTTGAACACACCGGTCGATAATAAAAGCTCTTCAGATGTTGTGAAAATAAGATATTAATTTTCCACAAATTTTCCCGTTTTGTCATTAACGTTCCGAAATTCGTTTCGAAAAGCTGAATCGTACGGTATACCAGTAGACCCTTCCTATACCGCTGTCACCCCATCGTGTGGAATGGTCACCCTTAAATCGGAATTCACCCCTCGCTTCGGCGCAATTTGCTTGGCGTTTCGATGTATGTGCGACTGGATGTGGACATTCATACATAGGAATGTTAAAAAATGTATTCGGTACTTACATAGTCGTATGTAAAGCAAATATTGCATCGGCGCCCTGGCCGTGGTGTCCAGTATGCTACCCCGTGTAGCTAATAAGCAAATGGAAAGTTCCACGGCCATCGACGACACGAAAAGCGTCAAATACCCGAGGAGGTATTCCCAGAGGAGTAGGATGCATGGCTCGCTTCGATCCCACTCGAGAATCCCTAGGAATACACCTAAAATGACCACCCTGAAATTAAGAAAAATTGACTTAAATGCAATGTATACAAAATATTTTATTGTAATATGTATTTTATTGTATATTTACAATTTAGCATAGTTTATTTCAGTTTTGCTATTTTTGAAATAGAAAAAGAAGATGGTAAAAATGTTGAAATTAACATTTGTTGTTCCTAGAACAATGCTTTAATAAATAAACCTTAATTTATATAACAATTTTCAAAACACGGACCCTGCAGTATATATAATGATGTTGGATGATATCCAGTGAATATGATAGTGTTTAATGACAATGTCGGATGATGATCATGTTGTATGCTAATGATAGCTAATAAATATGATACTATTGGATGATGGTATAGGGCGATTATGATGATTATGAGTTTGGATAAGGATGAAGGGCCACTGTGATGACAGTAAAGTTTCTGATGCTATTTTCAATATAGCCCGTTCCTGCTTTCATCCTAATGACATGGATCACTCGCCCACTTATAATTGAATATAAATATATAAATGCTATTTTTACATGTTCGCTTAATTTTTGTGTACTAAAAAACATTATATTATTCTGACTAGTCTTTTCGTAAAATTCTTAGAAATATAGTTATATCTGTTTTTTAACTGTCCTTTTTCCATTTTCGCATAGATTTGTTTCATATTACTCTGATTTCTAAGTTATCCACCATCACGGATTAACAAAAATAATTGTATCAATACGACTTTTCGTTTTTGAAGCTTTTAGAATACGTGACATGGACGAGCAAACGAAAAGTTAGGTACTTAAAGCTGCACAGCCAAATTCATCAAAACCAAACCAAACCCAGTACAAAATTAGTTGTTTTGTTGTTGATAATTTGTTGCCTGAGAGTGGATTTTGTTGCTCCTATATTTCTTTGAAAGATTCTAGGTTTTACTGCCTCAATAACTCGTAGTTAGGTACTGCAGATGGCATAAAACAAAAAAATATTAAACAGATAGAAATTTGCTGCTAATTTCTTGCACCAAGAGAAAGCTCAACTAAACAACATTGCCCCTATTTCTGACCCTGTACAAATTCATTAACAAATTCTAGGTTTTGCTGCCTCAATAACTCGTAGTTAAGAACTATACACGGCATCAAACAAAAAAACTAAACGGATAGAAATTTGCTGCTCATTTCTTACACAAAGAAAAAGCTGAACTAAATAACACTGCACCTATTTCTGACCACGTACCAATTACTGAACAGTATGAAAAACTTACAAAGTTATGAAAACCGAAACAAACGAGATGAAAAATTTGTTGCTTTTTTGTTGCTAATTTGTTGTCTTATTGGCGATTTTATTACTGCCATATTTAAAAAAAAATCTCGAGTTTTCTAACTTGAGAGAAAGATACCTCCACGGTGAAAAACAAGTATAGACGATATAAAACAAAAAACTAAACGGATAGGAATTTGTTGCTCCAAGAAAAAGTTGAACTAAACAACACTGCACAACACTGCACCTATTTCTGACCACGTACCAATTCCTGTCCAGTGTAAAAAATCTATAGATATTTGCAAAATTATTAAAGAAATTATGTAGGAAGATGTTGTCAACTTTTTGCGACAAGAAACAATAGGAGTAAAAGAAATTGTCCCAATTATGGGCCGGGGTACCAGTTAATAATTTGAGCACAGACTAATTATGCTGACAATTCATACCGCACATAACCTGCAGTCTGCAGATATATACAAATATTTTACGTAGAATATCATTGGTTTTGATGTCTGGAAAACCGGAAGTAGAATCCTAAATTGGAAAAAATATATTTCGTTCATGAATGCAGTCAGTGATCTGAAATGTACAAGAAATTTAAGAAACTAATGATAATGTATATTATTCCCCAGAACCCTACGAGTAATTTCTATACCTTGTATTTGGTTTTGATGGCTTGCAAACCAGAAATAGGCTCTTACATTCGACAAAATGCAGTATTATATCGTTCATAAAAGCAGTTTTCGGCGCGAAAGGTACTAGCATCAAATTATGAAGCAGCTAATAATGTTTTATATTATTTTCTAAATATCTACGAGTATTTTGCATATATTATCATTACTTTGCTAGACATACAAACTAACAAATTTATGAATTATATTAAATAAACTAAGATGCAAACAATTTTATTATAATAAATATATTATATTATAATGTCGTTTTCATTTCATGTTCACCTTTTTACGTACATAAGGAAAGATTTTGTCATTTGAATTTCACTGTAATCAGCTGTTAAATAGGCAGTTTTTTCTTTTGTATCAGAAGAACGATTTACGTGTAATACTAAAATTTATTATTTATAATAGAATTTTCAATCGATTTTAGCACTTCTATGGGAACAGCAATATCATAATAATCAACTCCTGTTTTGCTTTCTAATACTCCATAGAATTATAAAAAATTCGATGAAACTGTTTCGAATTAAGGCTTATTTTTCGTGGAATTCAACATATTTTCAATGAAGTTCGCAATTTTTACAAGCAAATTGCTATAAAATGTAATAAAGGACACAATAACCATCTAAATTACCAGGAATAAAATACAAAAATATAAATAAAAGTTAATTAATATCACAAAGGGATAATTGTATTACGTTGTTTGAATTATTTGGATATTTGCCACCGAAAATATCTTAACAGAGGTCGGATTGAAGAGCAACACCAATCGATTTAAATTTTTGTCGTGTTTATTTTTAATTAGAATGGCTCCCATGTGAATCAAAGGATTTTCATTTGCTCCTGCGTTAGTATTGTTATCGCTAGTGAAATTGAGTTTTTCGCCTCTGAAATCATACTTTTTGGGAAAATCCTCACCATTCATTGAACAAAATTTATTGAATAAAGAAACTTTAACGAAATGGTTATATTGTCTTATGTTAAACGTTAATGTTGATATTCGCGCGTCGATATTTATTAATATTTCTTTTTTAATAAATATTCTGTCCTATAAAGAAAAATACAAATAAAGAATGACAAAAATTATAATGTTACTAGCAAATATTATAACGTCGATTTTTTAAATGAAATTATAAATAAAATTAATGTACTTTAAATTTCTTGACTAAATATGAAGGGTAAAATATATGTAAACAAATTGGACTAACATTATAATAATTACATTAGAATTTATGACTTTTAAATATTATGATATTTCAATTGACGCCTAAAGCCTATTTATAAACTTAGAAAATTTATATTCAGAGAAACCATATAAATTATCGATGATATATGTATATATGAAGAGGAACGTAAAGTTGGGATTTATAGGCGTTCAACGGTGGTTTGACGTCGACTCATTAGCGGCGCGGTTCTGACCATTAATTTACATCACTGTACTAAATAATCCCGTGATAAAATTTCTTTTAAAAACTCTAACTCGAGCATTTATTTCGTTGCCTTTTTTATAGCGAATTGAGTTTTAATGAGGTACAAAGTTTAAGAAATTCACAAAGACAAAAAGAACAAAAAAGCAAATGAAAATTAATTATAATACGCATGTTTAAAATGCGTAAAATGCAGCCTTCCGTTATTAAAATGCTAACGATAGGCAAGAATGTAATGAATTTCATTATGAGTGAATAATGTAAAGTTTATATTGATGAAATCAATTTTGATGAATAATTTAAATAGCTTGTTACATTAATAAATAAATCTTAAATTTTTGTATGACATTCATTTAAATATTAATAAAAATATCACAAATGTTTGGTAATATATAACAGTTGAAGGGATGAGGTTAATGGAAATAAAATAACGATATTACTTTAGTTTAAAACGGCAAAGCGGATAAAGAATGCCAGAAATATACTTCGTCTGACCAAGTTGGACTATTTTCACTAGTTAACGGATTCGCCGCGTTAATCACTAATTAAATTATAGAAGTTAACATTGTATTTACAAGGTAATATTGTTCTTCATAAGTTCAATAATATAAATTTATTGTATATGTATTTAGTGGAATTCACGTAATTACACTTTATTACGAAATTAGTATACGATTTTTATACATTTTTAGTTTAGTTAAAATAAGAAAGAGAGTAGAACGATACTGTGATTACATTTAACATTACTTTCTTTTGATGAATACAGAAAATTAAAACGTAACTCGTTTGAAAAATGTAAATAATTAGTTTGCACTTGCGGAATTTCGCTTTTAAACGTTTAAAAGTTATTATAAACTTTTCTTTCATAAATAGAAATGTATACTTAAAATTCGTTAATTTATAATAAATATTCGAACATTTTAATAATAGGTTTGTATTATTAATTTATTTATTCTATCAAATCACGATTCTTACATTTGACTCGAGTAATAAATATTTCAATAACTCTAAGAATGATAGTCGTTTTGCTGTCGTTAATCAAATTTTTTAAATCTGACACTAAATAGATTTCATAAAATTACAATAATTATTCACAAATTGGCCATATTGAATATGGCCAATTTGTAAATAATCATTGCAATTGTTTCAAATATGACTTCGATACCGTAATCAGCATTAAAACTGAATTACGGGAGGTGTTTTCTATTATTTAATAGAAAATAATGCAAAAAATTGCATTCAAGAATCTGCCTTAATAATTAGTAATTAGAAACTTAAAAGTTTAGAAACTGATTTTAAAATGGATACGTTTAATACATAAGTAATCTGAAGCATAACTTGCACTCAAGCTATATTACAGTGTTTAACAATGTAATCAATTTAACTGTACAGTTTTAGACTTTATTAAGCTGTTAAATATTAGGAATGTTATATCCAGCAAATGACAATTTATCAGCCTCAACCTCCGCGTCAACTTAGAGTACCATTTAAATTTAGCATGATATACGGATAATGATTCCATTAATCCATATCCTAACAAAGATAATTTTAAGCACCTATTACTTAATTAAGCCGATGATGAAATAATGCATTATTACAAGAAAAGCCCATTTAGATTTTTAATTTAATCACGTTAAAAGAAAGCAGAATATATTAATCATATAAAACGAGATAAAATAATTCTTTTTTTATGAAAATTTCTTTTTAATTTTATATCTCATTTTAAAATATAAACGATTACTTGTAATTGATATGTAATGAAAATAGCAAATCAAGGAATAATACGGAACATTTTTTAAGGTTTGTTATAAAAAAGTACATTATCTCTTTTATCTGTAGATTAATTCATACATATTCATTCAAAATTGGTTACTTAAGTATTATAAAATAATCCCTACGTATTTAAAAATGATTTTTTCACATGAAAGTCGCGTAATTATATATAGTTAATATTGTAATTTAATACTAATATACTATATTAAAAAAGTATGTACACATTATTAACTGAAACATTCCATTCTGTCCAATTGTCAAAGTTTCTTGATTTCGACAGGAACTGTTAATGATTACATCAGAGGAACGCATACGATTAATGTAATAGCAATTATAAAGTTTAGATTGTATTTTAGTACTAGTCCTAAAAGTTTGAGTTACTTTGAACGAAGAGAAAGCCGCAAGGGTAACAAAGACTCAAATTTTACATAACCTAAAAGTACTTAAAATAGCATGTTGCATACTTTATTCTGATATTTTTGTTATTTTATCAGTTTTTTTTAACCTTTTGAAAAATAAGATTCGGATGTATAGGACTTTCTGAAAAAACAAGATGCTTGTCAGAAAATGTGTTTTCATGCGTACAACAAGTAATAAGACCTATATATATATCCTAATAATTTGAGTTACTGACCATTCAGATCGTTTTCATGTCACGCAGTGACATAGAATAAGTATGTTCTAAAGTAATGTATAATAATGATTTATAGAAACGAAATTTGTTGGAAAATGATGTAACTTTATTTTTGTCTAAAAACCAGAAACTGGTGAAAACCTTTAACATGACGATGATACATCACTTTAGTAGATTTTTAAATAATGTAATCTTTCTATTTCTACTTGGTGTTCCCATTGAAATTTATGAATATTATTTCCAAAGAATAATTTCCAAATAAAATTGTACATAAAATTGATTCAACAGTGTAAAATCGTTGTTTTATTTAAAAAAAAGGGTCTTATACCAAGATACTTTTGATGCCTTGGACATAAAAACATTATGATGTTGAAGTTTGAAATGTTGGAGTCTAACGATAAATTTTTTGTTTGTTTGTCGAATGAAATTTGTTTTCATCCCTTGTCATATATACATATAAAACCTTATTAATGACAAAAAAATGTTTCAAACACCAGGGGTTCGGTTGTATGCGGTAAAAGATGAAAAATATACATAAGCTGCCATAAAAGTTGCAATTACAGTTATGTCACTTGATTTTTTTTTCGAATAATCACTACTGATGGTAATGAACAACCTCAAATATTTTCAGCATTTTTTAATGGCAGGAAGGTACTGATGGACTGGGTTATATTTATGAATATTATTTCCAAAGAATAATTTCCAAATAAAATTGTACATAAAATTGATTCAACAGTGTAAAATCGTTGTTTTATTTTAAAAAAGGGTCTCGACGTAAAATAATATAAAAATTAAATATATTATCCCAAGATACTTTTGATGCCTTGGACATAAAAACATTATGATGTTGAAGTTTGACCATCATTAGTGACTATTCGAAGAAACAAAACGAGCGGACTAACTGAAATTGTAACTTTTATGGAATGTTATGTATGTTTTTCAACTTTGCCCCCCCCCCCATATGTATTTTTAAAACCTATGTTTTAATAAACTGCTAATATTTATTACCTATTTATACACATTCAGGGCATGATAAAAAACAACTGCTGTGTTAGAAACAAAATTATTTGGTAAAGTTTGTAATAATTTATGTTGTAAAATCCCAATTTTGTTTAAAACCACCCCCATAATATATTAGTAGAAGGTCAGTTTTTTTGTTTCAAACAAAACCACTTTCGTTACAATCACCAATATATGTATTTAGAAATAATTGTTATTGTACTTGTTTCATTATATAAATAACAATAGTGGATTATAGGAGTTACGAAAGATGTAGAAGGGACAAATGTAACCACAATTTAATAATTACAAAGTAACAGAATGAAACTTACAAAAAAACACAATAAAAAAGTTATTTAAACAGGAGCCAATAAAAGATTTTGTTGGAATTGTCAGTTCTTATCGCTAGATTATACCGGATGATGATGTCCAATGATATTACTCGAATATCCATGGATAATGATACTAATTACCCTATTTTTATATGTTTGAATGAAGTAATTATGTGTACCACATACGCTACTGGCTTGTGGCAATAATCTATGTATTGAATGTTTGACTATGAAAGAGATATAGAATCACCCTGATGTTGGTGTGTAAAAAACTTAGTGTGAACGTGATGAATAAATTACCGGAATCCTCGTAGAAACGACAGATATCTAAAGCTCATTAATTTAGATTGGATCAAATACGCATTCAGGTGAAATTTTGCTTTTAAAGAAATTGAAATGCAAACCAGTAACTTCCATTATTTGGTCGATATTAGCAAGTGACTCAAATGGTATTTTAAAATCTCATTACGTTTTCCTATCCATCATAACATGGTTATGTCTGTCCTTTTTGTAATGTAACCGGATAGACTGTTTCAAAATAATAGAGCTTGCTGTATCCCCTGATATTGCATTAAAAATAAAATGTCATTGTATAATTAAGAGAAATATTGGTTAATTCCAAGTCTGATGTTTGTTATGCTCTAATTGAAAGTCAACGTCGTGTACCGAGGCTCGTGTGATATATCGTTACGTACATCCCATGACCTCGGTCTATTTACGTGGCATTGGTGATCGATTAAAGGAAATTTCATAAATAAGCAGTGTACGTAAATAATACTATACAAGCGCTCTTATCGCTACCAGACGAAACCTCCCGCGAATTATTAATGTTCGAGGTAATCTTGAATCCAAAGCGGTAGATTCAATAATAAATCAGCTGCGCTGCATTACTGCACAATTCAGCCAACAGACTACGGCGATAGATTAGATTATATAAATATCTTAATGAACGGATTTAAATTATGCCGCATTGTTTAATAATAATTAATAATACCATTACGAATATGGAGATGTTTGGATTCGAGCGGATTAACATTTCACTGAGAATTGTACTTGTTGGTTTTAAAACTAAGCATTATAGTTTTATATTAAGATTATAAGCAATTTTTAATATTTTGGATCATGTAAAGGCGTATCATTCAGATTAATCCGTGACGCAGAGTCGCCATCGAATCATTAGGTGATATTTGAATTTTTGTATCAATTCAACAAATGATAAAGATCATAATGTCAGAATCAACTAATCTTATTATTTTCGGGGTTCCACGTCTTTATTTCACGTGACAACTACTCACACTATAAAATAGAACACGACAAAATATCTCATGGACATATAACCGTAATCAAAAATATCACTGCGGCAAAAAACCAGCCCAATAAAAAATTCAACATTACACACGGAAATTCATGTCAGTCTTTTGTCGCAGCCGTTTTGGCGCCAGGACGTTTTGGTTCCACCGTTTTGGCTCCGCCGTTTTAGTCCCACCGTTTTGGCTCCGCCATTTTTGGTGCCAGTCTATTTGATCATGGTTTTTGTCGCGAATATTATTTTATATCAAAATTCGTATAGTGGAATGGGGAAGCGTAGAAATGGCAATGTCACGAAAATAACCTAACCCAACCAGTCAGAACTCGGCCTACCCCTAATAATACCTAAAAGCATATGCGTGCCCTAAAACTAACCTAACCTAACCGGTCAGAATTCCGTTTACTTCTAATAATGCATAAAGGCATATCGCTGGACAGGGACGTTTTTAAATGTGTGATATTTTGTCGATGGGATATTTTATCATTGTGATAATTTGACTTGTGGTTAAATGTTCGTGATATTTGCTCGTGTGATCATTTTTCCGTGAAATAAAGACGTGCTACCATTTTCGGATATACTCTTTCGATTGGCGGGGCCTTACATAGTTTTTTCTCTGTAGCTTTGAGATGATGACAGAGTCGTATTTTGCGACCCCAACTTAACATATATGATCAATGACAAGTTTCAAGCCAATCTGACATATTTTTAGAAATAAACTCCGACATATTGGATCCGCCATTATAAATTTGGAAAACCTGATCTGAGTCACACTGGATTGTCATTCAACTTAGTGCGAAACATGGATAAAGGGGACAACAAAAATATTTCCAATACTTTAATTGAAGATAATCACGAGGAAACTCGTTATTATTTTTGTTTCCCGTCTGTTATTATGAATCCGATGTTATTGAGACCGTGAAATGTGCTAAAGAACGATTGAGGATGTTCAATCAATCAAAATTTTATACGTTAGAGAAGAAATGCTCATGGCAGAAAACAACAAATATACGAGTGTATTAAAGAATAAACAATAAGTGTATGAAAGTGTTATAACGTGAATGAAACAAATGATTGGAACACACTAAAAATTCAAAATTAGACGGATCGTCGAACAAAGAAATTTTATACACATCGCACATTCGTGAAATTTTGACAATAAATACGTAACAAATTGACACAGGACGTTTTGGCGCTAGGATATTATGGCCCCATCGTTTTGGCGTCTTTCGGTTTGGTTTTGCTATTTTGGTGCCAGACTGGATTTTGTCGTGAGAACCATTGCAGATAAAAATTCGTATGCAGTAAAATAGGGAAAGCGGCGATACCAGCCTAACCTAACCAGTGAGAACTCCGCCTGCTCCTAATAATCCCTAAGAGCAAATGTGTGCCTTGAAACTAACCTAATATAACTATTAGAACTCCATCTATCCTTAATAATGCCTAAAAGAATATGGCTGCATAGGAAAATTTTGTCCGTGGAACTTTTCTGAAATATTTTGAAAACCATTCTCCTTTCGTTCAACTTCGACTTATATCGGAAATCAGTAAAACATGCATTTTCCGTAATTTTCATTACTCTTTGCCAATTTCAAAAATGAAGCTAAAAACATTTTTTCCACCCCTTTCTAACACTTTTTCGAAATCAGCCATTTCACTTTTCTAGTTTTCAACATATCGCTTTGGAACATTAAAAAAAAATCTGGTAAGGTAAACGTACCAATGATGGGACATGCACCCATTGCTGGACATACTAAGCGATATTCGTTTGTTCTCTAGACAAGCATTCGGTAGTCCAGCTATAGGATCATTTTACTAACCGGCCAGCTATTGGTACGTTTACCTTAAGCCGCACAAAAATTCATAAAAATGGCCAAAATGACTATTCCATTTAACTTAATGTTACAAAAATTCCTGATGGCGACAAGCAATTTTAGACTTGTTTTCGTCGTCAAAAAATCTACAAGAATCGCCTCTCTTCTTTTTTTGTTCTTAACAGAATTAATTGAAATTTTGCAGGCCTGTATAATGTACAATCGAGAAGACTAAAACACCTAAATCATATACAAAAAATAAGATAGTTACGTCCGCAAGTAACAAATAATTTCAAGATGAGAGTTTTGAACTATTTCTTTCGAAATTTCCATGAGTTAGTCTCGGTCATGACGTTAGTATTTTTTTTAATCCTGTATCAATTTTCGATGTCAAAATAAATTCTGTTCATGAATTAAGAATAGATTTACTTCACCCATTCTCTAAGAATAAAATGGACACCTCCATCTGAAATGTCAGAAATAAAAAAGAAAACCCGTGCGACTCCCCGTTGGCGTAAAGATTGATAAATCACACAATACTATCATGCTCGGACGATAATGTACTGTTTGCCTCGCACGTCCGATCGACCAGTTCACACCGTAAATACACACCACCCGAGATCCGTGTTACGTTCCGTATTACGCGAAAAGCTTACTTATGGTTCCTAGAAAATTCAAGACGATCTATCACGTCTTTTCCCGTTCTTTTAAAGTGTTTTTTTGTTGTTACATTTAGAAAAAAATAAATAAATGAATTCGCCAATTGACCTACTTCTAGGTCTTCACGTAAATCTCCCTCATCTATCATTCACGTTTATAAGAGTTTGGGGAAGAATGATGTCATTCATCATTTTTGAAGTTTCTTTAATTCGGAGATTAAGTGGATAATACTCCAGTAAAATTTTAAGGAGAGTATATACTTTGCCTATTTGTCAGTTCAATCATTTTCGAATGAATTAACATCAAAATGTAAAGTTATGTAATAATTGAGTTATACCTCCGGAAGAAAGTGTCTACAGTTCGATTAATTCTATAATTGGGTCCATTCTACTTTAAGTTAGTAACTTAATAAAAGCGCTGGATATAAATGACTAGTATTGGTCACGAACTAACCAAAATAACTTTTTTAGGAATAAAAACTTTGATAATGTGATATTCAGAAAATCTCGTAATATGTTAGACAGATGACTGCGTTAAAAGAAGCATTTAATACGTGTAACCTCTTCACTCAATTTAAATAAGATGATAGATAATAAAAGCCAACAAATTGAGGCCGATCTCCATACCCAGAAACAGGACTATACTTATTCAAAAGTTTTTGATGCGCTGAATCCAAATCTGGCCACAGAATCACGTCGTAAATTTGAGATATCCTAACCTAAAAGTGCAAAACACATTTTTTCGTAAATTTTCAGTCAGTTTTTGTGATGGAACAAGTGTTTGTTCGCAATATAGCAGAACTCAGATTAAGGTGTTATTCATCAGCTTTAAAATGCTCTTGTAGTAATTCCGAATCGATTTTTTTTCATCAAGTTATTGAAGTTTTTGTCAAGGCACGATTATGATTTTCATTTTTTGACACTTTTAGGTTAGAATATCTCAAAATCTTGATGTAATAGAGCAATTCTGCGACTTGATTTGAATTCAGCACATCGAAACCCTTCGCAAAAGTACACTCACATTTCTGGTGAATGCACTTTGATTTGGTTTTTGCGAAATTACGAACATTTTTCCTGCCATAAAAAACTTACTGAAAATGGGGAAAACGGCATTTTTTGCACTTATATGGTAGAATATCTCAAAATCTTGATGTTATAGAAGAATTCTGAGCAAAATGGTTGATCTAATTTTGTTAGTTATTTTCAAATTACACATTCACTAAATGTATAAAAATCATATTTGTATTAAACATTTCGAAAACTTAATGAAAAAGAAAATCCTATCGGCTAATGAGGCACTTTAATCTGTGTTTTGCCAAATCGTAAACAAAAATTTTGTTCCGCCACAAAAACTTACTGAAAATAGTAAAAAGACGGTGTTTGTACAAATTTGAGTTTTTTAAAAATTTATTTTATGTTCTTTGTTTATTTGATTTTAAAATTAAAAAGGGCGGTAGTTTAAGAGAATGCTATACACATAAACAATTATATTCATATTCAAATTTTACCTGACACAGATGATTACTTTGCTCTATTTTCTGAGCTAAATTTGTTGTAATCTGCATCTCAGGAATGGGTAAGTGGAATAATTTATAAGACTTATCCGGTCTGATTCAAACGAATTTTCAATTCAAATATACAATGGAAAGATGAATCTGAGAAAATGCATCTGTTATACCAAAGCAAAAATACCTATTTCTTTAGTAATATGTAACAATTAGGCCAAATTGGTCCAATCACAACTAACGTCGTTACGAAGTTTTTTTTGTTGCTGTATATTAAGCTTACTGTTGAATTTATGTGTATTAATTTTTCTATTATATTTGTTATTTCATTGGACTGAAAATGGTGGAAACTTTGACACATAAAAATGTCAAAATTTATTTATAAAATATTGTGTTTTTCAAAATTAAATGAAATATACGCAAATAAAGAAATAGGAACGAAAAAGGGAATATGTTTTCACCTATAAAAATAGTATATTGACTGTTAAAAGAGCATGTCATTAATCATTTCAGTTAATCAAGAGGAAAGTTTGTGATTATTCCTCGTGATGAGGGACCCAAATTGGTCCAAAACATCCAGAAATAAAAAAACACCTTCTGCTGGTGGCAGGAAGTTTCTAAATTTAGTAAGTCTGACCTACTATATTGGTAGCCACATTGTTAGTAATTATTTTTGTAAGTGAAAAACCCTTCGTTTTTATTATTATATTGTATAGTACATTTTTTGTTTTATATCCTACATCATTCCCAAGCTCGGTTTTCAATGTTTTTCAATCCGTTTCCAAAAATTACCGTCACGATCTGATAAAAGATAAATGAACTTACAATTTGGCAAAATGAAGACTATCTGATTTAAAAGAAGTCAACCAAAAATAAACCAATTTGTGCAAAAAGTGAACCTTCAAATAAATTGATGAAAATGTATGAACTCAGCCTTGTAAATACTGTCATATGTGCTAGGGAAAATTGTAATAAAGATAATTGCATATAAATAAAAATATTTCCTACTAAAAGCTAACAGTTAACATCATAAATAACAAGTCATTTTATGATAATATTTTGTAAGCATAAAATTGATTGGATTACCATAAATCTATTCAGTTATACAAAAATTTATACATAATACGCTGATAATAAATTAATCACATTAAAAAATAAAATATAAACAAAATATTTTCGGTTAGAAAAATCCTTCTCAAATTTGCAAAGAATCTTCAACTCCAAAAACTTTCCAGCACTAGTTTAAGCAACCCAGGGGATTCGGGAAACTTTTGGTCGTTGACTTTCAACTTATCGTTCTTTCTACTTGATTTTTAAGTTGGTTAGAAAAAGACACATCAACAGTTCACCTAAAGTTTACATGACTATAGTCCACTTTATTATTTACACAAAATCTAGAAATGTGAAAACGAGAAAAAATTGTTTGCAGATTTCACCAACAGACTCCTCATTTTTTAGCAATTTAACGAACCCTTCTTAGGGGTCTAATCTGATTGGGAATTTTCAAAGACACTTTGTTAATGTCTCATCCAGAACCTTCTTGTTTGGAAGTCAAGGAACGAACGTAAATTGAAGATCAGGCCAAAGGGCCGTTATATAAGTAAACCCCAGAATATATATCTATAAAATCGCAAACGAAAGAAAATGAGAAAAATAAGGAAAATGTGAAAGTATAATTCCGGAAGTGCGAATGACAGACATGAATGGGGTGAAGTAAAACGGGAGCGAATATTTTCTTAGACGTAATATAGATCGTGGTGCATGCTTTAAAAGTTGGGTTTATATTTTTTTATTTTCAAACTCCTCTGTATTCTGAATACTGAAAGAAATCTTATGTTGTTCATAGTTTAATATAAATTTTATAAACTTCTATAATAATCCTTTAATAAAAAGTTTATTTTAATAAAATCTTGGAGTACTGCGCTTTTTTTATTGTGTATATTATCGATTAAAGGTGTGAATTTGTTCGGTCATAATTTTCGGTAGTTTTTGTAAGTTTTCATTTCATTTTTCGGAATTTATAGTAATTTTCGTACTGGAAAAAAAAATAATAAGTAAAATACTACCCGGAGAATAACATCATTTTCAACTGTTCACTAGTATTTATTTTATAAACAAAACACTCCGTAACTATATCTACGTAACTAAATATCTTTTGCTGAATCTCTATTAGCAATCACCCTTTAGAAATCACTATATACAAGACAATAGAAATATAATTACAGTCAAGTGTCATAATTCTTACTGTTCAATTCTTATCACTTAATTACATAACCGGGGAGTATCAGACTTGTCGTCAGTCAAATAATCGATAAATCAATTAAGAAATGATGAGGTAACAATACGCAATGCTTACTGTCCTACAAATATATCTTCAAATAATTATATTGGCATTTCATTAATTAACGAATCATAAATTAAAAAACATCCGCATTAAAATAATGCCTTGTTTTGATTTCGTATTCCGTGTTTATAACTTTTTTTAGATTTGCTGCAATATAAAATGTTCCATTATTAATATTTACATTGCTTATTGGCTGTTAAATTGAAATTGTGTATGTAGGAGTTCGAATTTAGCCAGCGTGAAATGGAATTAAATAAACTTGTTAATAATAACTTTCCATATTTTTGTTCGTATCCATAAATACGAATATTATATAAAATAAGTCAATATTAAACATACAGATGATTGTAGACTGTACATATTAATATTCTCCATGGTTATTTTTGATATTATGCGTTCAGGTTGTTATTAATTAATAATGATATTTATGGAACAATTAACAAACACTACTAACACATACATTCCATAAAACGATTGTATACTTGAGTACTTCTTAACTTTTCAAATCCAATTTATCAATGTTATGATATTAGGCATATAATGAACTAAACCCTCTGAATTTAAAACTGTGAAACTTCGTGTGAAGCAGTGAATATTCCCCGACTTTCAGTGAAAAAGGAGTCACTGTTTCAAAGTAGTGGCTCCATCTTCACTATTCTCAGTGAGTTTCACTGTTTCAAATTAAGAGAGAGAAAATTTAATTTCGACCACACAATTTAAAGCTTCAATATTTCAGATCACGATGTCATTAAATAATATTTAAATCAGGGAAAAGTACATCAAATTTTCTTGTTTAATTCGATTACAGAACACTTATAGATCATTTGTACACAAATTTTAAAAATCGTTACAGCCTGTCTTTTTTTGAAAAATCAATACAAAACAAGGATAAACTTACGAAAATGTCGTTTTTGAAATTGATAGTAAACGTATGGTTTCTTACTTGATTCGATGCTGCGAAAACGAATTTGGTAATGAATGTTGGCAAAAATTTTACGTAGTGATAATCATGAAAAAACCATAAATATTATGATATTTCTCGATTGAAAAAATATTTTAAAATTACAGTTGTAAGGCTTCTCAAAACGTCCTGTTTGATATGCAAAAAGCGAATATGTAGTGAAAATTGGTTTAAATGCAATCTACATGGTGAATATCATGAAAAATCGATAAAAATCATGATTTTTCGTGGATTTTCTCGTTTACTTACAAACAAATTGGAAATGTCAAAAAGTGTGTCCAACAAAAGTTGTAGATCTAATCTGTAATACATATTTCATATTCAATACATTTTTCGGAGTTTGGAATATTTAACGAAATAAACGAGATGGCTGATAAAGAGAATTTCACCATGAAAATCACATTTGCGCCAATTTCTGTTAAGATATTTCAATGTATCAAAATGCGTTGAACACCACAGACGCAATAAAAATTATTGGTCACCCTGTCAAGTTTTCGATGGTTATTATGCAGTACACACGTATAAAAAATGATGCAATTAATTGTCGTGTTTCTGAATTTCTATCACACCTATACAAAAGGGGTGCACCTCGAAAACCCGACAAATAACAAAACAGACAATTCAGAAATCCGACATTCAAAAAACAGACATTTCAAAAACACATTAAAAATCCAGAAATTAAAAAAAAACAGAATTACAAAATATGTCTGCATTTTGAAATGTCTGGTTTTTTAATGTCCGTTTTTTTAAATGTATGGTTTTTTAATGTTTGTTTTTGAAATATCTGGTTTTTGAATGTCTGTTTTTTTAAATGTATGGTTTTTGAATGTAGTGTTTTTGAAATGTCTGTTTTATATTTTTCAAAATAAACGATAAACTTTGAACCTTCTTAATTTTATGGGGTTTTCACAATTGTTCACTGTCTAAATGGTATTCCGCCAATTTTTGCGATGATATTTGTTTTGAGCCCATCGAAATACGTAAGAAAATATATGTGTACTCCATAAGTGTGAAGCGCCTTTTATTCATGTTTTAACGTATTGATTTGTCAAAACAAAAATCAATATAAAACAAAAATGGCCATAACGATTTTTTTAATTTTTGTGCACACATGGTCTTTAAAGGCCCTGGCATCGAATTAAAAAAGAAAATTCGATGTACTTTTCACCTTTGATTTAAATACCGTTTAAGAAGAGCATATATATTAACATTAAAATATGGCTCTCACTGACTTTTTTGTAGGAATTTTTGTCGTATCACGTCATATTTGGTCGAAAAACAAAGTGTTATTTTGTTATGAATGACGGTAATTTTATTACATTATCTAATTATATGCGGATACGTAGTATGTCTTTTTATCTTCTGACTGATTGATTTTATTAACAACAGGTATATTTAGCTGCAAGATACTTACACACGTTAATAAAATTATCTGTGATGGCTTGGTTATAAATACTTAAAATGAAAAATGTGTTTAAGTTTTATCAATAACATTCTAATTTGGAACTACATTCAACAAAAAAAGTCTGACTGCAAAACTCGATTTACTTTCAGAACAAATTACTCGCACACATATGTAACAATGTTAAACCTTAAAACATTGATTTTTGTTAGTAAGGATGAAGTATCAGACATCCTTGATACTATACTTTTCCAAGGACGATAACCCTACAAAAATTTAATTCTACTTCGATTCTCCTGTGAGAACCCTTGGGATATTCAACTACATGGGAGGACAATGAATATCTACATATATCATCACATGTCTGTGAAAGTAAATTATTGCCGTCCTTCGTAAATAACTTACCAAAATTGCTATAAAATTACAAAAATGGTGAAAAATTACAAATTAATTATAATACACGAAACTGTTATTTTGCAGCATTTGTTAAATGTTTTCAACAGGCTTTGTTACGGTAAGTTTTTGTAGATAAAATTATTGTCAACAAAAAATAAGATCTAATACTAATTCCTTAAAAAATAACAAAGGTCTGATTTAAATATAGAACATTATTTGATTTAAACATATTTTTCAAAGGGTCTAACTTTTAAAAGTTATAGATTTGGATGTTTCAGATGGTATAACAGTCCTGCAGTAGTTCAATTAACCTTTAGACAGCCGGAAAATCTGAATATAGACGTTAAATAAGTTATTCAATAAATCTGAATGAATGCAATTACTCGGAGATTTTTGGGGTAGCTGATTATGAATCTGCCATGAATTTTTGAAAGTTAGAAGTGGCGAATCCATTACGTTGAACATTTCTTTATAAGCTCATTACTCATCAGGTTCGTCATCAACTACTACATTTCTCGAATAATATTTTTCAAAAAATTCAATTCATTTCTAATAATTCGATGGCTATTTGGATCCGCCACTTTAATTTTTGGAATACTGATGTCATAATCGCTGACTCCAAAAACACCTGAGTAAAAAGTTTCAAGAAAATCCAATTAATTTTTAAATTCCTCAGCCATTTTGATTTCCAAAATACCGAGTAACAAGTTGCAACCAGTTTCGTTTGATTTTTATATAAGAAAACGGTATTTTCTGACGAAAAGTTTATATATAGACACGACCTTTGTGCATTGTCAGTACATGATATATAAGATGGGTTGAAAAAGTGAACCCCTGACACTCTAAAGGTTAACAAGGAATGTAATTAAACCTTAGAAGGTACAATTTATTATAAATGTTTTCGTTGGCACTTGTAAAAGATGAAAAGATAAAAAGATATAAATCATAGGGGCCAACTTGGGGTCACACTTACACCAGTATGCCTTTTAAGGGTCAATGAAATGAAGTTTAGTTTGAGCAGAACTTTAACATTTCTTAGAATTTAATATATTTATGCTGATTGTTAAAAAATAAATAGTTTACTAAAATAAATAGTTAAGGAAAAGTGACTACTGGAATGGAGTTTACTTGAAAAGGGAAGTATATATCCATCAATAGTATAGAATTTGTCAGCATACATTTTGTAATTAATTACACATGTCTACAAAAAAGCAGATCTTGCATTTTATGGAGATGTTGGTCATTTCCAAAGTAATGTAATGTGTAAGATTCGAATCCGAGGTTAAAATCAGCACATCACTTCACGATTGTGGGATATTTGAGGTTATATACACGAAAAATGATGTCAAACTTTCGAGGTTATGTGCAGAATACACCAAATTTTTGTTGCTTTTTTTAAAATTTAAATCATTTAGCCCTACTCTTACCCTTCAAAATGATTTATTGATCGAATACCTAAGATTTTTCTCACAAAGTTATGGCCATCTTAAATTCTGACATTTATCCCAATAACGTTTCTACTTAATAATTGCTCTTAGAAACTTATACTTAGACATTTCTGGGTTCGTTAAGTGCGAAGATTAAGTCAGAAAATTAATATCGTTAATTTCAGAGATGGCTGTTTCAAAATCGAGGGTAAGACAAATCTTATAGCTCTCTAATCCGTGCATTATTATTGTGCACTATTATTGAGGGAAATGTTATAATTTAAATGTCCGTAACTTTGCGAGAAGAATCTTAGGTAGTCGACTAATATCTCATTTTGAAGGGTGAGAGTACTACTAAATGTTACAAATAGTAAGAAAATCCAACAAAAATTACCGCATTTTGTAAATAACCTCAAAAGTTAAAATTTTTCCCAATATATAACCTCAAATATCTTAAAATCCTGACATGGTGGATCGATTCTAACACTGGATTCGGGTGTTACTAACAAAATTACTTAAAAATGACCAATAGCTCTGGATTGTTGATCTGTGTTATTGGATTAGATTAAATTCATGAAAATACTAAAATTTACATGTGATTAATGATTCGTCTGACCAAAAAAGTGATTACTACTTTGTTCTACTTCCCAAGTAAAAAATGTTATTCGTTCCTGGCCAGTTTCAATCCAGTTTATTTGTTTTCAATCGTAATGATGCAGGATTGACTAAATCCTACCAGGGATTAAAGCAAAGCTGATGTGATTAATATTTATATAATATTCATTTAACGTCGATAATTGGAAACTATTGATTATTGGCGGATGAAGTCTTGATTAGATGGTATTTAGAACTGTTAGTCAAAAGGTGAAAATATTACTATTCTCTAAATCTCTCGAAGGCATATGTCGCTCTTTATGAAATGAAAATTCAGCCTCTCTAATGAAAGAGTAAATTCTAACTCATTAAGAATGAAATTTTCACTCCACGTGGAGTGAGTTGAGGTCTTATATGAACTGATTTTTCAATTAATTTTTCATTTTTAATAGTGAGAATTAACTCCTTTACTAGAGTGACTCAATTTTTACTCCATACAAAGGGAATTCTCACTCCAAGAAATTTAAATTACATTTACTGTAATTTTTTTGTACTGTAACATTTACTAAAGCTGCTAAAGCAATAATTAAAATGTAGCATATATTTACGTAGTAATACTACAATTGCAATCTTACATATAAATAAATAACCAGGTATTGCACAGAGATAAAGAGGTTGGAAAATAAATATAATCAACTTAATTATATCTTAGAAAAAATTAATGGAATGTAACCATTTTTCTGTACAAGTGAATTAAGTGCAAAACGTATATAATGAAACAGAAAATGTCGATAAATATAAATCATAATGTTCAGAATATTTATTAATTTCTAAGGATGTATGTATAAAACAACGGTAGAGAAAATTGGTATTGTTTTGAAATATTCGACGCAAGATTCATTATTAATATTCTCGACATTTTTATGGGACGTTTAACATATTTTAATGTTTAATTTTATTACACATAATCCGAACAATACGGCAATATAGATAGAGTGGAAGGTAGTAAAATAAAATATTAACTGCATCTTTATTGCACCTCTGGATTTCAAGCATCCCATAAAATAGTTTCCTGTCACCACCTTAAATCTGGATAGATTCAAGTCCTCCTCATTACCTGTGCCTGAAAGCTTCGCTTCAAGTCGTCGTTTTCGCAAAAAGCGAGATTGTAGCACTGCAGTTTGACAATTACTGATGGAAACAGGGGAATAAGCTTCTTTCAGGTTCACGACGCGAAGGGTCGTCTCCCTTCTTCAAGACAATAAATGCGAGGGTGGTACTCAATGTAGTAAGGGGATGAAAATAGGGCAAGGCGAAAATGTTATACGAGGATTACTTTCTACACCATGAATTGCGTTCTCAGAGTGAACTTTCTGCGGGCGGTTGGGAACCTATTACAGTGGAAAAAAAAGGATCTTACCACCGTGATAAGTAAAAATCATGATACCGCATTTGAAACAAACATAGCTTATCCCTGTTCTACTTCTTCAATCTTGAAAATGGTTCCGGTTTAGAAAAGACGATATTCTCGGGTAAAAAAAAATAAAAATTGTGTGTCAGAGGTAGAAAGGTAAAAAATTATTGTGTTGATGTCTAACTGTTGTATTTGACACTTTTCTACCGTGTTTATCTTTATACTACAGTCATTAAGGCAAAACTTAATTGTTATAAAATTTCCTGTTACATAAACCTTGAACGGACTTTCTGAGATTTTCAGAACATTATATAATCCGATGTTAATTTTTAACCGATAAACCATCAAACATTTCAATTCTGCATACCTCCCTGAAATTGAATTTTTTGAAAAATCCTTTGAACCATGTAACGAATTCTTAATAACCTTTTTTTACATGTTTTCAAACGAATTCGGCAAATTAAACATTTTGTTATGCACTTCAGGAATTCTTACTCTAATATTACCATACAGAAAATCGAGCTACTTCAGTAGAAGAATCGATTTTCACTAGTGATTACATGAAAACTCATTCTGTCTACATTGAAAATATACTTTGAGTGAATTTAGGGAGTGATAATTCATGACGTCAATAGCGTGGGTCATTTTCTCTCTATAAAAAGGGAATTTTCACTCCAAGAAATTTAGAAAGCGCAATGATAATAATAAATGTAATTACAAACACTTTTTGTCAATAGAAATAATTTGACGTAAAATCGGAATTTTTATTTAAAAAAATAATTTTTTTAAACAATTTTATTTTTGTAGGCATTGATTTTATATTAAATAATATTTAAATTTCTAATTATTCCCTTAAAAAGTTAAAAAAAATTATTACTCAAAATGTTTCTTTATAGGATGTCAATAATACGTACTTATAGATTTTATAAAAAATACGTCAAATAAAACTGCTGTAAGTAGACTGATACATTTAAAGGGTTAATATATAAATCATTGACAAATTAATTATATTTTGCTACTGATAATATTTATTGCTCGAAAGATTAAATGCGGTTATTTTATGACAATTACAGTTAAGCCACTAAGGTCGTAATTCGTTCTTCAAGAATTTACTTATTTCGGTCGGATACGTGATTGAGGAAATTCCCAATTCCTTACTCAGGCACAAGAGGGAATCTTTCTAAGTGCTTTTTCGTAGATTGAATTATATAACTTGAAGTTCATTTTATTGAAAATAGGATGGACTGAGTAATGATTTTAGTTATTTAACGCCACTGCAATTTAGACAAGTTTTATTGTAAATGATAATTATTCACATATAGAGCTAATTTCTCTAATAAGTAGATATTATTAAAGACGAAGCTCTTGATAATTTTACAGAAAAGAAAATTCTATGACTGGAACGTTATTAACCCATTAATGATGGGAATGACATTTTTGTCATTTCATTTTCATTTAAGTATTTCGCATCAAAATCAAAATTGAAAAGTTCATATTCTTTTATTTTTTATTTTATTATCCAGGATTGCTCCTCAATATTTTTAGGTAAAAACTTAGTTTCATCCTTCAGGAATTCCAATATGGCGATAAGTATGAAAAAAATGACCAATAAATTTAGATATCTTTGGCGTTTTTTTCCCCAACTCTCATAATAATGAGCTTCATTTTTACGCCCTCAAAGTGGCTTCTCCAATGAAAATTTCATTGAAAAATTTCTAGATGCTCTAACTAAAAACTATGAGCTTTAAAAAAAAACACTTCCTTTCAATTTCCTTATTTAATTACAATTATTCACAAAAAATTAAAAAAAAATGATACATTCTTTGATGAATTCTAAGCATTTCTTGTTTTTTGCAATGTCCTCCAAATGTTCATTGCAATTAGCCTCAGAGGGCAGAAAGGGCCGGAATATAAAAAATGTTCATTGCTTTTGAGGAAAGGAACTTAAAATAATATAGTTCACAACTTTCGGAAAAGATTACAAAGAACAATAATACTTAGAATTCATTCAAAAATGCAAAACAAATTTTTCAGAACCTTCGTGATTATTTGGAATTTTGTTAAAAATTATATGTAATGTACAGTTTAAAAAACTAAAAAAAAAATCCGGAATATTCCTTCATGAATTCTAAGAACATTTCATTATTTTCGAATTTTATGAATTAAATTTTCAAAGGTTGTTAAATTGAAGTAAACATTCATTAATTAAATTATAGTTCAAATATTTCCTTCACTTTTATTTACAATTTTAATAGACTTCCAATATTCTGGTGCTTGACAAACAATTATTATATATAATTATTATAAATAAGTCTTTCCCCATTTTTTTTAAATTTCGCAGCATACTGGAATTTCTGACGACTAAAACTCAATTTTGACCCCAGTAGCTTGAAGAGCAATTTCGAAAATAGTAGGATGTGTTCAATTTTTCCGACTTCGATTTTGCTGCGAAATACCTGGTTGACATTGGAATGAAAATTCCTGGCGTTGTTGGGTTAAATGTATACAAAACAATGTATGTACAAGTATGCATCTGCCAAATTCTCTGTTGATAAAAAGTTTTATTTATTTGCAGTAATCTAAACAAAAATTTTAAAATGATTGAAAAAGTTCTGTTTTTTACGAAGGATATTTAAAACGCTGCCTATATTGGTGGTATATAAACTTTGCTCATTCTTTAATCTAACTTATTTCATGCTTATTTAATGGTGATTGTTACCTGCCAAGAAATCAAAATATTTTTTGTACAATTCTTGTATAATATTCTTATTTACCACGTTAAAGGTATAGGTGAAATGGCCAATCTAAGAAAAAATGGACAAATTTCTACCAGGGCAAGTCGACTGAATAAAGAATAAAAAAAATATTCTTTGAAAATGAAGAAATTTTGTATATTTTAAATAGATAATTATAATACAACAGGAAATCACAACAAAAATGTGTACATTTATAATTAGCTGATCATAATTAACTGACATATGATCATCTGCTTTTTGACGTTTTGTTTATTTGTTCGTGATGTTTCCAAAAAAACCATAAGAAAAATGTTTAAATGGCCAAGTGGTAACGCGCTTTGATAATTTTTGAAGGTAAATATAACGAGACGGGAGGGAAAAGCGAGAAACCGAGTGGGATAAATTTACTGGGATTTCACTGTGATTACAATTCATATAGTAGTTCATGAAACTGATGTGTGAAGGTGCAATTCGCTGATTCACGAACGTCAAATTTTACTTCACTCACTAACTTCACGCACAAAATTCCATATAAAATATTAGCTGACAGTATGACTTTTTTCATAAGTACAACGTACCTTCCCGAAAAATTTAGCAAGATATCTGTATTTTATTGAGTCTATCTATTTTAAGTCGATCAGAATGGTAATATGATGTCCACAAACATTTCTGATTATGAAAAATTGTTTTGAAAATGCAGACCTTCAAAACTTATATGGAGTAAAGAGGAGGCTGGTCTCGAAGTTGTTTGTTGCGATTTGTTGTATATGAGAAGAGCCAAAAGCCCTCATAAATTCTCTGTGTGATATACGGACTCTTAGTAGAAAGGTTATACGGGTAAAGCTCGGAGTGTACTTATATTTTCGTCTTTCGTTTACTTTCATCTATTTTCCCTTATATTTTATACATTTAGTTTTCGTCGAAAAAAATATTCTTGTGCAATTAAAAAATCTGTTTTTTCTATATTACTTACCGTATTTTAATGACGATCGTTAGATATTGAATTTGTTAACGATAATATTCGGTAACAATATAAATCAAGCTCAATTAATTAACTACAAGCACAAATTTAATCGTATAATTCAAAATAGTATCACGGTATTTTTTATTGACCGTATCTGAAAACTGTTTTTAAAATTTGTTTAAACGAACAATGGGGATTATTTCACGCAAAATTGATGAAGAAACTGCACGATATAAAATATCATCACTTTTTCAGTATTATTAAACATATGTGACGCGTTCTGAAGAAAGGGACCTAAGCGTCCGAACGATCATTGTGCAGGAGAGGGAAAAGATATGCTACCAACGGCTCAATTTTCAATATTTTGAGCTGAAATTTTCAGCATATCTTCCTAACTCGAGTTAGTAGTGTACAGAAAGAGAGTAAGAGAATATCGGAAACACAGCGCCGCAGTCTTGCCTCTTCTTTTCCCTCTCCTCATAATTGCCGTTCGGACGCTTAGGTCCCTTTCTTCAGAACGCGTCACATATATACATTTAATAACAATTTTTTTTCTCTCGGCGTAATTTGAAAACGTTATATGGTACTGTTTGAATATTATTTTTACTTTACTGTATTAAATTCATTCAACGTATATAATTTTCTTTTATTTTGTATAATAAATATTTGCAAAATATTTCTGATTGCATGTTGTTTTCAGTGATCAAAATAATGTGATTTTATCGAAAATATACATAACAATTATACTTCTTTTTTTTCTTTTTGCAGGTAAATGATTACGGCCAATTTATTTGATGAAGAAAGAAGGTTATTTACAATGGTTGCATTCTAAATTTGTTTAAAAACAAATTTTTAAAACAAATTGTTAAAATGTTTTAAAAACAACCAGTAATAAGAAAGAATCTTTCATATTAAACTAAGTACCAGGGGGTTTTGTGGTCCATGATTACGAATCTGGATTTAGATTTTTGAAAATTCAAAATGGCGTCTTCAATACGGCCGGACTCAAATATCAATGTTTATTTTATGGCAATGAAACTGGGTATTGTTCATTGGATAAGGTGTTGAAGTACTTTTAAATATAATGCAAGTGCAGTAAATCAACATTCTTGCTAGTACGAAATTCATGTAAGCAATCATAATAGAACATCAAAATTTCTCAAATTCAAACAACACAAGTCAATACCTCAACTGTCTAAGAGGTCAAGGAGATCTTATCATTAAATTTGCATCAAATAATGATATATTCGAGCATGGTGATTAAATTTTCATAATCATTTTTATCATCAAATTTCACTACAATTATATAAGATTTCTAAAAGTATAAAATTGTATTAACCTTATCTTAACTCATTAAGGGGGTTCTAATGTGGTTCGCCGGTAAGGTAGAAAGTTTCACTAAAAAGCGGAAATTCACGATGACTGAATAAAATGTTCAACAGTTTGGCTTTGCATTTCGGGGTTTGTATTTATTTCCGAAAATTCTCAGTCAGTTCGACATGAATGTCTTTGGTATTTTATAGGAAACCTTCTATAACCATTAGAATTTCCCTTATAGAACCCGAATTTGAAAATATCGATTGAATAATGTTTTATTTAGAGTTTTTAATGAAAAGTCCTATCTTATCGGCGGACCACTTTAGGACCCCTTAGTCTTGAATCTACATTTTTTCACTAGAGTTATCAAAGGTTTTATTTTGGGTACAGAAAGGATCTAAAAAATGTTCAAGGAATTACATCTGACGTAAAATTAACTGAACATTCAGAATCTGTTATTAGATTTTTCAAACAATTCAACCGTGAGAAACTATACATGATTTTTTCACAAAAAATACAGATTTTTAAAATGTATTTTCTTTTATCTCGTTTTTTTCACACTGCAATCATTTTGGATTTTTTGTTTGAAGGGTAGAAATCGTGTCGAAACTTGAACTTTCAAATGTAGGTACTTTGAATATAAAGTTGAAAGCATCCAAAATAGCGGCTCAAACACTAAACATCCGTCGAATTTTTTTTTTGAAAAAAGGGTTATTGAACTAGTTGCATAATTTTTGTTTTGTATCATGAAATTCTGAAAAATGTTATAGAGTGTCCAAAACATTCTGTACAAATGGGAATTTTGTTGAATAACATTTTTTTGCAGTACAAAATTCCTGAACTTTCCGACGCTTTTTTCGAGTTTGATCCACCATTTTGGAAACTTTTACCTTTATTTTTAAATTATCCACCTTGAAGAGCCAAAATCAACGTTCGAAAAAAACTTAAATACAGAAAATTAAGGTGTGGGTTGAAAAACCGACAAATCAAAGCCGACAAGTCAAAAAACCGGCAGTCGTAAAGCCGACAGTCGTAAAGCCGACAGTCGTAAAGCCGACACCTAAAAATTAGACACATCGACAAGCGGACAGTTATTTTTTGAAGTGTCGTTTTTTTAATGTCGACTGTTCGATTGTTGGTTTTTTGACTATCGGTTTTTTGATCTGTCGGCTTTTTGACTTGTCGGTTTTTCGAATCGCACCCGAATAAATTCTATCAATACCTGACAGTCTACAGGTTAAGGTCTATGGTTTTAGAGTGCAGTTAGTAGTTTAAATTAATTCATTTTTTCATGTAATTATCTGGAAAATTGTTTTCTGTCTGTAAAGGTTTGCCGAATGTTTTGTCGGTTTTTGCCACATACGAGCGTCCGCGATTTGGAGCGTTGCATGTGTTCTGTCATTATTACCGTCGTATGGCAGAAATTTGGACATTCCAGAAGTCCAGAATGAATTTTCATGGACACCTTTCCTCAAGTCTTTGCTACATTTGCCTAAATTTCGAAAATCTGGACAAAGAAATATGCAAATTTTAGACAAACTAATTTTTTTTATATTTAAAATAAAAATTATTACTATGTAACGTATATACAAATTATATATGATTTATATATAGTTTAAATATGCCCAATTTTAAGTATAAATTATATGTAGAGATTTATATATAATTTATGTATAATTTTTTAATTTGCGTTGTTATTTGTATAATTTTTAGTATAAAGGGAGGTGGATATTTTCTCTTGAATTTTCTGGTACAATAACATTAAAGTAGAGAAGTCTCGATGCAAGCCACAAAAAGCGCCAAGAGAGTAACAGCGGGCAGCCAGCCTTGGATGCTGCTCTCTCCAAGCGACGCGACGCGGTGACGGCCGTATCGATTTACTTTTGCCGGGTCCTCTACTCCGTTTCATCTCGGGCCACCTTGCTTCGCCTTGTTATTATCGTGCTGCTGCACATGGCACCCCCCAATACGCAAAAATCATGCGCGTATCCCGATCCCTTATATACCACTTGAACAATGTATAATGCACACTATTGGAACTCGATAAAAATCTCTCCCATTATATACTTGACAATTTTTAAACGTCCACTCAAGCAGCTGTTATCAAAATTAGCCAATATGGATGATTCACAAAATAATAGCCCATTCTCATTTACAAAACATTTTGGGTGCACCTCAAAAACCCGACAAATCACAAAACAGACACTTCAAAACCCGGATATTCAAAAACCTGACATTTCAAAAAACAGACATTCAAAAACTAGACATTTCTAAAACAGGCATTCATAACATGTCTGCATTTTGAAATTTGTGTTTTTTGAATGCCTGTTTTAGAAATGCCGGATGCACCTCAAGAAAGCTGACAAATCACACAACAGATACTTCCAAAATCCGACATTAAAAAAACAGACATTTCAAAATACAGACATTAAAAAACCAGACCTTTCAACAAAAACAGGGTCCACATAAAAAACCAGACAAATCACAAATATGTGTTGATTTTGAAATGTCTGGTCTTTGAATGTGTGTTTTTGAAATGTCTGATTTTGAATGCCTGTTTTATTAATAGTCTGGTATTTGAATGTCGGGTTTTTGAAGTGTCTGTTTTGTAATTTGTCGGGATTTTGAGGTGCACCCAACATTTTTGTCCTTTTTTTCGATATGGATTTCTTGTCATTACAATATCACATTATTCACGATTTCTTTTTCCCTATTTTTTTCTTCACATGAAAACCGAGGTAGATATAAAATGAAAAATGATAGTATCAATTTTATTGGTAGTAGTTCATAATTAGTTTTTTTGATTAAATTAACCCATTAATGATCAAATATAGAAATATTTATCATGAAGTTTGACTCTACTTTTTAATATTAAAATGCAATGAAATAAAGGTTATGGTACATCGCTCCTCAAAATGACGTATCGAAAAATACTATAAATTTAAAAATAAAAATTGCACGCATCATTTTTCAAGACTTCTTATTCACGCGTTATTTTTTATCATTTCCCACATTACAATATGTTATACGTATATAAATAACGCTTCAAAAATGTTTTGATTTGAATATTGTGATGCTTATTTTGAAGACATTCAATATGGTGTTCCAAAATGGCCTCTGAAATATAGATTTATTTGAAAATTTTCAGGATGGCCTAACTAAAACAATCAGCTCGATTAAATTCAAAGAATGAAAAGTTTTTAGAATTTAACGAATAACACAACATTTTTTTTTTATTTCTGTTATCTAAAATTTTTGAAAATGTTAAAAAATTTCCGAAGAATAGAGATATACATTTATATATTATTGTTGCATTAACTACAACTATTTGCTATTTATATTTAGATATTCAATGTTAAATTTTGGTAAAAATAAATATATTGTAAATATATGAATTTTAACCATTTTCTAGTTTACGATATCGCCGGCAAGAATGACTGAAATGGAATCAAATCTAAGTTTCAGCTATTGTTCAATTGTAACATTTATTGTGTTTTTGTTACTTTTAATTAAAATCAATTTTCTAATTAATTCTTTCCTTTTAGTTTAATTATTTTTTTACTACAATTTTAACGTTATTTTAATTAAAATTATATTTAATTGCACCATTTTTTTTATTTACTGACTATACACGAAAAAGGGAGTTTCTAACTGAATTTTTGTAATATTTGTATTTCAAAATTGTTGTTTATTAAGATTTATTTAATAAAACTAATCGATATTTGCACGGTTAGTGCACTAATATTTTTGTTTATTGTAATTACTGCAAAGTTGAAATAATAAATACTCTTCAAATGAGAAAATTTTTTTATTATTTATTAAAAGTAACAAAAACACCGTAAATATTTGATTTGAAACGTCTAATTAACCGAAAATATATAACTCTCTAATTAATACCCGTTTATATTTAAATGATTTACAACAGTAGATTGTAACTTTTTTGTAGCCTTTTCTACACGGAAAGAAAGAAACACGACCGAGTCCTGTCTACGCAGCACTGGTTACTGCGTGGCCGGTTCGCAAATACTTTTTATTTCAACTCGCTATAACTCAGTCAATTTTGAGAATTTTAAAACGAATAAAAAATGAAATTGTTCATTACAGTTTCCCAGATCTAGCTAAAAAAATGATATATCTTAATAAATAAAAAAGTTATTAATTTTTTAATGCAGAACTGCGAAATTTGTGTTTTTATACATTCAGGCGCTTCGTTTATCGAACGAATTTCAAGCATCCGAAAACTTTCAGCGAGAAAGTTGTTCATTAAGGTATGAACAAATTTTCTGGAAAATTTCATCTCAATTTCATTAATAGTTTTAAAATTAATGAATGTTTAAAATAGGTAGCGGCCGACGGCCAGCGCGTCATGTGTGCCACGGCGATGCGCGCAAGGCCACAACCAACATTAAACATTCATTACTTTTAAACTATTAATGCAATGGAGATGAAACTTTCCAGGAAATTTGTTCATACCTTAATGAACAACTATTCCGCTGAAAGTTTTCGGATGCTTGAAATTCGCTAGATAAACGAAGCGCCTGAATGTATAAAAACACAAATTTCGCAGTTCTGCATTAAAAAATTAATAACTTTTTTATTTATTAAGATATATCATTTTTTCTTTCTGCACTAGATCTGGGAAACTGTAATGAACAATTTCATTTTTTATTCGTTTCAAAATTCTCAAAATTGACTGAGTTATAGCGAGTTGAAATAAAAAGTATTTGTGAACCGGCCACGCAGTAACCAGTGCTGCGTAGACAGGACTCGGTCGTGTTTCTTTCTTTCCGTGTACTGGATGTAATAATAGTTTCAAACTTTCCAAAATTGTGTTTTCTCAATTTAGTGACATTAACTGCATTATTCCTTATTTTCTGGACCCTTTTTAATTAATTAAATACCGATCGTTCTTGTTATTTGCCGATTTCTTCTGTTCATTATAATATGTAAATAAATAATTTAATTAATTAGTATTTATGAGCGCTAGAGGAATGTTTTCTTTTAAATATGTATAAAAATGAAATTGTAACTTTTTCCATGAACTTTTAAGGGGATGAGGGATTTCGGTTCACCGTTTTGACATGGAATTACTCACACGTACTCAGGTTCACGATCATAATAAATGAATGGAATTGTATTTAACTGATTCGTCTGAATTTCTGGAGTCGCCGAATACAAATATTATGTTAGTGTGAAGAAATGAAGAAGGTTAGAACCAGTAAGAATAATTTCGTAACTGTTACTGGCTAGTTTCGAGCGCCGTTAATTATGAAGTTGAAGCCGATTTTATGTTGGATTTGCAAATATTCTTCTATTCAGTTTTGTATTCAACAGCCCCATGAACAGCTAAATGACAAGTTTCATTATGTGCTATTGAGTTTTCAACATTTTGAAGACAAAAGGTATATGTATTTTTTATGTTAGTTTCATCACTATCTTTACACCATCAGCATTCAAATTTTTTGAAATTAATGTCACTATAAAATAAATAAACAGTTTTATATATACATTTCATATATAATAAGATCATAAATTAACGCGCACGACATGAACTGTGGACAACGCTACAATTCCATTTTTTATTCGTCCCGGTACGACCAAAAGAACCGGAGTTATTAAGGAAAAATTAGAAGATAGTTTCTTCATCATTCACACCAGATAAAAAATCCAATTCGGATTACCGCTTCGACATGGAATTAATGATATTTACTTATTTGTAATATCTATTTATGTTTCAGAAATATTGTAACAGAGGGAATTATAAAAGAAAAATAACAACAAATGATAAGAAAATTTAAAATGCCCGATTTTGTAAAAACTGATTTGGATTTCTTCAACTGTCGAGAAATACAAGCCTGTGATAGTCACAACCAAAACTACCGGTAAAAGAATGAACTATTTTGATGCAGATCTCCTATGAGGTGTTTCTTTTAACCGTTCAAAATCTACAATTTTCAATAAATTCAAATAATGAAATTAAGTTAGTTCTACTTCTTGCTAAAATATAAAAATGATTCCATTATTTATAGAAGGATTGATGTTTATTAGGACCGACAATTTACCGGACAGTACTAATTTTTATATTTAATAATTTCTTCTAAAAGTTGACTATATTGTTACATCATGCTCATAACGATTGTTTTATAAATATTTTTTATGTCGTGTCTCAAGCTTTTGTATTGTTCCTGATTACAACATGTGGTTTCTTTTTTTTCGGGTATAAAATTTGAAAAATGTAGCAAAACATTTTTGAATGTTTTTTAGGTTATGAAGGAAAATTTCTAATTCCGTTTTGAAAAAAAAACTAGGAGAACTATTATCGCAATTTGTAAATCAGGTTCGATTTACCAAAAGTGTTTCACGCTTTTAGTGTTTATTTCAGTGTTTATATAAACTATAGTGTCAATTTAGAGTACGGTCTTATTTTAAATTTGTGATGTGTAGGTATTCTCCTAGCTTTTTTGGTTTGCTCAATAAATATTGTAAATTTTCGTACACGAAAAATTGTGTTTTAATTGAATAATTCATACTTTTATTACTATCTAAAAACTTTTCGACAGTAGTGTACATGCATTAACTAATACTTTAATCACATTCAGAGTTGTTGCTGTTCTGCTATCCTAACGAAGTACTTAAGTGTTGTTGGATTAATCTTGAAATAATAAACATATTTGAATCCAAAGTTCCAAAGTATGATTGTGGTTGAAGTGTCAGCCGAATTTTGTTGAAATCGTACTAATATTAGTGAGTGCTCTGATACTAAAGGCTCTTGATTTAAGCAGGAGACATAAAACAAAGCAGGGTGCAGAATGTCTACATTTATGAAGATCAAGGGTAAGAGAAGTACTGCATGGAGGACAACAAGACAATGATAATTTCTGTAAGCGATGAAAGTGAGAGACGAACATAAGATCAAGAGTTCTTAATGTCACATGCACAGCCTTAGTTTACGCTGAAAATAGGATACGGACTTCTCTCTAAGCTGTACTCGACTCTAAAATCGTTAGTAAAACTTTTTGCATGCATGCTTTCATCTACATAAATTTAAAATGATAACCAATCCAAACCGATTTTAAACATTTTCATATATGTCAAATTTTTAGATGATGGACCACTCTAACAATTTTTAGTGACTTGAAAAATATTAAGCATAGTTAATATATCAGTCATGTTTAAAAATACAAAATTATCCCAATTGTTAGGGGATCAAATGCTTCGCAATTCCCTTTCATTAGTATGAATTAAAGTCAAATAATAGTGGTATTTTTCGTTTAATGAAAGAATTGGGCCACAATTATGCGATCGGTATTCGGAATTTTTTTAGTTACTGATACAAGATACATATATACATAAAACGAAAAACAACGTTATGTTACGATAAAACGACATGTAAATAAGTCGCGTGTTAGTAAGTACTAAAAGATCCTACATGATTACATCAACGTCATGCAATATACGTCGCTGTTTTAGCTTAAAAATAACGAAACTCGCTTTTATTAACTAAACCGAAGAGTTTTGTTCTGCTAAGTATAACAAACACAAATTAACGATTCAGCCTTTTACAATATTACTAAGAGTGTATTTATAAATAATTAAATAAAAAATTATTTAAAGATTAACGAAGGAATAACATTAATATGAAATAAACATGAAATAATTTGAGAAACTAAGAATGTTGTTTTCGGAAGGAGGAGGTGTTTTTAATATAAAAAAAGTGGTGGAAAGTTTTAATTGCTTTAGAAATGTTTTTATTGTTTGCAAGTGTACCAATTTTATTGACAATTATCTACGTATTAAAGCTCATTCTTGAGAGAACCTCGAATAACATGATTTTAAAAATCTCTTTTTTTACTGCTAACAATTGATATGATTAAATACTTGATTTTTAACTAAACACTCAAATCGGTATATTCACTGAAGTTGTTTTTCAGAACGAATTTCAACACAGATGTTATGATTTGATCAAAGAGGAATTCCACAAGATATTAAATGCCTAAAATATTTTCGTGAACCGTAAATTTTTCCTGTAGAGATGCTGTTGATCGTGAATTAATCGTTTGTGTGAAATGCATTCACTTGTACAGAAGAATTTTCTGAACGAGTGAATACAGCAGCCTTTATTTGCTTGCCGACAGACACTTTGACGTTTAGCACTTGAAAACATCGTGGCACTTGAAAATGTACTGTATGCATGCATTTCCATACTTTATAGGAAATTTCGAATTTTCAGGTCATTTCCTCATCCGACGTGTCGACGGTATATATATGTTTTAATTTCATTAGACCAAACACTATACCAGAAGTATTGTGGAAAGTAAAAAAAAGGGGTGGGGAGTGCCAAATTTTCGTTAACCTAGTTATTATAGTTTCTTATTTAATTTTATCGACATTTTATTAAATACTAAAGTCGAATCACTGCATAAACAAAAAGACATGTGATTATTTGTAATCTGTACTGTGAAATATGTATACTCTAAATTCCTTAAAGTGAAAACTCACTGCAAAACAGTGTCTTTCTTTTAGATACACTGAGAAAAGAGGCTATTATCAGTTACAATCCCGTGTCTTTTAAAACAATTTCTTATACCCGGTAATATAAATATTATAATTACTGAAATCCCATATTTTATCCATAAAAATCTTCGTCTTTTAGCATTTACTTATTATCGAGTAAAAGATATTCCATTAAATTATCATGTTTCAAAAGAATATTTTATTACGTCTTAAAGAAATTTAGTATTTTTAAAATACTAGTTCCTTATAGGTTATAATCTTGCAAATGTATAGAATATTGTGCAATAAATAAAGCTGGGAATCAATACAAACTTTTATATACGATAAATTTACCGTTACAATTCCTTTTGATACACATCATCAGAATATGTGAAATCATCTCAATAGAGTGAAAATTTCACTCTTTGTAAAAGAGTGGCTCAATTTTCACTCCAAGGAATTTAGACAGCATTCAACGGTATACGGAGAAAAATTTCTCTGGAAATTTTATTATTCTATATTGTTATTAGGGAATAGAATTGCATAATGAGAAAATTTCCGATTTTTTTTGCTAACAATTACTACAATTTTTGTTATTTTTATCATACCTTTCCGAAATTTTTAATGTTAGTTTTGCCAAAAATTCAGAATGTTATGGTAAAAATTACACAAATTTTAGTAAATTTTCGCCCTATGTAAGTCTGTCTCCAAACAACCATGTAGAACAGTAAAATTACCAAAGAAATTTTCTCCGTGTAGTAAAGTAGATGTAATAAAATTGATTTACTGAAAGCAACCTTTTAGTATACTAAAAATAGCTATTGTATAGTATATTTTACAATATTCTGAACTTGGAAAAGTACCATACTATCAATGATACATTTGACGTTGTTAATTCCACTGTTATAACATGTTAAACCATTTCTATCTTTTTCCAATGGTTCGATTAACCATTTTTCTCTCTATCTCTTCTTTATTAAATTGAGCAAGTTTCTACAACTGTTTTAGAGTTAATAGCAATTTAATGTATTCTGGGCTTGGCGGAAAACCATACCATTACAGACATCTGTTGTAAATCTCAAGTCGCATTAACCTGAGTTCTCACTTAATGCACAATCTGTGTACGTTATATACATAGCGAAAATAACTTATGCTGTGTCATTAAATTTTAATTTATTTTATTGATTAAATCTGTAAGACTTGCAGTTTCAGAATAGTGATTTATTTCTCTGATCATTAAATTCTGATTTTAAGTAAGATAAGCATATAAAATTGATCACAATTTTCGTGTTCTAATGTACGGATAAAATTAGATAGTAGGATAAGTCACATTCATCGTTTTTAGTCAGTTTTAGTTCTTTATAGTAACATCGACAAATTAGATAACCAAGTCTACCATTTAAGTAGTAAAACTAGCTAAAACAATGTAGTTGTTCAAGATTCGATTAATTAAAATAGTAAAACTAACTATGTCTTTTTTCCGTGTGGTACATTAAATCAGTTTGAAATAAAGTTCTTCCAAAAAAGAATGAAATAAACTAAAAGTATCATGAAAATAAAGGATAGTAGCATGTATTGCCCATAAAATGGTTGTAACACTGAACAAAATTTACTTGACAAATTCGACTACCATTGAGAAGTTGAGTCGAGAGTAGTTAAAAGAAATACTTTTTTTGTTGGTATAACTTTGTTGATGTTAATTTTACTGTTTTTGCTTAAGTTAATATTATTTACCCAATAAACGAAAAAGTATTCCGAATGATTGGAGATCAAGAAATGCGATACTATGCATAAAACTCAAAAAGGCATGCACTAGACATGCAAAATTCCTAGTTGATTTGACTATTTTTGAACTACGCAGAGTAGTTCGATACGCTTCAAGAAAATTTTGTAAGTTGCAGGTACTGTCGTAAAGAAGTTAAATCAACTAAAAATGTAGTTCTGCTAAATTCAATTAAAAATATATTAAATTTTTAGTGTGCTAGGTAGTTAGACTTTAAAAAATGTCTTTAAATGGAGTGGAATTAACTGCCAAAATGTCGTTTCCAAAACTATATTTTTTGTTGATTTAACTCCTTTATGGTTGTAACTATAACCTATAGAATTCAGTTCAGGACCTATTGTAATATTTCAGTAGTTAAAAAGTAGTCATATCAACTAAGAATTTTTTCAGTGTGAATAGTTCAAGGAACAAATTGGTAACAACGAAGAATTATTAGTTCTTCACGTAATAAATGAGGATAAAGCAACTAATTTTTGTATAGTAAGTTCTACTATCTTTTACTAGAATTCTATACCTAAATGGTGTCAGTTACTGTTTAATAGTAAAGTGAATTACTCGAGGATTACTGTTATGCCATGTAGAGTAGAGGTATATGCGTTACGACATGTAGATATGAAAATGCAGTTCATCTCTTATTTAATTTTTTAAAGTAAAATACTTCTATGCGTAATAAAAATAAAATAAACGAACGAAATATGACATGACACCAAACGTTTTCTGACATAATATTGTCAAGCTTTAATCAATTGTTTAAAACAACTTAATAGTTACTAAATGTTATACTGACTAAAGTTCGTCCTGTATTTTAAAGATAATATTATTTTTACTTTCATCAGACACATCAAATCTTGCAGGTTCATATTCGATTTTATCTCCTGATAAGAAACTCGTAAATCGAATGGGGAAAAAATAAAACAAGAGATTCCGTCGAGGGATGGAATCCTAAAGGGCTGTTTCATTCAGCAACTTTTCGTCCTTTTCCATCGTGTTTTTCTCTTTAGTTTCGTTCGTATCGTCGAGACGAGTCGCCCTATACCACCTCCCTGGAAGCAGCTTCCGTTTCCGGTTGTCTATTCACACAGCCTCCAGATATGAAGCAGTATGCGGGCGAGTGAAATGAATCCCTCGTTTCGGGCTTATAGGAGGACATTTTTATCGTCGCGTGATATTGAACGTAAAAATTGCTGAACTTATTGTTGCACTATTTACGACTGACTCGTAAATGTCCAGTAAACAAAAGACAAAATTTAAAACGTATTTTTAACGGGATGTTTATCTTTTATTATCACTTATAAATTTCATGCAGTTTCCAAAGTCTGGATGTTGTTTTTCCTCTTTATTGGACAAAGAAAATCGAATTTCCCCTCCTTCTGTATATTTTACTTTCAATATTTTAATAAAATGGATTTCAAGTTGAATAAATTTCAAAGTAAAAGGAAACTTTTTTATTAAAACCCATATGTTTGTATTTCATTTAATTTCTTATAATTAATTAGTTCATTTTCGAAAAAGAAGCGATTATTTTAAAAATGCATTACATTTTGATCACTATGATTGGGTTTAGTAATAAGATATTAACGTTGACTACTTGACATTCTCTGCAGTTACAAGGTACATGACGCTTTGTTTCATCCATTAAGAGTATGATCACGTTGCGGAATATTAGTTGAGATACTTGTAAATCTTTGTTATCTGTAAAAGTTGCTACTTTGATGCCAAAAACATAGTTGAAAGTTACACAAGTCTGGAAGAATAATTGTTAAAGTTATTCAGATATACAAATGAAATGTTATATTTTTGTTTCCTGTTTAGATGTTATTCCACACTCATTCATGGAGTAAGAATTTACTTTCGAAAAGATTGAGGTACTTTGATGAAAAAGTACGGAGCACTTACAAGGATCATTTTTATACGATTACAGCAATGTTTTAAACGTTCGTTTTTCACGAAAGTTATTTAATGTTCAGTCTGAAAGAGACGAAGAAATGTAGAAACAACAATTCCGTAATGATCTATATTTCATTTCCGAGGAATCGGAATTAACTAATAGATAATTTATGGAATGTTTATTCCACGTATAAAATGGAAAAGATTAGGAAGTAATTACAATTACCGCACATAGCGATTAAGCAGAAAGTAAATCACCACTAATGCAGGGCTAAACGTATGCACTTTAATTTATTATGCTCAAACTCTGAAACTAATATAATCAAGGATATGAGAATCAAGTGCAAATTTATCTGCGGCGAGAGTCGAATTTTGTGATTTATGAGAGCAACTAAGCAGAAGCTATATTGATTTCCTCTGTCCAAATGTAACTTAAGTACTGTGTGCAGATTGTTGGTACGTGTAGAAGTGCATATAACTACGGTGCTTAAATCCATATCGGGATATTATGGGAACTTTGAATTAGTCCGATAACTTTCCTCGCATCAAAGGATGTTTACGAATTCAATATCATATTTACTGGTATAATTTAGAGAAATTCTATTGATTAAGAACAACTTTATTCACTGGAGTAGTTTGATGAGATGGGAAACTGACATGAATGAGGTAGAGGTTTGATTAAGGTTTATTTAATAAAGTGACCCATTTAATTTCATTATGTCGTTATTGATTAATTATTATTATCGACGTATAAATGAAATTTTTCTATATATGGGACATTCCACGTGAAAAGAGTTACTTTATTGAATATACATTTCAATTTTCGTAATTACCCATATATTGTCGTTCGAGAATGTAAATGTTGAATTTTCGCCCTTATAAAAAATGTCTGCCTTCATTACAAATTGTTAAAGAATTTTGTCATTTATGTGGATTTTCAGTATTGAATTTACTCGTTATTGTCCCATTAATACAGCTAATCAGAAAAACTATTAATTGATTCTTTCACATGCTTTCTTGCGAAAATGTTTATTTTTAATTATACGTTATCTACATCTCCTAGAAATTTCGCTTTTAATGATTTCATTATTATTTTCACATCTTGGGCTAGTCAACCGGAAGTTAAAAAAATCCTAGAAAATTATCATAATTTATGGAAAAAATGGTGAAATTGACAACAATATGGGATAAAAACCTTTAATGTATTAGAAATTGATTTTTTAAAAAGACTCTCGAATAAGAAGACACCTGAATAGCATGCAAATCCATACGCTTCAGGGGACTATTATTAGCATAGTATAACTTCTTTTTCGTTAACAGTTTTTAAATCAATTTTTAATACCTTAAAACTTTTTATCCTATAGTTTTTTTAATATCATCATTTTTTCCAAAATTATAATAATTATTTAGGAATTTATGGACTTCCGATTGACTGGTCAAAGGTGTTAAAATAAAAATTGACTCATTAAAGCCGAATTTTTACAATAGACAATGTTAAATTAAAAAGAAATATTTTCTATAAAACCAAGGTTTAAAAAAATTCTGATTATCCGTATTATTGGAAACATAACGAATAATGGCAATGCTTAAAATACCGCGTAAATGAAAAAATGTTCTAAAAGGTGTAATGAAGGCATAAGCATTTTTTATAACGGACAAATATTTAATATTTACTCAAATGATAGTACGGGGTGATTAAAAAAATTAAAATATTTGTCCAAAAAAGTGACTCTTTTAAGTTGAAAACTCCATATGGAAGATTAAATTAATTTATCAAAATATTGTTAAAAAGAACCCTACCAAGTTTTATTTTACGCGACTACACAGAAAAAAAGTTTTAAATTGTTACATCTCAAATTAAGTATTGTAAAAGGCTTAATTTCAGTCTAAAATTGTGCTAATTTGCTTAAATTAAGTCAATATTTGCTCTCAAAACCTTATTTTTAGTTTTGAAAAATTATTTTTAGTCAGTATTCATGCTCGAAATAAGAATTCTGTAACTTAGGTGTGACAAGCTCGAAAAATTATTCTTTAAGCATAAATTTCGAATAAAATTAAACTTTGCTGTCTGAAAGTAAGAGTTTAAGCGCAAATATTGACTTAATTTAAGAAAATTAGCTTAATTTTAGACTGAAACTAAAGCTTTGACAGTGGTTATAATTTGAGATGTAACAATTTTAAGACATTTTTTTCTGTGTACAATTATAACCTATGTACATACGGAAAAAGAATACTCTAGTTACCATAGCCATAGACAAATACTTAAGCCAACCGTATAAGCGGTTGGGACTACCATATTAATAGTTAGAACAATCATATAAATAGTTGCAGCAACTGTAACAATTTTAGGCCTTATTTTTTTCTGTGTATAGTTGGCTCAGCTTCTTTTTCTATGTCTATTTAATTTATAATTTTATAATATAATCTTAAATTCATCATTAGGTGAGGCTTAATTTCAGCCGAAAATTGCGTTAATTTTCTTAGATTCAGTCAATATTTAGGCTTAAAGTCTTACTTTCAGACAACAAAACTGAATTTGATCGATAAATCTTATTTTAAGCCAAAATATCGTCTAATAGTCAGTTTTGCTCACTGAAAGTAAGACTTTAAGCCAAAACACTGACTGAATTTATGAAAATTATTGCTATTTCGGGCTTAAATTAATGCTCACCTGATGATGAATTTGTATAAACAGCTGAGACAACCAAATAAATAGTTAATACCTGAGTGATAACTATAAATATAGCTGGGACGTATTTTACTATGTACTTTAGTTGCTACAACTATTTATTCCGTAACTACTGTGTTTCTTTCCTGTAAGCACGGTTGAACTGTTTTCAAAGACATGTTTTTGTGCACGGGGTGCCAGAACTAATTTAAATCACAGTTTAATACCAAGTCAAACTTTCTTTCTTTATTTGATTCTGCAGTAAAAATGAAGAAAATTATGTATTCGCAAAGTTCTCTTGTTTTAATAGAGAAACAATTTTCGGTTTCTTTCGTTATTTTATTATTTCACTTGGTTTCTGCGAGTTTAATCCGCAATCGTGTTTTTTTAAATATTATTCATTTGTATTTAGTAACCATTTTCTATTGTAGAGATTTCACACCATATTCTATTTTTTTTGGTCTCTATCATGCTATATTTTGACAATTCACTCCCTATGTGTCCATAGCTTACCATAATTTTAAATTGCAGAAGGTGATTAGAAAAGAAATGGAAGAAGAAATGCATCAGAACAAATTTTTGTGTAGGCTCAATTAGCGCTAATAAAACCAACATCTTTTCTGATAATAACCATGTCTAAAAATCCAATTTTATTGTGTTATTCAAGTTTTTGTGCAATCAATTTAGGGCTATTAAAAGTATCGATAATAAGATAACACAATAAAATATCATCCACTTATCGCATGAAAAATAGTGTTTTAGAATGTTAACATTGTGATACTGTCACAAAATTACACATTAATTCGTGCACCCCTTTTTTCACTTTAAAACAGTGAATGTTTTCTTCCATTGGTAAAATTCTGATGATATTCGGTCGCCAAAACTTGATTTTCAATAGAAATTCGTTTACGTCTATTCAGAACAAAGTGAGGTAATTCAACCACGATATGTCAGTCACCTAGCCATGCATGGTCGTTTACCAAAAATATCGATTCCTCCTTCCGATATTTCCAATATTACTTTTAGATTTACAGATTTTCAAGTTTGTAAAGTCAATGTTTAAGCAGGAAAATATCAACCTCATAATTCTGCAGGATAATGCAATATTGTCATATATACGAAATTTAAGTTTCTTTGCTACTTAAAAATATATACAATCAAAAAGATGACGAATTGTTTTAAATATAAAAATGGTCAAAAGTTAGTTATTATTCAGTTTATTCATGTATTTACATTCAAAGTCAATTTGCTACATCTTTATCAGATCAGTAACCAATAAGCCAACAATTTCAGGTTTTTTAAATTGCAATACCCAGGTTTAGGATCCATTTTTATAAATCTCGTTTTAACTCCAAACACTTTTGCTGTCGTTCTGAAAATAAACAAATTAAAAACCTTATGATGAGATGAGATCAAGGAAGCCATAGTCCAGCTGAAAAACGCACGTGGTATTCCTTAATGCAAAATGCATTTCGTAAAAAGAATCAGTAATAAAAAGGGGTTTCATAATTCCAATTCTTAAAATAATTACATTTATTTCTACTATATTAAATTTTATTATAATTCAATGTGTAATATAAAGTGATGTCACGACTGGAAAGACATAAAATTAAAATATTCTTTATTGCGTTTAAATTGAGATGTTTGAACGATTTTTGTTTGATAAAAATCCAAAATTGTCTATCCTATCATCCAATAGAAGACACGTATCTCCGGCATCTCACCGAATAATGTCAAAGCGAATAACTAATCTTGTACAATGCAATTAACCAAACCAACAAACGCGCTGTCAAAGTCGAACTACACTTGGCTTGTCCTTCTAACCTTCTGTCCTACATAAATTACACTAAGCAATTTAATAATCAGCTTGGTGGTTTCTCAACGAGTTTGAGTGTTCCGGCTTTATCGCTATGGTACATTTGTGGCCTATTTTATGCAGCTTCCTTCATTTAAATAGAGCTTGTAATGAGCTTACACTTTGTTCGAAGTGTGCACCTTCCATGTTCCTTCATTATTATATTTCATACGATTTTCAAAAATCTTCTTCGGGCACTTTTATAGTAATATACTATTTTAACTCGACAATTTCGATATTCTTTTAATTTTTCGAAATTTAACTCAAAGAAATTCTAAAAACGTATATAAATTTAGTTTCTATAAAAATGGGGATATTCAAAGTTCAGTGCAATTTTTTCCTATTTATCGAATAGCAACTATTCTAATCTTCTAAAAGAACCGCTCATTATAAATATACTGCACGAAAAATAATGCCGATGACTAAATAATCCTAAAGTTTTCGCATAATGTGATAAAGTTCATCTTGCACAAACAGAAACTTGAGAGCATTGTAAGAGTTTCTCTACTATTTTGAAAGTCGTATTTACCGAGCAAACATTTTCGGCTGTATTATACTTTACAAATATTTTCGTATAATTTTCTGTTATTTTAGTTCTACAATGTCATTAAGTTCAAATAATCACGACTTCGAATGTTTACTCAAAAATGAGGATGTTCCAGAAAATGTACATTTAAAAAATCCGTACTGTTAATTTTTCTCACTTTGTGAGTGGTATTTGCTTAAAAATTCTTCCTAACATTTCTTCTATGCTTAAAATTCACGATATTCATTAAAGCACATTAAAAAAAAGAATTCTTGAAGTTATTGCTTACAATACATAAAAACGGAGTCTCCTCCCCGTTACAACAGAAATAAAAACCAAAATTACTGCAGTGAGCATTAAATTTCTCGGTATGTTTCACAGTATACTTTATACACCACACTTTTATGTAATGAGTGTATTCAAAATACGCGAAACAGTAAACCTGCAACATAGATAAACATAACCTAACTTTATTTCAAAGTTTTTATTTTATTAAGCGATTAACCACGGTTCATTTGATTTATTTATTTCAAGAAATTTAAAGTTAAAATTGTATTATTAATTTTTTGGATGGATTTATTTTTAAAATCCCAATTTATGCGACGAAAATGAAATAATTTTGGAATCTATTGAGAATTTTTAATTTCATGGTAATATAAGGAAGAATCCCAAGAGGGTGATTAAGGACTATTCAAGGGATATAGTCTTAAGTACGATAGAATTAATTGCAGATAAAACTGAATATTAATCAGATATTATAGCCATTCCTACTACGAGAAGTTAGTAAGTTTCCTAAGTGAGGTATTAACATTGTTATTTCGAATAATATTAAATAAAATTACCATGCCTTAGATTATAAGACAATTAAATTAACCTATAAATATTTAATGGAGTTCCAAATTTAAGATTTTATATTTTTTAAGATCATCATAATTCATGTATTCTACGATTATTTAGTTGAATAAAAAATTAATAGTAATACCTTAAATTAAACTTTAGCAGCAATTTGTTTTAAATGTTTAATTCTCTGGATTTATGAACTTCGATATTTACAATTTTAGCTTCTGTTTTTCTTTTGCTTCCAAGTTCAGAATATCTTTTAGCGAGTTTTCGGGATCGCTGAATACGATCTCATTGCCAATATTACACAAATTAAAATAGCGGATCCAAGATGGTGGATGCCTGAAGCAAACATCATTGACCCTTATCGAATAAGACAGAAAGTACTCTTGCAGGGGGTCTCGGGATCATTGAATACGTACAAATATGCCAATAGAATTTGAAGTGCATTGTCTCTTTGCTGTTCATCAGTGAAGTGAAATTTCACTCAGGGTGAATTTTTCACTCTTTTGTTGGGACCAATTCCTCCACATACTTACTTATCCGTCAACTTAATCACTAATAAAGATGACAAAATATAGGAAAATACAAAAAAAAATTAAAAAAAAACTCCAAACGTCGAAATTTCATGAAAAACTGTAGGTTAACTTTTTTGCCGAGGTGACCAAATTCAATACTTCGTCCAGACCTAAGGTCTGCGAGGTTAGATGTCATTTTTTTTGAAATTTTTTCATCGGCAATCGATAGAACGACCTCGTAAACACGAGATATAAGCATTGCTATAGATGAATATTACATTTTATGAATGCAATTAACAATCAAAGTCAACATCGAAAATTACTTTATGAACATAGCATGGACATCGCGCGTCACAAGTTATAGAAATTAGTGTCCCTGACTTGCGTCTACTCCGATTTTCAGATATTAATAATAAAATAATAAACCCTAAAAATGCTAAGAATTTGTATGTAAAGATAATTACGGAGCAAGGGTGCAGTTATCAATTGCAGATATAAAGATTTCACGTTGTTCATGGAAGAAATTAAACAAGTAGATGCAGTCTTTTCAGGTCAGACATGTCCAAAACAATTTTACATTTTTTCGAATTTCACGAGTGCATATATTTTTAGTCTACTTCGCAACTGGTGTTTGGTATACCTTTTTTTTAAACTATGGTTTGTATCTCACAATGAAACCAATTTCACTTATTAGTCCAGTTAATTCCACGTATAGTCGAGATAATATGAGCTTATGTGGGTTAAACTTTTCAGGGTTGGGAGGAAAACTGAGAACATTTCTTATCCTCACAACTGCACCATTCTATCAGTGTACTAATTCAGGGAATTAAGATTTTATGTTTCGAACACTTTATGAACTGATGTCTGCTTGGAAATATGCATTTACATTATTAAATAATTAAATCAATCAAAACTAAACCGTATGAAAAATATTCGATATGTTTGTTAAACTGGCAGGTTGAGATGTGGCGATTTTTAACGCGTGCAAATAGGAACGTCGACAAGAATGCCTTCAGATTTCGGTTAACTGCATTAAAAAGACCGGTTTTTGTAACCAAAATATTATATTTGTCGTGTGCCCTAGGGAAAGTTGTATTTACAATTTTATGAAACTTGAGATAAAAATACATTTACAATCGTCAAAATATGCTTAAAGCATTCGGAATTAAGTAACTTAAGATATTAGCATTTAATGATTAAAAATAAAAATTCAGAGCATAAATTATTATTTTAAAGATCGTTTACTACCTTTTCTACATTGTTTACTTCCAAAAACTCTAGTTGCATCGCTCATGTAGATACGACCTTTTGAAAAGCACTATGACCTTAATTCGTAATAAAGGACCACGCACTAATTAAATGGAAAAATGGCCCCGGTCAAATAAAAAAGAAACTATTGGAAAATACTTTTTTGGATGTTCTCATAAAAAGTCTCCGTGGTGCCAACCTTGAAAATGCAAGTTTAAGATGTCACCATTGAACTTAATACGTTTGAAAAAATCAAATTGATGTGCAGTATAACTAAACTGTGGTCTAGTTTGTGCAATTAAACTTGAGTTATATTTCTGATACGCACATACCGAAAAAATAGATGGTTTGAGTTACCACTTAAGTAGTAATATACGGACTAGATATCCTTTGTATCTGCTATTACTACTTAAGTGGCTGACCTTCCTATCTAAATATTAAGAATAACCACGAAAATAGTGTATTTATATTTCGTCGTGGTTGCATGATGTTACGGACAAAACATCGATTTGCCATATTTTTTTCTGTGAGCGAGTGTTAAAAGTAATAATCATATGTGCGTTTGTTCAAATCATAACAAATCACCATAAAAGGGAAGAGTTCCACGGCGACGAAGATGTACGGAAATGGATGGTTAGAGCTGCTGTATAAGTAGTAAAATACAGACCAGACATCTTTTATAGGTGCCGTTACTACTTACGAGGTTATTCTTAATATTTAGATAGCAAAGTCAGTCACTGATGTAGTAACAGCGCCTATATTGTCTAGTTCGTATTTTACTACTTAAATGATAGCTCCAACCATCTATTTTTTCGGTGTGTGTATCACAAATAAAACTCAATTTTAATTGTATAATCTAGACTACAATTTAGTTACACTACATAGCAATTTGAATAGAACCAAAAAACTAAAAAGTTAATGTGGTATTGTATATGCTTCTGTTGATTACATCGAGTTATTGTTTATGTTGGAAAAACATTCTAATACTAATAATAATAATAAACAATACATAATTGCAATCACATTAACTTATTTGATTTTTAAAATATATTAAGTTCAAGTGGTCTTTCGACAGCTTAAACTTGTATTTTCAGGGTGGGCACCTTGAAGACTTTTTATTAAAACATCTCAAAGAGTATTTTTCCATGGTTTATTTTTTATTTGACCGGAGCCACTTTTCCATTTAATGAGTGCGTGGTCCTTTAGGAGTATTAATTAGCTAGACTGATTTATTACAAGAATTATATTCACTATTAACAGATACTCGACATTAACCGAATGGTTTACTACATTGCTTTCATGAAATCTGATTTACTACGACAGCCAATGAATTCGTCTAGTTTATAGCACTCGTATAGTTTGGTTGTGAGAATAAAAATTCGGGTTACAGCAACCGAAGCTTTTTTGCGTTCAACTCAGACATTGCAAAATCGCATTTAAAATGTTTTTATTACCGTCATAAATTCATATTCTAGATTCCACTATTCTGCAGGGATTGTAGTCGCACCATTTGATTACCCTGTAACCTAGCATCACAAATTCATATCACATGCGATACCATGACATACTGCACTGCTCTATAATGCATTTCGCGTACAAGTCCCGTGTGCTTGTAAGCGTGTATGTAGCTCAACGTGAGGAGCGTTGGGTACTTGTCCCATATAAAGCTCTGGAAAATATAGACGTAAAGCTCGAGTAGCGTAGATTCATTCATCTTTCGGGCGTAAGAGAAGTTTGAGTTCACTAAAGAAATATTCTTTGTCACTTCAAAGGAATTATGGTTATAGAGTTGTTGTTAACGATGAAATAAATACGGGTAATTTTTAGTATTTGTCTCACTTTAAATTATGTATACTACTTATTAGTTTATTATGACGAATAATTGAATTGACATTTGCTGAATTATATAGAACTAATACGAAAAATGAGCAAATCATTATACAAATCTTTTTTTTTTTTGTGAAGTGTACGGAAAAACGATGGTTTCTACACTGTAGGTAAGGGTTGTATGATATTAAGGTTTAATATTTATTTTAGAGAGAAGCAGTAACATTTGAGATATACGACATTATGTACTTGAAACATGGTTTTGTTTTTGTTGTTTTTGAGGTATAGTACAGGATGCGACAAAGTGTGGCTTTCATTACTATTTGTATAATTTTATACTACAGTCATCCTTCAAAATGAGCTATCAGTAGTCGATCACCCTTACCCGCCATTTTGAATCTGTCATCTTGGAAATTGACGATATCAAGTTTCTGATATGATCTCCGTACTTAGTGAAACCAGAAACGTCTATGTGTTAGTTTGCAAGAGCAATTATTAAGTAGACACATTGTTGTCATAAATGTCATAATTAAAAATACCCGTAACTTTATGAGAAACTTTTTTTTTTCTTACGTTCTATTATAAATTTGTTTGCATGTCTATATATTTTCTTGGTTTTTTGGTTTATTGTTTTCATGGTTTTATTTTTTTATATATTATTTGCCTTTTTCTATCTTATTTAGATTTATTATAATTGCATGCTTACAAACCATATTTATATACCAGTCCGTTCCAAGTGACTGTCAAATCGAAATTGTATTAACTTTATAGTTATGAATATAATTTTTCTTTTTTTCGTTTTTTTCTTTTTCTTTCTTATTTTTCTTTTTTTCCTTTTTTTCTTTTTCCTTTTTTTCTTTTTCCTTTTTTTCATTTACCTTTTTTCGTTACTAGTTGAGATTATAAATACTTCGACAAGGCCTAGCGTTTTGAGAATACGAACGATTACGATGCAAACTGTTTGATATTTTGAAACTACACATAGCATTTTCACATTTAATGCATTTGTAGGTATAAGCCATTAACTAAATTAGTTTTTAAATGCACCTACGTTAAATTTATATTTATGAGAAACAATCTCAAGTGGTCACGTAAAAGCTAATTTGAAATGGTTAACTCTAAATTGTACAAATACTAAACAAAATTAAGACAAATTTGTTGCGTTTTGAACATAACGTCAGAAATAGTAGTAAAATGAATTTTTAGAGTACATAATCGCAAATGATTGAGCATTTCTGACCTCGGGTTCAGATTCTACGCCCAAACTTCGGATATAAATTACATCTTCCCGACAACATTCACTACCTGCGTTTTTGCAGATCTGTGTTACTAACATCTTTACTTTTTAGTCTAGACGATTTATTACCAGTCGAATAATATCAAAGAAACTACTTCCCAATGAATCAAAATTTTAAATATTTTCAACGTGTCATATACAAATAACGATTTTAAAAAATACTCAATACACTACTAGAAAAAATAAATGAGTAAATTTTTAACGTTGTAATATACTCAGAGTACAATACAAATTTGTTTACTTTTAAGAGCTCTTAGTTAATAATTACAATACATTAAGGAAAATCAATTTGGTATAGCATAACTTACTTTTGTTTAGAAATAATAAGTATATTTGATTTATTATTTAACAGTAAAAATTACGTTATGCTAACATTTCCATCGTGATCATGTGATGTTAACGCTTAGTTTCGCATTCATAGATTCAAATAACTTTTATAACCAGAGTATATTGGATGCATCAAAACATGTAACGAAGTATCACAGTAGTACTACTAGCACAAGTAATTCAGTATTTCAAGATTCAATGTTCAGAAACAAAATCAACTTCGTTTTCATCCATACAAAAAAATTACAGCTATTGGAAACTATTTACTTACTATTACCTTCGAATAGTAAAGTTTTAACTAAAATAATAACTAATTGCATAAAAAATAGTAAATTTATAATTTACATAATTAATTTATTATAAAAGTACGCGGTAAAAAGAGTTGGAATGCCCAACAAAAAGCAATTCGGCCCTCAACACAGCTTGAAACCTTATACTATGAGTGTAAGTCTAACTACTTATTTATTGGACCAGCAATCTCCTTTTTCCATGTTAAAGGAAGAAATAAAAAACAATGCATAACAAAGTAGTATATAATAAATATTAAACATTTTCCTTTCTGTTCAACGCAAGGCGAAGATATCGAGTTTTGCAAAGCAATGCATAAGATAGCAAGTCCACGCTTACGGTGATATAATGAAATTGAAACATTTAATTTTTATTTTACAGCTTTTCTTGCCTCCATAGCTAGAAAGTTAGGAAAGAACCGATCGATCCTGTACTTGTGCCTTAAAAATGCGTATAAATGCAGTATATATACCGAAAATTTAATGTCCCTAGATATTAGCTCGCTTGTTCGATATTTAATATCTACAGCTTTGACACTGTATTATCATGGATATTAGAATAAAGACACCAGATAGTAACTCTTATTAAGTATTTTACCTTAATGTCTGAATTCTTAAGTTTTCTCTATGAAAAAAAGGTATCTTTTGGTAACAGAATATGTTTAAAAATATCACTTTCAAACACAAAATCATTATAAACTGTGCATAGGGAAACTAAACATGGAAACTGGCTCCTAAAGATTATATAGTTTAATCTAACTTTAAAGATTTGAAAATTCAAAGCAAAAAATCATTTTTAACAAATATTTGAATAATTTTAAAAAAACTGAATAAAAATATTTATGTTTATTCTGTGCTTTTTTAAACTGTTATTACTAGAAAAATGGGTCTAGTATGGACATTTTAATACATTTATTAAAAAATTGACTTCAAAACCAGCTCAGATATTTTCTGTTACTAATATATTTATATGAAAGCATAATTTTGAGTAGTGAGTACATGAATAGTATAAAAAACTTCGAAATAATGAAATTTGAAAATCGATAGTCATAAAGAAAAATTTCATAACAACGAAACTAAAGCAGACATTTAAAAATTGGACAGCTATAGATTGGAAAAGTCTAAAAATTGAATAAAAAACTACATCAAAGCATCCAAACGTAAAATATTCAGCTGAAATCTTCAAAGGGCAGTATTAAAAAAAATGGAATCTGAAAAAACCCAATAATTAATTTTCATTTTTATAAAACCCAAACCTATATTCCTGTAAAAGCCAATCTCGATTAAATATTTAACGAGGTTCACAAATTGTATAAATACTACCCTTTAACTAGTTCATAATATCCAATAATCTCGCAATATTATGCATTATTAAAAATGTGGAATTTTTAAATTAAGGGTGTAGTAATTAATACACAATTAATTTCGACAAAAACCACTTAATAAGTTCAAACACTTTTCGTTAGCCAAATTACCTTCACAAAATTTGCGCATTTTAAGTGCATCAAGTGAGGTTCTCATGTCAATCGTTGAAGAGTGGTTTCATATGCCGGCGATGACCATTTATATCCACACTAATGCAAACGGTTTATATTCATCAAATGGAATTAAAAAAATGATAAATTTTATATAATCGACAAGTCTTGCTTTTGATATTCAATAGGATTACGAAATGTTGAACAATTAATATGATGATTAACAAAAATACATTAAATGTTCTTTTTACTTTTTAACGTTCAGCTTTTGGTTCATACTCAAAACACCACTTTAATATTTTTTAAGAAGTTTTAGTATTTACGAATTTAAGTTCAATGATGTTTTTACGGCGATGAATTCTGCATAATTTTTCATCATCTTTTACTTGTTGTAAACAACGGTCACTTTCTTTAGAATAAGTCACAAAAGACAATAAATTAGTAATTTCGTAATTTCAAACTTAGTTTTAATGAACATTTCATTTACGATTTTGCAGTAACAAATCATGCCCGTTTTGTACATTTTTTTCAGAAGTCACATTACCCATCACCCTTGATGTTTCTCATTATTTACACTTTCTCTTACAATGTATCATTGAAACGTTTGTTACTAAAAAAAAACTGCATTTTTTGTTACAGCACTATTAATAATCAATAATTTTAGACATGCTACTAATGTTATTGTTACAAATTTCATACAAAAGTTAAATTTCATTGTTTATTATTAATACAAGACCAATGAACATATAAATCTTACTATAGTTAATGTTTTGCTTTATTTTCATTCATTAAACGATTATATTCATTGAATATAAAACAAATAACTTATTTTTTAAATGGATATATTTTAAAGAAGAATAAAAAAATGTCCCCAATTTTACCATGTAAAGGTTTGGGACCTATTTCTCATTAATTCCCTAAACGCAAAATTTCTATATTTACTTTTTTTTTAACTTTTCTTAAAATTGGTTGAATTCAAAATTCACAGAACTTCTTTATAATTACTCAATAACAAAGATGCAATATACTAATTTTAATGGAAATGGAATTAAGTTTGGAAAAAGCGGGTCTATTTTATAAATAATTCTACTAAGCTTATTCCTTGCAAATGTTGTAAAGGTATTTCGACGACGACGTTTCGTCGAGTCCTCTTTAGATCTAAACGCGGAATTGACCTGAAGAGTTCTCCTAGAAGGCCAAAACGTCGTCGAAGTCGAAATACCTTGTTGAATCTGAAAATAACTTAGTACAGTTAATGAAAATGTTTAGGAAACAAATTTCATAACAGTAACTAAATTCAAGGCTCACCAAATTCGTTAAAATGAACAAAGTTATATATTTATTTTTATAAAATTTCAGATGTACTTCCTTCAAATATACTGAATAGTTTGCTCAAAGGACCTTTAATATGTACCTAAATATCATCTCTATTATTATTTCATTTATATAATTTATAATTTCAAAATATATTTTTTACTGGTAAATTTATGGTATATTTATAAAAATACATTCGATTAGATATTTAGGGAATGATATCATCTGCTTGTGTAATATTTATTGATATTTTCTGCGTTTAATTTAAATTTTGTTGGGCTAAAAGAACACATCGTATCAAAAGCACCTAGCGTCGTACCCACACCGCAATACTTTGTTGAAATATTCATAATTTCACTTTATCTGGAATCCGACAAAAAAACTAATACGTGACTTTGTAAAATTCGTAACGTCTGACCAATTTGGCTGTTTTTACTCAGAATATTTAACATATTTCACTTACGCACAATTTTAATAAACTCACCTTGTTCAAAGTACCTTTAATTTCTTGATAATTATGAGATGTATATGTATATATTTTTATTTTCCTTTTACTTATTATATCACAGTTTTCTTTATATTTGAATGCCACCAATTCGTATTCATTTGTAATTTTAACATTCTTCTCTATAAGATGTCAAATTGACATTTTTCATAGGAATTAGTGACCTTGTGAGGTGCCGATATGTATATAATTTGTAATAAAGTATTGCAATGAAAGAATATAAAACAAACAAAATTGTATAAAAAGTTAAAACCAAAATGTGCATATATTTCGTTCAACTCCTTTCGCAACTGAACTTTTCAGTATTCATGCATGTGCGCATAACGAAAGATTACAACATTCTCAACATTTAAAAAAAATTACAGTTCCTTTGAACAAGGTAAGTTTATTAAAATTGTACGTATATGAAATTTTGATAAGAAATAGGTTTTAAAATTGTAAGTAGAAACAGACGAATTGGTCAGACATTACAACTTTTAGGGACGATTTTTCGAAACTTCCCATCATCTGAGCAAATTAAGTGTTTTCTATTAATTCACTTAAGACACAGTAAGTTAAAAAGTTTCTCACATCCTCTACTTGTCGGTTCTGTTGCTCTAAATGTGATACATGACTGTCACGAAGTGAAATTTTGACTAGTACGATATGCTGAAATCGTCACAAAATGATGTTCTACATTAGTTCTTACCTTCAGGTACTTTCCTACCAGTTTTCTCTACAACAAGAATTAAAATTAATTCCTTATATCAGAAAGGATACTGAGACTTTCAAATTGGTTTCACTTTATGATTACGACATGTATTTTTATATTATAATTTTTAACGAAATTTGTAGAAACACATGTTTGCAATTAACCAATGACAAGGTCAATTCCATATTCCCTTAGTATACGAGGATTACTTGTTAAAACTTGGACATTCTGACATATATCTTGAGTTCGGTACGGCTGAGGCTTATAGATAACATAGGTCAACATAGTTTTGTTGTTGGGAAGCTGTGGGTCAATTCCGACGTAAGTTTGTACGTAAAATACGAATTTGAAGTTAGGAGTGGTCCATCACGTTAGGATTTTGAGATATTTGAAATTACGAGCTCGAAAAACGCGTTTTATACTATTTTTGAGGTAACATATAGGATGCAACAATGTTTTTTGGCCTTCTCTACTATTTACATCTTTCATTAGTATTCTTACCCTTCAAAATGAGCTTTTATTCGATTACCAGCGATTTTTTCTACGGCCATTTCAAATTATGACACTGTCCGTAAACTTAATATCTGTTATGCATGATATAAGTATAGTACAACAAACTTTCCGTCATTTCAAATGTGGAAGTTTGTGAATAACAATGATATCGGACAAAAACAGACAAAAGTAACAAACATTAAAATAGAGAAAATCAACGACAAATGTTGGAAAAAGAAAAAAATTAATTTTGTTACCACCAATACCACCGTATTGAATTAATAACATAATTTAATTATATATACATGTAGCATGCTTACATTATTACAATTATAATATTACCCGTGCAAGATAATTTATTCCGTGGATATCTGTATAAGGGCCTCTTGACGTCCAGAACATATCGGATGTTCTTAGGGTATCCAACGAATATCCAATTAAGTATCCAAGAAAGTGGAATTTTATATACCCCTAGGATATCCAGGTAATATCACATGATATTACTTGGACATCCCTAAAATCTCTGGCAGATAACCTGAAGAATATCTCAGGGATAATTATGGATATCTCAGCAAATAAGGGATGTATATGACAATTGTACAGATTAAATACGTTGCTTTTTGAAATTTTTATACTATTTTGAATAATATCGTTAAACTCCGATTTTCGGGTCCGTATATAACAATATCGAACACATTTTTTGCCAAACTCGGATTTAAACCCAACTGATAATTTTGTTGATGAAATAGAACATTCGCAATTATCAGAAATTTGTACATTAAAAATAAGTATTTAAATTTAACAATTACAAGGCGGAAATGCAACAGAACTCGAATGGTTAAAAAAAAGGGCAACATTTGACTCGAAAATTTTTAAAATCTGATTTAGATTTATCATTAAAGTTAAAAAATCCATTTACTATGGATCTGTCCATGTATTTTCATTTTAAATTATAAATTAAAAGTTTAACAAAATAGCTATAAACAAATAAATGTAAAAATCCATTTTTTTTTTAACAAAATCATCGTCTATTAAATTTTGGTGAAAGTTAGTATACGGTGGTTCGAAAGTTCGTAAAAAATATTGACATTACTATTTTTTTGCTCTAAAAATGTGTACTTGTGGGTATTTCATGTTGCTAATAACGAAATCGAAAATAATTTTTCAATTTTTTGAGCAGTTGATCTGACGAATTCAAAATGATAAACTACAAAATTATATTAATATCATTTTCTATGAATTCCGTCTTGCATATGACAATATCTATTTTGTGACATGTTTGTACTACGCGAACCTAGCAACGTCCAAAAACAAATTTTCAAGAGAAATTATTAAGTATACATGCTGACTTTAAAGGGGTGTAACATGACTGCTCATGACGTTTTTCGGACCAGTGTCATAATTCAAAATGGCCGTAACTTTATACGAAAAAACCGTAGGTGATCGAATAAAAGCACATTTTGAGGGTAAGGGTAGTACTATCAGATGTAAATAGTAAAAAAATAATAGTAAAGATGCAGAAGTTTAAAAAAATTGTTGCATTCTGTACGAACCTCAAACATCGCAAAACACGCGTTTTTCGAGAACATAACCTCAAATATCTGAAAGTTCTGATGTGATAAACCAATTCTGACGTTGGATTCGAATTCTACGTACAATATGAGGTCGGAAATGAACCACAGGTCCCCAACAACATTCAAGATTCCCTGTTTTGTAGACATGTATAACACATCACAGAATACATGTAACGAATTTCAAGGTTTTAGGTAGTAAATTAATTTTAGGGTGGAATATACCTTAATATTTCTTTTAACAACAAACATATGGGGCATTCCAAGTGAAATCACCCACGTTTTGGAGTCGGGTTCCAGATTTTGTTTTACGTTAGAATACTTATAGTACGTGCAAAGATAAGCCTTTCTGCCAAGTTGTGGCTTAAAATAATAATTTGTTTAAAAGTTATTGCAAAAAGAATATACGAAAAAATTGAAAACAAATATTTTTTGATCGATCATAACGTAGAAATCATAATTGATAGAGAAAAACTTTTCAAACAAAAAAGATCGAAAAAGACCAAAACTTTTATGTGGTATAAAATAAATAAACAAATTTTTATTATTTATAACAATTGTAGTCAATTTTTTCATTAAAAGGCAATTTTCTCTGTAAGGGGATGAAGCGATTTTTCTGGGATCCAATTAAAAAATGTCCGCAAAATTGTCCTCTTTAATTTTGTGAAAGAAAATTTTAGTTATCTTGAAAAATGGCTTGTTAACTAATAAAAAACCGACCGCGCGCGGGCCGTTTGTCGGCGCGCTGCCTCGACGCTCGCTGGCCATATGAGTAGGTACGGGGCGGTGTCGCAAACATTTTCCGTCTATAGGTGTAATTAGTATACACGCCTGTATTTAATATTTTACTTTTTTTGCCTTTTGGAATATATTTTAGACTTAACATTCAATTTTCCTATGAAATTGTATAAGATAATAGACTAAATATCATTCATCAACCTTCTTTCATGCTATATCCAGGCTTAGGACTTTTTTTCTTGAAATACCCTGCATAGCTGTACGGTTAATGATCGCTGGTGCTAAATTATCCACCCTCGTTGATAAAAGTAATAAAGAAAATATTCCATTAACTTATCAAGAAATGTTGAAACTCATGATGTGTGAAAATGCTACAAACGAATGTCACCTGAGAAAATGCATGCAATGCCCAGGGTTTATAAAAAAGTATATGATAAATTAAAAAATATTTTTGATATCAACTCGATCAGCCAACTTTCATTTAAAGAATGGAAATCTGAAAAAAATAGGTGGGATTTCGTACAGTGTCAGTATGAAATCAATGAATATTTTGAAGAACTTAAATGTCGTCTAGAAAAACTTCAGTCTCATGATTTTATAGCACGGAACCAAAGTAATTTCATAAAAACTCGTAAAGAAAATCTACAATCCGATGAAGTGATGGTGATAGGTGACTTCTCTGAGAATTACTCCTTTGTAATTCAAGACGAAATTCAAAGCCATCACTGGTCACAAAATCAAGTCACCATTCATCCATTTGTAATTTACTCAATGGACGCTGACGAGACTTTGAAACATCAAAGTTTTGTTTTAATATCAGAATGTCTAAAACACGATACAAACGCTGTCTATTTATTCCAATCAAAACTTATTGAATTCTTGAAGACTACTTATAAATCAAATGTTAAAAAAATTTTGTATGCTTCAGATGGTGCAGGATCTCAGTACAAAAATAAGTATAATTTTATAAACTTAGCATGGCACTTTCATGATTTTGAAATCGACGCCGAGTGGCATTTTTTTGCTACATCACACGGGAAAAGTGTATGCGATGGTGTTGGTGGTAGTCTTAAACGATTCGCTAGACGAGCAAGTTTACAAAGTATAAAAGATGGAATAACAACACCAAACGAATTTTATGTCTGGGCAAAAAGAAATTTTACAAGCATGCAGTTTTGTTATTGCACTGAGGGTGATCACAATGAAATAAAAGAAAATTTGCAAAACAGATTTTCAAAAGCAATACAGATTAAAGAAACTAAAAGTTTCCATTCGTTTATACCAGTAAAAAATATACATCCACCAACCGACATTTATGTCAAATTGTTTTCGAATTCTACAAATTCTGAAGTTAGAAAAATTATGTAACCGTATAATATATATAGTACTATAATGATATAGAACTGTTTACTATTCATAACGAACAAGAACGAGTACCACCACGAATTAAGGCAAACACTATGCCATTTGAATATACATATATAGTTAATAATAAGACAAATGACAATGACTTTATTATAGTCAGCTTTTAAATGCGCCAGACCACTATCTGCCAGTCCTAAGCCTGGATATAGCATGAAGGAAGGTTGATTATATTTAGTCTATTATTTTATACAATTTCACAGGAAAATTGAATGTTAGGTATAAAATATATTCCAAAAGACAACAAAAAGTAAAATATTAAATACAGGCGTGTATACTAATTACACCTATAGACGGAAAATGTTTGCGACACCGCCCCGTACCTACTCATATGGCCAGCGAGCGTCGAGGCAGCGCGCCGACAAACGGCCCGCGCGCGGTCGGTTTTTTATTAGTTAACAAGCCATTTTTCAAGATAACTAAAATTTTCTTTCACAAAATTAAAGAGGACAATTTTGCGGACATTTTTTAATTGGATCCCAGAAAAATCGCTTCATCCCCTTACAGAGAAAATTGCCTTTTAATGAAAAAATTGACTACAATTGTTATAAATAATAAAAATTTGTTTATTTATTTTATACCACATAAAAGTTTTGGTCTTTTTCGATCTTTTTTGTTTGAAAAGTTTTTCTCTATCAATTATGATTTCTACGTTATGATCGATCAAAAAATATTTGTTTTCAATTTTTTCGTATATTCTTTTTGCAATAACTTTTAAACAAATTATTATTTTAAGCTACAACTTGGCAGAAAGGCTTATCTTTGCACGTACTATAAGTATTCTAACGTAAAACAAAATCTGGAACCCGACTCCAAAACGTGGGTGATTTCACTTGGAATGCCCCATATATCATGTCATTTATATTTAATACTAGTTTTTACTTTTCACATATAAAATATTCCAAAAGAAATTTCGAAACGTTCAAATAATGTAAATTGCAATCTATCCGTGCTTGCATTTTGGCATTTTGTTTGTTTGCTCGACGCCACAGACTACATATTCTTCGAAGGGGTACGACTCTTATCTAGACGGAAGAAGCGTCTTCCTCGAGAACGAGGAGGGAAGTTTGCATCAACGTCGTCTAGTGCCTCAGCTGATGCGAAACCCAAGCACTTGAAGTAGTCGGCCACCAGCGTCGATGAGACGCGCCCCAGGGAAATGAATCCTCGAGTGGAGTAAATGGGTAAAAGAGTACAGGGTAAAATGGGAATTTCCCACCGAGTTCCGGTCTGACAGTAAAGCTCTGGACTGCTGAGGCTGCAAAACTTTTCCTAAAGATTCTTAATAAAATCTTGATAATGACATTGTTGGTTACTTTTAATTTTGACATTTGGAAAATTCTACTTCGTACATGGTGAGCGGTATTTCGTCAATTTCGACAGAATTCTAGGTGATTTTCTTGTAAATATAGCCATAGCAAGATGGTATTTTTAATTTAAGCATATTTTTCGGTTTGAAATTTTCTAGCTGCTTGATCCATATTTTCTGACCTAGTGCAAATACTTAAAAGGTCAATTTTAGCAAAATTTTTCTGGCAAAAGATGACATGTGCATGTGGTTGATAAGTAAATGTTCATTTGGATTCTTTATTATTTTTATATTTCAGGAAAATTCATGTTATGGAACAGTAATATTTACGTGGAATTTCATTTTACAAATAGGAAATCTTCTATTTTGAAGGACGTACGATAACTGTCAGTTAAGTTTCAACATAAAATTTACATTTTCTATTCGAAATCTCCATTTTTCGTTGTTTATATAGTGGGCTTTTATATTTTGTGTTTCACAAATTTATATTATTGTGATTAGCCATTTACTAAGCTTAAATAATTAGAAAGAATATACTATAGATATAATAAAAAACGTATTTTTGTTTAAGATTTTTATTAACCATCTAAAAAAAAATTCATATACATTTTAAGTTCACATCGTTGGAGTCCAACAAACATTCCAAATTTTATTGTTATTTTTACTTTATTTTAAGCTTACTCATTTCTGACTGTGTTTTCGATGAAATTAGGCATAGCGGATAGTAGATGCAGGTACAAAATATTAAGTATTCTTCGATTTTTGTATTTTTTAGTATTTTAGGTCGTCGTTCATCAATTTTCGGTCGGAATTACGAAAATCACAATGGTGGACACATTCCCTAAGTTCTTAAGTGTTACAACTAGAAAATTATTGTATTCCAAGAAAAATTGGCAAGAAAAACCATCTCTTGGGATGTTCATTTAAATCTTTCACTATTTCCGTCGAATCATTACATTATTTAAATTTTATTTATTGAAAATTATTTCAATGAAAACAATGCTATTTAGCCGAAACTTTCTCTGGATAATATTGATTCGAATAATATCATATTTCTCTCATTTGCGAAAGTCACATATCCTGAATACTGAAATTTCAGTAATTTCTGCTGAATAACGTTTTTTCGCAGTCGAATGCGCAGTGTAATAAAGAAATAAAAGAATATAGTATAATGAATCGCTTTTAAATCGTAACAGAAAATTACAGCTATAACTTTACAAAATGGACCGTGTGCTTTTATATTTTTTTTGTAGAAAATAAAATGTATTTTTTAAAACTTGGATTTTATATGTAAACTGTAAATGCACATTTTCATTGCGCATATTTACTATTTGGGACGTGTGTTTTATGTAATGTCGGTATTCGTACGAACGGACTACTCTTTTATAACATTCAGCGGAAAAATGTTACTTTTTATGGCAAATAGCAATGAAAATATAATTTCCACAACCGATGATAAAAATAATAGCAGTAGTTGAATCGTCCTATAACGTCGTTGTTTCGAGATAAGTTAAGTTAAGGGGAGAGTCTCGTTTATTTTGACGAAAAAATAAATTTCTTTCACTTTTTTTTATAACTTATGATTTGTAGTGTATGTTTATATTGTTGTAGTGAAAATTGAGCAAAATCAGTTTGCGCGGTAATGAATATCTCACGTAAATCTTTTCGAAATGCGTTCTAGCATTTCCATGCTGTGGCAAGAATAGTTCCTTCGAGCACCACTAGATGTCGCTGGATGTACTAAATCGGTACATTATTTTGCTAATTGCTTGAAATAAATCAAATCAAACCCTGAAACGTGTTAGTTACCTGCACAACCGTGTTTATTTGAACTGTCCTCCAAGATAGGACAAGAACTTCTTCGTTATTTGACTTAATATTTTTTCTTTTGAAGTAAATAACGCGACCAATTCCATATTAAATCGTGCAAAGGTAAAGACAATAAGTTTTAAATTCGAAATCGTGTTTTATGAGTCGTATTGTCCTTTTGGATAAATAAAAAATACGTATTTATTTGTTTTGCAAAAAAAAAAAATCCACAAGGTTACAAGCATTACAAAAATACTTCCATAACTTTTGCCCGAAGCAGTTAGAAAATTGTTTTCAAACTTCTCTATTGTTGTTAAAAATCAACATTTTGCTGTTCTGTTTCTTCAATTTAGTAATGTTTGATATATTCTTTCTTTGTAATTCTTTATTTTTACAAAACTTTGAAAATTAACAAAATAGCGTCAGTTTTTAAAAAAATAAGACACCTGATTTTCTCCGAAACATCATTTTTGAAATTTTTTTTTTATATACATATAGACAAAACGGAAAGGAAACTTTTCGACGATACGTTTGGTTGGCGCTAAAAAGCCCTGAGAGCGCGAAGGATTTTTTTTTTTATATATTATGAGTATTTGTTACCGGTAAATGTTAAAGAGTTGAGCTCAAATAGTTAAAAGGCAGCAAGTATATGTTCTTAAAATTGTTTATTATTGTAAATATTTGAAAGTTTCGACTTTTAATATACATATTTAAAATCTCCCTTTTATTTTCGTAAATGAAAAGAAGACCTTGATGCAAAACGACAAATCACATCATTTTTTTAGAAAAAAATGTTGCCGTTGTCAGGGCCTTTTAGCACCATCCAAAGGTATAGGACAAGTTTCCTTTCTGTTTTATCTATATATACAAAAAAAGTTTACTTTTTACAAAATAATGTTTTTGAGAATAACAAAATTGGAGATTTGAAAATAATTTTCCAACTGTTTCTGACAAAAGTTATGGAAGTAGTCTAATTTTTGCAGTGCTAGTAACTTAGCGGAAATGTTTTCTTTTGCAAAACTAACGTATCTTTTTATTTATCCTAAAGAACAATGAAAGTCATATAAAACATGATTTCGAACTCATTTTCGCTGCATGATGTGTTATGGAATTGGTCACATTTAGAGGCGCTTCAACCTACATTTTTATTGTATTTGCACTTAAGATAAAAAGTTCAAGCGCCAATACATTTTAATTAATTTGTAAATCCTTTTTTTACATTTTAGATGGCATGAACGTATTGTGGACACCGGTTTTTATCCCCGATTTTTATATACTACGTTCGACAGAGTAATATTACTACTAAATAATGTCCGAAGAACTAAAGTTCTCATTTATTTCCTTCTATGAAAACCGAATCAAGAAAATCACTGTATTTTTGAACGTCTAGAGGAGAACCTCACCATAAGTCAAGTAAAATGTGTCTAAATTTTTGTTTTTTGGTACATTTTGAGTATTTTAGAGTAGAGCAAACCATATTTCCTTTCAACAATCACAACGCTATATTCATCGTTTATAGCACCAACAAATATTTTGGTAAAACTACTGCGAAAGTTAAAAATAAATCCTCTTTTATGCCAAAAACACTTTGATTTGATTAATCTCACTTTTTAAAGAAACGAGACGCGTTTAACAAAATTTGCAACAAAATATTTCGCCACCAATGCTGTATATATTATGTAACTAGGGCGTAATTATCGATCCTCAACGAAAGTGAAATTTCTGACCTGAACATAGGAAGTCATAAAATAGGAAATTCTCTACAGCTAGAAAAGAATGGCGTAAGATGGCCAAATCGAAAATGTTGACATATTTAGATAACTTTTCTCGAAAATATGACGTGATAGGAAAATTCTGATATCTCATCATTAACAAATATCAAAAATCTTTGGAAATGATACGTAGTATCGTAAAATTTCGATAAATAATAAATATGATTTCGTGTGAACCAATGATTGGAAATAGATTGGTACTATTAAAAACCAAAGTTTTTGGTTGCAATTTCTTAGTATGCTACACTAAGAAAAGTGTATTTTATCAGTTACTATCCCTTGGCCTTTAAAAAGTGTATTATAGCCCTTAAAAGAAATGTTATAGCTAGTAAAATCCTCCGTCTTTCAGCATTTGTTTTTGACAGGTTATACGAAACTGTATTAAACTCTCCTATTTTAAAAGAATGTTTTATTGTGACTAAAAGAAGGCATTTTTAATATTTTAATTTCCTAGATAAATTTCCATAAAGAAAAATTGCTTTTAGTTAAAGAGAAAAGGCTAAAATAAACTGACATATTGGTTAGAATAATCTAAAATCTTCGTTTTTTAACAGGTAATAGAAAGATGGCAATCCTTGTGCGTAAATTACTATCTTTTACGGGGCATAAGAATTCTAATACTGGGTAAAAAACACTTTTCTCTGTGTAATCCTAGTACTTTAATTCTATTCGCGACGCCATAGTAGACGCCAAACCCATACACACGATCAGAAAAACGGAAAAGATTGTTCGTCCTGTAGTGCATAAGGGCATGTTGGTAAGTTAACCCTCATCGTGTGTTTCGAAAACCAAATCACTTCGGTAACAGCAACCTTACTTTTCAAACCAAATCCGTTTCGACCCCACAATCAGCCATCAGTCAGTTGAAGAAATCAAAATGGATATAGAAACCATAGCCTCTTTTGAGATTGTTAAATCAAACGATTGATTTCATTGATTGTATAAACGCTGTAAAAAATAAATTGAAAATTCCTGTGCAAAATTCCCAAACTAAAGTATATTGAAATTTCAAATACCGATATATCAACAACATGGAGAAACAGGTTTGTTTAAGGCAACCAACCACTTAGTACTTTCAGATCCAAACGAGGAATTGGTGGGGACAGCCAAGTAAATAGTTTTACTGACAAATAAAGTGGTTACTACTCAATTCATTGGAACACAAATCTAATCAATTGGTTAGTGTATTATTTTCGCATTGAATCCAACCAATTTGACGTTTGGATTTGAGAGCACTAAGCGCTTGGTTGCCCCAACCAATCAGTTTTTCCGATTAAAATGTACGATTGGAAAATTCAAATTATTTGATACGGAATTCTACACGATTTGAGAGTTTCTTCGAGGTACATTGGGGGCACACTAGTCCGGAAATTAAGTTGACTATCATTTCGTTCACATAACAAACTGATGGATGACAGCTACACACATGAATGCTCATTGTCTCCTAAATTAGTCAGGCAAAAAGAGGGAGGGGGATGTTCATTTCCTCTGTAACTAATGTCTATCTTCCATGATTATTTCAATGAAACTGTATATGCAACATTTTGATTTAAGCGACCCCTAGCTTGAATAAATAGTTTGCATATCTAGGGTATTTTTCGATCACACAATATAAGAACATCTTTAACATTTTCATATTGAAAAATTACCATAAAATGCATGAAAAATGTCCATACCAAGAAATTTATTAATTAATTCGAATAAAATTATAATGAATTAACAGTAGATTTTTTTTTATTATCTGGAGATATTATCTTTTAGTTTCAATTTTTTTTTCTAATTATATAATAACTAGGTTCGAACAAGTCCATTAGTCATGTAAATCTTTCACGGCCACTTAAACCACGTTTCTAAACGTGATATTTTCACTCCATTTTCTTTCCATTTTCTTTTCTCTTTGTTCTCGTTCGCTCTTTCTCTACGTACAAAAAGTTTGACTTGGTTGTTTTGCCCGGCAAGAATTCTCTTATTTCAATTTTCCAACGCTCTTTCCGGACTTCGCCCACGCTGCGTATTAGCGGCATAAATGGCGCAAACGGCCGCGCAGTAATTTTCGCGAGCGAAGCGAGTTATTTATTCCGAGCGTAAAACACTCCAGGCGCCAGCTGGTGATCCTCGATTTTGAAATCGAGCCAATAACTAAATTAAAAAGATATTGCCAGTTGCTATGTAATTGCTTTATCTCCGAAGCTCTCGAAGATCTACTGCTTACGTCGAAGATCTAAAAACAACAAATTAGTTGCGCGGAACGTAACGAGCGAACGGCTCAATAATTGAAAAGTGTGCGATAATAAGTACAGCGAGCGTCATTTGTACCGTAAACTTTGGTTAAGTAATTATTTTTGCAATTTTCTGCGCAGTTCGTAAGCCGATGAAGGAGTTTCACTTAACTAGTATTACACGAACTTTTAATCGAGTTTCTTTTCCTGAATTTGTCAGTCTTTTTTTCAATTTACGCAGAAGTATTAGTATGATGCGTAATCTTCACGGATATGATGAAAATAATCTAATAACGCAACAAAGTAAATGTTAAACTATACTGAAAAGGTGAATAAAATTTAACGAATACATCTTTTATTTCTGTTAAACTGTGGTTATTTATACTTCACTTGAATATTCAAATTTCGTCAACGAATGGCGCTTATGAAAAATGAAAAACCCACTGTTAAGTTTTTTTACTACTTTCGCTTCCTGTTCTTTTAAATCGGTATCTTACAGATTCTAAAATAGTTCAATATTATACAATAGCATAAAACGATTATTTTGCGCAGGAGTAGCATACCGTACTAGAATGAAAAAAGTTCCATTTTGACTTTTGCACACTGCTGCTTACTTTTAAACAAAGATATTTTATTTAAAATCCTTGGCATTTAATATCTGTTATTAAAGGTTCGAAAAAACTGTATTTACATCTTCCATTAAAGAATGTATACAGTTAAAAAACGGCATTTTTATTAATTTTGGTTGTTTGATTGTTAATAAAGAAAAGGAGCACAGTCTAAAATATGTCTTATAATAACGATAAATCTTCGTCTCTTACTCTTACTTATTTCTACTACTGGTCAAACGAACCTTTTCTCAGCGGACCTTTGATTTTAAAACATGTATAATAACGTTTCAACCTGTTTTGTTTTTTAATAACAAGAACAATATTTTTCAAAAAAACTGCGAAAACTCACATACTATTCCTTATACATATTTAATCACACTGAATGATATTTCTACCATTCTGCCTTATTTCTAAAAATAATTGTTAGAGAGATCCGAATTTCTATTAATATGTACTCAATTTTGAACAGAAATTACTATACAGAATAGAATAAAGTGCTACCCAAATTGAAAAGTTAATTACACTAATAGTTTCTATACCAGAGCAAGCTGTATTAAGAAATGCACAAAATGAGAGAATGGTTAATAATTATTAATTAAAAGAGTTTCTCTATATTGATGGATTCAACAAGTGATTTAAATACTCATAATTTCTTTACACTGATAAAATTGTTATTGAATTTGAATACTTTCCAACTGTTCCTTATACTTCAATAGGTAAACTGCATTTCATTAGTTGCATAAACTATTTAATAGTATCCAAAATAATTACGAATGTAATTGGCGAAATTAATTGTAGAAGTAAATTGACTGCAGTAAAAAAAGTAACATTTTAAATACATATTTGGTTAAAATATAACTTATTTATTATTTTGTGTAAATATCAATAATGAAACTGCGTTATTAAGATATACTTATAACTAAAAAATAGTTTTTTATTTATTTATTTATTTAATAAGATATTGGCTTGAAGTGTCTCCGTTTTTTTTCAATGTAATTGAAAGACACCAGTGCTAATTGGATAATTTTTTACTCTTTTATTTTTATCTCCAACGACTTGGTATATTTATACATTTATTTTAATTTTCATTTGTTTTAAAATTTAAGAATATAGCTTACCGTTAGTAACGGTCTATGTTTAAAATGTACAATTGAACTTTAGAAAATTCATAGCTAAAGAAAGGATGCGACTGTATTTTTACTATGTTAATAAAATATGTAGTTATCTAAAAACTTTATTTTAGTATGTTTTTTTTTTGTACTTTTTAAAAAATGCCGCAAAGAAAAAAGACATCTATTTTCAAGATGTATATTTTGATCAAAATAAGTGATGAGTAAGTTTAATATTTTTACGAATAAACAATTATTTTTCTATTCAATTCTTAATACAATTGAGAATATAATCGAATATACATAACGTCTGATTTTTAACTGTGTGAATGAAATAAACATAAAACATAAAATTTGTTGATGATGAATGCATTGATTAAAAAACATTTTCAGACATTTTTTATAGTAGATTAAATGCTACTTCTTCGAATAGTGCTGAAAAATAAAAATATTTGTAATCTTATCTTAAAAATTTTTAAATTGTCTATAATTCATTATATTATGAATGTTTAAGAACGCTTTTCCACCAATCGTCATTTTTGTGTTATTTATCGCCTTACAATATCAATTGAATGATATAAATGTCGAAACTTTAATATATTTGACTTTAAAAATGTCAAGAATGCTGATTTAAAACATGACTAAAGTCAAATACTAAATAAATATTTGATGTACGTCTTAGACGGGGAAATTACGATGTTTTTGTGATGCATACTTACAATACAATTTTTCTATTTTGCATTTCAATGACTAATGTCATTTTAAATTACATAAATATATAATTATTATTTATTATTCATCTTTATTGGTACAGAAAGAGGGTTGGAAAGCCGCCTCCGTCCAGCCAAAGGACGAGCCAGTGTTAAAGCTGCTTTACAAACTGACCAAAAGTAATTACGAGTCATAATTAAAACTTAATTGAATGAAATAAAACTTGTTATACGATGTTTTATGATATTGCGTAATATGACAAAGCCGGAATGAAATCCAAGGTAAAAGATGATGAAGATAATTAAAACATATTACCCAGATGTTTATGAATTTATAACAGCTTCAAAACTCGATATCAATTTGTAATTGAAATAAAACGTCCAAGATGAATCCGAAAAATTAATTATTTGTTCATTTTTAACGACAAATATTAAAATGACGGTGTAAAATTAAAATCTTAAAACTTTAACTCATTAACGACCAAACATATCTTTAACATGGATGGATGTGTAAAATTTTAGCATGGTTTCATTTATACAAGATTTCGTTTTATAAATACATACACCCATATCCGACTAATTTTGAGCTTGCCCATTTTTTTAAAATACTGAAGAAAACCCCGATTTTTGAGGTAGACTATTTTTTAGAATACAGTTCTCACTTTTGATGTCGTTTTCAGATCACCTTCTGTCGGAAAAAAGTTCTCGACTTTTTTATTTTAAAAATATACATTCATCATTTTGGATTTTGAAAAACTGATTTTGTATGATCATATTCAGGAATATCCAAAAATAATTAAATGGTAAGTGAAAAATTAGAATTCCTTCTTTTTCCGCAATAAACCACGGAAGTGAACATTTTAACTTGTAGTGGTGTAATTTTGTTCCCAGAAATATCGATAAACTATCATTAATATTAACTAAATTATTTTATACGTATCAACTTATAGAAACCTATAAAGCTACAACATTTTCGAAAAAATGCTCACTCAGTTCTCAATTAATTTTTTTGCTATTTTCTAGAATACCATCTAGAGTATTTAGAATTACCTTTACAGAGCCCGAATGTTGACAAAGAGATTCAGACATAAAGTGGTCCGGCGGTAAGGTGGGAAGTTTCACTATAAAACGTGAATTAAAGATGACTGAATACAATTTTCAAAATTCGGGCTCTGTAAAGACAATTTTAATTACTGTAGGCGATTTTCTAACCGCCCCCCTCTCTCTCTCTCACTTTAGAATCCCCTGTTCTGATACTGTTATTATTTGTGGCCCTTACAGGTTTGAGGCCCATGACAGTCACCTCAACAATGATCAGTAGTGTATTCCGTTCAGTCAGACATGCACTCGACACTCAACATATACAAATTATTCTTGAGTTTTTTTATTAACAGATTTAATTTATTTTATTGACTAATTTAAGTTTTGAATTTGGTATTGGTAAATTGCCTAGAACAATTGCCACTCTGACTAAAAATTTGAATTAAGGATTAATACAAACATTTCATAACCACCTTGATGACAGATTGATTGATGAGACTTACTATAAAAACATCGATATATTGTATCTGTTAAAAGTTACCAACGAATTTAAATATAAACGGGTGAAATAGAAATTCGTTATTTTTTCTAATAATTTAGAGATTTTGTTTAATTGACGATAAAAAATACCAAAGCAATTTCAATAATTTTTCAATCGTGGCTATGTCTTACTAGACTATCGATTTGTGATGCTCAACTCCCCATTATTACCCGATTTAATCAGTGTAATGGACAGCAAATAGTTTAGGTCAGACTATGAAATAACAAATTTTTTTCGAGTGACATATATTTTGCGGATTTGAATGATTAATGAAATTTACGTTAATTTAACATTATCCAAATAGCTCTGATTAGTCGGTAGTAATAAAAACAAAAATAATAGATATATTCATAGAAATTCGCTACTAAATCACTTTTTAAAATAATTCGAAATTCTTGTTTTTGCAAAACCAATAAAATTGTACAGGTTTAATTAATAAAACCTAACATGTTATTACAAAAATATGTAAATTAAAAAAAAAGAAAAAATACGTTTGGACGCAAACAAGTTTTTAATATTCTGATAAATATTGAAAATAGCCTTTGATATTCATTATTTCACTGCCAGCGTAGGTTACGGAGCGAAAGTAAATAATGCAAATAAACGATTTGAAAAGTTAAAACTTGAATATACTTGTCTCTCAAAATGGATATCTGTCCGCTTTAATATAAGAATAAAGTTGAGCATCGTATCCGCATGTAGTGAAGTTTCATGACCGAAGGGAAAAACTCATTTTCCTTCCTCGCTAACATAAGTTACGTCTTTTGAAGTATCTTTTCTCGAGAACTTGTTACGTAAAACCCGGCTTTCTTCACATTATCTTCTAGTATATTCTTTCAAGAACAAATAATATTTTAAGAAACGTCATTTTACTGCTTAAACCGCCACTAAGAATACTAGAAATCGATTGAAACAGCAAGGTGAAATAACGTGGTGAGTCTTTACAAACACCTGATAATGTGCCGTAAAACTCATCAGCAAACAGTTTTGACAATATTTCTTGCACGTAAGTAGAGTACCTACTAGTTGCAAGAAAAGTAAATTTATCGATTTAATTAACGAAATGAACATTTTAAAAATATTAAAGTAAATGAATTTATGACTGTAAATAAAACTGTATTTAGAAAACAAAAAGATAATAATCGATTCTGATATTTCTTGAAAATTAATAAAGGAGAAAAATGACCGTAAAAAGTGACAATAAATTTAAATATTTTTTTGTAATTAGTCTACTTAAGTTTAATATGGAGTGTAATCAAATACCATTAAATTACAAATACATTTTGGTTATTGATGTAAATTCAAAATCTAGGTTAATGACCACAGACACCATCAATCACTTCACATTGACACGTGTCCATCGTGTGGAATACTGTTTCGTAAAACATTCGCATAGCTATTTCTTGTTCACATCATCTCTAACCTGATGCAACATCCATGGACGCATATTTTGGTCTCACATCGAGAAACATCAGAGTGCCATTCAGCCTTTATTCGCTTGCTCGCATTTCGGTAACGACCGATTCAACTAACGACAGTAGGACCGAAAGTAATTATTCCATGGTCGTAACTAGTTTAGTTACAAATAACTAACTTAAAGGAGATGTAGAAAAGCATTGCAGGTAGTTGGGTCGATACTGGTTTGGAATTTTGCGCAGCATTTGGGAGAAGTTCTTCATTTCCGGTGGGATACATCCGACGATGTTCGTCGACGGAAGCTGCGCACTTTATTTTAACGACGTCGTAATCCACTTTCTTCCTGCAGAAGTATTTAGGAAATGGTAAATGTTCGATAATATTGATTAATGATCTAGCAACCGGATTACAGAAATACCCGATGTCTAATACCCTTTCAGAAAAGTATTTATTACAGTGGTAAAAGAAAAATTATCTTATAAAAAGTAATATTTTTAAAATATTATTATGCTAAAGTAAAGTTTATGCAAATAGATTACTAACATTAAATAGATAATTGATGTTCCCATCGATGAAAAATGATTTTTAGTTTTGTTGACTTATTTTTATTACAAAATATAATGATCACAGGTAAAAAACAAGAATATCGAGAAAAATGTTGAGTCGCTAATTACTTATTTGAAGTCAGGTTTTAAAAACTTGGTATGCAGAAGGATTATCTGATCGCTGATTAGGAAAATAAGGTCAAAATACCTATAATGACCGACTGAATTATTCCTTACCTTTGAATCTTACAAACTTTCTCGATTCTTATAAAGGAGGCTTTTAGGAATATGACTACTCTTTCATAATCAGCCTTCCCAAAAAATACCAAATAACAAATTACAATCGAATTCTGGAATATTTTTAGTAAATTTACTCGCCGTGCGTAAAATTTCGAAATCTTCAGTTTATAGGCGCCATTCTGACCTTTAAATCGAAAAAGTCAAAATATGTAATCTACATGTTACAAGATCAACTATCGGAATCACATTTTTGATGGGTTATACGGTACCTGGAAAGTGTTATGCCCGAAAAAGTTGCAATTGAAAAATGAATTGTCCTCAAAAACGTGATTTTTTTGAGAATTAAAAAAAAAAGAGGTCTTAAACGTATTGTTTTTTAATTTGACCGCCTCCATTCGAAAGAGCGACCTTAAAACAGTCGGTCATGGACCTTGTCAAAATCGACTTATTAACTTTTATTTTGCAGATTTTTAGAAGCTTATATGTTAAAATTAATAAGCCAAAAATATTTTTAAAACATTTTTGACAAAGATATACACAAATGATTGTTTGCACGCCTTTTTATTGAAACCGCTGTTCCTTGGAAATGAATTAATAAAAATGAATGAAATTTGGTAGAGATATTTACAGGTAAAAAAAATAATAAAAAAATGTCTGAAAAACAATTATTTATAAAAAGAATTACATTTGCAATAAACAATTGAATTTTTAAGTCACTTCTCGTATAGGTGGGCAACTATTTTCTGTTCATTGTTCAAAATTTGATGAATTATTTTTATATTGAAAACGCACAAAAATTCATTTGTTCGTCAATTTTTCAAAAATTAAACAATATTTTATAAAATATTAAAAAAACATATTAGGGTACTAATTAAAACATATAACTCTCTAAAATTCTCAAAACAAAATATACATATAACAATCAAGTGGTCGAGTTTTGGTGGTCCACTTGAGAAAGTTTGACTCTCTGTTAATTGTAAAAAGGTTAATTAAGGAATCATTGCTGACTTTATTATCGAACGAATCAGTCTCCAAAGATGCTTTTGTAAGCTTTCACTCGACGTTCTTTCTTGTATCTAATGCTTATACACTACCATAAAGTCGTTTGTTATTATTATTATTAAATTATGTATAATTTTGAAAGTATTTTCCAGATTCTATGCAGCAAATTTTTCAGTTCCTTCGTAAAATCTTCGTTTCCCGTCACTTACATAATGTTTAGACAATACCATGACATTTTTCTTATTCATCACTAGTCATCTATTTTCAGCGTTAAAACTGAGAATCAGTGAAACTGCAGACAACATTTTGAATTGTTGACTTTGCAAAATGAAAATGAAACTCAGTGAAAATCGGTAAATAATCACAAAATTTCCATTGGAAATGAGCTACTGGTTAAATCAATATCTCCTTTTTCATTGTAAATTGAATAATATTAACAAGACTGCATACAATGTTTATACAATTAACGAGAAATAACCACAGACTTAAAATATTGGAGAATTTTGGTTGGAGATAAAAGAAAATCTTTATAATCGATAGTTTACCTAAACAGTAAAGTAAATGCTTTAACAATACTAAAAACTAACTGTTGTTATAAGAACTTAAAAGTAGCACATGACACTGTTTTGCATGGCAAAATATTCTTATATAAATGTAATATGTCTCATGATTTTAGTTTCATGTTTAACTGGTACAACTGATTATATTGGTGTCTTAACAGAAGACACTTACAAGTTACTTGTTAGACATTTAAAAGTAAAAAATGCATAACGCACATTTTTCTATGATTGACGTGAATTATATCTTATTTTGACGTGTCTCTGAAAGTTTCTCTTTTCGTAGATATTGAAAGTCTTATGTCACATAGGGAATTGAGGCCCATTCTTAATATCCCTTAAAACTTGTAAAATTTGTTATATAATAATAAGGTTTGAATATTGAGTTTATTCCATTCCGTCCAGTCCTTTACTCGTTTGAAATGTTGCCTTTGTTGTATTCATTATTTTCATGTTTTTGATGAAGGCAGTTACTTATTAGGAATATGAATAATAATCTTCTTCAACGTGTTTTTTAAGAAACGGAATACTATCCCTTTATAAAGCACATTTGACATTAACATAATTTATGCGTGACATATTCTTTAAGCAAATCGAATAGAAGTGTACGAAACTTACAAAGCAAACACTGCATTTTATAAATGTTCGATTTTGTAAGTATATATAGGTCAGTACGTATCACATATGATTATACATCGCAATTCGTAACTTGATCTATTCTTAGCATCTAGAGAGGAAAGCTTCCTTTAAGTAGTTACGTCGATTTTACGCTCGAAGACAGAAACAAAAAGACAACCAAAGTGTCTTAAAAATACCATTGCAAGGGTCTTCCACGAAGATACTTATTTCTGCAGTAATATGTTTGAATGAAGTGGATATTTCCGCTAGAGTTATTAGCTTAGACAGGTCAACTTACTTTCCGGTGTAAAATATAAATTTTATCACTACACCAAAGTCAGCATATTGGTCAAAACTAAATTAAAAAAGGATTCGACGGTATTGAAAATGTTGAATACGTATGAATGGTGTTTTTGTTGACTAAAATGTATTAAAATGCATTAAATAGTTTTTAAAATAAGAATGCATTCGAATGCCTTTTTGTCACATGCGGAATGCGTTATATTCAGAAGCATCAAAAATTTAAATACATTTAAACTCTTTTTTCTCTGCAGATGTGTAATGAAATATATTCAGAAACACAAAAAAATTTCGAATGTGTAAATCCTTTTTCTGCCCAGAAAAATGTATTAAAAAGTATTTAATAGCATTGAAAGTTTGAATGCATTGAAGTAACTTATTGTCACGTATACTTTTTAATGGTGTGCTCATTTTCATGGGATAAAATGTCGAAAACGTTCAATACTTGAATGCATTTAAATACGTTTTAACTTTTTAAATCTGCAATAATATATATTCAGAAACATTAACAATTATTGTCTCATTTTAATCGTGGTAAATGAAAATCAATTCAGACGTTAGGAATCCGCATTCAGAATCATAAATATGAATTCATTTCATTTCTTTAACAAAGGTGTGAATTATAAATGAATTGACGACTAGATTTCTGAATTTGTGTTCTTAACGCTACCCAGAGAGAAAGAAACTAGTTAATGGAAACCTTTTTTAATGTTAAACCGCTTTAAAATAAAAAATGGTTAAATTAACTTCTTTCATAGTAAATAGAACAATAAAACTATTCCATTTACTATTTCCCGGTACTTAAATCATCCGTACATAACCTCAAATTCCAACCCTAACCTTTGTTATTGTTAATTCTAGTATTTACATGTGCTAAAAGCGTTTCTTCCATTTCTTCAAAGTTCCATTGACTCTTTTCTCTGTGTAGTAATGACATACATTCAAAAAATTCTAATAAGTAGTATTTACCTTGCAAACTCCGACAAACTTAAATTGTCGATCGAAATTGGAAAATCATCAAACACAACAAAATTTTATGAATAGGTTTATTTTTATTACACTTTTGAGAATATTTGTTCATAATCTCTAGTCGTTTTAGTTATTAATAATTAATTGTAATGATCTGTCAACGTTGTTAAAAGGGCATACTTGAGTATTTTTTCATTTTAATGCTTCCATATTGAAAACATCGTAAAATACACCAAACATGCACGAAACCTTTTCTGCAAAAAAGTTGACCGAACGTTTAGTACGTTTTGCACCGTTCTCGATATGATTATGAAAATGAAAAAAGTACTGAATTTTTCACATTTAACAAAGTTTACAGGCCATTACAATGAACTATAAACAGTTAAATTGATTAGATATCATGAACAAATATTTTCAAAACTGTACCAGTCCATAGACATTTTATTTTTTCATTATTTCGAAGTTTAGAGTCATTCCACGTCAATAATATCAGAACTGAGGTCGATGTCTCCAAATTCCTCCAAAATGAAATATTTGAAGCTTGAAAACCATTATGGTAGAATATTTTTTTTTAAATTTCAAAATGGCGGCCGTGAGCTCACCTTCATTGAAATTCTTAAAATTACGATATCTGTCTTTCCACTTTGCACACATTAATTTTACAAGGATCATTTTCTTCAGAAAAATGAGCACTTTCATGCAAAAATAGAAAAAAATTTTGTGATACAATTTTTTGTAAAAAATGCCCTGGACGGCACTTGAAATTAAGTTTAAACAATATTTTATGGAAAGTTTTAGGCAAGAAAGAATCACAATGGATTATATATAATTATATATAAATTTAGATGGAATTATATATAATAATATATTATTATGTATGTTTATATACGATTATATATAATTATATACAATTTTTGATACAATTAGATCCAATTATATATTGTTATATATAATTATATATAATTATATATTAGCATATATAATTGTATATAATTGACGGCTTTGTATATAATTATAGACGGCCAAAATCCATATATAATTATATATAATTGGATCTAATTGTATCAAAAATTGTATATAATTGTATATAATCGTACATAAACATATATAATTATATCTTATTATATATAATTGGATCTAATTGTATCAAAAATTGTATATAATTATATATAATCCATTTTTCCCGGGTGTGCAAAGGAATGTATTAATTGTATTAGAATTACAGAGTACTTACTTATTCACCAAACATAATATGAGTAAAATTAAGTTATATTTAAATCTTTTTGAATCCTTTTTCGATTTCTGGGGGAACACCTCAAAATCTCGACAATAAAAAAATGCGACCCTTCGACATAAAAACAACAGACCTTTTTTGGAAAAATTGACCACTTTTTGCCTGGTTTATGGCCATTATTACCAGCTAATAGTCAGATTATGGCCAACATTTTCGCTGAATTCTGGCCGGTTTTCTTGAGGTAATGTAATACCCATGAACTAGCCATTATTAATGCCCAAAAACTTTCGAATATAATGCCAGATAGCTGGCTAATTTCTAGTTATAGCAAACTGTATTTAAATTGAGGTATATAGCACCGGGTAGAAAATGGCCAATAACTCGTCAATCGTAATTGCGGATCTACATAGGTTAGGTTTGTCATCTCCTATTTAGAAATGGCGAGATTATCTGTACATGTATATATATCAAAGAAAGTTAATAATTAATATATGTCCATTCTATGTATTTATATCGCACAATTGTGTGGTTATAATTATATTTAATTGGAAGAGAATACCGGGTGTTTACGAAGGAATGCAAATAGGAAAATCCACGTTAACCTACAAATGCTGATGTGATTGCAAAATGCCCAAATGTATTTAACAAATATCTTACATTGCTTGTGGGAGTTTGTTTTGTACTTAACCTGTGTTTTCTTTTCCTGGACAATTAGATTTGTCCAGTCAACAACATTCGCAAATTCAATAGCAATTTTTATATACAAATTAACATACATAGTTTGCTACAAAAACCTGATTTCTAAGGAATTATAATCTGATAATTCCGCCCCAAGCAAGTTTCATCCACATTTCTACGAGTGCATTCGATGGTTCTAAAAATATGATTGCTCTATATGTAATAGCGAATTCGGGATCTGCATCGTTTCTGCACTTTTGCACCGTTTTTTGCACTAAAATGTAGCGAATACGTGTAGAGATATTTAACGTGACGTCACGAACTTAGTTAGTAACACGAGAAGGTTAGTTACTTAGGTAAATGCCCAGTTTTTTTGTTAGAATTTAGGAACAAATATTGGGCAGCAAAATTATCTATATTCTGGGTTATGGGTAATTAATTTGCTCATATTTTCCACCAGGGACATTCGTTTTCAACTGGACCAGGTTTGTTTAGTTTTTAATTTGCCGGGGAACAAAGTTCCGAAAATCAAAACCCCGAAAGGCTAAAATTTCGATATTGCGTGAGACCAAGGTATTTTAATTAGTTTCCTTTTTGTCAAATTTTCAAAGACAAAGTGAATAAATCACGTTGGAGCCATATATTTTTGCCTTTCGGTGTGTTGATTTTCGGAACTTTGTTCCCCGACCTTTAATTGAGTGAATTTTGAATGTAGATTTTTTGAATTGTCAAATTTTAAAATTTTGGGATATTGATTGTCAGGTTTTTGGAAGCATCTGGTTTTTGAGGTGTTTTCAATTTTAGAACATGAATTTATAAAAAATTGAATTCAATTTTAGATTTAATGTACGATGATATATTGAACGGATAATAATATCACAATTTCACAGCATATTACATTGTTATGCTATTTGAATACTCCAGTCGAAACGTTATCGGCATATTTTCGGAATGATGGCCATTGCGGTATACCCGTGGGCTGACAGCCCCGTGGTTGAAGTATATCATAGATATACATGAAATCGAATTGTGCAAGCAATAAAAAGGGTTCGTAATCAATTAATTGATCACCGGTCATGTTCAAATTATGATTGTAATGGAGGTTCTTATTCGAGGTGATATCATATGGCAATAAAAACGATACATTATTAGAAGTAATTCGTACAATTTTGAACCTAATAATTCGTTAAATGGATTTGTAAAATGCGAATAACAAATATTCTTTCTAACGTTTGTTTTTAGAGATGTCCATGCATAAAGTAGTTCATTTAAAAAATTCACTTACTTTTAATTCATTTGAAAGGTAGTACATGGCGGTAGTATGTCAAAGTAATGCGGTTGTTAAAAACGCTCATGTATTCATGGAAAAGTAATATTTTACGCTGCATGTAGTTACTTAAGCTACTAATATTCTCGGACTTTACTCGGGTAAGTAATACATAAGTATTATTTTCCCTACGGAACACATACTTGGTAATTTAATGAAGCTCTTTTTTATGCTCTTTTTATCTTACTCTTCCATGAATTGCAAGCCTTAACACACTGGCAATGTTGACTTTCTTGTTTAAAATGACTAAGAAATAATGAGAGAATTAAGTATGATTAGTATTTTACATTGCAAAAATGTTTTTTTTCGTAATATGCTATTAAAGAATGTTTACCAATTCACAAGTTAAAATGTTACGTAATGAAAATTGTAAGACTTCAAAATGAGTACCTTTTAAGATATTAAACTTATAACATACAAATGTGGCATCAATTACTACATTTATATGAAAATGTTATGAATATTTTCTGACGTTTATCAATATTTAGTAATTGCACTATCTGTTTATTTAGTACTTAGCAATTGTAACTGGTAATTGATATTACCGAAAATAATTTAGCATAAAACAATTAATAAAATTTTATAGGTTTCCAATATAAACAGACGTTGAAATTCAGATATTTATTCATTGAATATGAATTATATGTATGATATTATTGAATCTGAACATTATTCTATATTTTGTACGTAACTTGATATTACTCTTCGTTTTGATTATAAAAAATTGCAATTGATATTTTTATGGGTTTTCGAATATTATATTATACTGATTTTAAAAATACACAAAATATAACAAATGCAAAATCAAATATAGATTTCGTTTTAAATTAATTGTATCACTTACTTTTCCAATTGTATAATAAAATGACGTTTTATTAAAAATATTATTTTGCCGTGTATGTTATTACTTTATTGTGTGTGTAATATTTGCTAAATTCATCAAAATATTTATGTGAACATCTGGTATCATAATTTTTAAATTAATATTAAGTAATTTAGTTAATTCATCTTCAACATAAATCATTTTGATAAATTCTCACATATATATTCTTTAATACTATATATTGTACAATTGCATATCGATTCATAATAAAAAACTCTAATAATAATTAAAGATATGTGGTAATTCTTAACGCTCAATTTACTCGCATGTGAATTTAACGGTGGTTAAAATTTGATAACTACAAATCTTCAAAATATGGCACTAGTTTCTATCTCTGCAATTTCCGGTCCACAATTTAGTCAATGCTAGATCGAAATTCTAGGCATGACCTCCATCATCGGACCACAATATTAATGACACGGTAGAACTGACTAATTAGAATATGAGATATATGAACACCCTCAATAATCTTGTTTAACTTTTGATATTCTTCGGTAGAGGTTGGAATTTATAAAATGTTTCTTACTCTTTTTCGCCATGTAAGTACATTTTGTTAATAAAATAAAATATTTTTTACTTATCGACTTTATTTATACTAAAGAACTAATTAAAAAATAATATCTTAATGCTTGGACTAGGGGTTCAAGATACCAAGAAAAGATGATATTTCACAAAATATCGTTTTCTTGTCGACAATATTAGAAAATTATTGGGTATTGCAGTATTGTCTTGGTCTTGTTTTTAAAATATCTTGTCTTGTTATTAAAATAAAATATTTCTAATTATCGCAATCATACGTTAATTATTTTTTGAATATCCGTTATTTTCTTACATGTTCACTTTCAAAAATTCTTAATAAATTTATTAACAGTTTAACGAGTTTGAATTTTTTAATCAATTCTCCAGTTTGTTTCTGCAGTTGCAGTCATTAAAATAAAATATATATATATAAGATAATTGAGACTATAATTAGCGGAATGAAATTTAAAAAGTTTGCTTGATTAACTTTCAAACAATAGTGCCACGATAATTACACGTTTCAGTAAATTTAACTATATTAACCCATTAACGCCGAGAAGGACACTTTTTGCACTTCAATTTCAATTAAGTATTTTGTATGAAAATCGAACATTAATAAATTGAAAGGTATGTATCGTACTATTTTCGAGGTTGCTCTTTTCAATGGCATTATAAAACTTGAGATATATAAATATAGCAATTTCAATGTAAAAAATGCAAAAACTCGGTTATACTTTTGAATAAAACATTTTTTAAAGAGTATTTTCGGTCACAAAATTCCTTCACTAAAGGTGAAGAAAATAGTTGTAGTATTAGGATATATTTTTATATTATACATTTTTCACAATTTCTTAATTTTTTAAAAATAACAAATTTTATCAACACATTCTGAAAAAAATTGAGAATATTCTTTGACACATTCTAAGAAACGATTTTGTAGAGTTTGCAGTTTTCGGAAAAAAATTTGTTAAGTTTTAAAAAGAAAATTCTCACTGCGGTCGCCATTTTGTCATACTCATGTTAGTATTTTAATATTTAAAAAATATATCTTAATATTATAAATATTTATCCGATTTTTTGCGTTTTTCAACATTTAAATCGTTATATTTAATTTTGTAATTAAGATAGCTCAATTTTGTCAATTCCATTTAATTTACGGATCTCGAAAATAATAAGACACATGCATTTCAATTTTCTTGAACTTTAATTTTCATATGAAATACTTGATTGAAATTGAAGTAGGAAATGTGTCCTTCCCGGCGTTAATGGATTAATTATCAATTTAATAAATAAATGAATATTAAAATTTACAAATTCAAATTAAAGTATAAATGCTACGATGTTTAATAGAATTGTATCACTTTTTAAATCCGTTAGCACTATGATATGGGACTAAATTATCTTTGGATGTTATATAATTCGTTATATATATCGTACAAAAGATAAAAGAGTTTAGTTTATTCGTGTTATACAAATCGTTGCTTCGATTTTTATTTAAATAGATTGCTATCAATTTTTCTAAAATATTTTGCAATCGGAAACAGAAATATTAGACTGATTGCTATCCGCAGCGATAACATATCTCATTTCCTTTTCCAGCCCTGAATGAATATAACCTCTTCGGTGATATACTCACATAGGAACATGTGATTTGAATACACACGTACGTACTTTATCGAGATCGTGCAGGATGCAGCAGGAACTATTAAAAAGGATTTTACGTACTGCCATATCATCGCCGTTAAAATAACAGCCTCTATGCGCAATAATCTTAATGGATAATTCCGGTAGTTTCAGATACAGGTAGGATAAATAACCGCGACCGATATTCCAAATTATGTCTTAGAATTCACGATTTTATTTGAATTTTTAGTTCAATGTGTAATGTAGAATAACGTGGAGTATTAAAATCTTGAAAGCAGTTATGAAATGTTGAGACATCGATATACAAATTTAATGAATTTATTTGTAAACGAAAAGTTTAGACCAATTTTACTGTAAGCTATTCCAAAATATTGAATTTAAGTATAATTGTAGTAATTAGAATAAACGTAATCTTTGTACTATTTAAGAATTATTAATTAATTTGCTTTTGTTTATTTTCAAATTAAACCATGAACAATAAGAATAGCAGGGCAGAAAATAATCATTTACTTAACCCGTTTCGTCCGATGGCATAAATTGTCGCCGTTTTTTAGCTAAATAATTTTCATAGAAAGGATGAATGAATTTTTATGTTTCAAGTCTGCTTTTTCTGAATCTGAAATCCATTTTCCAATATCCTTAGTCGTTTTTCCAATGTGACGCCCAGAATGGCAAAATCCCGAAAAAAAATAGTAGTTTAATAAATTGAAATCCGAATCCGAATCCGAATTCGAATACGAATCACTTTTCAAATTTTCACAATTCAAAATGGCGTATCATTTTATACAAATGTATGAGGGGTTTTTGAGGTTCCTGTTCACAAATCCGTTGTCAGATTTTTTAAATTCAAAATGGCGGCTCCAATATGACGGACAAAAATACAAACATTTTATCAATTTTTGTAAAAATGAGTACAGGTGGTTTTTTGAGGTTCCTGATTCAGAATTCGTTATCATATTTTCGAAACTCAAAATCTCAATAATGATGCGATATTACTTCTTCAATAATGACGAGAAAGTACTTCTTCGCCTCAATGTGTTCTTCCTAACCTCTGACAGCACTAAATGGAGAATCAATCGATGTAAATTTCAATTTTTGAATTCTACAAATTTAACGACGAATTCGTAGTCCAGGATCTCAAAAAAGCCCCTAAATGCATTTTTTACCAAAATGTCAGATTCAACCGCCATATTAGATCCTTCATTTTGAATTTCGAAAATCTGTTAACGAATTTTGAATCAGGAACCTCAAAAAAGCACCTACACTCATTTTTATATTTAATTTAAAAAATCTGACAACGGATTCGTGATCAGAAACCTTGAAAATCCCTCGATGCACATTTTTATAAAAATTTATAAAAATTTCAAATCTTTGGCGCCCATATTGGATCCGCCATTTTGAATTGTGAAAATTTGAATAGTGATTCGTGATCGAGGATGTGGAAAATAATCAATTGGTATTGAATGCATGTTCGTTTACAAAAGTATTACAACTGAATAACAAAAAATTGGTTGAAGCCGCCTTATTTGAATTCTAGGATGCGCAATACACTATCTTTTGGTACAACCAATTACTCCACCAGATCTAAAAGTAGGCATCGATTGGACTACAGTTTCATATAAAAAAAAAGGATTTCAATTTACGAAACTACTATTTTTTTCGGATCTTTCGCCAGTCAGGGCGGCATATTGGAAACACGCCTAAAGATATTGGACTTCAGATTCAGAAAGAGCAGACTTGAAACCTATAAGATATGGACTTGTATAAAAATTCGTTCACCCTTTCTATGAAAATTATTTAGCTAAAAAACGGCGACAATTTATGTCATTTCAGGACGAAACAGGTTAATTCCAAAAATCTTAAATTTATTACTTAAAACGTAAAAAAAACGTATGTAAAGAAGTCGCAATAAAATTTTCCGAATTATTCCATTTTTTATTTGTTACTGAGTAGCAATTGAATGTACACATTTAAAAATTGTCAGCTTTTTTTAAATAAAAAATGTTTGAAAAATTATTTCTCCGAGATGCATTTGTAAAAAAATCACGAACAAAATCGATGGTGGTCGATTTCAAAAGTGGCTGAGTTAACGTGGAATGACCCTACACATTATTCGAGTAGCCATAATAATATAATCGTGACTGAAATATAAAAATCTTCATGATTATCTCGAATTGTACATTTGATAGTAATATCATTATTTACGTAATTTGCACTAAACTTCTGAACCAAATAATGTCATAATGAGAAATATCAATGGATATATAACAGAAGTCGGGTATACGATGACGTAATGTCATGCATGGAAGCATGGGGAACTAGTGCGGAGCCGGGTGACGCGAAATTAAATTATTCGATACCGGAAGGGTTGTGGGTCGAAGTTCAAATGAAACCGACAACAGATTGAGGGTACCGTATATGTTTACTTCGCGTATACATTACCATGAAAACCACTGTACTTCATGTATCATGTTCACAAAACACTAAAATTTGTACGGTATTCCTAACTGAAAGCAGCGTGATGGTATAATGTACCAAACGAAATTTTACACAACACATCATAAAGAATTAATATTTTGCTTTCCTGAGAAAGAATAACAAACATTTGTATAACAGCAGAAAATTAATTTTTTCAATATTTCAATATTTCAATTTCAATATTTTTTTGACGTTATTTTATATCATAACTATTTGATATTGTCCAATGAAACGATAGTCATTTATTCTTAATTCAGTTGGTATGTAAATACAACTGTTAGGTAGTACATACTTCAAAAAACTTCGAAATTTCCATGTTATTTCGGAAATAACTGATATTTAAAGAAAAATAATACTTTCAGCCCGCTGCAATCAGAATATGGTATACTATACATGCAATATATACATGTTGTCAAATTCGAAGAAATTCAGTTTTCAGATAAGCAAATTTAAACTTTAATCTTTAAAAAACGCATAGATAATTTTAACGATTCTCATAGTAATTTGTAACTAAAACAAAATAATTTTGAACTCATTGAAATGGTTTTTACTTTGGTTATCAAGTTTCTAATGTTGTTTTTGCCGTTCGTCTTTTGCAATTCATTAAATTTCTGCCTTTACTAACTTTAGATTTTTTTGTAAAGGTATAAACAGTAACAATTGAAGCCCCGTGAAGCTCAAAATTCCACTGATATCAAAATATCATCGGACGTAACAATCTGCCTATAAAATGAAAAGTATAGACACAGCCTATAATCGAATTGTCAAAGTTATGACAGCGTTCCAGTCACATTAATAAGACTTTATTCGGCAGCGCCATCTATCGGAAACATGGAGAGATCGATATGGTTTCACATTCTCCAGTAAAGCATTCTAAATATTATTTTTACTTGTTGAAACTTTCTTAAAAAGCTATTACCTAAATTGACAAACTTTAACGTCTTGATAAAATCACCCCTCCGAACAACTCGCAGCACATCAAATTGGAAAGAATATGAACACATAAAACCAAATATCACCATTTTCTTAATAACTTAAAAAGTCTACTATTTCATCATAGTACAATCAATAATTGTCTTAATTTTCATCTACAAAATTAATTGAGGAACATCCAAAAGTATCTTTCTGAATTTGCCAATCTGAAATCGAATGCTCAATTTTTACCAAAGTTTCCATAATCCATCGGAAAATACAATGGAAAATACTTTCACAAGATCTTGGGCAAATCTCACCGTAAATGTTATTGGAAAACATCTTGCTATTTCTTATTCCACTGTTTTAATTGCATTAGAATCACGTGATAAGAAAATCTCGGCAACACGATCATCGTATCGCGGGGCTTCGAACAAAATGAGTGGTCGAACACCCCTTCGTTTCGTCTCTGTGAAACTTGGAAGAGGTCGTCGACACTTCTCAAGTGAATAGCACTCTCTTGAAAACTTAATGAAGCACAATTGGGAGGAATATTACGACTAAGCGCTTAATCGACCGGTCTGGCAAGACAAATAAATGAAAATCTCTTATTTTTGGTCTGGTTGTACTAGAGAAATAAAAGAGAGTTTAAAAGGGTGGTTATTAAATTCACATTCTTATTATGACGTGAAGTGGTCAATTTGAGAGGTTTTGATTTTTATTTATTTTCCGGGGAGTTGAACGGAACGAATGGGGGTGGTTTCCTATTCATTTTCCTTATAGATTTTGCTAGGTCACAGCTTAAATTTACAATTAAATAAATGGAAATTATAAAAATAATACACATTGTTAGTTAATAATCACAAAAAGGTACAAAAAAACAAAATGTGTTATGGTGTATTCTTATCTACTTTTTCCTGCTGAATTCGAATTTCTAATCGGATTTGTCAGGTTGGGTCCAAATTTTTAGATAACCTCAAAAAACTGCTCGATAAGACAAGTAAAGGAAAAAATAAAATATTTTTTTTTGTGTGAAACCTAAACACTAGTGTATTACCATGTATTTTTTCTGACTGCATCAAAAAACAACCATAATATTACGTAACCTACTTAAATTTACAAGATAATTTAACAAAAAAAAAACTGCAAATGGCCAAGTCTTCTTATTTTAGTTCAACGCGTAAATTTGAAATACGTTATAATATCCTAGTCTACACTCTCGTCTAAAAACATGCTTTTTTTAGTGTGAAAATTTGAGCCGATAATCAGCCTTTCAAATTAGTATTCAAAAGGAAAATATACTTGAGGATACTTTAGTATCTCACCCAAAACACTTTTTATTTTTGGCATCTCTATTATTGTAATAACTAAATCAGTTTAATACATTTGAGGAGGGCAGAGATCAGTCTCGAAATGTAGGATAAGAAAGAAACTATTAATGATTTGCTATAACCACGTCTTCTTAGTTTTAAATTTGACAACAGGGAAGTTTCTTCTTAAATTAAAGAGTATGTATATTTTTCCTTTCTTTAGTACAAAATTTATTGTTTAAAACACTCTCTAATGGAACCCAAGCCCTACCATATTATCAACGTTCTCAATTCTCTTGAGGTTCGAAGGACTTTAGTAAAGTGAATTTCACAATAAAGAAACCAGGGCCGAGACACCCTCCTTGACAACTTCAATTATGTTCTACAGATTACATGCTATATTGTATTAATTTGATGCCTATAGCAGTTTGGATTGAAAATGATTAATTTTACTTTATTTTGTATAATTATTAAATGTTATAATCTGTGATTTCTAAATACTTTGAGTTTAAGAACCTTTAAGAAATTTATAATATATCATGAATATATATGACCCCGCACTACCTACAGATTTATGCCATTTCTTTAACTTGTTGAGGTAATAAAAATAGATAATACGAATTATGTTCTAAACGATATAAAACTGTATCAGATTTACAATTGATTGTTATGAATCGGCTAGTATAACACCAACATCATAGAAGTATACTCCGAAAGTTGGATGATAATCCTCAAAAATTAATTTGAAGCAAACCGGTGTAGTAAGCAAAATACGTCGCAAATTTAATACAAGAATTAGAACTTTTTTGACTTTTCTTCCATTCCAAAGGTTTTAAAAACTCGCCCAACATAAAATCGAAAATACTCCTAAAGTTTGAAAAATAAACACACACCGAATGGTTTCAAAATTGAATTGAAATAATTAAATATATCGCAGATATACAATTTCGTATTATCCTTCTGTATTTTGTTCATTTGTAAAAATATTTTCTTCGTTGAATTTTTCAACAATTTGATACTGAATTATTAGTTTGCGTATATTTATTCACAGGTAATCATACTAATAATAAACGGGTCAATACTGGACGGTGACTAACTGTCGCGAAAGTATTTTCTCTTAAAATAACTATATCCATTGATGTGTTGAGACCTTGTTAAGGCACTAACTCATTCATAGTGTATTTTTTACATTATTGAATTTTTTAATACAATGCATATATGCAATATCACTAAAAGATAATGAATAAAACCGGATATAGAAAACACCAAGGAATTTATAAGATTTAAAAAATAATGAAAATAGTTTTTTTCTCATCAGAAACAAAAAAAATACCAAATGAAAATTTTCAGGCAAGTTGCAGGTATGCTTATTTATCAATCCTGAAAATTTGCAGAAAACAAAGATGGGGTTTTTGAGAATAAATTTTTGTTTACTTGCGTAACCCTTTAAGGACGGGACAGCCACTTTTTGAATGCAAATTTTAGTTCTTTATTGGATAATGTTATGGCCAAGAAAAAAAATCTGCACAGCATGTTTCTTACAAAAGTCTGATCTTTTAGATTCTGACAAAAGATTTGGTCTAAAACTCGTTTACAAAATGATAGAACAGGTTGTTTCTAAAAAAATCGAATTTTTAAAATAATTTTTTCTTAAATTTGCAATTTATTCTTGAAACAACAACGCGGAGTACAACGAAACAGCAAAATATAGCTAATTTTTTACATTATTTTTATTATAATTTACATTAAATTTCTAAATCTGCAATTGCTTCGTGACTTGTAATTTTGCGCTTTTGGGATCGCCGATGACAAGTATGACGTCACATTTGAGAAATTCAAAATGACGGAAGCAATGTGCGGGCAACATTTCTAAAGTATTAACATATAAATAGTTTAGTTCAAATATTCTTGTAATGCGATAACAGAAGAAAATGCAAGATTTCACTTTTATAGATTTTTTCTTCGATAAACACTATGTTAAAATAAGTAGATTTTCATCGTTTGTTATGATTATTGTATTTTATGGTAATGGCAATATAGTTTATACAATTATAGTATGGTATGGCAACGTCCAAATTTTGACGGCTAAAAAAGTTCAATAATCAACGTGGATGAAAATAATCTACTATTTTCAATTAATAATCATTGACCTCAGTTCATATTTGTAATTTGCAAACCAAAAAATCCGTTAATATTTTAGAAATGTCGCCATATTGGACCCACCATTTTTAATTTTTTATTCTCATATTTATAATCAGCTACTCAGAAAACATAAATTTGAAGTTATGGAGCTAATTATAGATTCAGAAACTAATCTCTATTCGTTGGCTAATAAAGAATTAATATACAAAATCAGCTCTTTAACCCTTTGCGGCGCAGTGGTAACCCAGATTACCACCTTTTTAATTCACATCTTTTCTGTCTAGTTTCCATGTTTTCGAAGCAATATTCAAAAAATCTTTTTACAGTGGTAGAGGGGGCTTTTTAGTACGCAACGAAAAGGATAATAAATGCAATTATGCAAAATTTTTAACAAGTCTAAATAAATAAATTTAAAAAATCGTCGGTTTTTGAGAAAGAAATCGTTTTTGAACGAACTAAAAGGTAAATTAGAACCAAATTTGGTACTCGGGGGTTGTTGGGGTCACTGATTACGAATTTGAAGTCGGTTTTGAAAAATACAAAATGGCGGAAACAATATGGCGGATGAATTTTTAAAAATTCATCTGATTTACTTGAAACTCGTTACTCGGGGGTTTCTGGGGTCGCCGATTACGAATCTGGCCTCGGATTTTGAATATTCAAAATAGAGGATCCAAGATGTCCGATCGAAATACGAAAATGTACCCGATATTGATGAAGCTGTGTACCCGGGGGTTTTTGGGGTCGCTTATTACGAATCTGATCTCTGACTTTTATATTTAAAATTCCGAGTACATAGAGTATCAAGTTTTATCTCTATCAAGTAAATTTTTACATTTATGTAGGCCATCTTGGATCCACCATTTTGAATTTACAAAATCTGACTTCACATTCGCAATCAGCGATCCCAAAAACCCCCGAGTACCAACTTTCATCAAAATCAAGTAAATTTTTTACATTTATATCGGCCATCTTCGAGCCGCCATTTTGAATTGACAAAATTTGACTTCAGATTCGTAATCAGCGACCCCGAAAACCCCCTGTGTAACAATTTTTAGCTGTTTTCCGTATAAAGAAAAATGTGCGCCGCAAAGGGTTAAGAGGCATTTGCAAGTCGCCATTTCAAAATGTTGAAAAGAGGTAAAGACCATTTTGAAGTTGAAACCTTTTGAACGCGATATTTTACAATTCCATGTAGACTGCGTTGCTGTTTCTAGGTTTAAATTGCAGATTTAAGAAAAAACTATTTTCAAAATTATTTTGGCAACTTCACTTAAGAAACATTTCGTGTAATTTTGTCCTTCTTGGCCATAAGATTATCGAATGACGCGTTGAAATTTGCGTTCAAAAAGTGTTCGTCCAGTCCTTAAAAAATATTAAAAACTATGAAAAATACAACAGAATAAGCTAAGACGCGACTAAATAGGTTGAAATTCAAGGAAATTCCGAGACTTTAAATAAAACATTTTCAAAAATTGGTTTTGTTGACCAAAATCCAAAAATGGAATATTAAACAATATCGAATTTAAGATGGAGCAATTTTAATTTTGATCTTTTTGTGTATATTTATGTACTTGAATTGTTGATTTAGAACACAAACTAATTACTACATTAATATTAATCGTTTCGATACATTACACATACATTACTTTACAAAACAAAAACACAAATTTAATTTATTAAAATATGTAATAAATATTCATATAATATGAGTGATGTGTATTGGTGTTAACCGGAATATTATGATAATTCGTGTATGCCAATAATTAACCATGAATTTAAACGCATTGAAAGAAATGGTACGAAAGTTAGCGGTGATGAATTCCGAAAAGCGCTGCTCTCGAAAAGGTGTTCTTGAATACAGAGGTTTGCCAAAATGGAATAAGAAATAGGATTCAGTCGGGTGTCTGATGTGATAAATCTGGCACATGTGCCTTGTATTGAATACGAGGGTGTCTGACCACGCAGAATCTCGTGAAAAATACCATCCGGGAAGAAATATCTTTCAGGCTTTAAATGGCCTCAGTTGCAAAACTAAATCCTTTTTTCTGGTGACCTGCAATGCTCGAATTAATTAATTTAGCTAATAATAATATGGCTTTAGTTGTTTGTCAGTGTAAGCCTAATAACTAGGTCTAGTCATAACTGAACTAAATGGATAAATATATGTGCCCTTTTACGAAAAAGCTGGTAACGATACAGCAGGGTTACGATAAAGCAGGTAATGTAGGTATAACACATTAATTAATAGTTTTTTCAAATTAACTAGTTTGTTTATAGCTTCAAGATCTCTAACGATCTTGATTGATGTAGATACTTAATGAAGGTCCAATGCAAGATGTTGACAGAAAAAATCTTAACGACAATTTGCTGAAACAGTTAACACGTGCAAAGTGAACTAATTTTTAAATAAATTCTGCATAATAAAGTGTTGTCAGTGTCAAAAAGGCTAATGGTATCTATTCCAGTACTATGATTAAAAAAAATAGTTACAGCAAAAACACGCAGGCTACAATTTTTTAAGACTTATGAGGCATGAATTAGGTCCTAATAGGGCAACGTACGCCAGTAAAGTAAGTAAATGGGTAAAAGGGCTTATTATCACCTGATATTATAAAGCTTTTAAAAGATGGCATAAATGTGCTTCATGTCATGAGGTAGATTTGGAGCAATTTTAATTAAAATGAATCTTTGGTTTGTTATTTTTCATTCAGAGTATTCATTCCTATATTGTAATTTACTTGAAAAAAAAATCCATAAATTGCAAATTAAAAATATGGATATAATATTGAGCAGATTTATTCTCCGTACATTCCTACGCACTTAGCAGAGAAGCATAAAATGCATTTAACGTGCTTACAGAAAAATACTTTATTACGTGTACCTGAGGAAACTACTTAAATGAACTGATGAAAATCACTTAATCAATTGAAGTATACAGCAATCATTTAGATTATTATACATTGCGAATAGTCGGTCAAAGAACAAAAAGAAAGTATTAATCTTTGAAACATGTTATGAGTATACGATATTTAATACAGAACAAAAATAATACCTCTATGTATATTCAAAATTAATAAAAAATTTTTGTTTAGAAGAATTGTAATATTTCATTTTAATCTAATGTGTATTGAATTATTGATTAATATAGTAATGAAGAAATAACCAATGCATTATGAATAGTTTCACGAATACAAATGCTATGTGATGTTTAGTAAAAAAACGAAGATAATTAAACAAACAAAATTTGTTTGTAGAAACTTTCACAACAATTAATATTTCTAACTAATTTAGATTTGGTAAGGGAAACAAAAAAACGGTAATTTCTTACAATTCAAATACTCCAAATTTTGAAAGAATAGCTCAGATAGTATTATGGTCATATAATGACCATTTTAGTCATATAATAGTAACAGCCATATGACAAACAACAACCACTCGTGTTTTGATGTTCCTAAAAGGCCAAATTATCATGAACGCACGATATCACTTGTTGCTATGTTACTTGATCTCCTAATATGCATTACCGAATAATATTATGTCATCTTTCATAATTAACAATCTCTACTTTATATATTGAATTAAATATTCATTTTAGAGCCTATTAGCCAATTGCGTTGACTATTTCCCATATACGGTCGTGTTTTCGAAGTTATGATTTTCGGATCTTTCCAGAGCTAAATCGTTTCGGGTCAACTCCTAATTAATTTCCGGTCATACCCCAATTTATACACAGCTCGAAGCACTCGCGATCAAACTAGGATTCATTTCCGGTTAGAAGTCTTATATAAGTTGTATAAATGATGTTTTTAAACTATAGATCTATTAATTAGAAATATTATACGATAATTTAATAAAAACTAAATTAATATATTTTCGTTCACAATTGACTTAAAAATGTCTTATTTTGCATTCATTTTACTAGCAAGTTCATTTTCATGCTGAAATAAAAAAAATCGTTTGCGCAATTCAGAAATAATCGAAAAATATTGGACAAATTTTATTGCAGGAAGTTTTTTTTACGTTTTTTTAAATCATTTCATGATTTTCTACAAAAGTAAGGATAATCTTTTGATTGGCGATGAAATTCTTAACGGTATAAAAACAATCGTAATAAAACCTACTACACCAAAAAACGAAATAGTTGGAATTACTAACTAGTTAGTATTATAAAGGACAGCCATCGTTTTAGTTAATTTTACTATCTAAATAGTGACTTCGACAAATTAGGTAGCCAAACAGACTATTTATTATATAATAAAACTAAATAAAAAACATAGTTGTGTCAGATTTTACTACTTAGATACTAAATCCAACTGGTTGATTTTTTACAGGGTACGTGCACTGGTCGCGTTTTATTTTTTCATACTCGAAATCTGTATTGTGGGCATGTTCAGATAAGCCTTGTTATTCGTTCCTTGTGTGATGGATTTTTTGTGTTTTTATACATTCTCCTTTCTAGCGGTCTTTTAGTTTGTCGGACATAAACTCCGTTACATGGAATTTTGTATACACAATTAACTGCATCTATAATATTTCTTCTCTGTCTTTTATTTTGATGAAAATTGAGTTAAGGTTGTTTTCATTTTTTAAGTAAACTTCTATGTTGAGGTTTCATTTACATTTTATCGAATTTCGGCGAACAAACCTTTGATGTATGGTAGAGTCAACGAGCTCATTAGATGGTCCCCTTCAAACGTTTTTGTAGTGATAAAATTATTTATTGCTAGTAGACATTTTGTTATTGTTTCACCAATGATTGTAGGGTAGTCGTTATAATTTGAAAAACTGTTTAAATAACTGGATATTTTTATTTCTAAATTATGGATAGGACAACTTAGTTGCGCTGTCGACCAGACCTTTGATTAAACTGCGAAAATTCATGATGCACAGAAAAAAAATTTAGTCCTGTTTACTTAAGTTTGTGAACCTCTACGTCTAAAAATGCGATTTTGTAGTGTCTTGCTATTTCATTTGTGAATTGAGTTCCTAGGTGGATTCAGTTAATAACCTGTAATAATAACTCTACTTTGTCCTTTGCGATAAAGGTTATTGCCGACATATCTTTTGAAAAATGGTGCAATTTAACTAGTTGGATGCAATTTACTCTATTGTTTCTAAAACTAGATTCGCTATACTAGGAGATAACGGTGATACCATTTTAGAGCCGAATATTTGTTTGTAAATTCGATTGTTGAAGGAAAACATGCTGTTGTTTTGAAGACTGTTCTGACTACTGTTATTTCTTCTTTCGGAATTTTTGTGATGTTTTTAATTTGTGTAAAAATTTGTTTCAATACTTCTTTAACAAGTACTTCTGTATCATTTTTTTTAACAAGAGTGAAGTAGAGCCACTATAACGTCTAATGGAGGCTAAATGAATTACATAACATTTAATGGTAATAAAATGAGGACTCTTTCTCCCATCCTGATTGGATTCCTGATTTATACCGGATTAAACATTTCAAAAACAGTTTTCGGAAACTGAAAATCCAGCTTAATGGAGAACTAGTTTTGCTTCGATTCGGTAATAAACATGCGACTTTATAAGTTATACTTTGCTATAAACATAGTTTAGGCATAATCAGGGTACACTCGAGGATAATCTGAACAGGCCTCGGTAGGTATGTCCACCTGCCAATTTTCGCTTGGAACTATTTTGATTAATATTATTATACTACGTTGACAATTTTTTAAAGCTAATATCATATATTCAATACAATAAATTATTATCATTAATGATAATCTGAAAAATAGTTCCTCAGAAGCATGGGTCAGTCTCATTGAATTATTACGAAGTACTCATCATCATTAGATTTGAATTTCTGGAAACGGTTTATTCCTTACTGGCACAACAAACACTTTGTTTAGAGTGTCTAATACAATAATATTCGTAATTGACTATTAGAGTATTACAATTCATCATTATATATCATCCTGCAGAACTATCACCATCATCATTATCGTTGTCGTTATCGTTGTCATCATTCTAATCATTATCATCATCATCGTCATGATCACCGTCGTCTGACGTCTCCATCGTCGTCATCATCCTAATGATCATCATCTTCATCATCATCATCATCACATGACATACATACACTATTCGTCGTCTTCATCAAGTGCACAGTGTGTATATTTAGCATACTTTTAAATGTGCTTCGATCCAGATTCTCAATAATAATAAACTAAATACCACTTGAAAAAAGAATAGCAATACTCTATTTATAAGTTATTACCTTCATCAAAAGTTTAATATGTTATGAAAAATGTTTGCCACATTACTAAGGACTCTTAGTTATTCCTAAAGAGCGTATATTTTTCGATAATGTAATATTTGTTATATGACATTTATACTGGCCAGATTTTCGGAACATAATAATAAATTATTAACTTTGTCATGTTACTATAGAATTTACCACTTTTTTCAATAATCTCAGATCTGATGTTTAATCGAAGATGGTTTTCAATTTTCCGAAACAATGGAAGCCTTTGAATGCTTTTCTAAATAATTATCTATCATTAAAAACTAATATTCTGAGGCTAAAACTAATTATAAAACCTCCATTGTTGTATTCTGTTAGTTAGAAAGTGTTATTAATCGAGTAAACGGTAAATGTAATTGAAACTGTGTTACTCTAGCTTGTCACTTGGTTAATCGACCGAAATGCAATATGCAACACAGACTAAATTTCATTATCGGTGGCTAGAATTCTAAGAAAATTAAGTTCATCAAGATATAATGCATGAATGTTCTCAGAACATCAACCATGTACATTTTACAAAGCAAAATACGAAATTCTAGTGTAATTACAGTTTCAAATTTAATACGAATTGCAGCTAACATGGCTTCTAGTCCGATAATACTGTTACGCTTTTCGATGATGGAGGGTCTTAGTTCCGTAGGAGCATTACACGTAGGATTGAAATGTATTGTACTTCTATTTCTAATAATGTATGGAGAAACTATTTTAATACGACCGTTAAACATTTAAATTTATGCAAGAGTGCATCAAAATCTTTCAAACCAGAAGCGAAATGTTTGTAAATGATATTTTTAACATAAAAAGTTACTGACATTTTAATGCTTCACTATACATTTAATAAGTAGAGGTAATTTAATGTATTTTCGTCAAAATAAATGTTTCTCTATCTTTAAATAGGAATAGGTGAACTACTGAACATAATTTTACGCCAATGTCTTACATAAAATTGAGTTCACCCAAAATTTTATGTATTATATATCAGTATGTTATAACTTCTTGAACGTAACTATTATTTGTTATTAATATATTTACTTATTTAATAAACAATTACTATTAAATACGTATCTAAACGATACATATAATTTTATTTTATTCACTTACGTAACTTTTTTCTCTGTAAATAATCGAAATTGTATTGGGATAACGAGTACGAAATACGTGAATGTAATTCCATTAATTTAAAACTTCATTCAATTTCAAAAGTTTAATTTATTGGATGTACTAAGTCCTCGAAGTTCCATTTAAGCTGAGGATCGATATACAGAAAAAGTAGTTTTCATTTGCAAATGAAACGATCAAAGAATATGTATACTAGATTATAAAAATATGCCAAAATGGCGGCTTTTCCAAGAAATTTTTTAAAAATTTTAGCAGTATGGAAATATAGCATTTTAAAAAAAAATTCAGCCGAACTATCTATCTTATAAAATGTTTTTTTGGTACGCTGATCACGAATGTGAAGTTAAAATTTCAAAATTAAAAATGGCTGACCCAATACGGCGGACATTTATGAGAAACTTTGGAAGTAATTTCTCGATATGCGGACAAATTTATATCTGTAAGTTCTTGGTTGCTGATAACGTATTTTGATTAAAAATTTTCTCTTATATTAAAAAACAATTGGATAACGGACTGTTTTTATACTGCACGGAAAAAATGAAATAGTTGAAACTACTATATAGATAGTAGAATAAGACGCAGCCATTGTTCGTAATTAATTTTACTATCTACATAGCGACTTCTACAAATTAGGTAAGTCTACTACTTAAATAAAAAATCCAACGAAAAAATGTTGGTCACATCCTACTATTTAGATAATAAAACTATTTTTTTTTCGTGTGAATATATATCATAAACTATAATATATCACAAACAACAAATGTTTGGTTTCTAAACTAATAGAATAAAAATCACTACAATTTTGTATAGAAACAATTTTGTACATCAAAATGACAAAAACTGATCTATTTGGGACTATGAAGTTCTACATATTAATAGATTTGCGTACAATTTCAATGAAACGTAAAGTAAAATCGTATTAAAAGAAAAAAAAATTAATTAAATGAAAGCATTGATAGAATTCAATGCACACGAAATTGAAACCACCTGCAAAAGCAACATCTTGCTCTGAAAAACGGTTCATCGTGCTGTCATCTCTTCATGACCGAGATTAAATCTCCAGTGATGCACAATTTGAAGAGATAAACACATGTTTCTTTATCTTCTGGCAGGCTAATCTTGTGCCCTCGTAAGTAATCATCAACAGTTCTTTGTCATTTATTTGCGTAAAACACACTCGGATGTAATGCTACGTGCCAAGTGAATGAATGGCTCAAAATCTCTGTCCACCCTCGCACGCCAGAAACGGGTTGGCTGTTAACGTCGACATCTGTCGCGTAAGAAATCATAAATCAAACACGTCGCCTGACTAACAATAGAACGAGTCTATTAATTACCACATCTGAAGTTGGTGACAAAGCATCTCGTAAATGTAAAGTGATGGCTATAGTAGCAATAGGAGCTTACTACATTGAAATGCAAAACTTACTTGATTGATTCATTTACGGCAAGAGTCGTGAAAATATTAGAAATAGATGCATTCTTCGAGTTACTGAATATTTATTAGCTTCATCTGAAGCAAATGAATCGGATGAGCCAATTGTGGCATAATTTGACGTTTCAGAATTTTACTTAATATGACGGATCATTTTTTACTTAACACTAATTCACACTTAATTGGATGATAGATATTTAAATCCTATATTTTTGTTTAAGTTAATAGATTATTAATTTGGATTAGGACTTCAAAATGATGAATTATGCATGGAGAAAGATGATGCAGAACTGCAACACAAGTATTGCTAATTGCATTATCGTGTTATATTAAATAAATTTCATGCCAAACCTGCGAAATATACAGCTGCAATCGCAAACCACAATTTAACTATTTTAGCCTAGCCACTTGCATGGAGTCCTTGTAGAAACAGTTATGCAGAACATTAGCTAAACTAAACAGTATCTTAGCGCCGAAAAATAGGTAAAAAATTGATGTCTTTATCTAGTACATCAACAAGAACAGTAGGAAATGACAAGTTTTTTGTAATAACTTTTCATTTAATGCATTTTAATAAAAATCCGACAGGCAAAAAACCGACAAGCCAAAAAGCCGAAAGGCAACAAACCGACACGTTAAAAAGCCGGCAGTAGAAAAACCTAATTCTCATAATACCGACGGTCAAAAAGTCCTCCCAGGATTTTTCTATACATCACCAAACTTATCTTCTCAACAATTTTATATCTATTCTTCAATTTTCTGTACAACTTATCCGTGAACATCAAAGAACATCAATAAAATACATTCAATGAAATTCAATTTACACTTAGGAAACAAGTAGACTTCTCTAAAATAGAATATCAAAACATAAACGATATAAGTAATACTAAACAATATTCAATACCTTTGATAAAAGAATGTAGAATTGCTATTTTTAATTTTTTTTTTGCCATCACCCATCGCAGGGCATCAAACCTCAAAAGTTCGGCCTTCATTTTTTTTTATAAATCAGAAATGATAGTCCGACGAGGACTTTTAATCACAGTCGTAATACTGATAGGCGGTTTTTGGATGCGTCGGATTTTTGCCTTCGTTTTTTTGAATGTCGGTTTCTTGACAGTCGGTTTCTTGACTGACGGTTTTTTGACTGTCGGTATTATGACGTTTCGGCTTTTTGTCTGTCGGGTTTTTTGACCTGTCGGCTTTTTTATTTATCGGTTTTTCGACCCGCACCCTTCGTGTCTTACTCAGGGATCCTGAGGAAATATGTAAGTGATGTTGACAGCGAAAAATATACATAGTACTGTAAATTCAGTATATTTGATAGATTTAAACTGACTTATTTGATACTCAGGATATTGAGCGAAATTTGCAACTTCTGACTGAATTTAACCGTCGTGTTATTATATTGTTATTATATTTTAAATGGTCGCAATTCCATGTTATAGGACGATTAATAATTGTCAATGCAAATCGCGTTGTGTAGCTCAGTCAATATTCTGCAAAATAAAAACGGTCCTCTAGCCAATTGTTTTTTAATATAATTATGAAATTTTTTATTTGAAAAACGCGCAAACTTCATGATTTAGCGTTTGAAAATAGAGTCCAAAATTTGTCAGAAGTTTGAAATACAGGTTATGAAATAATTATTGAAATTTTGACATGGAAAAAATAACATAATTTTTGTAGAACTTAATCCGATAAATTTATCAATTAATATTCTAAAATCTCTTTTGTAAATGAAGTAATTTGCGCAAAGAAAAAATATATATTTCTCTTCTTTTTGGAAGTACAAAAAAGGAAAATTAGTTTTACTAAATATACGCTTCGTAGGACACAAGATAATGGCATTAATTAGTTCACTATTTCTATCGATAAGTAGTAGTAGTAGTAGTAACAGTAGTACTACGTAAACTAGTATTGACTTATAAAAGAGCACGAAATTTCGTTTTCCCATTAGGTATTTACCACGCGGTTTACAATATTGTGAATTTAGTTTAAATTCAGTACTAGTCCGTGAAATGCAGCTTTGTATTTTGCATTACGTGTATTTCCATATCCAAGTACGAAGAAGTTTAGTAATGGTAATTAGATGTCTAGATAGCCTAATGGTTTGAAAATTTTATGGATGGCGTGTGCATATCTAGTGCAAGAATAAAATTGATTTGCATCTTAAAGTAAAAGTAATAAGAAAGAGAAACATGAGTGGTAGTGTAAATCCTAAATAGTGAAAAAATGAAGGATTTGGGAGATTATATAAATTTAATATAAAAACTCGAGAGATCCGCCATTTATAATGATTGAATTAGAGATCAATGTAAAGGATTTTGATCCCTTGCTCATCAAAAAGTATAAAAGCCGCGCATTCTTTATACGGATCTAAAACGAGTTCTGTGTTTCCCCGCGCGCTTCATTAAGAATCGCCATAACTTTCCGAATTTAACTCCAATCGATTTCAAATTTTCCAAAAAACTTCCTCTACTTGTAAGGAACAAATTACTCTTTTGAAGTTTTTTGAAATCGAAAGTTCCCCACAGACTTTTCGACGACGTAGCTGACTATTCGCGGATTCCAACAGTTGCCATTAAAAAATTAATTTGTTGATAACGAAATTAACTTTTACAATGCTTTATCACTTCAAAGCCATCGCTAGGATCTGTTCAGTGTACATCGCAAATTTCAAACAATTTTAACAATAATTGGCCGAGATATGACGATTTATGTTTTAAAATGTAATTGAATTTTTGGTTCTAAATTTTAATGTTTTTATTTACTAAAACGGAAACTATTCATTATTATAAAAAAATTCTTGGGAAAAACTTGTTCGGTTTGTCATTTTCTACATTCATGTATTTTTTAAAATCAAAATATCGACTTTTAAAAATTGAATTTTTTTTTTCTATGTACAAAACTTTTCCGGCCGTTCGAGGGTCGAGCGAGTTATATAGAATTGGGCCGCTCAATTGTTATTTTATAGTATTTCAAAATTCCACGTCCACATATATGTTCTAATATTATAATTAACATTTTAGTATGAATTTATGTGACTTTTATATTAAACTTAAAACTGGCACTAACATCAAATTTAATTTAAATTTGTATTATCTAAGGATAGTTCGATTTATAAGAGTGCAACTGTGACCGCCAGAAAAAATAAACTATATATTTGGTAAATTTATTTAGATTCACGTTATAAGACATGATCAATAAAAAAAACATTCTACTATTTACATTACAAAATATTGGTGTCTTTAATTAAAACAATATTAACAGAAATGTAAGTATAATTCCAATCGCACACAATCAACATCAAATTTTATCCAATCCATAGTTAAAACCAATTCATGCATTTAAAATTGTGCTAAAATACTTCATTGTTAACCAAACAGTTTCCATCAGAACTTTCATAAATTGTTCTGAAATGAGTATTTAATGTTATTAATTTTAAGTAAGTTTTAAAATTATACTGTAAATTCTGTTTATTTGATCAATTTAAACTAACTGATTTGATACTGAGGATATTCAGCGTAATTTGCACCTTCTAACTGAACTTAACTGTCGTGTTATAATATTGATATATTATTTTAAATGTTCCGAAATTCCATGTTATAGGGTGATTAATTATTACAATTTAATAATATTATCAGTTCAAATCACGTTGTGTTGCTCAATCAATATTTAATTTTATATAACCAAACTCTGCAATAACTTTTTTACTTTAAAATGTTTGTATAGTAATATTTTTAAATGGGCGCATCAAAATATTAAAACCTTAGTAATATATAATATTGTCTTTAGTAATGTTCCCTTATTATGTCAAGCATACAATGACATAAGGCTTTATTTCGTTTTATTTATTTTCGTACTGTTTAATAATTTTTTTTTAAGTGCGTAAGCATTTGATTTTATGCAACCAACCCATCTAATCGTGTAATGTTTCTGGCCATGTATTGAACTCAAATTAAAAAATTGATATAAAATAGATCCAAATGTTGAGACTATTTAGGATCAAAATCTGACCCATTTACAACCGATATGAAATTTCAACACAATCGAGAATACAATTTAATAACAATATTTTTTCATCCAATTAAACACAACGAAATATTTTTAACAATGCTCCGCAATAGTGATTCAGAGCTTTCAATTATATCATACAGTTCAAGCAAACAAGTATTCGATTACATTTCCCGATACGGAAAGGTTAACAAAAATAAATGTTATTTACCATTCAAATTGGTTAATGAATCTCACAAAAATGAAACAAATAATAATTCATGTAAATCTTAAACCAGTAAAGTAATTTTTTAAAAGAACTTCAATAAAAAATGTTCAATTCTTAATTTCAATAAGATTCTGTATTGGATCCAAATTCTTCCAACTTTGATTCTAAATTTATTCAAAATCTAGATTTAATGTGGACCTTTTTCCCTTGAATCTGTTTTTATTCAAAATAATGATTAACCTCGACAAACTGATTTTTATAAAAGTGATTTTTGATAAGGATAAATTATTAAGAAACTTAGTAGACATTTATGAACATAAACAAATCATCATGAAAAATATATTTTGTATTTATAAAATTAACCTTATTCATTGATATAAAAAGTATTACGTGTGAATAACACCATGAATGAAATAAATTCAGGTTTCTAGCACAACCGGTAGATATTGCTGTAGGATGCAAAAGTTCAAGCTGCATGTTATGCGTTTGAAAAATGAATGCGTTAGTCGTAAAGTACAATCGTCGATCGTGCAGTTCGTATAAAATGTAACGACTGGCAACCATTCAATGCAATATCTGTTTAAATGATTGCATTCTATTTTTACAACTTCTGGCTAGAATACAGAAAATTCTGTTATAAATTTTTAAGTACAGAAAATAAACACAGGGAGAATATGACTGCAGTAAAATGAGTATATGGTGCTTGCAAATCGATTAAAACATTAGTAGATTTCAGTGGGGCATTAACAGATTTCAGATAGATATCGAACATCAAATGATCATTATAAAAACATTTAGGTACCTATAGATTTGTTGAAATCAGCATCAGATATTTACTTGCAAAATAAGAGATGATATTAGCAATAGACAAAGTTTTCGTTAACATCCTGAACATTAATTGACATTTGAAGAGAACCACCTCGACTTAGGCAAGCAATGTACAGAAATTGTCAGTAGATCGATAACGAGCAGAAGGAGTGTATCGAATGAACTTAATTATGCACATTGCACCTCGCTAACGAGGATGCACACCTAGAGAAGCTTACAATTTTCGATGTGTATCATGTTACAAAATTAATCGATCGTTTCTTTGAAAATATATCCTCTTTGAAATCGCTGTCGTTTTACGGGCTTTACATCGACCTGAAAAACGAACGCAGATACTTGCTTCAAAGGAAATGTAAATCTATCGCAGCAAACAAGTTTTCAACAGATTCGAAATTTCAAAAAGAGAAACTGTAAATAAGTATGTAAACTCAACGTCAAAGGAAAATTAACATTTTATACCAAGAATAGACCAGACTTTCCTTTTAACTGTACCAGATTTAGTCTGTAAGATCTAAAAAGAAAAAACTCGTGGAATTGAATGATGTGTTTGTATTGTTCATATGTTTCATACGTATTGAATATTCCTTCTTTATTTGCATCTAGTGCATACTCCAATAAATATTTGACATGCGTCTAAACGTATTTGTTCTCACCTTCACGCAACGTTCATTCTTTTGGTTGAAATATTAGCCTTAAATAATAGTAATTACATCGCACGTAAAAAGTAAATAATAATTAATAATTACGCTTTATACTGACTGAAAGATAGAAATTGCATTTTTTTCGAATAGTTGTACCCATGAAATCAGAAATTCGTCTCCACAATTCAGAGATTTGTGCAAATTTTTTAGAAGCTTCTTTGTCAAAGATAGAATTTACTACTTAAGTTTTTGGATCATTATTGATTTATGAAAAAAATTAAGGCTGAAGTTTTTGGTAGATTTGATGCGCTGGGAAATTTGTACATAAAAAATTTAGACAAACGTCTGATCCGTGCAAACGATTTATGACTTCTGGATACAAAAGTTTGGTGAAAGAAAATGCAATTTCCATCTTTCGTTTAGTATAAGTCGTGAAATTATTAATTATTATCAACCTTCTAAGTTTTTGCAAAATTTTTCTTTCCCAAAATTGTTTTTTTTTTTTTATTCTAATTAATTTATATTCAGTAGAATAAAAATTATATGCAAATTCTATTCCTATATGGTTCATGTGGCATTGTTTTTTAATGACGAAAAAAATCATCATAACGTCACTAGGTACCGTAATTTAGAAAGATTTATAAAAGTCCTCTCTATCTATTAAGAAAATGCCGCGTAAAAGCAAAATCTGTATTTTCATTTAAAAATTATAGTATTCAGATAATGATTTAAAAACGCTATAATTGATAAAAGTTCACTTCAAATGTTCAATATTTAGATAATTATTTAAAAACAAAGAAATGTACATCTTAAAGTTTATGCATTTTCAGTAAATAATTTCTTCTTTTTAAAATAACACATTTCAAACCATTTTAATTTACTTAATCATTACAAAATTGTTTTAAATGTAAGTAAATTGTAATTCAGGGTGGGTAATTGACGAAAAATTGTATTATTATTAAAATTCAAGACACCCATTAAACAGTAAGTTGACAAAAACCTGACAGTAATAAATAAAAATGTTAAAATCTCAAATGTACATTAATTCCCCTCTAAACGTGAAATTTTTTATTTAAACATTGAGTGACACTTTATCGATTTCGAAACATCAATCGATCTTTTATCCGATTCTTAATTTGCCTATAAGAATCTTCTGCTTATAAATTAAGTTACTAAATGAATTTAGTAATTTAAAACAAAAAAATAGAAATCATTTTTAAAAAATAGTTAGTAAATTAATTATTTATTTTTGTTTTAATTTATTAAATGAAATTCATTATTTACTAAGGAACACCTTTCATTCGCCCAAACCTTCAAGTTACCCATCTCAAATTTTAATCGATTAGAAACATGATATTGTTTTGTCACTCACGATGATATAATCGAATGAAGTAGTGCGGTAACAGGATACGGGAAACTTACCTGAAATAAAACAGAAAAGTTTAAATTGTTATACATACACTAATTAATTTAATATAATACAATCTTTATACATATAATGCTTATAAAATAGATTTAGCAATAAATTAATATTTTCTTCTTTGCATATGGAATAATTCGAGAGTTCAGTCACTGTTAGAGAAATTGATGAGTTACTAATTTTTTAATTCTTTGAGGTAAATTTTCACTTTTCTATGAGAACATTGACAGTATAGAACGAAAATCGTTAAAATATATGTTTTATATGAGGAATACATTTCAAGAACTCAAAATAAACGTGTCCAGATACTTTACACTTCTTATCTTAATAAAGCGCTGTTTATAAAGTAGAAAAATGATCCACTTTGGGGAAGAAGTAAATTATTCCAGCTTAACAAGTTCGATCTCTTTAGAAGTGAAAGCTTACATTGTGGATACTTTTCGCTCCAAGGATCCTCGAATATAGTAAAGAGTATATCACAAAGAAATATTTACAATATTCATAACATTAAGAACAAATAAGCCACATATCATTCTCTAATCATCTAATCTCTAATCATATAATTACACTATTCTCTGAAGTACTTTTAATTTATAGTCGGACATGCTAATACTTGGTTAAAATGCATTTATCAAATTCGTATAAATATCATACGGGTTTTCAAGTTCGTGTATCCTGAATCCGTGGTCAGATTAGTAATTTACGACCCTCAAAATCCCCGAGTACACAGTTTCATTTTCTTCATTTTTTTTTAAAGAGAGTGCTAAAAATTCGCAATAAAATATATGGGCTGTAAAACTGTATAAAGAATACGAGAAAAAATGATGATATAGTCTGAACAATCAACACAAAAATTCACATTTTTTCACGTTAAGTATTTATAACAAACATATAAATAAATTAATTTTTTCAATATTCACTAAATTCTCGTAACTTATAGTCTCAAAAAGAAATTATGTATTGTGAGCTTGCATAAAATTCAAAAATATATCAGAAATATAAAAAAACTGACAAAAAACGTACATATTTGTGGGTTATTCCATGTGAAATTTACAATCCAAATTTTTTTGTCAATGGAATATTTTTTTTCTTGCTTTTGACAACAAAAATAAAATATACGTATTTGAAAATGATATTCAATATTTTCGAGATATGATTTTTCAAAGTTTTTAAGAAAAGAAAAAAAGCAATTTTTAGAAATGCCTGGAACTGGAAAAGTATTCATTGTACAAACAATTTTATAAGGAATAAAAGTTTCCTATTGATTTAAACTTTATGTCGAGACTGAAAAAACACATTTTTTATTGTTTTTTAATCCATAAGTTAAACAATTTTTATAAACGAATTTATATCAAATTCGGTGTGTTTTTTTTTATACTATTTTGCACTGAAAATAAATACTTTGACCTCCGACGGCACGGCTGACTGTAAACAATTATTTATATCGCGACAAGTTATGAATGGTCCACTCTGAAATTTTTAAAGAATCTTCTACGGACTTGAGTACGTATTTTCAGTGTAAAATAGTAGCAAAAAAAAACATACCAAATCTGATATAATGTAATTTGTTTATAAAAATTGTCAAACTTATGGATTAAAAAACAAAAAAAAAAATTTGTTACCGGTTTCTACATACAGTTTAAATCAATAGGAAACTTTTATTCCTTACAGCATTTTTTGTACAATGAATACTTTTCGATTTACAGGCATTTTCAAAAGTTGCTTTTTTCTTTTCCTAAAAACTTTGAAAAATCATATCTCGAAAATATTGAATATCATATTCAAATAACAAAACACGTATATTTTATTTTTATTTCAAAAGAAAGAAAAAAAAATCATGAATTGGAAATACGAATCTCGAGACATTCGCAATATTAATAAGTTGTTTAGTCACTATCAATGTTTAGCCACTTTTGTAATTAGCAAAAATATTTTGAAGAAATGATATCTTTTTTATGTCAGACATTCTTAGACGGAGCGAAATGACTTATTTGTATGAGTTTAAGTGCGCGAAGTAGACCACTTAATGCATTTCGAAGTGGCTTTGTGACAAAAAAGCAACAGAGAGCCAACGTCATCATTATTTATATTTAACAATTATACCATAATCTATAGCATGAAATTTAAATTCCCTTTTAAGGTTTTAAAGCATACAGTATGAAGGGTCTTCAGTCAGCAGAGTTAAATTGCTTAACCGGATCGCTCCTTCAGAATGGGAAAAAAGCCTGCACCAGAATAATGGGTCGAGGGTGAAATCGCTAAATGACTAAAGGGAAAGAACGTGTAAAATTTCCCGTCGAGGATTAGAGTATCGGAAAAAGGATTTACAATATCGTATTCAACTTGGCATTTTATATTTATTTGTCATACACCTTATGTTACATGGTATAACAGTATTCTCTTATTATCGACCAATTTAAAATGACCCATTAATTACGCGAAAGGATTAAAGTTTATTTTTAATCGTTATGCAATAATGGAATATAAATACAAAAATACAAAAATACCAGCTTGAAATTATAGAAGTAATAGTTCGGTGAATTACATTTAATTATATTTTTTACTTCCTACTATTTCTATATATGTATTGGTAATGATACGGTTGACGGTAGTGAAAGGAAATCGAAACGGAAATGCTTTTTCCATTAGTATTTTCATAAAAAAGTACTTTATAAACATACGTTTTCGTAGTGGATTGATGCAGTCGATCGGTTTCGCTTCTTTATGTATGTTCTATACTATCAACAAATGCATATATCAAAGATACAAAGATGAAAAACCTGTGCTCATTATTGTATATATTTTCTTTTTAAACAGTAGCTCCCTTTGAGCAAAAATAGGATTTGTGTTCGGATTTTTTTTCGTATTTATGAATGTTCTTTTTGCTGATTTAAGCTTCCGGCAAACTTCCGGATTCATGAAGTTCGAATAAAGTTCAGAAGTAAAATATTGAACATTTCAACTTTTATATTCATAATAATTTTCAAAAATTCATCTCGATTTATAAATTAATAGAAAAAAACAACAGCTTGTTCATAGAATTTGCTTATTACTTATTAAACCGCGGTATCAAAATTGAATCCCTACCGAAACATAAAATAGTAATGACAATATTATTTCCCTCGCATAGATCTGAAGTTCTCTACACATTTTCAAATGGTTTTTGATGATTCAACCAAAAAAATTGAAATTCAAAAGGTCGACAAACTAACTTAAAAAATTATAAATTTTAAAGGCCGTAATTCTGCCAATTTTATCTGATCGGACTGAAACTGAGATAGATAAAAGCCTTAAAAACATAATTTTTAATTCACAAAGTTATTTTTTCACAGAAGGTCCCGAAGTAAGTTTTCATCAACTTTTTTATCTACTTCATTTATGTAACATAGGTTTATTTAAGTGTTAGTTGCTGAACGTACAAATTTCCTGTGTAAGTCTGTGGAATCGTTACGATGTGACATAATTTGTGGATAATTTTTGTTTTAGAGATATTGAAAAATGTGCTTCTTGTTTATTAAACAAAAAATTAGGATAAAGAAATTGTTAGTGGATAAAATTCAGTAGAATCCACGAAATTATAGTATAGAGGAATACTATGTTTCAATAATTGAAACGAAATTAAATACGCAGTTAGCTTTTTTCAGCAAACTTTTTCAGCAACTTTGTGGTTTGCAATAAAGGCGAATATGAAACGAATTTTTTTTAAATACCCACGTAAAAAGAAATGTAAAAAAATGATTGATTTGGTCTTTGATAACATGCAACCACTTTAACGTTATATATCAGGGTTTAAGCACGTATTTAAGAAATATGTCACTTTAAGCTACAAAAAGATCTCATTCAAACCATTAATTTCTGTCTTATGATGATAAAATAATGTTTCTAAATAAGTACACTTTTCTTAATTATCATATGCCTTATGTTTCTTAAAAATAATCATTTGTACACACAACAAAGAGAAAGTTAATGTAACAAAAATCTGTCACGTTAGTAATTCAATTATTGCCTCTAAAAAATAAATTAGATATTAAAATTAATAATTTCTCGAATAACCACATTCTTTGGACGTTTATGATAATTAACACGTACAAAAAGAATAATGGTCAACACGTTACTGATACACTTGAAATTTATGCTTTGGTGTCATTGACGGCTCTCAATATTTATTTTGCGTTAAAAGAACCGTTGCGGCATCTGGCAGTAGATCATGTATGCGTTGACAGACATTGATTGTAGATTTTATGACAGATTTGATATTTTGATAAAAAATCCGCTTGAAATCCCTCTTTTTCACGAGAATTATCGCGTTCGACAGGATTGATTTAGATATACAAGGATATTTCCAAAGGACGAAGGTTACCTTAAACACTTATTATCAAAGAATAATTTTCATTGCTATTGAACGTTTAATTAAGCAAATTATTTAGTAGCAAATCGGTTTATTGCTAAATTGTCGTTTAGTTTCAAGTGTTACATTTTTTATTACATTTCTGTTAATTTTGGAAGTTTCAATAATCGAAAAGTTCAATAAAAATAGTAAAAAATTTTCCAGTAACACCATGGAGATAGTTGAATTTTTTGAAACAATTATTTAAAAAGTTATTTAAATAATTTTTAAAATAAGTAAGGGATATGCCTTACATTTTTAACCATCCAAGACGCACTGAATTTCCCCTTGACAATTTACTTGGTGAATTTTTATTTTGATATATGTATCAAAACCGTAAATAAACAATAATACAAATGGCCATGAAGATAACCTCCACCACAAAGAAATTATAATATAACGTTATAATGGCTTGCACTTTATCTGTTAATTACTTGCTGGAATTGCGATTTTTTTCTGCTTCTCTTAATGAAGAGGAAACTCATTTTCTTCGTAGTTCTTCTTGAAGCTGGTACTCATACTTTGCACAATTTTCGTTTCACAACACGTGAATGTGCCTTAATGCTGAATGATTCAGCTTGTTTCTGATGTTAAAAACGAGCAGGGAAAAAAGTACATTTGTAGAAACAGATTAATATCAAATATCAGTGATTCTTAGAACATACATAGGGCTTAGTAATTCTTCATAACTTTTGATGGTTAAGATGACCTCATATTTTTAAACCATTTCGGTTATTTGTTTATTTGAATTTATATCTTAATTTTCCTTAGCTTCAATTAATTTTCTAATTCTGGAACTTGAATCATCTTAACTAATTTAGATTTTTCTCAGGAGCTTCTCAGAATATCCTCCTCAGGACGTCTCAATGCCCCTCTTTTGACCATACCCTCAGGACACCTCTATTTCCCTGCATACAACGCCTTAAGAGTGTTAAGAGGATGATAAAAGTGGTCATTTAATATCCTCAAGGCCTTCTCAGGACGTAGAACGCCTTAGAGAGATGATAAAAAAGGACAAATCTGAACTCTCTGAGGAGCTTTAGATGACATCCTGATGATGTACTGTATGGGATGAACCTTACGCCGATTTTGTCGTGTTTTAGACTCTATTTGGATACTTTTACCTTTATTGTCAAAATGTTAATATGTAAATTTTAAAGTTCCAGTCCCAAGCAGGAATTCTGAAATTATTTCAATGTGAAAAAACAATATAAAGAAAAACAACAATTTGAAAAAAGTTCTCGTGCTGAGAAAGATGGCGCTGCCAGAATTTTCCTGTCACGTCATATTTCCGAAAAAAATGTTTTTGGACACTATTTGCATTGTCTTTGTAGCAAAAGAGAATTTACTTTTGACAAACGCAGAGATGCAATCATTTCTAAAGTATTTTTTTGTGCTGGAAAGGATGGCGCTGGCAGAATTTTCCTATCACGTTGCATTTTCTAGAAAAATCAGGTTAAGTGTGAAAAATATGCGTTTTGGGCACTACTTTCATTGTCTTTGTAGCAAAAGAGAATTTATTTTGGACAATTGTAGCATTATTTCCGAAGTATTTTTTTGCGGTGGAAATAATTGCGCTGCCAGAATTTCCCTATCGTGTTGCATTTTGGAGAAAAGTTAGGTTTTATCCGTTGAATGTGCGTTTTCCATATTTTTTTTCCTTATTTCCATGTTTCTATATTTCAATATTTCGAGTTTGTTGCGGAAGAAGAGAACTGACACATTTAACCTTGTGTTTTAACACATTTAACAATTGTTTAAAGATTCGCCTGTCACGTTGGTTCTGCCATTTTGAATTTAGAAAAACTAACATAATGTTTGTAATATGCGACCTAAAAAGTTTAAAAGTAAGTCCATTTCATCAAATTTGAAGCGATTTTTAAAAATTCGTCCACGATATCGTATCGGCCTTTTTGAATTTCTAGCAGCTGACGTCGGATTCGTAATCAGCAATTCCTAAAACCTTAAGTAACAAATTTTCAACGCAAAAAAAAATACTTCGGAAATGATTGTCCAAAATAAATTCTCTTCTGCTGCAAAGGCAATGGGAATAGTGCAAAAAACCCACATTTTGACATTCTTAACCTAACTTTTCTGGATAATTCACAATTAAATACAACGCGATAAGAAAATTCTGACAGCGCGCCATCGTTTTCAGCACGTAAAAATACTTCGGAAATGATGCTGCGATTGACCAGAATAACCTCTCTTTTGCTACAAAAACAATCGAAACAGTGCACATTTTATACGTTTAACTGCATTGTTCTTGGAAATGCGACGTGATAGGAAAAATCTGACAGCGCCATCTTTCTTATCACGAAAAATCCTTATGGAAACACTATGTGGCATGTTATTCGCAAAAATTGTGTAGGGCAGTGTAATTGTTACTTTTTGGTTTCCAGCTTATTAACAATTTCACATTCATTGTTAATAAGTTCTGCAAGTGATAAAATTCACCTGGCACATAAGCAGGCGATAAAAGGAATGTTTGTGAAAGGTTTTATGGAAAAGGCCGACGCAAGATAAATTACTGTCCTTCGCCAACTTGGATGTATCAGCATTCGAGATCTGAAAAGCGACAGACTCGCGGATCAGGGGTGTTGATCCCTCTTACGCGTTTTCCCATGCAAATCCAGAGCAGCCTTTTATAGCCTTCGTCGCCCAAATCCCGCACGACTGTTTGAACTGTAGGGGAAAGATGCAATCGGGGGTGTGCAAGTAACCCCATTGCCATAAATGGTCCTTTGTCTCAAAACGACTCTGCAAAAAACTGCGTAACATTGCCATTGTGTGTCGCTGCCAAAATTGCTGGTGTAACTTCACTCTTTCCGCAATGTTCCAGAAACGCAATTTTCAAAATGGGTACTATATTACCAAATTAAAGTATTTTGTGATGCTGGATTAATAGTAAATTAAAAACGCTTGGTTTCTTCTTACCACGAATATTTTAGAAGATATTCTTTCAATAAGTGAAAACAACAAGTTTACAATTAAAGTATCGTTTTCAGTGTAGTCACCGATACTTTTTAAAAATTAGATTGAAGTAGTGTTTGAAGGAAGAAGTTGGCTTCTGAAAGTAATTCATATTTGTTCGACTAGTATGAAGAATTTATATACACATCGATGAACATGTCAACAGCAAGCAGCACAGTCTCAGAAAGAAATGTAACTGCATGAAACAGTAAGACCAAAGGAAAATAAAATATATATGCAGAAACCAGGTTAAGAAATTAATTTTATATTAGTAATCTCAGACATAGTATTTTGAAATGAATAACCTCCTCCACCATATTTAATTATAGATCGATTAAACGAAATATTAAACAAAAACAAAAAACAAAAAAACAAAAAAAAATTGTACAAAGTTTTAGTTCCAATACACAGACACAGTGCTGCAGGAATCATTGCGGTGATGATTTATTTTCTTATAAATACAAATAATGTGTGTTTTCAGAGGTTATTTATTTAATATGAATTCTCTTCATTTAAAATTCAGATGTGTATTTCTTGTTTATTCAGCATTAAAAATAGTATAACCATTTGTTGGAGCCCCGAATTTAAAATACGTCATATGCAAGAATAAAAGGATTTTTGAAAATATATTATATAATTCTCTTTGTAGAACGCAAAATTCCCATCCATGCCACTACACTCTTTGTATCAAAAGATTTCATGTCTTCGGGTTATGCTGCATGGGTGAGTTCACCGGGATGTTTTTATCAAAACTCTTTCTAGACAATTCCAGCAATTTATTCACTAAATATAGATACTGAAGATCAAACAAATTTTAAATAGAATAAACGAATTACGATTCTTTTATATCAGTAGTATAAGAATAAAATATATGTTACATGTCAATAACAATACAACCTTATATAAAAATAAATATCGATCATTCTAATACAGTTGTCAAAATCATTGAACTTAAAGATTAGTCGTGCGTAAAATAAACATCCATATATGATAGGGCAGTAGAAACGGGTGCACCTCAAAAACCAGACAAATAACAAAGCAGAGACTTCAAAAGCCAGACATTTAAAAAAACACACAATAAAAAAAACATATTTCAAAATACAGACAAATCCTGAAGTCGATGTCCTGTAGGTTGTATTTCACTGCTGAAATTCAGTTACTTTTATATCTTAAATTAAGTTAAATCAACATATCTGAAATTAAGAAATCGGAGTCTTGTTTACATTACGACTTACTTTCAGCTTTAATTCTGGCTGATTTTAAGTATTTCTTTTTTTCTGTGTAATATTTTCCGACATAAGTTTAAATTTTGTTTGACATTTGGACAAGATTATTCTAATAAAGGGCCGAAACATGAATCGACGATTAATTTCTTGTATGTAATTTATGTTCATTTTGCCAAGAAGTGTAACCTTCGTGTATAACTATAATATCTTCGTTCAAATTTGTGTTTCAATAAAGGAAATAATAAAGTAATATGTAAATATAGTAACATAAATATAGGAATGAAATGCTAAGACTATTTCGTACTGTTATTTTTTTTAACAATTCAGCAATAAATAAAATTACTACTTGGCTACCTTTTACCGTCTTTTCATTAGAAGATTCATATGCCACTTGGACAAAGGAACTGCTGTGTCATAAAAAACAAAACAAAAATTGCAATACAAATATTCTATTCAAATCATACTTGTGGTCACCTTGTTTTTTTAACGAAAAGTGTAACTTTAAATTTGTTTTATAGTAGAACACCAATCTCTGAATAAAATATTCCGAATTTGGTTAAAATTGTAATATCAATTTGAGCAAGTTCAAACCAAAACCGATTGGGATATGTTGTTTAAGTTTTCAAAGACAGAACAATGTTAAACTGTGTACTGGCCATTTTGATTTTTGCTATTGTAGAATAGAAATAGGAGTACCAATTGCGTTCCTCATGTCGAGCTTATTTGTACCATTTTAATGGTCAATATAAAATTTGATGGTTACCACTTCGTCTTTCGACAAATGTTTTAAGGCATGATTTCCCCGCGGAATAATTTCAATCCACTATTCTTACGATAATATTATAAACTTTCCAAACAAAACGCATTTCGTTGCCGAGATTTCCGCCTCAGTGTTTTACGATCGAAGCCCGTATGGCATCTCCAGTTTTCCAAATGGAAGCAGTGTTCCAGTATTCGCTTCACTGACTGATTGTAAAGAATTCAGGAAGTGAAGCGTGTACTATAGTTTCCCACCAATAGTCTGACACGGCGAAAATTTGAAAATATTCGAAAGAAACTTCCATTCAACGGCACTACATTTGATCCAAATTGAAATTTTTTAAAATACTCATTTGATTTATAGTTGCAATTTTGTGACATTTTTTACGAATAATTTTGGCATCACGCCAAATTCACCTAAGTCGTCAACCTCATTGTTTAGGATTTTCTTTGAAATTTTCATACGGTTACTACATCAAAATCAATCACTCTTAAATTTTTCGGGATTTTTTTGCCATTTTTATTTTATGTTTGCCACGTTGGAATTGTGAAATGATAACGCCGGTCACGAAAATTATGCAAGAACTACAGCAAAAATCAGCAAATTTTTCGACAATTTATAGTCAGAACGTTTTTGCCTCAAATGTGGGGGAAATTAGATTGAGGGTAGAAAAAACGACAAATCAAAAAGCCGACAGGTAAAAAACCGACAGTCATAAAACCGACAGTCGTAAAACCGACAGTCGTAAAACCGACAGTCGTAAAACTGACAGTCGTAAAACCGACAGTCGTAAAACCGACAGTCGTAAAACCGACAGTCGTAAAACCGACAGTCAAAAAGCCGACACATAAAAAATAGACCCATTGACAAATGGACAGTCGGTTTTTCGACCTACACCCGGAAATTACATATGAAATGAAAAATATCAAAAAGAATAATGATCAATTCAATTGTTTTTTAATTTGTTATTATTTTAAAATATTTTTTTATTTTTAAAAATTTTTTTTACTGTAATTGCCGTCTAATTTGGAGCAAAAAGATTTACGTTGATGTAATATTTATTGTAAAAAGAGATATAATCTGAAATTTTTTGTGTTTAGCGTTTAATGTCTAAAAAGTTGCATTTCTATAATTCGCATCCAGTTAGTAAGGAGTTACCATCTCTGATAACAGACGTAATTCATTCATGTGCTTCGTCATAATAATACAGATGCGATTCGTACTAAGAAGGTCATGTGCAATCATAACAAACTTTAAATTGACAGAGGCTTGACGTCAAGCACTTAGATTTCATACTACAAATAACAATTTAATGATTCATAAACCAACACAAACAGCCTACTATTTTGATTTCGCGCAGCAATACTATATCACTGTTTATGCAAGCACTGTTCTATGCATAAGAAACATCTGAAAATGTATTCATGGGATCAGAATAGTTCAAGTTAATTTGTAGAACAATATAAATGTTTGAATTTCTACCCATATGACATTAATGGCATTATTATATGTTAAGTATCCTTTTTTGTACGATAAAAAGCATGTACAGTAAACTGAAAACGAATTTTTAGGAAATATTAAGACGGAGTCATGTCTTATATTCTGGCAAAATAAATTTTGATCACAGAGCTATCAAGAGAGATGTAAGAAACAGTTTTCTCACACTCGGAGTGCAAAATTCTATTTTGCTCCCTACATCACGGGAGCAAAATGGCGCATCCTCTCCCTAGAGACCAAAATGAATTTAGCCGGGAACAAAATAAGTTTATCTCACTCTATTCCAAAAATACAGCAAAATAGCACGCTCTCGTATGAGAATAGTACATTGTGCAACTAGGCAGCAAAATAGGTGTTTGCCGATGAGGGCGAGTTTGACGCAATGTAAGGAGAAAAATAGCATTTTGCCCTCAGGGTGTGAGAAAATAATATGTGCAACAAGGGAGGTGTTTGTTTGCAAACTTATTCGAATTTCCGACCTCGCTTCGCTGGGACGCCAAACTCGCCTTCGTCGGCAAACACCTATTTTGCTCCCTAGTTGCACAATGTTCTATTTCGGCATTCGTTTATAATCTAGCTTCGCTAATGTATAATCAATATTTTAGGGCCATTTATACATTTATCAATGTCATTAACGATAGTAAAATAAATTTTTAAATTAAAAAATCCTTATGCAATTGCTTTAATTTATTTAAAATGTTACGAAAAATTAATGCCTTATGCTGAATGAAAAATGGAAGAGTACCTTTTTTAATTTTTTTTCTATATCTAGCTCTGAACTCAGAGACTCTAAATCTAAATATATTGTACTTAACTGAAGAGCATTCCACCGGCAATCGAAAGGTCCCGGGTTCAAGTTCTGGCGCATGGAATCTAATAAGTGTCGTCTTCATTTTCTTCATAAAACAGAAATGATCTAAAAACCTGAAGTAATAATTTTCATCGTTGAGAAAAAAATTGTCCAAAAAAAATTGCATAAAACTGTACAAACGAGTCTGTGATTTTGGCGTACAAATGTTGGGAAAAATCACATCACAGTTTTTTCACATTTTTTGTTAAGTTATTAGGCAGGATTTTGGTGGCCGAATTTCTTACATTTTTGGTCTAACTTTCTAATACGAGATAAAATCAATGATATTCATTTCTATAGATCTATATATTCTTCATTGTAAAATAGGCGATGTGTATAACAACGAATTTTAGCATTAATGCAGAATAATCATTATTATCTAAAAAAATGCAATTTGAATTATTTTATCTATTAGAACATTTTTATCTGCGATATCAGTGTTAGTTGAAACACTGGAAATCCAAAATGTATGGAATATTTCTCTAATACTCATAGTTTAATTAGAGTTGAATATTATTACAAACAAAATATGAATAATAAATATACTGCCTTTTAATGAAACATGTTGGGATGATAAAATTTTTATTTGTCACAGTGATAAATGATTGAAGCGATTTTTTTATTTTTGAAACCAAACTTGAGAGATTCGATACGCCGGGAAACGAACCTGGAACCTATCGATTATCGAGTCAAATGCACGTTTAAAACATGTGATTTATTTTTCATGTATACTTAAAATATATATCGTTGAATTTACAGGATAGACATTGTAAATTTTGCAATACATATTTTCAATCTCAACGAACGTTTCTCTCCGTGCATAAGTTGACACCAAATAACAATTATAGTAATTCGTTTTCATAATATCGATTCGATTTTTCATTTTTGTAATTTACAATTAATCAATTCAAAATTATGTCTCATACATACCGAGACATTCCTTGAAGGCCATAATTTTAATGCGTAATTCATCACTCAAATATTGTAATACAGTAAATATAATATGTATTAAAATAAGTTAATGTTTTATATTAACGATTTTATTTTTTCATTTCATAAAATAGAGCATGTCATTAACTGAAATTTTTTCAATACTGTGTTTAGGTAAAAATCAGTTACTTTGGGTAGATATTTAGATAATGGAGGTGAACTAATATTACGTTATAATATACGAGTTTTGCTCACGTGACTACTGGCACCGAACCAGGTGGCAATTGTAATTAGTCGCTGATATTATCAATTTCTAACTTGTTTCTTGATTTTATTAATTATATTCGTATAACACAAAACCCGTTGATGCATACCTACAAATTTGGGAATTCACCTTAGTCATAAGTAGAATTTTATTTAAATTACCGTATATAATCGATTTCTGGCATATGACCCAGTGCATGTGTTATATTCTACTTGCTGTATTAGCCAAATTCCAGTAGGTCGTGTGCAGTAATTAGTCAAAGCTTGGCAATCAAAGGTGCTTGCTCGAATTTCACGGAATAATCAAACGATTAGATGTAATTAATTCAATATTTGATTAACCTCAATGTATTTTCGAAATATGTAACGTAATTACATAAAGAAATAGTAATAACCACTCTAAAGAGATTTAAACATTTCAACGACTAATAGAAAAATTATAATATTTCAAGTCAAAACAACAAGTAACAGTCGACATAAATTTTGTCTAAATGTTTACATAATATTGGTTAGTTATAGTGGTCGAATGATAGTGATTAGTAAGGAGCTTAGGAGTACGAGTAACTTTTTGTTAATGAATACCAAAGAAGAGTTGGGAATTTCGTAACAATTAAATTAAACAATGAAGTAAATTACGCATTTTTAATTTTGGCAGTAAATAGTAAAAAATATTACCCAATCGTAATAAATGAACTTAGCTATCGCCACAATGACATGGATTAATAAGATGTAACAAAAATAAAATTGTTACTTAAACGTTTCATCAGCTGCATTTTTAGCTGTCAAAGATAAATTTTGCTATCAAATAAAGTCTAAATACCGGAAATGAGTGCCTACTATTGATGAATGAATTGAACTTTACGTAATATTACAAGCTTATCAATCTAGACGATATTACGTCGATAACTACGCCGAGAAAAGATGATTCTGGTCAATACATAATGTTGTGAGGAATTACTAACTTTTGTTTCTTTTTTACGATAGGAGCTTGCGTCACGCAATCGGTTAATGCAGACTACATAAAGGTTAATAGGGTAATTCATGAATCATCGCACCTATCATTTATGAAAAGCATTGCGTGGTTATTAAAAGAATTTATTTGTTACCCTCCTTGCAATCAGACTAATGATTTAGTGATTAGTACCACCATTTTCTGTATGATTTATATCATATTATGTAATATAATATAATAGTTTCAACTCGATTATATACTTGTTTCTTACAATTTATAACCAAAAAATTAAAAAACAATCATGTTCCTCGATGACGGTAAAAATAGAAAGGAATTTTACACGAACTCGTTCATCCTTTTCGAATGAATGAATTATAGGGTTCACTCCGTACTTCGCAGCAATAAGAGACCATAATCTGCGTCTATAACTAGTGATTTCTATTTTTTCATATTACACAGGAACAGAACTAAAAATAGTAAATGCACGAAACACCACGTCACCGTTAAGTTCCCCCTGATTCACATCTGTGCAAGCTTGGCTTAATTCAAAATTAGCTGTAAAGCGATGTACTAATGCAAAATTATCGTTTTTAGATATAGCAATAAATTTTATTAAGGTATAATTATCCCATTTTTAGATCAGGGTACATTATATTTTAACATATCGATTAATATACATTTTAGCATAATCAATTTATTTTTAATATTTTAAATTAATAGTATTGAGAACTTCAAAACACTAAGGATAATTATTGTAGATATCTAATTGAAATAGAAGGTGACAATTTCAGGTATCTTTTAAATAACGGTTTTATTACAATGTATATAATTTTTATGTAGATACAAATGTTCTGTCTTCCTTACATTCAAAAGTAGCCAAAAACTGCATTTTTTGGTACATAACCTCATATATTTTAAAATCCTATCGCAATGTGATAATTCTCACTCGGAATTCTACGCAAAAATTACTTCGGAAATGACCCTCCACTTTTCAGCAACTGACCTCATTATTAGTAAACCTGTGTTATGTGTCAAAATTAGAACTAAATTATATAAAGATGGTTATTAAATAATTGCACAAGAACATTCCTTCATATTTGAAGTCTATAAGAAGAGAAATCTTATACATAACCTAAAACTATATAATGCAGCAGTTGCACGTGAAATTCCACACTCGCAAATTTTCACATTCGAAATATTTTTAATTATTTTCTTCTCCTAATTATGCAATTACGCTAAAATAAAAGAAATCACTGATTGCAATTATTACGCCGCTATAATATATCATCCTAATAAACAAAAAGATGTCTTAAAGATCTCTAAAATATATCCTTTAGTTCGTCAAAGATGTCTTGAAAATGTCGAAAAGATCTCTGAAAGATATCATTTAGATGCTTTCAGCAACAAATTCGGATATCCTTCAGATATCTATAAGTCGTCGTTTAGATGTATCGAAAATATATTTTAAATGAACATTAACCGATAGACTAAAGAACGTAAACAAATTTTGATAATTCTTACAGCTCTGTTTATTTTTAAATCACTTTAAAATTTTTTATTTTATCTGTATTATAAGTTTAAATGAGAGTAAGAGACATCTTATGGTATTTTTACATCATTTTAAACGCTAGAATAAAAACAAATAAGGAAAAAACTTGTCCTGACAGGGAATCGAACCCGAGTAGTGCGCTACGTCTTAACCACTGCGTTGCACTGTGTTGCATTAAAATGTGTGATGTATTAAAATACTTAAAAGTTCTCATAAAATTTATTTATTTATTTGATAAAATAATGTAAACATAGTATAATGTTATAAACAATAGAAAAAATACATAAAAGTAACGTGCTATCGCTAAACATAGAGAAGATAAAATTTGCGCGTGTAATAACGGCGTTTCATATACCTTTGATATCGTTCAGATCGTTTGAAAATGACGTAATTTAGATGCCTTTTTGCAAGATATCTTTAAATAGCTATATCCAAAAGATATCTTTGGCAAGATATCTTCAAAAAAAGGATTACTTCGACCCAGACCATAGGTCTGGCGAAGTATTGTTTTTAGCTGTTTTCGTAAAAGATATCTTTCAGATATCTTTAGCAAAATATCTCCGACGAAGATGTCCAAAAGATATATTTTAGACTTGTATTTGTGAAAATGTTAATTTAGATTTTATTATTGAAGACTAATTCGACATTGCCTCGCTTTATTTGAATAGAAAATATCCTCTAAAAATACGTATATTTTTTAGATACATATCAGTCATTTATTTAATTTCGCAATAAACGTATAATTTTGAATTTCGTACATTCATTTTATACGTTAAAAACTCTTTAAAACGCCTTTACTTCACTTCAAACAAAATTGAAGAACCCTTTAAAAAGAAGTTAAATTGAATTTCACTCCACAAAATCGTACATCTGAAGAAGAAAAAAAACACATTTATTACGCAATCTTGCGGAAATGTCCGCGAACTTTCAGTTTTTATTAGAGAGATTTGCAGCGCAACAGTCAAGTGCAATATTACAGCTGAGGGTCGCAGAAATCGAGAAAAGCATCACGTTTCATAAGAAAGAAAACAATTAAACCTGACGCCGATCATCCAGAAGTATTTTCGACTCACAAGCCACGATGTCCTCGACTTACCTCGAAGTGACATCTTCAAAATGGAAATATATATGTAACTATTCCATGGTACTTTTAAAATTGGATCTAAACAAAGATGAAATTTTTATTTTATTAAAAAGGTTAAGCATACAGTGCAGAAGTGTGAACTTGATAGCGTGAGTCGTTATCAGTTGTGCAAAAGCTTTTTGATGGTAAAAATCGTAAAAAATACCATAAAACTTTTCACGGTTTACTCTGTTTAATAGTTGATTGTTTATACTACTATTTTATGATCCCACTAGTTTTGAGATCGCTCTCTTCAGTAGAGTTGAGCAAATTAAAAAAAAATTATATTTAACACATTTTCTTTTTAAATTAAGGACTTTTTGTTTGAGCTACGATTTTTTTTAAAAGGCAATTTTTGCTATGATACCGTTTTGTATCGTCTTCTAACATATCACAAACGTGTTTCCAACAGTTTCACTTCAAAAGTGTGCTTTTACATGTATTTTGATTTTTGTCGATTAGAATTTTAAATTCCGCCTGAACATCGAAAAATATTCAAAATTCAGGAATTTTCTAAATTTTAGACATGTGTAGTAAATCTGAGAATATGTCTTACAATATTTTCTCGTTTTGATTGTACAGTTTGAAGCACTAGAGTTTCGAAGATCTCGTTCCATATGCAATCCGTATTGATCTACCCAAATAATTTGTATCACTTCTCCAACTGTTATACTGACCTTTAATTTATTATTTTCGTTACAAACATTATATACAATTATATATACATTATAATACAAAATCGTAACATTAGTTAGTGAAGTTTGAATAATCTTTTTCAAAATCATCCACATCCATTTCCATACACACATTTCATACGTTTCTACGCCATTGTAAAATCCAAATCGACAAAATTAAAAATATGTGAAAGCATATTTTTGAAGTAAAACTATCGAGAACACCTTTCTGATAGGTTAACCGGTGATCAGAAACCGATGTCATAGTGAAAATTGCCTTTAAAAGAATAATCGTACCTTAAAAATCGCCTTTCAATAGTTTTGAAAAAAATGTATTACACATCATTTTTTGAAAATTTTACCAGCGCAATTCATAAGAGCAATCAAATGTTTATTGCATGCCAAAAAAAACAATGCTGTAATACGTGTGCAAATTATGTTCACTTGGGCGTTAAAGGGTTAATATAGATATAAGAGTTACAAAGTCACATTACTTATAGTGTTACGCAAGTTAGTTTAATAAATTTGTTTAAAACGTATCCAATTATACTAATATAGTTTATATGAAATTTAGAAAATGCGATATCGTATATCTTTCGCGAGAGCTGTAAACTACGAACTAGGACTCCGTTTTTTGGTTCAGGTTTCAGCGCGGATAACAAACTAGTAAAGGCTATTTTATTACTTTCACGATAGTGTGATCCTAGTTACGCAAAAACATATCAAAATGTCCTCTGAGCTCATTTAAATCTTTGGCTGAATAAAAAAGTGCTTGAGTCTTCATGTTGCTTCAATGTCTTCGAAATACTAAGTTTTTTAAACATTAAAATCATAAACTGTTAATTAACTTATTAAAAAGAAGTAGACTGAACCTAATTTTATATTGGACTTATATTTCAACTAGTTACTACATGACAATAAGAGAATTATAATAAAACTATAACATATTATATTTTGTTCTTGTTACTTTTATCCATTTCAGTTAATTAAACAGGATATCTTTTATATAAAACTAATAAATATCACAATTTACAAATAAACAATTCAGCTTAAAAACTTAATAATGTACGAATTAGAAAACCAACTAATAAGTCGCTTAATGTAAATCGCATTTTTATCACTATCTGAAAAAACGAGAAAGCAGATTTTTAAAACCGAAAATTGCTTTTAGTCTCAGCAACGTGTCCCATATTTCCATAACTATAAAACTGGACGTAAATTTAATTTAGCTAATGGAAGGCTGTGTCTACATATAAATGAAATCATAATAATCATGGTAATTCATTATATAGATATATTGCGATGCAAATATTTACATTTATTTTAAATCCGCTTATGAAAGCCATTTCAATTTAGAGTAGATTTACATTTCATTTCTCAAGGAGTGAGAAATTTAATATGTTGGAAAATCTGTACCAGAGTTTTGTGCTCGATTTTATATAAGCCTGACCTGTTTTCTTGAAATGTAACATAAGTAAATAGTATACTAAATATGTAACAATTTATTTTTATCGTACAAACTATATTTGAATCGATAAATGTAATGCAGGTGTACCAAAAATTAAAAGGTGAAATGTTTATATCAAAATAAAAATTTGGAACTAATTTAAATAATAACAGAAACGACTTTTTAGTGAAAATAAAAGGACGCGGAATTGTTTATCGAAGAAATCGTTAGACACCGAATATTAAAGAAAAACTAATGCCCTTCCATCATTATTTATTATAATAACGACGACAATAAATATAAGTATTTTTTAAATCGTAACTATCTACCTCGATTTTTCTGGACTGTGCTAAAAAATTCTCTTCCAAAAATTACCATTTTAGTATGTATAAGTTGCATGTTTTAAGATGTCAGATTTTTCGTGAAGGTAATTTCAGCGTCTGAAATGTGTCATATAATGCATGACATTCTCCTTCAAGACAAGTGATGGAATGACAACATCAAACACCAAATTATATACAAACAAAAATATTACGTTAACAAAAAAACAATTCAAGTGCATAAACGCAATATTTTCTTAATGCGACAATCATTTTCCTCGGTGATTTTCAGTCGATGAACAACAATTTTTTTCGTCACAAAAACCTACTGGAAAAGGGTAAACATGGTATTTCTTGCATTTTTACGTAAGGATTTCTGAAAATCGACCCGTTATAGAACAATTCTAAGCAAGAACCGGTATTGGTTAACCTCCCGAAGTGCGCACAAATGACGAAGTTTTTTTTTTATGAAATGTAAATTAAGCCAAGGAAGTCGATAATTTATGCAAATTAAAATTGCGATCATTTCTAGTAAGTCTAAGGTTTACTAAATAAGATGCCGTTTTTTAAATAATTGTTTAAATTGAAGGGTATTTACCTAAACAGGACATCTTTTCTTTGAGAGGTACCCCCATTCGGGTGTGCAATGGCGTAAGGAAACCCACTTTTATGGGAAAAAACCTACAGAATTAAATTAATTTAATTAAAACTTTATACATGAATTTTTTCTTCGTCATCCTCACTAAAGGAGTTAATGTTCTAATACAGTTTTTAATGTTTTGTTAAGAATTTAGTGATAATTTACCATTTTTGTACTCGCAACGCGAAAGCATTAAAATTTATGATTGAATTCATTCGTATAAAAAATTAAATAATTTGTTACTCTTTTGCTAAGAATATGTCAAAGTATTAAGAACCTCGACAAAGAATATGAAAAGAGACTGTACGAAATCTTAAAAGGATTTTATTTCATGAAACAACAACATACAAATTGCTTCATTTCTCCTAAATTTTTTTCAATATTAACATATTACGAGAACTTGACCCAGACTCTTGCATTTCTAAATTTAGAATCAAATTGCTTTTCATTAAATTGAAGAGGTCAATTAAAAACATTTCAAAATTCCTCTTACGTATTTCAAGTACATCAAACGATTATTACACGCCCACAGGTCCAATCAAACGTTAAACTTGCAAAGCAATCAATTTTCAGTCACTCCAAGACGCTATATCAGACCGGGTAATAATAGCCTAACTCGTGTTCGTGCGTACATAATTATTGATAAACACTGTGCACTGAATGTGTCTGAAGCTCACGTAGTATTACGTATATACCTTTGAGAATCGATTTCAATCGCAGACGCGGATTGAACGGTCCGATACAAATTGGGCACAATGCACGAAATTAGTACATAAGGGATACAGCAAACGGTAACAGATGGAATACGTTTCCCTAATATATATAGCAATTCAGCTATTTAAATTAGGAATAAATCAAATCTGAGAAGATGGATGGCTGCTGGCACTTTGGCATAGATTCATTGCCTCGTGTTCTGACCGGAAAAATTGAGAAACGTGCAACAACGCCACGGTGCTTTTTTGTGTTGAGGGCAAGATTTGTAACTTTGATGCGTCAAATGCTTTTCAAAGATGTTATACAAATATTAAATCGTTTCACTTTTATAAATTTCGACTTATGAATTTTTTTTTAATTAAAAAAAGAGGACTTATGACCTACAAAGATGTTAAATTCTCTCTCAATACCAAAAATTTCTCTATAAGGGAGAAAAAAAGGACAATAGGAAAAGATGACGGGGCTAACTCAAAGTTCTGGATCGTACTGATCCATCTTCGGGAGGCTAGTTATCAATACTGTTAAATACATAAAATCATTTTTATTTGTAAATCGCAATAGTGGATTGCTATTGTTTGAAACCAGACAGTCATCAACGTGTTAAAGCGGAGCACCCAGAAAAAAGTTAGGAAGTCTATGAATGATAAAATTGTAGCCAACAAATTAAAAGAAACAAAATTATTTTTACGTAATAACCCTAAGGTTATAGTTACAAAAGTAGATAAAGGTGTAACGTGAATGTACAATGAACTCTACACATTATAAACAACAAAAAGAATGTTCAATCAATACCAATAATATCATTACTAGATACTCCTACGTCCCTAGTGGCTAAAACATTTGTATACAAATTACTTAATTAATATATTAAGATGCCAAATTCTGGCATTAAAAACAGTTCTCATCTTTGGTCACTAATTTAGGGTTTAAAAATCCCTAAAGACATTTTAAAAGACATAAACGTTGTTTCCCTATTCACAAATGTTCTATTAGAACTTCTTAAAGAAAGTATTGTCAAAAAATATAATCATACATGAGAAGAAGTATGTTAATTCCATTAAATGCCATCTTAAAAATTGTAGCTTTTCTTGTATGAAAACATTGTCTTTTTAGCATACAGTATTACAAACAAAAATTTGGCACTCCTATGGGTTCCCCTATCTCATCTACATTTGCAAACATGGTTCTAGATGAAACTAATTAAACTCTAAGTAAATTATCCTTTCGTCCTATTTATTGCTACAGTTATATGTATATGACATAGTCATTTGCATTCCCAGTGATGGAGTAGATGAAATTCTTTGTGTTTGTCATGGTTATCAACCCAGACTTAAATTTACTTGTGAAATAGAAAACAAAAATAAATTATCATTTTTAGATTTTTTACTAATCAGAAATAAACTTTCTACAGTTTAATTGGCATGGTAAACCAACATATTCTTGTAGATTTCTTAGTTTTAATTCGCATCATACCACTTCTCAGAAGTTAGCAATCACCGATAATTTAGTAGATAGATCTATCAAAAACGTTGAACTCGTATGTTACAATTAAAACAAAAACATAATTGTTGAAATATTACAAACAAATAACTATTAAAAAAATGTAATTTTTGAACGCATAAACAACCTTATATTTTCTTACCCAAAGCAACAATAATAACCAAAAATACTACGTCAAAATTCCATATATATTAATGGTCTTTACCAATCGTTAAAATATAAATTGAAGGATTGGAACAATTCAGTTTCCGCAAGTGAGCATAATTTAACATCAGTAATTGAGAAGGAAAAAATGAAATCAGTAATTACGACAAAAATGATTCCGTCTATTGTATTTCCTGTAATACTTGCGATTCTACATATGTCGGTGAAACAAAATGAAGCGTAAAATCCAGGATTTCAGAACACGAATCGAACATTCGCTGGACTGCACCAAACACTGTGGTAAAGGATCACAGATTACAGTTTGATCACGATTTCTATTGGACCAATGTAAAGATTCTAGATACTGAAGCTAATTTTTTTCATAGGAGATTTTCTGAAACGTTTCGTATTAAACTACAATCTAATCATTATTTAACAAAATTTTTTAACTTTACAACAATTTTAATAAGCCCATAATGTTCTTATGCATTTTACACAATTATCTGATAAGTACCTTCCTTTTGCAAAGTAGCACAGCATTTTGCTGATAGGTGTATCATTGATATGTAGATAATGGATCCAATTCGATAATTGATACAGTGACCCAGAAAAACTATTAAAAAAATATTTTCTCCCACTCTGGGCACAGAACTGTTTCCACATGAAATGAAGAAGTACAACAAAACTTATTTGTCAGTGGAGTGACTATTTGGTCTCTTACAAAATACGAAGTTGTTGAACATTCTATATGTTCACACCGTTATTTCCTACTATTTTTATTTTGCCCACATGTGTGAGCAAAATTTAATTTTTTGTCATGAAAGCGAAGCGCAAAACATTGCGCCCTATGTGACAAACAATTTTTTTCAAGTTTCATTGAATTCATTTCAAGTCAAATTGATTTTCCTCACTCTTCTTGAATTCACTTGAAAGTCGAAGCTTTGAAAATGAAACTTCGTCGACGTTTACATTTACTACTATTGGATTTATTTTACATCGTACAATTATTCGAACATTACACTTTCTCGTTCTTTTTAGGCATATTCATTTAAATTATACTGCCTTCAAATCAATCATCACAATCATTATTGGTCAATTTTTAACAGTACAATTTTTAACGATATAACAACTATTTTTCAAAACAAATTAACATTAACGCCTAAATGCACAACAAATTGACTGCAACTTCAACCCTTATTTTCAGTATGAAACAAATTTCCAAAGAAATAAAGACTTATTCTAGAACATAATTGTTATTATAAAATTTTCTCTAAAGTCTATAGTTTTCAAAAAAAAAAAACGGTTAAATTTTGAAAAGGAATTTATAAATGTAGTGGCCATTTTAAATTTGATATCGAAAATTTCAAATATATACTAGTGCATCTTTTAAGTACAACTATCGAGTGCACTCTTGCAATATATTTTAGCTCACTCAAAGTAAGATATTGTATCAAAAACTCATTATAATAATTAAATTAATAATAATCAATAAAATAAACATATTGTAAAAAAATTATGTTTTTCTACTATATTTATGTCAAAATCATGTACAAATTTCAATTTTTTTTAAAATTTCCTTACTACCATTCGAAAGAGCGGCCTTGAAAATGGTAGAATCTGATTTTTAGTTTTTATTTTTTTCGAAATTTATTTCATATGAAAATAAGGGTTAAAGTTGCAGTAAACGTTTTGCGCATTTTGGTGTTAATGGGTTAATGTTTGTAAAAGTTTAGTATGAAATCCAATTTTTTCGGAATAAAATCATTAATTTCAGAAATGAAATTTTCCTACTTTGAAAAAATATTTAATAATTGTACCAATATATTGCATGACATATAGAAATTATTCTCCACTTGTTTTACCCATATCAAATTCAGATCATTTTATTGGAATGTACATAAAAATATTTTTTTAGCAAAATATATGAAATTTGACGTTTATAAATAAAATTAAAATATGCGAGTATTGTTTCTTCCTTTTTATTTTAGCGTGAATCGACAGAAGCATTGTTCAATTCGTCCCTAACATGCGTCACGTGTTGTCACCCTATAGTGGTTCACGGGCAAGACCGGAGCACCACTGAGTTAATTAAGCTTAACAAAGGGCCGGTAACGTTTTACGTTCTCATAGAACATTTTCTGACACCCTTATTACTGAATGAAGTAACGTTCAACAATTGAATTTTTCACAGCAATTAAAAAGTAACCTGACAAAGAAGACGGAGAGCGCGTGACTGAGCTACATTTTTACCGACTTTATGTTAGTTACTAGAGCGTTAACAAAAATTATTACACTCAGAAAGGTGACAAGATTTTTTTTTAGAAAAACTAGTTTTTATCTTTCCGAATTAGCTTGTACTATAGTAGTTAGAAATGTAAGAAAAAATAAAAGTCAAGCTCGTTATCTACACGTTTACATGTTTTAATTGATTTTGATTTAATTAGATTCTTAATTTTGTTGCGCAGAAGAAAGTCTTGTTTAGTTTAGCGATTTACACGATTAACTGACGAGGTGAAATTTTAAGTCTACTTTGAAGCTAGTTAGTGAATTATTGTATCTACATTAAGACATTCTCTATTTAGTCGCCCAATAATATTTTAACTCTATTTTTTGCCTATATATAGTGCATTGAATTCTTTTTCAATTGATAAATTGAAACAAAAGAATTGCAACAAAAATTATATTCCAAAACCTGTATTAAAAAACATCAAAAATCAGCTTCCGGAAATTTTGTTATTCATTGTTTAATGAATTTTTTTTCAGATTTTGTAAACAAAAACGATTTTCTAGAAAACGAAGACGAAATCGACAAAATTACAAGCGTAAAAAATTGTTTGTGAAACAAAAATATATTTAAATAAATAGTCATATGTCCATTTTATTGTTTATAACAATTTATATATAAACAATTTTTTTATTATTGATTTTTGGCATATTCCATCGTCTATCATCAGTGCTTGATAGCGCTTAGTTGGATGTTTTAAGGATTTTACAGAGTTCTTGTAATCAGATTTCTAGGAATATTCCAAATATTCTATCATATCGTCAAAACCGTAAAAATCACTTTGCCTCCACTACTAGGCGCTACTAAGACATTTCCAAGGATTAGAATTGAATTAGGAATCGAATTATGACCAAAATATTGGCAGTACAAGAAATACTAAAAAATTAAAATGAGAAACATTTCTGGAAAATAAAAAACAAGATGATCAGATTCTTTCTTCAGATTTTTTAATCAGTTTCGTTCTATATTTCAAGTTTTTTTCGTGCAGCACTCAATAGATAATTGCTTTGATATGATTTTCTAGATTCATATGAAATATATAAAATTATAGTTATAAATTATATAGCCTGATTTTCATAATGTTTTCCATCATTTATTCATCAATGTTTTTCCTATGGTATTGCTACGTACGTAAAAAGGAGCTAATGTATATCTGCAACTCTTACAAATATTTTCTTCGTTAAAGTAGGTTTAAAACTTTGGAAGTATATTTTTACTTCCTAGGAAACAGAAGATTTGATATCATTAAACATACAATAGATGGATAATAATTTCTGTAACAAAATAACAGAATCCACAAACGTGATAAAAATTTTTTCTTCTGTTATCCGATTTCGCTGACTTGTGTTGGGAGGTAAGGTAAAACATGTCCAACTGTTCGACACAATGTTTTAAACAAAATGGCACAAATTTCTCAATATTTTACAGACGGAAATCAAAAAAAGGTATGAATTATAGTATTGTTGAAACTTTATTTACTATTTTTGCCAGGCAATATGTAATTTTTTCTATACCAGTAGAGAGACTATTCGGTTTTTTAGTGTAATGAAATGGGTATTGTGATTGCATATTATTCTGAAATTTGCATCGACAATGAGCACCATACCTGAATCATTTTAATGCTATACAATTTTTAAATTACATTGTCTTAAAAATCATTGAGTTATGTTTAAATTACAATGCTCACACTAAACATAATACGCCCTTTCTTTCGCTAGGTATTTTCGGCACCCGTAGAGTTACTCCCTATTGTGATTTTTTTGCACGAGTAAAAATGCTTTAACCCTTCGCATTAAAAAGATTTTGAAGATTATAGTGAAATTATAATCTTCTTAATAAGTGGAAACATTCATATAGAATAACATTGAAATGCTTTAAATTGAAACATCAATCGTATTATAAAGATAAAAATAATTTCGTCCACTTTTTCTATTAAAAAATTAAAACAATGCGACATTCTTGGATCATTGCTTGGGTCTAAAAGTTCGTATAAAGACATTAAAGAAGTTCTTTTCGTAATATAATTGACAAATATATGAAATTTCATATACTTCTTAATAAATGTATACAAAATAATCTGATAAATTTTAAGAGGCTAGGATATTTATGTCGAAAGTTACGAGTAGTCTTATTTTTTCCTATTGAGCATTGTGAAACCACTAACAAGCAGATTACTGAAAAGTATTAAATAAAAGCTATACTACTGAAACGTACAGTACTAAAGAATATCAGCTGAACACGTACAGTAAAAACAAAATGAGCATTCACCGTATTTCATGATTTATTGGGGATCAACGAGTGACAACGTTGTTCTTTGTGGTGAATTCTGTAAATTGCGTATAAAACGTTGCCAGTCTTACTTGGTACCGACTGAACCAAATCAAAATTCGAATGGGTTCTTTCATTTGCCCAGAATCATAGGGAGTGAATTCCCTCAAGGATTAATATTTCACATTGAAATCAAACAATAAGTTTAATAATATTAACTGTGATAAATATAAAGCAGACATTTTTTTATTAATGTTGACAAAGTTTAGGAAGTCTAAAATCCCTATAATCAAATTTTTTTTAAAAGTGAGTTTTAAGTACATGAATTAAATTGATTTTTGAAAATTCGATATTTCTGAAAATAGCCTTGTTATAGTGAACTAGAGATTAGAAAACCGTTGGTTATGAAATGCTTCTCGAAAGCTATCTACAATAGCTATTTTTACAACTTGCAACAATACAAATTTTTACTTTTTTTAGCTCGTGATGCGAATCGTTACGTGTTTATGTTCACATTCACATCTGCCACTAAATAACCTCATTATATACCTGTCATCGAAAGTTGATATTTGTAATGGACATGCGTTACTCATTATGAGGAGCTAAATAAAGGTGCTATTCATCAAAGTTGCCACGAATGAATGTATAATGGGTACGGTATCAAACTGCAGTAACTAAAAATAGATCTCCTGAACGGCACTTTAATTCACACTCCTGTATTGTTCATTAGCTTTAAGTTAATAGAAATTTGTTAAGAATATGATTAAAGAATGATCTTCTCTTTGTAAAGGTATTTTATTTACAAATCTAAAATTTTCTTCAAGTCACTATTGGTAATTAATAAGTACTAAAATATGTTGGTTAGGTGTTGTTTTTATGGACAAAACATTAAATCTTAGACTATATCTTAGACTATATAGTAAAAACAATTTCGTAACTATGGTTGCCATATGAATCTGATGGAATTAATGAATGTATCTAAATGATTGTATTCGGTACTTAATCGTACTTCAACGTTAACAATATGATTTTCCTTGTTATTTTATAACAAATGTCATCCACAAATGGCATTATTACATATAAAATATGCTATAAACCTGATCAATCAATAACTTGTCGTTGGGTCGAACTTTATTCAATTACATTTATTTATTTATTTGACAGTTATAAAAAAAAGTATCAATTCAAAGTTAAACCCATAACATAATTGCTTGACTACACGCAAAATTATGGAGCAGCTGTTAAAATTAATTTCAGTAAAAATGACAGTAACACTTCTATGTAAGATAATCTCCTTGAGCCTCCTAAGCTCCCTTAGCCCCTTGCAGTTTTACAATGTCGGTGACTTCAAGGATGATTTACTCTCATAACAATCATTATCACGATGTTAATACACGAACGAATGGCGATGAAAAGCGTATATATATATAACATCATGTTATTTTTAATACCATCTTTTGTTGAAGGACCCTAGTAAATATTAAATAAATCGTAGTATATTAGAACCTCAATAGTGTGACAATATTCCGTTCCAGACTTTCTTCTTAAACCTTATTGACATTGTGACAGTGTCAAAAGTAATCAATCCAGTAGGATAGATTATCAAAAGTTAATTCCAACTAATGTTTTAAAGTAATTTTTCGATGGGCATTCACGCCACATTCGTGTTAATGGCATAAACCTTTGAAATGACAACAAAAAATTGTCTTCAAAATGCAATTATGCATCATGAGCATAATTTCTGGTATGTACGTACCAGGAGTAAAGAGTATGGTACTAGGGATGTGGGGAAATTTTCAAATGTCAAAGTCTCATCTTATCAAGATGACATCTTACCAAGGTTCGACTAAATAAAAAAAAATAATACACTTTTTAGGGTACAATTTCATTGCAAAAGGTAATAGTATAATTTAGTCGCAAATGTCTTTCCGGTTAACCCCCAAGTTATTAAGCCCTGGGAAATGGTTGCGCGATGTTGCGACCCAAATTTAACTCGGCCTCCTCTGACGTACGTCAATTTCTATCCGCAACTCTTTGACAGGTTCTTTAAAAAAGCTGTTTCTATAGGGTTGAGAAAAAGGTTCGAGACCAATCTCAAAGGGAAAGTGGTGCTCGAGGATCAATACGTCACGTATGCAACTGCCCTGGCAATTTGATTCGAATGGCGCCCTGCCTGCGAAGTCGATGAATCATTTTAGGGCGACCCACATCGTGTCGATTTTTAAATCTGCACGCGAACTCCTTATCGCCGTTCTTATTAACCACGTACAAAAAAAAACAAGACTTATTACAATAGCAAGGATTATTATGAATAGGTATTTATATGGAAAGCACTTACAAACATTTTCAAACGACTTAATCAATTTCGACCTAATTCTGATCATTCAAGCTGGAATTAAAAAATATACGTTGATAAATATCTTTACAAAATTACGTGGCGAATTTTTCGATGCCTTTAAACTTTTTCAATGTTTTATTACAAACTAATTACATTTATTTTATATTTATATTACATGAAGAATAATTTCTATGAAGCATCTCATTAAGAATAAATATTAAGAAAATATATTTTGTATGTTTATGTTGGTATAAAAACATCAAACCAAAGTTTAACGAAATAAAATTAAGCAAAAATAATAATCTTATCATCATCAATAGAAAATATGTCAACTATTTAGGCATAATAACGGGTAAAAACATTTTAAATTGACGGTACACATAAACACGAAAACTAATAATACTTTGAAAGTAATAAAAGATATGGAAGATCTATTCATTTTTTTCGCCCTCCTGGAAAATATTTACGAAACAGAATTTAGTCATTTTATAAAATATTTTGGTAATTTTCTGAAATCTTTTGGTAATTTTCTGAATTTTTTTTGTAATTTTCGTAAAATGTTTCTTAATTATTTTGTTTCGTAAAACTCTGAAACGGTAACAGTAAAAAACTTCAGTTACCATTTCAGAAAATTCTGAGAGAAATTTCTAACAGTTTATTAAGGGCATAAAATAAAGTTATAGTTATTTATTTAGTATTTTTTACTCAATCATCTCAGCGTATTGAATGTTCATTTAGAGAACATATTTTTTATCCTACTAATAAATTTAAAACTTCATAAAGTAGGTATTTTGAAAGAAACATTAGCAAACATTAATAGCAAAAATAATAAATCAACTAATATATAAATAATCGAATTGACAAACCATATAATATTGGAATTAATTAACCAGATCACGATATCTTTAAAATAACATCAGAAAGATAATCTAACAAAATTCTAATTTTTTAAACTCTATTTTCAAGATAAGATTTTACAAAATGAATTCCTATGTACCTGCGTACCTTTCAATCTCGAAAATTGAAATTTTTTGTAGAATTAAATAAAAAATAATTCGAACAAATGTATCTTATGTACCAAAAGTGATTTAATGAAGAAACAAGCAGAACCACAAATAATATGATGTTACAACTCTATTTTAAGGAATCGAAATGTAGGGGAGAAGGGAAAATAGCGAATACTTAAGGATAAATCGATATTTCCCTATAAAAAATGATAGAACTGAAAAAGTTATAATTAACAATTACATATATTGTTTAACCTGAGCGTACTTATTTATTAATCAAATGTTACAAAATTTATTTTTTTTAGATTTTAAAACAAAATTACCACGTACTTGATCATCATTTCCATTACGGCTGGGGTAATGACGAACGCCCGAGGATAATCGCGAAAACTACCGTTATTCTCTACGGAATTAATCAATTTATTGAAGTGAGTGACAAAAAACAATTATGAGTTAGGTACACGGAAAAAATCACGAGTAGAATTTGCTAAACTTATTTATCTAAAATTTACCGAATCTCATTTAAAAACAAAATTTATTGAAAAATATAAATAAATAGTCTCTAGCCTTTAATATAATAAGTTTTTAAATGACGTTTAATCACAAATTAACGAAAAACTAGGCTAGATATTCTACAACAGCCCTCGCAAGAAAATTGACACCAGTTACATTAAGCATTTAAAAGATAAATTCCAGATAAACTGCAGAAAATTAGGATTTGTTATTTTAATTATTTGTATCAACTTAAATATACTATATCGCAAACAAAAAGTGGGTTACTCATTCGTTTAGTAATAACTTTAATTAATAAAATGTCAGAAATTACTCTTTTATTAGACCCACATTATTTTGTAGTATTAGATCAGTAGCATCAATATTAAGATTAGTTTAATTTTACTACTATGTTAAAAGTGTTTAACTATTTATTCGTGAAAAATTGACTAATTCATGGTCATTCTTTACATTTTATATTAGTATTTTATTACTAATTTAGAACTAGAGAGTGTTATTCTAAATATTTACGTATTCATTCTTACAAAATGAATTAAGTATTCATAAACAGCAATTTATTCCTTTCTAAAACGGAAATTGAGTCTTTGCTGCAAGTGCTCATAGGATGGTGGACTTAATTTCCTTTTGAAATGGACTTAATTTAATTATTCGCGGTATTGGTTTTAAAGTATTGAATTATTGAAACTTCAAAAATGTGAATGTGATAAAATGCAAAAATTTAGTAAATTCCTTATTCTCTGCGAATATTTTTGTGCGTTATACAAACTAATAAACTTGTTGTTTACTGACTAATCATCTAAATGCATTATTATGAATATCTTTGTAGTTTCGCTTGCCCAAAGTGTCATTTTATTCAAAATATATGAAGATATTTTGCCTATCTAACAAGACCCAATCTCCTGAAGAGAATTTATAAAATCTAAAGTTTTGAATCTTCTTAAAGACATATAGATGCAATAGTTTTTACTCGGCTGCATATTTCTAAAATATGTCAAACTTTAAAATAGAATAAATTAATTCCTTTGTCCGAATTCTACAATGGACAAGTACCACTATCCAAGTGATACACACCGACTTTTCTGAAATTTGGATATGTTGAAGTACACCAAAAACTAAGGTAAAAACTCGATTCACTATTCTCAATGACAATGACGCAATTTTTCTATATTACCTCGTATATAAGGGGGGCTGTTTAACTCTCTAAAAATGTTTTATGGCCCATAAAAAAAATACATGTACGTTAGTTTAATGTATATTACAACATATCAAAATTTCAGGAAGATCGGGGTAGTGACCCTTGGTATGTTACTTGTAAGAGAAATATCATCAACAGATAGTCCCCTGTAAATCTCAATTAGTTAAAAGCTACAAATAAGAAAATGAAAAGTGAGTCACCAAATGAATTCGTAACCATTTTTGCTAATAAAACGTTCAAACCTTCTAATTTGTTACTAATTTTACAAACTACTGAAATAAAAAAGTCAATATCTACTTATAGATTAGTAGAATTTTGCTAATGAAGTAGTATTTTCATACAATTTGTAAGTAAAAAAACTTACTAATTGATGGTAACTAACTTTTCGCTATAGATAAGTCGTTTTTTATTAATTCGAGTTTAGATAGTACATAAAATGTAACGGTAGAGGTACATCGTTAATAACTAACAAATTAACTTAAAAATGAAGATTATACGTTAAATTTTAACATTTAGCTAGCCTTGGAAAATAATATGAAAATAGGATAAAAAACTTCAATTTATACTTAAAACGAATTGTATAACAATATATCAATTGAAATTAGTATTTATACATATTTTGTGAAGTGATAAGTTGTTTTTGTGTTTAAGTCAATAATAAATATTTATATGGGTGTTCAGCATTATCCGCTATTCGCCATTCCCCGTTTCTCCCTACAATAATATCATCAATCCATATTCTTTTAAAACGTTAATTAAAGCTGAGAGCCGTCGATTTCTCTCGATGAATAATTTTAAATTGTCATTCTCTTAGTAATTATCTGGATGATATTTGGATCTGATCACGTTTAAAGTAACGCCAACCCTATATATCCCCCGGAATTGAATGGTCATAATTTAATCCACGTCGGTCGAATAATCGAAGAAGTACTATCATAACTTTCCGCTGAGTCTTGAAATTATGGAACAATTAATTCTTGATTAAAATCTTTCATGTCTTTCTTTAGAAATTCTTTACTTTACTTGTAAACTACTTAGCACGGGAAATATTTTGTTAAAGCTTGAAATTTTTTAAAAATATGCAGCCGAGAGAAACTACTTCGACTGTATGTCTTAAGAAGCTTCAAAACTTTTGCTCATTCTCTTAAGGAGATTGGGTTGTACCACACAGGAAAAATATCTGCATATATTTTGAACACAGACTTAAAAATGGATATGAAGTATCATAAGAAATTAATTAATTTTTTTCTCGTAATATTTTTTGTAGGAGTATGCGGCGAAAGGAAACAAATATTGAAAAAGTAAAGTTGAACGAACAATTAATTATTTATTCAATTTTACATGGAATAGAATTTATCTTCATACGACGTGATTTTTCGAAAATCTATGATCAATTTTGGAATTAATTAATGTAAATCTGTTTCCGTTCCTCTTTAATAAATATCATATTTTAAATGTGTTTATTAAGGGTTAAAAAATATCTCTTAAATGAATCCGAAGTACGTCTTTTATAGGTTTATTTATTTTGTAGGTCGAATAAATGGCGATGAGGAATAATTTTTCTGAAGAGGACATCGGACCACTTAATCTATTCTTATAAATAGTAATCCAAAAATATTAACTAATTTGAAAATTACAAGTTACAATTTGAATTTTATATAGTGACGATTTTTAACCGGCTAAACATATTTTTGTTCAAATGTTTGGTATATATACGCATAAAGAGAGTATGACAATATCTGAAGATATACATTTAGAAGATTTTTCTATAATCTATCGTCCCTTAACCGGGAAAAGAAAATATTGCTGTCTCTATACGTAAAAGCATGAATTTTAATTTTGTAATAATATATACACAAATTACCTATGACAATGAACGTCGGTACGATGTAACGTAAGAACAGATAAGGTGACAACGAAAATGTGAAAAGAAACGAGTATCTTTTACGGTGTGTAAACTTGTTTTTGAACACTCCGGGAGTAGAACTCGATTTTGCGCCCTGCAGTGAAATTTTCGGGTGCAAATTATTGACTTCGCACTCGTCGAAGATCGGTAGTGACGCCCTTGCGACGTAATGTACTATTACATAGTAATTTTGTTACTTTTATAAACAATGTTTAATTGTATGTATATCCAATAAAAGCACATTATGATTGTATTTAATAAGTCACCAATTTTAAGATATTGTGACAAGGTTGACTAAAGATGATTCGTTTATTATGTCATGCTGATCCATTAATAGCTCTTAATGGATAACCTGATTTCATTCGAAAATAACCAACATGTAGCTTACACAGTTGCAATATAATGTCAATATCAATTCCTCTAACAAATATCTACATTTCTAATAAATGTACAACTGATTGTATAATAATTATAAATAAGCCGCAAATTATTATTTATATTCAGTCATTTTAATTTTAATTATATAATTATTCTTTTAATGTTTATTTACTTTAATTTTCGATATATTCATTTGTACAAACTGATATTAACTCACGAGCATTTAAAATCATATTTCGTCTATACACGCTCAATTCAGCAATTTAATCAAATTATATAGACGAGTTTTAACTGGATCATTGAAATGATGTGAAGAGTACGGGTAGTATTTTAACGATTAAAATATTAGTCGAGATATTACTTTATAAAACTAGGGTTAAGCAAAAGTAAACACATTCGTGTGGGCATGTTTATACTTTTTACGTAAAAATAGTTATACCGTTAAATAAAATATAGAAAATAACATGATGGATTCTAAATAAAAAATGAAGTCATATACTTGCCGAAATTTACAAAATATAAATGTAAAACATTCGGCTTTAATACAAAAGTTTTTTTTTCACTCTTTGGAAAATGCCTAAATGAAATATTTACAAATTTCCAGCAGATTGGTTGGTTATAGAACCACTATACTCTCATAAGAAAGGAACAATAAACACGATACCAAAGAAAATCAAGTTTTATGCCCTATTTTCTAAAATGGTGTCGTTACAGAAAGTGAGCATTACGAGGAAAGAACGTACACATTTGAAAAGAACAGACATCTGCAACAGCAATTTTGGATAAAATTTGCAATTTTACATTTTTAATACAAAATAATTAACTTTTGAATTATGCAAGATATTTTTTATTTACATCAGTATTAAAAACCGTAACAATTTTTTTTTTTAGAAAATCTATTCTATTTTATTGCACAATTTTTTCAAACCAATTTATTTTTGAATAAAGTTGTAGCATTACCCAATAGTGAGCATGTATAATTATTAAACACTATTATTTCATCGATCTTATACTCTGTAATGAAACACGCCTCGTAATAGATAACAACCTCATTAGTAGAATAAATAGAGTGCAGTAATTCTGTATGCTTGAAGTGCAACAAAGGAAAGTATATTTTGCACCATAATGAATCCGAAAGTTCGTATATTATGTTCAACGAAATATTCCACTTAAAAAAAAGTAAAGGTAATATAATGTTGCTAAACTTTAATTTATCATATAATAATGTAATGTAGCATAAAATTCTTGACGTTACTAAGATTTGTTTATTTGATCAATTTTATTTTGATTGTTTTTCGATCTATGATTTTTTGATGAAAATTATTCATACCAAAAAAAATGCATCGTAAGAATACAAAACCAATATAGAAGCGATCGTGGTAAATCTGTAGTGTATAATGAGCGGCACTGTAGTTTCCAATATTGGTTCAAACATTTCAGAGACTTGCTATTTACTGAAGGGGAAGAGTACAGGATGAAGAACTGACAGAAATCTTATACATTGGGCATTCCTCGTAAGAAAAGCAACTTTTTTTGACGTATTTTGTAATTTTTATATTCATCACAGATTATCATTCGGGTATGTAAATGTTGATTTTTAGCCCATACAACATTTTATTCCTCCTTAAAACATTTATGGAGTATTTTTTCTGTTTTTCGAATTTTCAATATTGCTTTTTTGTGGTTAATGTTTTGGCTTTCTGCTGGTAATATTTATTTTTAATTATATTCACATTGACTTAAAATGTACATACATATTTCACTATAGCAATAAAAATACCGGAAATAACAACGGAACTTACATGTGAGATGTTTTCAAGTTTTTATCTAAATAAATCTGCGTACGTACTTTTATGTTAAAAAGCACTGAATTCTGTTTAAAATGAAAAAAAAAATTGTTCCCCTATGATAAAAATTCACGAACTTATGGTTAGTCACACTTTGCACATAGAACGCCCCTGAAGTATATGTATTTTCGTGCTACTCGGGGTCCTTCTTGTAACTCATCTCTAGAAAAGCCATTTTTAGTACATTACCTTTTCATTCCACCTTTTTTTTCAATGCCATCATTTTCTCCATATGTTTATGCATTTTTTAAATTTTCAGTTGACTGACGAAAAGTGTTAAAATAAAAATAAAACATTTTAAAACAATTTTTCACCAAGATAATCGTATAATGTACTTTAAAACTACCCGTATTAACGACAAATTAACCAAAACGGCAATATTGAAAATTCGAAAAGTTGAAAAAATACTCGTATCAAAAGTAAAGAATCAGGATAGACAGGACACTAAATTAAACGTCTTTACTATTGAAATACAGAATAACATCTGTTATTGTTTAAGTAACAATATAATCTAAATATATTAATGGTGAATTAAGATGAACGAAAAAGTTAATAAATATATTGAGATTTGAATCTGTTATTGTTCTTAATTTACACTGCATATGACGCTATCACTACTATCAAAACATCTTCTTGAACAAGTATGTATTTCCTGGTTAGAGAAAGATGCCTTCAAAATCCACGATTTTAGGATTAACGGAACAAATGCAATATATTCAAAATACGTATCTTATTTTTTTTTTTACATAAACAATATAATTTCACATGATACTTTTGGTATTATGTCATCGGTAGAACATGCACCATCTCTTTGAATCATTACCGTTACATTTATTTCAAAAATCTAGAATTAGTTTTGGTATAAGGTTTTCGACTTTAACCTCTAAATGAAAGCATAGAACAACAAATGTACGATAGTGAATAAATAAACTGTTTTTTTTTAATCATTTTTTTAAAGTTTTTCATATTTGTTTATTTTATTGTTAATGAATACCCTCACAGAACACAACATTATGATGAGGTCACAAAAATGCTATCACCTTAACATTTAACCCTTTCAATCAGGAATTTTTCCAGTGATGGGTTTTTGGGTCTGTTTTGCGCCCTCCACCACCACCCTAGTATTTGAAAATATTATTTTTGTCATTTATGAGGTTCATATATGATAAGGATAAGAGGTAAACCTTCGGAAAAGGCACCTCCTCCTAAAAAAATTTGTTTGTACCCTATTTCGACGTATTTTTGCCTCCTGATTACGAATATGACAACAAAAATTGCGGGCCGGACGTATTAAAGCTGCTACTTTGAAAAAATAGCCAAAAAACGCGTTTTTTTTAGTTTTTTTGCATTTATTTTCAAAAATACGCATCTGACAGAAAAATATTTCAGGTAAAAGTTGTAGAGCGCAAAATTCTCGACAAAAAAGATTTTATTCATTTTTTCCGTAATTGCAACAGTAAGCCCGTAAATAACGGTTGAAAGTTCCCATGATGCGTTTCTACCGGGTACTAGCTAGATATAATTCCCGAACCGATTGTGAATCTAGGGGGTGCTTGCGTGCTGGGGGGGGGGGGGGGCTCCGCCCCCCAAACTCCCCTTTTGTACTAACCTAACCTCCAACCACACTGGTGTGGGTGAGAATCAATACCATGTGCTATGTGAAGGGTCAGAGATTAGGTTTGTAGTAAATAACATACTAATGTAGCATGTGGGTTTGATAATCACCGACATCTCTGTGGTTGGTGGTTAGGTTGGTATAAAAGGGGGGTCTGGGGGCGGAGTCCCCCATTACACAAGCACCTCCTAGGTTCACGCATTGTACTAAAAATTCACAACACATACTACTTCCTTTTATTCGATGGGTAGCACTAAAGTATCCCTAGGTCCACGCATTGCCTTTGCAAATTTGCAGTTGATTATGCCCTTTCGAAAAATAATGCGTGAAACTAGGGCCCAATCTCACGAGGATTCGACTGTATGGGTTTTGGTCCGCCCTGGGTTTTTTATTTCCCTGATACCCTCCATAACTGGCGGGCATTCCCCTATCCGCCACCTGGGGAGGCGCTCGATGGGAGACCCTGTGTACTCGGTAGAAACCCATCATTAGAACTTTCAACTCTCATTTACGGGCTTACTGTTGCAATTACAGAAAAAATGTATAAAATCTTTTTTGTCGAGAATTTTCCGCTCTATAACTTTTATTTTAAACAATTTTTGATCAGATGCGTATTTTTGAAAATAAAAGCAAAAAAAAACTAAAAAAAAACGCGATTTTTGGCTATTTTTCAAAAATAGCAGCTTTAATACGTCCGACCCGCAATTTTTGTTGTCATATTCGTAATCAGGAGGCAAAAATACGTCGGAATAGAGTAATTTAAATTTTTTTTGCGAGGAGGTGCCTTTTCCGAAGGTTTACCGGATAAGAAAAAAACTTCGTTCGACAAAAAAAAAAAAATTTTTGTTCGTTTGCCTCGAACGTTGCAAACTTCAACATCGTATCTTATGAAGGTATGCAACAAAATATCTATTCGTAACTACGTTTGCTAATAACAAGTATTGCGTTTGGAAAAATTGTATAATAATTTTGTTTTTATTACTGGTTGAATGTACTTATATCTAAGGCACTTGTTGCGCAGTTATCTTAATTTTTCCAGTTATAATGAAGCCGCATCATCATTCATTAAGGTTAGATTTAAAAGTCGATATCCAATTGCAAATATTTCTCGCAAAATATATATGATATTGCACATAGTATACACGTACGCCTGAGTATTTATTTAATTTACCGCGTGTTTATTAAAACAATACTAATAAATTCCGATGCGAAATTTTGCGAAAGCTTATGCTATAAAACAGTCGGCTACAAAATATTTATTTTATAAAATTATGCGAGTTCCCGTTTATCAGTTTAAACTTTTCTCGTATGAACATTTTGGTATTTTTCTAGTATTAAACACATACACATGTTTACAAAGCCCCATTTTATTTCGACATTCATGTTGTTTTATGCAATTTCTTGTATAAACAATTTGTTTTCCCAACACATATTGCTAAGTCTCATTTTATATGTGAATAGCCTGTTTAAAAATTTCATTCTTATCGTTAAATATTATTTGACGTCATATCTCCTTAAATTTTCGAAGGCAAATTCATAAGATGCCGTCAAATAGATAATTTAGTCGGTGAAATGTTCTCATCAAGCGTAAGTCTTATAACGTCTTACTTTACTGGCTTACCACCTAAAGCGGAAAATCCAATTTCCCGCGTCGCCAGTGGTGTGTACACAAGAAAACTTGTATTGTGAAAGTTATGTCTATTTTGCGTTCAGAGTTAGCAAAATAACATCGCAGCTGTCATCCGTAATACAAACGAGATCGAGTTTTGTTACGTTTTAGTCTCCACGGAAGAGTTATTATGATGTCGCACGTTTCCAAAGGAATTTTAAAACAAATCGCTTAGACCAGCCTTTTTTGTTCGTTTTAGAATTCAACAGAATATAAATTTAACTCTGCCTAGTTTTGTATTCTTCATTAATCAATTCAAAACAAGACCATGCTTTATTTGTTGTAAACAAAGCTTCTTTGAATATGTCGCAATAAACCGTCGCCTGTAAGTTCCATTTGTTAACATGTAAAATGACACATTTGTCAGAGAAGAAACTACTTTATGTATGAAATGTGTTATTTGAACATGTCATAATAAAAATCGATGAGGGAGGGAAGAAGGAGTTGAAACATCCGTGACATTTTCAGAATATTTGAAATCCGGCAGTTTATTGAGCGTACCGATCTTTTTTAAATAATTTTATGTCGATGTTCTTTTTATGACACAAATTGCACTCCTGTCACGTACAGCATTTCAGCAATGAGCAACACTTCATTTTTTTGTTGATCAAATATTTATGGAAAAATAATTAAAATTGGAAAAAAGAGCTCTTAAAATTTGGAATGGAAATGCTGAAAAAGGACGAGGAATAGGACATAGCTTTTAATGCATACATAAAGTGATTAGTGCACTACATCAGTGTAACTGACTACATGACATTACTGAGACATCAAACAAAAATTGTCAATTTTACCATTTTGTATAGTTAAATATTTAACAAATTTGCATTAGCTCGATCAGCCATAATTAGTTTGTCATCTTTATCAGCTAGTTCGTAGTGTTAACTATTTTTCATGTTAACACTATACTTTATGTACGTCTTTTCGGTGCGTAAAGTAAACTTGTGCGTAAAGTAAACTTTACGCACTCGATTATACTTTACGCACGAAAAAGCCGTACGTAAACAATATTTCGGCACACGTGGGTGTGTGTAAAGTTCTTTACGCATACGCCCTTGTATCGAAAACTACCATTTTGATACACGTGTCCGTAAAGTATACACTATTACCTAGTCCGTAAAGTGTGATTTTACGGACTGATTTTTGCACTTTACGGACTAAAATCAGTCGGTAAAGTGCCTACTTTTGCGAATAGTGTATCAAAAAATAGTGTTCGCTCCTCGGCTGTAAAATTTTACGACCTCGTTTGGAAATTGTGCGATCCGTAAAATTGAACTTTATGGCCTAGAACCGAAAAGTTCCATGGAACTTTTTAATGCAAGTATGGCAAATTTTTAGTGCCAATGTGGATATTTTTCGTAACGGTGTTGCACTTTTCCGCACGCTGCAAGTACATCCCGCTGATACTAGACAGTATGGGACTTTTAACCAGACAAATTCTCTCAGTGTGGTTTTGATGATATCTCGTAGTGTTACATCTTAATAAATATTTGAAATGAAACATTATATGAAATATTGTTTATTTTAAATGTATATTAATAAATACCCGTGGGCATTCCTACACTTAAAAATTAAATTTCATAATTTATAAACGTTTTAAAATGAATTTGTGTAGTTTACAAAATTGTTGTCACTATACATGGTCTTATAAATTAAGATTCAAAGCTGTCGAATAACTAAATTAAATTATGAACATATATAATTCAAATTTAATAATTAGTTAGAATCTTTGCCATATCATAAACAATTAAGGAATCTATTTGGAATTGGAAAGTGAAATTATGTGCATACTCAATAACTCTCGCAGTATAACAATTTATGAACTCCCTAATTTAGTATTCGAAATATTCATTCCGACTATGAGATATGGCCAGCAGGGACAATCGTCAGGGTAGTACTGAGAGTAATAAACCTGCGTTGTGATGATATATTTTTACACAGTTTATGATGTTCCGGCGAAACAATTCCGATCTACAACCAACATGTCAGTTAATATTTACATATACACGACTACAAATTTGGATTTTAAAATCTCGCACATCCTCGTCTCCAATGTGACTGCCAAAAAATATGATTAATTTTGAGTGATTAAAATTTCGCATACGTATCCGCGGTACCAAGGACATTATAAAATTAATCAGGCATAAATGTAACAGGAAGTTAACAAATCTTTACGATACGAATGTTGCGTTAGGTGCAAGAAGTGTAACAATGATATTTCAATAACTTTGCAAATTTAACAGAAAAGGTTTCACCATAAAGTAAAATTGAATTAGCATCTTTTGAAATCAACGTTTGAAAAGAACTGAAATTGTTTTTCGACGACAGTTTTACTATGTATTGACACCCCCCCCCCCCCCCGCCCCCACGAAGAACTGGTTCTTGACAGAGAAAAAGTCTAATTTGGAAAATTTGAATATTAGTATCAAGATACTGTATGACAGATAAAAATTTTCTGATATACTCTCAATTCGCAACAGTGAAAAACTCCCAATTTGAATCAGTGAAAGAATACTCACTGCTAGATCAGTGACTTTTCATCATATTTACTGTATGAACAGGCGAATGAATTTTGGTTTTGCCTTACAGCTTTACTGATTCAAGCAACTTAATTTCACTACTTTGCTGTGGCTCCTTTTTCACTATAGGACTATTCACTGAGAATCAGAAAAGATATCAATACTAGATTAGTTATCATCAATAGTCCCTAACATTAATTTTAAATCAATCGCCATAAATAATATTAAATCAGAAACAGATTTATTCAATAATACTATAAAAAAAATCAGTGAACATGGTATATGCATTTCCAAAATTGTTTTTTCGGTTCTTTTTAACTCTTTCTGATCATCTTATACATATATCAGTATTTAAAAATGCTCTTTTAATTGTTAACTTTTGTCAATGTTTCCCCGTGTATTGTAGATAATATATGTCTTAAAATATTAATGGTTTTGAGACAAAATGACTAGAATCGAAAAAAAGGTCTTACAACAAAACAATTCATGTCTACTTTATGTGTATCATTACAACGTAGGAAAATATATTTATTCTTCGAAGGCTTTAGCTTTTAAGACTAAATCAAGACACCTAAGGAATTATATGTGAAATCACCCACGTTTTGAAGTCTAGTTTCAGAAGTTATTCAAAGTTGACCTACGGTTAGTATGTGCAAAGATAAGGCTCTTTACCAGATTACAACTGAAAATATTAAATAGGTCAAAAGTTGTTCATAAAAGTGTAAACGACAAAAATTAAATTAATTTTCTTTTTTTTAAACAGCCATATCGTGAAAACCATATTTCGGGGAGGAAAATGTTGCTGGTGAGGAGCTGCTGTGAAAATGTATAGAGAGATCTATATTTCATAGGTACAAACAAAATGAACAAATTAGTATTATTTATAACAAATTTTCACGATTGTTCTTTATTACACGATTATGTTCGAACTCGATTTCGTCGAGTTTATTTATATTTTATTTTGTTGTGCCATACGCAAAAATTGTCTGCCAAAGTTATTTTTTTAGGTAATTTTCTGAAAGGTTTACTTGTATCTTTATAGGGCAATTGGTACGCTCCCATCTATATTTATGCTTGTGTTTCTATTTTTTCTTGCAAAATACCTGTATCTACAATAACATCGTCAATAGACATCGTCATTTTTTACATAAGTAATAAAGTAATTTTGACTTGAGTAAAATTAACTTTACTGCAAAGATATTTTGAGTCTGGAATAATAGTAAAAATTTGTTAGGAACAATAGTAATCCGTTTTGTACCAGTTATTTTATCAATTTAAGTCTTTCTATAGTAAGTACACATTTTGAACCTTTGAATTATAGTTCTCGAGACATAGCCGTTTAAAAATATATAATTTAATGTTTGTCGTTTACACTTTTATCAAGAACTTTAAAAATATTTTTGACTCTACACTGAAATTCTCTTAAGGTGAAATTGACTTCATTATAGTGAATTTCAATGTCAAATTTGACTTCATATATGAAAGTGAATTTCCACCTTAAAAGGCACTTTAAGGTTAAATATTAAACCTTAATACTTACACGTATCTGATGATAATTCAACTCATTTGCGAATTTCAATACTGCAAAAGCAATATTTAAGGAAGTGTTTCAAAACAATGGAAACTTCGTAAAGCTATGCCAAACGTCGGATTTCCCTTTATAGAAGTGGGAATGATGGATTTACTTTAGACAAAGTTGGCTCAAAATTCATTTTAATTAATTTAGAATCTAATTTGGTGAAAAGACTCATCTTTACACGTACTAACCGCGTAATTCAACTTTGAATAACGTCTTAAATCTGACTCCAAAACGTTGCTGATCTCACGTGGAATGCCCTAACTTTTGAGAGTGCGGGTCAATAAAATGACAAATCAAAAAGCCGCGAGGTCGAAAAACCGACAGTCAAAAAACAGACAGTTCAAAAAATAACTGTTCTCCCGACGATGTGCCTATTTTTTTAAAACTATTTTAAAAGATGACAGTTTTAAATATATCAGCGTCATACATTAAGGTATTTATACGGCACCCGATTCGATTCTCTAGGTTTAAAATCGCTTTTTACACCTTTAAAAATTGCACGAATACAACACAAGTTGTCCACCCGTTCCAGATTAAAACATGGAGCACAAACTCGAATTTTAAGGTTGTAGAATTTTAAGGGTCAAAGCTTACAATTCCACGAAGTCGCTTACGGTACGAATTTAAAACCCACCCGAGTAGAAATTTATTAAGGCCGTAATCAGGGCTTGATCATCAACGTTACACCCGGATCAGGACCTTAAATTTCTACTCGGGTAAGTACTCTTCTGTATACTTAAGACAAAGTCATTAGGTCTTGCAAAATTTTATTTGCATCTGCTTAGGTCTTATTTGGTCTTGAGGAACAAAAAATAGTTGGTTTTACTATGTAAATAGTAAGATCTGTCCCAACTATGTGTTTTAGGTGATTTTACTATTTAAATAGTATGCTTGGCTACCTCATTTGTCTAGATCACTATTTCGGTGGTAAAATTAACTAAAAATGATGGCGTGTTATCCTAATATCCAGTTAGTAGTTCCTAATGTTTCATTTTTTTGTGTATTATTTTGATCTTAGCATGCACCTAACTGCCTTTCAAAGTTTTTCCGAAAATAAGTATTTTTAAACAAACAGCAAGTGACTGAAACTTTGATATCGACCCCTAAAACCCCTATTCTTTCAAAGTCTTATTCTTCTTAAACGGATAATTGTTAAAGGCAATTGCAAAAAATTGTATAGATATTATACTGAAGTGCCTTCCTGAAATTTCACAATAATAAAAATTGATGGAAACATCAGTTAAACGACTTCCATGTATTTTTAATTTTATAACTTTAGAGGGTTTCTTGCATACTGTACAAAATATGAATAAAAGACTACTAAGAAGCCTTTGTTTTACGACGCTGTTAATTTCGAAGAATATTATTATAAAAATGAACCTTCTTTATTTAAACTAAAGAATGTACAATAATACAATTCTATAGCTTTTAAAAGAAGAGGTGAGCATTTTTCGCACAAAACGCAGAAATAATAGAAATGTCGGCTTGCAGAATCTCGTGTGTCATGGGATGTACAGGAAAACGCGGTAGGGCTGCGGTGGCATTTACGACGCGGTTTCTCGTCTCCCCCATGAATTCTAACGTTACTGACACTGGAGAGGATTTATTAGGTTCCCTAAACGGCCCTTCCGTGCTGATCAAAAATTCTTCTTCTTCGATAAAAGTTTTTGTTATTTTATTTTGTTTAACGATCGAAAAATACGTTTAATTTGTTCTAAATCTATTGTAATGTGTAAATAGTTCATCATTGTTGGCATCACGTCCTGGTGGTCATAAACGGTGGTCTTCTATAGCCCGAAAATCCATTTCAAGACTCGTTAAGTACGTGACTTAGTATACCTACATAGTCGACATTGGAGTAGAAATTGTTCACTACAACTGTTAAACTAGTGGCTTCGACCCTGCGGTCTTTAACACATGTACTCCTCGATTAGGCTGGGTTTGGTAGATCCAGCTATTTGATGGACAATACAAAAATTGAAAATGATCATTTTTAAACCTTCGACCCCTAGCACATGTCAACTCGTGTATTATTATAAAATATTTATAAACATGCATCTTGGGTGATTTAATTTCGTGTATTAAGGTACGTTCGTGGTGTTAACAGTATTAAATATATAAATAATAATAAACTAAGAACTGAAAATCTCTACTTCGCACATTCAATACCATTCCCTGATCACTGTATTCTTTTTAAACTCTTGTGCTAGAACATACAGGACAGGTCAACTTAATTATTCTCATGTTCATTCGTATTCTACGGCGTTACAGGTGATTTTACCAACAAAAGGTATATAACTTTTCTTTGTATAAAATTTAATGCTACATTTTATACAAATTTAAATCTATTTTGTTTGAAGCATTTTTTTGTGTGATGCGCAAAAAACGCATTTTCAGCTTTTGTTATTCGGACTCTCCATAATCTAAAATGGATCGACCTCAAAAAACTAAACAGACGTAAGTGAAGCCATGACAAATTGAAAAAGGAGTTATCGATTTTTTATGAAATGTGTAATTTTTTTGCCGACGTGACCAAATTAAAAACTTTGTCCTTACCTACGATTTGATTCGAAGTAAATAGGCAAACCTTTCAAATTGATGAATCCTTGTCCCGTATACCATAGTCAATAGTGCTATTTTAATTTTTATTCTGAAATTATAATGGCCGTGGTTGGCGACAGATTTTCAAAATTATATTCAATCGTTTTAAATGATAAAAATAACAGATTAGCGCGAGTTACAAAATTATCGACTGACCACTTGAAGGCAGTTATGGAAATAGAAATTCATAATTGCCTTCAAAAATAAATACAATTCTCAGTCAACGCCCAATTCAGTTCTTTTGACATTTTTAAAGACACTTTATAATTTAGAATTACATTTACAGAGAGCCAAAATTTTAAATAATTGTCGACTTTTTATTTAAAAACCGAATCAATCAGAAAATCACGTTTCTTTCGTTTAATTTCCGTTTTTTCCATGATTAAAATTCATGTTGAACAATTTTAACCACCACCTTTAAAAAGAGCACCCTGAAAAACATAAGATACAATGATTCCAAAATATTTTTTCATCGTGCTCATCATATGGATACGATTCAAACTTGAATGCCAAAATTGCGTCCTGTGGACTTTGATGGATAAGGTATGTTATTTTCATGATTTTAAAGTTCTAGAAAAATTTGTATAAATTTCGTATCTGTATGGTATTCTAACCACGAAACTGTTTAATTTACCATAATGGTGTAGGTTTATGACTCATGATTTCAACTTCAGGTTGAAAACTCATTTTTCTTTTTTTTCTGTTTTGACCATGAAAATTGCATTTATGCCAATTTTACTATGATATTCGAATTCAGCGCATCAAAGTATGTAAGGAAACATAGGTCTGGTAAAAATTTGAGGCGCCTTTTTTTCAGAATTACAGTTTGTAACGATTTTTTTTTATGATTGACGGAGCACAGACAATTTTATTGCATACGTAATTAATTTTATATAAATGATTATTAATTGTAATTGATCGGTGTTTTGTCCCAGGTCTGCTCACGGACTCGTCAGTTGGGCTATGTAAGCAGACCCTGCCCAAGACACGAAACTAATTGTAAATAAATATAATAAAATAAAGGATAATACTCACTCACCCATACCGCGACGCACAAAACCGGAGCCGCCACCGATCCTTAATGATCTTCTTCGCGATACAAACTAACCGATATTGATCAACCGAGTTGATATTTATACGGTTGTCATGCAGGTTTGTAAACAAGCATAATAAATATAAACAAAACAATTGAAAGATTCCTTCCCTATCTCTTATTTTTCTTTATATTCTTCTAAAATACCGCCACCTCTAAAGCATGGTGCCTCATAACAAAATACACCGTTACAAGTTAGGCTGAGTAGTTTGCTTATTGTTGTTAGTAACCCACTTTCCCTTTTTTCAAAATACAGACGTTTCGCAGGTAGTTTAATTATACTATTTCAGATTTGCAAGGCACTAGCGAAATAGCAAATAAATATGTAATAAGACGTAGTGAGCCCAATGCCTTATAGTTAATAGGTCTCAAAATATCTTTAAGACCCTTTTCAAATTCCGATTGACGTAATCATCACTTACAGTTTAAAATTAATGACGGCATATTAAACGAATATTTAGTACTATTTTCAATATATTTTATGTGTCCCAGGTTCTAGAAGTATCTGTTTCGGTCTGTTTATTTTCAAGCACTTAAAATTATTCTTATTGTATTATACGCCGTGTAACGCCACCTATGACACCCCGTTTACCAGGAGATAAATGGTGAAAAACTTAACCGGAAGTTCATTTTCCAAAAATTGGATCTTGATTGGCGAGCCATCGAAGTTTCGAAAAAAAAATCACCATTTTTGCAATAACTCGGTTCTTTTTGAAGATCTGTTAACTAGTGAAAGTCTAAAGATATTTTGAAGCTCTACAATTCATCTCGGAGGCTCTTTGACTTGCCATGAATATTTCTTTTGTTATAGCCAAAAAAAGGGGGGAAACGACGATTTTTGCATTTTTTCGCGTCTAACTTTTTTCGCTAAATAGCTAACGAAATATCACACGGGAAGAAGATGTAGGCCTTGGAAAAATGAACAATTTAATGATTAATACGATGTGATTCGATAAAAATTCAAACCGCCAGGAGCCTTTAAAGTCATGGAATTGGCGAAAAACGAGTTTTGCAAATATCAAGACGTTTTTCGTCAATTCTGCGACTTTAAAATACTCCCTGTGGGTTTAATTTTTATCGAATCGCGTCCGATTATGGATCAAATTGTTCGTTTTTTTATGGCCTACAACTTCTTTATTGTGGTATTTCGTTAGCTGTTTAGCGAACAAAATTGGATTAAAAAATTTGCATTTTTCACCCTTTTTATGGCTGTAACAAGAGAAATATTCAATGTAGGTCAAAGAGCCGCAGAGGTGAATTGTAGAGCTAAAAAATAACTTTAATATGAAATTTGACTGGTTATAACATAACTTCAAAAAGAATCGAGTTATTGCAAAAATAGTGATTTTTTTCGAAACTTCGATGGCCAGCCAATCAAATTCTAAGGCTCAGTTCCAATTTTGGAAGAGGAACTTCTGATTTAGTTTATTGGCATTCACCTCCAGATAAACGGGGTGTCATAGGTGTATAATATAGAATAATGATACTTTTTACTTGCAACAGCCCATTAAATAGTAACATAAACTTGAGAACCAATAATTGTCTATTGTCTATTATACTGAAACTTTATAACCTTAAATCAAAACACACTAGATTCGAATTTCGCGGGCAGTCGACTGGGCCGTTCGAATTATTTTCGAGTCTCGAGCATCGACCTTTACTCCGTTCATGCCCTTGAACTACAAAGCCGTTGTAGTAATCTTATCGACTACCAGTCGTCAATCTTGAGTATCGCAAAGTCAAATGTAAATACTGTAATGACCGAAACGTAAACTAAAAATATTTGTGATATGAATACCAAATCCGGTTACTGTTCCGGAATACTGTATTCATTTACTAAATTTTTTTACAATCTTGTATCAAATAAATACAATTATATAGTAATTTCAAGCTTAAAATTTCTAAGATAAATTGCATCTTCTAATCTCGATGAGCTATTATTTGTATCTAATAACTAATAACATCTCTTCTTAGAAATCTATGACGTGTTAAGGAGGAAAACATATGTGATTTGTAATATTACGAAAAGAATTATTGTGTTTTAATACTTATTTTTCGTGAAGACACGCAACGTCATGTGATGAATACCATCGCATTCTTAAAATCTTGTTATATAATCAAAGTAAGTAAAACTTCTTTCCGAGTAAAATCATTTTCAAGCCACCATTTTGCTAGACGACAATGCGCTTAGTTTGCGCGCATTCCCGCGCTGCCGCGAGTGGCCGTAAGGCCCACAACCCAGACTGCAGACACAGTGTTTACCGCGATCTCGAACGTACCTAACCTCAAAGTCGATACTCTTCATTCGCTTATTGTTTTCAAGGAATATATTAACATTCTCATACCAAGTTTCAGTGTCATTGTAAGCCACCAACAGAATCTGTGTACCCAAATTATTGACACGCCAGCGGAAGAAATATTTGTTAGAATTGTAAACAAGGACTTACTCGCTGAAATGGATGGTCGCCAATGACAATCCTGGCAGGACCAAGTCATCGCTCCCGATTCGCCATCTTCTACCAAAGGCGATGAGGCTCGGCATTGTTGTTTTTTTTTCAGGATAAAAAAAAATCGAAACTCGCGTGCTCGTAACAATGCGGCGGCTTTCGGGTTGTCAGTTAGATTGCGCGCCCACGTGCTGCCGCCCGGCAGAGTGGGAGCGTAACTGCGTAACTGCGGTGCGTTCCCGAGACTCTCGAGCTCCAATCACGACTACATGCGTACATCTATACTTCATGGCATTGTACAATATGCAGTCTGCGTTTCCCACTATTCATAGCACCGAGTGCTGAATACACACAGCTACTATCCATGCAAAGGTAGAATCGTTCCTACTTTGACGCGTTTTGTGCATAAATTGCTGCAATTAATCTGATCGTTGAAGGCGAGACGGTTATTCGACAAATCAGGAGAAAAGTGATTTCAAGAAATTATTTCTTAAAAAGAGTATTCAACAATTAACCAGTCCAAGAAGATGCAACGGAGAAAAATATAATAAATCTTTTAAAATTAAGAATTAAATTGGATTGAAAAATATTTTGGATTGAAAAATGTAAATATTGGTCAAAATAAGAATTAAGAAATATACGTTTTAGCAGGGGGGTCTGGGGGAAGGGCGCAGCCCCCCCCCCCCCCAGAAAGCATTGGGCTGTGCGCATCATTACATAATTTACGAGGAGAGGCAACGTCCAGTCTTTTTTACCATCGATCATTTTATCGTACATCATTTATCTCTTGATCATTTCTGTGTAGTCATTTTTCATCCGACATTTTTTCATGGATCTTATGGTGATATTAATATATCCGAAATGAGAATGATTGTATAAATGAAAGAAATGTACAACAATGCATACGTGTTATTATGTTAGATCCTTCTAAATCCTTAGACTGGCCATTTTGAATACATTTGAATCGATACGTAATTTTTTCATTAACTGGAATATGGGGAACTCAGCAAATGAAGAGCAAATCTCCTTCAGGGATTATTTATTTATTCATATTAGACGAGCCAATGGGTGCTTGATACAAAGAAAAATCACTGCAAATTAACAATGGAAAAATGTCATCGGGAGACCTCTGTATTTGTTTATAAGTGCTAATAACGCCAAAGTTCAGGGTGTTTGAATTCCACCTTCATAAACTGTAGATCGCGATTTAGTCCCATTTCGGTTCAGAAAAGTCAATGTAAAATAATATAAAAAAAAAACAATAGAAAACTAGATGCCTTCGACCCGGATGCCTACAATTTTGGCTAAATTCGTATTGCAGTTCCCTGACGAAAGGCTGATGCTTCCGGGAATATTCCCATTTTAACACTGCCAGGAAAGAAGGCGGCAGAGGGTTGTTCTAGCATCGTTAGGTTCGAGTAGTTTCTATACATATATTGTAACAATATCTTGTTCCTTAAATAGGGTGAATATGCCAATGAATGGACGGTTAAGCATTTCTTACACTTTGATCCATTGTAACTTTTGAATTCTTTTATGAAAATTTAATTATGATACCACCGTTAGACTCTGCTCTTTATGACCGTGTAATTCAACTTTTGATTTTATTTAATTACTAACCTCGTCTTCATACGTTTGTAAAAAAATCCGCTAAACCCCAATGAATAGACGGGTTAAATCAAATGGGACGTTTTCAGTACCAGTTTTGGATGGCTTTAAAACTTTGCTTTGATTTTACAAAATAATAAACACTGGAAGATCAATCGTACTGTAAATATTGTTTTGAATGTTCAAAGAACATAAAAATATGTATTTTGTTGCATGTTGTGCATCATACATTCATAAGAAATAGAAATATGTAGAAAATCGTCCATTCATTGGTAGTCGTCCATTCATTGGCATATTCACCCTATATTAAAATTGAAAATGAGCATTTTCAAAACTTCGACCCCGACCGCAGATCAGCCGAAGCACTGATAAATGAGCACGTCCTGTTCACACTGATGCTTAAAAAAACAAAAATTGATGAAATTTTTATACTAAAATAAAATTTAATCAAATTTTTAAAGTTAGCCCCCCCCCCTGATACCCGCCTCACTCCCCTGCTTCCTCTGTGTCTCTGTTTTTCATGTAATGTATATAATATACATACATATGCATTGTATATGTGTATGTACAATTTATGTTAATTTGCTTTTTACGGCATTATCGTTGATTTTACGAAGAAATGAATAAAACCTTTTTTGTAGAGAATTCGATGCTCTATATTTTTTGTTTGAAACATTTTTTTGTACGATTTGTATTTTTTGTTAAAAAATGAAAAAACGTGTTTTTTGACCGTTTTTTTGTTAAACCTCCCCATACTCTAGTATGCATTGTCTGCAAAAACTAATCAGATCCAAGTTTGGCCAAGAGAAACCCAAATCCGTTGGTACTTTTTAAATTCGTCCTGCCAGTCGCGAGATATCGCGTATACAAAATTTTGCCCACAGACGGACGGACGGACGTACAACCTAACGGACACCAATTTTTTTATTGTTGCTTTGGGTTCCTTAGGGCCCGAAACGTCGACATTTGATGAAAAACTATAGGGTAATTTTTTAGCGGGAAGTGAAAAAATTCAATACTTCGCCAGACCTATGGTCTGGGTCGAAGTAAAAGGTATATGTATACAAACTTAGAAAATTTATCAATAATTTATAGATTCACTCTATGATCCCAATAAAACAGAAAGTATGGAATTGATATTTTGCATTCTGTTTCTTTCTAGTCGCGCATTGATTATTCGAGATTCTTATTCGAATTAATACTATTTTATACGACCTGTAATTCCAGAATTGAATTAATTCGATCTCATACGATAACGTATTTGACGCATTCCAAAAATTGATTTGTTGCAGCTTAGAATAGCTTTAAAGTCCGTATTTCATAATTCTCGAAGAAATGTTCTGTTTTAGAGTTTTGAGTTCAAATCATGCGATAATCAAAAATAATCGTTTCTTTGAGGTTATGTGCGTTTATGAATTGCGTATAATATCGTGTACACTCGCATTCGTAACTAAAATAGCGGGAAAGAAACAGACTTATTTCGTACTAAATAGTACACAGATTTTTCGTATACTTTTTCATTTGTTGGGATGGACAAAAGATAATGAATTCCCGATTTGAAAGATCCAATGGACACAGTTCCGCACACTAGAAGAAACCTTGTTCTAAAAACGACCTAAACGATCAACATACAAAAAACCCGCAATTTGAATTATTAAACAATTCGGAAACAATACACGGGTCACGGAAGTTATAAGAGATTGATCTGCATTTAAAAACTGATGAAATATCATTTCAGTTCAGCTAATTATGAGCGATTTTGAAGGCTAACACATGATCCTAAAATTCATGGAGCTGTCCTATAATCGTTAAGTTAAAAGTGCGCATAATTGGCAAAAAATCATGATCGATATCTATGAAGTTATCGGTTTTGAGAGAGACATATCGTAACACAGTAGAGTCCCGGTATATTTACCCCGCCGGTTTCTCGCCCTCCCATCCCGTTTTCTCATATTTACCAAAAGCGCCGCTTCTCCCACTCCCCTCAGTCTCGTTATGTTCGTGATGTCACAGCAGGCCCTCCCTGAGGCCCCTGTCCGCAAGCTGGGAGAAAAAGACAGCGTCGACAGGCAATTATAACGCGATTGAAGCTGCCAAATATGTTGGAACGTAAATGTAGTGAGATGCAATTATAACAGGACTCTACTATACTTTGTGCGGAACATATTCTAATTGGTTAAATGCTGCATGAGTGCATGGGGACCAAATAACAGATGCATATGTAAAGATGTGTATAACTAATAATTTATGTAAATATAATACAGTTTCAACTTTATAAAATCAAACGTGGACCTTTTAATAAGACCCACCAGACGTAAAGTTCGGACAATAATATTTATATTTACATAAATATTGTTTACATGAGAAGAAAGAGAAAGAGTTTTATCAAAAAGAACTCCTACATCAGTGATGCTGTCGACTCGATTCAAGAGGATATCATTAAGTGTGTAAACTTATTTAAATAAAAATTTACCCCTACTAAAAGATACTCTGCGGCAATTTCTGCATGTTAAGAGACAAAGGTCCCTGAGGAACACCCCGTATTACCATAAAAGAATTGGAAACTGCTCCAGAAATTCTAACGATTTGTATCCTGACAACCGAATGCAACTTGATCTATGTAAATAACGTACCGAGTACCCCCTATTTGTAAATCTTCTGAAGTAGATATAATCGCGATTAACCGAATCAAAAGCCTTTGAAAATCAAAATAATTCGAATCCACCTGGTAGTGTTGTTTAAAAGAAGTTATATATGTAGTTGTTGAATAACAAAAGTTTTTTAACTGTGGAGCGACCCAGAATAAACCCATGCTGTTCCCCCACAATAAAACTGGGAAATAAATCTGAAATGTGTTTATCTAAAAAAGTTTAACATTAAATTAAATTTTAACACTTTTCCGATTGTTGCTGTTATTCAGACTAATTACCAATTCATTTCAATCCGTCGAAGATGTTTGGAAATATTATATGGTCACTGATGACCAATAAGGTTCTAGATTTAAAACATTCAAAATGCCGTATCGAATATGGAGAACAACTTTTTGAAAAATTAATTTATATTTGGATATTCCCACTTTTCTTTAGCGTTACCCACGGAACAACTTGGGCGTAGAAAGTTACGAAAGTCCCTTTTTTGTTCTTTTTGATCAATCAAAATTTGACTTGCGAAAAACGCCATTGGCACAGCCCATTCAAACGAAACACTCTAGAGGTAACTCGTACGTGATGAGTCCATTCGAATCATACAACACTTGTTTATATTCGCAATTAACACTATCGATAACTTCCCCTATAACTTGTCAATTGCCAGGCAGCTTCGCCACATTCTTAGTCGGGTGCGGGTCGAAAAACCCACATTCAAAAAACCGACAGTTCAAAGAATGACTGTCCTCCTGACTATGTGTCTATTTTTTTATGTGTCGGCTTTTTGACTGTCGGTTTTTCGACCTGCACCCTCTTAATTCTGATGCGTGCGGTCGCTCGGTGCTCTAAATGTGGAAATGAATATTCATTTAATCGGAAAGATTATTTTTGCAACAGGTATGATTCGTATAAACAAATAATGAGCGTAGTTGCCATTATTACTTAGACGAAAAAGTACTGTATTTTAACTTCTCCTTTGTTATCAGCACTATAGTACAATACATAGCAAAGACAAGACTCATTGTTGTTGAATACATGAAAAGTAATTATTCGTTATAGCTGAATGCTTTTTAGACTCTTATTATCTAAATAGTAAGGTTTCATGGCATTTGGCAGTCATTCTTTTTTTCTAAACAATACTGAAGAATTATATGTTATACTTCCGTATGCATATTCAAGGATGAAGAAATAAATTTTGAATAATTCTGAACAATTTGTTATTTTCTGGGATGGTAAAGTGAGAGACTCAAAAATCATTAAATTTTACTGAGAAGGAATGGACAAAATTTCCTACACTTTACTATTAAAATTTCCTGTAAATTATATAAATTGTTCACGCTTATGAATTCATTGAGATAATAGGAGGGTTCGTAAATATTTGAGGATATTTTCTGTCAACTAATTTTATTATGTACTTTTTTTTTCATCTGGTAAAGAAAAAGTTAGTTTTGAAAAGTAAACAAATGAAAAATGCAATAAAGTGGCTTATTATAACGCGTCGTTTTCGCGTAACACCCATTTTTTTAAAAAGTGCGTAATCTGCAAAATAATCATGTAAAAATATTATATGGGTACGTGTCGAGAAATAATATATGATATTATAGGACGGAGATAACAGCAGCAGCTTTATAAGCAAATATGGTCACGACTGCGATTAGCGGCGTAATAAATAAGTACATTACATATATATTTATTAACTTACTTTAGGTCTACGTTTACTATTTCATAATGAGAAATGTTACTGCTCTGAATGTATTTCGTAATTTACAATCTGCATTGAATATATTATAACCTTGCATTTTTGTTTTTGCAAGTTTTCAACAAATTACTATCCAGTTCTATTAATATCTCACTAGAATTATAAGATGTAATATAATACTTGTAAATTTCCTATTATAATATTAAATTTTCCCATAGTATTTCTATCTGCGTACGATACAATAAAAACATATGACGGGTTTGTATTTGAACAAGTCATGATGGGTACACTAAGATACATACAAAGGGATTGTAATACTATTATAATTCACTCGTAATCTAGTATTAGTTTACCCATACTACTCCACCTATAATATCTAATACTACAATAGTGTCTAAAACTACGTGTAACCTAGTAGAATTTGTCCGTTTTTTCTGAGACTGGCCATTTCCCCTATACCTTTAACATCATAAATAATAATGTTATACAAGAATTGTAGAAAATATGTTTTCATTGCTACCTGGGTAGTGGTATCCAATTTTGCTTCTAGTAATTGGCTTTTATATAACCACTACGAATAGTATGTATTTCTCAGTATAGGTAATTGCATTGCAATAGAATATTCTAACTAAACTCATTCCTGTTTAGATGACTTCGAATAGTGAACGTAAAAGGATTGTCATGGTTTAAAAATGTGGAATATCTGTTAATCCTGTTAAATCAAAATCTGAATCCTTAAAAATATTAATTATGCGAATTTACAGCTGAAGTAAGATCATTCTAAGCAACATTTCGTAGGTCTCGAGTTCGAATCGCCGGTGCCATTATGTGCTGTTTTTTGCCATTGTTTAGAAAATTCAAAAACATTTCATTATCAAACAAATTCTAATAAAAACATTTTTATTTATCACAGTCGTTTCTTTTAGATTGTGCTTTACTCTCTCGGAAATTATGTGAAATTATACTATAATGAGAGAGCAGGAATGAAATCGGTACATCAGTATTTTACACATATTAAGGATCGTGAAACATCACGTTATATTTCTTCTTAACATATGTATTAACTAATTACTTATATATGTAGTACATGTTTAGTGAAAAGTTTCCTATTGTACGTAAACATATTAAAAATAACGTCTTTTAAAACAATTTTTTCCTGAACATGGGATGGACTCTTATTTAATACGTATTATATATTTTTACCAAATAATTAGTGTTAACCTCCTTTAAATTTTAACTCGAACATGTAAATAATTTTGTATGAGATGAACGTCGCGTGTACGATCTTAGATGTTCCACATTACCTGCTATAATTACATCGTTAAAATGCAAGAATGCAAAAGCTTCGCATGTATGCTTATTATTATTACCACAGACCTTCGCAGATTATTTATCACCTTAAGTATATGTGCAGTTAAGTCGAAACACGTTTTTGAAAAGTACGTTAAAAACTGTGGAATTATTTTTTCTAAACTCACTGCTAGACCTTGATTGACTTAGTTTTTCTACTCATATTAATTAAGTCAATACTTCAAAAATGTAGTATGCAGTATATACGAAAATAATACAAAATGGGCTTCGTGCAGATGAAGTAAGAAGAGTTCTGCACAATTTTATTGACATTATATTTATAAAAATATCGTATTAAACAATGCTTACTATAGAAAGTGGATCTGAATAAAGAACTCAAAAAATCTAGTCAACAACACGTTTAAATCATTCCACATTAAAAAATTCGTCTTATAAATGCCATTATTCACGTTATTCAAGTGAAATGGGTCACTAACGAAGAACAAACATTTTTTAAAAATTATTGTCGCATTAAATTCGAAATAAATCGATGCTATTTTTTTTTCAAATTAAAAGGATAAAAAGTATTTTCATTTCGTTCAGCAGTTTCAATTTCAGCTGACACTCGAAGAAGCCATTCAAACCTCACGTATCAACCAGCTGTCACTGTTACACTAAACTGAATGAGAATTCAGGAGCCAACGCAAAAAGAGAATACGTTACACCGATGCACTGTACGATAACACTCTTCAGACGACACAAGAGGAAGTACCAACAAGAAAAGTGATTAAGATTAATGGACATGAAGACCTGATAGTCTTTCGGAACTTTCATCGTTCTACTTTTAAAAATTGGGTTGTCCAAAACAATTAAAAACAAATCATTTCTTATTGTCTGCTTATTACGTTAATGGAAGGCGTCTATAATACAGAAATTCTTAAAAGAAATAAACCTCTGATCTGCAGATTAGTTATTTTTTATTTTTAAATGTCGAAGATATTTTCTCAGTTTGGTAAACAAACTGCTGTTTAATATTATCTTACTATTCAAAATTATCAATACTATGTTGTGCACATAATAACGTCTAATTTTAGTTCAACATTCAACGGTCTGTGAATAATTCAACCTTTAGAGCGAACAAGCGCAAAATGCGGCTTAGCAAGCACATGCAGCTACGTTACCGCAATTTTTTGCCATAAATCTAGAGTCGATTTTTCTTTTTTAAATCCTGGAAGGGATGGATGCTGAATAATAGTACTCTGCATTATGTCTTGCTTGAAATAACCAGAATTTTAATAACCTGAATCAAAACAAAATGTCAAATATATTATTTCATTTTTTGGTTAAAATAATTTGAATATTCATCAATATTTTCGTCATACAACTTCTTCATTGTTAAAGTGACTTGAGAAGACTTACATATTTGTGGCCGTGTAAGATTTGGCTTTTTTCAGTTTTTGAATGGATAATATGTATTTTGATATTGTCAAATTTGTTATTTCACAAATAATAAATTAAGGAGTTTGCATTCATTTTCGTGGCAATCATTAAATGCAGAGCCTTGACACATTAAAAAATGTGAAATGCTGTATTTAATAAAATTGCTTTGAGTAGAACTAGAATTTCCCGGTAGCAGAAGAGTTTGAAAAACGACCGTCAAATCGAAAATAACGAGCGGTTTAGTTGTGGCAATAGATCAATATAATCGCTAAAAACAAGTAAGCGAAAAATGATCATGAAAGATCGCAAACCATCATTATAGAAACCAGAAAACTACCACAAGTTCAACTGATTTAGTATAAAGTATTGAAAAGAAAATCCCTGGTTTTGTATTATATGATATCAGCTGACTCTTTCAGCAATAATATTAAATAAAAATTTTAATTTAGATTCATTTTTTCTTGTAAAATTGCGGCTGAATTTTCAACATTTTTAGTGAAATTTTTTCAGTTTTTCACTGATAGCACAAAGTATCAGTTATTTCATGGATCTCAAAACATTCTCAAGTATTCTAGAAGCTGAAAGAATCAACTCTAGAAAAAAATATAAAATGGCTTATATCTCGAAAATAGAGGGTGGTGGAAAAATTCTATGAATTAATTTGGATTCAGCACACAAAAATATGTCAGAAAAGTATACCTGTATTTCTGATGATTTTTCATTGTTGACCAGTGTAATTACTGTATAATGTTCAGTAATTTAGGACGATGAAGCGAAAATTTAGAGCATAAAAAATACAGACACTCATTTATTGATTGAACAATCCGTAAAACCAGAATAAAAAAAGGTTGTAGCTGGCGAATTTCATGAAATTCTCCAAACACATCCGTTAAGTATTATAGATGCATTCTGAAAAGGTATTTATTTATCATGTATCACCATGGACACTATAATTTAATTGCATCATATTTCCCTAATAGAAAATTTGACAATTTTCTGGCCATTTTTTCTGCCCTCTATGCTGAAAGCAATGGAGCCCAGAAAACCTGCCAGAAATGGAGTCCAGAAACTGGGCTCCTTTCCCATCAGGGTTGTTCCATTTATCAGAAATCGTTTATAATTCGATATTTAAATACGGTAACCATAAATGCGATAACCATATTATGAAAAGCGTTAAAAAATGTTGGATGATTCCAGCGTGACGTTTGGAAGATGGCAGGCATGATAGAAAAATGACAGGAAATGTTAGGTATAATAACCTAAAATATTTGAAGATATGGGATAATATTGGGAGATGTTCGGTAATGATGGGGAGATGTTGGTAGACATCTCATAAAGAAGTGGTGTACATATTTTCCCCTCGTTTTTTACCCTTCGGGTTTCAGGGACTCGAAGAAATGCTGACATAAGTGTATAAGGTCATAATGGAGCTCTTTAAAAAAATATAGTACATACTTTCGATATTCACGGGAAACTCAAATTAGGAGATCCATATTTACTAAAAATTACCTAACTCTCCGAACTCGCTTATCTTAGAACAATGTCATGTTTTATACTGAAATGTCACAGAAAGGCTGAGCTTTTTTCTAAATAGCTCCAAAACAGTAAAAAAATTATTGATTTAAACAAGAATTTCACCTAAAAAACCCACAAATAACTAGAAAAGAATATATTACTCATGTTAAAAAGTTATAAAAATATATCCCATTAGCTTATCGTTAATGGATTTAAAAGATATCTACGAAAACGTCAAAATATTTTTAATATAAAATTAGCAAATTGTTTAATATTAAACATCTCTTGATAAAAAATACACGCCTAGGCGACACTTCATGAAAACGCAATGTTCTTTAGATACATCAATGTTGACTGCGGGTAATCCGAAAGATGTCTACATAAGATCGTAAACAACAAAATTCCCTTTTTATAGATATAGTTAAGTAGTATATTTAATGGAAATCCGAGAGACATACAGGTTATTCTAGATATTAACGGTCCATTACCAAGATATTTACAGAATAATGCGTCGTTCATGGGTGCTGAACACACGTTAAGGGCATCAATTACGTAAAGCGCATATATTGCAAACATATTAGCACATTTTTATTACTGAAGTATATCTGCAATATAAAGTATATACTTTTACAATGAATAAAGAAGGATTAACAGCATTTAAAAAAGATTCAAAAATATCCTTTATGAGCATATCTACAATGTTTCAAAAGAGGCTTTAAATACTGATTGATAATATAGACGCCTAATAAAATAATCACTTCTAGAGACCTTTATTCTGATGAATATTTCAATTTTCAATTAAAAACTGAAATAATGTTTTATTTCAATAGAGAACCATTAGAATTAATTAATATAATTAACAACGCATTACATTTTTAATAAACAATTGATTTTATCAAAATTTAATACTTATTATCGAAAAGAAATTAACTGAAAATGTTAGCTATTCATCTGGAATCCATTCGATTGGTTCATTGAAAAAAGGGTGTCTTAATTTTGGATACTTTTCTCCTCCAAATTAAGATGTTTTTAGATATCTTTTAAAAAATACTTATAAGTGTCTTTTTTGCAACGCCGAGGGTGTTAGTCAGCAATCGGTATATGCCAGAACTGCTCATACCTAAATATATACTTATTGTCTAAATTACTCCCGATGATAGTCTAATTGATAATGCATCTTCGAATTCCTAATATTTTAACGTTATAATGCCTTAACTTTAGGTATTTTTACTGTCCTTATTATACGTCTTAGATTGTTGGACACAAAGATATATTTACGATTAATAAATAGATATAATGTTTAAAGTTACGAGATAGTTTATAACGAAGATCGACGTTTTAAGATATTTATTCTTAAAAAAGAACATTTTCTATTTCTCTAGTGTCAAAAATATAAGAAGCGACGTAAACCTGACAAGAGTACTTTCAAAAAATAATGCCAAGATGTATCAATAGGACTCCTTCACAGTAGTAAGTCTCATTTAAGGTTCCAAGGATCGGATAAACCCAACACCAATAAGAACGTTCGGCCCTTATCTAATTGCTAAATTTATTTAAACATTTTTTAAGATAGAACGAAATTGGTTTAAAAGTATCAAAGAAGCAAGTAATATTCACAAACTATACGGGGACGATGTAAATCTGTGTCTTAAATAAACTCTTGTGAATAGCCCAGTTTGATAGGATAGCTGAAAAGGCGCGGCTCTTTCAGCTTGCGATAAAGCTAGCATTCCCACTAGTTATTTCATTAAACTATGTGGTAATAAATGAACCTTAAAGGAGCCTTAAAAGATACCCGTGCGTAATTACCGATTTTCGAAAATGAATTTTCCAGGTTCATGATCCTAAGATAAAATATTTATAAGACATGAATCTCTGTTGAGTTTTGACCGCAACGCATCATTTTAGTGACGCCATTTTGAAAATAACGATTTTTATAGGACGCCATCTCATCTCATGTCATCTGAAAAACCATCCCTGAACTAGAATTTACTATCTGGAAAGTGGGTGGTACATTCAGACGGTTTGACGTATATTCGGTATTAATACATAGAATGTTGGGGTGCACCTCAAAATCCCGACAAATAAAAAAACATACACTTCAAAACCCAGACATTAAAAAACCAGACATTAAAAAACCAGACATTTCAAAATACAGACATTAAAAAAAAACAGACATTTTAAAAAACAGACATTCAAAAAACAGACATTTAAGAACCCAACGTTTCGACACCTCCGATTGGTGCGTTCAAGACATAACAAAATTATCTCGTGTACAGTCTTTGACGTCTCACTGGAAGGTCATTTCAAAGTAAAAAAAATGTTTGACCAAGAGATACATTTTGTAGCTCACATCAAGGTCAAATCAATTTTTGACCTGCCTATTTTTTGAATGTCTGGTTTTTGAAATGTCTAGTTTTTTAATGTCTGGATTTTTAATGTCTGTTTTTTTAATGTCTGTTTTTTTAAGTGTCTGTTTTTTTATTTGTCAGGATTTTGAGGTGCACCCGAATTTCATTCGTAAATTCAGTTATACAAATGGATCAGTTACCACTCGAAAAAGAGCAAATTCTCACTCGAAAACAGTTAGCAGCCTACTCAGGTCAGGATAGTAAAAGTACAATGAAGATATGGGCAAATATTCCCAATGAACATTAGTTTTGTCCAGATCTAGAGCTTGAGGTCAGAATGAAGTCCAGTAGAACACACTGTATGTTCATTCTGAACTATTTTTGACTCTATCTAGGATTGACTCAAAAATTATAATGGTATATTACATAGAACATTTTCAAAATATGCAAAAACTCACCATATTAGATGGACAGAGAAGAGAAAAGCGCCGGGGACAACTAGATCGTCGCTACCGACACCCCAACGTCTTCTGAACACAACTAGTCCCGGCATTGTTCCAATGTCTCGAACCCCAATTCTCCGGCCAATCACCGGCACTCGGACACTTTATAACAGCGCCTCATTGCACCTAGTGCACGGCGTAACCTTTTTTTCCACTTTTTTCCAACAGCAGTTTCGTCTAACGGCTCCTTTCTGCGTGGAGCATTCCGAAGTTCTCGAACATCTCCTTCTGGAGTTGTCATCGATGTTTCCATGTCTCCTTTCCTGCCTTGATCGATAGTCCGAATTGTGAATCCACGTCATTATTGACGTGGTTCCTCGTGGGTGTTACTCTACATTTTGTCTGTAAATAAACAAACATGTCAATTTTAATGCAATTGTTTGCTACAATCGAATAGTATAGTTAATTCTAATTTTGGTCTATAACTTTATCGGTTAGCTACTTAATACTGGATTAAGATGATGTTATGTATATCGAAAAAAGTCTTCAATGCTACATAGGACTTGCAAAGTATGGCAAATTTTCATTTTAGATCAAAAAAGGTCTCATAACTTGAAAGTCAATTTTTTTGGTATATCATAATACACTTTTATATTTAATAGCGTATCTATATATGATTTGTAGTCTCGCAATACGTCGATCATTAGATTTTAGAATTTTCTGCGTTCTAACAGGGTAATGTGGGAATTTTCTAGGGTGATTTTGAGTAACTTCAGGCATGCAAGTAATACAGTAGAGTGGTAAGAAGATGAACGCTGATAAACACCGTATATCAGCTTAAACATTTAGGTTCGACGAAAGTGTCTTCAATGATATACTATTTTTAAATGAACACTCTGCTTTGTCGTGACCTCATCATGAATAAGAACATCAAACAAATAAAGGTTTTGACACACTTTTTAGTACTAACTTTATTCTGAACAATTGTATTTTGTAAAAAGCAAATGAGAGGTTCTAAAATTGATCATATCAGATAAGTTCTGAAGTTGAAGAGGAGGAGGGATATTAGAATATTTCTTTAAATTTAACTGTAAACATATTTTCTGTCTAATTATTATAACTATTGATTAGCTATATTAATACTAACTTGGGTGTGCTTTGAAAATCTAACAGGTCGAAAAATTGACAATCAACAATCCGACAGTCAGAAATGCGACATTCGAGAACGCTACTGTCAAAAAACTGATACGCTAGATAACCGACAGTCTTTCGTCTTTGTTTTCTACACTGTAAAAAGCAATACTTAAATCAATACAAGAAATACGACTGAAATCTGGAATTAAGTAAGAAATATGACTGAAAGTAAGATGTAATGCAAATAAGACCACATAGAAAATGACAGACTTATGCACCTTTATACATTGGCTACCTTTGACATGTAATGAATTTAATGTTTTAGTTTTTACAGTGTACAAATTGGAATATTGGATGGTCATTTCAAAATCAAACCTATCTTAACATGTTGTAAAATTGTATATCAAAAATGGGGAAAATGAAGAAGCACGACTGCCGGTTTTTTGACCTATTGGTTTGTTTATTTATTGGCTTTTCAACCCGCACTCCAACTATATTTTTATGATATCTTCAAACAACTTTATATATAAATATTTCTTAATATATGGTGTGCTTCTAGATTTAGGCTGTCAAAGTGGTTCTTAAGAAACATGTCTGAACATTTTCAACCCTGTGTAAACAAGTTTTTTTGAAAGATTTCTTGTATTGTGCTATATTTATATATTATTCAGACATTCTTCAAATATGTTTCTATGGCCATTTAACCGTTTTGCAAGAACTTTGTACGTCGAATAAATGACAAGTAGATACCCTAGGATGTCATAAAGTCACATTTGATTACGCTCTTAAAAGTGATTGTTGTGTATTTAATCCATTTATACTACCGGCCAAAAGTTCGTGAACGCTATGAATTTTTGAGCTTGGCAAAAAACGCGTCGGATATTCGAATCCCTTGAAGATGAAAAACTCATAGAACATATTGTGAAGTACAGGAACAAAGATTTCAACTGGTGCATTTAGTTTTGTTGCATACATTTTAGTCTTTTAGTTGTGATATTTTTGAAGAGTTAAATTTTGTAACTTTTTTTCTTCTGACTTTCAATTCTGACAAAATGCTGAATACATTTTTCTGGATATTGCCAATTTTCATGGCAACACTATAATTGAAGATCTTTGAAATCGTTTTTGCAAAAACTTGCAGTATTTTTTCGTTCCCCAGGTATGATTTTTTGAAAATTTTCAGTTTAACTTGTTCAGTCAGAATTCTTATAAATTTTGTAGAAGAATATTTATAAAAAATTAGATAATGTCAATGGTAGGGTTACAAAACCGAAGTATTAAACAACCTCCTTATAACTGAATGAACTATTTTTGTAAATAAAATTATCAACTATTGGAAAATTACTCTCATTTCGTGTAATTTTAATAGCATACTGAAGAATTTAATATCCTTCTTCTTAATTAAAAAATGCAATTTCCCGCTAGGTGAATGGCAGATTATGAAATGACTGATATAAAATCCTCCCGAGCTTTGTCCGGCCGGGATTAGGAACTAATTAACTAAAGACAATACAATGTTTTTTTGAAATAAAAATATCACACAATAAATTCTCATGCAAAATAGTATAAAAGTCCAATTAATACCTCACAAGTTCTCATACCCTCTTAATAAACTTGTAATATCCAGGAAAACCATTCAAATAATAAATTGATTAGCAAGTATGTAATCTTGCATAACAATAGCCCTAAATGAGTTTTAATTTCTTAAAAGGTTAGTTAAGAAAATGACCCTACTTTCCTCTCTCTTGTTAATTACCCAATGTGGAATTAAAATAAAGTTTCTGCCCAAGGAGAGTGGAAAAAGTATTAATAGTTTTAAAATACAATACTAGACAATCATGAAATAACTGTACTATACGAACATTTAATCCTATCTATTTTTATCAAATAAGATAATGGAACATACTCTCTAAACTTCCTGGGGTAATAATTTACTCTATAGTGGCTCAATTTTTACTCAATAAAGAGTGAACTTTCACTTCCAAAAATTTAAAAGGTACCTGAAACACAAAAAATAAATTTCGAATAAAGAAATTTAAAATAAGGAGAGGCCCACTGTATTTATCTTCCATTTTCCGATTATTACACCTAGAATACACACTTTTTCAACTTTTTCGTTGTTGTTGATCTAGTTACCTTTAAGTACAAAAATGTAATCGATGATATTTAATATTCCACTACTTTGAAGTTTCAGATAAGGTAGTACAAATGCAAACTGATAAAATAGACTGCTGATAATCAAAAAATCGAATAATCGGTTCAAAAGATATATTGAAATCCGAAAACCGCAGCACAACCTTCAAATAAATTTTCAAATTTTTAACAAATTGTTCCAAACACGAAAAGCAAGTACCAAAGCCTTTAATTCTCAACAGGAGAATAATTTCAAAGCAGAATTTCAGGTCAAGTCTGACTCCTCCGAGTAGACAAGTATGCCCACTTGTGCTGCATACGATCCTGTGATCTTCATTCCATGCTGAGCATTTATAACTTCTCTATTTGTATTTCCATGCATTCTTTTTCATCATTTCGACATAAAAATATCTTAAAAATTTATGAATTCTCATTTTAGAAATGCAGTTTTCTAGCGCATTCCAACATTCTAATCGCTATTTGAGATGGCGAAGTCCGGTTCGAAGTGCATTCGATGAATTGCTGGTATGCAGGAATTTCGTTGAAATTTCCGAAAAGATTCGTAATTACGCCATTTGGTATGCGGTGAGCCAATAGCACAAGTGCCACTTCAAATAGGCGATATTAGTGCCGAAAATCCTAAAGCAATTGGCAATATTTCACCGTCTTGTTTCTATTAGAACTACTTGTGCATAACTATAGTTGCCAAAACTCAGATGCATTAGAAATATTCTAAATAATTAAAAAAGGGTGCAATTTATTCATTGCAGAATTCATTGCCGAACAATCCAGACATTTTAATATACAAAATATAAAAAATAATTTTGCGAATAAGAATACTCGACAAAATCAATCGGGGATAATCATATTCTCCATGTATATATAAGAAGACTTTTACGTGGACTGCTCATATCGAAATCGCCTTATGGAAATCCATCCTCATAATTTAATCCGATTTCGATGAGAAAACGCTTTTTTAATGGAATCAATTTTTTAGTACCTGCCGCTGTGGAGTTCTTTAATAAATATGATTTAATGGTTCTTTATTAACATTAATTTTAAGTAAAAATATTCTGATTTGTCGTAAAATCCTTCATTTTCGGAACGTAACTCCATTAAAAATATTTTCAAAAAATACAGACGTAAAAACGTAATATTAAACTTCAAAGTTGCCGATTTCAGTGGGAAAGCAGCAAAGGACTTTGGTAGCGATTAACGACCCTTCGTTCGCAGTGTATTGCTCTTCACATTTAGACTTTTAAATCAAACTGTATTATTCTTCCCGTTAAGTTCCCTCAAAGCTGACATCAAAGGCAAGTCACGAATTCCTAGGTACTTGTTCCTCTACTTTGTAATGCACATCAAGGGTATCTTTATTCTAAATAGCCGAGCAGTCCGCACCCTGTGCGGTGTAAGCCACATGGAAGAGTATCACCGACGCCATCCATTAAAAAGGAAAATAATGGATATAAAGTGTGCATTTGTCAAAAAAAGCTCCACGAAATGGAAAAAAATGTAACTCTTTTTTGTCTTTTCACTGATGTTTTATGGTGTTTTAATATACCTTTTAAATGGATGTTAGTTTCTCGCATCTTTTCTGAACGTTCTATCTTTGTTTACTGTTTTTTATTTATGACAATACTATATATTGCGATCAGACACGAAAAAAGAGACTTGGACGTGGTTATATCATGTTAAATATTTAAGACATTTTGTAAATTAAAATATTGATAGGTCGACCATTGCCATTGAAAAAAGAACTTTGCATATAGAAACCCTTTCAACAGATATTATGGTCCCCAGAAATCATAGATATGGTAGGGAATAATTATCAATATAATATGGTCAAGACAATCATATCTTAGGTTGTACCAACCCGTGGTGTTTTTCCGAGTAGCATTTCGCCGATTACTTCTCTTTTATTTATTCAGAGACCAAATTAATTATGGCTCGTTAAGTTTCTTAGCAGACCCAAATATCGTCTCCTACACAATCATGGTAAAATTCTTAGATTCTTTCCATCTCAGAGTTTAATGTAACTTTCATTTCATCACGACAAATGTATTAACGGTATGTATCTCGTTTTTATGTACTCTTAAAAAAGCCATTTTGGTTTAAATAAAGCTTTATTAAAATTATTTTAAAAAAAGACAAAAAAAAATATGTTTCGTTAATTATACTTTTGTCAGAAACAATAATATACGTATAGCTTTAATTTTGTTTAGAAACTCGTTTACACGATTCAGATTTGTTGTTGTACAATTGTCACACCGGTGAATCCTGGATGATTTTGCGATTTTTAACCGATCTTGAAAGTTACGATACACCAGGACTCGAAACCGGAACCTTTCAATACCCGGTCGAATCTTCTACTAAGATATGATAATATGGTCCAAATTAAATAAATTAAAAAAACTGTAGTAAAATTTGACATTTGTTTATTTATTTATAAATCCTGAATGAAACTTAGTGGTGGAAATGGAAGGTTTCGACAAAATAAATCTTACAACTACAGTGTTAAGATAAGGAATAATTTACGACTCTAATAATAACTGTATAAATAAAAATATCTACTAACGTACAATAAAAAACTGACGATCTAAAAGCCGACAGTCGCAAAGAGAATAATCCAGAAACTGTCACGTCAAAAAGTCGAAAACTCAAATACTCTTTTTATCTACTTTTGCAATGTGATAATGCCCAGGTGAAAAATAGATACTAATGCTTTTTGACTTTTTGACTGCCGATTTCTTGACATGTCGGTTTTATTAATTTCTTCATTCTGACAAACGGCTTTTTGACATGTCGGGTTTTTAATTGTCTTATTTCTGACAGACGACTTTTTGACTGTCGAGTTTTTTTATTTGTCTTACTATTTTCGAGGTCGCTCTTTTCAATGGTGCTGTCAAATTTGTCTAAACTTTCGAAAAAGCTCGATTTTTTGCCTATTTTTTTTAATTCATGTCCTCACCCTCACATCGAATCATTGTAACTGCTTTAAACATATTTGAATCGCCATTTTTTGTTCTTTGCAATTCTTTCAAAAAGTGGATAGTTTCTGAGAAAATATTAGAAATTTATTTCCTCGAAAACTAAGAACTTTTGAACAAAATTTCAGACAACAAAAAATGCTTAGAATTCATCAAAGAATATACTTCAATTTTTTAGAGAATTTATCCTACACATTTTTTAAGAAATTTCTCAAAATATCATATGAAAAATCTAAAAACGTTTGAGTGTAATCCTCAGTTTTTTTTAAGGACTTTTCATTCTTATTACTTTTTTAAGGAAGCTTATTGCTTATGAGTTAAAGCATACGGAATCAAGAAATTTCTTAAAGAAATTTTGGATGTCATTTTATTCTGGCATCGTGAATTTAAAAAAATCTATCAGAGTAAGTTTTTAGTAGAACAATCGAGTCCACAATTCACATACATTTTAAAGCATTGAAATGATGGTACAAAGGCCAAAAGATGAAATTAAAAAAAAAACATATACCAAAAAACGCTTTTTTTTTATAATATATATATATGTATATGTCAAAAACACATGTTCGTCGCACAAATAATCGTCGTTCAGTGAACAAATAATCGTGGTTCAGACTAAACTAAAATTCTAAAGAAAGGTTAGGAAACCTTTTTTAAAACTTGTATTATACAAAATACAAACATTCCAAAAGATTTGCTGCATGATAAATTGTTTTTAATTCAGTATTATTTGTTAATTTCTTTTCATCATCATCATTCGTTTTTTTAGCTGGCAATAGTTTAACGTCAGTATTAAACCAATAATATAATTTAAACAGTGAGAAACAATTAACGAATAGAGTTTATACAATAACAAAAGTTTTATTATAAATTTATTTTAATTGTTTTCGTTCTCAATTTGGTGACAATTACTCTGTTTTATAAAAAAATTCCAGATTCATTGATGATGATGCAGTTAATAAGTTAGATAGTGAACACGTGACTGTGTGACATTTTTCAATTAAAAAATACGGAGAAAACGTGAAGATATTTTCGTTTGCGTGAAATTTTCGTCAGTGCGGAAAATAATTTCCGGTCAACAGTAAAGCTGATTAAAACGTAACAACAAAATAGAATCGACCAAACAGAAGTGAAAGTCGCAAAATAAATATAAATGTAGGACTCTTCACCTTGCTTTTCAACACTACTAATAATGCAGAATTTATAATTGTTTGTGAATCCTCAAAAAATACAATGAATATATGTTTCAAAAACGAGCACTACGACATACAAACAGAATAAACGAATTCTGTTTACTGAAACGAAAAGAAACCTCTATACCGTCGCAGTGACGTCGCAACTAATCGAAATTGATGACATCTGGAATGCAATCTCATAAAATTTATTTAAAAATGAAAGTCAGTTATATTCGAATGACAGTTCAATTTAACATTGTTTATAACGATATACATCCCTCTTTAATTAAATTTCTCCTCGATTCTTCTCGTTTTACGAAAACAGATTCAAAGGTTTTAATCCCCTTCGCGAAATAAAGCGCTACGATTTATATTCATTTTTCATCGTTTCCAACCAGGTCATCTCGATTTTTTAATCCATACGGCGATTAAGGAGACAAATACCGTATATCGGTTTCCTCCCCATTTTGTTATAAAATCCAATTACTTTTCTAGATTGTAATTCCTGTACATCGCATGCGAAGCAATTTGGCAATGTATGGATTTCCACACAATCAACAGGATTTAACATTTTAACTTTACTTCTAGTTAGTATGTGTTACGCGATGTTCGAAAAAATACTTACGTATGCGTCTTTTTATGTTTTGTACGCTTTGATTCTTTCCTCGTTAACGTGTATTCGACAGAAATCGAGCAACTGTGAGCTATTTTCCTCCTCAAAGCAAGTCATAGAGGAGTTTTAATGGATGAAGAAATAAAAGACGTCGAGTAAAAAAATCGGATCGAGTTACAGAATGGCTTGAAGGTTCTGTCCGCCGTTCAGAATATTTTTAATTTGAACGTGGGTCTTTCTGGAAATTTGACTTTCGCAGTTTACCGTAGATAATGTTGCGTAACGAGTTAGCTCGGCAATTGTAGAAAAATATTCTTTAAATAAACTGGGGTCACGTAACAGGAAACTCAAGAATGTATAAGAAATTAGGAAATGAAAGTTTAAATTCAATTTAAACAATTGATTCTAATTGTAGATTATATATAGTACAAGAATCTCACTCATGTTATGTTAGAATAAAGTTTTTTTTGGAATAGAAAAATATTTGTAAAATCACTTTGCAATCACATTTATACACGGACAAACATTTTTTCGTGTTTTTTAGTAACATGGAATTATATTTAACTATTTTCAGTTTGGAAAGAATGGATACAAAAAAAAACGTTAGTTATATCTGTGATGTTATGTAGTGATGTAAATAATAAATAAATAGAATAAAATAAATTATTAAACGTATATAAAAAATATTGTGAATAATTTGTATATCGGGAGGGATTTGAATTCGGCATTGCTGAAGTATTTTTATTTTTGTTAACTTATTACTGATAAACAAATAATCTAAAAATTATATTGATGATGCTGACTAAAGTAATAAATATAGTATTTTTTAGTCGAATTTTAGCAAGCCAAGAATAATAAGTAATCGACTATTTATGCCATCTCTTGGTAGACAATAGTATGGATACAAACTAACTGTTTCCAGGCGGCTTGTAATCGACAAATAGGGTTGACATCCAGTTGTCAGTATTGGATTATCTATAATGACAGGCTGTGACAACAGATTGCATTAGCAGATAAAATGCTGGCTTTAGTTCGACAAGTTCTATCTTCAACTAGTAGGTCTTACTCGAATTTTATGGAATTAGTAAATAGCACAAACAAAACAATGAAAAAAAATATAATAACGATATTTTTTTTAATTTCTGTTGTCCAACGATACGACCCTCAATTATGCACATGTGAAATCAATTATAAAATTTTCATTTCGACCATCGATACAATTTTAGAGTTGATTAATGGTTTAAGAAATACGGATTTACATCTCTGCATTTCTACACTTCAAAACATCCAAAAAACGATGCAATATGCAATTATGTTAATGTTTCATGACCATATTCGGTTTATTTCACTCACGATTCGACTGTTAACAAGGACACATATTATTAATCCACAGCGCACCGAAAATAAATACGGCCAAGGATAGGGACATAATTAATTTTTGGTACATTGTGAGAAATGGTTTAAGAATCTTTACAATTCTACATGAGACTTCGAAAGCAGACCCATATTTTTGTTAATACGTATTATTATTTTATTCTTTATACAGAAGGTACTATATGTGGAATAGAATAACGTCCTATCTAAATAGAAAATTTTCTTATAATATTTATGTTTTTATTACTATTTTAAAATATTATGAAGTTTTGGTATCACGATGCAGTATATCTGTTATGTTTTGACTGAAAGTACCGAAGTCTATTATTGTTAGTAGTGCATCTTCAAAAACTAAGTATTCCCTTTCACTAGTGACATATTTGCCCTCGGATTAGTGTCACTTCTTTTTCACACCGTATTAGTCACATCGGTGCCTAAGTTGAGTAAAGTTGGGGATGACTTGTATACCCTAATTTAGCTACAAGTACAGGGCAATACTGTATATGAGAATATCTCTAGGCTTCCACATTTTGAGTGTTCAAGATTAATAATTTAAAAAATGAACTTTGGAACTGGATAGATTATAAAATGTAATGAAATTGAAAATGGTTCAATCATTATAAATAGACCAAAAGCCATGCAACCAAAGACTACGATGTAGAAGATGAATTTACAAACCAATTGAATAGATTTATTAAAATGAAGAATCCAATATGGCGGATAAAAAATTTCCGATATTTTAAAAATTGATACAATTGGCTTGAAAGTTGTTACTTGAGGTGTGCGTTTTTAAAAAATCAAAATGGAGGATTCGATATGAACGAACAATTTTAAAAAAATGGTAATAGTTATATTGTAGTCATACTTTTATGCCTGCTATATTAAATTTACGGGTCGAATTCTTTCTTACTTTAACTTAATTCAGTAATTTTTTATATACTTTCTTCACGGAGAACCCTGGCAGTAAATTGTCATCTGTCTCATATTATGTCATATTTATTACAAATTTAACTTTAGTAATTTTATAACCTCAGAAAGAAATGTGTTAATTTTTGTCAAACTTATTGGCCACGTTTATAAATCTGATAAATAAATGCAACATATTGATTTCTTCCAAAAGTACGTAGCATTTAATTCTTACTGCATTGACAAGTGCTAAACTACAAGCGTTTCCTATGTCTTTAAAATAATTCCCTGAACCATATTGCATCTGCTATTTTAAATTTCAGAAATTTGACTATATATTCCCTGTTTTATTTTGTGCGTAATTCATTGCATAGGAGTTTTTTTCGAATTATCGTTCTAACGGCTTTAGTGCAAAAATTGTTTGTGATTGACAGTGTTTGTTATATCGTATTTTTTTGACGGCACATATTGCCTATTATGTAATCCAACTGGATTATAGTTCTGTTAGAGTCGGTATTTATTAATAATATTTGTGAAGTGTATGTACGAAGATTTTTATTACAGTGTTAATTTATGTTTTATTAACTGGGTGATATAATTTTTATTGTGAAAATTTTCTGTGAGACATTTGGAATATTTTGTCTACATATTCCGTTATTTGGTCTTCCTGTGTTTTGTTTACTTGTGCATCATATTGGTGTGAAGTGTGTTTAGCTTGTGTAGCTCGATACATTGACGTATATTAGCGTATATTTATATTTATATGTGCATTTATTAGCATAGTCATAATAACTGTGACAGTTTTCGTTCTACAGTTTTAAATCGTAAGGGTGTTTCATCTTTTTGTTTATTTAATAAGCAGTGATTGATTGCTGTCCTCCCAAGTGTTGTATGCTTGGTTTATTTATTATTTTAAAAATGTTCATCTGCACAGTTTCGATTGAGAGATGAACATTCCCTTGAAGCGGAAAATTATTAATTCTAGGATTAAATCAGATTCTCCATCAGGGGTAACTGCATTTTCTCAAATAGCTAAACGTTTACGCACACACAGAATAAATTCGGGTTCCACCGCTCTATGTAGGAAAACCATTATATGTGGAGAATGCCTCAAGAAAATTTTTAATTATTCAGTTAACTGCAGTGTTTGTGAAACCTGTTTACATTCTGATTGTGCTTTTCTGCCATCAAAAACATATTTTCATTTGTGGCGAAAAATAAGTTTATTTTTGTAGGAAGTGTATTAATACGCATAAAGGTGTTCCTGTGAGTGTTGGAGAAGTTTTAGTGACTCAAATTCTTCGACATAAATTTATTTTAAATAAACAGACCTCGTTAAAATCTGTAAACGACAGTCCAGACACGTCAAAGCCTAAAAACGTGCATTTAATTAGTCCGTCATCGAACATTCCCGGATCCAAAATGTCGAACGAGACCAATGTGACAGGTGATGCTTCATTAAATTCTCAAACTCTTTCTGCGGGTACTCAGGAACCTACAAATATTGCGCAGTTGGCGAAATTGATTCAGATTTCTTTCGCATCTACAAATGCAACACTTATTTCAATCAACCAGCAGATGGGGCAGTTTGCTACTCGTATGGACACTATGGAGTCCCAACTTAAAACTTTATTATCACTAAATCAAAAAGTCTCAGAAATTGATGCAAGAGTTTTTAAATTAGAAAACGCCCCTTCGAAGACTAATTTTGAACTTGCCGATTGTGTTGATGAAGTGGAAAACAGAATGGCCCGTTCGTGCAATCTCATGATATATGGAATTCAGGAATCTACTTCCCCGAACGATTTGAGCTCCGATCTTGAGTGCACAAAAAAATGTTTGGCAGTAGTAAATAATATAAACTTATCATCGATTAAGGTACGTCGTATTGGTAATGCTCCGAATAATAAACCTCGTCCTATTATTGCCAACCTTCCCTCTCGGGAAGAAGTTTTACGAGTGAGTGGAAACAGGAACCTTTTACCACAAGGTATCTCCGTGACCACTGATAAAACCAATTTACAAAGAGAACATCTAGCAGCTCTTAGATCAGAGGCGGAACAGTATAATAACCTTCAAAATGCAGACATTAAAGTCATCAGGTATGTTAACAACACGCCGACATTAGTTTCCGCTCAAACATCTGTAACTACTAACTTTAGTTCAAGAAAGAATAATAATTTTCTTCAGTAATGATTTTCCGCGGTCAAGTAACTTAATTATCTATTACCAGAACGTCCGCTCACTCAATAATAAATTAAGTATTTTGAAATCGGACCTTCATCAATTAATAGTGGTACCGGATATCATACTTTTTACTGAGACTTGGCTAAAACCTCATACGAGTGATGCAGAACTTGGATTACCTGGATATTGCATTTTCCCCCGTGACAGATTTTCGGAGACTTCTAATTCTATCCGTGGAGGTGGGGTATTAGCTGCCATTAAGAAATCGATACATGTAAATCAAATATACTGCACTACATCTTCGGAAGCTTTATTTATTCAGTTGAAAACAACATCGCGAAAATATATTTTAGTACTCGTTTACATCCCTCCGTGTTCTGGAGCTGAAGTATTTAAAGAGTTTTTGACGTCGATGGAAGGAGTGTCATCTAAGTTTCCGGATCATGAATTGATTGTATGTGGAGATTTTAATGTTCCAAACTTTAGATGGTTCAATAATCCTCTCACACTCGAGCAGGTGAATTATATCTCCCCTGAACTTCAGCAATGTGCAAACCTGATGTATCAATCTTTTTCATTTTTGGGCTCAAGTCAATTGTACGATATACACAAGAACAAAGGATATACTCTGGACTTACTGTTTGCACCTAGCTCATGTGTGCGAAATCTTCAATATCAAGATAATTTGTTGCCACTGGATGATCATCATGATGCAGCGTTCTTCGAAATATTTAAATCTGAATACTTGGATTTACCAAATCGTACATTAATGTTTGATTTTTTCCGTGGCGATTATGAAAGCATTAATTCCACTCTTGTAAACGTAGACTGGGACCGACTGTTTTCTGATTCTAATATAGATATCATCCTTAATAAATTCTACAACGTATTATATTCGACATTTGATTCTTTCATACCACATAAGAAGGACATAATGAGCACTCGTCCTGAATGGTACTCTTTTGAACTTAAACAATGTATTCATGATAAAAAAATGGCGCATATTAAATGGAAGTGCTCCCTTCTTATTAATGATTATGTAGAATTTAAGCGTCTGCGTGCGAAATGCATTCGATTGTCACGATTGGCGTATAAACAGCATAAATGTGGTATTGAAATGGCAATCCCTAAAAACATAAAGTCTTTTTGGAAATACGTCAACAGTTCCAAAAATAGTACCGGTCTGCCTAGTAATATGTTTTGGGGCGATAAATTAGCATATGATAGTAATAGTATTTCTGAACTGTTTTCTGGCTATTTTTCTTCTATTTATAAAATCTTGTCCCCGCCCTGTTTAAACCCATTTGTATGCGACATAACTATGTATTCTCTCCAAATAACGGAGGACGAACTAAATATTATATTAACCTCGTTGGGTGACAGTATAAATTCTGGTCCGGATCAGATTCCGCCGTATTTCGTAAAGAGGTGTGGATCAGCGCTGCTCCGGCCTTTGTTGCTCCTTTTCAATAAATCTCTCAGTATAGGTTTATTTCCTAATCAGTGGAAGTCCGCATATATACATCCTATTTTTAAGACCAGAAATAGGCAAGATATATCGAACTATAGGCCCATTGCAATTTTGAGTTGTTTTTCTAAAATATTCGATGCCCTTATGGCTAAACATTTTTCCAATTTTTTCTCCAGGTTTATTGTTAAGGAGCAGCATGGGTTTGTTCGTGGTCGCTCCACTGCATCTAATCTTCTATTGTTTAGTGACTATATTAATTCATCATTTAAACATCAATCTCAAGTTTATACAATTTATTTTGACTTTTCGAAAGCTTTTGATACTGTCAATCATGGTCACTTGCTACAGAAGATATGGAACTCTGGAGTTAGGGGTATGATCTTTTCATGGATTAAGTCATATTTAGTTGATCGAGTTCAAATGGTAAGATTGTCTGAATCTACATCTAATGCTATGACTCTAACATCTGGGGTTCCTCAAGGCTCTCACCTTGGTCCCATATTATTCACGCTTTTTATTAATGATCTGCCAGGTTGCATTCGATCAGCTGGATGTTTAATTTATGCAGATGACGTTAAATTATTTTTTAAAGCTAACACTGTTTTGGATTGCTCGAAACTTCAAGTGGATATCGATAATCTGGTGAATTGGTCAGTCGAGAATGACTTATCTCTAAACTTGCATAAATGTAATGTAATGACGTTTCACAGAAAAAGATCTTTTATTAAATTTGACTATTTACTTAATAATATTCCGTTAGCCAGAGTGGACTCTGCCTCTGATTTAGGTGTTCCTTTCGATAACTCACTGTCTTTCTCCGGTCATTTGAATAATATTATTGTTAAAGCGTTGCGTTTATTAGGTTTTATTAAAAGGGTCACATACGACTTTCGTAAGCCAGAAACAATTTTATATTTATACAAAATGTTAGTATTACCTGTTCTTAAATATGCCTCGGTTATTTGGTCCCCGTATACTCGCACCATGTTTAATCAGATTGAGACAGTTCAGCATAGGATTTTAAGATATGTGTCATTTAAAACCTGTGAACCCATGAGTTTCTTGGATCACAATTACGAGCCTATTATGCGTAAATTTGATTTATTGTCCATTCGACAACTTCATGCTTATTATGACCATCTCTTGGTTTTTAAAATTACCCATGGCTGGCTGGATTGTACTGACGTTAGTAATTTATTTTCGCATCGCCAAATTCATTATAACTTTCGTGCTCCGCGAATTTTACAAGAGTTCTACAATTCATCAAATTACTGTTTTCATTCGCCTTTCGATCGTATGCGCCGCTCATGGAATTGTGTTCCAGCCGACATTAGAAACTCTGATTCTATACGGTCATTTAAAACATCGATACGTTATTTTGTGCAACATGACGTCTAACATAAAAACTTTTAATTTTTGCGCTATCCAAGTATTATTTTGTATTCATATGTAATTTATTATCATTATATTTTTATATGTACTGAAAGACAAACGATTTATTTTATATATGTATAAAGGGCATTTTGCCCGTTTAAGTGGCAATAAATAAATATATTTGCAGTCAGCAACCCAATAAAAACCACATGTACCAAATTTTAAGAAAATCGAATTAATTTGTTAAATATTTGCCATATTTGGTCCGTCATATTGGATCCACGATTTTGAATTTGAAAAATCTCTTCAATTGTTTGAACATGTAACTTCTAAATCGTAGTCCACCAAAAAAATAAGTTGTTTGAGGTTATGAAGAAAACACAAACCAAACTCATTCTAGATTCGGATTAAGCGGTCCAAAAGACTTAAGAAGACTGATCTAGTTCGCCGGACCAACTGTAATTTTGTTTGTTGGGCCGTATTAAGTTATCTAGTTTTTCTTTATTGTTCTATACCGTAATCCCCTCTTATATATTTAAATCAATGTAAAATTTGGTTAGTTCTACTTGGAAACCCCTAAAAATAAAATTAAACGGCTACAAGGCGTCGCATGTTTACGTCAACCGGTGCTCCATTGTAACCGATAGGACAGCAGTTGTTCCGTGTACAAAGAATGAGTGGCTCCTTGTGTGGCATAATAAAGTGTAAAAATGAGCTTCGCAAGATGTTTTCTGTTATTTGATAGATACTGAAGTCAACAAAATTAATTATAAACAATTAATATGCCTTTAAAAATACCAATAATATTACATGTCAAATTAAAAAAATTTTAGAGATATGTACATAGAGAACGAAATTTTTAAGAGAGAATTTTTATTGCAATTACGAAAATACGGAAATGACAAATCAAAACGTTTTAAGTACTACACCGACAATCTCTTCTCCGCCTTGGAACATTAAATTTCCCTTTATTACCCCACAATTTTCCATGGCATTTAATCGCGTTGATTGTGATCAAGACTTTCCCAAGCTTGCTACCTAAATTAAATTTCGATAATTCTCAACCCGTCCGTTGCAACGTCGACAAAGCGAAAATTCTATGCGAATTTTTTCGAGTCGTTAGTATCGATCCTTTGAATTTCGGCATGGCCAATTTTGCCAACGGCTGAAGGCCTCGGTCGCTCGGTGCATTTCAATTTCGACGAGGACAATGAGTCACCGATCGAGCGAGAAATTTCCGGCATTCTTGTCGTATTTGTGTTGACGATCAGCTCTATGAAATTGTCATCATTAATCAAGCCATTATTTCATTCAATGAAAGGTAAGACTATTTAGTAGCAATTAACTTTTTGCACCGATTTTATTAGATGCGAACTTCATTAATTGTTTTGATAACTAGACAGTAGTTGATCATCTACTTCATTACTTTGGTAGCAATAGCAACTATCTTAAGAAGTTACTAGTGAAAAACTGACCATAAGTGGTAAGAATGATCTTTCAGTAAAGTCCTAATGAAAAGTAAAAAAATTTCGAATTTTACAAAAAACCTAAAGATCGTCTTCTCAGATTTCACTATATATTTTATGAAACTTTGATTTAGAAGCTTTCTATTTTCGTTTTTCTTTTATTCTGAACCATAATTTTTAAAATTATCTTATAGTATTGTTAATATATTTGAATTATATTTGACTATAGAAACAGTTTTGAATGAATCTGATCACGATGGAACACTTGAAGATATTATTAACGTAGCTAACCTATATACTAGTCTAATCTTTGGAACAGCACTATAAATATAACATCTAAGTAGATGGACTTTGTCAATAACTCGAAATAATGACCATTACTATTACTTAGTTTTCACAAATACCATATCCAACAGAAATTACAATGTAAGATGTGGTCAGCTCCAATGGTACGAGGGCTAACTTCTTTTATCGTGTATGCTCTTTATAATACCATAAAAAAATTATTAAGACATAAATTAACAACAAATATTTTGTGACTCGTTGATAAGAATAATAATTATTGACTTTTGTCTTGGAACTACTTACTTTATCCATACTCTCAAGCTGAAAACTGAAATTAACTAATTTCTTCTATTGTAACTAAATCGATCATCGATCCCACAACTCTGTAATATTATCTTATAGTTCAATTATAAGATATTGTATCGATTAAACTCGGCATAAAACATTTCTTAAAATCTGCCTCATCATCCACGAATTAATATTGTGATTGCATTTAATTGAATAATTTATAATTATACTTAATGAAGTTATTTCTGCAACTTAGTACAACGTTTTCGTATAGTATTATGTTAAATACAAAATGTGTAAATAAATTACAAGCTCAAACATTAATTAACAGCAATGTAAAAGTGGAGTTTGCTATTCTGTAACTGAGATAAGATTGATGTTGTTCCAAGTTGTTCATTGAAGAGGCGTTTCAACTTACAACGTTTGCGGTAGTTTCACAGTTGCCTTATTATCTATGCATATCTATTAAATTACTTGCGTTGGATCAATATCCAACACTCACATTGAATAACCGTTAATTATATTTTGACGAGCACGGCATATAATATAGACCATACTGCTTGTAATTCGAAACCAGAAATAAATAAATATTTCTCTAAGAATTGATTTAATATATAATTCATGGTTACACAAATATATCGGAATTGGAAGTTAAATCATGCCTTTATTTTTCTACCCTGTTAGTTTTAAAGTATAAATAACGTTTTAATAAGTATCATTTATACTAGAATATTGTTTTGAAATAAAGCCATTGCAACCTGTCGCATATAATTTAATATATTAAATAAATATATACTTGCTGGATAAAATCCAATTAATATTTAGTTGAATTAACAAACTATTGTTCTATTATAAGTAAATTTTTTGTTGCTGCTATTCAAGTAAATATTTACTTAAAAATAGGAAATTTTTTTGTAAGTGTGCACATTTTAAGATGTTTCTATAACTATTTAAAATAGTGTCTTAATATTTGGGCTGGATTAAAGAAATCGTCAATCGTATTTACCAAACAATTTCAAGGTACATCAAGTTGTATAGTTGAAATTTCAAGACAGAATCTGCTATGGACTGAGAAAAATGAAATTGTCTTTTATATTCAGATGAGTGAAACGAATTATCCTTCCCGAGTTTGTCGATTGAAGTCCACATCACAAGTTGTAATCGCCATTCCGCTGTTGTATCTGTACTTTCATATAAATATTGTTATATTGATTTTAAAATTAAATTTGCTTTTATAGAATTTACTTCATACCTTTTTTAAAAACTTTCTTGTATTTTGGGGTAGACTTGCAGAATGTGAAAAATTGCGATTCTTCCGAATAAAAATTACTATAAATTCTTAGAATTTTTAATACTCCTCTATACTTGAATTAATCAAAAACGACTATCTACAGCGAAAAATGGGTTACCATCAATTTAGTAAGTTTTTTACTGACAAATAGTACGAAAATACAAATTCATTAGTAAAATTCTACCAATCTGCAAGTAGATATTGACTTATTGAGTTTAGTAGTTTATAGAATTAGTAAGTTTTAACTTTTAATTAGCAAAAATAATTACTAATTCATTGGGTAACTCACTTTTACTTTTTCTATTGGTAGTTTTTAACTAATTCAAATTTAGAGAGTAGGACCGTAAAAATGACAAAAAATGGCATAATTTTTACCAGAAATAGTCACAATTTCCAAGAAATTTTGTCTGCGTGTATACGATAAAAAATAACGTACTTACCATTATCTAATATTAGAATCATTATTTTTCATATCAAGAAATATAATAAACTAAATAATGTTACTACCTTCATTATTGCATACTTAATTGAACTACATTGTATTCTTATATGCATTTCACTTTTTTATTATATTTCAAACAATTATTTTGATCTCAGTCTTATATTTACAATGTAAGAAGATAAAGTTAAAATGATTATTCTCTCTACATGGGTAAAAAATAAACATTTTTTAATGTTGCAAAAAAAAATATGGACGGTTCCTTCACATACAATACATTCATCTTCATTATTCATCGACTTATTATTAAATTCTACAAGTTTTGAATGAAATAATTATACCAGAAGCGCTTGATTATAAGGCGTGTTAAGTACAATCTTGTATTTTATCGTATTAACTATATGGGAGGTTGCTACTGCAATTTTAATATGCGAAAGCTTATATTAAAGTTAAATAACAGGTGGTATTATCTGCAATCAATGAGTATATAATCCATCATCACTTTCTCGGCTTTGCGTCTAGAATAATACGTACATCGCTCGATTGAAATTTGTGTTTTGTTATTTCAGTTAACAGTAGCGTTAAACTCATCAAAACATTAATAGTTCGATATGTAACAGTAAAATCAATAAGGGATACGTACCGATAATATTGGATGAAATAATATTTACAGTCAAAGATTTTGTAGCGATCGAAGAAAAAGGCTGAAGGTCGCGGTTTCCAAAACAATATTTGTATTGTAAGAATTTACTTTCAAAATTCGGAAATCGAGAATTTATTTTTAATTTATAAAGTAAAAAGAAAACATTAAAATAAATTCTGGTTCAAGATATTAAGCCTTAAAATGGTAATTTAGCGTACATTTTTTCAAAGGCCTTGATCAGAAAAATTAGTGACAATACGATTTATAAATTACTCCTGAATACTATAGTTTCATATTACCAATATTGGCCAATGGTCATATTTCATTCCCATTGTTATGTATTGTGGAATTACAAACACCCCTTCATATAAATATTTGAAAGTATAAATAGGATGTATTACAATATTATGTAAATCACCCGCAATGCGCGTATATACATGAATAAATAAGGCCTAATTTCATAGGGTTTAATTGAATATGTACTAAATTAACATATAATCTATAAATGAACCAATCACTTTACCGTGATCAAATTGTGCAACTAATCTCTTAAATTAGTTCAATAAACACATGACATATTTCGAAATCGATGATATACAATGAAATTGCAATTATACAATCGGTATACAATATATAATTACATTACGTATAATGTAATTAAGTAAATTAGAATATACCTTGAAAGGGCCTTTGTTAGAGGAATTACTATAGAATTAATTATAACCAAGGTAGAAATTCAATCCGGGAAAAGGAAAGGCACTGCCCAGTTTTCCTGACAATAATCTGGACCTGTTGTTGGAATAACGAGGGATTCACAATATTGATCTAGTGAAATAATTGTGCACAAATGCTTTCTAGTGTCAATATAGTTTTTCACTACAAATCTTTGAAAACTGCTCTTGATTGTCCACCTACAATTCAAGATGAACGCGTGAACAAAAGTATTCAATCTTTGACCTCCTGGTTGTTAAAATTCTATCCTGTTTCGATTCTATACATATAATGTTAAACTCGTATAATGCTCTGTACCTATCTTTCTCAATGTTTTTTTTTTTTATTTTATTTTAAGCTGGTTTCGAGTCTTCTTTCGGTTTGTCCTATGTAACTTTTATTGCAACCCTAGTAGAAGATGCGACCAGTTTCTGGTCATTTCTTCTAGTCTGCATGCTATAACTAATGGAGCCCAGAAAAACTGGATAGAAAATAGCATAATTTTGTAACAGGGAAGACAGGGGGTTTGATACATTTTTTTTTAAGTTTATGTTTGGTTTGATGTTATCATATTATTGTATATGGGTTTTGATACAAGTCTTATTTTCTTTTTTTAATATACATTTTTTTGAAACTTTTTGTTGTACTTGATATTTGTAGATATTTTATTGTTCTCTATTGAATTATAAAAAAAGTGCACATTTTTAATAATACATTCATTTATGAATTGTGTATGTTTCATTTTTAATTAATTATTTATTATCCAGTGACCGAGTATAAAAGCAACATCATATCTTGAATATTAGAAGTTTCTGACGTAATTGAATTTCCAGCATCAAAATAGTAAAATGTACTGCTATACTCTTATCAAAAAATCAAACTGAAAATCATTCCTTGAATAAGCGAAGAACGGGATTTTTTCATAAAGTCTTTAATCGTTTCTAAACAATTATCGAATTACTAATTTATATTTGCTACTTCAAATATATACCATAGACTAAGAAACTAAACCTGGGATAGTTCACAAATATCACACCCTTCGTATAAGCTCCCTTGACGTAATTATAATGTATTAGCCTCAAACTCACGCGTCTGTGACAATATATAACTTATAGTAATCTCAACTGTTTCTATAGCCACTGATTAAATAGATATCCATAGATATTTCGTACTGACATGATATTTCCCAATTGATTAAAACTGATTACATTGAATTAATATATTTCGTCATGTTTCTCTTTCCAACATTTTTTTGAGATAGCGAAAATATTGATTTAGTCTAATCAGCAATCTTATATACAAAATTCTTGAATGAATGTAGTCATTAAAACAAAGTATAAACAGAATTTTTGAGACTTAAATTAATTAGAATGCGGCAAATTATTAAAATAGGTCACAACAGCGACGTACTTTTCATATGCAATCATTTAAAAATTTAAATGCAGATTGCAAGCCACTTTTTGTGAAATACCTTAAAAAAGAAAAATATTACATTTTCGGTTTAAAGTAAACGAAACCTAGGAATCGTGTTCATTAATATTAAATTCATTAATTAACGAAATAAAGGAGTAGCTAAATTCAACATCGTTTTATTAATTTATTTAGTAGACGAAAATTTAGCAAGTTGGTAAAATAAGTTTTATATCTAAAGTATTACATAAAATTAAATGTGTAGTAAATAATAATTATCACAAACATTACTATTTTATGTTTACGATGCATTTAATGATAGTATCTGAATTATTTAAAATGAAAATCAAAACTTTACAATTTATTTGCCTTTGTACAAAAATTCCTCAATTATTTCGTTCAATTATTTCTTTAATTTATCTTTGTAATGTACCTGTATTAGCAATATATCTTTGATTACAAATATAAATTTATATCATTCAGTTCTTTAAAAGGTGCAAATTATATATTGAATATGAATTATCTAGTTGCAGAAATATTAAAAGCGTCAATTTTGAAGTACTTGATATTAGTATCGTTGTGATTCATCGAAAATTCGAAAGCAATTCTGTTATTTTTTTAAGCACGTGTCGTGTCAAAAATATAAATGTCGTATTCCGAAACGAAAAAACCTAAAAGAAAAGCTAAAAATCATTTTTATTTATTTTTCATTGAACGCCAACGATACGAATTTACTAAAAATATTGAAAGTACGTCTGATCAGAATTGGATTATAGTTTCGCATCAATATTTACCAAATATGAAGAAATATTGAAAATAATAAAGGGCATGCGACAAAACAGCGTGATGCTACAAGTACTTATTGAATGATCTCTTATTGAATTCTCCTTGATGCTCACACAAAAGTGCGCACACAACACGTATTGCGGGTTTGCACCATAATAAAAATCCAATATTCGCAATTGAATTCTCTTGATAATCGAATATTTTCAGTTTACTTTCATATTTCAATATTGATCGTATATTTTGCGTTCCTTTTTCTTTCAACCTTCCCATGTCAAATGGTAAACAGTGTGAAATTTACCAAAGATATTTTTCTACTTACTATCATCAGATTTACGCACACAACTGGATTTTCTTAAAATTGGAACAAATTCAGTTGCTTGTTTTAATTTTGGTTTTCTAGAGAATTAATATTCTTAATTTTATTCTAGTACTTTCTCTCTCAATTTCGTAGAGTGAAAATTCACACTGTATGGAGTAAAAATTCAGCCACTCTGGTTCAAGAGTGAATTCTTACTCTTTTAAAGTGAATGTTTATTCCAGACACAGCAAATTTTTACTCGTTAAGAGCCAGAATTCACTCATTCAACACAGGAATTTAATGAATTCTTACTTGCATTTCATTTAGTGTAAATTTGAAATTCTAAACGTACTTGATTTGCAAAAGATGATGCAACTGATCACTGTGCTTGCTTCAAGAATGGCTTTAAATAAATGTTTTTAAAAATACTTTTTGCAAAATAAATATTATACTAGAAACATAGACTGTAACACAATAAAATGGAATTCACTTGAATTCAATAAGTTACAAATTTTAGTATAAATTGGTTAAATTACAAGTAGTTAGTTAAAATTAGTTTGTGTAGCACAGTAAATAACTGACTTTGATAGATATCAATAAATTATATAAAAGATGATATGAAATTGAAATAAAAATGTATTTTATTTAGAATTAATTAGTGCACAAATCAACCTTTTTTAACTATATATTCATGAAAAGATTCGCAGACGTCAATTATGAATTGTTTATTTTATCAGGTTTTTGTAATGCAAGACACTAGGAATTTATACGGCACAAAAACCAATTTTCAATTCTTTTGCTAAAAATGAATTAAAAACGAAGTAAAGTAGATGTTTTCCTACAAACGCTATAAAACTGTTTGTAAAAAGTAGATTCATAATAGAAACAAATGTTTAACGATTTTATGCAGAAATCGCAAAAAGCTCTATTAGAAAAAACTTCTTAGTAGTTGCAGCGGCATGAAAAATTCTTTCGAGTTTTTTTACTAATCATTCAATAGACAGGAAATTGATGAGAATCTTGATGAAAGATATTTTAGAAATTATATCATATATTGTTAAAAAGTATGATTAAAATCCATGCCAAATGAATTGGATAAAAAATAATTATAGTAGAACATATTTTAAGATACGGTGAGAAAATGCATCAAGAAATTACCATGCTCTGCTGTAGGATAAGAAAATACTCAGAAAATTACAAAATTACCCTACAATTTATTGAAACTACGTAATAAGTATGCAAAGCATTCCTCGACAATATGGTAATTTTCCTAGATAACTATTTTTTCCAGTAAGATAGATATTTCGAAAACATCGAATGTAACTAACCATTTAAAACCCAGAAATTAGTTTTGGAGTATTTTAAAGAAAACTTCGATTTCAATATCCCGCACAATTCGACGTCTATGTAACGTCGCAAAAAAAAAACAATCAAGCACAACACTGCACCCACCACTGCGGCAAATGAAACTTCACTCGCGAATCTACCATCCGTTGCTTGTCGGTAAGAAATGAAAGACACGTGTCGGAAAAGCTCCAATCGCACCCCATGTTACAAACGAAAAGGCAATACGCGACTGTGCGAGCTTTTCATCCCCCTCTCTGGCATTCGCTAAATTTGCAGGGGGGAAATTGTCAACCCCGACGTCGCATTTTTCCGCCACGTGCACGAGCCGTCATCGACGTCGTCATCCCGAGGAAAAGGGACGTCCGTCGAGGTGGATCACCTCGGGCGTACTGACTCCACCGAGGAAGAGGACGCCCGGCGTCCTGGCGCCTGCGTTCTGCGCAAACCGCATCGGACTAACACGACGCCCTCATGTATAGTCGGATCATCGCTGAATCTGATTGCTGAAATAATGGATCGAACACTATGTAAGTGCAAGAAATAAGAAGCTTTTGAAGCTCTTACGAAAAATTTTTCATTTTGTCATTTTTTTCAACTAAGGTACAAGTGACAAAGGTACTACCCCTCTACAACACAGAGGTACTAATTCTTCCCAGAAAATGTGATTCATATATCTTATAAATTAAAGCCTAAATAGTTGAATGTACCCGAGTAGAAATTTATTACGGCCCTGATCAGGGCCTGATCAAAAGCGTTACACCCTGATCAGAGCCTGAACAAATTTCTGCTCGGGTAATTTCGAAAAGTTATTACAGCTAAATATTGCAGGACAACTTGTGTCGAAAAATGCTAAAAGAATATGAAAAGTTGTTTGACCTCAACATTTGCAATACAATTGGGAAACTAGTACCATTGCATTTTGTTAATTCCATGAATCCCACGCATAAAATGACTCATTACTGCATTCCCTGGTAGAAATGAAAACATTTTTGTACAATTCTTGTATAACATTCTTATTTGCCATGTTAAAGGTATAGGGAAAATGAATAGTGTAAGAAAAAACACAATTAACTACCAGGGTTTCAATGACACAACAAAAAGACAGTGCTCTAATTATAAATTTAAAAGTGTTTTGAAGCAACTGAATTATCTTTAACGTTGAAAGTCGCCGTTCTGGAAAATAGGTACATAAAGAGTTTCTTGAGGTGCGGGTCGAAAAACCAACAAATCAAAAAGGCGACAGGTCTAAAAACCGACAGTGAAAAACCGGCAATCGAAAAACCGACAGTCAAAAAAACTACACTTCAAAAAATGACTGTCTGCTTGTCGATGTGCCTAATTTTGTAGGTGTCGGCTTATTGACTGTCGACGTTTCGACTGTCGGCTTTTGGACTTGTCGGCTTTTTGATTAGTCGGTTTTTCGACCCACACCTGTTTCTTAAATACTACCATTAATACAAAATAAATATTACAACTGATGCATCATACCCTCAGAGACTGAAAAAGACAGTTCTTGACGGGCAGTTTTCATCTCTATATATTTAATTATATAGTAATTTTTGCTTTTTAATTTTGTAACCAGTGTTTTATGTTTAAAAGAGTATTATAAAATGTGAAAATGAAATAAAATATTATGTCCAAAAGAATCCGAGCATGAGAATTATTTACCCTCCGCAATTATTTTATTAATTTATTTAATGATTGACTAATCAAAATTACGTAAAAACGAGTCCCTTCCTCCGCCGATTTTCATTTCAGTGGTGTATTTTGAAATTATAAAAAAGAAACTACTTTCCCACTTTTTAGCGTCTTGAGAACAGGTCTGCCATACAAATTAAAAGAATACGTAAGTGCAAAGCCAATGATCTCTAGAAATTAACGAAAAACTGTTTTCGCGAAGAACATTATAATGGATTAAAAATTTAATACGTTGAAATTTGCTACATTTTTTGCGCTCGTTCTAAATATTCAATAACAAACACGACTTTGTAAATAATTCATATGCAAACTGGACTTAAGGGATATTATTATTTAAAATACATATAAATATATAAAAACTAAAAAAAACAGCAAGTTCCTTGCGACAACTTTCTTTGCAAATTCGTTCGAAAGCAGGTCGAATATACAGGGGAAAAATACATGTTGGGGACAACCAATTTTTCTTTTTAACACTACGGGAGTAGAACTCGATTTTGCGCCCTACAGCGAAATCTGCGGGCGTAAATTATCGAGCCCCACTACAATTAATGCGATTGTCGCCCTGACTTCGCTCTTGCGGCAAACTTCACCATCGTCGAAAATCGATAATTGCGCCCTTGTTACATAATATACTTTTTTTTATTATTATTAATTTTTTGAAAGCATTCACCTATTTGTTATGCATAAAATACTAGGCTAGCAACTATTAATTATTCTGCCAGTCATTACAAATTAATTTAGTTTTCATTCCCTTTACCTAGGTCATTTTTGTCATATTACAGTATCTAGGTTTTCAATAACGTATTTATACTAAATATGTTTTAGTTATAAACTGAAACTTTAGTACAATTTTAAACCCCTACTATCCATTTAACAAATTGGAATGATAGTGCGGCTTGAGACATTATACAGGTCAAGTACAACGTAAACAACCTGCCTTTTTCTTCATTTGGAAATGTCAACCGAATGTTGAAGGATGTTCAATATAAAGAAGGCACCCTACTTTACGTATATTTTCTTTCGTAATATGATGACCTGAAAAATATATTTTACCAATTTATTCAACAATAACCCTCATTTCCTTGGTTTTCTTTATTTTTTAAAATCAAGTTTTTGCAATAATAAAACTGAAATTTTGAAATTTTATCACCTCAGTTTGATGCAGCTTTTTATTATTAATCGGTTGATATCACAAAAAAGTCACTTACATGTCTTTTGATTTTAGACGGTAGAGGTGCGACTGAAAATGTCTGTTTCGGTATGACGAATCAGAAATTAATGTTTGTTTCATAAAGGTTTTTTAGTTAGTTCCTTTGTATATTTCTAAACTGTCTTGTCTGACGCATTGTATTTGCCACTTAAAAATCCAATGTCACGCTCGGAATCAGCAACCTTGAAAAAACCCTCAAAACGTAAAGTTTTGTGAAAAAATTGGGGTTCAAATTTTTTTGGTCGCTATATTGGATCAACCATTTACAATGTAGAAAATTCTAAGTCACACGCGTATATGGCTTATTGGAAATCCATCATTTTAGAGAGATCATGCTTAATTTTCAGCGGAAACAAAAATGCTTCCCTAAACTTCAACCTTTCCGGTCATCATTGATCATATTTAGGATTATCCGTCAATCACATTTTCTGTTTGATTCTCTTAGTTTAAGGTAGAACCCAACAAAAATGTCCAGCTGATTTAGTCACATTTCAACCACGGAAATTTTTATACCTAAAACCGAAAAGAATAAAAATATCGCCTTCTTTTCAATACTTATATTTTTTCCAATGAATTCAAGTATTTTTATCTAAGAAATGTCACAGATTTTGAATCGCAGCCTGTTAAATAAGGTCAAATAAAGTCAAAAGGATGGTTTGAAAGTGAGTTATCAATTTTATAGTGAAAAATGTTTGTCTCTAAAAAAAATCAACTAAGACATTTTAAATTCTGTTGTCTTTTTTTCATAACTCGTTAAAAAAAATTACCAAGTTATACTATGCATGATTGAATTCTTGACCTTTTCTCATATAAAAATTACTATGTGGAAAAATTTCGCTTCAGCTTCTTACCCAGTACTAATTAACAAACTATTTCATACAAAAAGTATGAAATGTTATTCCCAATAATTACAAGATGATCGTTTCTGTATGTACACGACTTTAATTCTTTATCAATGATTCATGATAGTTTATTTTCCTTAGATTTTTTTTCAAATTTTATAATCCAAATAATATTTCAATCGCTTAAAAATATACAAATTCATCCATCTATTCGAAAATATTATAAAAATTACCACCCCGATTTGCAAGTTGGCAACACTCCATTTTCATTTATTCACATTCGTATGAATTGGACTGTTTTGCTTATTTACGCCACACCTGATCTTTATGATGATTATCATTTCATTTCTGATCTACAGAAATTGATCGAACCGAGATTGAATTATTTTCTAGTGCAATTTAATGGTATGTTCGAATTGCAAAAAATTCAGATCACGTACGTAAAGCACGGTTTCGTTACATCTCTAGAATTCTAGGTCTTCGAGCCAAAATGCATATTAAGTGTTTGGATATTTCGAGGGAATATTTCTATGCATAAACAACGTACTTACAAATAGTATTAATTGCAATATTCGACGATATACACGTCATGTTTAAAGTCTCTTCAAAATTGTCACTCCGCTACTGTGTTGATTCCGATCTTAAAAATTCGTGAAATAAAATATAAATAAAATACATTAAACTAGAAAACCTTTTTAAAACAGAATTAAACGAAAGAAGTTCAAAATTTGTCTTAAAATCACGTCGTTTTTTATTTTACTAATTGTAAAATACACATCTAACCTAACTAAAACCTAAAACCTGTCAATTCACTATATGGAAAAGTCATCAGTAAGTATTCTATCAACATTTCAAGCTAATATAATTTTTACGTATTATTCTTTCCGCTCTACTGAAGGCTTGTATAAAAAAAGTGCGAATGTAAAAAGCGCTATTAGTTTTCAAGATAGAAATGCATCACAATTGGAAAATACCGTATCGCCAAATAGTATTAAAAAAAATAGTAGTGATTTAATTGTTCTAAATAGAAAAATTTAAACACTCGAATGAGATTTGAGATGAGCATTAACTTTTTTGAACTTAATTCTAAACCATTTAAAGGAAAAATACAACCAACTTTACACAAATACAAAAATTCTTGTAATGTGCACTTGTACATTAGTTGCCCCTTTATGCCGTTTTTATTGCATATATTGAATTATAATCATGAAAAGAATTTGATTAAGATAAAACGGTTGGTTATAAAATCTCACCGGCACGATTTCAATTAGATAAGTTTTTTTATTAAGTTGTGCTCACAAACTCACCAAAAATTCAGAAAATTAGTTGTTAAATTATTTTTCGATTTGTATGTAAAGGTTAATTTATACAAATATTTGGTTTTCATTCTGTCATGCATATTGCTCTTCGTAATACATTTGGCACCCTAAGCAACGACTATGATCTTACTTCACTGTTCATTAAGAGGGAGAGGGGTCAAGTTAAATTAATGATTTTACAATGATAATATGATATTTCGTTATAAAAAAGTGAAAAAGCTCATTCGATCTCCTGATACAGCGAAATTCAGAAAACTCTGATCTATAATACGAGTTCGATTGATACACGTATAGATTTGTTAAATAAAGTTTACTTATTCATGTTTTACTAGTAACACTATAATCCATATTTTTTTCTTATATTGTATTAAAATCTAACTTTTATTTAAGTTTGATTCGTTTCTTTATAGAGTTGAAATATATTATTCTTAAAAATTGTCGCAGTTATTCATAATTCTAAAAACTTAATTTCAAAATATGTAGCTTTCTGTACATATAAAAATGAGTTTAAAAACTCTAGAAATGCGTCAATAAAAAAGGGATTTGCAAGAAAAAGTTATTTCATATGAATAGACAATGTTAACTATTTTGAAATGCAACATTAGCAGAGATAAATTATTTTACTAACTTATTTAAAATTTGACACTTTTTTAATCTGTAAATACGTATACAAATTTCAAAATTTACCTTGGACCGACATAATTCCCTCAAATTTTGTTATACGATTTAATTTAACTGTTTTCTAATTTTTAATTTATTTGCTTATTTAAATTTAAAATATGTCATTTGTTCATCAATAAAAATCATATTTGATCCTGCAGAATTTTTCATTAATTTTTAAATCGGTTATGTATATTACAAATACAGGTTCCGATACTTTTCATTTAAGACTGTTCTAGTTATGATTTTTTTTATCATATTAAGCCATATTTAAATTCATTTTTTATATTTGCATAAATTCTCTCCTAAACAACCAAAATCGAAGATTGTTTTCTTAAATGAGACACTTAGAATTGGTGTACTTAGCATTGGAGTATAATTATGCTAAACTACGATGTCGACTGGTTATTTTGAACAGTTTTATAACTTTTCTTTTAGAGTCTAAACTTTGGACACAAAGACATCGTGCTGATTATTAAAAATGAAATCCCTCAATATTCGTATTACTCACTTAAATGATATGCTGTGGACTTACAAGAAATAAATTCGTTCTTCTTTCCATTTTTGTTGTTTACGTTAATTTGTTTCAAAAATGTATGAATAAAATTTTCTTTTTCACTTCCGGTTCTACAATGATGAAATCGTTCAAGACGATATTTTCGGAGCATAATTCTCATAATAGTTGTTTACATTGCAATTAGGAAATTTGAATTGATTCTTATTGTTCCCGAGTGGAGATCGTTCAATCCCATTGCGAGATTTAGTACAATATTTTCTCAAATAGGCTTAACTGTGGCATGTATTACGCGGGCTTATTAAACCATGTTAAAAGTTTTCTTTAATTGCTTTTGTTTCTGTGAATAGATTTACGGTACTTTGTTTTATGAAACAAATGATTTTTCTCTGAATGCATTCCTCCAGCAAAGGAATCGGTGTTGATATTTGAAGATTTTAACATAGCAAATTAGATTAACCCATTAACGCCCAAAGCGCCCACTTTTCTTCAAAAATTTTCGACGACCCACAAACTATGAAAACTCAAGATTGAACGATGCCAACCATTCCAAAATCAGTGAGAAAATAAGAATGATACATATCTTACTATGTTCAAGGTCACTTTTCAAAATTCCGGGGTCAAAATTGAGTTTCAATCATTAGGAATTGAAATTAAAGCAAAAAAAGATTCCTTTGTGCGTTATTGAGTTAAATATGGTGACTTTTATACAAAAAAGGCAAAGAAACGTGTATATTTATATAACTCATCATACAACCGTCCATTTTTTTATGTACTTTAAGAATATTGTACAGTCTCGTTTTACAAAAATTCAGTTTTAAGATAGCTGCTTTAAAATAACGCCCAGATAACTGTTTCCATGGGATAAATGATAATACAGGACCATACAAAAAATTTGTTTCGAAACCGAATCAGTTATTTGAGTTTTATTCGATTTGGCCCATTACGTCAGGATTTTAAGATATCTGATCCAAAAAATATTCAAAAATATACTTTTTGGCAAATTAAGGTTAGGATATATGAAAAATCTGAAACGATGATTTAACTTGGACAAAGAATTCGTTTTCAACGAGTAAAAATCCATAAGATTCTCCACTTCTGATTCAAGTTGCGTTAAAAAAAAATCGGTCTTGTGTTATTTTTTCGAAAAGTACCTTCAGTGATTAATTATACAGGACCGCAAAACAAATTTTTAGGGGAAATAACTTGAATCAGAGGTACTGGACTCAGATATTTCATATATCCTAACCTAACCTGAAATTGCCTAAAAGGATACTTTTGGCTATTTTTCGGAACAGATATTTGGAAATCCTGACGTGATGGGCCATTTAATTAATTCAGAGACAATTTTTTGTTACTTTTGCACAAAAAAAAAACGATTTAAATTATAGAATTTTTATGAACAAAACCTAATTCTTTCATTCGGCGTTATTGCATAAGAAGCATTTTCTACATCCAAAAATATAGTTATGCCTTTCATCAAAATAAAGCTGAGGATAAAGCATTCTCACTAAGCATTTTTTTTACTACCATCGACTTATAATCGTGCTTCAAATCGATACCTTATGGACGAGTAGAATTGATTGAAACACCTAATGGTGGTCTGCAAAAAAACTAGATTTGTTAAGTAATTAATCAATTTCGCTTAGTTGAAATAACTAATTAATCACTGTTGGAACCAATTTCTTGTTTCAGGTTCAAATTCGTTCCTTCAGATAAGTATAGTTTTGCCGCGTCGATGCTTCATAATCTGATCGACACGTGCAATAATATCATGAAAAGCGATATTATACGTCCCGTTAATATGTTTGTAGTAGTTTCTCTTCGTGTTTTTCTAATTTGTTATAAATCTCTTAATTTTTCATTACTTTTAAACCGTTCTTAGGCAGGCAGCAAATAGAAAACACATCTCTACTACTTGTTTTCTGTGACTAAATCGCCTATTTCCCTTTTCACGAATTAATTGTTTTTCCACAATACCAAGGTGTTTGTTTAACAAATTCAATACGCTCTGAAAGTTTATAAATATTAATATTTTACTTAAGTAACTTTTCCATTAGCTATCATAGAAGAAAAATGTTAATTGTTAGGTCTTTTTTTTAATTGTTGATTGTAAATAGCAGTTAGAATAATTAAATGTAAAATGATGAGACATAGTGAACTAAATTTCCAAATGTTACATTTAAAACTCTGCCAACATTCAAAAAAAAATATGGAGTTTCATTTATTTTTATTGACCTTTGGAATGTTTGTCGTATTCATCCTCCATTCTGAAATTTTATATTTTGATTTCTAATTCTAAATCAGCGACCTAAATTTTTGGTAGGCAATCAAAATTTCAGCGAGCAAAAATCTATGAGGTACCTCTGATTCAAGTTATCTCCCAAAATAATGGTTTTGTAGTTCTATGTAATTAATCGCTGAACTTACTTCACAAAAAAGTGTTAATATCAGATAGTTCATCATAAAATTAGTCCATATTTCTCTTGAGTATTCAGTACAAATTTGCTCATTATTTGTTGTAGGCAGTAAAGTATTCATAAGATAGTAAGTATCAACAAGTGCTAATGACTAAATTTATGTTTACGAAATGAAAAAGAATAATTACAGGATACCGCTAGAAATATTACTAGTAGATGGTTAATTAACAGATAATACTAAATTTAGTATGATTCGACTAACACAGTTTAGAAAAAAGCGCCGATTAAATACACTTTTTTTTTGAAGAAATGGAAAGTAATTAGTTCATTCAATACGCTTTATAATAAATTAAGATAAATATGTTGGTTCGAATTTGAAACTTTACGAAGAAAAGTGGTTTATATAATGAAAACTAATATTAAAATCGTTTCAGAGAGAAGATGCTCAAGTCGCATATGATATTTTTGGCATTCTATAGGTGTGGAATGGGTAAAATGAATGCATAGACATTTTTTCTTTCCGCAAAGTGAACTGTATTCCATGTCGCGATTGTATTTTACACTTACTGAAGAAACAGCTTTATGCACTAACTATAAATTTCCCAGTGCAACCTAGTAGTTGTCGATACAAGTACGTAAATATCTTTCTTCGATACGAAGTTTACTGCATGTACTAAAGCTCGCCAATACATTCTTATGAAATACACACTTCTCTAAAATAGAAGTATACGAAATTCTTCTGAACTGTGTTTTAAAATTAAAATATAAAAATATACAAATGTAATTATTACGAACGGATTGTCTCTCAGGAATTGTCATTAATCGTTAATCTAACTTTAATGCCTATTTTACTTCGTTAAGAATCATTCCTGATTTGTAGCACTGGCTTCATTTTATTAAGCTCCAACGTAATGTAGTAGATTTGTGAAAATACTGAAAATTTGCATTAGTTTGTTCTTTAAAAAAAGAAAAAACGATTTGTAAAAAATAAATAGTACCTACTTTTTGCACCAAGGACGTGAAATGGTCGTTTTATAATCAGTAATGTTTATTTTTATAATGAAAACTTCGTGTAATACCCCGCTTCTTCGCATTTATTTGTACTTACAATTGTCATTTTCTATTGTCTCCCACTATTATCATAATATATTGTAATGTAGAAAATGATAAGAAACCGTATTTATCGCCTTTTTTTCGAAAAATCGTCCATTTTCGCACTGTTTTTATTTTCACGCCCCCAAAAGGAGGCGTATAATGATCATTTTACGCTCCCTGAATCGAAAATAGGATTTTCGCAATTTAAGTAATTGTCTTCTCATTACGATAGTTCCAATCAATATAGCAATGTTTTTTTTTGAGAGTATACACTATGTAAAGTGATAGGAAAATTATAAACATAAATTGTACCCTAGTGATAAATCACACTTCTTTCTTTAATAATTCATTTATGATTTTCAATATTGAAAATTTTTCTGCAATGTATGCATTATAAAATTAGTGTGAATCTGAAAATTTTGTATATTTTCTATCGTTAGACTGAGGATCAGAAAAACGAATTTAAAAATACCGAATTTTCAAAAACCTGGATTTCATAAACCCGAATTTTATAAAATCGACTTTTAAAAAAATGATTTTCAAGAAACCAAAATTCGTAAAGTAAAAAATTATAAAACCGAATTTCAAAAAACCGAAATTCAAAAAGTGGACACAGTCAAAAAGCCGAATTTTATAAAATCGAATTTCAAAAAGCCAAAAATATTGGTTTATTAGGGATAGTCCTTATGAACTTCTACTTTAAATTGATTTAAGTTAACGTCGAATATAAGATAATTCCATTCTACCACAATCAATAACACAGATCTACTATATTATGTTTATGAAGTAGCTGATTAGGAATTGGAAGTGAGATTTTCAAAATATAAAATGGTGGATCCAGTAGAGGTAGAATTTTGTCTAAATTATGGATTTTTTACGACGCTGATTAGGAATTTAAAATCATATTTTTTCAATCAATTTGGAATATAAAGGGTTTTATTCAATTATCTACAAATATGCCCACGAAAAATGACAGGGACCTAATAACTTCCGTTCCCTTCGGAGTGTTTACTTCTTGTAAGAAGTACTCGATTAAAACAAATGTGAAAATTTATAAGGATGATACAGAGTTTTCTTTGAAGTAAATCACTCAGACTATAATTTTATTCTCGAAATGGAGTTCAAGATTCATAATTAGCAACCTCCTAAATCTCTCTGGATATACCAAATGTTGTAAAATTTAGAAAAATGTTTAATAATTCGATCTCTCTATTGGTTCAGCCATATCGAATTTTGAAAATCTGACTTCAACAACCCCAAAAAACAAAGAATATACCAGCTGTGGTTAACGCAAACTTTCAGCTACTTTTTGTTGCGGCTTCATGTAATGATATTGTAATCTACTTTTCGGAAACCTATTTCCAATTCGTAATCAACGCGAAAAAGAAAGATACTAATACACTAAGTTATATAAAAATCCATAATTTAACCAAAAAATCAACCTCTCTTTTAGATCCGCTATTTTGTATTTTGAAAGTCTGAGTTCAAACCCACATTTACTTATCGCAAAATCATAGAATATACCAGCTTTAATCAAAGGAAACATTCGACTTTTCGTGTAATAATATTGTAATATTAACTAAGTATTTCATGGACATCTTTGACGAGCAAATCACAATGTGTTTGTGATGGATACTTTTAATTTTTCTATCAAATTTTTTGTAATGATAGAAACTTGTCTAAAAATTCAAATAATCCAACCTGTCCATCTTTACCAATATTACCACCTTTATCCACTGTCAGCATCGCAAAAAAAAATTGTGAATTTTACTAATTATTTTTGATCTAGCAGACGAGTTTCTTTCATTAGAAAAAATTTGCTAGAAAAGTTAAAAGTGCATCACAAAAACGTATGGATTTGCTCGTCAAAGATACTCACTCATCAAATATTTAGTTATTATTTAATTAAAAGCATAAAAATACTATTATTTGATTATTGTAATACCTTTGAAAATATTTTGTATATTATTAGTTTCATTGTAATCATTATAAAATGAAACAAGCCCACCTTTATTGCTACTATCAAGTATAACAATTCCGCCCACCTTCTGGCTTATTGAAACTAGTGTATACTTGTAGTTTATTTAACTTTGGAGTCATAGGTCCACAGTTGAACATTTATCAAAGATAAATTTGCATCTAGAGCTGGTGAAACAAAGCCAATTTGCAATCCCAGTATATACAATCGACTGATAAGCCGAGGTATTTTCTAAGGAAATTCGACTGTATAATCGTCAAAAGAAAGGACTCTGAAACGCCATTAGGCACAAGTTCGGGTATACGCGGCCATACGAAAGCATCAACTGCGAAACTCGCCCTTTGGTATCAGTTGAGTTTGACGGCTTCAGTTTGGTTAGTGTTACAGTGTTATTTGTGTGGTTTCATAATATCACCTACAAGAAGTTACCTTCTCTCCTTTAAATTCAAATAGTAATTCTTAATAACATTCTTCATAATTAGTAAGACCATTGAAAATAATAGAAAACACTAAAAATTATTCAAGTATGAAAGTAATTTAAAATTTTCTGTCAGATAATAAAACTTAAGCTAATTGTAATACCCAAATGCTACGTATGTGAAAACGTACATCGATATAGTTTTTGCATTTAGTGCATAAAATCTACGCCCGTAGTACCAACACATTTATCGATTCAGTGTGTGAGAAATGTCCATTCTAAAGAATGATGAATTAGCAAAATTTATATCGTAATACTTAGGGTGTAACATAGTCACTTTGTGCCTTGTGCCAAGGAGCAAATTCGGAGCGGACAAGTTTCTGACTTTTTTGGAAAAAGACTAATAAATGTTTGCGAAAACGTTATTACTTCCTCGCCGAAAGACGTTTTCTTTGTTTTAATTATTAATATTATATGCATCAATTTATATTAAAAGTTTATATTACGAGTATTATAAGTGAATTTCTGGTTTACATATGACTATGTAACGTTTAATATACGCACAAAAAAAGAACTCCGTGCCTCAGAGATGTAAAGTTAGAGGTGATATTAAAGCTCCCTGAGCTTATCGAATAAGTTCTGACCAACTATGCAATGGACCCCCGGATCATAGTAGTAACTTGCAAAAAAGAATTTAAAAATCCTTTACGGGTACATTTCCAACAAAAATCATTATTATTTCTTGTTTATGTAAAATATATAAAATTTGAAATAGCTTGTATCATCCATAATCTACAAAAAATATATATTGAAAAATGTAATAAGGCATTCGAGAAGGTTTCGTGATTAACAAAGCACGAAATTAATTCAATATTATGCGAAATTAATATTCAATATTAATTTTTCAAGAATGTGCAATTTTTGCCTATTGATTTCTCAACAAATAGACGAAATATGATCCATTTATCGAAAATTGTTAAATAAAAATGTTGAAAAATCGTTATTGGGAGTGGTTTTATCATATTCTGATAACGGATTCAAAAAGAGCGAACTTTGAACGAATAAAAATGTCTTTTAGAATAATTATAGATTACTGTGATAAAATTGTAATGTTCAAAGTCATTTCAGTGAAGTTGAGCATTAATGGGTTAAACAAGAAGTTATTAGAATAAATTGAAAATTAGTATTTTTTTATAAACATAACTGAACTTTTCTGTAAAAATTACCAATAACATTACATCAATTTTTATTGCAATTCAGTAAATTCCATGACATTAGTCTAATATCTACGTTTTCAAAGTTTAATTTTTTATGCAGCGAATATTTGTTGTTCTATATAAATCGAAAGTGTGATTTTAAGCTAATGTAATAATAGTAACATAGAACATTTGTAATATTTGTAAATAATGTTAAAATTGTACATTGGATTTTTACAAAATAACCTAAGTTTCTTTTCATAAAACAACGTATACCGATTAAGAAATTAAATATACATAATCTGTAGAAATCTATTTCTCAATTGATGATGAAATTAGATTTCCATTTCTGGATGAAGAGTTATTGAACTTCCTACAGACTGGAACTAAAAATCAATAATTCAACTATTGGACTTTTAACTTTTTTTAACAAGAGCTTTTAGGAAATCATTAATGCAATTAGCTTAAATAAAATACGATATATCTGGATTTTGCAAAGTAATTCTATTGGAAATAGTAATTCGCTCCTGCAGTTGCGACGAAGAAACATATTGCAATTTGTACTTATTTCCAAAGACTTTTCAAGACGTGTATTTAAAATATTTCAGCTAACACAAAATAGTTGTCTGACAAAAAGTTGAGACATGGCCCGTGTCTGACTGACATTGCAATTTTATAATTTTTTTTCGTCTATTGACTGATTTCCTTACAACAGAATGTTGGTGTACAAATCAATAATGAATTGATGATGAAGAATACCAAATTTTCTGACTATTTAATTGTGACAGCACTGCTCTCTGGTGTTTCGATTATGTTAATTAATCATTGATGTTTGACTGACCTTCTTACAGTTAATTTTTATATAGGACTTTTAAAATACAGTCCTAAATACATTGACATGAGGGCAAATCTTAGTAATATTTAAATTCCAGGTCACAAAACTGCAAAAGTTTTCCTTGTTTAGCACAGACTTGAAATTTGTATATGTTATATTATATCAGTTACAAGATGGGGCTATGAGTTTCATTTTTAAGCAATGCTGAAGAGTTCTTAAATTTATTTTTGCTAATCGATTCAGAAACATATTTTTCTTTCGAAATAATTTGTTTAACTTTGACTTTCTTTAGTTTTCAAGGTCGCTGATTGCGAATCTGACCCCAGAAATTAGAAATTCAAAATGATCAATTCAATACGGTATAACTAAACAGAAAAAATCTACCATTTAAGTGAAAATGGTCACTAGTGGGTCTTCGATTATAAACCTGGAATTTTAATGCACTATAACAATCCAAATCATTTCAAGTTACAAGTTACATGTTTGACTTGTTTCTGCGTCTTTCAGTGAAACTATCCACAAAATAAAGAACATTAAAAGTACGAACCAAAATTTTAATTACACTAAAACACATCGAATCGGTATTTCATGTTACTTACAGGAGACTTACTCGAGTTACGTGTTCAGCAGGACTAATATATCTTCACAGTTTTACACGAAAATTAATCATATTTCCATGCCTCCTATTCATTAGTGGAATATTGCCTGCTCGTACCTTCCTTTAATGTATATTGTACACTATAGAACTATCTATGCTCTGGCAGAACAATAACGAAGTATTTGAAGTACACACAAAAATTCCATATTTCTCTCCAATACTATCAGAAAACTTGTTTATGAAATACCTAAAAATGATTTTGTTTTTAAATTGATATCCGGAATAAAATAGAGTGCAAATTAAAAAATACTTTCACGTAATTCATCCTAAATTTTAATTATGTCCAAAATATACACTATGCTTACATTAAACAATGTCTTTATTCTTATAGATTCGATAGGTTCCATTTTTCTTAATTAGCAAGTAATAATTTAATATTTGTCAGGGAATTCTAGTTTGATATCGTTATCGTTAACACCAATTGTGCTTGTCTTCAAGATATCAATTATTATGATATATTTAAAGTTAAATTTTTAATATCTATGGTTATTCCCAAAAAATCTTGGAAACAAATTGCTGAATAAAATAAGAACATTTACTCAATTAGTAAAGTTTACATCCAAATTCAAAACATATACATCAGTATTTCTTTCATCCTTTCATATATCCAACTTGGGTGAACGAGAAATATTTACGCTTTCTGATGTGTGTCATTCGAGCATAAAATCAATATGCAAATATCTATCTAAATCCTGGCGCAATGTTCAAATTAGAAAATGCGGTTCGTTGAATCGAGAAGATCAATTCTGCAAAGGATTCAGAGCACTAACCAGGTTTCATCCACATTTCTGGATCGATAAACCGCTGACTTTAAAATTAGAAACCATCAGCCGTTGTTCCTAGCATACACGTATATATGTACATTTTATTAAGGGGATGCAAACCTATTCCAAACAACAGGGGAACGCGGGCAGCACGCCATTGAAGACTGTACAAAGGAAGTCAATTTCAGGTATTTCGTTTGTTCTTTTACACGAAATAAAGAAAAATGAATAAATCTGAATTTTGTTAAAGAAACAGTAATAAAGAACACTTTGTCGTTCATAAATTTAATTCATTTAGTTTTAAAAATATGATCTTTCAGAGGTATTATTAAAACTAATAAAATGTCAAAGCATATTTTTCAGAGGAATACTTCGTCGTTACACGAAAAATAATAAATGATTGAACCAACTAAAAACAATAGTACATTCAACTAAAAGTGTTGGGTATATCCCTCAGAACTTTTTTAGTTGATGCAACTATTTAAGGTTTGTTATTCTACAACTAAAAGAAATGGTTGAAATAATTATTTTCATTCCTTAAAACAACTATTTCAATTAGTGAAATGATAACAGCTTCACCCCATTTTAACCAACTAAAATAATAACCACTACTATTTTAAATAATTGAACTAACTGTCAAAATGGTCGATTTAATTATTTTTTAACTATTTTGTAGTTAACGCATTACTTTCGTCAGAACACTGACAAAAGCAAAGAAAACAATTGTGGGAGAATGTGTCAGTTCACTTGCTAATCTAACATTTCAGTCCATGGCTACTATCGATTATTTGCTTCGATATCAATTTCTTCTTCTCAAATATTTAATATTGACCATAAACCTCTAATTTTCTACTTTTTATGTATAATTCATGTTTATAGCTCCCTTCAAATTTTTTTACATGCTCTGCACAATTGCCAGGTTTCTAAAATGTATTTAACACCTATTTACGTGTTAACATTTCTTCTCGATAAAATTCGATTATTGACCCCCGAGGTCTTCGCGTGACTTTATTTACCGAAATGGTCGTATTTACAGATCGGTAGCAATAAATTCTCCCGTGATTCCGTATCACATTTCGCGACATCGAACGGGATTGGTATGTATTACACAATACACTTATTCAATCAATTAAAAAAATAGTTGATACTTATGAAAATAGTTTGCTCATCAACGGAAATAACTGAAATGACTATTTTTTTAGTAGGATTGTGCAACCATCTAAAAATAGTTGAACTGGCTACATGATATTACTAAGATATAAAAAAAACTGTAAATTATAACATTTTTTATTGTTAAAAATTCGACAAATTAAAAATAGTTCATTCAGCTGTGGTTGGTTTGTCATCTTTGCAAACTATAGTATATTGTGTTAGCTATTTTTCAGGTAGTTAAATCAACTATTATCTGTTTTCTCTAATCTAAAAGAAATTATTACAATTACATTTTTGAAAAAAGTATATGAACAAAACGCAATAACGAATCTAAAGTTTATTTTACTTGTATTTACCTGCTATATCGAATATAATAATGGTTTGAAACCGTTTATTTACGTCCTGGACAGAAGCGTCCGTGGACAACTGGTACATAATAATAAATAAATAAGTATATGTATATTTCTTGACCGCTTTAATTAAATTAAATAAACTAAGTTAATAAAATAAATTAAGTTTTTCTCAGTAATTCGGTCCTCTTACTTATTGTTAAAATGTAAACAGAGAAAAAAAAATTTTTTTTTAAATTACGTAACTGGGATGAGTTCACTTCTAGCGCAATAAATCATCCGGTAATTGTATGTAAAAATTGTGAATCACATGCTATTGGATTTAATTTAAAAATCATCCCTTTTTCTTTGTTCTTGTCTACATTTTACAAGAACGATTCTTGTAATCTACAGGACGATTTGGCCCCGCCGTTTTGGCGCCACTGATTTTTGTAAGAAGATAGAAGGTTGTCCATAAATAACCCACGTAACAAATTAATTGAAATGTATGTGCAGTTTAAAATATTTGAGTAAAGCAGATGTGGCATTTCGTATTTATGCTGACCGGACTTTATTCCCCAGGTAATTCCCAGAAGTAATTTCCTAGTCAGAATTTCCCCAGACAAAATTTTCCTGCGCAGCTATATTCTTTTAAGCTTTACTGAAGGTAGGCGGTGTTCTGACTTGATAGGTTAGATTAGTTTTAGGATACGCATATGTTTTTGGAATTACGTTAGTCCCTGTCCTAATTCACGCGGTTGGTTATTTTAGAAACTGGCGGCCCCTCTCCTAATTCACTTTACTTCTATAACCCTACCAAGACACCTTTTTTCTCCTCCAGCGCTGCAAGTTTGCCTTCGCGCATGCGCGCGCCCTGCATTTTATTTGTTTCCCTCTCACTGTAGTCGCGTGAAGGGTGTTGGAGTAGGGAGAGAAACGGAGGAGAAATTATTGTGAATTTGGCTCGGTAATATTCGGGAATTAGGCTGGGGAGTGAATTAGGACAGGGACAACTGTATTAAGAGTAGGCGGAGTTCTGACTTATTAGGTTAGGTTAGTTTTGAGACATTTCTCCGCTTCCCCCATTTTACTATAAGAATTTTGATTTAAAATGATTCTCGCTACAAAAACCAGGGTAAATAGTCTAGCGCCAAAACGGCAAGGATAAAACGTCCTAGTGCCAAAACGTCCCATATCTCAGAATTTACATCCTCATCATCTCCTTAATGTAAAAATGTTGTAATTATTACTAGGGATTATTGTTTTTTTTATTTACGTCTTTGCATACTTTAAGAATTTCTAATCGATAAAAAGCGTTTTAAATATAATTTCACCAATTTAATTTATATTTCTTAAATGTATATATGTCGGATCCGGTCCGTAGGTAAAATTTTATTCGGGTACTTCGTTAAGATCAACATTTTACTGTTTTGACATAGGAACGGAACCGGAATAAACAAAAATTACATTTGTTCACTTATAACGTCAAATTTTAATATGTACCAAGCGGCATATTGTTCAAAATAGACTTGAAAAATGAGTAAAACCTTAAAAATGTTTATAATATTCGTTGCGAAAGCAACGTCTAATGTTTTTCTCGACCGCTTATAAGTAAATATTAAGAATTAGATTAATTTCTTGGTATGTACGGTCCTTTTACTTAAATAAACAAATAATTGATCATAAATCATAAATCAAATACATGGGTTGACGATTTGATTTATGATTTATGATTTATTATTTGTTTATTTAAGTAAAAGGACCGTACATACCAAGAAATTAATCTAATTCTTAATATTTACTTAAAAATGTTTATTGACAACGATGCTCTCTTTGCGTCGGTATTGACAGTCGGTATTGAGTTCTAAACACAGCACACCCTTCTTCCAAAATGGGATTTGTTCCTTACTAGAATGTATTCCGATAAAACAAACTATTGATTTAATAGATCCAAAAATTTAATGATGGATATAATAAACAGTTTTTCTCAAAAACTGAGTTAGGATATAGTTTTGTTTTTTAGTTAGTTTTAAGTATTAGCATATATAAATGTTGATAAAAGTTTTTTAGTTCAATTGGCATATGAATATTAAAGGTACCAGAGAATTCCTCATGTAGATAATTTATTCGGATTCTTTCTGACTGACTAGGTCGAAGAATACGATCAAATTAGAAAAAAATTAATATTTCTACGTAAGTATAAAATACGATTTAAAATGGTGCTAGGACTAGGACCAACTTTACCAAAATGTTGGATATGAAATTTTCAATGCAGGCTCAAGATTGCAGGCAGTATATAAAAGGTCGATTACAATAAAGGTGAGTAATAAATATTGTAAATAAATTATTTATATATTGTCAACACGGTAATAATTGAAATGAAGCGGAATATGTAGATTAACATACCCAAGTATTTAACATAAAGATAAATTGCAGTCATCCATCTAGTGTCGACTTAATAAATGAAAAATGTCTATTGCAAAAAAGATTTTTTTTTTGTTGCGTCCCAAAAATCTTAGGTGGAGTCGCCATTAAGACCCCAGGATATTCTGTGTTAGACACAAATCTACTTGAGTAATATTATACACATTTTCTTTTTTACTTCTACTATAGATATTCCCGAGTATTTTGTACGAAAAATCAGAGCAGTTGTTACTGCTCTTTTTAAAAAATCTATTTTTTGTAGTTTATGGAGTTGTTATGACTTTGCGAGGCTCTCCTGAACTCTAATTTTACTTAAACAAAACAAGTAACGGACGAAAATTTTAGGTCTTTTCAAGCTCTGCATCTTTCTCTGTCCAATTTCGCTAAATGTTCAGAAAAAAAGTTAGTGGAGAGGAACCGCAAAAATATACATTTTTTTCTCCTTTTGTAGGTTCTAACATGAGAAATTATTCTATTATCAAATTTTTCAGTACATTGGTTGGTAGGCGATGCAAAGGGAATGATAACAAAGTTCTCAATCCTGATCATTTTGAATTTAAAACTATTTAGTTTAAACAAAAAGTTAGTGTAATGCATTCGGTATTCAAACTTCACTTGTTACAAACTGTTTGGGAGTGTAATTTTTATTTTTGTTACAAGTACTCAGAAATGAGTACTCAGAGTATTGAACTAAAAAAGGAAAGCTCATTTAAAGCTATTTATTTACCCTTGATTTTATAATACAAATAAATTTCGAAATGTCCGAATATTCAACGTATTTGTGGTGGTTAAATATGTTAGGTAGTTATATTTGTTACAAAACAATAAACATCCTTAGTAGAAATGTATACATGTAGTAACTTGTAAAGAATTTCATGCTCAACAATATTTATCTTGATCCTTTTTATTCGACCAACACAGAAGAAAAAATATAAATAATGAAAAACTTTGAACTCGCGAAATCAATGTTTTTTCATACATATGACGTAATAACTGAAGTGTTCATCGACGAAAAAAATTGAAATTTGCACAGGATACTCAGGGTAGTTATCCGAAAATAACGCGCGCAATAAATTATTTTAATTTTAATTTGGTTAAAAGTTATTTATCGATAAGCATTGCGAATGGTTTTTTCGAGCAATGTTTTCGTATTTAAAAAAGTTTTTGGAAGATGTGTTTCCGCCAAAATCTTGCTACTGTTTACTTGCACTTCATCAGTGTCTCCATTATTATAATCGTTAATCACATTATACATTTAAAGTGGCCAAAGGTTTGTTAAATTCAGATATTGCAAAATTATTTGTACAATCTTTAAGGTATAATGTACGACGACCCAAAGCTTCAAAGTTCTGGAGATGCGTCCATATATTATTTTAGTAATAGAATTCCATTTCCCTCTAGCGGTGACAGGCAGAACAAAGTGCCTGTGGTAAAATATAAAGTTTCGTCTCAGGGTTCTCACTAGAATCGTCAGTAAGGTGATCCATCTCATCTAGCCATATACTTACTTGTTCGGAGACAACATATTCTTGACAACTGAAATATTAAAAAAAAGGTTGGAATAGGTATGATGGTTATAACCCGAAATAAACACAATGCAGCATGATCTGTACTGTAAGTTTCTTTATTACGAAATACATCGTTACCGAATAGCGGAGTGTCCTACCAATCGGTTTTCAAGAGGTACGAACCTAAAAGTAAGATACAATTTTGAAAGTGAGATTATACCAATAATCGAATCCTCAATTGCACGATCACAGTCAATGAAAATCATCATATAAAAAATAAGGTGACTTTGTAGTATCCCCCTGGCCGTTGCCAACTTTCCTATCGCTGAACCGCGACATCCGTTCACAGTCTTTCGCGCCGATTCACGTTGACTTTACTTTACGTAAACGGCTCATCCTACGTTGCACTAATAAGGACACAAATATCTTCCTCCACGTTTTTCTCTTCCTATCATACAAATTTGTTTAAACACTCCCTTTCGAACTACACCTTCTCGAAAGCCACAAATTATACGATTCAATAATTGACGTTTCGTTTCATCAAATGTTAAAATCATCTTACGAAATAAATGATTGGTAATTTAACAATTAATTTTGTTGTTAACAATTACTTGTTAGTAAGATTTACAGATTTCGAGAAAAATCATGTGTATTTCGTATAAGGGCGCCCCTAAGGCTCCGTTCCTTTACGCGATCTGTCGGTACTACACTGTAGAAAGAAATACTGAAATGAATTTCATTTTTAAAGTCAGTCAATGTATAGTATATAAATCGGTTTGTCTAAGATGTGTTATTTACATTTCATTTTACTTTCAGACGCTGTTTCTGGCTGATTTTAAGTATTTCTTTTCTCCGTGTAAAAACGACATTGTTTGTGCTTTGTTTTTAAACAATCTACGCGTACATCTGCTTAAAAGCTCGTGGAGAATTGGTTTGAGTATCTAAAAAGAGAAGATTCCGACGTGCTCTACCCTGTTTCGCGACGCTCTTCGCGAGTCTACGCTTCTACCGATACATGACGATGATTCAAAGAATTCACATTTATTGCTAAGACATTTTCATTCCTGTCATATTTATTCGCATATGATGTTTGCAATAATAAGCGATGGAATAAATACTATTAATGTAGTATTAACATTCGGTTATAAATCGTTAAAATACTCGGTAATTGTAAAAGAGTCAAATTTTCTAAAATTACGTATCATGATTCGATAAAAGTGTCTAAGCCTTAAAAGAATTCATTTTAAAAAAAAGTCTTTTTCGAAGAAAAACATCGAGACTTTTTGATTCGATTCAAATGCCATGGCAATAACCTTCAATCTAAAAGAATCTATCGATTCAAGATCACTCGCCCTCGTCTCGAACTAATCAATCACACTTCAGTCTTGCGTGTCACTCAGCCGTTCGGTCGACAAGTAGCGAATTTTAGAGAGTCATGACACGTTCTTGTCCTACAATTTCTATTACATTTATCTTACTATTTACCACTAAATAACTTGCTTCCGCACATCAGAATTGAGAGTACAAATTCGTGACGAAATTTCGTAGGATTTAATCCACGAAGAAAAATTTTCAAGAAACTGTAGGATATTCCTTTCTATTTTTTACCCGGAATAGTATTTGCAATAGAAAGTTACACATCTTCGATGTTCCGGCCCGTTAATACTGCTATACATATATTACACGCATACTGCGAAAAACTGTAATATCATTTCGCACCAACGAACGCCTACACTATTTGCAGGTAAACGAACAAATTATATTTATATATAAAACAATTATATCTCGCCGTAGTTGCGATTTCATTCGTTGAATTAATAATGACCTACGAGTTACATGAAGTTAATTCGCTAGTTTATAACAAAAATAAGACGTTACCCGCGCGATCAAAAATGCAATAAAAAAACTGCAAAATATGGGTTACATTCGTATAACGAAATTCGTAGGATGAAAATTATGCTGACGGTATTGATTGGCGATAAACGATACCGTTTTCTTACGCATAAATTATCGTATACATCAAAATTACATGTCATCTCCGCGACATATAATAATCATCTTTACAAATGAAATTAAATGAACTCAGGTCCATTTGTAAACCGCGGAATCGCTGGTGATTGTGCTTTAATAGCGAATATTTTCTCTCTCTCTCCTTAAACACACTGACTTAACAATAATTTCCTACGTATTATCTAACAGCCTGGTTACGATTACTTAATAGATATAGTATGGCGACATTTATCGCAAAGTCAAGGGTTTCTGTCGCAGGACATGGAAGGCAGGGATGTTATTCTCTGAGCAAGTGAACACGAATTGGAATTAAAATGATTACTATAGTTGTCCAATCCAAATAGCTACGCCATTGGTTAATAAACAGCAACTGGATCTACCAGCTGATAAATGTCGCCAGGTACGTTAAGTAACACGGGTACAATTAGACGCCTACTGTCTTAAATTTACAATCGCTCTGCCAATAGTTTATTAAATTAGTGTAGAAGTTTTAATCAGGTAGTAAACGTGGGTGCAAAACGGAAAAGTTAGTTGAAATTAGAGAAATCGGTTTTCAAAGTAATCGACGGCGCGGAGACTTTCATTTGGGTCTTAGCCGGCTCAGGAAGTCTCACGTGCTTTTGTGCCTGTTGCTGATGACTTAATCGAACTGCATTCTCCAGTTTTGTTTTCAACTCCGTCGATTGCGACATTAACGTTTTAAATTCCTGAAATAAAGGTATTAATTGTTTACATTCATCAAATTTTTAAATGCATATGCATTGATTATTTTTAAATGATTTTCAAAAAATTGTTATTATAAATACATTATATATGTCAATTTTGACGTCATGTAGTAAAATACAGTGAAATTCTTTCATTACTAATGACAATTAAAGCGAAATGTAACAATTGTATCGATATTGTCAATTTTACTATTTTTACTTAAATTAGAGTACTGAGTCAGAATTTATGAACTGGCCCCCTATTTCACTAACATTCGTGAAAAATAAAAATTGTTTTATATTCATATAGTATTAGACAATCGAAATAAAATCCTCAAAGGATTTTTAAAAATTTATTAATATAAAAAAGTTATGAACAATTTAAGTTTTATGCACCTTCTTTTTTAAAAATTCGCACTTTTCAGAGATTATAGTATTAACGAAGTCTAATATCGGGATTTTGTTAACAATGATTTTAAAAATTTTATTTTTTAATGCATAATTCGGCATTTTTTTATTAACAAATAGAGTTATTTTATTGTTCCACATCGCAACTATGATGACAGTTGCCAACATGTGACTAAATCCAGTATTTTTTGTTCCTAATGTTCTATATCAACTTTATTATACGTTTAAAAACATACAATAAATTGTTAGCTAATTTAATAATACGTATTAACATTTAACGCTCAAATGTACGATTTTATGCAAAGTTTAGCATTATATTATAGTATTTAATCAAGAAAAGTCTGCAAATAGTTTTTATGACCCAAATATTGATCTTTGCACTGACGTATTAACATTTGTTATGAACACTTTCCAGCTTGGGAAGTTTCCAGGTTGGGGTCGCTGATCATGAATCTGAATTCAGATTTTGAAAATTCAAAATGGTGGATTCAAGATGTCCGACCAAAATGAATAAATTTTTTAAAATCTGAATTAAGATTCATAATCAGGGACCCCAAAAACCTCCTAGTTCCCAGTTTAATCTCGATCCGGTAGTTTCTACGTTTTGGTCGGCCATATTGAATCCGCCATTTAGAATTTTCAAAATCTGAGTGCAGAATCGTAAACAGCAATCTAAAAACCCCCCGAGTACCCAGTTTCATCTCCATTCATTTGAACATTTGCCAACATTTGGATTCCGGTGGCTAATATATTAGCATTAGCCATATTTTTATCTCTAAAAGTAGAAATTCTCTATAAAATACAGCTGTTCCGAAAAAAATAATTTGAAAATGACAATAAAAGTAAATGTTTATATCCATGCATACAAAATAAGAATGAAAATTAATAGATTTGTAAAAAACACGCTATTCAAATGTCTTTGTTTGGTTGCTGATCATTCGAATCTAAAGTCAGTTTTTTAATTTCAAAATGGTTCCAGTATAACTGACCAAATACAAAAAAAGAATCTCATTCACTTGAAATAATAGTTACATTTTTGAGATCATTTAACGACGCTTATCTAATTTTTTAAGCATTCAGAATGGTGGAGTCAGTGCCCCGGGTGTTTCAAACAATTAATTTAATGCACATAAAATTAGTTACTTCACAATTTTTTTATCACTTGTCACGAATCTGGTGCTAGTTTGACACTCAAAGTGATTTTAGAATTTTAATAATTGAACAACAAAATTTTTTAAATTGAAAAAAAAAGCTCTTCATTTACGTTCACTTCCACACAATAAAGTGAGAGTCGGGCAGCTTCAAAAATGTTTCGTTGACACTAACAGCAAAACAACGTGACAATGTCAAAATCGTTGTAACTGTCATTATAGTTTAAAAACAAGATTTATATGCTACGTTTTATATAATTCCATTAAATTTTGTATACATAGTTGTGATATTACAAATAAAAATGTACCTTTACAGCCTTTTTTATTAGCCACTTTGACACATTTTCTTCACATTCATCTCATCAAAAATTTATTAATTAGAAATATATAAGAAACGTGCATAAGTCTTCGACCAATAAAAAGTGATTGTTATAGAGTTTAATGTTTAAATCTAGTATCAATCTTCATGAAAAAAATTGTACATTTTGGAGTTAAAAAGTTAAAATGAATCACTTATGTACACCATTCTGCAGTTGTCCTTTCTCTTAATCATTCTGTTCATTTAAGAAAGTAACATTTAGAAGAAATATTTGATAAAAAAAAATCAAATACACGTAATCGTTCAGCTGTAACCTGGTTTATTCTAATTTCAATTTTGAAAATCTATTAGTTTATCCTTTTTTAATGTGCCCGTACTTTACATACAAATAGTCCCAATACTTTAAAGCGATTCTTGTGTAAAGTCCACATTGTATTTTTGATTCATCAAAATAGTCAATATCAATAAAAAAAAAGTGTCTAATAACCAAAAAATGACCGTTTACTCTCAAACCATGATTTATTTGCGATAAAGAAAGCTTCTTTGAATATGGCGAAATACTTACTAATATATCTTATTAACTATTGAATCATTAACTACCCTTTAACAAATTTTATTAACCGATAATAAATAATACGACTAGGATGCAACATTTTTAAGGTTATGTATCCCAGTGCATTATATAATGTATTTATACTAGTTTCTATTAACAGTACAATTTTGAAAAGTATTATTTTTATTCTTTTGCATTAATTTGTTATATTATTATTGCTATTACTTTAGGAAAATACAATTTCATTACCAATTAGATAATATTAGCCAATATGAAAATAACCAATAAATGTATTAATATACACACCTGCGGATACTTGGGACCAATCTTGTTCAACCACTGGAAGCTTTGTTGATGAAGACTGATCTGATATTTTGTGCTTTGTTGTATCTTGTCGCCCTCCACGAGAAAATTGATCAATATTGGAACTAATAGTGTGAGCATTTGTATACCTGGATTTGAGATAATACACACAATTATAATTATTTCCATTTGATTCCTTACATCGTAAAATATAATGAAAACTTCAGCTTAATAAAGATATAAAAGAAAATATACATATTTTAGGAAAAAATCTAAATTCAGGGACATCAGCACTTTATGTGATGTATAATGTTATATAATATATTATGTTTCACACATTTCCAATACTAATGTTCGAATAGTATGAGTCCCATTACTCACATACGATCCCTATCGGTCCGATTAAAAAAATAATACAGAAAAGATGATCGTAACCCCATATTTAAACAGTTTCATCAATATTCTTAATTATATTGGACATGCCATCGCGATTTTTTCAATGTAGTACGTTCAAAAAACTAATTAAATATCGCTCATCTCGTTCGTGTTCTTTTTTTCGTTAGACCCAATTATTTTAAGGTAAACGTACCAATGACGGGACATGTACCCATCACTGGACAGTCTAAGCGATATTCATTTGTTCTCTAGACAAATATTAGGTTGTCCAGCTATAGGGTCGTTTTATTAAGCGTCCAGCTATTGGTACGTTTACCTTAATCCATTTTTTTAACTATAGGGATCGTATTACAGTCAGTACCATCACTGCATATAATGCAGTCGGGCATTATTATAGGCCACTTTTTGGTACAGGTTTTTTAAATATAATGAATATATAATATCCTATAATGTATATCATTATATATAATATGAACATATTGCCAATTCATAAAAAATAAGAGTATTATATCTCATCTAAACTGCATTCAAACAGTTTCTGAAGTATCATCATATTTAACAGTTATTTCTTTATAGCTACATTATTTAATATTATTTTAAATTCTTGCTTAATATTTTTCTGTTCACCAACATCAAATATTTTCATAATGTAGCGAGAAACTAAGGTAATTTACCTGTTTTACTTCTACCATGCAATGAACGTACTAATGTATATTTATTTGTTTTAACATATTCTTAATAAAGAATATTTTTACTTCTATATGTGGGCGCACGGGTGTCATAGGGTGGTTGAAATTTTAATTCAATACTCAAACATATTGATTCCTTTCACAAAATAATCTGTTTTTACTTGAAACAATAATTATTATCGATAACAATTATTAACGAAAGAAAAGTACTATTAACTTTAAATTTTCATATTTTGAACAGAATTATCCAAATACAAATATTACCATTGAGCCAATAGCTTATTTAACAACAAAAAAGACACTCGTTGACTAATGGAACAAAGAAATTTAACCAAGGAGATTTTAAATGCAGCAATTTAATGGGTAAGTTATCTTATAATAACAAGTGTATTAATTGTTGAGCAGATGAAAATAAGCTACTGGCTTAATAACAAATGTTTTTGAGGACCTCCGAGGTATGCTCCAACTAATAAAACTAATGGTTAAATTTCATGTGCAATAAAATAACAAAAAATTTGTTGTGCACAATAAATTCATACAAAATGTTACAAATTACTTCAAGTTAAAATCAGTTAATCGTACTTATCAAAGCCTCATCAATCTTCACGGTGAGAAAATATTAGTAAAAAATTTTGATAATCTCACTTTCACTGGATTGATAATTGATATCTGCGATTTATTTCTGAATCATTTATTATAGATCTAGCCTTAAACTCCACGTTAACAAAATTTTTAAAAAAAATTCCTGTATAAATAGGAGGTAGGCATTACCTATCGAATATATTTACGAGAAAATAAACTAAAAATTTAAAATGAAAAATGAATTTAATACTAGGAACCAACTAATAATAAAGCCGTGCATACTTTTCGCATACAAAATTGCAAAACATAATAAGTGCCCTAATAAAACATACTGTGCGGGTCAAACGTATTACGACAATAGGATTTACCTTGCATCAAATCCCCTGAATGGCATGAAACATTCATATTATTTTAAACGACATATAAACAACATAACTCGGTTACATTGTATTACCAAAAACCAAACATTTATCTAAATTAATAATTTTAAATATTGCTCTACAGCGACTTGAACATATTCTAATTATTAATTGTATAAGTTCTAATTATTCTAAATAGGACTTTTCATAATAGATATAAAACTCCAATTGAAACTGGTTTTTATTTGACTATAAGATGCAGATAATTGGAAATACATTAATTAATAATTATCTGCATTTGTATATATTTATAGTCGATGATTTCCTAAGCGAATGAATTAATTCATTTTTTGTTATTTAATAGAAGAATATCAGCTACTAAAAAGACATTAAGGTAGTTCTTACCCTGGATATTATATATTTAGAAAACATTTTTTATAACACTTCCAATAATATCGTATCCGTAAATTATATTATTGTTCAAGAGAGAGAGAGAGAGCATTAAAGTTCATGAAAAAAAATTGAAACTTGTAAAAATTATATGTTAAAGAACTTTTATTATCGACTCAAATTTTCTTCGTTTCGCTGCGATAGAAATTTTAAGAATTGAATGGTTTTGAATGACGGCTTATTTTTTTCAAGAAAAAGATTCTCTACAACTTCACCGAACGAGTTTTTCTAAATTTATTACCTGAACACTAAAATTACGCACAAACTATAAAAAGTGGTATCTTTTTTTATAAATAAATAGACATATTTGACGTTCATTTTGAAAATTTGAAAAATTCTTTCGGAAGTTGTAAAGAATCTTTTTCTTGAAAATATAAGCAGTCATTCGTTAAAATCCATTAAATTTTTAAAATTTCTATCATAGCGAAACGAAGAAAATTTGAATCATTAACAAAAGTTGTTTAACATATAACTTTTGCAAGTTTCAATTTTTTTTTATGAACAATAATGCTGTATGAACAATAAAATAAATCATGGACACGATATTCTTGGAAGTGTCATAAAAAGTGTTTTCCAAACATATAATATCCAGGGTATGAACTACCTTAAATCCGCTAGATGTCGCAAACTTATTGTAATTGGCTACTCGTTTTCCCTTAAACAAATATAATACTTCCGATGTTACTAGTTGGCAAAAAGTATGAAGCCACAGAGAGGAACTAAGCTTTTCAGAAACGTAGATCTTATTTGGTATGCGGGACATTCCACAGAAAACCGCAGTCATTTTGCAAAAGCTTTCGGATTTTATTCAATTTTGGATATGTTTTAGAACATTACAAGATATGACTTTCTGCAACATTTTAGCTCTCTAACTCAGTTATTTTCCAAGATACAAGCAATTTGAGATTTTTGCTATTAATTTTTAATATGATTATAATTTTTTCTTTATGATTTTTTTTAAGTAATAAAAAAAAATCCCGTAATATAGAAATATTATGACTTCATGTAATGCGTAACTTTACCGATTCACGTTAAATATGGATATTTACTGACTTCGTTGCTTTCATCGTCTCTCTGTGGCTACATGACTAAATAATTTTGCAAAAATAACTTTACAAAAATAACTTCCGAAAAATAACTTGAATGAAAATAACTTTGACAAAAATAACTTTTGCGAATTATACATATCTCAATGCATCTGTACATGCATTAACAAAAATTACAAAAAAGTATTTTGCGAAATATCTCTCCTAACCTAACCTAACTTAACCTAACCTAACCTAACTTAACCTAACCTAACCTAACTTAACCTAACCTAACCTAACTTAACCTAACCTAACCTAACACAACCAAACCTAACCTACCAAATTACTAACGAATATTAAATTAAAATCGATATTCATAATGATTGATGTAGAAAGTATGAACTTATCAAAATATAAACCTATATACATGTTCACTCATTTCCATGAATTGCTTCAATAATTGATGAATAGTGGTTAAGAATGTAATGAACATTGTTCGAACAATGTTCTATTATATACGCATTCAGAAATATTTGAAGTTATTTTTGTTAAAGTTATTTTTCCTAAATTTATTTTTGTCAAAGTTATTTTTGTTAAAGTTATTTTTTTTAAGTTATTTTTCGGAGGTTATTATTGCAAAGTCATTTTTGCAAAGTTATTTAGTCGTGACAACCTCTCTGTGACATAATTCACCTAATATAATCAGCAACTATGAATACTTTTAAAATATTAATGATAAGTCATTCCCTCAACATTTTTATGCATGCAATAATTAAATTTTGTTACAAAAACTTTAATATTCTATATTATATTCTTCAATTTAAACTACAAATAATATTTTATAAAGTTAACTTACGATTCGTGGGTTCGGCGAGAGCTATAAGACTCTCCACAGTCATAATGCACTCCAGTGTAAACTGCAATTCAGCTTCAGTCGTTACTTGTTTGCTCGTGTCGCTATATAAAAACTCGACTAAGCGTGGTGCAAGTGCATGAATGTATGGTGTGCTAATACTTCGTTCTGGATGTAGGAATATTGTACGTAGAGTTTGCACGCACTTCAACCTAACCTGTATTGATTGTTTACATATTTTTAAAATAATTTTTTGAAAAATTCGTATAATTAAATTTTATTCTGTGAAATTTTAAACGATAAACTTACCAATATGTTTTCAGATTGAATGGCCTGACGGAAGTGGTTGATGCACGGGAATTGTAAATTCGGAGCACTTACTACTTCGGGTAATGCGTGCAAAACGAAGACTGCGATTCCCAACATCATGGCAACTTCATCCATTTTCGATTCGTTACTTCCTGCAATTGCAATGCATTATTTTTTATTTCGAATGAGCAATCAAACAAACAAATTTTAATATTTCAAAATTATAATGAAAGTTATTTATTATTTTGAATAAGTACAAACTATTGATATATTATAAAGAATATCTAATAATAACATTATTGAACAATGACAGTAAATAACGTTTTCAAACTCATTATTTCCAAGTTATTTAATCAATTTTGAAACATAATTCTAAGTAAAACGTTTATTACGTTATGTGATACTGAAATGTGACACTAATTATACAAAATCTTGAGAAATGCCAATAGTTTAAAATCCGCCGAATAGAGACGTCTCGATTGAGATTTAAATTACTTTTGTAAAAAAAACTTTTGTAAATTTGATGAAATTTGATACACTATAGTAAAAAAATCTGAACTTTCTGAAAAAAATAGTTACAGATGAAACCTATCACTAACACTTTTTCTTTTTCAAAACGATTTTTGGACATGATATATATGAATTTCTCAGATTGAGATGAAACGCCATAAAAGAAGCAGTATGCATTTTTTAATGCATGTTGTTTCTTACTTTTCGATCAATGACAAATAACTTAATTTAATTTACTAATCATTATTATCGACCTTAACAGTAAGTCGAAGTTTCATTTAAATTGGTGATGGTTACTCCACAAACACAAATCCGTGTTTAAAATGTAGGCCAAAATAAGATCATCTTAAAGTTTTATAAAAAAAAACGTAGTTACATTATTCTCGGTTACCAATAAACACTGATTCCTATTTATATTTATTCCTTATTAATTAAGAGAAAGGAAATTAATTATTAATTAGATTTTTGGACATGATGTGCAATTTTTATTTTTTTTTTTAATATTTTTATATAATAGCAAATTCTATAAAGAATATTTTCTGACTTCGATCGTGGTTTCTTTTTAGTAGTTTACGAGTTTTGAATTTCCAAAGTTGAACGCACGCTAAATAATTCGGTCGCGTCCTTTCTACTCAGCACTAAGGCACGTAATGCTGCGTCGCTGTACGTGGTGAAAAAACCTTTTATCTTATTTCGATGTTATTAATTTTAAAAACACTTTTTTTCGGAATTCTGAAGTATAAAAATCGTTAAAATATAGTATGCAGGATATGCGCGTAAACACAGTTGATAATACAGGAGACCAACAAAATGTTTTATTGAAATTAACTGAGTTAGTGTTTTTTAACTTCCACTCTAAGAAAGACCTAAAGCAAACTCAAGGCCTCCATACAGCACATACCTCTTAAAGACTATCCAGAGCTCAGTCCAAAGATATCTTCAAATTACGAAAATCTATAAAACGAGCTCTTAAAGATGTCATACTTAGGACTTTTTAAAATCGTAATCTTGATGAGCTCTTAAATTTATCTCATTTTGGACCATCTTTCTTTTAGTAAATAAAATAAAAAGAAATTTACTTCCTACGCAGACCAGTAGATGGTTGAGCTACAATGACAAAATAAGTGCTTTTCCGACATTTAGCAAGTGTTATCATTATATATAACTATACCAACCGATAAAAACGAACGTAGGTGAAAATGACGTAAATTAATATTTAAGCTACAAAAATAGAATCTGTATTTTTCAGAAATTTACTTTTCATTTGTATTATTTATTTTATATGGCAAAGATCTCAAATAAAACGACTTTTCTGAGAACTCATATTTTAGAGGTCTTGTAGAGCATAAGTCTACTTAAAGATCACTTGAAGAGCTCTTTCTGATAAGTGTTTAAGACATCTTACAATTTTTAAGACTTCTTAAAGAGCCCTTCAACATGTTTCTTTGATGTTTGGGCTAGTCTATGCTATGCTTATTACCAAAGTATTTTTTGTCCCAATAATTTGATTCACACGTTACCTAACGCGATCTTTTTTGTCGTAAAGACGACGTAAACCATCGTAAAGTGCATTTTATTACAAACAATTTGATAAGTCATCGAGTGTCTACAATTTTTTCGCCTAATTGTACATTTCTCAAGTTATTCTTCGCAAAATTAAATCAAGATGGGTTGCTATTAATATTCAATGCATGTAACAAGTGACCCAAACGGCTAAAAGACATCTTGAAGAGCTCTTTGAGAAGTCTTAAAAGTTGTACGATGTCTTAAATATTTATCAGAGCTCTTAAAGTGCTCTTTAAGAAGAATTATGCGTCGATTTTAAGAGATCTACAAGACCTCTCAAATATGAAGTCTCAGAAAAGAAATCTTATTTGAGAGCTTTGTTTTATTTAAAAGCAGTTATTTTGTCATTGTAGCGTATAATCTATCGGTCTACATATGAAGTAAATATTGTGCGATCTCATTTTCGGATCCAATAGCGACCTAGTGATAGATTTAAGACCTCAAACATAAGAAAGACCTCTTTGAGATTACGATTTTAAGAAGTCCTAAATAAGACATTTTTAAGAACTCCTTTTAAAGATTATCATAATTCAGAACTCTTCAGGAGGTTTTTTTAGAGATATCTTTGGACTGAGTTCTGGACGACCTCTTCAAGAGGTACGTGCTGCATGGGGATGTATGCAGTCCGCGAGGACAAACTAAACATATAATGTAAGTAGTAACCCACTTCCATAGCAGAATCCGAATAATGCCATAAACGATATTTCTACCCCTAGCGGAGATAACTTTAACAATATTACAAGAAGGAAGGATGCGTATATACTTTTTTTGTCTAGTTCTAGCATTGTTTTTTTGTGTAGTATCATTGGTATGGAGCCATAGTTTGCCTAGTTTTCGTTTTTCTTGTTGATTATTCTTGTATAGAAAAATCTTAAAGTGACGAAATAATTGAATAAGCGTGTTAAAAACATTCAGTTTCGAAGAAATTTAGATTGTAAAAGGTGGAGGGCCCTTAATTCCCTTATGGAAGTGCCGAATGTCAGAAACATTAAATATACTTATTTGTCAGTACTATTTTAAACATAGTTTCACCAAAAATATGTTTTATACTTTCGAAACATACGTCATATAAACATAAACACAAAACAACAAAATTAGAAAAAAATGTTTTTAACGCGAAACGTAGCAAATCATTACGTATTTATTAAAACAAGCGCATGCGAGTTTCACCGTGCGCTCAGCAAAAATTCATAACTCGCCAACTAATAAAGACACCAAGACTTTCCAATCCGGAAAACATTCTGTATAACGGTTTGCTAACTATTTTTTAGAAAGTTCAGACTTTTTTACTTAAGTATACCAAATTTCAGCAAAATCGGATAAAATGCCAACAAGCTACAATTAAAAAACAATTAAAAATATATAACAATAAAATAAAGGACGCTAAATTTAAAAAAAAATAAGATTTGTTTTCATCTCAATGTTTCGGAAGAGCACGTTTGAAGCTCTGAACAATAATTTATCATTTCCCAAATTAACGTAAAAACCGATAATTTCCAATTATTCAAAGATTAACAAAGTACCAATTAATACAAACTGAGACACATAGTAGATACCAAAATCCTACCATTTTTGGGGTATGCTGTTTCGATTGGTCGCGCTTAAAATCGAAAAGAAAATGTTGTAACTTTTTTATATTTATGATTTAGTAGTAGTTTTGGCTCGAGATAGATACCTCCCCGCTAAACAATATTCCGTTAGAGCAACATCTTTGAAACGTCGCATTATAGCCATGCGACCAAACTTGTTTCATTGCAAAAACATTTTTGGGACGTCCTTGGAACCAGAAATGTCCTGCCACATTTACGGTTTTTAAATAACGTTTCATTCGTAACGTACCTGCGACGTTTGAAAACTATACATCCAACGTTGTAAAAACGTTACATTAAACGGTCATAAATAAAAATTATAAGAAATTCGACGAATTATTTTATTCAATTCGAATTTTATTATTATTTATGTATCGTTAGATATGTTATGAAAGAATGTAGTTTTATAATTTTACTCGCAAATAAATCTATGAATCTAAGAAAAATCCGTCCCGACCGAGGATCGAACCCGGGTCTACCGGTTACAACGCTGACGTCTTAACCACTACGCTACGCTCGCATACGTATTACCATGCGAACGAGAGCTCTTATACTCAATCGTAGAAGGCTTCTTGCTAAATGCGGATTTAGTTTAAACAAGATATGTTTAATTAATTTTGTCATTTCCATATTGGGAATAATAATATTTTAATATTATTTGACTATTTTGTAGTAATTTATTGTAATTTAAATAAATATTTTTAAGATATCCGTATAATATTTTTTTTTAAACGAAATGGATTAATAGACAATGTTTAAAAAAATGTAAAGTTAATTGACACACGTATATTTTACAAATGCACTACTTGGAAATAAGTTATGAAATTACGCGGATATTAAAATTAACACAAGTGAACCACTTTTTAAATTATGAATTAAATTTAATACAATTTACATTAAAAATAATAAGGTGCGAGTTATTTTTCTGGACAAGTGACGGAATATTAAAATTAACATAAGTGAACCAATTTTTAAATTATGCATTAAATTTAATACAATTTACATTAAAAATAATAAGGTGCAAGTTATTTTTGAAGTTATTGAAGGCGAAGTCTGAGATGGAACCGGTCGAAACGATTGAATTTATGCAATAAATCATGTCTACGAAACGTTGCATTCGCAATATTACATGAATGTTACGTTAGTAACCTGAATGCGACGTTTTAAATTTCCTTGGTGATTTTGTGACGTTGCAGAAACGATTCCATAAAACGTTTTTAAAACTGTTATAAAGTGACATTCTGGTAATGTTACGCATTAGCTTTGTGTATTTAGATATTGTGCAACGTTGTGTAAACGGCATCAAGAAGTTGTTACGAAACGTTACGTTTTTGCCATAAATGGGATAACATGTAACGTTTCATTTACGTTACATGTTTAGCGGGTCTTAGCCAACCATATAAAAGAAATGGAATTAAAAATACAAAGAAACCAAGGAAAAGAAATACAAAACAAATACAAATACCGCAATCGACGCATAATATTATATGTAGAATTAATAAAATAAACAGATACATATAGGCCGCAATGAGTTGTAACAAGTCATTCTAGTTTCGACAAGACCGGGCGCTTATCCTTATCAGCATTTAATAAAAAAGTGTACAACTTATTTTTGAAGACTTCATTCGATATAGTACAGTGTATAGAACTAGGTTTAAGTGAAAAAAACAAATCGCCACGGGCTCGAAGAAAAAAAGTTGCGAACGCCGCGTTGCCGCCTGGCGGCATCAAAACACACCGAGTGCGGCAGTCTTTACTATGGATTTTTAGTAAATACAAACTTTAACTATAAATAATAGTAAATGTAAAGATTTTCTACGAGTCATAGTGTGAACTGAGGACTACACTAGATTATAGTTATTTTAACTATGTTTGTCATATTTATTTAAATCATTCGACATAGTTGACTTTTTAAACTATGAGGAGATAGTTGGTGTAACAAAATTATGGTAAAATCGACTATGAAAGTGGTAAATTTGACTATTTTTCATAGTAGTTTTAACTATATTTTTGCAACTATGTGATATAGTCAATTTAACTACGGATCACCGTTGTTTCAAAATCGGTGACATAAAAAGTCAAAATGTAATTAACGCGAATGAAACATAACAAAATCTTTTCAAATATATTTGCAACTCACCAGTTTTCGCGAGATCAATGATCTTTGCAAGTGCACTTTGCGACAACGCAGTCCATTGGTCCTGACTTCTTGGATCTCTGGAATATTTGTTGACGACGAGAGTTTTGAGACAATGAAGAGCTGCATGAACCGGTGTCTCGGTTCCAGTTCGGATAATATCGTTATCGGATCGCACTGCAGTTTCTCGTATGACACCCGTCGTTAAATATAACAACGTTGGAAGAATCGCGATTGCTCCTACAACATTCCAAGTGTCAATATTTTTTATTGCAATCTAATTGTAAAGGTAATATTTTGGAAATGAATTTAAGTCTTACCGTTAGGAGAGCAGAGATTTGGAAGAGTTTCCATAGCGGAAAGAGCGGAAGCGATTAATCGACCGCTCTCTTCTGATGGAACGTATTTTCTTTGTGACAAAATCGTCGAAGCTGCATCTGGATTTGGATTGAGTGGTGGGATTTGTCTGACCAGCAAACATAAACAAACTTCAAGAACCGCGAAAACCAAAGATTTTCCTGGTACGAGTTCCGCCGATTCTTCTCCTTCACCCAACAGATCGACTTCCAATGCATCCTTTGCCTCTTCTCCATCGCCAGCTAATTCTAAAATGTTATTAATAATATTAACTTTACATAAATATACATACAGCCCGCAATGAGATTAAAACCAACCTGTTAGTTTTATTCTTTTTCTTTCGGCCAAATCTTCCTGGCTTGCTTTCAAAACTTGCTTCAAAACTTCCATTACCATGATTTGTATCGCGTAACTTTCTCTCGTTAGTAATAACCTGGAAATCCGACATTAATTTTCAACATTTTATTAATTCTGCTCATTGTTATTTAAAAATCTCTGTTGATTTAACGGTGAAAATTACGTACCTGTGAAGAACATTGCAAAGTTCTACTGGAAGCGATCGATCAGCGATGAGAACTTTTCGTGACCAAATTGAATCAAGTAAAGTGTACAAGGCACTCAAACACGTTTCTACATTTTGAGTGGATTCGCAGGAACGAGGACTACACAATGCCTCCATACAAATGCCTACAAATAACTTTTGATTAATCCAGACGCAATTAAATTATTTAATTCTAGTTTTCGTTTAATGTAAATTCTCAAACTGATCTGGTAGAAAGTACGTACCAAAAAGTAAATGGAAGCGTTCTTTGTTCGAATCAGTCTTAATAGAATGGTTGTTATTGTTGTTGTTGCTGCCGGTGGTGGCATTCGGACTGAGTGATTCGTTCATTTCGAAATCTCTTGCATTAAGCCAAAGCGTGGCTGCATGGAGGATGGGTGCCCATGATTGTGCGTAATAAGGACGCGCGGATTCTATCGTATCTGTCGTGTAAAAAGCACCACCGTCGTGCGGCAACTGACTCGAAAATTCTAAAAAACATATTAAATCCTCATATTTTATCACCATTGATTTTGGTTCGTTTTATTCTGGTACCAAATACATATTGTCTTCCATAATAGTCTAATGCAAACTTTACAATGATTAACAAAAAATATTATTCTTAAACTTAAAGAATTTTTAAATAACTGACCTGAAGGAAGAGAAAGTAAAGCGTGATCTCTTAGAGCTGCTAGCCAATGTCGACTAAGACTAAGTAGCTCGGGCTGCACTAAACTTAACAAACTCTCGCTTTGAAATTCGTAATCGCCGAAATCTTCATTGTCCTCCTCATTATTTTGTTTTGCGGATTTCATCGATGGTTCCTTCTTATTTAACGCTGATCCATCGTTAATCATCGCTACTACGTACACCTGTGAATATTAAAAAAATAACAGGGTTAAGGAATAAGCTAGTTGTTACATGTAATAATTATGTTCAGGAAAATGTTATGTACGAAAATTATGAGTGTGACCTACTTGACCAATACATTACAAATTATTTTCATCATGTATTTTGAAAAAACGTCAATGTAAATTTGGAAAGCATGGTTACTAAAATTGCGTTTAGGGAGCGGACCCGTTGTCGAAAATGAGAATTTCATTTAATATGGGCATATCTCCAGAACTTTTAAACTTTAACATGACATCCGTTATGATACCTTAAAACTCATAGAAATAAATATGTAACATCATATTTTGGCAGATTATAGTGCCTCTTAAGGGTCTTTAATGAGTGTTCGACGAATTAAACTCGGAATTCGCAAGTTCGAATCTTACGGCGACAGTTATGTTTTTTTTTCAACATTCACAATAATTCTTTTTTAAAAAAGCTTTGTGTGCTTTCGTACTCACATTATAAGAAGTTGAGACTATATGGAACTGAAAAATCATGACAAGGATGTGCCTTTCTCAAAATGAAAGGAGGAACACTCAAAGTTACGAACTTTTTCGTAATTCGACATATGTAACTTTTGTTTTGGCGACGTATTAAATGTGACTATATTAATATTTTTTTTATTCCGTGAATAATAAGGAGTGGTTTAAGCACCGGCAGAAATCTGTGCCGCATGTAGTTCACAAGTTTAGAGCCCTCATTATGCCTGTGGCATCAATAGGCGTGTGCGTTTTCTGACGTCGCGCCGACTGTTATAAGACGTAAAAGGTTCTATTATATGTATCATTTTACGAACTACTTTTTAATTGGAACATCGACCACGCGTATGATTTCTGCGTCGTCGGTTATTTTATTATTTGTTGTATGCAAAGGAATCTCATTCGTCGAAATCAAAATTAAAATTTTTATATATATTTAATGATTTTGTTATTCTTAATAAAAATAAATGACTCGGATTCTGTAAAATCCTCTCTTTGAAATCGCTTGAAATGGAACTTCATCCTAAAACAAGTCGGACGATATTTCTGCAATCTTTTGGCGTTAAATTGGATATCAACGATTTGAGATGACGTTAGTCAATAAGACAAGCCTTATAAATTCATAGTTTGGTCTTGATATTGAAATTCACAGGCGTCCCTATCAGTTACACTTTATTTCAACATAATCAGGGTTTAATCAGGGCATATTCAGGGAAACCTGATCAAGATAACGTACTGGAACCTGAGCATGTCCTGATTTGGGTACATTCAGGAGTACCTGATCACGAACGCCTCACTGGAGCCTGCTCAGGCCCTGGTACATAAGGCTGTCTGAATAAATTTCCGCTCGGGGTATTCCAGTATTGTAATAGTTAGGACATTTCTGACGTTTTGAAATTTTGAAGATGATAAAAAAAGATGATAAAAAGAATTTTTGATACGCAAAAAAAATGATAACAAAAAATGCGATTGTTTTTTCTAATAACTTCTTTAATATTGAAGTTAAAATTTCGCAAAAAAATTCCATTTTTTAGGAATTTCAAGCACTGGAACTTGGAATTTTTTTTCAAATCCTCGATTTTTACCCTCACAAGTCTGAAGGATTCAGGGAAAGTCTCCGCGCTTAGTATTGATTATAACTCAAATTTTGTGGTAGGAAAAATAAAATATAAAACGAAATTGTTCAGCATGAAAAGTAGTATATTTTTTAAATGTATAATCTTTTCGTTACTAGTAATTTTTGCAGATATTTAAACAAGAAGTCAATTTTTTAAGAAATTAATTATTTTCTTTCAAAAGTAAATCAAACATTCTTTTGGAATTTAAGCTTCTAAAACCGGTCAAACTTCCAGAACCTATTGTTGGGACCTAAATCTAAATAAAGTAAGTAAAAACCGGATTCCGCTGAATTTCAATTTTTCCGGACAGGGCATCCATTTTATTACCGATTTTTTTACAAAGAAATCAAGTTAATAACTTTATATTTATTATAACTCCGTCAGTTTTTATGTAAATGACTCAAACCGATGCTTAATTTAAAGCTCTCTTAAAACATTTTAAAAAATTACTATTGAATTTTTATAAAAAAAAAAAACGTTCGTTTTTCCGCTATTTGAAGTAGAAATATTCGATTTTCGATATCATCGAACTTCAATTCAAATTCAAGGTGCCATAACTCGGGTTCTGTATCACCTAGAACGATTAATAAAAAAGCATTCTCTTCGTTATTTTATTACCTTAATTTTTGTTTCATGTAGTCTTCTGCAAACACTTACAGTTTTTGAGATATTCACGAAAAATCGTTCAAAAACATGCATTTTTTACATTAAAAAAAGAATACATTGAAACGCGAGTAACTAAAAAAGTACTGATTTTACCAAAAATTGGTATAGAACACTTTTGGCTTAAAAGTTGTGCCTCTATCGAATCCTGAGGTTGTTTTTGCTGAAAAATGTTAGCATCCCCGAGTAAAAGCACATTTTGGCACAAACTTTTGTTCTTTGGGCTATTCCCTAGCTACAGTTCAAATAACAGGTGAATCGATGCAATCCGAAAAAATTAGAAGCCGAATCCTTTAATTGACTGGCTTTGGAAATATTGTTACATTATTTGTAAAATAATCTACTCACCTCTGCCCAAGCCTTCAAAATAGATAACCTTTCTAGCGTTGAGAGGCTCTCATTGTATAATTGTGGGCGAGTATGTCCTTCTCGTAATTTTTCTAGTGAAGATACTAACAACTGATGCACGCGTCTCAAATCGTTCAAATCTCTCGCAACGCCACTGCCGATCCAAGCGCTACAAGCTTCGCAAGCTGCTGCTGTCACGTGAGATGGAGTTTCTGCCGAAAACGCTGGCCGAAGAGCAGCACCAACCTGTACAAACAAAAAATTAGCTTTTCGTAAACAAATTCTGCTTTAAGTGACAAATAGTTTGGGTAAAGCGAAAATAGTTTTCCCTCTAAAAAACTTCATTTTGAGCAAAACGTACTTTTAAATTTTAACATTGAACCCCGAAAAAATTGACGAAAAAATGTGGAAATTGTAGCTTAATAAGTTAATTTAATTCCAAGAACTGTTTTAAATTAAGTTTGTAAATAATAATTCCTCGAGATTTAAAATATTTGACATTACCTGAGCTTGAAACTGTTCTAACAAGAGATGTCCGGGGAATTCTGGCTCTGGAACTTTTGCAAATTTATCGATAATTTCTTCCAGTGTTTTCAATCCTTCCAAGCGCAGCGGATCACAGTCACTAGTTGCAGCCATAAAAGCCATTCTTACGAGGTCCGGCAAATGCAACACCAAAAAATCACCTGAAACAGTAAAAACAAGTCTTAAATATTTTTATTTTCAATCATAACATAAGAAGAATTGTTATTCAGCGACATGACTAAATTTAAGATCAATTTGTAAATTCTATTCTCAACATAATTTTTAGAAATGAAAATGCACCTCTGCCTTTACTGATTTGTTGTTCTTTAGCTTGCGACAGGTCAAAGTGGGCCGGTTTATCATTCACGCATGCTGCAACGATACGTCGGACACATTGAGATGCGAAAACTCGCGTCGGCCACCTGGGTGAAACTGTCTGCCTTTGTTTCGAAGGTTCTTCTGCGTGAAACTCTGCCTGATCATCATCACCTTCCGTGTCAGCATTGTCTGCAGATGTTTCTTCGGTATTCACATTTGTCACCTCTTCCGTCGTACTTGACTCTGCATTTAAGAACGTGTAAATAATAGTTAAGTAAATAACAAAAGAAATAAAGGTAGTCGACAAGTCTTACCAGTGGCAACAGTAAGAACATCTTTGCACAAAGATAACCACTGAGATAAATTGTCAGCTGCTAAAATTTGCAACATGCTTGTCAATGTATCATGAATCTCTTTGATCAGCTGGCCGTCAATTTCTGTATCGAGCATACTGAACAGCACTCCTGGTAGACCAGTTTCCGTTATCACCAGACCTTCGACGACGTTTGGATCTCTGCTTTCATTAGCTAAAGTCATCGCGTGCTCACACACTTCCTTAGCTTCTCGTTGAGCCAGTTGACGAAGGCATGAAATAGCTGCTTTTCGCAAAAGTAAGTGATTGCTGGACAATGTTCGCTGTAAATTTCCAAAAAATTATGCCATATACAAACGCAATTATATCATTAAAAAAAATGCAATTATTTCTTACACAAAGAGTTGGAACTAAAGATGAAAGATTCACGTGTCGAGGTGCAAACAGATGCAATTGTTGCAAACATCCCGTCGCTTCTGCCTGTACGAGTGGATCCTGGTGGTCTTGCATAATGGCGCAAGCACACAAAAATGACGAACGAGCCATGCAGATCGATGATGTATTACCTGTACATTATTTATTAATCATTGGAAACGTTAACCTATTACATTAGTTTGGTCGTTTTCATTTTTAGCAATCGATTAAATAAATTGAATAATACGTTGATTTTTTAAATTGATTGCAAAACAGGTTGTAATTACCTTGAAGTTCTGGACCTATTGTTGTAATCAATGCTGCCAATACTTTTCCTATACATTGATGTACGTCGATGTAAGAGTGAGGAACATTTAATAAGAGGGTCAGGGCTAAAGAAAGAGTTGGTTCCACATATCCTCGGAACATTGGGCCTCCAGAATCCGCTATTAAAGCGAGTGCGTGTAATGCCCATACCTGTACATAACGAAAAATTGATTTTTCAGAATTTTTAGAAAGTGTCACGTGTGAGAGTACACTTATTAAGTGTAATCGATGGTCAATCGTAAATTGTTCTTACTCGTAAAAAAAGGGAAGCGTATAATGGTCCAACAAAACAGCAATATTGTACACAAAAAGAAAATTTATATTTAAGATCTCCAAAAATGTATAAATTCGCAGGGATTCTTTCAGGTACAAGTGTATTTAGTATCCACATTTTTTTATTTTTTAATTTTTCTATAACACAGGACCACAAACAAATTTTGTCGGTTTGACATTGAAACGCGACTAGGCGATTCTTATAGATTTTGGGTTTCTGAATTCGAATCCGTGGACAGAATTTGTTCTATACGTCATGCTTTTTTATGCATATTTGCTAAATAACTGTATAAAACAACGATTCGACCACAGAATGAAGCCGGGCTAGACGATTCTTATAGATTTTGGGCTCAAAAAATTTAATTATTTTTCATAGTAGCTTTAACTATATTTTTCCAACTATGTGATATAGTCAATTTAACTACGGATTTTTTTTTAGTGTACGGAAACGCAAATTCAACAAAATTGAAAGGTATGTATATTATTATTTTTAAGGTCGCTATTTTCAAAAATGAGCTGCCATAATTAGAAAATTAAATATAACGGTTTAAATGTCAAAAAATGCAAAAAATCGGGTATTCTTTCTTCTAAAACTTTTTTTCATCGAAGAAATATTTGCCAGCACAAAATTCTTTCGCTGAAGGTAAAGAAAATAATTGTATGAACGTTTTAAGTCTAAAGCTGCGTGAATTCTATTAAAAACTTCTGGAATGTGTATAGACTTCTCGGTGTCATTTACAAATTATTTACTGACCAATATCAACATATTATTAATACGATTTTGTTTATTTTTATATTTGTAGATTCTATTTGTTTTGCATTTTTGGATATTACTAAATCTTTTAACTCATTTTCTTGTATAATAATACTGAGGAGAAGAAAAATGTCATGTTCCAGTAATATTTTTCATTTTTTCTGAAAATTAAACATTTTTTTTTAAACGACAGAAAATATCTGAAACCATTTCCTGCACTTCTCCATAAATTCTAATTATTTTGCTTTCTTTACAAGTAATAGTAATGAATGTAGAACATATATCGTTTTATTCTGAACTCAAGCTCGAATTCTAGTCTATTTTTTCTTAACATGTTTTGGTAAAAGTTCAGTTTTTGAGTTAGTGCCCTAAATTGCTTTCAAACAAATTTTTGTGCCCGCATACTTTCTTATAGATTATTACACCCTCCTCCGAATGATCATAGTCAATTTAAAGATCATAATTTGACCCTTTTATGTTGAAATTAACAATTAAATCCGCGTTTTTCTATGTTTCACTCATTTTATTGCTTTAAAATTATTTTTAAATGAAAACTAAGAGAGTTTTTTCATTAAAACCACGAAGTTTCAAAGATGCATTTTATGTTTGTTTTCGAGTAATAAAAAAAAAAGGATTTTTCGTTTCGACATTCCAATAATAGGAAACACCTCAAAAATCCGAAACATTGAAAAATCGGCATTTAAAAAGCCGATACTCAAAAAACGATGACTCAAAAAGCCAATGAATCATAAAACTGTAATATTCATGAAAACAACAATGTCAGCTTTTTTAAATGTCGATATTTCAATGTTTCGGATTTTTTAAATTCGGTTTTTTGACATGTACCCAATAATATACTCCGTAAAAATATTTTAATATGCGGCAAAAGTTCTACAATGAGATAAAGTTTCAAGTGACACGTGATAACAGTCGAGTTATTTTACTTATTTTTCTTATTTACCTCATATGTAAAAAATAAAAAGGTGTTCCGCTTTGTCTTCCCCTACTATATTTTGTTAGGAACAAAAGGTACTTATTTTACATATCTCACAAATATTTCCAACGTGAACTTAATCAATACATAAATCAAATAAATTCAATATAAAAATGAACTAATATGAATTTTTTTTACTAACTATACGAACATAAACTATCACAGAGTATATATTCCTATACCTGATCAATTTTTTAGAAGTATAAACAGATCTAAAGTAATAAAGTGGATTATTTTATTCTGCATACTTTTAGGCTACTTTACCCTATCGAAAGTTAATTTTTATTTCGTAATATATTATATTTACAAATATATTATTTTATAAAAGTTAAAGTTATTGAACAATTCACCACAGCTTCATTCAATTAAAAAAAGATGTCCACAGGTTAGAAATACAAGCGCGAATCGGGGCTTCATTTGTTTACAACGAACGTTGAAGAAATGAGTTGATTAATTTTGGAGCTCGAGTCCACTTTCGACAATACAATGAAAAATACATAAAATTGATAATTACACGAAAATTCGACTCATTTTTTAAATTCACCTGCTCAAAGTCTATAGGTTCACTAGATTTTCAAACCGGTTATTTCAAAATGTAAGCATAAAATATTGTAAAAAACGATCACAACATTTTCATATAGACTCCATAAAATATATTTTGTTTACTTTGTATAAATTTACCTGTACGACTGGAGACGAGCTATCCTGGGCTAATGCGAGTAAAATGCTGACACTGGTATTAAGATGCTGACTGGAACCCATGCCTCCAACGTGCTTATGAAGACATCCTAAAGCCAAAGAATGGCCTGTTCTACTGACAACGTCTCGAGCCGATTTCAATCGATCGAAGCTGGTTTGCGCCATTTCCGCTGTAAATTTCGGATCGGATATGACCTGTGCCATTCGTCCGACGGCTTCACCAGCGGCCCACCTCAAAATTGCATTAGTGCTAACCAAAGAACCCTAAAAGACAAAGTAACTCGAAGCGTTAATATGTACACTTTTAACGCACACAATGGGTTTATCAATGAATAAAAATTCTTTAATTCTTCACCGTTATTTCATAAGTGAAAACTTTCATTTGTAATTTATTTTGTTTAAATTTCTTGACTAAATTCTCTTGTTTGTTGTTATGTAGTGGTGAGTAAAAATTTGTACGACGTGAAAACTTATTAAAAAAAATATGTTTGGATAGAAAACCATTTGATTTGCATCGAAGTAAAAAAATTCTTCTTATTATTGATGCCGCTAATTTTTTGTTAATCGTTTCCCAATCCTTTAATAGTATTACAGCTTCCTTTCCAAATTGTAATTTAATCCAATTGTAGAAACTCATGTCTTAATACCAATGTATGAATTCGGAATAATCAATGAATACAAATTCTTTAATTCTTCTCCGTTCTTTCATACGTGAAAACTTTCCTTTGTAATTTTTTTTGTTTAAATTTCTTGACTAAATTCTCTTGTTTGTTATTATTAGTGGTAAGTAAAAATTTGTATGACGTGAAAACTTATTTTTTTGTCTAAATTTCTTGACTAAATTCTCTTGTTTGTTGTTATCTAGTAGGTTTATGTTATTTTTACATAAAAATTATTTTTTCTAACAAAAATAATTAAATTTATTTAACATTGTGTTGTATAACAAATTAAAAATTGTCTTTTTTATAGAACAAATTGTCGCTGGCAAATGTTCGATTGGAACGAGATGAAACTAAGTAGCAGATGGCTTTTGGGTCGCTGATTACAAATCTGAACTCAGATTTTAAAAATCCAAAATGGCGAATTAAATATTATAAACCAAAATGTAAAATATGACCTGATCGTGATGAACGTGGGTACTCGAGGATTTTTGATATCGCTGCTTACGAATTTGAACTCAGTATCTGTCATTTCAGTTTTTCAAATTTAGAATTTACAAAATCTGAGTTCGAATTCGTAATCAGCGACTCCAAAAACCGCACAATAAGGTAGAGTAGGGCACAGTGTCGATATTTTTTTAAATCTATTAATCCCAATACATTTAAAACTCATGAAAATTAAAATCCTGAAAGACTAATATTTTGAAATAACATGGCTCCAGCGTATTGCAACTCTCCTTTTTCAAAAACTTGGCCTACATTCTGAAATATCGAGGCTTCTCTGTATTTTAATTGAAATTTTGGCCTTTCAGAATTTTGATTTCTGCAATTTTCTTCTACACCAAAAAAAATGTTCTTTGTAAATAACGGCTTCATTTCCCAGAAACCCGATGTACAAATATTGAAAATAAATCTTCCTTTCTTAAAAAAATTGACGTTATTGAATAAGTTAGTTAGTTAGTTAGTTTTGTTTATTTTGCCATGGGATAATTTATCGTCGATTGTGGCAATTGATAAATACCTCGATATAATATAAAAATAACATAAATAAAGTAAAGAATTGAAAATACATTAGAATAATATAAAAAATATAATTGATAAGCTAATTTCTTATAACTAAACTAAATATAAATAAGTGAATATTGTACCTAGCAAAAACGATAAGATAGACAGAAAGATTTTGTGGGAAATGTTTTACGTTACACTTGTTTTATATGTATTATATATATTAGGGTTGAATGCTTAAATTAAAAGTGACATCATATAATATTACATCTATATATTAAATACTTACAATAATTAAGTTTGCAGCTGATTTCTTAACATCCTCTTGGCCGAATCCGGTTTTTGCTTCGTTCAGGCCCTTCAAACCGCTAAGAACAGCGGTAAAAACGTTCATTTGTATGGCTTCCTGTCTACCGGATTTTGCATGCTTTATGCATTCGTTGAAGTGGTCGAGAATCTGCAACCTGTGTTTGTTTGCGACGCGAGGAAAAATTTGTCCGAATAATGACACCGATAAATCGATCACGGCAACTCCCAGCGGAAGTGGCCCGGGTACTGTTTCATTCTGGAGAAGGACAACAAATTTATATATCGCTTGACGCTGAATACTAACCATTAATTATTAACTATTAGGCTCCAAGTATTTGCAAATCGATATTTTATAAATAAACACTTCCACGTATAGGTGTAATAAATTGTCAGGATATTTGGTACTAAACGGTTTTGGATGTCGCTAATAACAAGTTTGGCGTCAGATGACAAAATTTCGAAACACGTCCTTCATAAATGTTGGAAAAATTAAAAACATACATGGATTTTCTTAATAAATGTTATTAACAGGAATTTCAGGATCACTAATTACAAATCTGATGAATGTTTTGCATAATTTTTAAGTATATGGAAATATAATGAAGTACTAAATCATATTTGTTTAAATAGACAAGAAAAACTTACGAAATACCATAAATATTACGTAATTACATCAATGTCGGAGGTTAATTAATTGTGTGCTCTTAAATATTACTATATTAATAAATAACATAATTTAATGTAAAAATCTGTACATGTATTTCGATCTATCATATATTTAACTCTGATATTGCAGAGATATTACTCGTACGAATCTATTAATTAGTTTTCGTATTGAACTTTACAATCGATAGAAAATAAATAAATCAAATGTAAATAAAATATCTGTTTTATTACCTGAGGTACTGATCTGTATAAACAGCATGGATTATGCTCCAGAGCTCCAGAACCTGCAGCGCTGTTTGGCTGTAACTGAAATGTGTTTCATTTTCTTCAACTATTCGTACTAATTAATGAAAGAAACTTAAAGCTTGCAGAAAACTCTTAATAATACAATCTAATATGTAACTTCGCAGAAATAAAATATAATATACATTAATATGATATTATTATAATATCATAGCTGATTGGCAAACATTTCCGTGTCAATGCAATGATCAGAAGCAGTAAAACAAATCGGAAACTATTTCCATAAAAACTTAGTTGATACTAAAAGTCACAAGAATAGTACAACTATTTACAAACTCAATAAAATTATAGTTCAAAATGTATTGTAGGTACGTCATCGTAAGAAGTACAAATAAAAATTTAGCAGTATGTATGAAATTTGCTTTAAAACTATTAATTCACATTTAAAAATATAAATAATAAAGATAATATCACAAATATTGCAGAAAATAAATAAGATTTGCTTGGAAAAAAGACAGAAAAATGGAAATCATAATGAACAACGATGTCTACAAAACCAACGACCATCTTTCTAACATTACTCACATGTTCTAAATCCGACCTTCGGTTTGGTTCCATCTAACGGCGAATAAAAATTATACGTGTAAATTGTAAATACGACACTAATCATTCGTCATTGAATTTTGGGTATTTGTACTCCACTATGTGGTCCAAATCTGGTCTTAACAAAATTATACTTTTTTCTAGTATGCGTGTACTTTAGTTCAAGTACAAAAAGAACTTCTCAAATGTACAATTACTAATAATATAACTATCTCACATACTATAAAAAATTATGTAATGATTATAAATTATACGTCTAATTTTAGAACGTTTTAAAACACTATTGTCGAAATTAATCATATTCCTAAGTACACATGAGATGAAATTGATACCGATGAATATAATTATTTTAACCCATTCACGCTCAGACGGACGGATTTTTAGTATCAGTTTGAACATCGATAATTTGTATATAAATGCCTTTAGAAAAATCTGAGCTCCACTGTTTCTAACATAAAATTGTATGCTCTTTCCGAATCTTTCAACAAAATTTCGATAAAATGAACCGCAAAAAAGGTGTACACGTTTTTTTCTATTAAAAAACAAGGTTTTTTACATTTGGTTTTTCATTAAAACATCACCTCGAAATTGGTTTGGGAAACATATATAAGTTGAAAATATCACGTCCATGTACCTCCAGGATTAAAATGTACCAATGTCAGAGTTCATAATTCACGATGGCAGTTTTCCAAAAGTCGCCTAGAATCTCAAAATTCTTTTTAAAACTTAACCAATTTTTTTTCTTAAAAACTATAGACTTTAGAGAACATTTTCTAAGAACAACAATGCTTTGGAATGAGTCAAAGAAGTCTCTCAAATTTTATCAGCATGCAATAATACACTGCTTGATTTTTCAAAAATTCGAAAAATCGAAATTTTGAAAAAAATCATTTAAAAAATTTGAAAAAATTTGAGCAGCTTCTTTAAATAGTTAAAAAATAAATTAATTAATTTTTCTGTATTTCAAGACCAATAATTTATTTTCTTGGAAACTATAGGCTTTAGAGAAAATTTTCTTACAATAAAAATATCTTAGAAGTATTTAAAGAAGCTTCTCAATTTGTTCAAATAACTGTTTTCAACATTTCGATTTTTCGAATTTTTGAAAAGTCAAGCAGTGTATTATTGCATGCCGATAAAATTTGGGAGAATTTTTTGACTCACTCCAAAACTATAGTTTTTAAGAAAAAAATGGTTAAGTTCTAAAAAGAATTTTGAGCTTCTAGCCATCATTTTGAAAACTGTCATCTTGAATTCTGAATTCAGATATTGTACATTTTAATCCTGGAGGTCCATGGACGCCACATTTTCAACTTAGATATATTCCCAACGCCACTTCTAGGTGAAAGTGATGTTTTTTATGAAAAACAAAATGTAAAAAATTATGTTTTTTAACAGAAAAACGTGTATAACTTTTTTTGTGGTTCTTTTTATCGAAATTTTATTGAAAGATTCTGAAAGAGCATACAATTTTACGTTAGAAACAGTAGAGCTAATATTTTTCTAAAGGCATTTATATACAAATTATCGATGTTAAAACTAATGCTGAAAATTCGTCCGTCTCAGCGTTAATGGGTTAAATCAATGACACGTGGAAAAATTTGTAAAAGAAAGTCAAGCACGATAGTATGAAACGGTGATATTATTCTTATCAGTATTTTTAACAGCATTGCGTGATTTTCGTAAATCATAATCCAAGAAATCGAACAATTTAAGATATTTTTAATCGTATTTAAATCAAAATTACCATTACCATTTACTTAAATAAAAAATGTATTCGAATAGTGTAAAGTTATGAAAATTATATTATTGTACAGTTTATGGCTTTTCGAAAATGTATTTGTTTCTTCAAATTCTCAAAATCTTGTCAACCATTGTAAATAGTAAAATAAATCAGTATCTCATTGATAGTACGGCGTTATGTTCTAAAGTGGATCAAATTTCACATCTATAAATGCTATATACATATTACTAACCTGATCTTCTATTGTACGATGATCGGTTTCTTGTAACCAAGTTCCGAGAATGACTGAATCATTTGCATGGCACACTGCTCGTAGAAAAGATGTGGTTGTATTTCCAGGATTATCCGCTAAAGTGAACTCCGATACTAACATTCTGAGTAAGTGCGTGTAGGAACCTAAACAACAATAGCACGTACAATTGAAATCGATCGGTGTGTTTTAATAAAAGTAAAACATTTTAACATACGTTATTTTTATGTAGGTTGTTACTAAATAGTAAAGTATTTAAGATCGGCTTTGATTTATTAATATAAATTTTGTTAAAAATAAGTGCCTCAGTAAAACAAATTTAGAACAAAAGAAATATACACCTCAACGCTTCGAAACTTTGTTCCATCAAGAGGGTAAATGGTCCCGCGTAAAAATAAAAAAGATCTTTCTTAATAATGGCACTTTCAAGATGTATTTGAGAACTTTTTAAGACTTCAAACTACTAGTTTATCAAAATCTTGTTGAGATCTTTATGAGATCTTTAAGAAAAATTTGTACTATTTGCGCAGTCCAAGAGAGAGTAATCGTTAAATTTCACTCCTACAGACTTAAATTTCACTCTCTTGGAATCACATTTTCTCATTTTCTGTATTTCATGATAGGTTTACTACATAGCCGGCCGACAAACATGTTTTATTAAAACTCGCTATAACATATTCGATATTGAGGATTTTGAAATGAATAAAAAAAGAAATTGTTCGTTAGAGTTTTTTGCATCTAATGAAGAAAAAACAAATGGTATATCTCAATAAATAAAGAATTTATTCAGGGCCTCGAAGCACATGACGCGTTGGTCCTTTTCTACCACCAACTTTAAACATTATTTTTTAACTATTAGAGCAATAAAAATTCATATCTTTATGAACAACATTCTCGCTGACAGTTTTCGATAATGAATGAGTGTAATCGATACTTGAAATTCGCTCAATAAATGAAGAGCCTAAAGGTATTTTTTACAGTTACGTGGAAAACTATTAATAACTTTATTGTTTATTGAGATATATAATTTATTATTTTACCATCAGATGGGGAAATCTCTAACGAATAATTTCTTTTTTTATTCGCTTCAAAACTTTCTTAAAAAGTTTATACGACATTCAGTCGCCTTTCTCTTTTTCCGTATTTATTGACGCCATTAAACTGCATTTTGACTCCAAAGAACTCAAATGTAGTCGAACCCGGCCTACCCCATTTTCTACTCCTTTGGACTGAAATTTGAGTCCAATAATTTTAGAGTGTATTGCATCAATTATTTAACTCTCCTTTACTATTGTCGTAAACTATCTTAAGCTCCTTATATCAGTATAGATGTGGGTAATACTGAGCAGTTAGATTAGTTTCGTAGAACTCATACGAAACAATGAGTCTACAAAATTCAACTTCTATATGTTCAATAGAAAGTTTAATATTATGAAATTGATTACAAATAAAAACTTTCGACATAATTTAATAAAATATTATTCAGAAATTGTATGTTCTAAAAAGTTATCTGAAAACGCTTTAAGAAAACCGGCAATGCCCTCATCTTTTTCATACATAATTTAAATTATTATGATTAAATAATATCATTAATATTATGTCAATTCCTTACCTTCAAACGTTTGTGATGGCAAAAGTAGTAAAGTCTCATATAAGCGTAAGCGAACCATAGCTGCAGGAGCCTTCAGCTGTTGCCCATAACTTTTCAAAACCGTAGAGAAACTGGAAATAATGAAAATACCCACTTTATTAGAGAAGTAGTTCGACAATCATTTTTTGGGATAATGTTTTTCTGATTACGTTTGTAAAAGATTAAATTAAAATGTGCTTTTCACATACTTCGTGAGCATTGCCAAAGCAGACTCTATGGGTGTTAGTAACCTCCTGGTTATGTCGTCATTAATAAGTTCCGGGCAATGTAACAGGAAACTGTGCATTGCAGAAAGAGCACCAGCACGACCTTCTAATGTCACTTGCCACGTGAAAGCGTCCCCTCGAGCTTTTTCGCTCTCAAACTCCTTGTTCGAACGCGGGAAGGAATTTCGCCATAACAACAGCATTCGAGGTAAAAGACCTTTCACCACTGCTGTGCCTAATTCCCAAACAAACAACATAACATTTTGCAAAACAACCGAATTAATTTTTGTACTTGAAATATTGAAATATATTAAAATACCTAGTGTTGTGATAGCTCCAATTAAAAGCCACCCCGCGTGAGTGCGATTCAGCGACAAACGACTATTTTGACTTGCACTTCGCAACAATTCTTCCGCGGTATTAAAAATGACCTGTGGAAGACATTTAATTGCATATTAATTATGAATGTTATGAAAATCGTCACTTAAAGTATTTAAAATAAAGTTAGTTATTATCATACTTAAATTAGTTCTTAAGGGAATGCCACAGCTAACTTTTATCTTTATGTTGGCTTATGTTATTTTGGAATCTGAAGTACATTTACGAAAAAAAAAAACAGATTTCGAGGCAAAGTTTTAGCATTTTAATGATTTTAAAAAATGTAAATTGCATGGGAGGGTTTTAAAAAATAAAACATTATGGTTCATACCTTTCCTTTCGTATGTGGCACACCTAGCGGTGAAAATCGAACACTACCTAAAACTGCAGCCAATGCACTACTGTACCCTGTAATGGCTTCGGGGGAGGTTTTCATATTTTCGATCCCGTTGACGCATCTGTCAATCAACGGTGTAATTTGACTAGGTACGGCGACGCAAATGCAGCGCAAACACCATGCTGCTGCGAGTCTTGCCGCTTGACATGGATGTACCAAAACAGCCATTGTTGTATCCACCAAATCTGTACAATTTGGTAGGTAATAACCATTGATGGGATATATTTTATAAACCTTAAATGTATTTTTTAAACACAATAAATATATTCTTACGTAATGATTGATCCGTTAGTAGATTCGAAGCTGTGGTTCCTAATCCTAAAATCAAATTGCCCATCTCCTGCAATGCGCAGACTAACAAGTGTTGACCGAACAGAGTCTCCTGATTGCAGTCCTTTGCATTTTCTGGGCTGAAATCTGAGCAGACGAATTTTTGAATAGTTTGCTTGAAAAGACATTTTATTAATTTAGTCACTTCCTTTTGAAAAATAAAAGTGCACAAATAATTCTGAAAATTTTTGAATCATCTCCACGGTTTTCAGCCTCGAAGTTTTATAGACATGGAATTTTTATAAACATTTATATACAGAAGTTTTCAGGGTTGCTGCTTTCTTTACATGGAAAACGGTTGGAATTTATTACTCGGAGGTTCTTGGGATCGTCGATTACGAATATAACCTCAGACTTTCAAAATTCAAAATGGCGGACCAAATTAGGAAAAAGTTGCTTTATCGAGATGAAACTGGGTACACCGGAGTTGTAGGGATCGCTGATTACGAATATGGTCTGAAATGTTCAATATTCAAAATGACGGATCCAAAATGGCGAACAAAATTAGGAAAATGTTGCTCGATCGAGATGAAATGGGTAACTCAAGGTGTTTTCGAGGTTGCTGATTACGAATATGGTCTCAAATGTGCGATATTCAAAATGACGGATCCAAGACGGCGAACCAAATTAGGAAAATGTTGCTCGATCGAGATGAAATTGGTAACTTGAGAGGTTTTCGGGGTCGCTAATATTACAAATATGGCGTCAGATTTACAATATTCAAAATGTCGGATCCAAGATTAGAATTTTAGGGCCTGAGTAATGATTGGATGTCCAGGACCTCTGAAGCCTTTTCGAGGCTGCACAATCGTTACCAGGCCATACAATTTTACGGCCAATAATCAAAAATAAAAGGAACATAAAAACATTTAAAAAAAGTATCCAAAAATATGAAAAAAAAGCACAAAAAAGTATAACAAAATATTAAGAAAGAAACAAAAAGATATAAAAAAAAATAAACAAAAGAAGTGGAGTTACTGGCTTCCTACGTCCTGGTCGTTTGCTCTGGGCTATGTCAAGGGTAAGCAGTCAAACACGGCAATATCTAATGTACAATTTTTCATCTAAATTTTAGTATTTCTCAATCTCAAAAATGTTCAAAAATAGTTTTAGCAAAGTTTGAATCTGCCATCTAATTTACGTTTTACTTATTTACAACAGCTACTACCTCATGAAATTAATAAAGAAATAGAGATTGATACATAATTCGATCCTGACACAACAACCATTCGAACAGTATTCAGTAGATGCAGCCAATCAAGTCAGACAAGCTATCATACATCAGATCATCGATTTTATACGTAATTTATTAACCCTTTAAGGATGTTCCCGGCAAATCCTTTTTCTGGGTAAACTCATGAAATTTGGAATATAGATTCCTTTTTGTGTCATACGTGTCCTGTTAAAATTTCAGAAAGCACAGCCGTACCGAATTCGAGATATTTTCAAAGTTTCCATTTTTGTATAGGATTTGGTTACTTTGGCTTTTCGAGAGTATGTTTTTAATTATTGCGATAAATCTGTTAAGGGTGTATTGATGAAAAAGTAGAATGTAAGAAAACAGTTTATGACAAATATATATATAAAATGAAGAGTCGCAGCCGTACCATTTCTGAAATAATTAAATATTAATGTCTATTAAGACAAGTGCGAAGGGGTCACGTGAACAGGAAGCGCGGACTAACTTTTGGACGGACATTCTAGGAACATCCTTAAGTCCCGAATGTGCACAATTTGCACACGACTTTCAGCATCATTTTATTTACAACATAAACATTTTCTTAAAATGCACACATCCAAATCCGACTAGTTTTGTGGTCTTTTCGAATTATTCGTTTGAATGTTTTTTAATATTCATTACGGGAATCCTCATCATTTCAGAATGTTGTTTTCAAAAACAATTTATGCAATTAAAAAAATATTAAGAATAATCTAACTTGGAAATCTGAGTAGAACGCGATGGTATTTTTTTCTTAATCCAGAAATTTGATTTTGAAATTGGATTTTATTGTGAAATTTTACATATCAGATTCGCCACATTCAATCCACCATTTTCAATTTCGGTAAGCTGATCCAAAATTCGAAGTATAATATGCCTAAAACCTACGGGATTGCTAATTTGCAAAGTTCACACTATCTTGGATTGTAACACAACTTAAAATACTCCCATTTCTAATGAGCACACGACATCCACCATCTTGAAATTGGATTTTATGGGTATTACTGCTTCCGTCAAAGTAGGATGTACAAAACTCGTATTAATGACTTATTTATATGATTTTACTACAAAGAATATGACTAGATCCAAAATAATAGCAATTTCTTCAATTTTAAAAATTCCCGACGTTTAGACGCCATTTTGAAATGGAAAACAAAATAAATCCAAATATGTAAATGTATATTATTGTTGTAGTAAAACAATCGCGAACACGTTTCTGATATGTTAAAAGGGTTACATGTCTAATTAACTCAAAACTAACTCAACATAAAAATTCAACATTTTCAAACTCAACATTTAACAAACTCGACATTTTCAATCTCAACATTTGACAAATTCAACATTTTCGAACTCAACATTTGACTAAATCAACAAATAATATAAATAATATAAAAATAAAATTGTCAAATGTTACATTACAACAACAATAATAAATATAAATTACGACAATTTTTGAAATGTCATGTGCATTAAATACAATCATGTTACATGAAACAGCATATCTGTCATCACTTAACGTATACTAACAAAACCTAACCTAACCTAAACTAACCTAACCGAAATACTAATTTTTTAAGATTTAAGATTTGATTTATGTTACGATTAATGCTATAACACTTTCAAAAAACAATATAATTCAATAAACTAAAAGTAATGTTGAAATTCTTAAATGTTAAAATTGCAAATGTTGAGTTTGCAAATGTCGAGTTTGAATGTTGAAATTGCAAATGTCAACATTTCACAATGTTGATTAGACCTGTTACCATTAAAAGTTGATCAAACAATCTTTATTGTATAAATAAAAGGATTCTGAAAGCCATGTGCAAATTGTGAATATTTGGGATTTAAAAGGTTAAGGGGGTTTTGCGAAATCCTCAATCAAGAAGATAGTAAACTATTTATAATAATCTGAATTAAAAATTATTGAAGCTATTTTTAAAAGTATGTCTCTTTAACTGCAATTCTAACCAGTTTATATGATGTCCTATAAAATATTAGATATTTGGGACATAAATGGTTAAGGGGGTTTTGCAAAATCGTCAATCATCAAGATAGTAAACTATTTATAATAATCTAAATTAAAAGTGATTGAAGCTCTATTTAAAAGTTTGTCTCGGTAACTGCAATTCTAACCAGTTTACATTATATCCTATAAAATATTAGATAAATTTGTCAAAAAAGTAAACAAAAATTATCTGTTTCTAATAACTTAAAGATTTTAAAGATTTTTCAACAGCATTCTTGAAATTTAATCACCAAATCATTATAATCTATAAAGATTATTTCTGTCTTTTTTTATTTCAAAATAATTAATTTTACATCAAAATATTCTGAAATATTGTTTAAATGCAATTTTAAAACATCAATAAATCTAGAAGAATCAAGTTATACGGAAAGATAATATAGTTAGTAGTAACTAAAAACTTACCGATCGAATTCATCTGCGTCAAAATGACATGGGAGATCTCCTTGCATGCAGCAGCCTGAGCACCTTCTCCGAGCAACTTCCCGATTGTTCCTCGTAAAATAAAGTTAATACATTTTCTCGAATAAACGGCATCCACATGAGAACTAGCGGCCTTTGGATTAGCAACGAGATCCAGAACATGAGCGACGAGAGTTCCGATATTTCTTTCCAGCCACGTACTACCCAGCATTTGTACGAATACTACGTATGCCTAATAAAAAATAGTTATGACAATAAATTTTGTCTTAAATTTATATATTTTTCCCCCAGTCTCAATTTACTTACATGTGTTACTCCAACTCGAACTTCCCGATTCACGCCGGAACTTCCTTTGATAATTTCGCCAGTGCCTTTTAGAAAACCAACTCCGCCTCTCAAAAATCCAGACATAAGAATGTTCAAAACCTCTTCCAATGAAATTTGTTTAAAAGCTTTGCTTTGGGCTACGAAAGAAATTAATAGAACATTTTAAGTAACATTTAAGATTTAACAGGACAAAAATATAATATTTGTTTTTTAAAACAATAACCTATTGCAAATTTCGAAATTTTCAATGTTTGAATCGTAAACTAATCTAAAAACACTAATATATTCATGTAAAACTGTATCTTTAGTTCGAATACAAAAACATTCCTCGATTTTTGTTTCATAACTTAGTCACATTACTCTGGAAAGTGTGTAAGACAAATTTAAGCCATTAAAGATGCAAGTTTACGACACATTTTAAATTAATAAAAATTCGAGTTGAAAAATTTGAGAGAAACTAACAAAATTACGGCTGAAATTCATGATCTTTTTAGATATCTTCTAAAAAATACACATGCAGAAAAAAGTAGTTAATTAAACAATAGCAAAATGGTAGACATTGTAACATTTAATAATAGAAGAATTAACAACGTCAAAGTTGTCGTCGACGGTATTACTTTTGCAAATTCTAAAATATACCACATAATAACTATATTTACTATGATATGAGATTACTTTGGTTTAATCAACTCTATTACATCTATTTTACTACCTGTAGAAATACATAATCTTAGATTTGAGGTTATGTACATTACAGATCATTTAACCCTTTGAAGCATACATTTTTCTTTAAGTTGAATTTACTTGAAATTTGTTACTCCGGGATTTTAGGGGTCGCTGATTACGAATCCGGAATCAAATTTTCAAAATTCAAAATGGCGGACAAAAATATGAAAATCCATTGAAATATCCTGTATCTTGTTACTTGGGGGGTTTTCAGGATTGCTGATTACGAATCCGGTGTCAGATTTTTAAAACTCAAAATGGCAGATTCAATATGGCGGACAGAAATATAAAAATTCATTAAATTGTTGCGTTTTTACATCATGATGGCCGCCATTTTCAAGCCGCAATTTGGAATTTAGTAAAACCAATATCGGTATCGTCATTAGCGATATCTAAAACCCTATTATACCACATTTCAAATGATTATCTTAAAAAACAGCGTCAATAATGAATTCTTTCGAAAAAATTGTGTTTTTTTCATGTTTGTGTATTTATAAATCATAAATAATAAACAATCATATCGTGATAACTGTTTTTATACATTCTTCTATTACTTTGGTAATAGAAAATATCAAAAATACCGATCTAAATGTGTTAAGTGGAATTTAAATTAGCAAATATCAAAGAAATAGAGGTGGTAACGTGGGTTACCATCATGCTTCTAAGGGTTAAGAAGCAAAAAATAGTAAACGGAACAATGTCGCGGTCTTGTTTACTGTTGAAACATTTCATTTTACTATTTTTTGTGTAATCTCGCATTTTACACATGTAAAATGGTTCCACTAATTATATTTTTTCTCACATTTAAAATTACAATTTCTAAAATATTCCTCATCGACATTCTATAGTGCGACCTTCAAATAATAAAATTTGCTTGGGTTTTTTTATTTTATTTGTTATATATGAAATAAAAACTACGGCGTATTTGGCGGTTATTGGTTTATAGTTAGTTATCCAAAAAGTAGTAAAATTAACTACATTTAAGCACCCAAACCCAGTAAAAAATGTCACAAACTTGGCAATATTCCTAAACATGAATTTACGAAAGATGTGTTACCTAGTGAGACAACATTTAATATTACCGTCGATTTATTAAATATTGCGTATGAAAACTTTGCTGATTTCGATTATATATAGGTTCTAGTATATATAAAAATCGAAGAAAAAAATTAAAATTACGCATTATTTTGTGTAAATTTTTGTATCTTTAAATATTTTCAACATTTCAAAATATAACTAAATGCACAGAATTTTAACTCCATTGTCAAATGTTACTCGTAAATATATTATAAGAATATTTCAATTATTTTATCTAAAATCTATTAAATAGCTGCAGTCCAATTATCCGTATTTATAAACAGACACATTAAACATTTTTCCTGTTTACTGCACAGATATCAGATTTTCTTGAAAAGAATCATCTTCTTCACCCCTTTCAGTCGGGCTTCCGAAAGCGACATAGCACTCAAACAGCTCTTTTGAAATTAACTGAAGACGTTCGTGTTGGAATAAATAAAGGTCTGATTACCATCTTGATTTTATTTGATTTTCGTAAAGCTTTCGACTCTATAAATCACGTCGTCTTACTTCGTTGTTTGAGAGAGACAGGGTTTTCCGATGATGCTTTAACATTCGTAGCATCCTATATCACTGACCGTTCGGCTGCAATATCAACGGACGATGCCGAACCCACATTTAGATCTTCAACATCTGGAGTGCCACAGGGATCATCACCTGGACCTATTTTGTTTCTCATTTTCATAAACACCTTAACACGAGCATTACATTTTTGTATTGATTCATTTATACTCTTTGCGGATGATTTACAAATTTATTTGCAGTGTGAACTGAATCAAGTCGACGATATTATTTCAAAATTGAATCAGGAAATCTCATCCATTGTTACCTGGTCAAATAACGTGGGTTTAGAAATCAACCCTACAAAAACGAAGGCAATGATTTTAGGGAGTGCCTCGAAACTAAAATCAATTCAGAATAAGTCACTACCTAGCATCAAAGTAAGGGGTATCACCATACCTATCGCCCAAAATGTTAAAACTTTAGGGCTCCATCTATCCTGTGATTTGTCTTGGAATTCGCATGTTTCCCAGATATGTCGTAGGGTTTATGGTGTCTTATATAGCCTCAAATACCGAGGACACGTACTTCATCCGTCCATCAAATTGTTGTTAGTCAATGTCCTCATCATACCTATTATTGATTATTGTTGTATTGTTTATAACGATCTCACAATGTACTTAAATTTAAAATTAACGCGATTGTTAAATACATGTCTACGTTTCATATATGGTATTAGACGCGATCAACACATCACACCATATCGCATTAAATCAAATTGGCTGACAGTCAGTTCTCGCAGAAATTATTTTTTTGGTTCATTATTATTTTCCATTTTTTCTTCCGGCTCCCCATCTTACTTATTTAACCGTTTCCCATTAGTCTCTACAGATATCCGTCGCTCAAATCGTATCACATCCACCTCTAAATTTGTCCTTCCCTCTTATCGTACTGTGGCCCTTGAACGTTCCTTTAGAGTTTACGGCATTAGACTTTGGGAGTCCCTGCCACCTGACATTCGTAACATTACATCAATTAATACCTTCAAATCGCATTTATTTCGTCATCTTTTTTCTTGTGATAATCCTACCACTAGCTAAAAATCAAACCGATTTATAATTAGGAAGTATATAAGTTTTAGCTCTGGTATTTCATGCTTGTTATATGGGCATTTGTCTTATAACAAATCTAGGTTGATTATGATTTATATTAGGCGTAAACCACACTGGTGAAATTAAGTTGTATTATGTATTTTTTTTTATACACTTATTATATCACTAGGATTATTATTTTAATGAAACTTGAATTATATAGAGTCAACCGTAATATATATTTATTCTGTATTATTTTATTTTATATTAATTTTAAATTGTATTTATCTTATTGCCACAAGGGATTGCAATCCCATGGCAAAATAAATATTACTTACTTACTTACTTACTTACATTGATTCGGATGAAGTAAACAAACTGTTCTTAATTAGAAAACGTAACAAATGATTATAAAATACGATTCAAACTGAACTGACAGAATTTAAATTAATTGGATCAAAGTAAATCTAATTTCCTCCGCTGATCATAGACGGTAAACAAATGATACATTAATAATACGTAGTAATTATCAAAACATTACCTGATGGAGTTTGTCCTTTAGGTGTCGGCAACTGAGTCATGGCTACCAACGTCCCTAATAATTTTGCAACCGAACACCTCACTTCATAATTCGATCCTTCAAAGGCCCGAAAGCATAACGTTGCCACACTTTCGATCTCCGTTGTATACAGAAATGGAGCATGATTCAACATTTCCAAAATGCACTACAAATATGAAAATAGATTTTTTAAGTACGCCAGCTAAATCAACAAATAAGGATTCATCACACAATCTGTAGCAATAATTTTTAAAAAGAAAGAAATAACTTCGCAATAAAAAAAGAAAAAAAGACAGAACTGGAAATCTAATATTTTTAAAATTTAAGATTTTTAAATATATTAAAAATTAGTCATTAAAAATATTTCTTGGGCTTTGAAAATACTTCATCGTTTAACATGCATAGTTCAGAAAGAATTTATAATAGCTATGCGTTTAATGTCCGGTTTCAATGTACAGGAAGCGGCATACGAGCACCGAACACTTAATTTTACCCTTCCCTATATCTACTTATATTTAATTCTAAATGCATCATACCTTTGCTGCAGCACATCGAACAGCCATCACTCTATCGGTTAAACAGTGCCGACAGACTTTGTAAATTTCCTTATGAACATTCGTAATGGCTGATCCCATACCAGCACATACCTAAACACAGTTTAAAACGTATAAAATTAAGTTTAACCTATAAAATACTCAACGACACTCAGAAGAAAAGTAGTTAAAATGACAATTTTTTTACTATGAATCATAGTGCGGAATGAGGACTACGCATGGTAATAGTTAAAATAACTATTCTGAAATAGAAAGTTTACCTATTGTTTCATGATTAAAAATGCTACTTATCATAATTGACGCAATTATTTAGGAATTGTCATTTCAGAAAATTACTACCTTCACTGAGAGAAATTGTATAAAAAGTTGTCATAAAAATATGGAAAGGAGTCAATATTTACTTTTTAAACATATTTGTAAACTATATATATCATAACATATGAAAAGTCCACTTTTCTCCATTCGTTTTTTATTTAAGATAATCAAGAAAACAAAGAGAAAAACAAAAAATGAATGCTGCGCTAAGTTTGTGAATGATTCTAGCAAGTTAAACAATGTATTATGTAATGCCATTATACACACAAATTTTATTGTCGTTGAACTAGTCTATAGATACACGTGCGTATAAGACATGCATTATGTATTATCATATCTTGACACCTAACGATCCTTCTTATGACCAAATGAAAAACCACTTCAATAACGGGAACCGCGGGCTCGAAGAAAAAAAGCTGCGAACGCCGCGTCGCCACCTGGCGGCATCAAAACACGCGGCGTGCGCAAGTCTTTACTATGGTTTTATAGTAAATACAAACTTTAACTATGAATAATAGTAAATATACAGATTTACTGCGAGACATAGTGTGAAATGAGGACTACACTAGATTATAGTTATTTTAACTATATTTGTCATATTTATTTAAACCATTCTACATAGTTGATTTTTTTAACTATGAGGAGATAGTTGGTGTAACAAAATTATGGTAAAATCGACTATGAAAATGGTAAATTTAACTATTTTTCATAGTAGTTTTAACTATATTTTTCCAACTATGTGATATACTACTATGGTATTTTTTCTCAGTGTACGCTTTCTATCTGTCCATTAATTTACCAAAAAGGACATATTTACAGATCGGTAGCAATAAATTCTATTCTTTATATTCTAACGTAAGTCCGTATCACATTTCGCGACATCGAATAGTATGTGTTCGTCTTTATTACACAATGCAGTTATCCAATCTAATAAAAAAATAGTCAACAACAGAAATAACTGAAATGAATATATTCTTAGTTGGATTGTGTAACCAGGTAAAAATAGCTAAACTACATTTTTTATGGTTAACAATTTAACAAATTTAAAATAGTTTGTTCAACCATAGTTAGTTTGTCATCTTTATAAACTAATTCGTTTTGTTAGCTACTCTTCCAACGTTTATTTTTCATATAGTTAAATCAAATATTCTTTTTTCTCTGTATACAACAATGTTAGACTAAATATGGCCAAAAGATGGCTGGAATTTCTACCAGGAAAGGTAGACTGTTAGAAATTTCTGAAACATGTAACCGAAGCTTTTTACGGTTACCGTTTCAGAATTTTACGAAACATGAACAGACATTTCGGAAGCGGTAACCGTAAAAAACTTCGGTTACATGTTTTAGAAAATTTTGTTAGTTTCAGAATTTTCAGTAACAGAATAGTATAAGGGGAGTAAAATTTGTTTGCTTTATCATATTTTTTTGGTGTTTTCCATGATTTATTGTCCTTCGTTTGGGGAAGGCTACCCTGTTATTAAAAATAGAAAATTTAATAAAAACAACACCGTTTTGTAAATGAGCATCAGGGTAAAAAAAATACGATATATATTTATTGCCTTCCTACTAATAAGAATCAACATTATACAATTCAACAATATTCGGATGACACTGGTTATACCCTACCGATGGTTGAACCGAATGAAAATTCCATTTCTGCGATGGGTGCACGGCCGCACCTAGCGACTACAAACCAAAGTAATGTCACCTTGTTTCACTGATTCCTTCTGAAATTTCTGCTACAGTTTCGTAATTTTCTGATAATATAACGTAATGGTTCTTTCTGTTACAGAATTTAGTAAAATTTTGTTACTTCGGTAACATAAAAGTATCCGAAATTTCTGAACATTTCTAACAGTGTACCAGTGTTCTTATTTTAAACCATTAGATAAAACGGAAATAAAAATGCAGTCGAATCATACAAATAAAATTTTCAATTTATGTCAAGATCGAATCAAGTAATATTACTGTACCTTTTCAAGAGTATGCATGATCTCAATGCGAGTTTGCGATTCAGCAGAACGAAGTGATTTGATAAGAATCTGCACCGTTTCTTCATACGATCGACCCATCATCCGTCCGAGCTTTTCATACATACACCCAACACAGCAGATTGCCGCACTATCGAAAAAAAGAACATCATCAATCAAACCACCCAATACGTTTCAGGAAAAGTTAAAGACATTGACAATATTTTAATCAAGAAGTTAATAGGCATCAGGAAGAAAAATAAGAATCCAATTACGAAAAATACATTAGAAAACTTCAATTTTTCATTCCTTAATAAATTGTCAAGCTCAGAGTTTCGAGTTATTAATCTTGGACGGACCACCGCTCAGAAAAGTGTAAGAGAGTAGAAACAAATGAAAAGCAAAGAAATTGTGTACACGTGTAGCATTTCCGAACGTGATGTAACTATATATATACATATACGTGTGGGGAATTCCGCCGAGCATAACTATTTTTATTCTTTTTTTAAGGTAACTTCCGGAGAGATGAGACGTGATAAATTTATAGTGTTTTTTATATAAACTAGCATTTACAGAAATTTTATTTTTAGAAAGCCAAACTTTCGTACTTTTCAATTTCACTACATCGTGTACATAAATTCCATTGATAACTCGAGTTCTTATGCTTTCACCCAGTTTGGAAATTGAATGAGCGTTCGTTAACCTTTGATTCAACGCTGAATAAAAATAACATTTTCATCTTTCGTACATAATGAAATAATTATAATATCTATAAAAAATATTCCTTGCCAGTATGGCTATTTTTATAAACAATAATATATTTTTTAGACAAAATATAAATATAATAAATAACTGCGAGTTACAAATATACCTTTCGTACTAATCAATATAGTAATTGTTCTAATAACATATTTAAACTATAATTGTTAATAAAAAAAATTATTATAAATATCAACATCAAATTCCGACCGAATAAATAAAAATCATGATCGTCATACATAATATGGTACAAAAAGAAAAACATATTTCAAATTTACGCATTTAGTACAAACAAAAAATAAACTAATCTAATCTAAAAATGAATCATTCCGTTTATTTTACCGGTCATCCAAGAGAGAAATATTAGTGATATTGAACAAAAATTGTACAATATGAAAACCAACGCGAATTGTTGAAAATGTAATTTCGTTCATTGTTCCTTTATGTAAATATATGAAATACACTTTTCCAAATTCACTTTAAATTTAAAATTTGATGGCAAATTTAAATATCTACTAACAGTCTAGTTGGAAGAAAGCTAGGTGAGTCATCCTTGTTCTTTAAAATATCATTGCACTTGTTAACGGTGTCAAAGAGTAGGAAGGTGTCACCAACGCTGAATAACGTAGCGAGGCATCTGGCGATTAGACGTCGGGTCGGTGGCCCTGGTGCACCTTGCATGTGCCTTGTCAACTGCTCCACCAATTTTTGTTGACATCCTTTTATATCGCTCTGAAACAAATTGCGTAAAAACAGAACACTCTTTATTTCTAATTTAATACGAAAATTGTAGTAATTCACAATTTTAGTAATTTGCTGATACAATCAAACAAATACAGTAGAGTCCCGGTATAATTGCGCCTCGCTATATTTACGTCCCAGCATATTTACCCAGTTCCATCACGTTATATTTACCTGCTCTCGCTCTTTTTTTCCCCCCACCTTACGGGCTGGGGCCTCAAGAAGGGCCTGCTGTGACGTCACAAACATAACGCGACTGACGGGACTGGGAGAGGTGTCGCTCCCCTTCTTTTGGTAAATATAACGAGACGGGAAGGGAATGCGTGTAACCGAGTGGGTAAATATACCGGGACTCTACTGTACTACACATTTTTATGCATTTATTTTAAACAACTTTTTAAACTCTAATGTAATTGATCAATTGAATAAATTCCATTTTCCCAAAAAAAAGAACACTTGCACGCCCAATATACGCTAGGTCAGACGCGTAAATAAATAGGCGTCCCAAATTCGTGCCTCTGCTTAAGTCAATGATATGTCTACGTTATATACAAGTAACATTAAGTTATCTTCGTCCACATTTGGACGAGACCAAAGTTGGATGAATAATAGCTAAAATATGGATTTAAAATGCACAAAAGAAGCCAGTGGAAGATATTGGACATCTACAACATTCTTGAACAGTTAAAAAAAAACTTGTACTGGACCAAATTTTGGAGTCAAGGATACATACATTAGACGTAGAATTGTCGTTTGTTGGACGTGCTTTAGAAGTCCAGAATACATCCATTAAACGCACAATCAACGTATTTTGGGAAACTCTGGTAAAAGAAACCGTAAGTTTACGCTTAATGTCAAAATCAACGCTTACAAAACACTTTGAGTATTTGGACACTTAAGCGTACAAGTACGGTTCCATTTTTGTCAGAAAACCTACAATAAACGTGCAATGGATGTAAATGGAAAACATTCATTTTCAGTTCACCTTGTTGGCATTTGTGAATAAAAAAAAAAGAAGAAAGAAAGAAAAAGGCACTCATGTGAGGTTTCTGAAGGAAACCACACCCCACCGTCCACCGCCTTTCAGCACACCAGTGATATTACAAATCTTACTTTATTTCAAACTTTACAATATTTGCAGTCTTACGTGTTTGGTTTTTTGATTTTTAATTTGCCCAACTTTGAGTTGGGACGTGTATATGCAGGCCCTACAGTTTATAGTGGATTCCGAACCGCTTTTACTTCTAAACATAATATTAACAAAAAGTTTTTATTCCTCTTAGAGAGGTAGTTAAATTCTATTTCTAAGTTCTAATTTTTTACTTCGATTGTATTTACAAATTTTTATATTTACAATTCACAATGCTAAAGTTAAATTCTGCATTTTATTTCGTAGTGAGGAAGTGGAAATGGTTTAGAAATTCTCCATTTCCTCTATTATTTCGTGGCACATCTTTTCATCAAATAGTTCCTTTGCAAAGCGGGAAAAAGTTTCATATTTTTCCCTATCCTTGAGGATATTGGAGAGACTGATTTCTGTTTCATATATTTCTTGTAGATATTCTTTTCTGATTTCTGTAAATTTATGGCATTCTGTTAGTGTGTGTTTGGATGTATCAGCTTGTCCATATGAGCATAGCTCTGTGGTTTTATCTACTCCAATATGGAATTTCCAGTGTTTAAAGTTACCATGTCCCGTAAGGAACTGGTTTAGCCATTTATTTGGTTAGATCCACTTATATTTCAGTCTCTCCCTCACTCTAGGTAGGAATTCGTACGTAACCCTCCCTTTATCTGTTGCACATTTGTGAATAAATTGTGAAGACTGATTTTAGAAACCATTATAGAAATATTAAAATAAAAAGGTCAAATTTTATTCAATTCGGTCATTATGAAGTATGTCCAATATCTGCCATTAGTTTATTCTGTACTCGTAATGGCCCCACCAATAAGAGAGAAATGAAACGAATTTATCCACAATATGCTATTCGTGGAAAACAAATATTTCTAAAAATTGTTTTAGTTATACGTTATAAAAATATTTTATAGAATGAAACGGTTGTAATTCGTCGGGACGTCATTATTTACACAACACAAATATTTACATTTTGTTCGTTACTGATTAGTCACTCAAATAAAGCAGTGAACTCTTAAAAACATCGTTACGATTTGTTCGTTTCTCATTGGCCTCAGTAAAATGGTAGAATTAGATTTTAACAAAAATGTCCTTTTCTAATTTAAAAGCGAGCAATTTCTTTCAACAGCGACCAATCGGAAACGAACTAAATGAAATTATTTGATAGGAATTTATTTGATTAGAAAAGAAAAAAATAAGGATCAGATTAAAAAGAAATTCGCGAAATTAATTGTCAATTTATCCATTTTACTACGGCAGAGAATAAAGTTAGCCACTTAAATGATGAATTATCCACATGAACATTACTGTATAAGAACCATTGTAAATTCTATAGTTACATTCTTGTTGTTTTAACACCTAAAAAATACAATTTTTATAGTTCTTATAAATATCCTTCCAAACTTGTTTTTAAAATCATTTACACAAATTCAACAGAGACACGTTTTAGCAAGATGTATTAAATTACAACAAATCCTATTGATTTAACAACTATTAAAAAAAACTACGATGAAAATACCTTTTGAGCAGCAATGAGGACTTTATCCAAAAATCTCAGCCACTCAAATACGAAGACGGGACGTTTTGCTTCCGGGATTTGATTAAGCGCATCCTCGTTGAGGGTCAAGCTATGACTCAACTCCATCATTTTTAAAATCAAAATTGCAGCTCCAATTTCCACCTGAAACCAATTGAATTAGGCATTTAGTGATTTTTCATATATGTTATTGTTATTTTTTATTATTTTATATTAAAATCTTAAGCGTACTAACTTATATTGAGTAAAATTCTAAATATTATAACAAATGATCTAACATTTATGTAATAAACAAATAATTTTCTAATGAAGTGTAAAAATCGAGTATAAGAGCTGATACGTCTGTAATTCCCTTGAAGGTTGTCGTATAAATAAAGTCCCGATACTTTAAAACGTAACTCATATGAACCTTACGTACAAGTAATAAATAAATTAATTTAAATGATGCTGAAAATAAATCATAAAAACTCCTAAAATACACTACAAGATAAAACAGGCCAACATCGTTTTGTTGTCAGAAAATTAGGGGTAATTTCCTAAGTAATTCTTTTCGTAGAATTCGAATGCGGGGCCAGAATTGCCCATCATATCAAGATTTTTATATATTTGAGGTTATGTACCCAAAAACTGCCTTGGCTACGTTGGAGGTTATGTCGAGAAGACAATATTTTTGTGGATTTTCCATTTAGTTTGATGTTATAGTTACTTTCTCTTTAATATGAGAGTCGCATAGTTCAATTACATCTTTTCTTCATCAAGATACGCCAATTTAAAATTATAATATACATTAAAAAAAAATACACCTTAAAGTGCCCTTACGACAAGCTCAAGGTCATATTCAATATCACGAAACCTGAATAAATATAAACAACTACATAAAATTTGGATATTTGTAACTGAAAACATGTTTCAATATTATGACAACTTTTTTATACGCCATTTTGAATCCACCTTTTTTAATTTGAAAATGTTAATATCTCAGCTTAAAAATTGTATTCGACAACGCCAAACACCACCCAGTACAAATTTTCAAAAGAAAATACCCCTTAAAAAATATCGTTGATATAAAATATAATTGAACTCTGCGACTCTGAAATTAAAACGAAAGAATAGTACAGTATGATCCAACCAATGGAAACCCCATCCAAATGTTGTGTATGCTATACATAACCTCAAAAGTATCCAAAAACGGAATTTTGTGCGTGCATAACAAGCAATTTCTCAAAATCCTGACCCGATGGACCAATTCTGACCTCGGAGTCGGCGTCTACGCGAAGAATTACTTCGGAAATGACCCTTCACTTTCCAACTGGCCTCATTATTTGCAGAATCAATCACATAATAAAGAAGTACATTTCTAAGGACCAAAGCCCGGAATAATACCTTTATTGGCCCTAGGTTTCTTTTTACTTTTAAACTTCTTAAATTGAGAAGAGATTCTACTAAATTAACCATCTAACATTTTAACAGATTTCTACAAAAAGCTCGTCGGCCAGATTAACCCTTTAAGATGGTTCTAAAGTGGTCTGCCTTTAATAATAATAAATTAATGATGATTGAATAAAAGCATGAAAATTCGAGACCTGTAATTCGAAAGGCGCTGCTGACAATTTTTTAAAAATGACGTTTAACTTCATTTTTTATAAATAATTGAAAAAACGGGATTTTTAGCCGCAATTTTTGTTAAATGCATTTTTTACTGTGATATCGTTTTTTATCAACGCGTTCCCGATTCTTTTACTTCAAAAATATATATTTACATATTTTGATTTATTTTGTTTTCCAAAAGACCTCAAAACTTGTCGTCGGATATGGATGTCCGCATTTTGAAACACTTTTATTGAATAAATCAAACGATGCTGAAATTCATGTGGAAATTCCGCACATTTAGGACTTTGGAACCTTGGGGCAACCAATAAAAAATAAAGAAAAAATTAATTTTCAAAAATATATACTCATTGGCAAGGATTTAAGAAATATGGAAAACCGAAATGATAAGCACCCTTACCATGGCCAAGTTTTTAGGGCCGCTGATTGCAAATTAAAAGTCAATTTTGAAAACATATATAACGTATGATAGTAAAAATTTGTTCAATTCGATCAAAATCACACTTACTGTTTTTTTTTAGGTAGCTGGTTATAAATTTCAAGTAGTTCTGTATTTAAAAATGAAAGTGGTTATTCGATTTTACCGATAGTACTGTTTTTATAAAAATTATGTTTTTTAAGTAATGAATAAAACATGCCAACAAAATGAAGCCAATCTCCATACCCAGAAACCGGACTATACTTTTCCAAAGGTTGTCAATGAGCTGAAGCCAAATCTGGCCGCAAAATTGTTCCAACACGTTAGGATTTTGAGATATCCTAAGAGTGCAAAAAATACTGTTTTTGCTCATATTCAGTAAGTTTTTATGGCGGAACAAAATACTTCTTCACAATTTTGAAAGAACCAGATTGAAGCGCTATTCATCAACTTTAAAACGCATTTTTTAGTAATTTCGTACGACTTTTTTTCAATGAGTTATCGAAGTTTTTATCGAACGATTATGGTTTTCGTTTTTTGCACTTTTAGGTTCAACATTTTTTGATGCAATAGAGCAATTATATGACCAGAATTTGATTCAATACATCGAAAACCGTCAGAAAAAGGTACTCAGGTTTCTGATCAATGCCTTTATATCTAGTTTTTGTCCAATTGCGAAAAAAATTTATTCCGACCACAAACCTTACTGAAAATGGTGTTTTTTTGCACTTTTAGATTAGAATCTCTCATCATCTTGTCGTAATAGAACAATTTTTAGCAAGAAAGGCGGTCTCTGTTAGTTATTTTCATATAATTACACATTTACTTAAATGTATGAAAATCATAATTATTTGTCCCAGACAAAGACTTCGATAACTCGATGAAAAAAAAAACATATTAGAATGACTAAAAAGGCATCTTAACCCATTAACGTCAAGTAGGACACTTTTGTCGCTTCAATTTCAATAAAGAATTTCTTATGAAAATCCAAGTTCAAATAAATTGAAAGGTACATGTCTTACTATTTTCGTGGTTGCTCTTTTCAATGCTGTTGTCAAAATTGAGCTATCTTAATTAGAAAATTAAATATGTCGATTTAAATGTCAAAATAACGCGAAAAATCGAGTGTTCTTTTTTATAAAACATTTTTTTCTCATCGAAAGAATATTTGTCGTCAGAAAATTTCTTCATTAAACGTGGACCCAATAGTTACAGTATCAAGATAAATTTTTTAAAAATTTAAAAACTAACATGGTAATCACAAAATGGCGACTCCAATGACAAATTTCTAATTAAAACTTAACAATTGTTTTTCTTGAAAACTATAGACTTAAGAAAACATTTTCTAAGAATAAATACGTTTTAGAATGAGTCAAAAAATGTTCTCAAATTTTTCCAGAATATATGTTAAAATTTTTTATTTTTCGAAAATTCGAAAAATCGAAATTTTTAAAAAAGTCGTCCAAAAAATCAGAAAAAATTTGAGAGTATTCTTTGACCAATTCGAAGATATTTTTGTTTTAAGGAAATTTTTTCTAAAGTCTACAGTTTTCAAGAAAAAAAATTACTAGTCTTGAAATCTAGAAAAGTTTAATAATTTTTTTTCTTGAAAACTGTAGACTTTAGAAAAAATTTCCTTAAAACAAAAATATCTTCGAATTGGTCAAAGAATACTCTCAAATTTTTTCTGATTTTTTGGACGACTTTTTTAAAAATTTCGATTTTTCGAATTTTCGAAAAATAAAAAATTTTAACATATATTCTGGAAAAATTTGAGAACATTTTTTGACTCATTCTAAAACGTATTTATTCTTAAAAAATGTTTTCTTAAGTCTATAGTTTTCAAGAAAAACAATTGTTAAGTTTTAATTAGAAATTTGTCATTGGAGTCGCCATTTTGTGATTACCATGTTAGTTTTTAAATTTTTAAAAAATTTATCTTGATACTGTAACTATTGGGTCCACGTTTAATGAAGAAATTTTCTGACGACAAATATTCTTTCGATGAGAAAAAAATGTTTTATAAAAAAGAACACTCGATTTTTCGCGTTATTTTGACATTTAAATCGACATATTTAATTTTCTAATTAAGATAGCTCAATTTTGACAACAGCATTGAAAAGAGCAACCTCGAAAATAGTAAGACATGTACCTTTCAATTTATTTGAAGTTGGATTTTCATATGAAATTTTTGATTGAAATTTAAGTGAAAAAAGTGTCCTTCTTGACGTTAATGGGTTAAAGCTCACAAATAGCACCTTAATATAGTTCATGCCAAATTGCAAACAATCATTTTATTCCGCCACAAAAACTTACTGAATATGAGCAAAAGCAGTATTTTTTGCAGTTTTAAGATTAGGATATCTCAACATTTTGACGTGATAGGACAATATTCTGTGGCCAAATTTGTATTTAGCGCAACGAAAACCTTCATTCATATATCAATTATAACCTTTTATGTTGTTAATTGTACTATTGACGTATGTTAAAATTGTTTCTACTATTTCTTCATTGTTCTATTAAACGTTTTTTCACTCTGTGTTCTTCTTTCCTCTTTTTGAACACCACTTTTGATCACGTATCAATAGACAATTGGGACTTTCGCTATTATTGTGATACTCGCGAAAAAATGAAAAGGATCCCGTTAATCCTTAATTGTAAGTTAAAAATAGAAAAGATCCGTATAAATATGAAAGCTTTAATGGCTATATATATAATTAAATATCAAGCATGAAATTTTAGTATCCAGTTATAATGTAATTTTGATCCATTTTAATAAATTCTTTCCCCATTTTGGATCTGCCTTTGTGTTGTCTATAGAAAAGACCTTGAGATTCATTCTTACCCACCTTAAAACCACCGAATCATGAGTTTTACAAAATTTTATTCAATTCACTCGATTTATTATTATAACCCACTCGGTTTTGAAAAGGTATTAATTTCAGTAGCAATTTGAAATTTAATTTTTTTCAAGAGCCCTGCCTCTTATCCTAAACATTTTTGACGCGATGTTTATACTGAGCGAATGAATAAAATATACAGAGAAATATGAGAGAAACTTGAAAAATCATCATTTTTGTTAAATATTTTAATGTAGTTTGTTTATTTTTAAATTTTCACTACTTTGCGATTCGTTAGTGAAAAGAGCAGGATTGTAACGATAAGAAACATACATTCTACATTTTTTTAAAGGCGTTTTAATACGAAAAAATGCTACCAAAATTATCGTTGAATTTTTGTACATTTGGTACTTAATGGGTTAAAAGAGGTTTAAAAAATCAAGAAGATACCTCATTTAGTATACAGGAAAGTTATCACCGGTATAACATTAAACGTTTTTTATATTAAAAAAAAATCATTGGAAAATTTAATGTATAATATTTAAAATGGATCATTGAGCATCTACATAATGAACAATTATCGATTTCTGACGCTCGTGCTTCATTCCTACTGCGTTTATTCTGTTTCATCGAGTGTTTTTTTGGTATTACATAAAGTTACAATATTATTTGAACAAAAAATGAATAAATACATTTTTTTATCAGTGTATCCTATACAGATCCGATATTTTGATACGTCTTGTTTACCTCTGAATCATGATGCAGTATTTCTTCGTGTTTCTCCGTGTATTAGTAAAAAATAATAGACTAATGAAATAGTAGGTTTTCATTTTTTATTAGTAAAATTTATTACTAATTAAATGTGTAGCCCATTTTTAGTTTACGAATTAATAATTTTGAACTAATTCAAATTTATTAAGTATTCAACCACGAAAATTGTCATTCCGTTGTAATGCATAAAAGTTAATGCATTTCACAAATCACGAATGTAAACATTTCCGTCATAGCTAATGCTTTTATTGAAATTGTTATTTACCCTTTGTGCCACAGTGGGTCTTTAAGAGACCCACCTTTTATTCGCTACTTTTTTACATTTAAAAAGCAGTTTCTTATATTTTTTACGTTGTAATTGATTTTCGACAATAGCTAAGGCATTTATTGATTGAACATAAGATATCACACATATTAAAATACTATAGTTCAAATAATTATAAACAAAAATATACCAAAAAATGACCATTTTTCTTTTTTAAATCGTTCGTGACAAATAATTCCATACAAACATATTATTTATGCGTTTTTGAGGTCGCTGAATACGAATCTGGTGTCGGTTTTCAAACATTCAAAATGGCGGATCCAATATAGCAGACAAAAAATTGAAAATCGACTGAATACCCTTGAAAAAAAGCTACTCGGGGGTTTACGAAGCCGCTAAATACGAAAATGAAAATAGATTTTGAGGATTCGAAAACCCACGAGTAACATTTTTCATGCGAATATAGTAAATGTTTTGTCCACCATATTGTGTCCGCCATTTTTAATTTCTGAAATCTGACATCAGATTCGTATTCAGTGACCTCAACAACCCTCGAGTAACATTTTTCAAGCGAATACAGTACATTTTTTGTCCGCCATATTGTATCCGCCAATTTTAATTTCTGAAATCTGACATCAGATTCGTATTCAGTCACCTCGAAAACCTCTGAGTAACTTTTTTCAAGCGAATTTAATCGATTTTTAATTTTTTGTCCGCCATATTGTATCCGCCATTTTGAATTTTTTAAATCTGACGGCAGTTTCGTATTCAGCGATCCCGAAAACCCCCGAGTAACGAGTTTCAACCAAATTGAGTGAAAAGAGAAATGCGTGACTGAAAGGGTTAAGGGGGTTCTAAAGTGCACGGCCAATAAGGTAGGAATTTTCACTAAAAACCGTAAATAAAAAATGACTGAATACGCGGATTGTTATTTATTTCCGAAAATTTTCAGTTAGTTTTCAATCGTCTATAGTGATTAAAATTTCCTTTACAGAGCCAGAACTTTGAACATTTTATTCAGTCATTTTTAATTTACATTTTTTAGTGAAACTTCCTACTTTACCGGCGGGCCACTTTAGAACCTCCGTAAGACCCGTAAATAGCGACCATGAAGTAAGAGATGTACAGTGATGTGACCAATCAGCGAATTGATGACGATTCGGCTCTTTTCGTATGTATTCGACAGACTTCGACTTCTGCGAATCTCTCGAAACCGTTATGGAATCTTCTGGAAAATTGAAAATGTTCTGGAACTTTCCAAAATCCGTTGAAACAAAATTTGCAATTACAGTTTGATCTATGGTGTAATAAGTATGGTTTGGTATACGATTTTAAGAAACATCAATGATAATTAGAGTAAACTTTTTAAATTTGAATCCAAATGGCAAATTAAGTAATTTTCATTTCCAAACTTCTCATTCTTTGTTTTACGATTGCTGAATTTAATAACATTAGATTTCCAAGCATTACGCAGATGGAAGTTATTCGATATTAATATATTCACTACTAATTAGTAAAAAAAAATCAGTTTTCAAGCAGCGATTTTCGATTAAACTTTAAATAAATTTGAATAAAATTCGAGGTTATAAAGTTTATAATGTTTAATTTTCGTTTCAACAGTTTAAATTATATAGCAGTTAAGAAACGAATTCATAAAATAGTAAGATTCGTCCTGTTTTAATTTCGATGCTATAAATGACAAATTATTTTAAACTAGTGTGAAAACGGGTTACGTGTATATTTATTCGCATCTTTCCGTACTCGGTCGAATTTTATTAGCGTGTTCGTATGTAGGTCAGTAGATATACATGGACTGTTATTATCACTTTTTTTTAGTCCGAGTGTCATTCAGATGTTTTACGTTCTATATAAAAAATTGTGAGCAATTTAAATAACTTTAATTATAAAGCAACAACAAATTACATATTATTAGACGTCCTATTGAACAAAATATGGATTCAAAAAATTATTCTACATTTGATTCTCGAAAATTGATAATATATAATTAACTGATAACATATCGTACGTCGAGTTATATTAATTCTTCATTTTTTAATTTACTTTGTGAAGAAATAAATTATTAACAATTTCGAAAAAATGTTAGCACAGTTTAAAAATATGGTACATCTATTCATTGATAACAGAGATCATAATAATAATGGTCATAATTTTTTATTTTATAATTATTTCACGTTTAGACAAGAAAAAAATAATTATACATTTCTTCTTTTGCCACATACTAAAAGATATATGGGTTTTTACAATATTTGTTTTAATCGTTACCAGAGGGAAATAGAAACTATAATTAATTAACAATTTTAAGCAAATATATGTAAAGAAACTCATCAAGAAAATTTTCACTTACGAAAAGGTCAGAGAAGAAAAAAGATTTATTTATATGTAAAAGTAGAAAAGGTTTGTTAGAAGACGAATATACACTCTCCAATTTTTGTTTCAACTTGTTTTCCAACGAACACCATTTTGTAATCTTACTTAATTATATTTTCTGTATGGTGAAATAGTATTTGTTGCCTATGCAACTGTTTACTGTATTGAAATATTCAAACACCCAATTGAAGAAAATTCTTATTTATTTAATGTAATAAGTTGTGGGTATACTTTATTGTCGAGTATACACGGAGAGCAGTTTTCATAGATTTATACGGTGACATGTGTAACATTGAATAACAGGGAATAATTAGTATGATTGTCTGGTGCTAGCATCATCTTTTTCGGGTTACCAAAATGCAGTCACATAAAATAGTAGTGTAATCAGGTTACTTCTAGGGTATATTTTTGACGTTACCCGTCCAGAGCTGATTATCAACATATGTATATGAAATTATGGGAACACGTCTCAAAAACTTCGTCAAAAAAACTTCGACAAAAAAACTTTTCTCAAAACAACTTAAACAAAATAAACTTTATACTTTATATTAGTACGGTATATTATAGAATGTAATATGTTATTATTTGTCTACTTTTGTAATGTTCAGCATATAGTTAATAGTGTCAGTTTCATTGTGAAAATCAATGTGTTATATTCAATATGTCCTGCAAATTTGTACTTAGTCAAAAAAATAAGAAGTTATTAAGTTCTAATGGATTTTTATACTCAAAGTATGTCGAAAAAACTAAGGTTTCCTGGCGGAGTGTGAAGTATGTTACAATTCGCTGTTTAGGGTGAGCATACACAACTTCGACCAATTCTGATGGTATTTATATATACATAGTGTGTTCGTTATTTTTTTGTTGAAATGTTCGTTAGTATAATTTATTATTTGTTATGTTGTAATTTTAGCGAAAATTATATTATTAAAATTATAGTTGAAATATCTTTCTCTCATTGCAATGAACTTATCTTTGTAATCTGAATTTGCACGATATAAGTAATGAAATAAATAAATTTGATATGATTATTTTTTTATTTAAGTATTTTTATAAAGTAATAAATAAATTCAATATGATTTATTTAAAGTTTATTTTGTTTAAGTTGTTTTAAGAAAAGTTTTTTTGTCAGAGTTTTTTTATCTAAGGTTTTTTGACAAAGTTTTTGAGACATGGACCCGAAATTATTGGTAATTGTATTAAAATCATTTACAAGTAATTAATACACCCAAACATTGGACTATAATTCTAAAAATCTTAGAATTGCATAAGATCGGATGGAATTAATTCTAAAGGTGGTACTTTAGATATTCTCGTAACCTCGTTCGTTTATGATCATAGTACTGACTCACATTTCAATTAAAGAAGACTAGCTCAATAAAACAAAGGATGAATTCCTCAGATTCATGACACTTGCAAGAAACATTAAAAGTAGGAAAGACAAAATTTTCGAAGGAATAGCATGTATATACATATATCAATTTAAAACTATCATATTTATTCAATTAGTATAAAACAAATTAGAAGAATCAAAATTATTTAATTTCAAACATTTTTAGTTTATGTTTAATTAAAGTACTGAAGTACATTAGTAAGATTTACGATAAAACTATCTTGAATTCTTCTCGACCGAAATCATTTTGGTCAGGTCAATATAAGTAAAGTAAATACTAAGGTTGTGTGAGTGCACAATGTTAGTGAGTCCATTTATAATAATGTATTTAAATGTCCAACGAACATTTGTATAAACCGTCTCGACTTTTCACCCACCGTCAAAAATGTTTCAACATTCGTGAGTGTGATTAATATTAAAAAGAGCAATTTTCCATAAATTTGTTACTTTAAACCAAGATCAAAAAATCTATAGTTCTATCGGTAAATTTACTGCAGTAACCTTTTGAAAATGAACACAAGTTTATTCAAAACGTCAAGGGAAAACTTCAACAAATCAAATTGTAGGACAAAGCCGACCTGTTTATTTATTGTTTATTATATATACTTCTACATAACAACACCATTTATTTAGAAAATTTTTATATTAAAAAACTTTTCTACATTAATTTTCAAATACTTGAAAATCACAACACTATTTTATTATTTTTATTTTAATCATTCCCAAGTGGCTTCAAAGAGAGCAATTATAATCTGCATTCCAGGAAACCTATTGTAATGAATTAGGGCTTATGAGCTATTAAGAATTTTATCTTGGACGTAAATTGTAATTTCTCTCTATCTTTGACAGTTTGAAAATAATATATTATATTATGTGCGGTTTCTTTGACCCTAGATTAAAATATATAATGTAATAATGTTGGTATTTTTGAAAAAAATAAAAAAAAATGTATTTATTTTCTACGTTTCGGCCTCTTGTGCAATTTTCCAGTACAATCAGTTCTGAAGAAGAACCACGAGAAGCCGAAAAGTAGAAAATAAATACATTTTTATTTCAAGAAGTGTTTATATTATATTTTTCAAAAAGACCAGACACACCGACATAATTACAATAATATATTATCCGTTACTCGCAAGAAAAAAGCTTCCCGTTCACTTTTATTCCAAAATATAAAAATTTTTTATTTTTTTACATAAATCAAAATTATTTGTTGTCTTTTAATTGTTTTAGGAGATTAGTTATAGAAACAAGTTGATTATAAATAAATAATACTTCATATAGGTACATAAATGTGTTGATATTTATTTTAAATTTTTGATATACATTTGATTAAAACTGCATGAATGTATTTTTCGAAATTGGAGCAGAGTATATATTTATCTCTAAATAAAAAGTGTGAACAATACAAAAATAACAAATGTGCACAATATTAAAAATATCAATTTCGATCCATATAGAATTATAATAACATAAAATGCATCCAGCAAATAAAAAATTGCACTAGATTATGTAAAACATATTGTGATCCTTCGTACTTTTCCTGACAGTCTTTAAATATGTAATTTGAAACCAAGGTGAACGATTACACTATGATTTCATGACATTTATGTACTGAATTTTGAAAATATGTACATAAGTGCATTATTAAAAATAATTTTTCATATACATTTTATGTGATGTGTGAATTGCGACTGATGCAGTATAAATGTCTATCAACTCCGATTTTGATCAAAATGTTTAAAATGTTTGCAAACATAACAGAAAATTATAAAACTGAACACGATGAAATCAATAAACAAGATGAATGACTAAAATATAATAACGACAACAATAAAAAACAGTGTAGAACTGCATTATTTTGAAACAAGCGAGCAACAATTGATTTTTTTGGAAAACACAGAGTCTGTCAAAGGGTATATGAAACACTGACCTTTGAGATAGGCTCAAATTACTTTCGCATCTTCGATCATCGTTTCTTCCTTATCACATTTCGAGAACAATGTGAATTAATCCGCAGCAGCCCTGATTCGGTGCTTTTCAATTAGGGATTTTACGCATCAACATTCAGAAAACTAGGAGCACATCACCCGGAAAGCTACACATAGATCTCCGCCAAAATTCAGCCGAGGCCTAGAATTCGCATTGTATACGAATTTGACGTTCCGTGAACAATATAAATACACTGGTTAAGTCACGATAATAATTTAGACGTGGCTTAGGTTAGAAACGACAGGACAGCACCAGAAATCGGTCCAAATATGTCACCAACTCCACACTCGGATCACGAAGACGTCAGCCGCCAGCGGTCAGCGGTGGTGGAATGTGCGAGGAGGTGGAGGAAACTCGTTTGTGTATGTATTTGTGTCGAACAACACTATGAAACAAACTTGTGTTGCAATCTCAACGATCGATGGCGGATCAGCATCTTTTCGTAAAAACCGCGAGCTTTTAAATTTTGGAGTAATAACTTTCTGTAATTTATATATTTAGTATTCAGTACCAAGAAAACAGAAAGGAATTGCAAAGAATTGAGAGAAATTGAAAAGAATTAACGAGCATACGTCTCGAATTAACGACAATCTGGAATTGAAAGTTTGTCAAAAGATTAGGGTCGTATTTTCTATTTCCTAGAGATTGACAATTTTAATTCCTTCGGATCCAAAGGAACGAAATAAGGTTATGGTAATATTTTAATTCCTGATCCAAAATTGGCCAGAAAGCCATTTTAATTCCTTTCAACCCCACAACGAAATGTTAGGTTATCTATGTTTTTTAATTCCCACACTGAAATTCGCCATCTAGTAGTTTTAATTCCTTTGAATCTCTAGAAAGAGAACCCAATAAACCAAAAAGTATACGAAAAATCTGTGTACGATTTAGTACGATGCAAGTCTGTTTCTTTCCCGCTCGTACAGTTACGAATGCGAGTGCATACGATATTGTACGCGATACATAATCACACATAACCTCAAAGAAACGATTACGTTAGATTATCAAATGATTTGAACTCAAAACTCTAAAACAGAACATTACTTCGAGAATTATGAAATACGGAAAACGATATAATTAATTCTTCGATTAAATTGACAGAATTTAAAGCTTTTCTAAGCCGCGACAAATCAAGTTTTAGAATGCGTTAAATGCGAAAGACGGTTTGAATTCATATTCCCTGATTATTTTCGTGGAATTTTTAATTCTTATACCGGAATTCACAAACCGATTGTGTTAATGCCGCCAAATTTTTGGCATAAAATGAAATCCAGACTATATAGTGATATTGACCAAAAACCATTAAGCTAAAATACCCAGCGAATTAAATTGGATTGGAGATGGATTCAAATTGATTCATTTTCATAAAACTGAATCCGCGGTACTGAGTTTTTGAACACCTATGAATTTAAAAATAATATTTACAGAAAATAACCCAGTAAACGAAAACGAATAGAAAGTTAAAAATACGAATTGAAATGAATTCAAGTGAATTAAAATGAATTAAAACGCATGAAAATGATTAATTGAATCCACTTTTTAATTCACTTGAATTTTTTTCAATTCGTATTTTTAATTTTCTATTCGTTTTTGTTTACTGCGAAGAGGATTTTCAATCCATGTGAATCCCTGCTGAGGAATTCAACATTAATTTTTCCACTTCCTGCGAATCCAAAAATAATATTACCGAAAATAAAAGAATTTTCAATCGATGTGAATCTCTGCTGAGGAATTCGAGATTCATATCAGTCCATGAGAGTCTAAAAATATTATATTATAGTATTATTTTTGGATTTGCAGGGATTGTAAATGGAGAACTACGGATTCAATTTCATGACAATGAATCCATTTCCATTTACTGGGTATATGACCTTGGTATTATTACTACCGATTTATAATCAATTTAATAATTACATGACTTTATTTAATTTTTTTACTTAAAACAGCTGCAAGCATTCAAAACGAATAAAGTTCCCTTACATTGCTAGTTATGAATTTCATTTACCTAACCCGCAAAAAGAACCATATACTTTGGAATTCAGAAAGATTCGAGGGAATAAAACAAAATGTTATTTTCAATTCCGTTGGATGCAATTTTTCCAGGAATTCATAAGAATTGGGAAGAAACAGAAATAAATATTTTATATTCCCCTAAATTCCAATAAACAGGACCAGAATCAGGGTCAGAAATTAAATATATATTATATACGTCTATTAGTCATACAAGTATCGTACAGAATATGTAAAGTTTTATTACATAAAAGAAAATAATTTAATAGATAGTTTTGTGAGCATACAATCATGAATGTTTTGAGTAGAAATTTTATGGAAATTACATAAAAATCTTATTACAATAAGGTCAGTTTTCATATAAATCGCAAACATTGTCGAATAGTGTTTGCGTAACATAGTGCGAGTCAGCGAGTACTATACGACATTTATGTGAAATTTACAAGGTACTTTTTTTAATGTGATTCTCATGAGAATCTTACCTAAAATTTTTCACAGGCATCCCCCAAAAGCTCATGAAATAAACAGAATTCAGGTTTTGAATTTTCGCAAGAGATTCTGTCTTCGCTGAACCTTTGTGAATCTTTTTATTCCTTTATTACATTTCATTTATTTCAAGAAATTGGAAACTTATGATTTACATTCCTGTAAATACATCTCCAATTCTTTTATAAATATGAAAGAGAAAACGGATTTTGAAAAATTATTTCTTGCAAAATATAAAATGCAGTCGAAACGAGGAATTTTTAAACTGACACACTGTAACATCGATAATTTTAAATTCTAGAAAACTTTATACGTATCTCTATGTTTACTCTTAAGTTTAGTAAAATTTCTTGTTCACTTTTCTTTGTTTTTCTGTAATAATACATTTAAACAAATCTTTTTTAGCATCGACCATTGAAAAATAAAATTTATAGTTTTGGTATTAATGGTCTGTTATAAAAATAAGAATAATAATAAAAAATAATGGATAATATAAAAGAAAATTTAAATAATAAAATTCAATAAGTTGATGTTTATACCCTAATTCGGATCCTCTTCAGAAAGAAGGAACTATATTGAAATTATTTAAATTTTCTTTTATTATCCACTATTTTTTATTATATTTCTTATTTGTTATTATTATTCTTATTTTTATAACAGAACATTATAATACCTCCTGTAATAAATTGCAATGTGAAAAATTAAAAAAGTTGAATCGAACAACTTACTGTTAAAAAAAAAAGAAAAAATACCATTTCACTTATGAAATGTACGGAAAAGAATAATATTAACTGATATTTACAATTATACACTATAAATTTTATATTTACGCTTAAAATTATTGTTAGACATTACGAAAGTTATGCTTAAAAAGATATTTGCAAATGTCTCATTTAAATCGATTTAGTATTCGAATATATGCACAATATGTCTAAAAAATCCACAAAAATTGGATTTCCTCAAAAATCTCCTTAGATTTTGTTTTAAATTTAAGACTTCAAATTATCGGTAGACATCACACAAAATATTTCTGATAGCCCACTGTAATTTATATATTCAAGTACCAAAATTAATTTTTGTTTACTTAACTTTCTTAATTCCTTTGTGTTACTCGCAAATACTGTACGATTCATGTCAAACAGTGCTCATCGATACACCCCTGATGAGTACCTCGAGGATAAGTCGAAATTTTGGGCCTGTATTCCCAGTAAACGAAAACAAATAGAAAGTTAAAAATACGAATTGAAATGAATTCAAGTGAATTAAAATGAATTAAAACGCATGAAAATGATTAATTGAATCCACTTTTTAATTCATTTCAATTCACTTGAATTCATTTGAATTCGTATTTTTATCTTTCTATTCGTTTTCGTTTACTGGGTTGTTTTTAACAAAATATATTGGACTAAAATGGCCATTTATGTATAGAATTTATTTTATTATTATTATTAACTTTTGTGATGGATATCTCTGATAAAAAGTACCAAGAAACAAGAATGTAAACTTATTACTCGAAATAAATTTACTCAGAGACGATTCGTCGAATTGAATTGTGAGTACGTCAGAAAAGAATTCCGAATTATTAAAAAACTGAATTTCCGTATATATCCTATTCAATTATTTCAATTGTTTATTTCGTTGGCTGGAGAAATCTATTCAATTTTATGACTCGAAATTCGATCGATGGACTGATCTCTAAACTCTTAAAAATATTCTCGGAAAAAGTTAAATTGAGAATGAAAAGTTAAGTTATCAATATATTAAACATAATGTTATTAAATGATATCTTTATCAAATTAAAACGATCACAGAGTTGTATTTATTAATACAAGTTAGCTACCACATATCGATAATTAAAAACATTTAAAATGGCATAAAACCTTCTATACACGCAAATCGTACAGCGCTTTATACCTACAATGTCTCAGGTGATAGACCGTACAGAACTATATTGAAAATTAATGACTCGGAACAGATTGTCGTAGCATTTACAAAGGGTGTACGATATAATAGACTATTCCCTTAAGGACAATGTGTCAAGTGGGTCAAAGCATATTCCATATACAGTAGGACCTCTCTTATTCAAATTGTCCAGCCTCTCTTATTCTAATCGTTCCCCCACAAGTCTTCTCCCACTATCACACGAAAAGTCAACGAAAAATATTGTCCACCAATCACAAGCTCGCAAGCAAAGTAAGTGAGGGTAAGGGGAAAATTAGAATAAGAGAGGTTAGCGCCATCTTGAAAAACTTTACTAATTAGAATAAGAGAGGTCCTACTGTACAAGATTTTGCATACACGCAAAGAAATTTGAAGTTAATGCGACAGCATTTTGGGAAGTAGTAGTTACCGCACAGATTCTGACGAATTTGAAATGACAATTACAATTCGAATTCGTTAAAAAGAAAATTTGTATAAACAGATCCAATTTTATTACACCTTTTTGAATAGTTATTCATAATTTTCCGATTATGTTGTTATTAATAATTATTTGTAATGATCTATAAACGTTGTCGAAACGGAAAAACTTGGTACTTTTTTTCATTGTAAAGCTGCCGTATTGAAAACAGTGCAAGATACACTAAAAATGCACTGAACCTTTTTTATAGGGCACAAAATTTCCTAAAAAAAAGTCAGCGAGGGCCCTAGTCTAAAGTTAATAGATTATCCATAAATAACGCTGGAATGTTGTTTTATAAGTTAATTATGAATATTTTGGAATTTTTGTAAAATATGAGACATATTCCATCGTTGCTCGTGGCTAAGCTATTAACTTTAATCTAGGGCCCTCGCTGACTTTTTCGTAGGAAATTTTGTGCTCTACAAAAAAGTTTGAGTGCAATTTTAGTGTATCTTGCACTGTTTTCGATACGGAAGCTTTAGAATGAAAAAAGTACCAAGTTTTTCCGTTTCAACGTTTATAGATCATTAAAATTAATTATTAATAATTAAATAGTCGGAAAATTATGAATAACTATTTAAAAAGGTGTAATAAAATTGTATTCGTTCATACAAATTTTCTTTTTAACGATTTCGAATTTTAACCGCCATTTGAAATTCGTCAGAAATCGTGCGGTAGCTGTTACTTCCTTGAGCAGTGACATTTACTTCAAAATTCGTTCCGTGTATACACAAACAGAAACAAATAAGAGTATTTTATTGAAAATGTATAATTTAAAAAAGTAATTTTTTAATTTTATGATCTTCAAACGCTTACTAAAACTAGGTACTATTCTACAAAAGGGTTATTAAATAATGACTTAGATTATTTTTCAATAAAATATTTTATTGAAGTAACAAATTAATCAGATTTTTTCGTAGGACGAGTCTTCTTTGCTGGCAAAGGTTTCTGCGATCGGAGTACAGCACTAGCACGACGAAGAGCAGCCTGTGAATAATAATCATGTTAAAAAACTAAAGTTTCACTAATATTCTGCATTAAATGAAAAACAAACTTTAATAATTTTCGTAATAAAACTTTTCATAACTAAATATCTATTCCGAATTTCATAAAATTGATAAAACTACTGCAGTTAACTAAATTAGAGATATATAAACCTTTGTAAGGTCCTTTCGGTATTTGTTAGCATTAAGAAGAGTCTTCAACTTGTGAAGCGAGCGACGAGCACCATGTTTCATCGTTCTCCTAACAGTCGCCTTGGCAGGCTTGTTGATGGCCTTTGCCTTTTTGTACACAACTGTGAATCCCTTTTGGTCAGGTGTATCAATAATGCCAATGCTCTTCCGGTGGATAAGACCAGAGTAACGGTAACTGCTCAGATTTGTTAGGTTATTTGGTTCCTACAATAAAAACAAAATTGAATTATCACTTATAAATTTCACCTAAGATTCAATTAGTTCCAATATGCAAGTACTCACTTTTGAGAAAGGCTTGTTGATATTGCGCTTCTTAAGAAGGAAGGCATTATTGTTACGAATGATCATCCAGTTCAAGTGAGACATCTTGACCGATCTGAAATGTAATGAAAATTTGTAACGAGTCGGATATTAGTAATGCTTTCTGCGTATCTACACATAGAGGAGAACTGTCAAATATTTATAATTATAGAAATTAGAAAGAAAAAAGGGAGGTAAACAAATTCTCTTTCACATTTACGAGTTGGAACGAACATAACCTCAATTTTTAAGATACACGCCACGTGCTGTTCTCAATAAAACGATAGAATATTTTTAACAATTACTCACTAAAATAAAACGGAAAAAAAGTGTTTTTACATTCAGTTTCGAAATTCCAACTTACAAAATTAGTTTTAACAAATTTTACAAAAACGTGGAAATTATGTACTCACTGCTTGTAAAAGCGGATGTCGAAAAAGAAAGAGGAAAGCCCAAAACGAATAGATGATGAGACTCGACGCTCGACACTAAAAACAGCGCCATCTAAGATGAAAATGTTTAACGTGGATTCCCAATAAACGCGCCTGACTACTGGTTATCTAATAGCTGACTTTTTAAAGTCATCTTTTTGTCTTACTTTTAAGGTGCCTTTAAGTCACATGTGTGGCACGCTTTCATAGTTACCTTTCAAACGGCAACTAAAAGGCAGCCATTTTCAGATGCGCTTAAATGCGCATGAAAAATGATAATACTACAGTAGTTCTCCCTTATTCTAATTTCCCATATTCTAATTTCTTCTCTTATTGCAATTTTTTCCCTTGTCGTATTCTAATATTTCCCCTCACGCGTTCTCCCCACCACGCCTACCGCTTTATGTGCATGTGTAGAATGTAAGTACATATATGTATAGGTACGGTATGTATGCATGCGTATGCCTTATAGGAGGAATGAAAACATAACCCTTAAATAAAATTATTTGTACACATCCGTAAATTGATCGATGTGTCACAGTGGTTTGTATGTAAATTATTCACGTTGAATGTTTGGATAAAGGCAAAGGTACTTATTTATGTTGAATGTTTGGAGAAAAAAGTGAAACAAGAATTTGAGTAGTGGGGGAGAGGAGAAAATTAGAATAAGGGAAAAAGGCCGCCATCTTGCCTGACTGGACAAATTAGAATAAGGGGAGAACTACTGTAGTTACCTTTATGTAGTTATCCGTCATATATGTCTGAAATATATCTTTCGGATAATTGAAACTGTAACTTTACGTTACATAAAAAATTCTATCTCGACGTCATAATTTTTGGATACACTTAAGGGCCGTTAGATAGCGAACTATAAAACTTTCTCGCAAGTACAAGTGTGTGGTATACCTATAAAATCCGTTTATCTAACATATGCATATATGTACAGTAGTCCCCATCTTAAGATATACGGTCGATTCTTTCAAAATGGCGGAAATTTATCCAAAGTTATAGCCCCTCGCTATCCCCACTTTCGTAACTCTGTTTATATCTGTGCAATGAGTGCTTCTGTATGTGTGTAAAATGAAGCGAGTGTGTCTCAGTGAAATAATGTGGTGGGAAGGAGAGGAAGAAAACGGTATAACTTTGGACAAGTAAAATATATAACTTGGGATATATCGATACCTTTGGGCGGTATAACATAGGGGGGGGGGGGCTACTGCATGTTAATATCCCAATAGAAATACATAGATAACAGAATTGCATCTTTCAGATAACTCGAAATAGATGCTCGGAATGCTCTATCTAGGTTACCATCCCAATAAATAACTGAAATGTATATATTTGTGATATACTATATATTTTTCATAAATCTGAAAATAGTCACCTTTTAGACAACTTTCAGTTACCTATGTACAACTAAAAGTCACCTTTCAGTCACTAAAAGTTACCGTAAAGGCGGGACATTAGTCAACTATTTATTAACATTATAGGTGCCTTTTAAGTCATCCTCAGTAGTTATCGGCCATCTATTCCACGTTACCTGAACGGCATTTTTCAGTTACCTGCATGTTTATTGGGTCAGAATTAATCAAATAAATAACTAGGAATGTAACCAGAATTTTCTGTACTGATTTCAGAAGAGGGTAGCGTGGTCGATCTGGTGACAAAAGGGTGCCATTCTGCTGATGAGAGAATGCGAATGATTTTCAGACAGATCCCAGTAAACGAAAAAAGATTAAAAGTGATTCAAAATTTTTAATCCCTTTTTTGTTGGTATTGAAATTAAAAAAATTCTATCTTTTTTAATCCCATATAATCCCAAATCAATAAATTAAAAAAAAAGCAGAGACGCTTCGACCGAGAATCAAACCACGGTCCTCTGCGCAGCAAGTTCGAAGCGCAACCACTCGAACAAATTCACTGTTGTCAAATAATGAAAAAATAACGAATAGTTGAAACAGAAAGTAGATTATTTTTCTACGTGTTTATATAATAATGTATTCGGGCAGGCTAAAATACATTAAATATGTACCACAATTCACAGCGAAATTTCACTGAATTATTTACTTTAAAAACAATCGAAACAAAGAGTTGGTCGTTTTCTGCGTGTATATAAAATAACAGAAATACATAAAACATTTTTTTAATTTTACGTTTCTCGCTCGAAAATATGTTGTTTCGAATTTTAGTTATATGAAACAAAAGTTAATTTACATATAATTTTATGAACTCGTGCATCTATTCAATGATCATTATTTATGTGTTTAATAATTTTATCATAATAGTAAATTCAGTATATTCACTGAACACAATTCCAAATTTGGTATCCGTTGGGATAAGTTTTAATGTTTGGAATCGTTGGTATTCAAGATGGATCCATAATATATCCTTTGCAATTCTGAAGCTGGAATTCAAAATTAATTTAGGGTCATGGTTATTCAAGGAAATTCATTAAAATGAGTTTGAATTCCAAATATGGAATACAGTGGAATTAATTTTGAAGTGGTAATTGATGGATTTCGAGGGGATTCAGTAATACATTCTTTTATGCCATATTTGGTGGTGAATGGTATTTTTTAATGGGAGGAATTAGAGGAGATTCAATGAGATATTTTTTAATTCTACATCTTGTATTCGCTGGAATTCATTTTGATGGCCGTTTGTAGAACGGCATTTGAGAGGATTCAATAAGTCAAAATTCTTTTCATAATTGGGGTTTTATTGGGATTAAAAATTATTCCAATACCTTGAAGAAAATGGGATAAAAACAATCAAATTTTAATCTCCATTAATCCCCTTTTAATACCTTTCAATCTTTTCTCGTTTACTGGGATAATATATTAGTGTTGTAAGCCCCATCATCTGCCTCCGCTGAAATTTAGTAGAATTTAGAATGTAAAAACACCCTAGAACCCTCTTAAACGTGCGTAGTTCGAAAAATGACATCCATGAGACTTCGTTCAGACGAGCTGAGACGTTATAATACCGAAGAAAATGTTCGTCTCTTATATGAGGCCCCACGACAGAAGGTATATTTTTTGTCTGTTATCCCTGGCGAAAAAACAATTAATGTGCAAATGTTTCTGTAATTTTTCTGAATTTTTAAATATGAAACAATTTGCAGAGAACCTGACGAAATATTTGAAGAGAAAATGTTCTATATCATTTTGACAAAAGCTTTTCTTGGATTATTTTTTTAACTGCCTTTTGTTTTTATGCAATTTTTCGGCAAAAGCAATCTGCCAAGAAATCGCGGAGAACTTTAAGTAAATATTTGAAGAAATTGTAGAGAAACGGGGCCATGCATATAGCTTACTTTTCTCTTCAGCTAATCCGCAATTTTCTTGCAACAGCCGAATGTTGTGTAATTGCAGAGAAGTTGAAGAGAAATCACGACGAAAGACAAAAGAAACAGGATCTGAGGAGATCTACAGAGAACTGACAGGAATATTAAAGATAATTAAAAATAAAGATAAAACTAAACTAAACGCATTCCTTAAGGAATTTCCTTCTCTCTATATTCTCCGCAATTTTGCTGCAAGACTAATGTGCAGAGAAATTGCAAGAAATTTGCAGAAAGAATGCGATAAAACTGCAGAAAAACAGAGCTAGGCATATTGCTAGCTTTTTCTCTTCTACTTGTTCGGAATTTCGTTGCAAAACAGATCTGCAGAGATGCTGGAAATAAGCTGAAGAGAAAAACTCCATTTTCGTTTTTATTAGATACGTGCTGAATAAATTGTTAAGACTGCTTAAAAGTACTCTAAGGAATTCGAATTTGTATATAATTGTATATTTTAGATTTAGTATTCGAATTCTTCATACCTTTATCTCCACGCGTTTCGTTTGTTATCTTTACAAATAAAGTATATAAAAATAAAAGTCATTAGAAGATACATCAATTGTTGTCCGAAGTGTTTCGTCATTCCACGTATATTTTTTTTCCAATACTTTTTAACAGCTTTAATCAAGACATTTTGATTGTGTTTCATGACAATGTCACGTCGATATTCTGAAGATCAGACTCAGGTTGATGCTTCAATGATCTCCGAAATGCTGACCGTAATGATTCGGGAGACCTCTGCCACGAGTGCACCCATTCCATCACCTATGACTCCGCTTTCTACTACCAATCTACACCCAGCGAATTTAATTCGCACGGGGAGTTACCTCGGATTTCTCTGTTTCTCACATTAAGATATATATGTAAAAACAAGGACGACTGCGGGTTTCCCCGTGCGAATTAAATTCGTTAGGTGTAACATTCGTAACCTTAACACCTGCGATAGTTCCTCTCCTGGTTCCAGACTCAGGAGGGCTGCAACAATTAGAAATGCGTCTGATGAACAGTCATCATGCTGAGATTCGTTCGACACTTAAAGATTTTGTATCCAACAGATTATAACCTCTCCTCTCTCCATTAGAGCTGAATAAATTATTAAGCCTGCTTAAAAGTATAATAAATATAATAATAAAATATTGAAAACTTTATTTCCTTTATACCGCTGTACAATTAATGTCATATTTTCTCCTCTACTCCTCTACAATTTTTCTGCACATCGCCTTCACGGCCAAATGTCGAAGCCGCGGAAAGGACAAAAATATCTACTGGTAGACGTTTATTTCTATTTATGTATTTGAAACTATGTCAAATTTACTTCTCAATTTCTCTGCACACATCATTTGCAGCAAATTTTCGGAGAAGCGGAAGAAAAAAAAACATAATATACGTATGACTCTGTTATTCTAAAATTTTATCCTGAATGTCTCTGAATACCGTTTTGCGGCAGAACTGCGAAGACAAAATGTGGAAATTTTTCTAACAGAATATCCCGGCTCCATCGATAATTCATTAACATTTACTCTTATAAAGTTATTCTTAAATTATTGTAAATCACCCGGATAACATTCTGACAATGAACTCATATACGCTACGTGATGCGTGGCTTATTATTGTGTATCTCACTATGAAATCACGCGCGTGAGTTCACGTGAAATATGTTCGTGGTCAGCCCCTTAGGATTGTGCTCTGCCCAGCGGCAATTGCTTGGCAGTCCAAAGCGTTGTTACCGAGCCCTTTAGTGGTTTTGGTTGCTGGGCATCTGAAGTAGATCTGCGAGTTATCACCGAAAAGCATGTACTTAGTATGCATAAGAATACGACTCAGGTCATTGCGAGGTCATTTAGGTCAAGAACTGAACCTTGGGACCTGCCATTACTGGCAATAATCCAGTTGGAAAGACAAGCATTCTCACGCAAAACTGCATTCGTTCAGTGAGATAACTGGTGAGCCATTGAATGACCGGATGAGAACATACAAAATCAAAGAGTTTATAGATTAAAAGATCATGCGGGACAGTGTTGAAAGCCTGGCTAAATTCGAAGAGGGCAAGGATGGTCACCATCCGATGATCAATGCCTTTGCTAATGCCATCAAGTACAACGAGAAGATTAGTTTGAGTATTAAAATGGGATCTAAATTCAGATTGGAATTTATTCAAGAAGTTATTACTGTTAAGGTACGAAATGAGCTGGTTCTAGATTAGTCGTTTGAGGTACTTTGACGCCTGGCAAAAGTTTGCGATCGGCCTAGTGTCGTCATATTTGCGGACATTTACGAGGCAACAATAGTGGCAGAGAGAGCGGGGTGGGCATTGGACGTTGCACATAATTGGCATACGGAGAAACTTAAGTTTGTCACACCAACTGTTTGATGGGGACCCAAGAGCATAGTCGATTGCTATTTTTGTTTGACTAACACAGTCGGATTCAAATCCAGTAATTTGCACAAATTGAAGTACTGTGTCAAGCTTAACCAAAGTCCCACCTTCTTCCGGGGTCTCGTATTCGTCTCAAGTCACAAGACTTTTCGAGCTGGGAAAACCGTGGGAGGAAGAATATTACTTACGCGGGGTATGAAATATGACTTAAGAGGGCCATATGGCCTAAGAGGGTATGACTTAAAAGGGTGACTACTGTACATTCCAAATTTCGTCACCGAAGCAGCAGAGCTGACGGATCTGCTGAGTTCAAAGAGTCGTTTTCGTTGAACCAAGGAGGCTGAGAGAACATTCATCAGAATAAAGGAACTGCTAACACGTCCGATGGAGCTGTTACGACCACATCCGGTCCTTCCATTCCTTCTGCAGACTAATTCTAGTAAAATTGGCATGGGTGCCGTTTTGTTTCAATCATTTGTTATGCCAGCGCTAAATTCAACGCTACAGAAAGTCGGTACCACGGTAACGAATAGGAGGTTATTTGGAGGATAAGCCGTTTACGCTACGGACCGATAATAGTGTACTTACGTGGCTGGAACGGTTTAAAGACGATCGGGCCAAACTAACTCGCTGGACATTACTACTCCAGGAGTTCACATTTACCCTAAAGCATTGCCTTGGAAAACAGAATGAGCTACCATAGGCCCTTTCTAGACGTCCCCACGGGAGTTCCAATAGAGCAATTGTGAACGAAGAAAGAATTCCCCCTCCAAATATTGATCGGCAACTTGTGGAAGAAAAACCAGTAGGGTTCTTATCATCCATCAATAATTTAACAGACGAATTGCGCGTTCTCCGGCAAAAAGATGTTAAAATTAGTAATATTGTAGAAAGTTTTTTAGCGATCAAAGAGCAAGACAGCCTGAACGCGAGGGAACATCATCTCGATCTCGAATTTGGTTACCATTATCACCGTGGTTTTAATCCATTCTCTTACTAATACCCGTTAGAAGAAGAAGGCAAAAATATAACCTTTCCTTTACCCCCCCCCCCTCCTTAAATTATCCCTTCAATGATAATTACAAAATATATCTTCTTTTCAGAGCCCAAATGTCAGAAATAAACCGAAGTGCCCTATACGGGAAAGTGTTGATATAGTTGAAAGTTCTTGAATGGAATTTGCTATAGCAAATTGAGATTTCATGCAAATTCAACAATTTAAGAAAAATCTTAAAATATGTGGGCACAATACTAATACTCGTATTGGCCGGGAAATCTTTCACGCTAATATTTAGGTGTAATTGGTTGGAATGATATAATACACTGACACACTCCCATTAATTTAGTAGCATTTTTCCATAATTACAGTATGATCTCCCTTAATGGGCCGCGTGAGGTATGGTATCGTTCCGCTTCTACTGCGGCGTTTACCGCTGCACCAGTGTACTACGCACACGCGCGATCTTACATATATACACATGAGTGGAGGGTCGGGGAGGCACGCGTTTGCCCAAAAAGAGAACGGCATCTGGCCGCTCAACAAAAGGGTCCCTTAAAGAGAAAGCCCATCAAGGGAGATTTTACTGAACAACAGGATTGGTCGAAGGAGGTTTTTTGTAAAAAGTGTAATTTTATTAATTGCAAACAAAAGTTTATTTGTTTGGTCGTAACATACCATATGGTAAATTTTGCACAACTGTATTTTTGCAATCGTTCTAGGGATTTTTCTATGTACTCTAAAAGTCTTCGATAAAAATATAAATGACCAGCTAACATTTCCCGCATCAGTTTTTTCAAATTTCGCCTACTGGCATGAATGAATCAGCGAAATTCCACCAATTAACGCCAATCATTTGCTAATTGCTTTCGAAATGCCAGTAAATATTTCATTTCACAAAAATAAAGTACAGTAAGACTTCTCTTATTTTATCCGCTAAAGTTTTTCAAGATGGCGCCTGGCCCTCTTATTTTAATTTTCCCCTTATCCCCACTTATTTCATATTAAATCGTACACAGATTTTTCGTATACTTTTTCGTTTGTTACGGAGATCTGGAGAGTTACTAGGGTCAAAGAAAGTCCGTATGTGACCATTCAGGGAATTATAGGTACAGTAAAACCCCTCTTACTTGAACAGGGTCGAGCCTGCATTTCCCCTCCGACCCTGTTTATTTGAACGCTTACAGTTGTCCCCACTCCTCGCGTAATATACCCGTCCGGCGTGAGTAGCGCACGCGCATTGGAATTTGTATCCGCGTAAGAGCGAGTAGTGGGGGTAAGGGGAAGTAGAAATCGTTCAAATAAACAAGGTTATTTTGTTCAAATAGACGGGGTGTTCAAGAAAGCGAGTGTTCTAGTAAGAGGGGTTTTACTGTATACATGTACAAGTGCATAATAATATACCGGGTGGACGCGAGAGAATTGGCCATAGGGAGGACCGTGTTAAGGCTAGCGCGCTTCTGATTGGTCCGTTATAATTAGCTGAATGCTTAAAGTCTTTCGTGATTGGTTGTAACAAAATTTTAGTAAATTTTAATTCAGATCTTATACGCGAGCTCTTTGCTATGTGCTCTTTATAGTGAAACTTCCAAATTATATTAAAATTAGATTTATTAATATTTTTTAAAAATAAGATTGATTAAACTGCAAAGAGCTTGAGTATAAGATTTGAATTGAAATTTACTAGAATTTTGTTAAAACCAATCACGAAAGACTTTAAGCATTCAGCTAAATAGAATGGACCAATCACAAGCGCGCCAGCCTTAGCACGGTCTTCCCTATGGCCAATTCTCTCGCATCCACCCGGTATATCTTTTGTTAAAATTTAGGGGTCGTTTCCACGGGGTATTGTCTTACGTTTACGCTTACGTTTGCGTTTAGTGAAATGCGATATAATCGAGATTATCGAGAGTATCGGGTGTGTCTTTCCTATATTGACCAATGAGAACACGAGTCACTTTCGAGAATCTCGATATTCTCGATTATATCGCATTTCACTAAACGCAAATGTAAGCGTAAGCGCAAGGAAATGCCTCGTGGAAACGACCCCTTAGAGTAAACTTGTCGGACTAGATAATACCAGGCCTGTGCAACTAACGCAAACGGAACGACTCCTTAATGCCCACCTGATTCGCCGTGGTGGCGCTAGTGATAATGGTCTGGCCTGTCTATGTACCACACGTCGATGCCGCCGGGCCGGGGCACCGGTACACAATACACATGATTACGCCGTTTTATTACATTTGTTTTATTAGGTTAAAATTTTTCATTTTATAGTTTCAAATTTGTTCTTGGTGTTAAGGGTGTAAGCATGTTTATATGTATTATTGTAAGGGTATGTATATGTAATAAAAGGAAGTTTTGCAGTGTCAACAACTGCAGACAGTATGTCAATATTTAATTTCTGTTCTTGTTCAATCGAAACGTAATATATGTATAGTTTATAAACATAAAAGCTGAAATGATTTGTATTTAAAAAACTGAAATACGTGAGTAATGTTATATCATTATAATAATTACATTACATATGTATAAAAGCAATCAACAAATCCATCCATTAAAAAAAAAAACATTTTTCGTAAGTAAATTTCATAAAGTAATGAAGTTGGTACGTGAAGAATATAAAAACAGTACAAAATATATTTTCTGTGCAAAGAGTTCTATGTACATTTAAAAACTTATAAATCACTGCAAGATTACTGCACACGAGACACTAATTGAAATCTGTTCATATATAATAATTACTAAAAATCTGAAAACTCCGTTTGTGCTGTTTCTTTTTCACTTTTCCACTGCACGTTGTTACTCTCGATTTGAAATAATAAAAGCGGCGGGAATCTGAAAACGGCGGAAACTCAAATTTAAATCGTCCTTCGCGCTGCGCAGTTTCCAAGGAATGGTGGAACGACGCGTCGGAGGCGGAGGGGGCTCACCCACCATTGTCAGTGGCGCCCTCATGCACCGCTAGGTGGACGCGAAGAGAGACACTATCTCTGCCAAGTATATAGTGTACGGAGTTGCATACGCCTGGATAATACAAACCTTATTCTGACATTACTTTTGTTTTGACAAGTAGTACATACACGCTGGTATCGAGAACATTATATCATAATGTTTTGAAAATCAATAAGTAAAGGAAAAAAGCTGTATCGCACAGAGGTTAGTCAAACTGCCATGAAAAAGGCTTTAAAAGATTTTACATTTACGTCTTGCAATATTTAATGCATGTTAATTTTTCGCAGAAATGAAACGCACTTGTAATGCGATCCAAGCAGTCAATTGTTTAGTTATATAAATAAAAAATAAAATTTGTATTAATTTTCATTTTTGATGTACATAATATATTGTATTCTTAGGTATTCATGTTTAGAGAACAACAAATAAGTCAACATGTCAGCGGAGCAATTGACCAGAATGAGACCGTATATTCAGGACATTTTTGCACTTGTACCAGTGTTTGACGGAAGTAATATACCATATAACATATTCTTGCAAGCAGCTGAAGCAGCATATCAGTGGGTGGATAAAAATGATTCGAAATACTTAACTTCTTTAATTCGTACGAAAGTCACTGGGGAAGCTGATTCTAAAATCACCGATGTTAATTGTTTTGTAGACCTTGAATTTCAGATAGAAACGGTTTATAGTGGATTAGATCCAGAATCTGTGCGTACAAAAATCAAACAACGAGAACTTACACGCTCTAATCAAAATTTGTATTTATGGAGCAGCGTATTCCCACCTTCTACTTACGTTTCGGCATTTTATAACCCTATAGAAACTTTAGTTTTAATACCTGTATGCGACGGTGTAAAAGTAGGTTACGAGAAGTTTTCAAGAGCAGTTGCGAGAGCTACTTCTTTCGTAGATAGAAAGTACATTGAGTTATTTATTTCTCTTGTATTAGGTAAAGTAATAGATAGTTATTGTTGGTTATGTAGATTTATGAAAGATACTAATTTAGACTTCATTTTAAATAACTTGCAAGAGATCTTGAAAAATAAAATCTCTTTTCATTATAATTGTAACCAACGTAGTACGTTACATTTCCAATTTCATGATGAACGATCTTGGAAATATAATTATGACCAGAATTCGTATCATGAAAATTTTAATTCATTCATAACTGCTATTTACGAAATTATACCAGACTTTTCATTAGATGATGGTAGAGAATTTTTTAGCATGATAATGACTATCTGCAGTATATCTAAAAAAAGTACGAAAGTAAAGTTATTAAATTTAATAAAATTAAAAGTAGGAGCCATTATAAATCGAAATACCCTTATAACATGTCCATTTCTTAAAAATTTTTGTAAAGACATACTCGAAGTAGAATTTGACGAAAGTGGTTACACGGTACCATATGCACTTGCTGGAAAGTATGTAGCTACAATAACAATTGATTTTGTACCAGCTTTCGATGGGTCAAATATGGACATTGATAAATTTTTGTGTTTTGTTAATACTGCTTTCTTTATGACTTACGAAACTGAAAGAAAATTCTTGATACAATTAATACGAACTAAATTATTCGGTGAAGCTGACACAACTATAAGTGATGAAATAACATGTATCGGAGAACTTTCGTATAAACTTCTTTTTGCTTTTAGCAAGTCAACTCCGCACTCAATTATTGATAGATTGCAAATTATTCCAGTAATAGATACGAAAGAGTATAAACAACGTAATTTCGATCCTGTAGATGCTATCAAGCTTGTTCGGGAATTCGATGGATTAAATATGCCTTTGAAAAGGTTTGAAAAATTAGCAAAAATTGCATTAGGTTTTGTTGGTATGGAACGTCATAATATTATGAATTGGCTGATATGTACAAAAGTACAAGGAAATTTCAGGATAAACGTTCAAGAAAAAGATATTACTTTTTCAAAAATACTACAATATTTAAAGAAAGCAATGAATAAAAATACAAAATCACAGTTGGAAAAAGAATCGATACTAGAAAAACAAACGGCAGAAAGTCAAATATCCTTCATTGTTATAGATCGATCATCAATGATTTCAGAAGAAGAGTACGGGGATATGGAACACGTATCGGAAGAATCATCAAAAATTGAGCTAAACGAAATTATCGAAGATGAATTAACAGCAGAAGCGTCTGAAAATTGGTTTAGTAACAGTGTTATACAAACCGAAGCTGATAACAACTTAATCGATGAACTCACAGCAGCATCGATCGATTTCAATGAACTTGTACCTGAAAAAGTAAAAAAAGTAAATCTAGCACTCTTACAGAAACATATAGATACAAAGATTTCAAACTGCCTTAGGTTAAAAGCAGAATTGGAAGAACAGCTAAAAGTGGATATTAAAAAACTTGAAATTGATTAAATTTATTTTAAAGGTCAGCGTTGAAGCAGAGATCTATGGAAGTGTAATACATAGTATAATTTGTATAAAATATCTTTAGTTTGCGTTTTGTTATATTTTATATATTATGCAGGATAATAATGTAACATTATTTTGCGGGTCATAAAATGTAATAATTTCTATCCTTCATTCTTTGTTTTTTTGTCCGTCTAAACCGCTGTGGTAAGCTTATGTAAATATATATTAATATAATTAAACTTATATTTATTTAACATTGTGGGTCCAGATAGGTTGGCCTGAGTAAGTTTTCCGACATGTTCTTTATTATTTGTTGTACAATTTAGTAATATAATAAATATATATACATAAACAACAACTTTTAATTTGATTTAATCATTCCAGTCAACTATGAAGTGTGTTTGGTAAGTGTATTTGGTAGTTAGAATTTTAATTGTATTTTAGTAAAGCCTATTTAAAAATTTAAATACATTTATTGTAATAAATTGAATTAATATTTCTAATTGCATGGAGAATAGAAAATACTAGTGGTTTGTCTTTTCGACTAGCTTGTCTCTGATATTTTTTGTTTTCGGAGACAAGCCAGTAGTCTCTACTACGTTTCATTGTTTATAACAATTTTTTAAAACAATTTAATAATTCTGTTTATTTTGTAAAGGAAACATTTTTTTTATTTTTTTTTTTTGTAATTTTGAACAAAACAGGTCAGTAGTAACTTTCATGTAGGACGACAATTTTTCGAGATAAAATATGTGAAGGGAATCTCGCTAATAATGTGAAGGCGCTAACAAAGTGAAGGACAATAATGTGAAGTTCTACTGTAGTTTAAGTAAAAGATTCGATTTTGACATTTTTTAAACGTTTTCATAGTTATTCAGACGATAACTTTCAGCGGTTTCGCAGTTTAGATATGCACCAATTTTGTATACATACAGTAGAACTTCACTTTATTGTCCATCACTTTGTTATCGCCTTCACATTATTAGCGAGATTTCCCCCACGTATTTAGTTAGTCCTTCTTCCCTCTTTCGTACAGTAGGCCCCGTCCTAAGTTATACAGCGAGTTATTTCAAAATGGCGGGAGTTTTTCCATAATTATCGTCCCTCACGATTCCCACTTCCATAATTCTGTTTATATCCGTACAATGCCTTTGTGTGTGAGTGTCGCGAAGCGAGTGTGGTTCAGCGAAACAATGTGGTGGGGGGAAAGAAAGGAAGAGAGTGGTATAACTTTGGACTGCATAACTTAGGGCGGGCCTGCTGCAATTCCAGTGTTGTACCTATTCTGATAGACGGTATGCTGGAAGATGAGCAAGAAACGATCCGCATTTGGCGGACAACAAAGTAGAAGGCAATGTCCCGAGTAGGACAATAAAGTGAAGTTCTACGGTACTTACGATGTACTTGAAGATTATACAACTATCCTAGTATTTTTAACCTCCGAATCTAACATTCTAGAATAGAATATTATAAAGTGGTCGATTACTTATAACAATTGTTCATAACAATTTGTTTTTAACAATTAGTGGTTAAATAATGTAATTTTTTTTTCGGAATAATATGTTGAGGTTTTTCTGTGATTGTAATCTCTGAAATTCTAAGATGAAATATTATAAAACGTCCGATTGTTTATATCAATTGTTTACAACAATTTGTTATTAACATTTTTTTTTAAAATAATGTAGTAATTCTTTTATTTTCGGAAAAACATGATCATGTTTTGTGTCATTTGAAACAAAAAGATCCTTATCAGTTTTTATTTTAAAATTAAATAATTATTAAATTATTATTTCATACAATTGAATTAGAATGATTTCATCGTAAACTTGTTTTTTAACTTTTATTTTAAAAATATGTATCTTACATTCATTATTTTATTTTGCAATTTTCGAAATTTTCAATGTTTGAAATTCATTATACGCTACGCATGGTTAAATGCAGCCTATTTTTAATTCGACTGTGTTTTTGTTTTCTTGAAAGAGCATGTTTTGTATTAAACATTAATTTATATTATTCTTGTTATTCGATTTAAATTTTAAATCTCTCTCACGAAGTCGCTAAGCTGGAAACTTCACTTTATTGTCCTACTCGAGGTTTTGCCTTTCACTTTGTTGTCCGACAATTGTGCGTCGTTTCTTGCGCACCTTCCAGCCGATCCAATATCACACTGGCATTAACGAAGCAGGAAGAAAAACTAACCTTACTTGCGCAAAATACGTGAAGGGAATCTCGCTAATAATGTGAAGGCGATAACAAAATGAAGAACAATAAAGTGAAGTTCTACGGATAGATGTATAATCTTCAAGTACATCGTAAGTACAGTAGAACTTCACTTTATTGTCCTACTCGGTGTTTTCCCTTACACTTTGTTGTCCGACAAATACACACGTTTCTTGCGCATCTTCCAGCCTACCGCCTATCAGAATAGGCATAACACTGGAATTACAAAAGCCCCCGCCCTAAGTTATATAGTCCAAAGTTATACCACTCTCTTCCTTTCCTTCCCCTCACCACATTGTTTCGCTGAATCACACTCGCTTCGTGACACACACACAAAAGCATTGCACGGATATAAATAGAATTATGGAAGTGGGAATCGTGAGGGACGATAACTATGGAAAAACTCCCGCCATTTTGAAATGACTGGCTGTATAACTTAGGACGGGGCCTACTGTACGAAAGAGGGAAGAAGGACTAACCTTAACTGCGCTAAACACGTAAAGGAAATCTCGCTAATAATGTGAAGGCGATAACAAAGTAATGGACAATAAAGTGAAGTTCTATGTATACAAAATTAGAGTATATCTACACTGCGAAACCAGAGGCAGTTATCGCCTCAACAACTATAAAAACGTTTTAAAAATGTCAAAATCGAATCTTTTACTTAAAGTACAGTAAAACTTCACTTTGTTAGCACCTTCACATTATTAGCGAGTTTCCCTTCACATATTTAGTACAGGTAAGGTTAGTTCTTCTTCCCTCTTTCGTAATGCCAGTGTCGTGCCTATTGGGTCGGCTGGAAGATGCGCAAGAAACGATGCGCATTTGTCGGACAACAAAGTGAAAGGCAAACCCCTGTGTAGGACAATAAAGTGAAGTTGTACTGAATAGTAATAGAAGAAGAGTTTAAGCCTAGGTGGAGTAAAAAAACATCGGTATTTGTGCGGTAGTGTGTCAAAATTGGCGAAAATTGCCTTCTTTAACATTTTGAGAATTTTTATCTCGAAAAGTTATAGTGCAATTCCACACTGCGAAACCGCTGGAAGTATCGCCACAACAACTATGAAAGCGTTTAAAAAATGTCAAAATCGAAACGTTTACTTAAACTACAGTAAGAACTTCACTTTATTGTCCTTCACTTTGTTAGCGCCTTCACATTATTAGCGAGATTCCCTTCACGTATTTAGTACAGGTACGTTAGTTCTTCTCATTTTTCTCAACATTTTTCCGAAAAAAAAAACCAATAAATTACATTATTTATCCACTAATTGTTATGAACAATTGTTATAAGTAATCGACCAGTTTATAATATTCTATCCTAGAATGTTAGATTCGGAGGTTAAAAATACTAGGATAGTTGTATAATCTTCAAGTACATCGTAAGTACCGTAGAACTTCACTTTATTGTCCTACTCGGGACATTGCCTTCTACTTTGTTGTCCGCCAAATGTGCATCGTTTCTTGTGCGTATTCTAGCCTACCGCCTATCAGAATAGGCACATATACGTATATGCAAAGTCATACATTTGGCTTGTCCAAAGTTATACCACTCTCTTCCATTCTTTTCCCCCAATACATTGTTTCGCTCAGCCACACTCGCTTCGTGACACTCACACACAAAGGCATTGCACGGATATAAACCGAATTATGGAAGTGGGGATTGTGAGGGGCTATAACTATGGAAAAACTCCCGCCATTTTGAAATAACTGGCTGTATAACTTAGGACGGAACCTACTGTACGAAAGAGGGAAGAGGGACTAACATTGACTGCGCTGAACACGTGAAGGAAATCTCGCTAATGTGAAGGCGATAACAAAGTAATGGACAATAAAGTGAAGTTCTACTGCATGTATACAAAATTGGTGCATATCTACACTGCGAAATCAGCGGAAATTATCGGCTGAACAACTATGAAAACGTTTAAAAAATTTCAAAATCGAATCTTTTACATAAAGTACAGTAGAACCTCACTTTACTGTCCTTCACTTTGTTAGCGCCTGCACATTATTAGCGAGATTCCCTTCGCGTATTTAGTGTAGGTAAGGTTAGTTCTTAAAATAGATTAAAAAAAACCATCGGTATTGTTGTTCAAAATGGCGAAAATGGACTTTTTTAAAAGTTTGGTAATTTTTATCTCGAAAACATTAAAAATGTTTTCTGACCAACGGGAACTAAAGGAAAAGTTATAGAATAAATATTACAAATTTGTTTAATTTTTAGATATTTTATAAAAGTATAAAGAATAAATGTAATACAATTTTTACAACAATTTTCTGTAACAATAACATTAGTTGCATAAAACTAACTAGTTAGACTTAAACGTTTCAAAACTCCCGCTGCACGATCGTCTTCATTGACTATACACGGCTCCAGTTTCTCCGCTATGTTGTATTTGGGATTTAAAAAAACAGGTTTATTTATTTTGTCATTGCGAAGCAAACATATATTATGAAGCACGCAGCAAGCAATAACATAACGAGGTATAAGATCAGTTCTTGTCATCGGTAATTTTTCAAGTAAACATTTCCATCGAAGTTTAAGAAGTCCTATCGATTGTTCTACAATCGCACGCGCTGCTAATAACTTTTCATTAAATTGTTTCTCAGAATCTGTCATGCTATCGTCTTCGTACGGCACCAAAACATGTTTTTGTATCGTGTATGCCGAATCGCCTATAATGTAACTATCTTCGGGGAAAAACTCGTCGTTACATTTATCTTGCAGCCCAGATTGTGAAAATACACGCATTTCGTGAACCGATCCTGGTTGACCAGCATAACAATGTATAAATCGTAGTTCTTCGTCGCATACAACCTAATCCATAATTAATAACTCAATAACTACAGTAAATAAAATTGTTTATTTTTAAAATAGATTAAGTACCTGTAAGTGTATTGCGTGATAATTTTTTTTACATAAGTAGGCTTCAGGGTACTTTTTAGGTGGAGCAATCTTAATAAAACAGGTATCGATAGCACCTACGATTTTTGGTAAATGGTATTTACATTCCATCTTAGTCCAAGTATTTTTAGCCATCTCTTTTGTAGGCCATTTTATAAATGTATTACGTAATTTGTATAGCGCCTTTGTCACTCTAAATACGCTTTTCCATGCTGTGGATAAACCTATATCGAACTGGGTACATACAGATCTGAAAAATATATTACGACAATATATTCTATGTCAGTTGCAATAAAATTAAATGTACCTATACGATTCAGTAGTTGCAAACATTGATAAAGCAATCAGAAATTGCTTGCAAGGTGAAATACGTTCTCGTCCAAGGCCATTCGGTGTCTTCTCTAATTGCGGAGTTATTATATTTAATATAAATTTGAATGTTTCCCTACTCATTCTAAAAATGAATTAAATAGCATAAATTTATCATTCGTAAACATAATATATTTATATTTATGCTTACTGAAAAATGGATTTAAATTGATCATCGTTATATGAGCATATAATTTCCAGTCTATCACTGACTTTAGGTTTTTTAATGCGCACAGTTGGAGCATCTTCTTCAAACCAAATTTCATCAATATCACTTTCACTGTCGGAATTGCTATCAGGTGAATCAAATAATGCAACAGCTAATGTGAGTATCTCTTTATTAATGTTTTTTTCCATTATGATTTATAATTCAAAAAATGAACACATAAGTACATTTTATATGCAGATATCAATATTTATATATAGTATGTTAAAAATTTTAAAAAAGCTACATAAACAATGACAGCATGAAATGAATGCACATGTGTCATGTTATTGTTACCGTATGTATGCGGTCACACATGTGCATATGTACTCCGGTCCGTCTGGTGAAATTTTACACGTAAAAGTGCATTTACACGTGAGATACAAATATCTAGTGAATATTTTCACCCTAGTGGTATATGTAGTCCAGGCAACGAACGGTTTGACCAGGAACAAATTGCACAGGACCGATTTTTACGTGATAATTACTAAACAAATGAGTTAAAAAACATATCCAAAATCACCGAAAATGGGAGTGGGGGAAAGCTGTTGTTTTTTATATAGGCTTAATTTTATTTAAAAATGGATGTAACTTTTCAATGATGCATTAGAACGCAAAATGTGTCTAACAAAAGTGTAGGAAATGAAAAAATCTATAAAAAAGGTAAGAACTATATTTTCTCTATCTGTTGCCATTTTTCAGATAATAGTTATTTTTATATAAAAAACAGCTTTCCCCCACTCCGATTTTCGGCGATTTTGGATATGTTTTTTAACTCATTTGTTTAGTAATTATTACGTAAAAATCGGCCCTGTTGTAATTTGTTCCGGGTTAACCCCTATTTTTCCTGGACTAGTACATTCTTATACCAATGGTGTATGGATTCAGATTATACATTGATTGTGTCCATTGTCTCCAACTTTTTTACTTCGGCAAACAAATTAACCTATAATTTTTTTATGAAATGTCAACATTTCAGACCCTATGGAAATAAAAATAAAAGAAAACTAGCGAATACCCCACACGGCACAAGACGTCTTCAGGACATCCTGTTATTATCCCGGATGTCCTATATCCGTCCGGGACAGCCAAAGGACGTCCTACGGACTTCCAAGTCGGACGTAAACAAATTTCGTTAATTTACATATAAAATAAAAATGATTTTATAAGAATTTCTGCACATATAGTCATTTTTTTGTATACATTTATGAAATATTGATTTCCATAAGATCATCCTAGTCCCGTCCCGAATATCCTGTATCGGTCCTGGATTACCACAGGACGTCCTTCGTACCTCCGATCGGGGCCCAAAAAAAAAGTCGCTATTTGACAATAAATTATTTTTCAAAATATAGCAATGCGTACTCGCATAGCATATATATTCTTATTTGAAATATACATTAAGAAAATCTTGATATTGCCCCACACATCCTATTCGTCTTGTTAAGTCCGCTGCGTGCAATCCTAGGGACGAAAAAATGAACGACTGACTTGAGTATAAAAAAAGGACAAAATATGGCTAGCATTAAAACCATTCGTAAAGATGCCTTTAAATACCAATGACACTTTTGGAGGCCGTTAAATATCCTCAACGTAATCTAAGATGGAAAATGGAAAAACAGCCTCCTAAAGATTTTTTAATTTTCCGAACAGGATGTCTTCAGGGTATCTGTATGATTAATATGAAAAGTCCACAGGGAATCCTGAGGACGTCGTGCGAATATCCCTCTAGGACATTCTGAGGATGTTTAAAGGATCCAAATACAGTGACATTTGGACGTCCTAAGGAGCTCCTGAGAACATCTCGGAACCGAAACTGGACGTCCTCGGGAAGTCCTGACTTCCTGATCAGGATGTCCTGAGTACGTTCCAAGGACGTCCGTGTGCTGTGTGGGACGTGGTGCCTCCCTCGCTCAGGAATTTAGGACCGTAAATTTAATATTTCGTAATTAGGTAAACAAATATTAATTTCTTGGTAATACGGTCCTCTTACTGGTATGATACGAATCAACGTAACTGATATATCAGATCACGTTTGGAACGGGTACTTTATATGTAATATTTTAGAATCACCCACTATTGGATTTATGTATTGTGAAAAATCATCCCTCTAGCATTTATAATTTAAACTATTGTCGAAATGCATTTGGCACGAGGATGTGTCATATTGTGCTCTTCAATAGGGCTAATGACACCCTTGCCCTAGACGAGACAATCCATCTTAGTTTTGTGAAAAAAATAATGTACTTCATTTTATATTGCATTAAATGTCGGGACACCTAAGGTTACGCAGGTTTCGTATAACGGTTTTTTGGGATACCAGACGCCACCCCTCATATTAAATCGCCTCACCTCGGCATGTGAGAGTCTGCCGAGTATCAAAGTGGATACAGTAACAAATAAAAACAAACACCGCACAGCTTGGCTGACACGAAGGGCGAAATATATGCTTCGGTGACCAGACGTTCAAAATCGGCCGAACCAGTCAGAACGGTGGGCCATGATCCGGTCCTAAGATAAAGGCCGGATGGGTTGAGCTCCTCCAAAAGTTGCTAAATGCCACGGTTTGGATATCAGGGAAACCGGTGGATTCGGCTGAGGCATTTCGGCGTTTGGAGATCTACAACCCCTTACCACTCAGCTGATGGGCCGTGGCGTGCAGCATGGCGACTAGCAAAGTCTATATTTTTCTCCGTATAGTGGAGTAAAAATTGCTCTGGTGCATAATCTATTAAGACTTTACAAGCCTTGCTTCACAGAGTGAAGCAATAATTGCCGATGTTCCGCACATATTTTGCCGAAAATTTCTTTCCGTGTAGTCCACTAAGTAACGGTTTCCGGATTTCTGGGCTGGCAGATAGTTGTTCAGAATATCAAGCAAGCGCGCTCGAGACTCTTGAATGCAGGCCCTACTCGAACATTAACCAGGTGACCTACAAGGTTACCGGCGGGTGTGGATAGTGGGACCCCGGCGGGGAAATAGTAGAGTCAAGACGTCTTTTTAATGGCGCCTAGGCAACTCAAACTCATCGAGACAAACTTGCATCACAGCAAGGACGCATCTGCTTCTCTGCAGAGGGTTATGCCTGAACACACCAAGGTATGTGGATTATGAGAATTGTCATAAGTGGACTGGTGGGCTTTCTTTGTTTCAGCAAATTAGGAGCAACAAATCTCAGAGCTTGTATTCTCACCATAGGAAGCAACGCGGTTTTACTGATGAGCCTGAGTACTGACGATATATTCTGGCGATAACAGTCAACTTAAGTGAAATTGGGAAAGTGGTAGTTGCTTCGACATACTTCCTATATGACGGCGTAATTAACTCATCGGCGGAGGTAAAGAAGCTTGTGGAGAACTGCCATGAGAAAGCACTCTCATTGCTAAATGGCTGCGATGCCTATTCCCGACATCAGCTATGGGGGAATACCAAGACCAATGACAGAGGATAGGTACAATATCTAGTCACAACTGACCTGTATATTCGGAACACAGGCAGCACACCAACCTTTTGAAACACAGCCAGATCCCAGGTCCTGGACCTTACGTTCTACAGTAACAGCCTCCATTGTAAGATCAGGAATTGGAGTGTCAAGAACTAACCTTCATTGCCAGACCATATGACAATTGCATTTAAATTGGCTACTGAATTAGGCGCTAATGTGAGAAGCATCAGGAATCCCAGAAGAGCAGACTGGATAGAGTTCGTAAACGACTTAAGTGAGGCTCTTAAAAGTGTTCTTAGAGGTATTAAAGACCTCGGAAAATTAGACAAAACCGCGTTCATAACCGGTTATGCGAGTATTATTTCAGATACATCACAACTATACAACTTCTTACACGTTCCAAATAAGTATCGTCTACATAACTTTTAGTACAGGTCAAATATAAGTATAACTAATTCTGTAGCGTCTGGGCTACTGCAGCCCTGGTTCCTATAGCCCTGGACGCGAAGAAAGCGAATACCAGGGAGGTTTGCGGGATAGCCATTCTGAAAAACATTTCGCAGGCCTGGGATAAATATTTTAAAGCAAGGGGCAACCACAAAGTAGCAGTCAAAAATGCCTGGAAAGGCAACTGGAAATCCTTCTGCTCGGAGGTTGAGATGAGGCCTCCCGCCGATAACAACACTGGCGAAGAAAAAGGCGAGAAAGGGAGTAGAGAAGAAAAACCTGCCACTGGCTGCCCTTAACCCCAGCAACAGGCCCAGACGGACGATCAGAGCTGGTCAACGGTGGTAAAAAAAGGGAAGAAGAGAAGGGAGGAAAAGAAGAAAGATAAGGAGAAAGAAATGGTGAAAGAGAAGGAAGAAAAGAAGAACCGAGAATGAGAGGAAAACACGAGTCGGAGAGATGAGACAGGTGCACTTAGGCGCCCTGATGCCATCATATGTCTATATCCTAAGATAGGTGAGGGGCACATCGAATCTCAAGTCCCTTGGAGAGCGGGTGAGAAGTATCAGGCACACCCTAGCAAGGGAACTGAGGTTAGAACAGGAAAAGCATGGTGCCTGCACTCAAGACCTCCGGAAAGTTGAGACGTCCGCGCTAAAGTAGTAAGCAGTTGTCCAAACGTTGACGCACACCCTTCGATACTACAGTTGCCATGAGATCTGGCATATGACAACGAAATGTAAGAGCTCAGACGACCAGTCAGCTCAATGCTTCCGATGTGGAAAGAAGGGCCAGTGAACTGTGCTGCTAATCATCAGTCTGCACAAGAGAGTGGTCTACCGAAAAACAATGGCTAAGGTACTCCAACTTAACTTTAGTCACTTTGCCGTGGCCTAGGACCTGCTGTACCAGCTGTCCAGAGAGGAAAAGGCGGATATTGCCTTCATCACCGAGCAGTACCGAGGCCGGTACCGTGGGGACCCGAAGTGGATAGAGACTCTACCAGCAAGTCTGCTGGATATGGGTTTGTGAAAATTTCCACATATCCAATAGGACTCCCCCAGAGGAGGAGGAGGAGGGGTGAGGCCCCTGTCTGTACGGCCGACGTATGCCTCTCCTTCGGGAAGTCGGTCATTCCCGGGACAGCTCGAGACAACCTCAGGGAACCTGTTTGAGCGGCTGCGGCAGAGTGAGTTATCAGTGGGTGCTGTTGAGATGGGCGGCGGAGGTTCTTGGCTGTCGTCGAGAGAGACGCCTTATTCAGGGTATCAAGTCGGTGGGCACCCCAATTCGGGGGCCACAGATCGTGGCGTCCCTCCTAATATGCTGGGATGGGCTTCGGCCCTTCGGAAGTTGGCGACCCCGCAACCCCCCGAGCTGAGCGACCAATCTCGTGTAGGCAAGTGCGCAGCTGGTAGCGAACTGGTGTTTGAATTATGGCCACCCTCGAAATGTCTCACCAGATCTTATTAAATGGTACTCACGGGGGCTGTTCTAAGCCGGCGAACCCTTCGGGGGACCCTCTCAGCCATTGGTGTTGGATTCATGCGGGTAGTGGTTTCAATAACCCGCATGCTGGGTTAGCAGAATTTTGTAGGACTGGAAGGACCCACCCGGGGGTCTAGAAGGTTTCGATGTGTGAGTTGCGGCGATCATCATACTGTGGTGTTTCACCTCCAGCCAATTAAAAGGTCAGCGCGCAACAGCAAAGGAGGGAAAAAGAGAGATGGGCACCATCTGCACTCGATTCTAGGGTGCTCCTCTGCTCACTGGAGAATAGAGGAGGGAGAGTGGTGGAGGGAACATCTACAGAAACGGCTCAAAGCCTCTCCCAAGCTAAATCAGCGCCTTGCGATGTCTCCATGGTAGCGAAATAAAATCCGCGCGGCAGACTGCCAGTATACTGGTGGAACGAGGACATCGCCGATGGCCCATACCGGCGAGAGTGTCTTAGAGCTAGGAACTCAGCCAGACAGCTATACCTAAACCGTAGTACTAGCAGGTAACTGCGGTCTATGAAGAAAATAGGAAGAATCTGCGTACTGAAGTACCTTGAAGATAAGCGTACAGTCAAATGGCAAATGGTCCCAGGGACTATTTGAAGAGTGGTAGCAACGGTGGGACTAAGCATCCAAAGGACGCTGGACCCCCGTCTCGTCCCGAATGTGGCAAAGTGGACATATGGATTCGTCAAATTCCTGCTCACCCTGGTGTTTACCGGGCACGGCAGCTACCTTCGAATCTGCGTTTACGAAAACGCGGGGTGCCTTTTGTGCCCTTGTGTGGATGAAGACGAAATACGCCATCTTTCATTGTCCACATTTCGCAGAGGGGCGGAAACCTCTGCAGGAATTTGAAGAAGTCCGACTAACATCTTAAGGACTGGGTAGTGTTCTGCACCTCTCATATCAAGGATGGTACGCAGTGGTCCAACTCGCCACGTCCATCGTGGTGCCATAAAGAAAAACGAGGATGGACGAATAGCAACACCATCAGCTATCCATCAAGTGTCATGAAATCGGCGTAGAGCCGTTTCAGCCTCAGGCTGACTTCCCCGAAGAAATAACTTACGGCGGTTCCCGCACGGTCCACACACGCACGCATGCACGCACGCACGCACCTCCGTTGGGAGCCCATTCGGACCGGTGCCTTCTTGTTTTTCATGGGTATGGTGATCCGGCTGTTTTAGATGTGGGAAAAGGTATCCACAACGAAGACAACCATGCCTGAATCTCTGAGCGCACTCGTTGAATTCACACCCAGTTTATATAAGGACGTTACAAAACTTTTTCTTTTGCGAAAATTGAGGTAAAGCACAAAACTGGTTTTAACGTCTCTTTGACAGAAGAATTGCTGTGAAAAGTTTAATATCACAATTCGAAATTAATATTTCGGACAAAATATAACAACGTCCCACCCTGACGACATTTCCCTGATAATTTTATTATACTTAATTTGCCTAATTTGTGATTTTTCTCAGTATTTGGGTCATTATTTACAAACGAATTACAAACATTGAAAAGAAAGGAGTAGATTTTTTTTTAATATTTGAAAATGTATTTACATATCTTAATCACAACTACTTATGACATGATTTTATGACTTATTAAAAACGAACTGCGAAGTTTTCTTAAAAATAGATGGTTCATAATAAAATTTTACATCGGTTATAAATTGCGATTCGAGTAGAAAATATTACGAGTGTATAATTATGTGTATTAATCGGCTCAATTACCAGTCTACAAACTATTTTTCACTCGGTATGCCTTCGTAGGTCTCTTTCTTCTTTACCATTTTCTCGTAGCACCTTAATATACTGCGGATAAATATGTACATACTTTCGGCATATGGATAATACTCTTGCATGTAGCACCAAGAAAGATAGTTAGTTAATTCGAATAAACCAGTCGATGAGGTATCGAATATATACATTTTTCTACAGATAAAAAATTCGCTTAATTTTAAAACATTTGCATTTATAAAATACGGCACATTAGAAATTAAAGTTATTGCTCAGGTAAGTCCATGTTTTTACTTTACACTTACTCTTTTTAGAAAACTCTTTGCATTTAATGGCTCTTAAAGAAGCTTAAATAGAGATAATTAATGTTTCAATATGAATAATTTCGTGAGCTTCTTAATTACAATAAAAATATTAATCACGAGGCGGTTCGTTTCATTTAAATAAACTTCTTTCCCAGTCGAATGATTATCGTTACAATGGATGTTGGTGTCGCGGATAAATACTCATATACCTTACGCAGTTTTGATGACGACGTTCTGATATTAATACCAAACGCATACTTTTATGTCATCTTATATAAAAATACTATAATAAATTTTAAAAACAACAATATGTGAAACGAATTGTAAACTCCGATAACGAAGTTCGGTTCGAGTCTGACGGCTGAAGCGAGGTTTCGCTCAGAATCCATTTTCGGAAACTTCAGCAACTTTATCACACTACGACTCTAGTCGTCGTCGTTTAGGAACTGGTCAAGTGGATTGGGACCCATTCTTCGAGGCTTCATTATCGACGCCTTTTCTGTCGAATTTGTAGCTGTGAACGTAGAAACAAATTTTGGTAAATATGCTGTTATTGTCTTATAGCAATGCAATTGTGTGCCTAATAACAATATATTATTTACCTGGAGCTGGTCGCTGTGCGTTGAGGCAGCTCAGCCATTCGGTCATGCTAATCCTACGATCATTGTTGATATCACAGTACCTTGGCAACTTCTTCCCGCATCTACGAAGTTGCCGATTGTTCGCGACCATCGCGCGAAAACTTTTCCACTCCTTTCTCTCTAAAACCTACGAAAAATACATATGGTGAATTTTATATATGTGTATTAGAAAGAACATTGTTATAACATCTATCAGATTATCATTTGAACATTGTTATAACATCATCGAGATTACATCATTTTGCTATACTAAATAGGACATTTAATCCGTATCAATTTAATAGTTTTGTTATACAGAGTGTCCCAGAACTCCCGCATAATAATGCAGGGGGTGAATCTTGACCTCATTCTGAGCAAAAAAGTTTATTACCAAAATTGGATCTGAAGCTCAAAATTTAAGTGGCGAGCCATTGAAGTTTAAAAAAAAAATAGTTTTTTTTTGCAATAACTCGGCTCGTTTTAAAGTTACTTTAACGAATGATGGCTGATTTTGAAGGTTTTTTATAGAGCTGCAACTTACCTCGCAGAGCATACGGCCTGCAATAAAGATTTCGCCAGTTATCAACCTAAAAAGGGTAAAAAAGGCTTTTTTTGCAATTTTCCGCGTCTAAATCATTTCCGTAAAATACTAGTGAAATATCATATATAACAACGTTGTAGAGCTTGAAAAGGCGAAGAATTTTCCCCCTCATACGTTTCGTTCTGATAAAAATTGAGTCCGTGGGGAGACGTTATATATCAGAAAATAGGCGAAAAACGCGCTTCAGCAATGCCAAATCCATTTTTCGCCTGTTTTCTGATATATAACGAAGTTATATACACGGGCTCAATTTTTGTCAAAACGAAACGTATTAGAGGGCAATTTCTTCGTTTTTTCAAGATCTACAATATTGTTGTATATGATATGAGTTAGACGCAAAAAACTGCAAAAAAAGCCATTTTTACCCGTTTTAGGCCGATAACTGGCGAAACATTCATTACAGGTCATATGCTCTCAGAGGTAAGTTGTAGCTCTATAAAAAACCTTCAAATTTAGCCATCATTCGTTAATGTAACTTTAAAAACGAGCTGAGTTATTGCAAAAAAAAAACTATATTTTTTTTTAAACTTCAATGGCTTGCCACTGAAATTCTGAGCTTCAGATCCCATTTTGGTATTGCCCTTTTTTGCTCAGAATGATGTCAAGATTTATGCTCTACAATATTGCGCGGGAGTTCTGGGACACCCTGTATATTGAAAGAAATTAAGAAAGAAATTTTAAAACAAACCTTGTTTTTATTTTTATCAAGCATGACAAAGTGCCAGGTTGCCACTCGTTCCTCCTTGGAAGCTTGCCATTTGTCAGTTGCCTCCTCCGAGTCCGTACTGGAGGCCTTCATCTTTTTCTGCATCATATCCATCAGATCGCGTAGGAACATCTGCTTTTTTGCTTCTGGACAACCTGTTAATATTTTTTCAAACGTTAATAATTCGTTTACAGAAAGTAAAAAACATATCTTTATAGTGATAAAACACGTAATCACACGTTTATCATGTCGTTAATTAAATCGATATCATTTTTTTAACGTTACTTTTACCACTGTTAACATGATTTATTTCTTGCAACTTGAATTGGATTCTTTCAATACTTGCAGTGAAGACCAAATATTTGGGTGATTTTAACTACTAATCATTAACTAAACTAAAAGTAGTGAAACTAATAATATCAACAGGATTTATATAACAAAATGGTCGATGAATTTTTTCAGTGAAACTAGAAACGTTTCCATTGGGAAATGATATGGACAAATCGTTTATATTTTAGTTGTACAAACCTTTCATCGGTCTGCTGGGAGCAGGTGCTGGATTACAGTTTGGTGTTCGATCTTTTGATGAAGTCCCAGGAATTGGCTTTCCAGTGTCTTGATAAACGCACCAACAATACCCAGAATAGCACTGTACTTTATGATATCTTCCATCAGGAGTACATTCAGGAATATAGAATTTTTCTTGGGATCTCTGTTTTTGATCCTCCAAGACTGATTGCCGATCCGATATGCAATCATTTGCTAAATAAAATTAATAAAGTTTAGTCAAATTAATGGTAAAAAAATCTGTGAATCGAAACCGAAACAATTCAAAGCTTAATTTAATAGTTAATAACTTCGTACACTGTGTTATTACTATTTTGGGATGTAGATAATAAATATATATATTTCTATTAAGATGCATAAATTACCATCACTATCGTCGTTGGCTTCTGGTGGATCATCGTTGAATGTTGGCCTCGAGTGAACTGGAGTAGGATTTCCTTGAAGAACTGCAAAGCGATAGTTACGCATATGTAATCAAAAGTATCGTACTAGAGTTATGTATTAAAAAATTATGAACTAAACGAAAAAAAATGTTTATATCCCTCATAATTTAAGTAGTAATATTTTTTTCAATCGTTATATCCTAAAATACGTATCTAGAAGATAATCCCCTTATGTGATTTATGAAATTGCGAATACTGAAAGATTGCGTGGTGCTAACGTTTGCCTCCCATAAAGTGTATACTATACAATATTCTTAATTAACAACAATTTTTTGTATAACAATTTATTGATCTATATTTATTGCATTCACTCAAATTAATGTGGACTTGAGTAACAAAAGATTTCAATGCGTACGTGTTAAGATGAAAGTATATCAAATAATATATCACGTGCATTGATATTTTATAAATTCGTTAAAATAAATAGTTCTATATATGTTAACTTCCTTAAATTTTCCATTCGAGTCCCAATAGGAATGAATAATAATTATAAAACAACATTAGTTATACGTGTTCGATTGTAAGATCAAGATTAAATTACTAGCCAAGCGACTTATTTTTTTAAAGTTGATTAATTACAGTATGTACACATCCATTAGAATTTATTAATGTAGTAAAGGATCAAATTAAATATCGCAAGTGAACTGCTTTAATCAATTTTTAATCACTTTTATTTTTTTTTCGATTTTAAAGTTTTGTACTTTCTAAATTCCGTGGAGTAAAAATTCACTCTTAATAGAGTACAATTAAGCTACTCTAATGGATATAGAGTGTCCCGATTCTCGAATTTAGGGAGTAACGATTGTGTTATTTACTTTATTTATATTATTTGTAATGGTCACATTTTACTTAAATCGCCGGATAATGCTGTACTATTATTGCGAAGAGTAAATGAAACCAGTTTTTCTCTCCTACTAATTTGTAGTCCAACTGGATCTAACCAGATGCTGGATAGTCCATGAAGTCCTAATTATTTCAATCCGTCGTTTATCCTACCAGTTATAAATTAACCGTTTTCTATTGGTAGATCCGTTTTATTTCGGTATTGGGGAAAATTAAATCAAAAAATTCTTCCATAATACGTTTTAATAATCCAGTCGGTTTTTAACTTGATTATGTTCATCGCAAGACAATTAATGATGACCAGTATTTAAATTAATGATTGTCAGACTACTCATTTGATATTGTTGTCGGTAGTCCGCTTTTTCATAAGGTCGTGATTCGTGTTATTCACAATGTAGGCGTGTCTGGATGTACAAAGCAATGCACGGGTCAATTGCCCGATCAATTTCTCCACCATATATTCCTGTGTGGGCAAATGTCCGGCAAGATTCGCTAATATCGACCAAGTGCCTGGCATCCTGCGGAAGTTTATTTAGGCTCTTCCAAGCAGATATTATTGTCGCAACGACCATTGTGTCTAACGACGTAATTACTGGCTTACTGTACGTGTAAGACACTTATTTATAATTTATTGCCATAATTGAATCTCTTGTTAGGGGATAAAACCACAATAATAATTTATAAGCGAACTCAAAATACATTTTTTTATTTTAAAATTGGAAATGGATATATTATAATTTTTAAAATACATCTGTAAGTATTTAGAATGCCGTAGAACCAGTTTTATTCTAATTAATAATTATTTTTTCAAATAAATTGAACCCGATGAACACATATTTTTATTAATATGCTCCTAATTTTCTCCGCCTCATGAACCACCTTTGATCTTTCCTAACCCGTAATCACGCGGATTACGTTAAGTTGGTTTGTTACTACATTATGCTACTTCGCTCCCCCGGACATGTCCTGCTAAACTTAAAAATGATAAATTTTACATTTTTGGGCGAAGCAAATTAGGACCAGATTTCTGGACCCTCTCTCATCAAAAAATCCTATTTCTAACTAAAGTTGTGAGTTCGGGAAGAATTTCCATTGCGGGGGAAACGATTAAGATAAGAGAAGTAAATTAAATTAACAGTCACTGATTTGTTTCTACGTGTATTATTTTGAATTGTGTTAATTGAATATTTATTGCAATTTCAGTATCGAAGAAATAACGAAACAGCAAAGTTAAATGCTCGTCTCGAGTGAAAGTTGCACGCGAAACATTGACACGGAGCGCGTTAAGATACTAAAAAGACTATAGGATATAAAAAAAATAATAATACGTCTCCAAGACGAAATGGACCAAAAAAATTCGCCTCGGAAACATCCCGTTAAGAGTTTTTTCAACTTACGTGTAAAGTCGTTCACCAAGCAGGCTCCCCATTCCTGACGGGACAACTTTAAGTCCCGATTAAGGTCGCAGGTGCGGGCGAACGTGCGTGCACACTTCTTTGGGCGTACGGCCTTCTTGGCCAAACGTCGCAGTTCTTTATACTCTGCACGGTCGAGGTAGCCATCCCCATCCTTGTCCAGGATGACGAACTTCCACGTGAGGACTCGGTCGACTTCTGTCTTATCTCCTGCTATAGCTATAAAGTGCATACGCTAAGATTAGTTCAAGGTCAAGTCCAACTTAACGATGTTAAAACAACATTTTATGGTTTGGTCTTCATGTTTTGTATGTTTTCAGAAACATTTAAAACAACTGTTTATTTGCTATTGAAAAACAGTTTGTAGTAAGGGATGCCAGAATTGGAACTCCAGTTCTCATTTCTGATATAAAGTTTGAATTCAGAACTTGCATTAATATGGATAATAATTAAAAAAAAAGAAAAATGTACATAAATGACGTTTCCTCGAAAGAAACAATTAATTTCCCTGTTAACGAGTCGTAAGTTCACTTCTTTGTCGGTGTCCCAGGTACAATGACAGATTTGTTGCGGTAATCGAGTTTTTCCATGTGCACCGTCGGGAAAAAGTCAACGCGGAAACCTTTAAACAAACTGCTCTGTTTGCCTTAACTTGATTCTTGCTCTTGTAATATCGAGCACGCACTTATGCAATCGCAAAGGCGAGAGAAAAACAACGATCGATTACCGAGCGGGATAAAGGAATTGAGCGGCGCGCGTTAACGATGTAATTTCTGGTTGTCGACGAACCGTAATGACCGCGATAATTGCATGTGTCGAGTGGCATAGATCGGTCGCTGGCGCTAGGGTTCGAAACCATCCACTCGTAACGATGATATCCGAAAGAAGCTGCTATTATCTGAAAGAGAATCTGAAAGATGCACTCGACTGTCCTATCTATTTTGGAATCTGCACCACGTCACTTTCTTTACTTAGTAAAATAGTGCAGCTGAATTGTCTTCGTTGAAATAATCTAAATTCCCCATCACCCACTATCTGATAGTGAAATCAACTACGTTATTGGATAAATGATCATCGATTAAAAGCAGTCCACTGATGACGAAAGTTTGGGATGAAACTCATTTTGAATTGAGTTAGTCATAGACTTCCGTCAATGACTAGATAGCGAAGTGGAGGAAGGAGTCTAGTAATGTGCCTTAAAATCTTAAATTTTATGTAATCTGAGTTATCCATTGCCAACCAAAAATGTGCCTGGAGGGGTAAATGGTTGAATGTTTTGACAACATAAAGATTAATATTCTAGAGACGCCGAAGAACAGAAAGAATTAAGCCCATTCTGGAGAAGTTGATGAAGGTAAACCAACCAATGAAATTATTAATCTATTCCTGATCAGAATACGTAGGAACAATGTAATCAGATGTTTATGTGAATATGGCACTTGGAACGTCATGAAATGTTATGAAACGCGATTGCAAATAACCTAGATCAAAAGAAAAGACAGAGCAATCAAATTAACATCTTTATTCTGGGCCAGAAGAACTTTAGACTGAACCACGGAGCTGGCACTGGCAGATTTTCTTGTAACCTTATTGGGGACACAGAATTCATCCGCTCAGTAACGCTGGTATCGTTCGGGAGCTCCCTACTCCTCGTACTGTATGCCCCTCCTATAGCGTCAGATACGAATTAGGGGGGGGGGGGGGGGGGTAACCAATATATACTGCCACAACCATGGGGAATGATTCATCCCCACTTTGCTGGTTTCAATATATATGATTGTTTATTGGACTGCGCCTGCACACCACTTATATATAAATCACTTATTCAGTGAGCTAAGTCATGTACTTCTTTTTGATGTCAATAAAGCCGAAATAATAATAATAATAAGAATAAGAAAAAATTCAATAAACAGTATAAAAAACTTACGCTCCATGGAAGAGTTGGTCCGTCTGTACTCGATCTTAAAGTTATCGATGAGGTTGTTGTTGAACCTGGTCTTTTCCGCTCGGTCGCAGGTGTTCCGGTGCCGGTTACTGTATTGACGTCGCTGGTTCCAGGCTGGCAATCGCCTTCTTTGGCCACTTCTGGTGGAAGCGGCAGATCCGGCATTTGGCCGTGCACACCTAGGACGTTGATACCTTACCGAGGTGTCAGGTAAGGGACGACCTTGAGGAGTCACGCACCAGCAGTAGCCCGTCTCGGCGTGACATTGCACCGGTGCATAGGTACCTTCAGGTGTACATACTGGTCGCGCCCCTGGTCTCGCCGTCAGTCTTGCAGAGTGACATGGTGGCGTTTCTGCAAAAAAGTTACAATTTGATTACACGTTTGAAAATATTAGACATGGTATTGTATTACATGGTTAGTAGTGCTCGCTAAAAATGAAATTGACATGCCAAAATAGATGGAGCAACATGGAATTAATGATTTTCATATTACTAGAATATAGAATTCGTATTCCCTTGGTGTACATTCTACAGGTTGTGATATGTAAACTATCTATTCTCAGTAGGTCGTGAACATGATCTGCCATGCGTGGTTTTCACATATTGCAGATGCGAAAGTACTCCGTCAATATTATCAAAACTAGATGAATGATCTCATATTACGTTCGTATTTAATATACAAATATGAAAAAGGCGCTATAAGTAATGAATGCCATTAGCATAGTTTTCCGAATTTTGGAAAGTAAATCTTTTGGCCAAAATAAGAGATATTTGAAGTTGATGAACTTCTCAATTAATCAGTTGTATCAGCCAAGTCTCTTTTTCTGTAGAGTAAATGTTAGTGGGCTGCACACTACTATAGTGGATAGTGTACTATACATAGTTGGCTCACCAAAACATTCAAGTAGTCCGATTTAGCAAGCAGGCAGTAGTCATTGTTATTTATTACATTTTATTAGCATTCCATAGCACCATACCTTTGAGTGGTTTCGTAATTTCCTTTGTTTGTATATATCTCTCCATTTAGGTTTGGGGATTTTTAATTAAGAAAAGATTTTACATAATAGTACTTTTCGGTCCTAGGCCGTAAAGTTCAATTTTAAGGACGGAGTGGAAATTGTGCGTTCAATTACTGTCCAAGGAGCAACACTATTTTTTGATACACTGTTCGCAAAAGTAGGCACCCATTTTTTTAGTCCGTAAAGTGTAGAGATCAGTCCGTAAAATCACACTTTACGGACTAAAAGGAGTCCGTAAAGTGTCTACTTTACGGGCACATGCATTAACAAATAGATTTAAGTGAATCCATTGGGCATATTACATATTTTTCTAAAAATAAATTTGTATTCGTTTCATGGGACAGATATTTCATGGAGTAGATTCTTTGTGAGTCCGTCCTAATTTATATGAGAAGTTAGATTATCTCCACAACTCTTCAATATGGCAACTTTAAAATAAAAGGCGGTGAAAAATAATTTGTAGGCCCAGTCAAGAAAGAAGTCATCATTTACAAGTTAAGTTTTTGTGGTGCGTCAAACTCAGAATATTGGTCAGGCTACCAATGTTCAAACAGTAAGATTTCCAGATTGTCTGTATTATATATTAAATTTTAGCAGTAGTAGCGCTTTATTTTAGATTTTTTCCAGCCAATATAGTTGTAGTATCCTTTTTGTAATAGTAATAACTGCAACTCTTTAGATTTTATTACAATGTTCACGATTTATCGATTACAAATCGTTAAAAATCTTCTAAAATGGCTTATTGCATAATCGTGAACAAATTTGACTTTTTAGGTCATTGGGCCGTTCATCACTTTCCGGATTTACAAAATTCTTCAATGATTATTTTATCAAAAGCGAACGTAATATCACATTTTTATCGTTGGAATATCATTTTGTAACAATTTAATGTAAACAAGTTCGTGACTAATATAAAAAATACACAACATATGCATAATTTAGATTTATCTAGAGATACCAGACTATCTAAAATACTTTTTTATCTTAACCAGAAAATATACCAGAAGGAACATTATTCTTTAAGTACCATTGATGTTATATACGAGCTTGTATATCGTAAAATATAATCATTAATATAATACCGTTATAACAATACTTGTTAACATACCAGGACAAGGACCAGTGTGCTTGACAAGAACAGATGTTCCCTGACATTGCGTGGATATGAGCTTGCAATGGCTGGGATAAGTGACACCATCGCTACCGCAGACGGGAGCGCTTGTTGAGGTTGAGGTATCATTCGTACATTCTGCAATTTTTTTCCTGCAGTCCTCCTGAAATAAAAAAAAATCGATATTAGAATATAAAATACTAAACCTACATCAACAATATAAATGTTTTGGTCTAGGATTAGTCAATCTTAATGTCAGAAAGTCACATTAAAATATCTAATTGCGGTATTATTTTTAATTATTTATTTTCGATTTTAAAACTTCATTTCAAGCGTGGACCTTTAGTTATGCTCTCAAAAATTTGATCTTGCATATATCGAATGAAATTGTTTACTTCTGGAATTTTTCAGGATACGAGCAAAATAGTACGCAGCATAACGGTCATGCAATAAGTGCTTTCCACTTGCTAAACCCTTGGATCGTTATTCTTGAAAGTATAAAAATCGATTTCAGTCGACTATCGATAGGTAACTGTCAATCGATACACTGTCCTTGAATGGCAATAATGGTAGCAGACCTGCAACCTTGCGAACACGTGCAAAACTATATTGCATTACTCGACTGATCTACTACAGCATTTCGTCGTCAATTTTGGTATTATTGTTAAACAGTAGCTTGAAGAAAAGTCTTGTTCAGTTAAGTCATCAAATTAATTGCAGAAGTAGAGCTTTCTAAAGAATACATATAAAATAATCTGTTTTCTTGTGACTATTCTGGCTTGCAATGTGCAACATTAAGTCAATCATTCTTTATTTTGTTTATTTCTTACGTACTTTATGGTAAATAATGTTACTGTAGTCTTATAAACATTGTTATATTAAACAATTATTTAAACAATATAATGTTCTTTTAAACGATGTTCGAAATCATCCAAAAAAGAAATGAACACCAATGTGTTACACCAGTTAATATAAAAGGGTATCCGGTGAGCCTTGGAAGGTGTCTACTGGCTTAATATCTGCATTCCTGAGGTGATATCGACACTGTAATTATGATGAAACCTGTTAATGCACGCAGACGTTCTTATATTCGTGTGACATTCAGAGGTGTTTGCCTGGAAAGGCTGGGTCTCATTCTTATTTCTTTTATGCTCATCGCTCCTTTGGTCTCAAGAGGAATTTCATCTCATTACTTTGTACCTCACTTTCGATTGCTTATAATTGCAACGTTGCTAAATATATTTATTAGTAAATTTTCAATAGATTCCATTCTTTTTATAATTGATATTCTATTTTTTTAATTGATATTTTAACAACATCCTAAAACGATAAAAGTTTGAAAATACATTTTTCTGTTTTATTTTGTCTAATAACAAATATCAATGAACTAAGCTAGGTTTTTTTAGTTTAAGATTGATGTGTTTTTTGTGTCTCATTTTTGCCTCTTTGGCTTACTTATGCCTTTTTTCAGTGTTTACTTGAATCGGAAAAACAAACAGATTGGAGTTGTGTAGCGTATTTCTAAATGTAAATGCCAGTATTATTGGTATTGATAAATAGTTCTTGTAAGAAAAAACAATCACAAATTCTTGTAGACAAACATTATATGAAGTTGTTACTTCTTTCAATATCATTTCGGATATATTAGCGTTAAGAAATGGATATATCTACAATCAATTTCAATCATTAGGTTGATGTCGGGTTTTGTTCTAAAATTCATAGAGCTTTCACTGACACTTTGGAAACGTGGGAAAGTTTAAGTCATTCCCGATCAAGAATGTAGTATTTTTCAGACATGGACGAAAAAAAACAATAATAAACTTTTTTGAAAACTGGCGTTGCCAGGTCATCATTTGTCTTTGTTAATCTAAAACATTATTTTTATTACTGCTGACATTTGGATTGCTGTGAAGCTAGCCCGGTAGGGCAAATTCTTCTGGATGATATAGATTTAGTTAGAAGTTGACTTTTTCGAAGGAGGGAGTATCCAAAAAATTATCCCAGTTTGCTCCGCCCTATACACATTTCTAGCCTAATCTGTATTCATAGGGAATAAATTAAGTTATTTTGTTGCTAGATTAGATTAGTTTGTATTCAGGTACTTCCCTGGAGCATTTTTGAAGATGCTTTCTCCGCTGAAAAGTTGAGTTTCTAACTAAAGTTAAGCCATCTAGAAGAATTTTCTCTAGCAGACTGACTTCACAGAGGTGACATTTTGAACCTTCAAACTTCAGATAGTCCTAAATTGGATGTTCATTTCTAATACTCGGTGAATCTATGGATTGTATTACGCGTGCTTTTGGTTGGTTGAAGTATTTGCCATCATTGATTGATTTGTGAGAAAAATACATATCAAGCACCAATGTAAAATATCGATTCTATCCGTCACAGTTACCAATCCTCAATCTTGCTAACTATAACCAACCTATTATTCTTATTGTTCTGGAAATTCATGCACCTACACCGATTTGTAAAAGTTGACAAAAAGAGCAAGATAGCATTTAATCTGCAAGCTTGTGAATTGTTGTTAAAAACAGAGCAAACAATGTATAAAAAAGCTTTGAAACAAGAGAATCGAAACTGACTGAAAAGTATCTTTCGCATAAACGCAATGGAGGTGTAGACCACATACACATAAGATGATATTAAATAACACATTTTATGATAACATAACACATGTTTTTCACAGTTTTATGTTTTAAAACTTGTCTGGAATAATGCATAGATTAAAATATAAGATTGATTTAATTTTTCGAGCTTCTAATGATTTTTTGTATTTTTTTCTTGATTTTCAAGTTCATCGATCAGTCTCTCTGTCTGAATTGATTTTTTGTATGATTCGTATCAGTAATGTTGATCAAAAGCATGGAGTGAAGTGGCGCCTGGTAGACCGCCGCCATCGAAGCCGGAGATCAATCTAGTATACGATGCATGAGGGGCACACGCGCAATCGGATCTGATCGGAACATAATAGCTCCTTTGTAACACGCATCGAGGCTCGTATTATAAATGCTTGTGAGATACTTGTGCATGCGCTTCTTAGCTCCCGTTCATGCTCGCATGAACAATTAAGGGAGTCACAAATGTGCATTCCGACTTTACAATCGAGCTTTTCGTATCAATAGCGCAGTTTGGTACACAACAAAAAAAAAAACAGATTCTACGAGCAAAATTTTCCAAAAAGGGAAAGGTATCCTGGAAATGAAGTTTCTGAAGAGTCTTAGTTTTTTGGCCATTTCAGAGGGTGTAAAATGTCTTATATATATTTATTCTATATCTACTAGTGTGATACTTTTTTTGAAAGGATTGAGAAGAGGGGAGTCCGTAAAACTAAGTTTTACACGCCTCATTCCAAAAATATCGCAAACAACTGGGGCGTTAAATCGCCTTTTACACCCTAGTTGCACAATGTATTGTTTTCATACTACAATGTGTAGAATTACAGTTTACGCACTGTTTTCCATAGATGAATAGAAATTCTGTGCACAAAAATAAAATCATTGCGTATAATGTAATGCTTCTAATTTTTGTAATACTTAAAGTCAGAAGTACTTAATAGTAAATTATTCACTATCAGTGTTTTACGTAGTAAATTTAGACATTACATAATACCTTTCCATAAGCGTTACGAAAGAATTATTAATAAATGCAAAAACAATAGTTTCAGGCAAAAAACTAATTAATTAACTTAAAAACACAATACTTACACGGGCACATATTACTAATTGCTATGAAAACATATTTTACTTTTATGATTCAGAATGGCACAAAGTAAATTATACATCAAGGACATAAACAGTGAAGTTACAGCTCGCAAAAATAAACGTGCAGTGCGAGTAGTATAGTTGAAATGGTTTTCATAAATATGCCACGTTCATTTTTCGCTTTTCAAACAATAATAAAAGTAATATCTATTACAAAAGTGATGAGTACACTAAAAAGACAGTTCAGTGTTCAATTGATATTACAGCTCTATTATGCTCGGGTTTATCTACTGCTGGCATGTACGTCCACACAGCAAATTAAATATCAGGGAGCATGTCTTAATAGAAATGCTCTCAAATTAAAAAGATTTTCGGTATGAAGTGAAAAGTGAATAGTGTATCTGTACTAATGATATCATGTTTATTCTCTAATTCTGAATTAGTAAAAAATACTAATATAAAATAAAAAAGTAATTACGTTGAATTAGTTAATTATTAGCAAACTTTTTTACTAATTGAATGAGTAACCCACTTTTCGTTTACGAATTACTTGTATTATATTAATTCATATTTAGGAAGTAGAAAACATTTTAACTTTGTCTAAAAATTATAATCACTTTTTTAGCACTTAAGTCGTAGTTTTTTGCGACGATGTTGAACTAATGACTAAATTTCTTAATTACCAAGCGCATATTTACACATTTCGGAATACTGAATACTCAAACAGATTTTGTATTCGGCGTTAAAAACGAACGCTTTATTATTAATAATTCAATGTTTTCTTCGTTTATAATACAATCAAAAGTATTCACATCATTACATTTGAGAATGTAATTGAAAATCAAAATAAATGAGGAAAGGAAGTTACCAATTGGTAATAATCATTACAATTATTTAAGTATTCTATTCGTGTCACTCACAACATGTGCCAGAACATCAATAAAGATGAGAAATTGTTGTGACAGTTGACCTAATACAATAGATACGTTATATGTTAATTAATTTAAAGTATATTTTAGCTGCTTATTATGTACACTAATGTTGATTTCGAGATGAGATTCGAGAACAAAATCAGATCTAACATTCGCGATCGAGAATCGAGATTGACAAACCAAGATTCTCGTCAAGGCTTAGTAAGATCTCGACTTTATTGTATTGTATTGTCCAACAAATTTCGAATTACAATTATTATTTGCCCAATTTCTGTATCTTTAATTAAGTTTATAGAAGACGTAAAAATCTGCATAGTTTACAATAAAACATAGTCGATGAATAAAGAAACAAATTGATCCACCGTTAATAACATTTCGAAAATATCCGTTACGCATAAATTTTATAATCGAGACATCCAAATTAAATATTTAGCTTTTTACCCGCATTCTTTTCAAGGAAGACAGGTTTACGAGGTCTGAAAAAGAAATTTTTTCTCTTGTAGATAAAGGAAGTTGATTTCGAATACATTAACTCCGTTTGCTTTTCGTAGTACTAACTGCGTACGTATATATCTATAAAATACTATGTGAAGTTCTGGAATTCCATTTATTATTTAAGATTGATGGTTACATTATCTGTTTCTTGATTATTTTTAATATTTTGCGAAGTTCTCTTGGACTATAGATGATTATGAATGACCAGGTATTAAAAATTATCTTCCGTCTCACAGTGAGTTAATAAATGAGTGAACATTATATTATAAATATTAGTATTTATAAATTCACCACTTTGAAGGTTTAGGATAGCTTGTCAAAAAAAGATAAATATTCATAAAATTAAATGACACGATTTATAAAATCATTTTAATTATATAATTTTAACTAATTTAACTATAATTTTCTAAAACCTTTTTTAGCCAATGAATTAAATCAGAAAAACTCGTCGTATGAAATAGAACCCTGAACTAAAAATTGTTTTTGTATTTTAGTAATTTTATTATTTCTCATGGTTAATAGTAGGAAAATACACATGCTTGACGGTTTATCGAAATAATTGAATCTTACGATCTGCACGTGAGTATTTAATAAAGTACCATTAAATACTATCAGAGCTGCTGATTTGTCTTGAAAGTCGAAGCAAGAAAATTAAAAATCATTATACTCTTAGTGTGTAATATTCTTAACAATCTACCATATATGAAATGAACCAAAAAAATGTAGTAATCGATTTTTTACGTTTGTAGGTTTTTTGCTCATTGAAAAGAGTTACATGTACAGTGCATAATATAAAATCACATTTTCAAGGAAAAAATAATTAGTCCTTTAATAACTGAATGAACTGAATAATACATCGTATTGTAACATTAAGCTCGTGAAATAAAAAATAAGAAGCTTGTTGATGGCTGATTTTACTTTTGATTAACCGCGTCCCCAGGTGAGAAATTGTTCAGGAAAATTAGATTGCTCTAAAATTGAAACTATGCGGGAATAGTAATATGCTATGCACACCTTGCGAAATTCCATTAAATGTAATAACATTTTACGATTTAGATTTTCTCAAAATTTATAATTTTATCACACTGAGAAAAGTGTCTTTTACCAGTTACTATTTCTTGTTTTTTAAAACAGTGTATTATAGCCCTTAAAAGAAATATTATAATTGGTAAAATTCTCCGTCTTTTAGCATTTGTTTTTTATAGGTTATACGAAACTGCATTAAACTTTCCTATTTTAAAAGAATGTTTCTTTACGACTAAAAGAAGGCATTTTCAATATTTTCCATTCCTAGATGAATTTCAGTAAACAAAATTGCTTTTAGTTAAAGAGAAAAGGCTAAAATAAACTGACATACAGGTTAGAAAAATCTAAAATCTTCCTTTTTGTAACCGGTAATAGAAATAGTTCATAATTTGTCAAAAATGATTCCGTTTGAATCGGAAATAGATTTCTACATCCAGAATACTTTTCTACAACACTGAATCTTGCCGAATTCAGAAAATCCAATTTATATTAATTCAGAAGATGCTGGATTAAACGGATTACAACGGAGTATTCGAAAGAATTGAAACTGGAATATATTTGGATTGCGAGGTATTTGAGGGCATTGGTGCGAATTAAAATGGATACATTTGAATCCATCATAAATTACGACTTCAAAGGGATTCAAATATTCAATCCTTGCTGAGTTTTTTAGGCTACAAACAATACACCCTTTTGGCACAAGCCTCAACCCCCACATTCATAAAAAAACACATGTAATGAAAACTACTATTCTTAAACAAACTGCCAAAAGAATTTACTCCAAAATTACAAACTGATCGCGAATGTACATCCATTTTTAGATAATGAATACACATTTAGATTACGTATCGAACAGCAACTTCAAAATACTACTGGGACATTTCATGCGACTCAAATAAAGTCATATCGAAGGGGTTTTATCATGAAATTTATGTATTTTAAGATGCCCAAAATTGTTTTGGCAGTAAACATAAAAGTGTATTAAATTAATACACCCTTTTTACTGTGGGTTCCACCGTTGACTGCAATCAACATTAGTTGAAGAATTTTAAATTCTACCCTTAATAACCACTAGTCTAATATGTGTTCGAAAACCCCGTTACATTCGTTTCTTTTTCGAACAAGAACATCCATTGACTTGATCACGTAAGGCCGTAGATGGCGTTCATAGCAATTAAGTTCTTATATTATTTCGACAGGGAAAAAAATGAATACAAACTTTTATTCATTCTTGTTTGTTGTAAATTGACATTTCTGTAAAGTGGAGACATTTAACAGGAATCATCAGATTAACAAAAAACAGAAATGCATGAGATTATTTGATGTTGTTTGGGTTAAATCCCTCCGTTAACTTTTTATGTATTGACTTAGCAGCGATCTACTTTAACTGAAAGTTGTTTTGCAACATCATCGACATCATCAATTTCTAGTAGATTAGAGGTTTTTCATATCGACAGAAAGGGATAAGACTGGTTTAAAATAGAGCTGCCTTGAACCTGGCGTTACTTTTAAAGTATGCGTACTTACGGAATGTAGGGGAAACCAGCATATGACGTTGGACGTATGTCCACAGACGTAAGCGAATCGTTTCGCAACCTGACTTTTCTGTCGGTTGAGAGTAACGGGTGAGGACCTGCCCAAACAGGTTTCTTAGACAGAATCATGGTTTATACTCCAGTATTGCCCTGGCATAGCTGTCTCAGGTCTCTATTAATTAATTTTTTTAACCGCAATATACGTCACTCTGAGATAAATGCAAATATTACTGGCATCAACCACAGAATCGATCGTTTTACGCGGTTTCCTATCTTCCATTATTCCCCAGTTTGATGATTGTATGTTCGTACGCGTCTGGTTAATACTGGACTTTACATAAACGACAATTGGTTCGACGACTTGACCAATTATCGAGGTTGTAATCGGAATTTAAATGCGACCGTTAGGACATTGCATGTGACTTTAGATAATTGCTGGAGGCTTTTGGCCGCGTTAGAAATAAACACATTTTTAAATGTCAAGTTTCAAAGACGTACAAAGTAAATGAAACTGTTGGGAAATGGTATTGATGCAATTTGTTTCTGTATATTGATAATCTTATTGCTTAGAATGTTGGGAAGTAGTTTGAATTAAACTAGAAAGGTTGAATATTTTTCGAGAAAATTACAAATCTAAGAGTGGAGATTTCTGAAAATGCGGACACGATTATGAGTAGTTAAATATCCCCAGCTGAATTTCATAAGTTATAATAAGTTAATTTGATTAACTCCGTATTTTAGTAAATTAGATGTCTAATTATTAACTTAAATAAAAGTAATAAAATCGACTTGGTTTGTGTAACGAGTCTTTGTCTAACGTTTGCTCCTTTTTTCTCAACTATGTAGTTGAATTTGTCAGGTAAATTTTTTTCAGTGTAACCAAGTGGTTACCGTTGAAATAATATTTGAGATGGCAATATCAATCAATAACTTGTTGATTTACTATAAATTACAATAGTTATTAAAGCATAATGTTAAATAGTCAGATCGTAGAGTAACTTCGTTAGATTGAAAGTTGTTCGAACAACTTCACCAAGTTTTGAAGTGCAACATAGATGTAGTCATAATGATAACCACTAACATTTCTATGTTGTTATGAAATATTTAATATAAGCGCAGAAAATATTAATTATAATCTTTGTAGAAAACCTAATAGTTAACTTCAAAGCTTGGTTCTTGCTCGACTTTCGATCAAACCAGACAAAAGCCTAAGCAATATTGTAAAAACCTCATCAATTTATTAAAGCAGAGTACATAAAACGTCCCAATTTAAAAATAAAATTGCTATTTAATAATAATATTTCGTTACTAATTAATAAAGTTAATAAAAACGATAGGAAAACTGGTTAGTATAATGCTCGTTTATTTTGAATGAAGTTTTGTACATTTTTTGACGCAAAATCCGAATTTGACATCCCTTCATCGCCGAATTCGAATTGACCATCGCTTCAGGAATTTTTGAAACGTTAGATTCAATTGACAAAAAATGGCAATTTCTTGGAATTTTTTGTGAGTTGTCAATTTTTGTTGTTAATTTTCTGAAACGATATCGTATAGTACCACTCTTAACCTTCCAAATAAATTTTTGCAAATTAATGTACAATTTTTTGTTTTAAAGTTATGTATTTTGAGATTTTTCCATTTGTTTTGAAGTGTTTTGAAGCTTATGCGTCGTACTAAACGTCTAGTAAGCCACAAAAAATTCACAAAAATGCCCAATACCGCCATATTTTGTAAATTTAACCTAAATTTTAAAAAATTCCTGACGTGTTGGGTCATTTTGGATGTCATATTAGGATTCTGAGCCAAAAAATCTACGCGAATCACCATTTTGCAGGCTAATGTTATAAAACATAGGTGGTCCAGATGACAGAAGATAAAAATATGTCTATTAAATAAAAACAATGCAAATATAATAAAATTAAATTAAGTGAATTTATATATAAGAAAAAATAACAGCAGTATGATATTTTGGCCCTAAGCATAAAATAAAATATTTCTAAAAATTCTAGAATACCCAAATACACTCGTATGCGTAAGATTCAGATTAAATTATCGAAAATACAATTGCCACAAGACAATATGACATCATTGATGACACAGTTCAAGTTCCATGCAAGGAATTCTATATCGCAAACATTACTTCTACGATAGTCGCATTATTTATTTTGTATAATGTTTCAGTGTGTATACTTACAGCCACAATTGCAACGATTATATTTATCGATCGCAACTGTTTCATCTTCTTATCTTTAAAGTATTGTGCGTATGTTGATATGAACAAACACGTGTTCATAACACTATCGGGTAAAAAAATAGTTTACTTGTAATTCGGTCCTGGCATTTCGCGGAGATCTTCCCTCTGTGTATAATATTGATCTTGGAATAATATTTGAAAAGTGCATTCTGTTTGTGATTTATAAATCATTTGAAAATAACGGTGTTTGCATAGCGAAACCATCATCTTGCTGACGTCATTAATTCATATTTTAATTAAAATCAAGTGTCACTGTATGAGAATTAAATTATTATATCATATTTTTTCATTCTTATTTATTATTTACGAAATACAATAGTTTAGTTACTAGGGCTTAAAAAAACGAAATGTAGTCTTTGCTATTTTTAGAAAAAATACATTCCCAAAAAAATTCGTATTTCAATATTTGATGTTCATATTTTCCATTTACTATTAGATGATAATTTTGAAAACATTCAATTATTTCTCGGAAAATGACTAAAATGTTTAAAACATACTATCATCATATTTATTTTTTAATACTGCACTCGGGTTCGAGATGCCGCGATTATCATTTAACGGGTACAGACCTGTCTTATCTTTGATGCTGGAATATGAGAATTGAGTAAATAAAGAATTCGCAATGCACCTGCGTGTATAGAAATCCACGTGGGTGCTCTCTGCGGTTATCGCCCGTTGTTCTCGGAATGTAGACTGATCAAGCCGACAAAAAAATTAAAGAATATTTTACGATTTTCATGATACACACAGGTGACGCATTTAAGCTTAATTTTATAAAAGCAGATCCTAGTTTACTTGCTTTCTTTGAGATTAAATGTCTTGAAATTATCCCAGATGTTATTTGATGAATATATTTATTATAAACATATTTTATTACAAATGAACATTTTTGTCATCCAATTATTGTAATTTTTAGTATCAAATATGAAGGTGAAGTTGTCGATTAATAGATTTCTGTGTACCCATACGTAATCTTGACTAAATTTGCCTCAATTCTCCATTACTGAAAACTGTTATTTTTAAATATACGAAAATAAATATTTGGTCTATAGAAACAGTTATATGTCAAAAATAACATTTTTTATTTTCTGCATGTCATACTCGATAATGCATGAAACGCAGTTAAAGAATCACTCTTAATAACTGTAAAAAATGATCCTCAATTTCTAAGAAAGTTTGAAGATTTTCTAACGGGGTTACTTAAAATAAATATTATAATCCATGAGAATATAGGAACAAATTTATCTCAGTATACATTTTTGTGATGTTATACTTGTTTATATACCATAATAAACGTAAAATTTACAGTAAATTTCAAATTAACATACGAATACATCCACCCTCATAAGATGTAATTTAACCGATGAAACTAACATGTACGTGATAAATTTGAACGCCTTTATGATAACTTTGATAAATTTGTAAACTAATATTTAAACCTACAGAAAAAATATACTGAAATTTCTGACCATTTACATACATTTATATATCAAAAAATAAAATCAATAAGACTTGAAGGATATTTAAGGCACCACCGTGATAAATCTTGTGGTAATATTATATTAAAATAAGTATTTGAAAAGTGTATATAAAGAATAACAAAGCTGTGAAGTTTTGTTGTTTCTTTTATTTTTTAATTAAAAAATGTTCTCTGTAGGTGGTTCGAATATTTTAACTGACAACTAAGGCATTTCAAAGTAGTGATAACATCATCTGTCCCCAAAAATTTAGACATAAATAAATTACATCTTGTGTTAAATTAAGTAATTACAAGTGAAATGGGAAATTTTGCACTCAAGTATAATGTAGGATATGTTATATAACGCAACATACAATTTGATATGTTAAAAGTTGTACACTGACGATAAACTTTGTGGCTTTATGGACTTATCGGTAATTGATGAGAAATTTATCGCGACAAACAGATGAACGTAAATTTTCCCACAATCATCTGAGACCATTTAAAAGCGCTAAGAAACATCTTAGAGGAACGGACGCATTAGCTGAACACGTGGTAAGATACGGACCGCAAAACTGGCGTTTAAATTTATTCCTTCCGAGCCATTTACTTCGTGATGCCGAGGGAAATTTCGATGAAAAATCTTATTGGCCATTCCTTAATTTGGATTGAATTTTCTATTTTTGGAAGCCTGATTGGTTGATTAGAGTTTAAATGAAATAGTTTCATAAGGGCGTAGGAAGCAAAGTTAACAAAAAAGAAATTAGATCATATTTATATAGTTAGTTGTACACATTTTATAAATATTTACTATTAATGTAAGATTTGTCCACAGGGGCTGAATTGATTATTACTAACTTCTGTTATCAACATGATGTGTATTCCACAACACAGATCGTAATGATCTACAGTTTTAGGCTTTGAATTACAATAAAAGATTTCTGGATGTGTTCAAAACAAATGTAAGATCATGAACGTACAATTTGCATGTTAATTTTTTGCGACGTTTCTATGGCTCAAGTCAGTCTCGGCAAGCTATACCCAGACAACAAAAAGACATCGTTGAGAAGTCTTAAAACCTGTAAGATCTCTTAAATATTTATCAGAGAGAACTCTTAAAGTGATCTTTAAGAAGACTTATCCGTCGATTTTAAGAGCTCTACAAGGCGTCTCAAGTTTGAGTTCTCAGAAACGAGCTCTTATTTGAGAGCATTGAGATTCTTATACATTAGACGGGAATTATATTCAATTGTGATATCAGTTGCTAAACATCATAAAAGCACCTATTTTTTTCGACCATCATCATCTATCGTTCTGTACATTAAGTAAATATCGCTCAGTTTCATTTTTGGATTCAATAGCCTGAGGTTCCCTTTCGTATAAAAGAGAAATTTACCATACGAGCTGGTTTTAAGATCTCCAACATACGACCTCTTCGACATTACTAGTTTAAGAAGTCACGAATAGAAGATAATTTCGAGATCAATTGTTCCTTTAATAACGTAAAGGCTTTCCTTATAGGTAACGTCCATGGATCGCGTTGCCATCTATATTTTTAGAAGAAACTCGGAACTCTAAATTTCTAAAAAATATATGATTCAAAATGAGATGAATTTAAGATTACAGACATGTAAACCTCTTGCAAATTAATACTTGTAAAAGTCATAAGCAAGACTTCTTTAAGAGCTCGTTTTTAACGTCTCATTAGAGAGCTAAATGGTCTTTTTAGTCTTGGGAAAGAGCTCCGAAAATGCTCTTTGTATGTCACTTTTTTGGAATACATACTTAAAAAATATCATTTTTACAATGTCTACATTTAAATTGTCAATACTTCTGAATCCTATTTCTATAAGTACATTACATAATTCCCACAAAATTAAAAAACATTCGCCAGTGAGGATTCAAAACGATTCGCCATTTCTCAGAGGAGAATTCAAAAAAATTTTGTTTCTGAAGAATTCTTGAACTTCTTCCAGAAAAGAGGAGTTGATAAAAATTCTTGAGATATTTTAGTACACTTTATAAATTATCTTAATTCTTTGAGCCACGAACTTTTCTGTACATTGAATTTTTATGAACATTGGTACACAGATGTTTTCAAGATTGCTGATTACGAATTCAAGATCGATTTTTGAAAATTCAAATGACTCAGGCAAAATGGTAGACAACTTCCTGATCCGTAAACAATCAGGAGCACACCATTGTCAGTAACTTTATTTTTTCTTGTTTTTACTATCTTTTTTTGTACCTTAGTTCATAGGTGATCTCCTTCCAAACGGTCCATCCACCACGACTATTCGAAAATGTTTTGATAATAAACAAACCCATTTTATCAAATATTAGTATAAAAAGTCTCCATGTACTTAAATAATGTTCTTACAAAATAATTATTGCAAAAAATTACAGAAAGAGATTTTACTACTTGTGCTAAAGTGAAATTTTCACTTTATTAAATACAGTGAAATTGTTCATAGTTAGCAAAAAAGTGAGGTTAAACCTGCGCTACAATTCTCAGTTTAATACAGTGAGTACGGCCATTTTGAACTGAACTTTGACCAGACGATCAACTGATGGAAAGAAGGAAAGACTAGAAAATCTGCTGTATCGAACATTTGCCGTCTGGTGGCGCGTATGTAATGTATCCCAAACATCTACCATATCATTCTCGCAAGCGGTGAATTCTATGAAGTACGCATATAAGAAATTCGCGTTATGAATAGATCCTACCAGCACCACACGTTTTGGATTACCGGATAATGGACATCGATAGTCAGTAATTTTTGGAAATTAGTGGATGAATATTGGTCCGAGTAAATACATATGTAAATCAAAAATATGTAAATAATATTAGATATATAGGTATATATTAAATATTCGCTTGTGCTTGCAGTGAAATTTATACACTCTAAATTTCTTAAAGTGAAAGCTGAGCCGCTTTCTGATAAAAGTGACTTTTTTATTATTTTTAAAGTGTAAATTGTACCTTATCAATAGTGGATGGAAATATGCCACTCTAATAACGTGGAATTTCCACTTTAGAAATAGTGAAAAAGTCACCTTTACCAGAGAGTGGCTCAACTTTTACTTTAAGAAATTTAAAGTATATAGAGTAATATTTTCGCTTTTACATACAGTAGAGTCCCGGTATATTTGCCCGGTCGGTTCCTCGCCTTCCCCTCCCGTCTCCTTATATTTGTCGAAAGAAGGGGAGTGCCGCTTCTCGTACTCTTCTCAGTCGCGTTACGTTCGTGACGTCACTGCATGCCCTTCCTCCCAGCGCGCAAAGTGGGGGAAAAAGAGAGCGGCGACAGACATATATAACGAGACGGAACTGGGCAAATATGCTGGGAGGTAAATATAGCGAGACGCTAACATACCTGGACTCTACTGTATAGTGAAAAAATCCAATGTTTATTTAAGTGAAGTTTGACTTTTATGAGAGTGGTCCAATCGGCACTATATCTAAAAGTGAGATTTCACTGTTATGCAGTGAGTTTTCACTTTAAGGATTTTCGAGTGCGGAAAATTTTTCGTTCTCCGAATTTTTATATAATTGGACCATATATAATTACGCATCTGGCATTGTTGCGCAAATTTGCTACAATGTCTTGTCCCGAGACTCTATTGTAAATATTCAGCAAGTCCCCCATTAGAAAATGACAGTTTCCTTGAACCATAAGTGACCTCGACGCTTGGTCCGATGGCGACGTTACGTCTAATAGAGGTCTCGAACCGAGCTTAACGCATTATACGCGTTCTCAATTCTTCCGAGCGATGCAACGCATCAAACTGCATTCCACCGATGTTCGATCTGGATTCGTCGATCGGTGCATAAAATTGCATTAGCAGGGGTATTTCCCTGAAAATGGAACGTGAGTCACGATTTTATGTCGAGATTGGTGGCGATAATACGCGTGTATAACGGTTACAACAGTCGCCCGCGAGACTTATAAACAATCGTTTCGGTTAGCCGTGATGAATTGCCAGGCGATAAAACCGAGTGAGAATAAAAAATAAATATGGCTGGGATAAGAATAGAAGTCCTCGTTCGGGTTATCGTTGTCGGAAGCTGCCGCATCGCAGCTGGTGACTCTTATCCATTCATTTCACCCGCTTTTTACCGAGTTTTCGATGTACTGCCTAGTTCCTCGCTGTATCGTTATTCATCCCTGAGTGGAATATAACCGACGTTTTCCAGATCTACTTTCTAGTACCAGGCTGATAATACCATTTTTTATATCCGACACGCGCGTTACGTTTTGTATTTTCAACTTTTTCGTACTCGTAAATTTTCATCGGTTTGAATGTTTTGAAACTCTGAGTTTGGTGAGGTGAAAATCACGCTTTAATTCAATTTATTTCACTGTGTAATGAGTACCAAAGTACATGAATTCACAAAACTAGATGATTCTCCATTACCAAAAAAAATTGTCTTTTCCTTTGGTTTGTAATTTTTTTATGTATTATTCGAAATCGACATGAAAATAAGAGAAAAAACATTTAAATAACTAGTCTATGTGCGAAAGGTCAGAGTAATTGACGTTCTAGTTACTGAGAAAAAGTTAATACAAATTATAATTGTTACTACTGCAGTTAATGGCGATGGAGGATTTGAGACTAAAATGAGACGTTTTTCCCCAAAAGGCTTTTTTTACATTCAAGATCAAAACAAAAATTGGCATAAGTATATATTGAACTATTAAAAACATAATACTCAAAGCCGAATAGAATTCATCTTTTAGTTTCTCCATAATCACTTTTAAAAATTCATCATTTTGAGCTAAATTTTCTCGAACTTTGATTTGACAACTTTAACGTCCATCCCGCCTGCGTTATACTAAATTAAAAGTCAACTACATCATTTTTCAATATGACGTTTATGAACAAGGTAATGCAATTTCCTTAACGAATTAATCAAAACAAAATGATGATAATCCTTCATTTTGGTTTAGAGGGTAAGTAATATGAGTTTAGATACATGCATGTGTAGACCTTTTCAATTTTTCAAGTTGTGCACGAAAACTCATATATTACTCTTTTTTGTTGATATATTTTGAATCGACTGGATTTATCAAGTAATTTTCATATTGTATATATCATTTTAAATTTGAATGAACAATAACTTTTATTACGCTGTAAATTCGACGATGTATATGAATGATCCCTGATTTAAAATAATTACGTCCGGCAAATTTTAAAATAAGGTGTAAATACATTTTTAATTTATTTTTATTTAATTAAATATAAAACCGGACTAAAATAAGTGCAACGGATTCAATCTCCAGTAATGCATAAAATAATTACGCAGGTAATTAATAATTATAAATACCATGAATAATTATATACAATACTTAGTGTCGACTATCAAAATCCATAATCGCGATGCACATTGCCACTCAATCAATAGCAACTATTTTGGGTCATAAAACGTGTGATGTTAAAAGAATAATCAATTAGTAAAAAATACATGTCTTTGCCGTAAATATGAAATATTAATTTTAGTTTGAAGCCGTTATCTAAAACGCTTATAATAAACAAAAACGCATCAATAGGTGGATGAATGTAATTTTGGTTATTTTGTGAAATAATTGGGGTTTTTAACATATATAAAATTCCGCTTGATTTTAATTATAGTATTGATGATAAACAAACCATTTGCGTTCATTATTTGTCCCTTGCTTTGTTTATTACCGACGTTTTATATCACAACTTCAAACTTAAGCCTAAATTAATATTCCATACTTAGATTTTTGAATAGTTACCATTTCATCACTATATTTAAACATTGTATTACAAAAGGTTGTTCTGAATTTTGGTTTGTTTGTTAGAAGAAACCTGTGTGTTCTAGAATTTTTCTAAAAATGTATACTTTTTAATGAATTAATTCAATTTTCATTTTGTGATAAAGAAGTGTCTTCATTAAAAAAGTATTCTTCATAAATGTTAGGTACTTATTTTGTAATATGTCTCCAAAGAAGTGATTGATGTGCTCTTATTATTAATTTGGTCTATGATATCTCTAATTTTTAAGTTTAATAAGTTTAGCTTAAAATCTTGTTTCAAATTCTGATGCCTGTTCATAAAAAGGGATGAATAAAAAGTAGCAATATGCCAAAATTTGTTGTAAGAAATTGTTGTAAGAAAAGTGTTACGAGGGAACGATATTTTTTACATCTGAGCAAGAAAATTCTTCTTATAATTGATGCCTTAAGTTCATTCCTAAAGTTTTCCATTCCTCGAGTAACATAAGAGTCTCCTTTCCATAATTAAAATAAATAAAAGTTCATTTTTTCTTACACTAATGTAATCTCTCTGTTGGTTTCTTAAGTGAAAAATCTTTTCTTGATGGTATTGGAGAGTCAATTAATATGAAAGTTATCGTCCAGAATAATAAAAAAGATTAGTTATACCACTAATGTAATTTTTCAATAACAAGTATAGATGCTTTAAACGTTATCAATTTTAAAATCTATTAGCGAATTTTGTAAGGTTATTCAATATGTTTTTTAACATTTCTATTACACCTTTGTTATAATGGCCTACATCCTGTAAAGTGGAAAATGTTGATTTTTGAGAAATACAAATGAAAAGCTCTTCATGAAAAAAAAACAGCAGTCATAATCAATATTTATCTACATTCAAATGTCAAAAAACTATTTAAATATCATAGTTCTGATTTCTTAAAAATCATTTCATCAACTGATTCGAATCTTTAAAATGTTAATTTCTAACTGCAGTAGTTTCTTCATGAACGATAACCTTCTTTTTTGCACGAATATTAACATTTTTTTTGTCGAAAATCGAAATTTTGTACACAAAAAATTATACGTTATGCAATAATCGCTATTTAACGTACTCCCAATTTTTATAAATGATTAATTCATAATGTCACTACGGTGATCTATAGTAATAAGGTTTCTTTGGGGGTTTTATTGCAGGCTGCCCTTAACGAAGATTTTGAAAAATTAATATTTTTGTTGTTTATATACAATTGCAGGTAAAAATATGTCTAAAAACTATGGTGCTACAGCTTATTTTGTATAAGAGTATGCTTATATCTCTAATACTCGCGAAAATTCATTAATTCTCCATATTTAACTATCAGTAAAACCCTTAAGATAGAATAAATTTACTTACGAGTTTTCTTAAAGCATATTTTTTGGGGTAACATCCGTATTTTGCTACTTCTATTTGTGTTAAGATCTTATTTATATTAGATTTATGACATTGATTGATGAAGTTCATTAAACTAATTAAAAATATATTATATGTTTTATTAATAACCATTTTATATACTTTGGACGTACAAGTGCACGAATATAATTCACCATAATGGATTTATAAAATCACATAACATAAATTTCTTCTATCTCAATATTACAAAGTAATTAAATATTTATTTATAAATTATTGATTAAATCTTTAAAAAACTGATCAAAAAAATAATCCCTGATAAATATATTCTTATTATTTTCCATATCGAAGAAAAGATATAATAAACACCTTGAAAAAAATTCTGCCTTTAATTACAATTTAAAACATTTTTTAGAAGCCACTTTCTACGCAACATGTCTGCAGAATTTATATTCCTTAATACATTAATTCAGCAAATATCATAAATAAAAGTATTAATTTTGTAAATGAAAAATGAGTGAACGTCTCACTATTCTGTGTAAAATGGTTCAGTTTATCTTGTATAAAACACGATATATACTTTCTTGGAAAGGTAAGATTGCAATCTTTTATTATTAAAAAATATATATTTCGAAAAACATTTGTTAAACAACAAAACATTTCTTCGTCTTTCTAAACGTTAGATCATATTAGCGGATGAGCTAACAAAGCTTTCCTGTATTATTGAATCGAATTGCATCCTGACCGAGTGAAAACAACCCGACTCTTATTACCTATGCGTCTGAATTTTATATTAATATTAAAAAAAAGCTTATGCAAATGTTTGACGTATTCAAAGGAAACGTAGATATTAACGTTGCAATATTATCTTAATTTTTCTCACTTGTTTTACATTTAAAGATAAAAACTTATCTCCTCGATTAGAGGTTTCCGAAAATTCTGTTAGAAAAATGCGCAAATTTTGCAACATTAACAGCTGGATGAAAATCTAGATTTGTATTTGTCAAAATATTGAGGAAATTTGCTAGAACATCATTCTACTTTAAAGTCATTCATAAAAGATTTATTACATTTTATGGCTGCGAGAAAATTATGAAGAAAATTGAAAAGTAAAACTGACAATTGACAGGAAATCGTAACATTTTACACAGCATCAATAGAAATCGATAAAACGAAACTATTTCAAAAAATCTGAATAAAAAAGTGACGGAAGTAAATATGTATAGATGATGCTAAACTGTTAACAAAGGAAATAGTTAACACTGAAATAGTAAAGTAATATCTGCAAGAAATAACATTTTGAAAATGTATTTTACATGATCCAAAAATTATAAAATTGTTTTGGAACGTATATAAAATTAATAAAATTTCTGATAATAACTATTTTAATATTAGAATAACTATAAAACATTGAAATTGTTAGTATCAATCCTGAACAAAATTATACTAAATCCCAATAAATTAAAAAATTCATACATTAGCATCAGATTTGTAAACAAATTCGTTTAATAATAATTCAAATCTAAACAAAGAAATAAATGCACAAATCATGAAATGTATGGTAATGGTATTGCTCTTCCTGTGCATTACTTTGATAATAATTAGCGACTTTTATAGTAAATTATACATTTATTATTTTTGAAAAAATTATAAAAACTGATTTGTATGTTCAACATCCTAAAACGACTCATTATCGATCCTCTTCTGAAGTATATTTGACTACTTGGTCCAGCAACTAACGTTGACCCGAGATAAATCAAAAACATGTTTAAAAAACTAAAAAATTTGTCATTACATACCGTCAAGATCTTAGCGGGGGTCGCGGAGTCTGCCGTCGCCAAATGCAGATGCGAAATCAGGATCATAGCAATCGCCACGCCGACCGGGTGCATTCTTCCACTTCGAAGTCGCATCTTCGGGTTAAAAAAATTTTTTTTTTCACCGCAAAAAACACTGGCACTTTTCCTTGTTAGCCGTTCAGTCGCGCACCTGATTTCCCGACTTGGCCGGCCGCGTTGGCGATTTACGCATCCTCCCTCCTGCTGTTCCCGGAGGATCTCTTGTGATTTTCTATATATAAGTCACAAGCCTACACTGCTGATGGGACGATGCCTAGAAAGCGTCCAGTCGCGGCAACAGCTGCTGAGCAACTGATGGCAATGCCACTTGCCACTTACTGCTCGTGCCCGGTGCGATGCCGCTTCGAGCAGCTCGACCGACGCACACGCACCATGGAAACGCACAATTTTCTGGTTTGTAAATCACCTCCAAGTGTTAAAAAGCATTCAAAAGTTTCAAATCTTCCGAAAACCCGAAAATTGGGCTTTCAATCGAATTTTGAAAATGCGACACCCCTACACTACTCTCTAAATTTCTTAGAGTCAATACGAAGCAATTGTTTTGTTAAGAGCGTACTCTCCCAATTTGAAACAGTGAAATCTTCACTATTTGAATCATTGAATGAATCAGTGAATGAATACTCACCGCTGAGTCAGTGACGTTCATCATATTCACTGCTTAAACAGTGAAACTGTGAACGAATTTCACTGTTTCGCGTTAAAGTTTCACTGATTCAAGCGGTGAATCGATTTTATTGTCTCATAAAGCAACTTAATTTCACTGATTTTCAGTGGCTCCTTTTTCACTATGACAATCAGTGACTATTCACTGAGAATAGGAGAATTTGCACTGTTTCAAATTAAGAGAATAATTTTCACATATATAGAGTAAATTTTAACTCTTACTGGCTTGAAAACTTTCACTCTTAATCAATGAGTTGCGGGGGTTTCATTCTGATCCTGATATTAAATATTAGTGATGTTGCCCAGGGTTAGTATAATAACCAGTAACTTACTAGGACATAAATGTTTTATATTTAAGGTAATTGGAATGAGGATTAATTATGTACTCTCTCAATTTTAAACACTAAAATTCACTGATTCTCAGTGAATAGTCAATGATTCTGAGTTAAAAGTCACTGATTGCCACAGTGAAAACGGAGCCACTGAGAAGAAGTGAAATACCACTGTCAGAAATTAAGTTATTTAAGAGGCAATAAAATTGGTCCATTGCTTAAATCATAGACAATTCAATGCGAAACAGAGAAATTAGTTCGCCGTTTCACTGTTTTTGCAGTGAATGTGATGAAAGTCCCTGATCCACGAATAAGTATTCATTTACTGATTCAAATACGGTAGAGTCCCGGTATATTTGCCTGCTCGGTTCCTCGCCTTGCCCTCTCGTCTCCTTATATTTGCCAACAGAAGGCGAGCGTCGCTTCTCCCACTCCCCACAGTCGCGTTATGTTCGTGACGTCAAATCAGGCCGTTCTTGAGGCCGAAGTCCGCAAGGTGGGGGGAAAAGAGAGCGGTGACAGGCAAATATAACGGGACGGAAACGGACAAATATGCTGGGACGTAAATATAGCGAGATGCAACTCTACTACAGTGACTCTACTGTAGTGAGTTTTTCAGTGTTTCAAAGTGAGAGAGTATCTACTGAAAATTGTATCACTCTAATGAAAATCATCACTTTTTAGAAATGGACTCAAGAGTTACGAGTACGTTACGAGTGAGAATTCATTTTTACACTAGAGTAACTCAATTTCCAGTACATACAAAGTGAATCTATACTCCGAGAAATTTCACGACAATAAGAAATGTTTATCTTAAATATAAATAATTCATGTATTAGTAAATTAATAATTACTACTAACTCTCGATAATGTCTCTATTAATTCAAGTCAACGAGTGAAATCTCTACCATCTACTTTGCTCGGAGTGTCATGTTCACTCCAAACCTGGAGTGAGCAGGATACTTGCTGTAAAACGAGTGAAAGACCACTCTGAAAAAGTGAGATCACTCATTCCAAATGTTGGAGAGAAAATTCACTCGTGTGTGGACTTAAAATTCACTCCAAAGAGAAAGATATTTTATCACTGGGGTTGCAATGCAGCTATAAGCAGTGTTATAAAAATTGCCTTAACTTCAAACATGTCTCAATACTTGGAATATGAAATTTAAAATTTCATAAAAAAAAAAGAATATTAATTTAGAAAGCTCTAACGTTAAGACGATTATGAATAAATTTGAAATTGGTAATTTATTAGATAAATAAAATACACCGATAGGTCAAGTGAACCCTTAAAATACATTATAAATATGTTTATCCCACTGAAATACCACTTGATTACCGAAATGATCAGAGATTCAATATAAAAATTCTTTGCAACAACAGGGAATTTATGAAAATGTTGAGTATATTCTAATAATTGACACGACTTTTGATGAAATATGCAGTTACATTAATTCTGAGTATATTAGCTCAGTAAATTAGCTTAAACACTTTCAACATGGTTTGTATCTTAAAAAAATTAATTTTGAATGAACAAATGTTGCATGTTCATTCACCATTTCCGGTCCGTCAATTTCGATATTCGGAAGGGAATATGTATGTTAAACACCTTAAAAAAATGTTGCAAAATGTGAAATTGATGTAAATCATTTTGGTATTACATGACAGTGCATCTTGCGTCCATGCACTAAATTTACCCTCTTTCGACATTATCGGTTAAAAATATATATCATCAAATACAATAAAGTTAAATAGATTTACAATTCCGAATTAACGTATGATTAGCCTACTATAGGATCATGCAGTTATAATATTAAAAAAAAAAATTTGTCAATGTAGATGCATTTTTTCTTGTAAAAAATGGCTAACATTTCATGAATTTTAGTGAAATTTTGTAGGGTTTTAACGATAATACTAAGTATCAGTTATTTCTTGGATCTGGAAAAATTCACATGTATTCTGGAAGTAACTATGCGTAAAATGAGAGAGAGGTCTTATGATTAATTATCATATTCCGTTGGACTGCAACAAAATCTGAAAGAAACGAATTTAGAAAAAATATAAAATGGCGGATATCTCGAAAATGGAGGGTAATGAAAAAATTCTATGAACTAATTTCGATTCAGCACGCAAAAGCATGTCAGAAAAAGTGTACCTGCATTTATCATGATTTTTTAGTGTTGACTAATGTAATGTATCCTTACCCAAACAAATTTAGAGTGAAGGATGAAATGAATTTACTGGAATGTAAACCATCCAGGTGTTAGTAGCTTATTCATTTCTATATTATCCCTCGATAATATCACTAATGTTTCATAATAACCAAATAAATTTTACCCCCTACGAAGTGAAAACTCAATTTTTATATAAAATTTTAAAGACTGACAAATGGTTTTTTCGCTATTATATGGAAATAATAGACATGTTTATTTTGTTTGTGTCAAATTCAGAATTCAATGCCGTTAGTCTTTATAAATAAATTAAGTAACAAATTCAATTTTTTGTGTTGACCAGGAATAGTAGAAATACCAACATTTTTCTTAGTCGAAACTTGTATCTCTGAATGTCATTATATAATTTACATTATTAATAATGGTTTGTTAAATTAATGAAAATATTGAGATAAATTGTCCTGACAGTTAATTTCAATGAAAAAATAAAACTAATTGAGGTAACAATTTACTCAACATTTTTTAAACACACAGAAAAAGAAAAATGACTTATTTTATAATGAGTTATTTTTTAAATAAAATAGAGTTTTAAATCGGAAGACCTTTTTCGACGGAGCTTTTCATTTTTTTTAAAGTGACGACTTGAACGAAAAAAAAAGCGCAAGCTCATTTTCTTTTCAAAGGAATTTTCGAATCGTATCAGATATCAGAACCCTTTGGTATAATGAGTTTGTCTATATTCGGATTTAGATTTCAAAATGATGAATCCATTGTTATATATTATTGGAAATATATGAAACTGAGTATCTGTATTTATTGAGGAGTTGATAGATACACGATAGAACAGCGAAGTTGTGCATTTTCGTTCATATTTTCTCCAAAATAAGGTACAGTTTGTTTTACCGCATAATTGATTTTCCTTAAAGAATTTTGTGTGTTTTCTTTTTATTTTAAGACTACACAGAGAGTAAAAAAGGTTAATGGAACCATAACGAAAAGCTAGAAATGATTATAACATTTGATAATAGTACAATTAACATCGTGAAAAGTTGTAGTTGACAGTATCTTATTTTTATAATTCATAATATGGTAAAATATAACATATTATAATTACTTTTTATGATGACAAGTAGTTATTTTTGTTTAAACACTTTTACAAAATCTATTTTCATAGTCAAGAATATTTCCAGTATTTAACTGTAAAGTTACGCTAGATTTAAGGTTATGTGATATGCTGCACATTTAAATATCGGGAAATCAAACGGAACAATGTTTTTGTCTTTTACTATGGAAATAGTTAATTTAACCATTTTTTAAAATCAAGTATTTTACTTTTCTAAAATGATTCTATTAACTTATTTCGTTCTCTTTGTGCAATAAATAGTCTTAAATAAATTTTGGAATCTTTATAACAACAGTGGAACTGTCGCAAGATCGACCATCTTAGGTAAAAGATTTAGCAATTTCGTCTTAATTAAAAGGAATTTCTCCAGTAGTGAATATACTATCAAAATACGACGTTGTGTTTTGAGCTTGGTACATTTGTTGACATATTCAGTGAAGTTCTGTTGTAGCTATAGCAGAGTCTTGCACATAAAATTTAACGTTTATTCAGCAACACTGGCACCAAATGTCCGTAACATTTTTAAACCGTTATAGAAACGTTTACAAAACATTTCAAAATCATTTTAGAAACAGTATATGTAGACATCGACCAGTTGGGCATCTACTTTTAAAGTTGATAATTTTAACATGTAAAGTATTCCGAAATGGTCGTCGACACCACGACACACGACATTTCATACAATTCTCATAGTTTCGGTATATTTATCCACTTGGTTCCTCGCCTTCCCTCCCGTCTCCTTATATTCACCAAAAGAAGGGAAGCTCCACTTCTCCCACTCTTCCCAGTCTCGCTACGTTCGTGACGTCACAGCAGGCCCTTCCTGAGACCCCAACCCGCAAGGAGGGGAAAAAAGAACGGCGACAGGCAAATATAACGAGGCGGAGCTGGGCAAATATGGTGGGACGTAAATATAGTGAGACGCAAATATATCGGGACTATACTGTAATTTGGAAAAATTTTACTCGCAAATATAAACTCACCAATTAAATCAGTGATTTATTAAAAAAAATTGATGACATAATTGATCATAGCTGATTTAATAAGGAAATTAAGTATATTTACAGTTTTACATAACCATAATCTTTGTTATTATCATATATTAACATTGTTATCTACTTTATTGTATATGCACCGCAATTTGATTAGTTATAGACATAGACGAACCTTCTTAACCTATTAAGTCCTAGTAATTCACACTTTTTAGTTGATTTTCGAGCTTCATGGTCAACAGGAAATTAGATTAATATTAACATTAATTAATAATGCAAACACTTCACTCAATTAGCACAGTGAAAATCATCTTCTAACAAAAATGACGGTTTTGAAATAAAAAAGCACCGTAAATTTGAAATTTGTAAGTTTAAATTTTTTTTACATTGAACTACAATGGGAATGATTCTAAGTTTCAAATCACTACCAAATTTTCGTCGGCCATATCTATAGAAACAAAACACGGATCGGACGTTTATGTGATCAATTATTCATTTTTTATTTAATTATATTTTAAGACGATGTTGTGCTAAGAAGAAAACGTTATTTTACTATGAATAATTCAGTTTTTAACCAATTATTATTGCATGTATTTCTACAAATATTCCTAAACATATTTATTGAAGTGTTTATCAATTGACACAATAGTCATACACGATAATATATCAATTAAGGTAACTTTCATTGATCGGACGTTCTTTAATGTTTCAATATCTATTCAACCAAATTTTCTCGGAATAAAACCACTTTTTACATCTTATAAATATGCACATATGCACTATAAAACTTCATATTTTATGAGTCTGTTTGCTAATTTGTCCTATTTACAGAACATCTAAATCGACAGTGTGCATGATATTTCTAAACATGTCATTTACGTAGAAAACTTTGTTATTTGCGAAAAATGCCAACTTAAGAGGAAACATAACCTAAACAGTTGATAATTTCATTTCCCAAAGTAAATTTTCAAATTAAACGGAAACTAGACATAATTTCAAGCCCGTAACTATTTTAGGGCATTTTTCCACATTTTCTACGAAAGTGCACCTAGATTAAGTGAAATCGTTTCAGAATTGTGTGAGAATTCGCAAGAGCTTTTTGCAAGAGCAAAATAGTTTGCGTCGAGTTCACTGTAATTTTTCTTTCTCAATTTTGAACCGATTTTGCGAAAACTTCACACTTTCACATTCGTGAAAAAAAGCATAAACGCGCCCAAAAATTGTAGTTTATTATGAATTCACCCTGAAACATCAGTGTTATCGGCGCTTTAATTTCCGTCAAATGTTATTTGAACGTTTGTATTTACCAGAAACGAATTTTTTTTAATTATGGTAATTAGACAATATATTAAAATATAGTTTTTCATAGGATATAAGACTATGCATTTTGAAGAAAAGCCCCTGAACTGTAAAATACGAATTCGATAGTCATTTTATTAAAAAAGAGAAAGATATTACAAGAAATTATATTTTGTAAATCATGCTCCATTTTTACAGTTAAATAAAGTTTTATTTACTTAAAGTATGAAGTTTTACAGTTACCAAGCTCTTAGAACCTGTAGTTCAAAATCAGAAAAAAAAATAAAAAATCTAATGCTAATAGTGAATGAAGTGTTTGGCAGCAGTAGTATTTTTTTAATCTAGCTCTTTTACAGGTGTAAAGGGTGTTTTCATATTGACATGTACCGTTTGCAGGCATCGAAATTTCTTGAAAATATCCAGGCGAGGTGTTGTCAACGGCTTTAAGCCGTCTATTGTCCTCCAATTTACTCAGTCAAGGACAATATTCCAACATTCTTCACGGTGGTCATTCCAGGTTATAAAGGTACATTTCCCACGGCAAGTAATAAAGTCTGCTTAAGTAGAAGCAGTTTAATGCTTCCTTAGGACGTGTCTTTGTACGAATTAGTTTTTCCTGCAATAATCCGGTAAACGAAATTTTGGCTTAGCAGTTTTTGTGGGTTTGCTTTTACATATTTTAAAATCAGACACTCAAAACATCATCAAATTGCAAGTTTAGTTCACTATATATCATTTCTATGCACTATTTGATCGAATCAATAAAAAAATTGCTTGAAATTCGACTTGCGAATTCTATTGGAGGTAGAAGGGAATATCACACCACAGTTGTTGTTCCTTCATTTAATTAAGCAGCTGTATTAGTTATTAGTTATCTATTATTGTTAATGTAAATTAAAGTATACAATAAAATAAAAGAATGTTCTCACTTTTTAATAAAAGTCAAGGTATAAATAATAAACAACGAAACTCCTTAATGTCAATTGAGGTAGAAGAATAACATCAACGTTGAAAATAACTGAATCATATAAGGTCCCTTAATCGATTTTGTTATATGCATGTATTGAAATGACACCACAATATCTCATAATAAAAACATGATGTTTTAATTCCTCTGAAAGATGGAGATATACTCTGGAATTTCTGTTAGGCTCCATTGAAATACTGAATTTTTAACATAATGTTTGCGAGTATTGAAATCCAGGGTACTCAATTTCGCTGTTTGCAATAAGAAAACATCTAGCGTCATTGCAAACAAAAACAGAACAACCAAAGAAAAAATCATTTTTGTGACCTATAGATCTCAAAATGCTATGTAAGTTTTCAAATCCCAATTAATTTGAGCAGTTTTTGACTGCGTAATGAAATGGATGGGTAAATGACTTGGATCAATTATTCTACCAATCATCATCTTAAAAGTATTCTTCCTCTTAATGTAGCCTTTGGAGCAAAAACTCATATTAAACTTTTATTTCATGCCTTCCTATTGTAAGGATTCCTGTTGAGAAACAAAATGATCTCATTTTTATGACAGATTATTCGAAAACAAGCAACTGAAAGTCGTAATAGTAAAACTAATACTACAAATGATAAAGTAAGTATGACAATAACGAAAAATGAATCATTTGGTCCGGGACAGCATTTCATTTTGAGCACTTTTGGCCTAGATAACCAACATTCCATAGTTACAAAGGAATTGTTTGGTTTTATTTATTTATTCAGAGTTCATTTAGTTAGTTCTCTTACGTGCTGAAAAGCGGTGGACGGAGGGGTGTATCTTCCTTCAGAAGATATACATGGGCAACCGCATTTTATTTTCATTTAGTTAGCTCAATCGAACTGTCTGGTTGTGGTGTCCAAACGAGTTATATAGAAAAATTAAAACAAAATGGACACCTAATTGTCCGCCAGACAGTGCGACTAAGAATGTCATGTGAATTTGTGTGTTACCGATAATTAGTGTAATCGGTTCATCCCGAGTAGAAACTTATTCAGGCCCTGATCAGGGTGTAACGCTGGTGATCAGGCTCTGATCAGGGCCTTATTAAATTTCTGCACAGGATGATAGCATTTACCCCACCTGACGACTTTAGCAATCAAAAACTAACTTTTTTGTTTCTATGGTCGCATTCAATTTCTCAAACAAATAATCAATCCAATTTGTTCTGGAATTGAAATTTATTTCTCTTTCTGTGATGGAAAACTGCTATCGAATTTTGAGAGTATTGTCGGGGTCAGAATCGATATTTGAGCAATTGAGTTGTCTAACTTGATATTTCTCCTACCAAAATGGTTTTGTACTCATTACACATTCCAATGAACTTCTTCAAAACATGAAGAGGGTTTATTAGATAATTGTTTGTAATGGATCTTCATAATGGTAAGGATCTCGAGAATGAAATTCGTAGTTTGATTATTATAATTACAGTTTTGCACGAGGCCGATCGGATCGATTTAAATGGTCAAACCATCCAAGAAGAAAGAGTGAAGTTTCGAGACGCAATCAGATGTCATCAAAGATGATCAAAAAAATGTTACGTAAACATTTAAATGAAATAAAAGTTTTCATATTTTCTGAGCTTGCGATGTAAATGTCATATCACTTGCACTCAATGCGATCAAATATCAAATAGACCAAATTTAAGATGTTCAATCTCCACAAGTGACAAACAAGTACCCTGTCACAATTCGGACCTCATTTTAATAAGATCCTCTTATCCAGCATATATCTCTTTTCAATTTTAAATTAAATCTTCAATTGGCCAACAATACCGAGGACATATATTCTCGCGATCGTAGGGATATGGAGAATCAAGACAGATTCAAAACTGGTTTTCCAAGCATTATTGTATGCGGGTGTCCATGCGTTTGCAAGTGCGTGTGTGCGTTTGTCAGCCGTAGAAACGATCTCGCAAATTTCGCTAGAGTCGGATGAACACCTGTGTCGTACCACTGCTACTTCTTCGGTTCACTTGTTAAATTTCAATCGGATTCCCTTGATTTATTCTCTTTCGCGCCGTCTTGTCCACGAAAGAGCTACGATCCGGTATAATCGAACGAACGGACGAAAAACGAGTTTGGTCTCTCGCATCCTTTCTTCGCTCGATAGAGACATTTATTTTTCGGCCTCGATTCCCGAAATTCAGGGAAAACGCGCTCTTGGCAAAACGACGTGGCAATTCAGGCTCCTGAGGAATAGCATTTAATTCAATTTTTGAAAAATATATTTCGCAAATTGAAAGAAACTTATTTGACTTTAGACAAATTGATGGAAAAGTGACTTAGGAGGGACTATTTTTTTATGGTAGCAGCTGCAGTAGATGCGCAATACTCATCCTCCAGAGAATAAGTTCCACAACATGAGACGGAGTAAATACCTAAGTATATCCGGTAATAATATAGAATTTCCTCATTTATTCAACAGACAGGTGACAAATCCCAAGATTATTGTAATTCTAATGTTAGTCACTTCACACGTAACCTATGTTATTCAGACATGATTTTAAACTACCAATTGCTAAGTCGCATTAGGAGACTAGTTTATTGCATCGTGTGACTTTCTTCGGACACTAAATTATGGACCCCCTTTGCTACCAAAGTACACAGACCATTCGGTGTTGAGATTAAGTCGAAGACGAAAATTTGATGGTAGCCCATCATGGTAAAAGTAGATGCTGTTATACAACAGTTCTTAATAGACAACTTTTGATGAGGAAGAAGTATTTCGCAAATACGTACAGAATCATCAACTACCCAGGCAAAAATTTACCACCGTAATGGTACTCACTTACTACTATCGGAGTATCAGTACTGAGAGATAATACTGGACTATTACTTTTGTCAACATGTAACTATGTGACTATGTGTTTAATATAAACAATACTGACGTAGTCGCGGTATACGAAACCAGGACCGCCTTCCAGTACGGACATCTACTGATTGCTTGTCTTTAATATCGCCGACCAATACTGACAGGTGACTCAGTGATCGCTATCAATGAGCCTCACTACACTCACAGTAATGACCCAACTATAGCTGCCATAGTACTGGCACATTTGCAGACAGGGTAAAATATAACAGCTATAAACAGCAGCATACTTATTAAGTATATACTTAGCATAGATGTATAAAGATATAGCAAAAATAAATGCGGTGATAGTATTGGACTGTTACTACAGAACTGCTAATCCAGAATACTGAATTTAGTAGTGAGTTAGTACTGAGTCAATCCTTCTTTTGGGCTGGCCTCGATACAAATAGTGCAGAGCCATTATTTATCACTTCCGATGGTAGTGGCCACTAATACCGGGACAGTACTTTGTCAGTAGTGAACTTCAGTGATTCTACTAAGAGAAAAGTGCTCTTAATGATATAAGATAGTGCTAGCAACCAGTACTTTGCAAGTACTAACTTATTTCGGCAGGTAGTAATTATTTAACACTGTAAACAGTACTAGCAATATTAGTGTTATGTCAGCACCGAAGTATTCCAGCGTTCAGTACTCACTTAATACCGAATACCTTTACTGATTTGTCATTATTGTTAGCAGTACTGGTTCATTGTCTTAAATAGTACAGTCTGCCGCTATTGACTCATTCCGACAATCAGTACTGGGCTAGTATTTTGCCGGGGGTTTAATCCACTTGGTCAGAGCACCCACATTCAAATTTGGATCAAATATAATCAATACTATACTTTTCCAATATTTTATCAGTTATGTCGTAATTTTAAAGCATTCTACAACTTGTAAGAAACACTCGTTACATTTTGCATAATGTACTATTATGGAACGATTGTTTGTGGCTTGTGTACAACTATTATGAATAATTCTTATCAACTTTGAACCAGAATTAAAAGAAAGACTCTGAGATTGTAGAAAAAGATAATACACATATTTTCTTAAATATTTTAGATCATTGAATATTAGTTTAATATAAAAATTTAGAAATATAGCAGACTTATTTGCAGCCTGAATCTCTGAATAATTACTAATGCAACAAGTACAGGCTAAAATTTCTACCTATATAAAACACACATAAACGTCATTGAAAATACAATTTTTGAACATAAAAATACAGTAGGAAACCATTAGAATTTGGACCAATCTCAATACGTGCAGTTTTTATCACTGCGCTGATTGCAGCCGGGACAGTTTTTGGGGAACACCTCAAAACCCCGAATTTCAAAAATCCGAAACATTGAAAAATCGACATTTCAAAAGCTGAGATTGTTGTATTGATGAATATTACAACTTTATAACTCATTGGATTTTTGACAGTCATCGTTTTTTGAGTGTCGACTTTTTAAATTTCGATTTTTCAAGGTTTCGGATCTTTTAAATTCGGGCTTTTGAGGTGTTCCAATTTTTGGAACATTTGCTGCATGTAGATGAGCACATTTGTTTTAGATGAGGTTCCCACTGATTTGGTGGAAGCAAGGACTAAACTGAAATGTAAAATGAAATTTCAAACATTTTTATTTTTCTTAACCCATTAACGCCCAATAGGACACAAATTTCACCAAGATTTTCGGAATATTTCCTGAAATTAAAAACCAATTCAAAAAATTTTACATTTTCGACGTAAAATTGATCGATCTTTCCTAATCTGCTGTTGAAAAATCAATCGAGCCCATTCCAAAGAAGTTATGCTTGGTTTTTCACAAAAAATCAGATTTTTCACTGACAAATATTTTTTAATCGGCATTTCACATTAGAAACGGTTAGGGAGATCACTGATCTGTGAATATAACGTGTCCTCGAACCTTTAACTTTGAAATGTGTATAATAGCATTTTGAAAATAAAGTTGGAAACTGCCAAATTGGCGGTTCAAACACGAAAAGAACAACGAAAAGCTCCTAAATTTTTTATTCGAAAATGTTTTATCTACAATTTTTTGAATTGGTTTTTAATGTCCAATAATGTCCGATATATAATAAAGAAATATTCCGAAAATCTTGGTGAAATTTGTGTCCTCTTGGGCGTTAATGGATTAATGCAACATAACTGTTACAGATCGTTATTTAATTTCGGTCATGGAGAGACAATCATTTTATAAGAAGCATCGTATTCTTATTGACGAATTATCTAATCGAAAGTTTGAGGAGGTGAAATTAGTGGGAATAATTTATTTAGTGGCACGGGATATTTAGTATTACTTCACTGGTCGTAAAATACAAATATATATTACAATTATTATATCGATTTTGTTTATTAGAAACTATACGTTACAATAAAATATGTTTTTCTGAATATGCCCACATGGAATATAATTGTCACTAGAAATACATGTTGCTTCCACGAAAGATTGAAATACGATTGTATTACATTGTAGCACACACGGAAATTAGGCGAAGATCACCTCAAAAATAGGTGATCATACAGGATATTCATCCGTAACTCCTATCGGCATTTACATTCATCATGACAATGACTACTACTATAAGTTCTAATATGTAATCGACACATTATATTGATGTTACGCATCTACAGTAGATGTATAGTAATAAATAAAAAATAATAAATAAATAATAAAAAACATCTATAGTAACTATAGTCACCGATATTTTTCATGAAATCTTCTCTCGGTGGGTTATAAAGTGAAGTAATTGTCCGGTTATTCACTACTATAACCTCACGGAAAATAATTTGATTGTTTGTCACTGGACTGCTGCTATTGAACATCTCCATTGATAACAGCTGCAACCAGTAATGATGATATCTTTGGTATTATTGTATATTGTATTTGGGTATCGATCACCGAAAAAATAGGTGGCCGTATAAGATATTTGGGTGCACCTCAAAAACCCGATAAATCACAAAACAGACACTTCAAAACTCCGACATTCAAAAAGCAGTTATTTCAAGAAACAGACATTCAAAAACTAGACATTTAAAAAATCAGATTTCCAAAATATGTCAATATTTGTAATAGAACGATTTAATAAATGTCTGTTTTTTTAATGTTTCCTTTTGAAGTGTCTGGTTTGGGGATATGGATTTTTTGAATATCTGTTTTTTTAAATGTTGGTTTTTTAAGTAGCTATTTTGACATTTTCGGGTTTTTGAGATACACCCCACATAACAAGAAAGTTTTTTTTAAAAAGGTGCACCTGAAAACCCCGACAAAACAAAACACGGATACTTAATAAACCCGACATTCAAAAAACAGACATTTAAAAAAACAGACATTTAAAAAAACAGACATTTCAAAAACAGACATTCAAAAAAACAGACATTCAAAAAAAACAGACATTTCAAAAACAGACATTCAAAAACCAGACATTTAAAAAAACAGATATAAAAAAATAAGACATTTTAAAATGCACACATATTTTGAAAGTCTGTTTTTTTAAATGACTGGTTTTTGAATCTCTGTTTTTTGAAATTTCTGGTATTTGAATGTCGGATTTTTTAAGTGTCTGTTTTGTGATATGTCGTGTTTTTCAGGTTCCCCCAGATATTTGCTACGCTCGTACGTGATGTTATCATTTTATATGTGTCCATCAATTCCATGACCGACAACACTCCTATTTCGTGTCATGATTCTACTAGCCAGATATTTTCGATGAATACTTCTCTGCGTGCATTTGGATTTATGACACTACTTTTAAACATAAAACCTAAACGTAGCAGTTACCGATTTAAAAAATCATTTGAAACTTTCATCTTGGACTTTGTCTTGGAAAAATTGGCTAAGAGAAGATTCTCAGGTGTTTGCGCAAATAAACTTTCGTAATTCATTCGTCATTTGTCATCGGTAATGTCCGTCCCCACGCTTAAAGACCGCTCGTAAAGTCGAGGCAAAAAAAGGACCGTCTTTACAGGGCCGTTGGCAGATTCGCACCTAGCTGTCCCTCAGGTTGAAGATGTTCACGTGGTGGGAATAGCAACTGCGCCCCTGATGCCCCAATGCGGGAAAGGATCGACTTAAAGAAGCTGACCGCCGCCGTGCTGGTGGCCGCGCACTCATGGACAGTTCGGAGGTTCCGTTTGCCCCTTCCCCTTGTTCTCCACACCTGGGGCAAATACCCCCGGACCCCTCTACGAGAGACTGGCTGTTCGGTCGGTCGGCACACCTGTTCCTTTGCTCAGGTATGCGGGGGTCCCTCCCTTCAGCCTCCAAGAAGACGATCAGAGAACGAGAGTTGGAGAACCCCATGAAGAACCTTTGTGCCACGCGAAACCGATCATTCCATAATTCTTATAAAAAGTTTTTCGAAAAATGCTTCCAAAAAGTTGTTCTCTTTAGCTTGCAATATAAAAAATCACAAATCTCTATTTCAGAAATCCGAAGAATATAAAGGTAGTCTCAAGGGTAGTCAAAAGCAGCACCTATAATTTAGACTTGTTTGGTTTCAATCTATGAAATGAAGGCATTAGTGAGATTTGGTCAAAATTGTACCGTCATGTTAACACATGTGCTATTGTCATAAAATCGACAGGAGCAGTGTTGGTCCCCGAGTCCCAGATGGGATATAAAAGTTAGAGAACATAAAATACTACGTCATAGTTTTGCATACACAGTTCGAAATGCAACAACAAAATAACGTAATTTCCACCAGAAAAATGGGCGGGGAAGATTTGGCCATTTTTTTTATGAACTGTCGAGGACGTACCTGGAGGAATGACCTGTTTAATATACGAGGTCCCCCGGTAACGGGGCCCGACGGGGGTTCCCCGTTGAACCTGCAAGGCTGTTTGAGAGACCAGACAATAGGACGCCAAGACTTCGCTCTCCTCGTCCTTAGTTTCGTCGTATACAACCGGACTGAACGAACACGAACCGTAGACGGGAAACACAATGATTATCCCCTTTTCGTCTTCACCAGACACTGTGGCGTCGTTTCAAATTTCTTGGAAATAATCGACTTCGAATACAAAAATTGGCTGAAGTTAATATTTATCATTTACAAAATTTTGTGATTAATGGTTAGGTTTTATTTGGTACCATTTAAGTTTTTTTTTCTAAACTTTTCTTTCACAAATATTATTTAATCAATTTTTTTATTTAAATTTTTAATGCTAAAAAATGATGTTACAAGACTTTTTGTATCGCACATGCTTTTATTATTTGTAATTTAGATATAAGAAAAAATAAAAATACTACTAATTGTTTATCGTATATTAAAGAACCTTCAAAGAAATTCTATCGACAAAATATTCTTCCGATTCGAATAATTATTGCTCACGTATCTCATGCTGTGTTTCTGACATAATTATATAGAATTAAGGGTTAAATCGAGGATCCTTAATTTCACCATTACTTTTGACAGACCTGTTATTTCAGGTGTGTAAGAGTATCCGCCAAGTGGAGTTAAAAAATGAGCAGTTAAATAATTGCTACGAATGGGTAAGATTAATGGTAATATCCAACACCTAAAACAAGAGAAGGCACTATCTTTATTATCAATAATTGTTTTTATTAAATTATTTTTCTAAATTAATTTTGTACATATATAAAATGATTACAGTCTTTTATTTGTTGAAATATATAAAAATGTACGTTACATAACAATTCGTATTTATGAAAATAGCGATGTGTGAAAAAAAGCGGCCAATAAACAATGACACGAAGGCCATAAAAATGGTAGACAAACGCAAACAGCCGAACTACAAAAAGCGACGTATCATAAATAGTGAAAATTTAGTATTTGAATTCGACCAGTTTTTATTTGTTAAGTCAGTGAAAGAAATGGTCCATCTATAACGTTGCCTACGTGATCAGATAATACGAATGAAATAACCAGGAAGTCACGCAGTTTTTCGCACTTGTTTTCTATTTACATTTAATACAATCGTATTTTTACATAATTCTTTAAATCAAAACTTTCCATTTACTTTCTGTCATTATCGGCAGGAAAGCGATACGTTTTGATCAAAAAATTCTAGTGGAGTTGAAACCCACAATTAATTGAATAACATTCGAATAGAGCACTTGATGTTTTATTTTGTGTCATATAAATGATTTAAAAAAAATTAACAAAAGTAATTTTATCTTACAGCCTGCATTCGGGAATGAAAAGATTATTTTTAAATAGTATGATCTTTTCAAAGCGTTTCCGCCCATTTCCGTTTAATGGCTTATTCCGTTTCCGTGTAACCTTGACAAAATCGGTTAGTGGACTTGAAATAAAACTAAATACATACAAGAAATCTTCCAATGGTTAGGTGTTATTTTAGAGCTTAGCGTCATAAATGCCGATGGGAGCACAAACATCTTTCTTCCGAAGGACTCCAGACTGCTTGGCGTCGTGCTCGTCCGACGGTCGCAAACACCATTGAAGTATCTCGTTTCATTTTCTAAATCTATTATTAAACTATGTTACTAATAATTTAGATGGTAAGAAATGTATAAATTTTCAATGGACAAATTGAATTAGTTTACAAAAATAATATAAAGTTTATAAGGCGCAATAATTATTTACACTTCATTTTTAATACAACGTTTTTACAAAATATTATCCATAAATGATCATAATCATTAAATTACAAGGACCTCATGGCATTAAAAAGTAATATTGATATTAATTTTATGGTTTATAATAAGTAGCAAAGAATTATATGAAAGTCGGTACTTTGGTACACGCATTCCAGTTTTCGAGACATTTACATATTGTTTGTCGCTACAGAAAATTTGTTTTATATTTTCGTGTTCTTAATTTTTTCAATATATTGATTGGTATATTATATTTAGTTATTGTTTCAATATTGCTTCAACTCCTTCTATATACCTTTCAATTTATTTACTCAATTTTTAAAGTATCTATATATACTGTTCATTTTTTATTGGGTTTTATTTTTTTCGATTAGCTAACATTCAATTAAAGTGGTTATTTTGTGACATTTGATGTAACTTTACGACCGTCGATCTTTCACTTCCTACAAATTCTATAATAATTATTATAAAACGTAATATTATACATCATGTAAACTAACACCTAACCTGACATAATCTGATCTAACATATTCCAAGAGATGCGCATAAGGCGAGACGAGAATTCGAAAATTTCGATCTTGAAAACTCGAAATTTTGTGATTCTCGAATGTGTTTTGTCGACGTCAATCTCGAATCTATAGTAAATTATTAAGCGCTATTCAAAAAGTGAAGAATGGGTATATACAGCTGCAATAAACATATCAACAGGCATGCTTAAACTTATATGCAATCAGGTTCTAACAATTAACACATGTAAACATTTTTGTTTATCATAATTTTATAAAATAATTCTGAGGAACAAAAAAATTATTTGTACATAAGACGGAAAAGTTTGACGGTCTTATATAATGAAATACCAGATTAATACCGTCAGATTAATATTGTCAATCAGAGAATCAATTTTTGCAGAATTATGTGTAAAATTACTAGTTAATTATCCTGTTTTTAAATGAAATATCCGTGGTTACTTTTCCTACATTAACCCTTTAAGGATCAGATGTCCATTAACGGAATGTTTGAAAGTGCTTTTTAGTACTGAACATGGGGAAAAAAATTTGGACCCCTGCTCATTCGAATGGTGTATCGAAATCAGCATTTAGCATTTATTTAACAAAAATCAGGATTTTTGTAGGATTGTTTTTCACTTATCGTTATGTTTTTTATATTTCCCGCGTAAGTATACCTCAGATATTTATAAATCGCGTTTAGGCTAGAAAGTAGAACTATTGTAAAAAATTAAATTTCAAAATAGCGGCTCAAAAATGCCTACTAAAGTCAATTTATGTTCCACATCATATTCGCATGTATTCAATCGATTGACCCAAATGAAATCACTTGAAACTTGGTACACGGCAGTTTTTGGGGTCGTTGAGTCCAAAGTTTAGTTTTCAAAAATTCAAAATGGCAGATCCACAATCTGGAATCAGGACCTCAAAACCACCAAGTACCAAGAATGATGTGAGTTCGTTTGATTTTAGTAAATACGTAGCTTGGTTGGATCCAACATTTTGAATTTCTGAAAACTCAAATTTGTACTCAGTGACCCAGAAAAAGACCTGGAATTTAATTTTTTACACTAGTTCTATCTTCATATAGCCTAAATATTTTTAACGGAAGAACATTTTGTTCTGTAAAATTTTTTCCTAAAGTCTATCGTTTTCGAATAAAAAATGCCTGAATTTTTCGCTGATTTTTTTGTGTTTGAGCCGCCATTTTGGAGGCTTTCACCTTTATTGTCAAAATGTGCATAGGCACATTTTAAAGTTTAAGGTCTGAAGCCACGATTTCTTTACCCTTCAAAGGAATTCTGCAACGATTTCAATGTGAAAAGACGGAATAAAAGAAAGTTCATTTGAAAAATGCATGTTTTTTTTTCAAAAATTGTATATAGTTTTTCAATGTTGCATTTTTTGAAAAATCTAATAGCAGATTCTAAAAGTTCAGTTAATTTTACGTTAGATATGCCTTATGCCAAATTTTTTAGAACCTTTTTTTACACAAAATACAACCGTTGAAAATTGTAGCGAAAAAATGTCCATTCGGGACTTAATGTGTTAACACATTTTTTCCGAAAACATTGGAAAAACGCCATTTTTGAGCTACGATTTCTTTTAAGAAGCAATTTTTGTTGTGATACCTGTTTTTTATCAACTTCTAACTAATCAGAAACATGTTTCGACAGTTCTACTTCAATCTTCATTTTTATTAATAATTTGGATTGTAAATGTTCAAAATTATTTATAAAATGTTCAAAATTAAGGAATTATCTACATTTTAGACACGTACAGCAATAATCTAATGAACATATTTTATAATTTTTTATCCTTTTGATTTTACAGTTTGAGACAGTACAATATCAAGGTAATTGTTCTTACACTGAAAAAACATTTCCTAATTTCAAGTAAATATTTACTTAAAATAAGGAAATATTTTCTTAATTTAAATAAATATTTACTTGCTGGATACAATCAAATTAATATTTAGTTGAACTAATAAACTATTTTTCTATTATATGTTAATATTTTGTTGCGACTATTCAAGTAAATATTTACTTGAAATTAGGAAATTTTGTTTTCAGTGTAGGTCGTTTCATACGCAATTCGTATTGATCTACCCAAATAATTTTTAGATGTTCTCACTGCTGAGTCGTTTATACCTAACTGTACTATGTTATTTTCATTACAAATATTAGATGAACTCGTAACAATAATTAGTGAATTTCAAGTGAAATGAAAGTCAAACACTTCCATTTTCACACACGCATATATCCAACCACATATACTTTAACAAAATGTGCAGGCTCCATTTTAAAAGTCGACAAAAATCAAAAAATAAAAGCATATTTTTGAAGTGAAACTATCGGGAACACCTTTATGATAGGTTAGCCGGTGCTCAAAAACTGGTACCATAGTGAAAATTCCTTTTAAAAAAATATTCGTAGCTGCTAAATCACGATTTTTCAATAGTTTTGAAAAACTGTGTTATACATCATTTTTTGAACATTTTACCAGTACCCGTCCGAAGGCGCATCCTCAAAACTAGTGGGATACGGAGGTCTCCACAGTTTAAAAATTCTCATTGCATACAATAAATAACTCTGTAATCCGTGCGCAAATTGTGCACACGCATTAAAGGGTTAACCCTAATAGCACACTTTATTCCATCCATATTCCTGAATATTCCTTTGCAACATAGGGAATATTCCAAAGTAATATTCCATCCATATTCCAGGAACATTGAAATAGTCCAACGTTCGGAATATTGCAGGAACATTGAAATATTCTGTATTGGAAATATTATAAACAATATAAATTTTGTTAGAATATTCCAAAAACTATGAAATAATACAGACCAATTAATAATGTGAAATGTATGAATATGATTTTCTAAGCTGATTTCAGAATGTTTCATTGAGGTGTCACAATTATTAAATGATTTCCTAAAAATCTACTATAGGTAATTGTTAAAAATGCAATTATATGTTAATTGTTTATAATCCATCTACATTAATTGATAGAGTTTTTAAAATATGCGAATAAAATGTTCAATCTGTAATGCTCAATAATGTTAATGATGCAGAATATTTCAATGTTCCTGGAATATGGATGGAATACTACTTTGGAATATTCTCAATGTTCCAACGGAATATGGATGGAATAAAGTGTATGCTATTGGGAAGTCACTAGTTTCAACAACAATCACAATGCCCACAAATATTTTTTTAATTTGAAAATACTTAATAATTTACAATTTAAGAAATATTATAGAAAAACGTAGCCTCCGGAACAATTTTCTCATCGAGTAATATAATTTTTAATGAAATTCTCAAGTAACTACAATTTTCATAACTTTCAGAATATTTCATGATAATTACAGTAATTTCGATAGAATTCACTCGAGGGAAGAAAAAAAATGAAGCTTTTTAAAAACATTGTCAGGTTCTAGTTTGTAATTTCTAAAATGTTGAAAAGAGAAATATAATTAAAATGTTAATAAAAAAAAGAAAAAAGATATCATGAAAGCTATCATTGTAAACGTGTGGTTGAAATATAATTACGGTCATAAAATTCCACGCTGCTCGTTGGCTTGAATAGCCTATACCAGGAACGTAGTGGGGGGTGTTCGCCAACCATTTTTCTCTCAGGACCGAGACTCTAGACTGCTTGGCGTCGGCCGAGAATAACATCATGCTGTATTATGTTCGCCGTTCAAAAAGATCCCAACTAGACACGAAAATCTTGATTCTAGTCCACAAAGGAAATTTTTCAGAAAAATGCTGCTGTTTTTTAAAGCCTGAATAACTTTCGAAGTAAATAATAATTTTATGTACAAAACTATTGACACGTACGACCATTGCTGCTTCGGAAACGTGTCTCTTCAAACCTTCATTTGCATTAATACTAAATTTATGTAGTATTTTATTATTGTTTGAAAAGAATATTCACGAAACGTTACTGTAACACAAATTAGACATTTTGAAAATTTTTGTTCGCGCACGATCTGCAAAAAATGACTTCGAATCTGAATGTATTATCCAGGGAAAAAAAATGTTTTCATAATCTCCCTCAAGAGAACGAATAAAAATTCGACTTTAATATTCTGGTTGATCTGGTATTATTTTAGGTCGAAGATAATATGCCGTGAAGGCTTCAAAAAAAGAAACACGTGTTCAGCATCAGAGGAAAGGCGGTCACGCCCCTCTTATGTTCTATAAAGGACTCATCTAGACTGCATGGTTCGTCGGTCAGCTAAGAATATCCCAACTGGACCCATACTCAAACGGTTTAAGGATATACCTGCAACCGTTTAAACCGATGGAAATTGGATTTAACGAAAGGAATTGATAAATAACTTTATTTCCAGAGAGGTAAAACGAAAGAAAAGAGTTTTTTACAGTAAATTTATTAAATCCAAATTTTGTGTTTGTTACTACTCATTTTAATAATTTTGAATATTTAGATCCCCGCAAAGAAACAACGAATTTCTTTGTTGCTATTATTGCATGCAGGTCTACTAACTTCCAAAAATGAATTTTTTTGAAAAAGATGCACTGCGACATTGCAGCTGCAGCAGAACCTTTGCTTCATGGGCTTAGAATAGATGATTTCGTGGAAGTTAACAAAATATTTATTCCCTGTTTTATTGCGTTTTAAAACTGACCATTTATTTTAAATTGGCAAGACTCAAAAAACTGCTGCACATATTTTTAATCTTTAATTACAAGCCACCTTATAAGCCAAAATGCGGTCAAAATCGAATGTTAACAGAAAATTTTTTACTTCAGAACAAATTGTGTGAGTTAGTTATCTCTCAACGATTCATTTTTTAAATTTTCACTGAATGTTGTTCCAAATACTTTTCATAGTACTTTTGTATGTAAGAGAAATTGTATAATCCTTGTAAAATCTTTTAAAACAACTTCAGGAAAATAGGCTTATTTTGGCCATCCAGACCTGCATAAGCTCTTAAAGAAATGCAAAAATCTGATGTTTTTTCCTTCTTTACTATAACTTTAATCTAATACGGAATAAGATACTCATATCTCTAAAAATAAACGGAGAATACCACTAGTATAGTAAAATATTAATGAGTGGAATACCGTTTATGAATATTTATGTGCAATTAATAATTTTAGCAACACGAAAATAAATATTTGATAGATAATATAGACATTCTTTATTCCCGGAATTTATATGGTCAAACTTTTTAATGTTAGGTCATAAAAGTTCAAAAGTTCCTTGCTTATTACAGTCTCGAAACAATAAGTTATTAAGTAAACAAATGTTTTCAAGATCGCACTATGTAATCCGGAGTCACAATTGATCCGCCACAAACAAATTTTGAGATATTCGAGGGCCTAAATAATGCATTTTTTTTATTACTTTTGAGATAGTGCGCCAAAAACACAAAATTTTGATTCGGGTCTCCATTAGTTCATATTGTACCACTTTTTCGCTTTAATTTGAGAGTTTCATAGTTGTACCTTTTTTTTCACCAAATTACAATATTTGTAAATTACGAGATGTATCTGATTAATATCATGAGCGTTTGCATTAAATACTTTAAAACTTTTTTAGTGGGTATTTTCTTTTGAGAATTTTAACTCGAAGGTTATTTGGCGTTGCCGAATTTGAAGCCGAGACATTAAAATTTTCGAATTCAAGAAGGCGGATTCAAAATGGCGTATAAAAAAGTTAAAAAAACAGTCACAATATTGAAACGTGGGTTTATAAATATCCAAATTTTGTGTAGTTGTTTACAATTATACAGGTTTCGTGACATTGAATTTAACCTTGAGCTTGTCCTCCATGGGCCTTTCGAGGTAAATTTTTGTTTCATGCACATATTGTAATTTCAAATTGGCGCATCTTGGTGAAGAAAAGGAATGGAATTATATACGCATCACATATTAAAGAGACAGATCAGTAATATATGATCCAACTGAAGGAAAAACTATAAAAATGTTGTATCTGCTATACATAACCTCAGAAGTAGCAAAAAACGGGATTTTTTAGGTACATAACCTTAAATATCTCAAAATTACGACTAGACGGGATAATTCTAACCGCGGATTTCTACGCAAAAATTAAATAATGTTTCACTTTTGAACAACAAAATCATGTTGCCCTCTCTTTTTGTTCATTGAAATATGTTTAAAACGAGCGCAAAAGTCCTTACTAACTACAAGCTCATATTTTACTCATAACTGCATATATTTAATTAACCCATTAAATCTGGAAAATATACCGTTCTGATTCGATGTTTGACACTTATTTTCTGCACTTCTAAAAAAAATGAAATCCATATATACCTATTTTACTATTTTTTATGGTATTTTTCGATTGACACCGTCAGAATTCAATTTAATGGTTCGAATCATATGACGGCATATTTTAAATAAAGAATGAACAGAATTTCAGGTGTTTCATTATTTGTGATTTTTTTCTGCATCAATAAAGTTGTGGAATCGATGTCAAACTTTACAAAGCGCAAACAATCTATAAACTTCAAATAGAAATTTTGTTGTATTGCCTCAAATCCACGTAACCTTTCAAAAATATCATAATATGTTGATAAAATTACGTTATTGATGAAATTCATATCTGTAGTGGTGTACACGTCCTAAAAACGTTATAGTTGCTTTCGAGGTCTTCGAACACTAATTTAAGGTTAGATTTTTAAAATTCATAATAACGAATCCAATATGGCGATGTTTTCAAGAGGTTACCTTGATTCGTGGTGCAACACAAAAATTTACAATTAAATCTAATTCATAGATTAAAATGCAATTTTGACAATGCAAATCGAAAGAGCACCCAGAAAAACAGTATCCCAGTAAACTAGGAAGTATACAGAATCGATATTTTGCATTCTGTTTCTTTCTAGTGGCGTATTGATTATCCGAGATTCTTATTCGAATTCTATTTTATGCGACCTGTAATCCAGAATTGAATTCATTCGATCTTACTTATAAGATACCGTATTTTACGCATTCCAAAAATTGATTTATCGCGACTTACAATAGCTTTAAATTCTGTCAATTTAATCGAAGAATTAATTATATCGTTTTCCGCATTTCATAATTCTCGAAGAAATGTTCTGTTTTAATGTTTTTAGTTCAAATCATCCGATAATCCAAAGTAATCTTTTCTTTGAGGTTATGTGAGTTTATGTATCACGTTTGATATCGTATACACGCATTCGTATAACTGAAAGAGCGGGAAAGAAACAGTCTTATTTCGTACTAAATCGTACACAGATTTTTCGTATAGTTTTTGGTTTGTTGCGAGATTGGTGTATTCGGAATTTTTATTTCCTACTGCAGAAAATAAGTCTCAAACAACGATACGGAATTGTACATTTCCAAAACTCAATGGGTATTGAGCACATTCTTGGATGATGTCTAGATTTATCCCATTTTCCGGAAAATTGCTTATTTTCATTTGTAATGATTAAAAATGTGCTGCACAATAGGCGAAAACTAATTTTTTAGAAAAACTCCGGACCATTCTTAAGTTACTTTCTTCTGACTTTCTAAAAGGGACGTATAGTTGTATGTAAGGATGCGTTTTCTTCGTTTATGGTGTATTATTCAGGATATACATTTCAGGCAAAGACTCGCTGAAAAGGCTACACTAGAAGATTTAATGTAAAATTAATGATGTGTCATTTCATTGTTGGCTTTCGAAGGTACACATTTCAAACGCGTAATAAATGATGCTTGACGTATTCACAGATATATCTAGAGTATGTTTCACTATTATTATAATTTTAAACGCATTAAAAATAATATACAAATGACCATGAAATATGTTGTGTACAACTGCAACATTTTAAATGCGAATAGAATGAACTAAACATAAGAGTTTCAATTAATAATTCAATATCAAGTTTTATGAACATCCTGCAATTGTTTTTGATAAATATACTCGATTGTTATATATTTCTTTCAACGTATTTTTCATTTACCGCTTTACACCTTCTCTGGTTTCAAGCATTTCCTTTTCTAACAGCTGTGCCTTCAATCTTAAATATTTTTACACGTTATTAATATTTTTTTACATATACTGATAACATCGCCTATTGTGCAGTACCCTATACATATGATAAAATGCATACCACTTTATAAAATTGTTACTAAATATTTTATTTAGTGGTTATTTTTTGATAACAATACCAATATCCCATAACATGACAATATTCCCTACAATATGTTCTTAATATTATCCAAAATTTAAAACAGAACAAACATATACATCATTTTTATCATATGATTCACAAATTTTTATTTAAACTTTTTTAACCAATACTACATTTGCCGAAACATTTGAAAGCTCAGCTAAATATTCTAAAGCTAATAAAAAAAGAACAATGAACCAAAATAACTTATGTATACAGATAAAAACAATAAAATTATATACGTCGAAGGAATAATGTAGGAAAATTTACCATTTCGGATGCCAATTAGTGGAGAAATTTGCATGTCGCAATGAATGTTTATCGAAAATTAATATACGTATATGGATGATAATGATTTCCATACATACAGAAAAAATATTGTATAATTTGCAATGCATACTATAACAAATATTACAAAGACAGGGACATAAAATTTACGCAGCAAAAATGTAAAAAGTTAGTAAAATGTACATAGTAAATCCTGCCGCCGCTAGGCACAGTCGTGGCTGTTTCTCGCACTCGTTAAAGAAATGTTTTTCGTTTGATAAATACTTATGAAGTTAACACGTGAACATTTAACAGATTGCAATTTTTATGTAAATAAAAAGGTAAAAAACTCTGATACCGAAGCATTTTAACGTCGATTTATGTCTCAAGACCCTGCCCACACTTTGTCACCCCAAAATAGGAGAAGGTACTGTATTTTTCTACGTGTATTATTCTCACGATAACGGTAGTATTTGTCAACCCCAATAATAAATCTCCACGTACCAGATAAGATATTCCTTTAACCTTATATAGTGACGAAGAACTTAGAACTCTGAAAAAAAACTGCGTAGAAAACTGTATTAAATTTTAATGTAGGATTCTCGTTAAGAATACAGACATGGATATTTCCCTTTTAGAAGGTTCAATAAAATAAATGAGGTAATCGGGTGCACTTTTTTTTTATTTTGTCATATTTCGAGTTTCTGACCACGTATCGGTATCGTATTTAAACTTAAATCAAAACTATATAAAGAACGCAACTTTTAATTATATATACTTACAATGTATGCATATTAGTTATTGCTAGAAGTTATGCGAGATTTTCTGAATGCTTAAAAACTGGGGTAATTCGGCACTGCATCTGAAATACTATTTCCAGTGTATTTCACGGAAATTCACGTAATTTATACTAAATAAGAGTGTCGCTACCAAATAATATATCAACGGATAGTTTATTTCATATTTCACGACAGACATTTTGATGAAACATTCAACGCTTTTTCGTTTTTCTCTTACAATTTCTGTCCATTTCCGGGGATTAATATATAACGTGTTAGGTAGAAAATAAACAAAAATAATATGCAAAACAAACAGTAATGATATAAAAAAGTAATATGAAATTAAATGTAAATCACACCCCGACGAATTACCCTAAATAAAATGCGCCGATATGCCCCAGAGTACATTTTAACATTTTGGCATAAAAATGATAAAATCGTATGAATATAAGTACACAAAAAATATCAATCGTTAAACTAATGTCATTTAGAACTTATTTTGCTTTATACTGATTAGAATTAATAATGAGAATACAGATTTCTAGTCACTTCAAACAATTAAATGAAATTAATTTTCAATATTGGAAAACACGGCCATTGTGATGTAAACAAACAACTGAATAGGTCAAGGTTATTCAAATATAGCAAACCTGTATGTGTGTTAGTTCAATACTTACGTAATATTGCCCTCTCTCGTCATATTTTCAATGCGTCGAATTAAAATTCAAGCTGTCATTTAAGTATAGACTAAAGTTTCTAGTACGTCTGGTGGAATATGATCTAATCTTAGCTTCGCTACAATAGCTTATTTGATTTTAGAGCTTTCAAGACAATTTTTCTCTAACCCGCATGTGATTTAACAGCGGCACAAAAAAAAATATGTATTGATTTTGTCTATCATATTAAATACGCCATTTTGAATGTTGTAAAAGTAACATCAAATTTGTAATCAGCGACCCAAAAAATCTTTAAGAGTTCAATTGGACCTCAGATCAACTTTTTGATTTTGCGTCCGCCATATTGGATTCTCCATTTTATACAATTCCGTTTTTTCTGTATAAATTGTATATATGGTTATTGTAAGGTAAGATTCAATCTTTACTTTAAGCATACGCTGAAGTCTGAAGCAATATGAGAAAAGAAGGAATGAAAACTCCCAAAAACACGTTTCTTTTGTGCGTTACCATCACTTTTCTCAAAATCCTAATGTGATACGCAATTTCGGAAACTAGTATTTTGTTCAGAGCACAAAATTACATCGGAAACACTCCGATATCTAAAAGGAAAATACCATGCGGATCCGTGCAATTTTAAATACGAAAAAATTACGATGCATAATTAATTCTGGAAATCTGTTGAAAAAGTCCGAGAAACGTTCGTAACATATTTATATTATTTATATCAGTTTTTTGCATAGCATCGGCAACAAACATTCGGACACATGGTAACTGCAGTCAAATTTCATGATCTTCCCGAATCTTCCGAATGGTTTCCTGGCCTCATAATTTGTCTAAAATCAATGCTTAAAATGTTTTAAATAGATTTTTGTTTATATATAAGATTTTTTGTTATTACAAGTGCAAATATCACATATTGTAAATAAAGATGTAGAGTCCCTAATAAACAATTTAAGGTGGCGGTCCCAAAAATGGCATTTGAAGTGAAATTTTTTGTTAACTTAAAAATATCTTAATAAGAAGCTAAAAACTTTTTTAACAAGTACTAACAATAAAAAGTTCTCAGAATTCATTCAGCCATACATTGGAATTTTTATAGTTGTTCAGAATGATATTTTAACAAATGGTTTTGAAAAATTTTCGAAAGATTTTGAAAAATATTTCAATGTATTTTTTTTAATAATAGTTTTTGATACAAGTGCGTAAAAGTTTTTCGACAAGTGCAGAAAACATTTTCGCACATGCATCGAACAATATTTTTTTATGCAAGTGTGCGTAAAGTGCATTAAAAAATGCATAAAACTTTACACAGAAAAAAAAGTTTTAAAATTGTTACATCTCAAATTAAGCACTGTAAAAGTCTTAATTTCAGTCTAAAATTGAGATAATTTTCTTAAATTAAGTCAACATTTGCGCTTAAAGTTTAATTTTAGTCGAGATTTATGCTGAAAGAAAAATTTTTCGAGCCTGTCACACCTAAGTTAGAGAATTCTTATTTCGAACCTGAATATTGACTAATATTCGTAAAAGTAAGTTTCCAAAACTAAAAACAAGGTTTTAAGTGCAAATATTGACTTAATTAAGGAAAATTAGCTGAATTTTAGAATGAAATTAGGCTTTTTACAGTGCTTAGTTTGAGATGTAACAATTTCAAGACTTTTTTTTTTCTATGTACGCACATTGCGTCAAAAATTAAATTTAAGCATTTTTTTTTATTGTAATGAATTATAAATTAATTGCAAAACTAACTACTTTGCTTCTAAAGCATTTAAGGCAATTATTGGAATAAGTTTTATGGTTTTCGAATTACATCGAGTATCATATGCTGAATATAAAAAGTTCATATTTAGTAGAAATAATAAAATTGACAGGCAATTAATTTAAGTTGTACAATGGAAACAAAAGTAAATTGCACTTTCATAAACTTATGAAAATAATGAAGTTTAGAAACATATTGAGGAAACATGAAAATCTTTGCAAGGAACCAAACTTTTTGTGCAAATGTTTATACCATATCTGTTATTATACTACTTGGTGCTCTTGAAACATAATTCAAATTTTTTGTAGTATTCGATTGTTATTTTTACAAATTAAATAATACCTACCTTGCTTTATATAACTGTAAAATACTAGAATATTTCAGGATTAGTCAAAAAATACAAGCATTAAGATTTTTAATTTTAAAGAAATACTAAATAATATCAAAACCTCCAAATGTAGGTTTTGTGTATATTTTTGAGTAGAAAATAATTTATTGTCTGTCTTAAACTATAATATTACTAATAATCTCTTTTAATGTCATTTCTCCATTTTCTAATTTTTGTAGTTTGAATTCTCTGCTACCAGTAATTTCGCGCAGTCGAACAGCAATGCCATCCTCTTCAATTTCATCATCTTCAAATTGCCATAGATTTTCAAAATAATGCTCATATACATGTCTGTAATGATCGGAAAAAGTAGTAGCGCATAAATGAGTTCGATCGTTGTTTTCCTCAGAGTCCATGCTTACAGTATTCAGCAGAATGGAGCAGAGTTTTGCACAGTGAATAAGTCTTGATCCTAAGATACCGTCGAAATTGACATAATGATCTAGATTGTTCACCAGCAGTACAAATTGTTGACCTTTATATATTTCGATTTTCGTCAGTTCTTGTATCAGATCTTCGTAGTCGTATGCGTATCTGCAATTTTTATTAAATATTGTTATATAAATGTATATTACAACAAATGTATTATTTATATATAACTAAATTTAATATAGTGAAAAGAAAGAATTAATTCTCTAAAATTGAAAAGTCGATATACAAACTTGAAAATACAAAGTCATAGATATGTAAAAAACAAGTTTTCTTTTCTACTTCTTTATTTCTTTTAATTTTTTTTAAACTGCAAGTTTTAATCAAAATTTGGAGACATTGATGATGTAAAGTTAATCAATGTATAACATTATTACTTTATTCAATGTGTAAAAGGGAATTGACACGAATGCGACAAAAATAAGAATTATTATTTAAATTAAACGTTTAAATATGCGTAATTTTACTTTATCTAGAGTAATATGTGATTTTAGAATAATTTTTAATTTTATGAATAGTAATACAATCAATTATTGTTTACAAATTCTATTGTCCTTATAATTTCAATTCTTCATTTTAAAAAATATTTAGTTATGGTGCAGCTTAAAATATATTCTCTTAAACGAAGAACAAATAATAAAAATACCATGGATTAGAATTAAACTAACTCCAAAATGGATTTTGGAGCAAAGCAAATCCCATACACGCGTTTTATTTCATATAACCGTAATGTGCATTTATTAATATCGTGTCAGTGTAAATTCTTCAAATTTTTGGAGTAAAAATGACTACATGGTGTATTATTGCATTTGCTAAGTCTTAGGTTTACTTATAAAATTCTGAAGTAGTCAGTATCGCCACATGAAGATAAATATTATTGAATTGATTTTTGAAAACTTGGACTCCTTATAAGTTATTATAATTAGCATTATACGCTGTTAACAATGACATGAAATTTAATACCCACTAATACATTAAATTTAATGACTTTGTAACTGAAATGTATGTTAATGTGCAGAAAAATAAGACCTTAGGTGCATTTCATTATATTTCATGCATAATGAAATTAAATTTATTGTACGTGTTTAGTAAATTTCAATTCCGTTTAAGAATGTGCATTCAAAGTGCACTTACATCATTATTAAACCCTTAACTACAGCTATAATTTGAAAGAAAGTGCCCAAAATGAAAAAAAAAATTGCGTTGGATTTTAATAATACTTGGTACAGGTAGTTTTTTTTTGTCGCTGATTTCGAATATGGAGTCAGATTTTGGAAATTCAAAATGACCGATCCAATATGGCGGACGAATTTTTAAGTATCGAAATAAATCACTTCAATCTTGTTACTAGGGGACTTTTGGGGCCGCTGATTATAAATTTGCGGTCAGATGATGAAAATTTCGAAATGGAGATAGTTGAAACAAAAATTCCAAAAAGACCTTGGAGTAACAAGTTTCAAGCAGAATGGTTCGCCTTTTCAAAAAAGTGTTCGCCATATTTTATCAGCCATTTTGAATTTCCAAAATCTGACTTCAGATTCGTAATCAACAACACCAAAAACCCTTGAGTAACAAGTTACAAGCAGTTTTATAAACGTTTTATGCATAAATTGATTGAACACAATGTCATACTTCAAACCGAAGATTTTGAGAAAATCGAGAAAACTTTGTGGACGTATATTTTTTTTTTACACATCGATTTTCAAAATAGACAACGTCACATCGTTGTATTCAATGCACCTTAGACTGGCTAACTGGATTTGATTTTAATTTACATAAATTCCAGAACTTGTTAATCTAATTGATATCACGACGAAGATCTTCGTCATCGGCAGTCAAGGGGTTAATGGGTTTTTGCTAATATTCAATTACATGCACGAGAAATTAAAAAAAAAACAAAAACAAAATATAATTAGCAGATGTATGTACAGTAGATCTTACTTATTAAGATAGTCTACTGTAGAAAATACCAAAGAAATTAATTGAGAACTGACCGAGAATTTTCGGAAATAAGCAATTTTTATTTATTTCCAAAAATTATGGGTCAATTCTCAATTAATGTCTGGTATTTTCTAAGAAAACGACTATAGTAATTAGAATTGCCTTTACAGAGTCCTAATTTTGAAAATTGTATTCAGTAATTACAGACAGTTGTTTTTTGTAATTGATTTAATTGATTTATATTTTAGTAAAAAATAAAAATTTATTCATATAAATGATGAATCTGAAAAAATATTTACTCATCCGATCAGTTCACAGATAAAAAACAAAATTAATGAATAAATAACCTACTAAAACCTATGTTCGTGTACGTTTTAGTACAAGATGTCGACGTATAATTTTGAACCAAAAGTAAACCGTTTTTCTAGAGTCCATATGTTATAATTTAATATAGTAACATAATAATTTATCCTGAGAACTACAATTCTTTTTTTACTCGTATAATTATCCTTCTAATTTCAGTTCCATTTCTAAACGTGTGAATGGCAACCAAATTCTACACACAATGTCGGAAAATACGACGGGTGAAATAAACAACCCATGGAGACTTTCAAAGTTCTTGAGCGTAAAAAAAAGTGTTGGGCGAAAAGGTGTATTTCCGCTTTTTATAACTGGATTTATTCTGGGTAAGTTCAAACGAAGTAAATTTTGAAAGAAGGTTAGAAATTATAATTTCTGTACTTTGGTTTTCTTACCCAAAATTTGAACAGTTTTAAATATTTTATGGATGAGTAGTACATTATTGACTTTAAATTATTAGATTAACTTAAGATTTTTCAAATTTCTTACCAATATACCATATAACCTTCAAGCATTAATGGTTAAATAATACGTTTAGAACGAAATTAAGAAACAAGGATTTATCTACTTAGATTAAAAGTTGAGACAACACTACTAGTGTTAAATAAATTCCTAATGATTAATTTTCTGCAGCTAAATTGAAATGCATTAAATAACTTTTTTTAAAACTATCCAAACCAAATAAAAATACTATTTCTTAACTTTGAAGGTTAGAGATAATTAGTTTTAGTTACCATTTCTCCTAAAGTTTGATTTTGTTAATATATGATTAAAATAAATGTTCATAACATTTAAATGAAAGCATTTAAACATTTACTTAGGGTTTAATAAAGATTTAAATAGAGTTTAATTAGAGGTATTAAAATATTGAATTGTCATTGAAAAAACGTATAAAATTGTATTGCTCTTTTTCATTATAGATGTAACTTAAGTTGTACTAATAATCAACATTTGTTAATGAGGATACTAAAGATGTCCTGTTGATCAATAATACAAAATTGCACGTTGTATTAGTGAAATATCCTCTAATTTTTATTTGTTAGTTTAGGACAGAAATTTACTAATAAACTTGTTTTTTTTTTTTATTTCCTGGAATGGATCTAATATAAGTCTTCAAATTAAATATGAAATTATACTATTTTTTTTTGGAAAAACTAGAAAATAAGAAGTCTGTTTTTTTTCAAATTATTTCGTATCCTTAAATTTAGAAACTCTAATCCCAGTTTTGTAATCCTCTATATGAATACATTATACAAGTAATTAATTTAATAAAACAGAGAATGAAGCATAACAACGGATATTTAACCTAAAGTTTGCTCGATGTTATCGTAAAATCAAGTTTTTATAATCATCACTTCCAGTTCCCTAGGATACTAAGTATATTGAATATATTGGAGAAAATATTTGATTACATATTTTATGACAAAGAGTTCTTAAAAAAATGAAATGAGCAAAAAATAATTTGTTAAACATTTGTTAATGGCTCAAATTTTCGTCTTGTTTTGTTAAAAAGTTTAAACAAATTGTAACAAATGATGATTTATTCTTTCGAGAACAAGGTCCCCTTCAACTTCATCCAACGATTTTTACAAATTTCCAAAGTTAAAGGGCAATATCTTTATTTATTTAAAAAAAATATGAGTTTTTTTCCCTAGAATCTTAGAGGGTTATACGTTTTATTTTTGAAAAAGTTATGAACAAATTACTTTTTGTACGTCTTTTTATTTAACCTTTACTTGTACACACTTATTTTTTCGTTGGCACCTAAAAATGCTGATATTCCATAAGAATCAGGGGCCATTTCTAGAGAAATACACCCCAAGAGGACAGTAAAGGTTAAAAAGGTATTTCTCCGAGATAAATTGACAACAAATAAACCCATCGATGCTGAAAGTTCTGTTCAAGTTTGAGCCTATTTACGAGCCGAGATTTGAATTTCTTTGTTTTACCGCAAGAGATGATGATTTGTGACATTGAAATCATAATATTGAAAGTGTGCAATTAATTTTATATTTCTTAATTGATACTAAATGGAATAAGAAAATATAAAAAATGTATAGTGTGTTTCTAATTAATTGCAACCAAATTTTCTATTTTTTTAAATAAATAACTGATAAAATGTACAAACAAAAATGTTGCTATACCGATACGGGAAGTGACTTAAAAATCTAATTATTTATTGCAAATTAAATTTTTCGTACAAAATTTTTAGTTCAGAAATTTTTTTCCCTGTTTTATTTTATCATCATCTGTGAATATCTCTACAAGATTTTATTAATGTTTATCAATTCATTTTTGAGGAATAGTTTTTTAAACTAATATCATTTATTCATATCTTTGTATAAAGTTTAGGTTGTCAAAATATTGTAGGGTATTCATTTTAACATATACACTTCTAAGAATCTGCAAAACAAATGTGAAGATCAATTAGTAGATTTTTGGTAGGCCACTTAAAAAAATTTGACTCGTTTAAAAATTTGTTTAAACATTTCATACACTTTGTGATAAAAAAAGTCACCCTTTCTAACTGCTATTTCCTAACTGCAGAATAAAGTTCTAGTTTTCAATTCTTAAAATCTTTTAAACTATTTGATATTCTTGATTAATGACTGCAGATAATTTTGACGGTTAATGATGATGAATGGCAGACTCAGCATCAGAATCCATCCTCATTCATTACGATCTGTCATTGTTATGTGTCATTATCTATTGTTCATAGACGTTCATCCGTTCACAGTTGTCATCTTTAAGTGTCATCATCACTTTCTGTCATTCATCTTGATTATTCTTAATTATATGTTATTATCATCACAAATATAACATAAAATTTAGTTTACTATAGATTTAATTTATCTTATATTTAGATCAAATTTTAGAGAAATATTAACAGACTTAATATATTCATAGTTTACAGGCAATCAAACTTTATTTCAAAAAATTAAATGGAATGTAACTTTCATTTCAGGAAGCGTATTTAATTCAATGTTCCGAACTCATCCATCATACAAAATTCGAGATATAAATACAGATTGATAAATGCAGAGGAATTCATAAAAAGGAGGGAAGATAAACAAGATGTCGCCTCAATTTCTAAAAGGTTCACAGTAAATTGTTCATGTTCGTTAAATATTTTGTACGCTTTTTTAAAAGCTTTATTAATTTGAATTTCTAAATTTTCAGGGCAGATGTTCGCTTACGAATGAAAATGCAAAGGTTTACTTCGAATGAATTGATAACAAGATTTTTACATCACACTTTTTATTAAATATTAGTGTTGTGTTCTTATCGTTACTTAAAAAAATGAACTTTATAATTATTTATAAGATGGACTTATTTTACGATATGTTTTGATTTTTTATCAATTACATGAAGCGTGTGTACTCAAATAAATATTTTAAAAAATAAATATATTTAAATGAGAATTCCTTTATTTTTGTTCGATTTTATGAAGCAAATTTTGGTACAAAAATGTTATCCTACATAGTTTAACATATCTATTTTAGAATGCAAGTAGTATTTTAATCATTTATTTATTTTAATTACATGACAAAAATTGTAAACAAAAAAATAACGGAAAAAAGCGACATTTTTGCTTAAAAAAATTAACAATCGTATCTCACGTAATTTTTAATATTTTTGGATAAAAATTGCTATGTGTTCACCTGAAATACCATGCTTTCCGAAAAAATACTAGAATACGCGTGGTTTCAGAAAAGGTTTTTATTTGCACATCTGAAATGATAAGTTTTAGGTAAAAAATAAGACATGAATTTTGAGAGTTTCGGACTATTCGCTTCGTGCATGGCGATGGAGGGGATATCGAAATCGACGGCAGCGCTTCAGCGTGGAGATTTCTGACAACTCGCATCTGCAACGTCAGAGCTTTTCCATTAAAGTCAATGTAAAAATGCTCTTATTTATTCGCTAATTTGAGATATTTTAAAGTTTATTTCGATCTGTGTTAAGTGTTGCAAATAAGTTTTATGGTTTAAAGCACCATTTGAAAGGGTTCATTTTATTATACCGTGCAAAAAAAATGATTACTCCGAGTTCGAAATTGTATAGAATACAATTCATTATTCAGCTGAAATATATTTATATTTATGTATATATATTGTAATTTTCCATTATTAGTAATTTAGTTAATACATAAACATGGTATTTTTCTTATTTCCAATGTAACTTTGTACGGTGGAAGAGTCACTGACGTTTGCCGAATTACACTGGAACGAATTAATTTATGCTCTGTACATATTCCAAATACTTCTTCTACACGAACTACATATCATACAGCCAAATTTTTTCCCTTTTCTATACTTACTTGATTAAAGTTTATTGAGTTTGTGATTGATTCAAACCCAGTTCGGAGTATCGTATTCATTTCCGCCCCTTAACCTCGTTTTGTCCAACTCAAAATGATTCGAATTAAAAAAAGCATAATATTTTGTTACAAATAAAAATGTACAAAATTTGGGCCGAATTTCAAACAATATACTCAAAGTACTAATGCTTTTGAAAACCCGCAGAAAATTAAAAAAAGCTAAATATTTTACTTTTTCATATCACTCTCCATACAAATTGCAGATGCGAGTTGTCAAAATTCACCATCAGGCGGCGTGGCCGGCGTCTTGCACTAAGCGAATTGTCTTGACGGAAAACGACATCGCACTGATTGTAAGTGATGAAAAGTAGTAAAAGATGTTTGATTATAAAAAGGAAGTATTTTGGGTTATCCCAGGCACGCATATTCCTGCCACATACCCAAACAGTGTTGGTTACACATTTGGGCGTTCGCATGAATCACAACGTGACTTCGTTTTTTTTTGTTATTTTTAAACTTACAAAATGCAAATCTTGCATACTTTTCTGCAGTTATGACTTTAACAGATTCTCCTAATGGTGTTTTTTCTAAACCCAAGATTGTTTGTAACCCACACTTTATGCCTGTTGACAAGGACAACAAGTGCGGCTTGCTAAGTTGTTCAATTACGTCTTGCAAGCACTGTCGCACTGTTATTTTTACAGGATTTCCTTCGTTACCCTGGCGAAAGTTCCGGATAGGAATTTAATCCGACCGAAACCGGTGATCCGAGACTATCCGGAATCTGTCCCCTATTTAATCCGAATTTAATCCGGGTCACGTTGTCATTCCGTTCCAAGCCATGCCATACCGGAAAATTCTATCCGTTTTCATCCTCAGTCATTCCGAGACACAAATGTAAACCGTTCCATTCCTTGATTTCGATCCGAACGAATCCTGAGTCATTCCGAAACACATTCGACAAGAATGGCCAGGATTGGATAGGGGACAGTCATTCCTTTTCAATCTGATTTTTTCGCCAGGGTAGTGAGTTTATGTGTCAAAAGTATTCGCGCATTTACCATAACTTGATCCAAAATGGCGAAAAATGACCAACTTTTTGTTTGGTGTCAAACACCCACCGTGCACTTTAAAGGTTAAAATACTACCACCTTATGGATTTTTCTGTTACCCTATTATTTTATTCGTATCAATGAATATCGGGCCATTAGTGGAAAAAGTCCAGAAACTGACTTCCTTATACACTATAGGAATAGTTTCAAACTAACATTCAGGAATAAAAAAAGTATAAAAAGTTATAATAATAACTAAAAGATGAGAAGTAGATTTTACTAAAAAAACATTTCTATTCAAGAATAACGTTTATTTTATTGTTAGTAAGTTCTGTTATTTCTAATTTTTCGATAGGTTTCAATGTCAGTTTGCTATGCCGCTAGTCTAAATATGGACCAAACGCACAAATAAGATATATTCGGTCAGTTTGCCGACTCTACCCAACGGGCACGAAGAACCCAAATGTTTTTAAAACATTTTTAGAATGTTCCAGAAACGTTCCTAAAACGTTATTATATGTGTGCAACTTTTACGGAACGTTTTATAAACGTTTCATCCATGTAGCAGACATAAAACGTTTTAGGAACGTTTCTGGAACATTCTAAAAACGTTTTAGAAACATTTGGGTTCTTCGTGCCCGTTGGGTAATATACAAAAAGTTAACTTCGATAAATGCGTAAACTTTAACAACTGTATGTATAATGTTAATAGAATAATAGAATTTTTGTTAGTAGCAAGCGAAAAATTCGATTTTCGCTATTTTTTTAGTTTTGGGCATTGCCTTGCTGGCTTTTAAAATAACATTTCTTCATATTCTAGTATAAAAAATAAGTTTTTTTTATGTTATTTCTTATTAGAACATTGGATAAACGCTGGCTTGATTAGTTGTTATTACTAAATGCCTGTAGTCAAGTTCAGAAAGTTGTGATATTATAACTTAACTATATTCGTAATAGCTATAGCCATAGAATATTCCATGATTTTTCCTATGTGGAAGTAGAGTTCACCCCAATATATGATTTAGGACGCAGATTCTCGGAACATTTTTTTTGAAGATGTTACCTTTCTAGATGGTAGTTTTGGACTTGTGCAATTGAGAAATAATGTAAATTTTCTACATTCTACGCAAGTCTGTCACAGAATTACAATGAGGAATAGCGAAATTTCGAAAAAAAGTCTTCTCCTTGCATATTGGAGAGAACCCTATTTTCACATTGACAGGAAAAATCGTGGCATAGTCATAGGGCACCAACGTGTATAAATTCTACTGGTATTAACCATACTGACTAAAGAAATTCTAAAAACTCGTCATATTAGCTTTATCTAGACCCACTTGATAAAGTATAATATAACACTTGCTCTTGACCTCTGTGACATCACTTTTGCTCCAAATTCCATTTCGAGCATTCACACAATTCGCTACTTGATAATTTTTTACCAAAACCGCCATTCTGAATGAAATCTCAAAGAAGCTTCAAAATGCACATCACATGAACTTAGTCAAGTGAGGAAAAGTGTCTGCAGCCGTGAGAAATCTTGCGCAGCTCATTAAAGTTGGGATTTTTTAAAATTTTAGGTATTTTTATATTTACTCTCGTTCTTCAACGGCAAGAAAGCTACAATTCCGTGCTTCAATTTACAAGTAAAGTGTGCGTGGCTCACATAAATTTCATGCGTTTGAAAGGCTCCGCCGATGGGTTGGTGCGATCGTGATATGCCGCCGGCAAAGATTTCAGCGGCTTCGGTGTGATGTAAAATACACGACGGCCCTCCTTCGACCAGTGAATAGCGGCCTGTGAACGAAAAAAAACCTACAGTTAACCTTTTTCGTGTCTGCGTGCTCGTACGACCTTGTAAATTGAAAAGGTTTAGGAGAAATCCCGGTGAGAAGATTTAGATGGTGTGTGCAGTTTTAGAGAAATCTCTCTTTTCCCAAATCCTGCAAATAATGTTACAAAATGGCAACAGTTAAAAACCCCGAGTTCACAAGTGACTTCATGTTCTTGGTACCATTGTATTTTTTACGAAATAAATACTGAGTGCATTACATCTATGACCTTTGTCTAGCTTTAGGCAAAAAGCTCAAATAGAAATTGATTCAAGCACTGATCAGAATCTTCATATATTTTTATTTCCGAGCCGATTCCAGCCCAGCAAACACAACAGTAACAGTTATGTAACAGCTATGTAACATTTATGTAACAATGTAACTATTAGGTAAATGTTACATAAATTTTACTTTCTGTGTTTGCAGGGAGTAAACTAAAAGCTATGCCACAGTATTTGAACACAAGAAATATGGTTGGGAATTATCTAGAAATATTAATTTTTGGCAGAGACGAATTGCTATATCATTCTTAATTCTATTTCCTACTTTTTATTACTTCCTTGTTTATTGGGGACAATAAGGCCAGCGGGCGAAGCGCGACATCAAGATATAGTATGAGTTTGAAATGACCGCCGTAAGAAAAATGTTGATGAAACACCGCATCGTTTAGATGAATCAAGTGCTGGAGTTATTAAACACGTTGTGCAGTCCGACATCCGTAATTGATTACCTCCGTAATTGACTAACTCTAAAACTCCTAATTGAATATCTGATTCTCCCACTCTTATAAAGAGACATGAAGAGCAAAGAAGAGCATCGTGCGCGCATATCCTCCATCGTAAAAAGTTAAGGGGTGAACATTTTAAGACAGAAGTGGTATCATAGGAGACAACTGCTATACGAAAGGAAAAGATCTGTTTTATATTGGCTTTTCGCACTGTGTTTTTCTTAGTTTGATATCCCAAACAGCAAAAAGACATCTTAAACAGCTCTTTAAGAAGTCTTAAAAATTGTAAGATATCTTCAATACTACTCAGAAAGAGCTCTTAAAGTAATTTTTAAGAAGACTTATGCGTCTATTTTAAGAGCTCTATAAGACCTCTCAAATATGGAGGACTCAGAAAAGAGGTCTTATTTGAGAGCTTTGACATAAAAAATAAGTAATATAAATGAAAAGTAAATTTCTGAAAATTATAGATTTTATTTTTGTACCTTAATTATAAATTTATATACCTTTTAACTGAGTTTCTTTTTACCGTTTGTATATATTGGATGGTGATTACATTCAATAGAATGGGATCATACAATAATAATACAAAACTGTGATAACACTGGCTAAATATCGTAAAGGCACTTATTTGGTCAAAGCAGCTTCTAATCTATCGGTCTGCATGTGAAGTAAATATCACGCTATCTCATTTTTGGATTCAATCGCCACCTAGTGTCTCTGGAAGAAACACAGACCTCAACAATGGGAATCCCTTTACTAAAAGAGATGGTCCAAAACGAGATAGATTTAAGACCTCAAACACAAGACCTCTTCGAGATTAAGATTTTAAGAAGTCCTAAATAAGACATCTTTAAGAGCTCCTTTTATAGATTATCATAATTAAGACCTCTTCAGGAGGTCTTTTTGGAGATATATTTGGACTGAGCTCTGGACGACCTCTTTAAGAGATATGTGCTGTTGGGCATTGAAAAAATTCTAGATTTTTGACAATCTATAAAAAAATGGTGATCCGAAACCGACCTCGCTGTGGTGGTGGGATCCCAGCTAACCCTCTTTTTTTTAGCGAATTGCCCCATATAGCAGAATAAAAAATAGTTTAGAATGATCTCATAATGTGCTGTACATGAGAACGGATGCGTCAAGTTACGAGATTTTTCTGAGCTTGAGGTGGTAATGTTCTCATAATGATCCCAAGTACAGAGAAACCTCATCATTGGACGCATCCGACCTCTCGTAGAAGACATTATGAGCTCATTTTGGTAATACAAAAAATGTACCTATCAATTTTTCTGTAATAAAGTAAATATTACTAACTGGAGTCTAATGAACTAAAAAATTGATTCCATCATTGTCAAAATACAATCAGATACAAAGACCATCACAAACGAAAACGGTTATAACGGCGCACATGTGCATGCAAAGAAGAACATCGACACGACTTCGATTGGCAAGATGTAAAAATTTTGGATAATGAAAACAATTTTTGGAAACGAAGAATATCTGATATGATACACATAAAATTACAACCGAGTGCTCTTAATAAAATCGAAGATATTCAAAATTAAAATTTTTCCTATAATGAGTTATTACGTCACATGAAAGCTAAATTTTATTCCCACCACACGAAAAGAGAGTATATAAGCAGTGACCAAACGTGATATAGGTAATTAGTTGTCATTTAGCTACCCAGCAATCGAAAAAGGATTCGGAGGGATTCAAAATTTGAATCCCTGCGAATTCGCAATTTGTGCTGAATTGAAATGGATTCATTATGATTCACTCCTATGCCTGCGAATGCCTGTCACTCCAAGTAAATCCCCTTTTCAATTCCTCTTTTTCGAAAAAAAGTATAAAAAAGCTTCTTTTTTACTATCATGATTGGATATGCCACCTTTCATGGATTCACGTAGACCGGATTGAATTCGCCTCTGTGGATTCAGAGGCATTCAGCAATACTTATTTTCGACATTATTATTTCTGGAATCAAATGAATTCGCAGACTGATTTGAATTCATTTTTTTGGATTCACAGGCATTCACCATTAGTCGCATTCGACATTATTATTTTTAGATTTTTATGGATTCGCAGAGACTGGTTTGGATATGCTTATTTGGATTCAAAGGCATTCAGCATTACTTACTTTCAAGAATATCATTTTTTGATTAAAATGGATTCGCAGAGACTGGTTTGGATATGCTTATTTGGATTCAAAGGCATTCAGCATTACTTACTTTCAAGAATATCATTTTTGGATTAAAATGGATTCGCAGAGACTGGTTTGAATTCGCTTTTTTGATTCCGAAGCATTCAGCATTAGTTATTTTCGACGATATTATTTTTGGTTTAAATTGGATTCGGAGAGACTGGTTTCAATACGCCTATTTGTATCCAGGGGCATTCAGCATTATTTATTTTTCACAATATAATTTTTGGTTTGAAATGGATTCGCAGAGATTGGTTTGAATTCGCTTTTTTAGATTCCGAGGCATTTAGAATTATTTATTTTCTACAATATTATTTTTGGATTCAAGTGGATTCGTAGGGATTAATATGAATTCTATTTTCTAGATTCGGAAGGATTCAATATTTTACAAAATTATTTTTGGATTCACAGGGATTCTGTTTGGACAAATTACGAATTCAAGTAAATCCATTTGAATCCTTCTTAATCAATTTCCAATCATTTTTCGATTGCTGGGTAATCAATGCATTCTCCTGAAGAGGGACTGAAATACATAGTTTTTTTATAGGTCCAAGCCTAACATTATTTTACCTCTATTTTTTATTGGAAACATACCTACATTTTCACTTGATAACTTTCGTATAAAATGGGAAGTTGAGATGCAACCCAGCAATTGAATTTGGATAGAGTTGTATAGAATTGGGTTCAATTATTGAATTTTGAATCCATACTTTGGTCAACGGTGAATCCATTTTAATACGTAAATACAATTCTATTCGTTTATACGAATAAAAAGGTTACTTTCTGAATTCATATTAATCCAAAAAAAGTTTTCATTTTAAAAATTAAATCTTAAATACATCCGTATTCAACATTACGGATTCAAAATTATCCAAGTGTATTCATTTCGATCAAAAACTAGTTTCCTTTTTAAAAACGAAATATTGAATGCATCCGTATTCAATATTACGGATTCAAACTATCCAAGTGTATTCATTTCAATCAAAAAAAAGTTGTATTTCCAAAACGAAACTTTCAATACATCCGTATTCAACATTATGGATTCAAAACTATCCAAGTGTATTCATTTCAATCCAAAAAAAGTTGTATTTCAAAAACAAAACTTTGAATACATCCGTATTCAACATTACGGATTCAAAACTATCCAAGTGTATCCATTTCAATCCAAAAAAAGTTTTCTATTCAAAAATGAAACATTGGATGCATCCTTATTCAACATTACGGATTCAAAAGTAGCCAAGTGTATTCATTTCAATCAAAAAAAAGTTTTCTTCTTCAAAACGAAATATTGAATGCCTCCATATTCAACATTACGGATTCAGAACTATATTAAAGCGTATACATTTCAATGCAAAAAAAGTTTTCTATCAAAAACAAAACTTTGAATACATCTATATTCAACATTTCGGATTCAAAACTACCTAAGCGTATTCATTTCAATGCAAGGAAAGTTTTCTTTCAAAAAAGGAAATTTTGTATACATCCGTATTCAATATTACGGACTCAAACCTATCCAAGCGTTTTAATTTCAATCCAAAAAAAGTTTTCTTTCAAAAAATAAACTTATTTGAATAAATCTGTATTTATTTGTATTCTTATACTGCTTCCGATTGTATTCGTAATTGTGTTCATAAACTTGAGTACAGATGGATTACTTTTTCTGAAATTTAATCCGGCAAATTACGCTTCCGATTTTATTCGTAAAATTGAATACAGATGGATTCCTTTCTTCGGAATTCAATCCATTTGAATACATATTTACGGAATCAAAGTATGAATTCAAAATGAATTGAAATTTTCAATCCAATCCTATCCAATCTCGATTGCTGGGTTCGGATGGCCGCGCTAGCTACAAGAAAAACACGGGGGCAGGGGGGGGGGTATGGGAGTATGGGCCCACTCTCTCCTATATTAATGAATATTTTTAAATCATCTGACTGTCTTTTGATCAAGTACTTACCTCAAAAAGAAAAAATTCGCAATTCTCCGGTACGCCTGTAATTAATGTCGTTCCAACAGAATTGTTTTCAACAAGCATTTTATATTTCTAATCCAAGTTTCTAAAACACGCAGAACCGCCTATCGGAGTAATCACTACACCATTACACTTTCCTCTTCTGATAAAGCAGACCACGTCACTGAAGTTTCTTATCTACAAGTTACGTTGTTTTTGTGTTCACAACTACTAACGACATATATGTATATGCATTGTGTCTATTTCTAGCGTCCAAACATCGGTCTAAAATCGATGTTTTGTGTTTTTATTACTTTAATAACTATGAATTTAAACTAGAAAATCCCAGTTTAGCGAAAATAAAGAATATTGGGGTATTTTTTTATATCCGCGATATAAAGTTTGTTGCAAAATATCAAACCGCAGGTATGGACATACCTGACGAAAGATGTGTATTTTCACAAACCGAAATCACGTTATAAAAGGAAGGGGTAATTGAAAATGGATGTAGATTGTAGCGTTCACTCTCTCCATAAAATCCAATTCCACATTCCAATTACCCACTCCACTACACAAAACACAACTAGTCTTCGCTTTCATTAGGGGGGTTTTGTGTGCGTGTAACATAACCTGCAAAAGGAGTAAACATAACCTCGGTGGTCGGCGGGCGGGCAACGAAAGTGAAGAAAGTTTGCTAAATATTATTTACACGAATCATGAGAACTCCGAAGTGTGACAGTTGGAAATTTTGGCGAGATTAGCAGAATATTTTAACGGAAGGAGGCCGGAAAACTGCAGTCAACATGGGTAGTGAAACCCAAATCGTTAACATCGTCAATGATATTCTTGTAAGTAGCATCTAAACATTTACGTATTTCTTTTCACGCGTAGTGAAACAAATAAATCTCGGAATTTTACTCTAAATATGTAGAACCAAATCTCCAAAATATTAGGAAAATACTTAACTAAATGAGTTTGTTCGAATTTGCAAAACTGTAAAACATTTACAGATTATATGCTGTAATAAATATTTATTGCTGTCATTATAAAAATTACATATTTAATGATGCAATGTCCATAGAAATTTTGATGTCTGTTTCTCTGTCGAATGAAAAATGTATGATGTCATGATTTTCCTTTAAACGGAGCAAATAAAAGATCTGTGTCTTCATGACATTTATAGTTTCTCCAAATTTATATAAAGGTTTATTTATGTTTTCATTTTTCTGTACTAGTGACACATTAACTTTTGAGATAGATTGTAAAAAGTCCTACTGAATGTTTAGAACATTACGATTTAAATTTTATGTGTGTATTGTTATTTTTCTTTCCTAGTGCAATATTAAGTGAATGTATAAAAACACTGTAAAATCCGTAGCTTCAATATTATATACGCACGAAAGACAAAATTTGACATATTTGACAATCACGATTCTGTACCTGACGTTCTGAACATTCAATGAATAATTTACAAAGGTCGCAGTAAATAAATAATCAAATAATATTAACAAAACAATGATATTATTGCTTTCGCTATTAAATTTCTAATTTCTTAATTTTCATCGCTTTATTGCAATCAACTAAAATATACATTTTATTACGTGACGCATCTGACAAAATTCTTTAGTATATGGAAAATATTAACATAATCTTTATTGTTGAAATTCTCTGTACTTTATTCCATGAGTAATGACAGTTGTATGAGAAAAATTGCAATACAAATTTTTGTTTTCATTCACGCATCTTCCAAATACAGTGGTCCATGTCCTAACGCATATATTTAGTTCCATCAAAAATGACCGCTTCTGTCCAAACGCATATTCTCCCTCAACCCCTGCTATGGCAAATGTTTCTTTGCATATATCACACTGAGTATGCGCGTAGATGTAGTAACGCTAACGTCACTAGTAACGCTAGCAACTAAGAATCGTGTTTTGGGGAAAAGAGCAAAGGGTAACCTACGCATTTAGACGGGCATATGCGTTAGGGCGGGATGCGTTAGGACAGGGACCACTGTAATATATTTAAAGAATACCCTATTTTGTTACAAATCTCGATAAGTAATCGATTAAAAATACTTCATTTTCAGAAAATACGCAAAATATGCGTTATTAATTTTTCTTCCATTCTCAGTACTATCATTTCCTGAGCTCTTGCATCCGATTTGTCCCACTCCGTAGCATTTTGCTGAGTTCGTTCTTTGGTTCCTGAGGCTATTTCCCATAAACCTTTAGATTTTAGGATCACTTGCATTTGGAATTTCCAAATATTCCAATTTTCGCCCGAGAGTTTTATTCCCGTAATTTGTTGATCCTTTTCACTCATTATTTTTCTTTATTCAGTCCACACACTATTCAGTCAATACAGATAACTTCAAGCTTTCCAGAATCGTTTCACCATGCGCCGACCACGTTTTTTCACACCTCACCGATTCTTTCTTTTACACTTCCTACCTTTTAACAAAATTACCCCAGGAATTCAAAACAATTGAAAAACGGGCCTGGGCCCATAACCTGTTAAATAAAACATGGTTTATCGAACTAAAGGTAGTTTATTAAATGGAGCGTTAATCTTGATTTGAATAAGCGTGTGTTTATTACAAGAGTCGGCTCTCTACTGAAATTCAAGTTGCGTATGTTACATACGACCTATTGCCACAGTCTCGCAAACATTCACACAACAATAATTTTATTGCCAACTTAAGAACTTTCAACAAAATATTATTTTAAATTATGTATTTTTTCATTTTTAGTAAAGCATCCCCTTAAATTATTCTGCAGATATCCGAATTTTATGTGTTTTAAAAAAATGTAATTTATTTCTAATTTTTTCAAAGTTTCTTCTAATATTCAGCATTACCAAAACAGTAAACATTACTTGGTTTTATATTATATCATGAAAATAAATATAGAATTATTAATTAATTTATTAAAAATTATTTATTTTAGTTTTTTTTTAATCATGTTACATAAATTGTTTAATTGCAAGAATAACTGAAATTCTATAAAATATATTTGGCTTGCATTATATGAACTCATTATTATTTTTACCAGCAAATATAAATTTATAAAAATATTAAAATTATTTTTGTAATTTATAGGATTCCTCTTGAAGTAATACATTTCAAATGCATACAAATTTAAAATTTAATTAAATTAACTGACACTTTTGATCAATATTGTTTGAAAATATTTAATATAATTTATCAATTAAAATTTAGAAACAAATTAAGTAAAATAAGTGATGAATTTAAATATTTATATATTTACTTATTTGTTTATATAGACATAATAGAAAACAAGAATAAATTGAATTTTTACAGTAAAAGCTCTATAAAACAAATGAATGTTAAATCGCATATCGATTGATTCAAGATGCAGCTTTTAAAATCTTTTAAATCGAAAAAAGGTTATGACAGATCTGACAGAACACTGCAACTGGCAATTTTCAATAAATTATTTATTGTTTATTGTTTATCGTGAATTCACTATTATATAATGTTTAGCGATAAGTGTCCAAGTAAAATCGCGTTAAGAATACAATTTTGCATGGAATAAACAAAAAAATGTGTTGCTGTTTTTCGTGAATTCTACCGAATGCAATTACAGCTTTTTCCATTCAGTACGGCAGTGTAAATGTGAGCTGTAACATGTTCATAAACTTAAAATTGAACTAACTTTCTACCTTTACTCCTATGCTTATTACAATCTTCTGTTCAGTTTTCTCTGTGTAATAGAAACGGGAATGTATCGTACGCTCCACATGTCCAAATTCACACTAACATTCCTCTTAGCATGCTCAAGTTCTAAAAGAAGTGTGAATTTGGACATTGTACCAATATGCCTAATAAATTTTACAAGCCCTGCCAAAAATATGAGCGTCCATTAAGAGTTCATAAAGCGTGGAATTGATGTTCGGGAAACGTTCAAGAAACGGGCATTCCGCTTCCACGAAAGTTCTATAAGAGTACTTAATGCGTGAATATGAACCTTTTAAGAGTTCAACGCTTTGCATTTGTGAACGGCTGCGTACGCTTTGGAAAGCGTACAGGAAGAGTTCCTGATTAATGTATAAGAAAAAAATAGTTACCTTGAAAACATTTCTATTTATTTTATATTTTTTTCTATATTTTATTTAAAAATTACTATGCTTTTATCTTTTGTATGTAATTTAATTTTTTTAAAGATAAATTAATTATCTTTAAATAAGGTGTTCTCATTTGGTCACCTATCCAGTCGTAATCAACAGCAGACAACGCTTAACGTGAAACAAAGACTGCGCATGACACCAACCACTGATCTCCCAACGTGAATCAATTTCTAAGACGTAATATGATAATCGCGTTACACTTGTATTCTAATAAAAATGTTCGTTGATAATGAGTAAATAATGATTGATCCTAGTATAATGTGGAGCAAAATAATTTTTGAAGACTGAAAATTATAAGGTTTCGTTAGGAAACTTGTAGAAGATTGTAAAAATCGCTTTACTGCATCTTGCCGAACGTCTCATGAACTCTTTAATTTTGGTTTTCTCATGTAGCGCAGAAAAGTAAAAAAAAAACTTTGATGCACTCTTAGAAGCTGCTTAACTGGACGCTTAGATAACGCTTAAAAGGTGCATATTCACGCTTCAGAACTTTTTTCAATTAAGCGTCATTTAAACTTATTCTAAGCATGCGATTCGCTTCATTAATAATAATAATAATAATAATAATCGACTTTATTGCTTATATCAGGAATACACTATATACATGGGACATTTCACTTACTGACTAAATATTTATAAGCAAAAGGCGAGACACAGCACCACTAAGCTGTTTTACAGTCTGACCGTGTATGGAAAATAAAAGTACAGAAAAAAACTATTTACAATGGTAACGGATATAAACAAAGAATACAAAAATCAACGTTCAAAGATACAATATGCACACAACAATCATCGGCTTCTATAATAATGTTTTAACTTCGGTATAAACTGAATCAGTTTTGAAATAAATAATCTTAGTTGCAATGGTAGCGTGTTAAAAATTCTCACTATAAAACTAGAAAATGCACCATTGAATTTGGCGGTTGAGGATAACGGTACACAAAGGCTAGAAGAAACTTCACGTCTATGTGCAACCGAGCTTCTTCCCAGCCAGCTCAATCGATGAGCTAGGTATTCGGGGACATTTAAAGACAAAACTTTACACAGAAGAGAGAGTAGCCGAACTTCCATTCTGTCTCTCATTTTTAACCATCCAGATTTTGCGTACGCGTGCGATATATGGTCAAACTTTCTAATACCAATTTACCATTAAGTGTACAATTTCGTAAAAACGTTTCTTGTTCTCTCACTGGACGCTTTACAGTACGCTTCATTTTTGGCAGGGAGTTCATGTAAATTTATGACACTAAGCATACGAATATTACAGCATGTTTTTCAGCTATACATTGGTTCAACAGTGAAAAACAATATTGTAATTTTACCCTTTGAGGAAAAAAAGGGACATTTTTTATAAAAATACACAAGGCAATTATAAAAACGTCATATGTACTGATTTTACATCATTGAATGTCAAAATTTACAGTTTTCAATGTAAAATTAGTAGATCCATGATAGTAAAATTCGTTATAATTTTTTACAGTGTATGCGGCAAGCTTTCACTTTTATCAGGATAATCTAATTCACTCGATGTGTTGAATTTTTGTATTGTTATCTTTGATTTATTTACATGCAATATGAAGAACTCAGGGCAATAAACGGTCAACTCATTTCTTACTTGACTGTTTGTATAAAACTGCCAATAATTCGGAGCAACAAAGAGTCAGAAAAAGCAAAACTGTTGGACAATTAAAAGTCACTTCTTATTTGACTGATTGCCCGCAAGAAGGGGAAAATTCATTAAAATTGAAATGTGTTAAAATATCGACCAATTTTTTACGTTTTTAATCCTTTTGAATATCGTTTCTGTCCTTTGACATTTTAATTTGATTCCGAACCATTCAAACTTTATTCGAACTTTTGAACTTTATTCTACGCCTATAAAGTGTCGAAATTGTTCACATTTTAATTCTCTTACAGATAGCTAATATCGCAACTGATTTAATACTTTAATCTTGTAGGTTTCGCACTCGATTTAATGCTTCTTGAAGAGTTGTAATTTGAAACACATTAATCTCATTCAATTCCAGGCATTAATATGGAATTATGAAATCAATTTAATGGTGCTAATCGTGTTTAAACTCAGAACAAACAAATTCTGTTAAATACTTTTGAAACATGTAATTGTTTCAATCTTCTTTAAGACTTAATATACGTTTTTTTAATAAGATTGATTACAATTTAATAACCCGTATATTACAGATAAACTTAAATTAAGGAAAATTATTACAAATAATACGTAAAAATGAAATTTTTAATATATTAAAACTCAAAAACTGAAAATCATAAAAATAACAATAACCTTCTTAAATAAGACAAATATAATAGTATTTTTCGATACTGAAAATGTGATTGAAACTTGTAATATAAGTCCTGAAAATAAGAAATGGCTAATTTCGAATATGTGGAATGATATATGGGTAATTTGCAAATAATTGATATATTTTCCATATAAAATGTCTGCTCATTAAAAATTGAACCAGATTTTATTTTTAGTACACATTTTAGTTAATTTTTATCATTGAACTATATGTACAACAGGAAAATATAATAGCTTAAAAAAGCAACAACCGTACTGCAAAAATCCTGGTTGGTTTTCCCACGTGGTCTGACCATGAGGTCTCGACCTGGTAGTTTTGGCCTATTTTACCAGGTTGTGACCATGCGAGATTCTCACGTCTCTACCCTACTGAAATACTTTTTCCGACAAAAATAATTGCATAAAATGGTTGTGTTTACTATTTTATTAGTAACTATTAACGTCTGGAAAGAATTGCTAAATTTGTTTGAACTAAACCCTCATTTATTAATATACCTTCTGCACTTGAGTATAAGGTACTCTTGTTCACGTAATAATATATATGCAAGCGTAACGTAGTGGTTAAGGCATCAGCGTAGTAAACGGAAGACCTGGGTTCGATCCTTGGTCGGGGTAAATTATTTTGAAATTATTATGAAAATGTTTTCAGTTATTCCTTCTACTTCATTTTAAGACACAATTAAGAATTCAAATGTCATTGAACAGAAATGAGATTCGTTAGAATAGGAACGTTCCTATTCTATTTAATTCACTTGTTCTTGCCGGGTGTTGAACCCAAAAGAAAAAGTAAAAACGTTCCGAGCATCAAATAGTCACTTTCTTATATTTATTTTATTTACTTATTTATTCTTTTTTATTTAACAGGTTATACCCTTTCTTGTATACATGGTGTAGATCAGTAAATACAATCTTGAAATGAAAAACAAATATAAATTCAAAAAGGAAGAATAAAACGTAATTACATTAATAACATTAATTAAATTCGTGAAATTCCAACTTAATATTACGAATAATGTTCCAATTGGAAACATCATAATCAAAGAATTTAATATTAGTATTATAATCACATAATGAGTTGACCAGAGCACACATTCTGTATATCATCCCGCTTTTTACATAATTTTTTGCACTGAATGGCACATAAAAAGGATAGTTAACTCGCAATGAATATGTCCGATCAGAAAAAGGTAATAAGTCATATAATAATATATAATAATAATAATATTTATTTAGGTATATTTTTACATATGGTTGTGAGGGTTAGCCCACTACATTTGTACGCAAAAGTAGTACATTCTACTTGTCCGCGACCTAAATATATGTATATAAATAGTATATTACGATTCTAGGCCAGTAAAAAAGAAAGTGCTTCAGATCACATGAAATTGTTGGCCGAGGCGAAGCCGAGTCTGACAAACATGTGATCTGAGGCTTTCTTTTTTATTGGCCAAGGGCCGTATACTATTTTTCTGCTCGACGTAACCAGAAATCCACAACTTCATTTCGCGCAGCGGCCAGGAAGTTGCGGTTTCTGGCCGGAGGGCAGAAAATAAAATTAAAAAAAAAAGTAACCAACGAATGATTACATATAAAAGAAAAACTAATTAATTTATATAGATAAAGCGTGAGATAAGAAGGTATTAAAGTGTATTTGCACCATATTTTCAATTCGTTGAGACTAAGATGCTATCTAAATCGAAGGAATCTTGTGATAAAAACCATTTACATACATGTTTCTTAAAGGTAGCAGTGTTACAACGATTTGCGCGCAATGAATTTGCCATTAAATTTAAACATTTGCAACCTATATAATCTAGTGCTCTTTGTCCTATAGTTTTTTTCATCTTTGGCAGTATTAACAATCTATTTGCGTTTCCCCGAGTATTTAACAAATGATGTGCAGTTTCACCGATATTATTTAATCTACAATATATGGATGCAGATTGATAGTACAATTTTCTTATATTAAGAAGAGAGTTTGTTTTGTAGATTTCTTGCAACTCACTTGATGGAAATAATCGTGGTTTAAAAAACATTACTCTTATTACCATATTTTGTAAGGTCTGCAATGGGTTTATTACATTTCTATATGCACCACCCCATGCAATTATACCATAACGTACGATAGAAAGAAAGAGGGCATGATAGATTGTCAAAAGTTGCTTGAGGTTTAAAAAGGATCGCAGCTTATAAAAAACGTATGTGATGTGTCGCAGTTTCTTAATGATACTTTTTACATGTACATCCCATCTAAGGTGGCTATCGATGGACACTCCCAAATACTTAGTACTTGTTGCACGAGCTATCTCAATATTTTTATTCCCGATTTCTATCGATAGTCTTAAGTAATTTGGGATACTATCCTCGTAGCAACCAAAGGGAATGAAGATAGTTTTCTTTTCGTTTACTGTGAGCGAGTTAGTCCTGTACCAATTTAGCAATTTTGGTAATTCAGACTTTGTGTTATTTATGAGAGATGGCCAATTTTGGTCCTTAAAAGTTATGACTGTATCGTCTGCAAAAGATAGTATTGACCCTTTCATATTAATTTCAAATACGTCATTCATATACAAGATAAATAAAATCGTTCCAAGAATGGTACCTTGCGGGACCCCGTGTTTCATTTCAAGTTGATCACTTTTTACGTTCCCTAGACGTACTGTTTGCGTTCTATGTTCTAAGTAACTTGTAAATAGCTTCAATGCCACCCCTCTGATTCCATAATTGTATAATTTCTTTAAAATAATCTTGTGATCTAAAGTGTCGATAGTTGTACATATAGAAAACTACAATGAAAAATATTTCGGATAATCTTGAAAATACAAATTAAATCATCCACACGTTTTAGTGATTGGAGGGATGGACGCTTGAGTTGTGTAGCAATTTGTGAATAGTTATGATCGTAGAAACTCATTGGCTGTACTAATTTCAATGCGATGTAGCGTAGGAATTTATGCTGAATAGTTTCGATTCTCGAGATACTATTCTGTAAAATCGTGACCAAATGATGGACACATATGTAAGAATTGGCCTTATTATAGTCATGTGTTAACTATAAAATCAATGTGGTCCCTAAAGGATAATTGCTCATCAAAAAAAAAAAATATTTATTGCTTTGTTACTCCGAAAAATTCTGCATTCAATTACATAGATGCGATACAGTCATTGTCTTTCACGTCGTTACCAAAAAGTCCATTTTTAATAAAAATTCCATTCAAACCTACAAGGCTATGTATTTTTATCACTCTACTCGGTCATACATAATCTATTAGACCGATGATGTTCATTATTTTATAAGCTGTAATAAATCGTATAGATGACAGACCTCTCGAGTCCCAGCTAAAAGAACATAAAAACAATATTTTTGCCAAAAAAAAAGTGAACATTACAACATAGAAACAGGTTACGATTACAATAATACAATAATTCTCGCTAAAGAAAAAAACTGGAAAAAAAAGATCTAATCTGGAAAACTTTTTTATTAAAAAAGAGAAAAATACTGTGAAGATTTGAAGTATCAAAGCTTCCCGAAGTTTATTATCATTTTGTTAATTAAGCGCTTTTCTCTTATATTTAAACCAATTTCAAATTTAACGTTCTATCCGATTTTTTTCTCAGTATTACTAATATATACTCGGTGATACTAGTGTATCACTAATACACATTCTTATCTCCTGTGAATTGTATACATACGATTTTTGAAGAGGACCTGAATTAATTTTTATGTTATTATTCATTATTTTTTATTATACTTTTTTTTGTATTATTCTTATTTATTATTTTATTTATTTATTGGATCAACGGCTATAAAGCCTTTTACAAAATATGAACAAATAATAAAGGCCCATTCTACATGAATTATATATAAAATATGGTCTATATATAGATAACAAAAACAATAATTTCAAAGTAAATCCTTGGCGCGTAAGGAATTTTAGTAATCTTTATAATAATCTTTCACTCTACGAGAGAAACTCATATACGAAGGCGAGTTCATAATACTTGACGATAGACAATTCCAAGATCTTATTATACGTGGAATACATGGAAAAAAAGTATAGTTTGTATTAATGTTACGTTCTTGAACCGGTCTCATGCTCCGAAGATTATGCTGAATTGAACGCATAGAAAAAACAGAATTTAATTCACTACAACTTAACATAGGGGAGAACGGGGTAATTACGACAGGTCGGATAATTCCGACCCCCGTAATATCTCGCTTATAATATGACATCCCGTAATGTTATTGAAATTTTGTGAAAACGCTGATGAGTACAACTATTTTAATTGCGGTAGTTATTTATTTACTTTGCATTTAACCATGTGGCAGTGATGTTATTGTTTCTTACTGCGCTAATTTAGAAATTGTAGTATTATAAATAAGTAAATATAGTTTGAAACTATTCTGCAAACGAATCAAACGTAAGTAATTTAGAAAGCCTTAACGTTATATTTAATGAAATCAATTTGGTTTTTAATGAGATGAGAGTGTGTTTTTAAGTGCGTGTATTTTTTGAAATAACGAACGTGCAGGGTAATTCCGACCCCTAATGTACGGGGTAATTGCGAACGTCCTTTTTCTAGAGTATTTTTGTTTGCTTTTTATCACAACCGTATTATGCAATATTATGTATACATTGTATATAATGTATCACAAATGTGTTGATTTTTTTTTCTTTCTACATTTCGACCACAACATTTGAATTTGCTTCGCTTGTTTTCTTGTGCGATATTAGAAGTGACTATTTGCGTTTTCATTTTTGACCAACAATGTAGAGCAGGTATGTGATCTATGTACGTAGTGTTGTACATAAACAAGTTATTGTGATAGCAAAATATTATCTTCTTTACTTATCATTAATATGTGTAAATTAAACCTATAAATCACTACGAAATTGTGCTGAAAATAAACGCGGTCGGAATTACACCTTTTGGGGTCGGAATTACCCACACTTTGACAGAATCCGAAGAATTGCAATTTTTTACTAGTGGAGGTATAATCCTATAATAGACCTAGAACAAGGTATTAATAATATCGATAAATGTCTACCCATGCAATACACTTTAAAAAAGCATAACGTACAAATTCATTAAATCACATTTTCTACCTCAAAAATCAATTTCGCTTAGGTAGGTCGGAATTACCCCGTTCTCCCCTATTATTAATAATTCTAAACGCCAATTTTAAATCTAAGCATAAATGTATCGATTTAACTGTATTTAAATTAAAGCGTTCTGCTTGACTAGAATAGTCATGATTATGCAGACTCTTATGTATATTATTATTTCAGAAAGTAGAAGCTATAGAGGAAGCGTTCAGCTGTGTGATTGTTCATAATCCAGACAACGAGAAGGAAAAAATTTCATCATGGCAAACGGAACTTACCAATGTGATGACTGGATTAACAGCCGAACAACAAGAATCTTGTGTTCGGCAATTTTTGTTCATGGCAGCCTCCATGACCAATTTCAAAAGACTGCAATTACTTATATCAATGCTTGAAAAATTAGTTACTACAAATGTGTTACCTGCTAGGTAAAAATATCAGAAATATTTTATTCATGTTCATTTTAAATTGTAAACTTTTTATAATTATAGAAGTAAAATTTATCAATGAAATCTTTTTCAGAATGGTATGTGAATGTGTTTTAAGTTGTGATAAGTTATATTATCAAAATGCTGATTTTTGGATCGAATGTTTCGGACTCATTCGACACATTATTGGCGGTGTAGACTATAAGGGTGTACGAGAAATAATGAAAGTAAGTTTCATACCTTCAAATGTTGTCATCGTACATGATATTAAATAATTAGTCATTAATTTTACAGGCTTGTAAAGAAAAGGCATTATCCCTACCAACGAAACTTGATGCTGCAGTCCAACCACAAATGAAAGCTTTAGAAGAAGTTATAAAATATATTTTTGATCGAAATGCATGTTTAATGCCTAGTTACTTGTTAATTAACGAACTTCAAAAATGCCCAGACAAGAAAAGCATGCCCCATTGGGTAAATATTACACAAAAAACAACAACAATTTCTAAATAGATGTTCTAAATAATTTAATTTTCAGAAATTATCCAGACTGTTTTCAAACTTCATCGATAGTTTTCGTGATACCGCACAAATGATTACTATCATCGGACATTCCAAGATGCTTCCAGTTGTCGAACACACTGGCTACGGCGATCACTTAGTGAGCCCATGGCTTCTGGATCGCAATACCTTAAAATTTTCATTAAAAGGATATTTGCCATACGACGCAGATCTATTAAAACCACAAACAGATCTGTTACGATATGTTTTAGAACAGCCATACAGTAGGGATATGGTGTGTTCAATGCTTGGACTACAAAAGCAAGTAAGTACATTACATTATATTAATGTTTCATCTTAGTTTTTTATTTATGATAGAAACTTTAAATTGCAGCAAAAGACGAGATGTGTAGCACTGGAGGAACAACTAGTTGATTTAGTAGTTCGTACAATGGAAAAGTCTGAAAATGAACCACCTCCGACAGAAGGTTCAGATCGTCAAAATGCAAATCATTGGCCGTGGTTACATCTATCTTCGCAGCTAATATATTATGTCCTCTTCCAGTTTGCCAGCTTCCCTAGTTTTGTAATGGCTATACACGATAGGGTAAGTAACAACATTTTAGTTAATTAGAATTTTTTAAATAATTTTTTTTTTTCAGTTAATTGGTCGAGAGTGGAAGAAAGGCAGAGATCATTTGATGTGGGTACTGTTACAATTTATTTCTGGAAGTATACAACGCAATACGGTAAGTAACAAATTTTTATTTATATATTTTATTTATATTTTTTATTTATAATAAATAAATAGATAAATAAATATTTATATATTTTATTTCTATTTATATATTATATTCTTTATCCCAATCATTATTGTTCGTAGTTGGCAACTTTTCTGCCAGTCTTCAAACTTTACGATCTTTTGTATCCGGAGAAAGAACCATTGCCAGTTCCTGATCTTACTCATTCCATATGTACCCATCAAATGGCACTTATTTGTATATGGTTACATCTTCTGAAAAAGGCACAACTGGAACACTCGAATTGTCATCGACCCATTCCACATAATCTTAAAGCCCACCACGAGTAAGTATTTACATATTTTAAATACATATTAGACATTGATTAATTATGTTTGTATAGATTTTTGCAACATATGGGCATGCAAAACACATCTCTCTGCATGGGATCGGATTATCGAATAGCACTTCTCTGCAACGCATACTCGACTAGTCAAGATTATTTCAGTCGACCAATGGCTGTTCTAGTAGAATCGATTCAAGGAACACAAAAGGTAAGTTTTTATCATTTTAAACTGTTAAGGCCTAAACGGAGACATTTTGAGCATCAGTTTAAACGTCGATAATTTGCATATAAAAGCATTTGGAAAAATTCTACTCCCACTATTTCTGACGTAAAATTATATGCTCTTTCAGAATCTTTGAATAAAATTTCGATAAAATGAAAAGCCAAAAAGTTATACACGTTTGTTTGTAAAAAAAACATGGTTTTTAAACATTTATTTTTCATTCTAACATCACTTTCACCTCGAAATTGGTTTGGGAAACACGTCTAAGGTGAAAATATCACGTCCATGGACCCTTAGGATTAAAACGTACCGTGTTCTAATTTGAATTTCAAGATGGCAACTTCCAAAATGGCGCCTAGAAGCTCAAAAATCTTTTTAAAACTTAACAAATTTTTTTCTTAAAAACTGTAGACTTTAGAGAAAATTTACTAAGAATAAAAATGTCTTAGAATTGGTTAAAGAACCTTCTCAAATTTTATCACAATGTATTGATACACTTTTTGGTTATTTGAAAATTAAAAAAATCGAAATTTTTAAAAAAGTCATTTAAAAAATCTGAAAAAATTTGAGAAGCTTCTTTAACCAATTCTAAGACGTTTTTATTCTTAGCAGATTTCCTTTAAAGTCTACAGTTTTTAAGAAAAAAATTTGTTAAGTTTTAAAAAGATTTTTGAGCTTCTAGGCGCCATTTTGGGAGTCGACATCTTGAAATTCAAATTAGAACATGGTACGTTTTAATCCTAAGGATCTATGGACGCGATATTTTCACCTTAGACGTGTTTCCCAAACCAATTTCGAGATGAAAGTGATGTTATAATGAAAAATAAATGTTTAAAAACCATGTTTTTTAACAAAAACTTTTTTGCTTTTCATTTTATCGAAATTTTATTGAAAGATTCTGAAAGAGCATACAATTTTACGTCAGAAATAGTGGGAGTAAAATTTGTCCAAATGCTTTTATATGCAAATTATCGACGTTTAAACTGGTGCTCAAAATGTGTCCGTTCAGGCCTTAATGGGTTAAACTATTTTATACGTTTTGTGTATATTTTATTTTTTTAGAACCAGCAACAACAGCCTCTTCAGAATTTACAAAATAATTCAGCATTGTCAAACGGTCCTACGACACCATTATCCATGTCAATTTTAGACTCTTTGACTGTTCATGCGAAAATGAGTTTGATTCACAGTATTGTGACACATGTGATGAAGTCTGCTCAGTCGAAGAGCAACATGCCTTTGCCACCGGCTTTAGTAGAGACGTACAGTAGGTTACTAGTCTACACCGAGATTGAAAGTTTGGGAATCAAAGGATTTATAAGTAAGAATTTTTAAAATTTGTATAATTGAAATGGTATTAATGGTATTTTTTTTCAGGTCGATTATTACCTTCTGTATTTAAATCACATGCGTGGGGAACATTGTACACTTTACTGGATATGTTCAGTTATCGAATGCATCATATTCAACCTCATTATAGAGTTCAAATTTTGTCTCATCTTCATAGTCTTGCGGCAGTGCCGCAAACTAATCAAACCCAGCTGCATCTTTGGTAAGTTGAAATGTTTTAATTTTAGGTTAATTTTAATTTATTTAGTTTATTAATAACACAGGTCTGCACGGATTTTTTTTTTAAATATCAGAGTGATTTTCGACGTATCTTTGTGTGCTGAACACGAATCTGAAGTCGAAAAATGCCTATCACGTCATGATTTAGAGAAAAGTGGGGGTAAAGACACCAAAAAAACGCGTTTCTGGGTGTTTTTACCCCTAATTTTCTCTGAAACCTGACGTGCTACAGGCTTGAATTTGTGCTTAAATTAAAGCTTGGCTCTTCCCCTACAAAAATCATAAGATAGTTTTAAAAAAAATTTCATAGTTTTGAAAAAAAAATGGTTTTAACCTTGCTATTTCTAGTGATTATGATGAAAATGCAAACAAAATCGAACAACCGCTGGTATTACTAATGGCGAACAAAAAAAAAACCATGAAGTGATGATTTTAAGATCCTAAGTATATTTTTTTATTTTGCGGCCGCCATTTTGGATTCGCTATTTTAAATTTTGTGAAACTAACATTGGATTCGTCATCAGCGACTCAAAAAACCCCCGAGTACTGATTTTCATGAGGTTAATTTAAATTTTTTATTTTTACGTCCGCCATCTTGGATCCGCCATTTTGAATTTTATAAAAGCGACACTGGATTCTTAAACACCAACCCCGAAAACAGTCAAGTAGTGGTTTGTATGAGCTCTGCTCAATGTAGTTAAATAATTTGCATTTTCATCCTAGTCACTAGGAATAGCAAGGTTAAAACAATTTTTTTGTTCAAAACTATGAAGTTTTTTTTATAACTATCGTATATGATTTTTGTAGGGGAAGAATCAAGCTTTAATTTGAGCACAAATTCAGATCTGTTGCACGTCAGGCTTCTGAGAAAATTAGGGGTAAATACACCCAAAAACACTTTTTTTGTGTTTTTGTCCCCACTTTTCTCAAAATCATGACGTGATAGACATTTTTCGTCTTCAGATTCGTGTTCAGCGTACAAAAACACGCCGGAAATCACTCTGATATAAAAAAAAAAAGTGAATTTTGCAGACTTGTGTAATAATTATTTAGTTTAATTTTAGCAACATTTAATAATTGTGATTTTAGTGTGGAAAGTACAGCGCTGAGACTGATTACTGGTTTGGGTTCGGCAGAAGTTCAACCCCATCTTTCCAGATTCTTGTCAGAACCAAAAACTCTTGTTTCAGCTGAATCAGAAGAGCTGAACCGAGCTTTGGTTTTGACTTTAGCAAGATCCATGCACATTACTGGTAATTACAAGTTTTAATGTACAGTAGTACTTCCCTTATTCTAATTTTTTCTCTTCTACATGGTGGCCACCGTCAGGGAAAACCGGGAAATCAGGGAAATGTCAGGGAATTTCAAAATTGGTCAGGGAAAAAGTAAACTGTAGACAAATCTTTAAAAAGTGTAAAACATTATTTAACAAAAAATCGCACAATTTCATATTCAGAAAAATGCTTTATTTATCGTGTTTCGCATAAAATTCTTTTAAATGATTTTAAATGCTTTCTCACAAATTTAAACAAATATTGACGTTTTTTATCAATAACATATTTCAGTTTTGAACATTTTCGACCGATTTCACCAAAAACCAACAATTTTGAGAAAAAAAATAATCTTAAATAAAATATATTTGTGGTACTGCTCAGTTTTAAACGTTCTGGTACATTGCAACAAAAATAAACACGTTTAACAATAACACATTTCGGTATTGAATATATTCTAACAGATTTGAATAAAATTTAATAGTTTAACAAAAATAAATGCAAACAATTTTATATTTAAAGATATTTATCTTTCTATAAAGATACTTTACAGAATATTTCAAAAATATTTGCCATACTAATTCTCTATTTGAACAAATATTTGTATAAATAAAACCTTTTGAAAATGATAGAAAACTTTCATACATTTTTTTAAATCTTCAAAAATCTTCGAAATTGCATAAAAAGGCTAAAAATCGTAGAAAAATTTTTTAAATGTTGAAAACAGCATAAAACTCCCAAATATTGAGAATAGTAATTTGTTTAAATGATTATTTTACCATTTCTATTTTCAGTAGTTGATGTTTGTCCAATAGTATTTGAAAAATATAAAATTTATGGCAATTTTTTGTTATTGTCAACATTCGTAAGAATTTTAACAATACTTTGAATATACTGTCCAAAATCGCCTAAATTCTAAAATTTATCAACATTTATAATTATTGAGTAACATATTACCGCAGAACTTGACATTTTATAACAAATTTTGAGAACCCCCAACAAATTTTCTACTATTATTTTGAATTGAACACGAAAAAATCCGCAGGAACATGAGTTTTTTTTCTGGATTTTTATAGATAATATGTTTTAGAATATACTACTCGTCGTTGATTGAAAAAATAAAGAATTTATTGAAAATGTGTAGCTGTTTTTAAAACATTTTTATCCGTATTGTTTATTTTTAATAGATATCATTAAAATATTGGTCAGGGAAAAATCTGGGAAAAGTCAGGGAATTTTTTTCCGAGAAAAAAGCGGCCACCATGTAATCTATTTTAATATTTCCCCTCGCGCGTTCTCCCCACTGATGTGTGTTGACGTGTGGATTTTCTAAATAAAAATAACGACGCATGAGCAACGAAGGAAAAAGAGACAATAGTGAGACAGCAAATCTTAGTAGTGGGGGAGAGGAGAAAATTAGAATAAGGGAAGAACACCGCCATCTTGCCTGACTGGACAAATTAGAATAAGGGAAGGACTACTGTATTTTGTTAATATTTTGCTTAGTTTTTTAGTTCGTTATGTTTTGTTGCTAACTTTATTTCAAAACGACTAATCAGGAACAGGTGCTGAAACATTAAGCGGCACTTGGTGCAAGGAGTTACTCAATACGATAATGCAAAATACACCACATTCTTGGGCAAATCATACATTGCAGTGCTTCCCGAAGATCCTGAGCGAGTTCTTTCAGCAAAATAGTATTCCGAAGGAATCTAAGCAGCAAATAAAGGTTCGTTTACTTAATATTACACTTATTTAACTGCATTGGTAGCTGTTTTCAAATAAAAAGTGCCAAAAAATGGTACGAGACAGTTTTTAAGATATCAAGAAATTGTGAAACGTGGGTTCCATTTTTTCATAAAACATTTGATGTAAAAGAAACAAGGGGGATGAAATAAAACAATATTGAAACATCTCTTTTCACAAGAAATGTGTTTATTTGAACATGATTTTAAAGGATTGTCAAGTGATTTATTTGTTTATAGATTAAAAATGACGAATTAATTTCATAAAACTATTTCAACGTAATTTTGTAATGGTAACCAGTAACTATTTCGCATAGTCATATGGGGCAAAATTTCTCAAGTGGTCCAATCTAAAAAATCAATATAATCGGATAAGTTCAAAATTGGTTGTATGGTTGCACTACCATATGGTAATGAATGGTATAAATTTCATTTCATTTCGATAAATATTCACGGAAATAGAGGGGGCTGAAGTTTTGGGGCTTCGACATAAACCTCTATCTTTAAGTCCATGTAACTTTTTATATATTGCATGAAACAAAATTTTACATTTATTTTTAAATTATCTTTATATCGATTACATTTAAATTTTGTTAGAATTAAAATTAGACTCATATTTTTGCAAAATAATGATAAATTTTGCTTTTTCATAACGAACGGTATGTTTTATTGCTTTAAAAATAGTCTAGAATGAAAGCTGGGCTTTTTTCCTATGAGACTAGTAAGTTTCAAGATGTCTTTTAGTTTTGTTTTTTGAATTATTCCATTTTGAATTACTATTTTCGATTTTTGAGGAAGATGTTTTCATTGAATCATTAAGGGCCCAGTTACAAGAATTACAAATTTTAGATCCTTTTGGCAAAGCAGGAATTTTTGACCTGAAAGTAGCAGAAACAGGACCAAGTTTACTTGGCTTATGCTTTCGTTTTTTAAAAGGATTAATGGAGTGAGAAGGCATTTTGACGATAATAAGTACTATGTAAAATTTTACGCAAATTAACCGAGAAATAAATATAATGTATATTTATTAATCTCCAACCCCCAATTTTATATACTGTATATTAATTCAATTAACTATAGAATCTGCAATCGGGATCTATATTCTCATTTCAAATCCAACGAAGATAATTGGGACGTAACATATCTATTTTTGATCAAGCATTTTGTTTTATGAGAACGCTTGCCCTCTTGTGGAGAAAACATGAATTCTACTGAGCCGCTGCTAACTTTACCCACGGCCCGACAGCGTTCAACCCGTTCAACGGTTTGGATAAGAGCGCTTATAGTAATTCAAAATGGAATAATTCAAAAACAAAACAAAAAGACATCTTGAAACTTACTAGTCTCATAGGAAAAAAGCTCAGCTTTCATTCTAGAATATTTTTAAAGCAATAAAACATAACCTTTGTGATAAAGCAAAATTTATCATTATTTTGCAAAAATATGAGTCTAATTTTAATTCTAACAAAATTTAAATGTAATCGACATAAAGATAATTTAAAAATAAATGTAAACTTTTGTTTCATGCAATATATAAAAAGTTACATGGACTTCAAGATAGAGGTTTATGCCGAAGCCCCAAAACTTCAGCCCCCTCTATTTCCGTGAATACTGATCGAAATGAAATGAAATTTATACCATTCATTACCATATGGTAGTGCAACCATAGATCTGATGTAAAATTTTGTTTCAAGCAATATATAAAAAGTTACATGGGTTTAACCCGTTTCCGCCCAAAATGCCGTAAATTTCACTACATTTTAATCGTCACATTTCTTATAGAAACTAACGATGAATAATTCTGAATATTTAGATTCTATAGTTTTCAACCCTCCTCTTTCCGAATCCGAAGTCCGTTTTTCGCTAGGAGCAGCCATTTTTTAAATATGGCGACGAAAAGGCAAAAAAAAATAGAGAAAATTTCGATTTTTGGATCGGTTTTTCATGTTTTTCAAAAGGTTCGCGCTGACCGATCATTCCAAAGACCTGGATCTGGTGGAATAATGAGTTTGACAAAAAGTTGACATGATCAGATATGCAAAATATAAGATGGCGGATCCAAGATGGCTGATTTTTCGCAGAATTTTGTGTTTTTATAGCATTTCCGACATTATTATTAGCTATTAATAAATATTTGTTGTACGCTCTTATTATTGATTTACACAATCATTTGTAACAGTATCTTCTATCCGATACTCGAAATTCCAAATGGCGGTTCCAAGATGGCCGACTGAAATGCAACAAAATTTCTTGATCCATATCTGACTACTCGGTGGTTTTCGGGGTCGCAGATTACGAATATGACATTTGATGTTCATCATTCAAAATGGCGGACCCAAAATGGCGGAGGAAAATACAAAACGTTGCATGTCCGAAATGAAAATGGTTACTCGCGGGTTTTATATTATATAGTCGGAAATGCTATAAAAACACAAAATTCGGCGAAAAATCCGCCATCTTATATTTTGCATATCTGATCATGTCAACTTTTAGTCAAACTCATTATGCCACCAGATCCAGGTCTTTGGAATGATCGGTCATCCAACCATCCTGGTCATCAACCCGAACCTATTGAAAAACATGAAAAACCGATCCAAAAATCGAAATTTTCTCAATTTTTTTGCCTCTTCGCCGCCATATTTAAAAAATGGCTGCTCCTAGCGAAAAACGGACTTCGGATTCGGAAAGGGGAGGGTTGAAAACTATAGAAGAATCTAAATATTCAGAATTATTCATCGTTAGTTTCTATAAGAAAAGTGACGATTAAAATGTAGTGAAATTTACGGTATTTTGGGCGGAAACGGGTTAAAGATAGAGGTTTATGCCGAAGCCCAAAAACTTTACCCCCTCTATATCAGTGAATATTGATCGAAATGAAATGAAATTTATACCATTCATTATTATTTGGTAGGGCAACTATACAACCAATTTTGAACTTATCCGATTATATTGATTTTTTAGATTGGACCACTTGAGAAATTTTGCGCCATATGTAGATTATGTACATTTTGAATTTTGCAACTGTGTTTTCGAGTTATTTCAAAAAAACCGATTTTTTGGACACATTATCCCCCATTTCCCCTAGACAACTTTTACGGATGGGGACTTTTGAGACAGTAAAAAGTACAAGATAAGCGTGGTTCCTACTTTTCAGCCCGCTACTATTTTTTAATCGAAATTGCCCCATTTTATTGGGCTATGACCAAAAATACTTAAAATATATCAAGCCAATATAATAATTTCAGATCAATCAAATAATTTTTAATTTCGAATCATCGTGTTGTATTCGCCATTTTGAATTTTCAAAATGAGTCCATATTCGTAATCAGCAATCCCTAAAAAAACTCGAGTATCAAATTTCGGAGGGATCAAGTAACTTTTTGCATTTCTGTCCGCTATGTTGGTTGCTCTATTTTGAATTTTGAAAATCTGAGATCAGATTCCAAATCAATGACCTCAATAAACCCCGAATAGCAAATCTCAGTTAGATCTAGTAACTTTTTGTACTACGATCCGCCATCTTGCATCCTCCATTTTGAATCTAAAAATGTGAGATCAGATTCGTAATCAGTAACTCAGAAAACCTCCGACTAAGGAGTTTCAAACGAATCCGATGAAATTGTCAAAATTCGTCTGCCATCTTGGATCTGCCATTTTTAATTTTAAAATCTGAGATCAAATTCGTAATCAGTAACTCATAAAACCTCCGACTAACGAGTTTCAAGTGAATCCGATGAATTATTAAAAATTCGTCTGCCTTTTTGGATTTGCCATTTTTAATTTTAAAATGAAAGATTCGATTCGTAATCAGCAACTCCAAAAATGCCAGACTAACGAGTTTCAAGCCAATCTGGTGAATTTTTAAAATTCGTGTGCCATCTTGGATCCGCCATTTTGAATTTAAAATCTGAGATCAAATTGGTAATCCGGGTTTCCTCTTTTTTTTTATTACATGCTCTAAATGTATCCGTAAACTGTAAAAGAGCTTTTGTTCCTCTTTAAAATGAAAAAGAAAAAAAGGTTTTTCATTAATTTTTAACCGAGATACAGAAGGATGAAAATGAAAAATAGAAGGCCCCTGTATTGCATGCAGTTATACTATACTCAGGGGACTTATTTTTTTAGTAACCACTTTTAATGTATTTTTTGTATATACTCCCCTCAGTTGCCACTTTATTCAATATGTTATCATGCTCGTAATGAAATTTTGTATTTTTGTGATTTTTTTTCAGATTTTTAAAAATACACGAAATTTTGAAAAATTAACTTTGACATTTTTAATTGAGTTTTTTTTTTTGGTTGGAGGTGCAATTGAAAATGAAAATACATATTTTTATATTAAAGCTCGTAAAAAAATCTACAAAAAACATGTAAAATAATATTTTTTAATATCATTATTTTGCGTAAAAAAATTAAAATACCACAAACGATTGAATACAAAAAAAAATCATTAAATAAATTCTAACTTCGTTAATCATTAGTATTTTTGGATTATACATGGTTTAAATGACTACATTTTCATTACTTTTTACAAAAATTAATACAAAAAATGGTAAACAGAAAATTAAAAAATGGTGGCCCACTTCGTATATGATACATTAACAGTCGTGGCATTTTGTTTTGTACACATATGATACTGAGTTATTTTATTTACGAATCATTAAACGAATATTTGTAGAAAGCAGTCGAAGAAGAGTACAGAAACTGGGCTTCAATGAGCAACGAGAACGATATAATTGCTCATTTCTCAGTGCCCGGCACAATGCCATTATTTTTGTGTCTACTGTGGAAAATGATTCTTGAAACTGACCGAATTAGTCCAATTGCATACAAGTTAGTATTCATTCTTATTTATCTATCATCAATTAATCGATGATTAAAATAAAAAACGATGTTTTATTCAGAATTTTAGAAAGAATTGGAGCCAGAGCATTGTCGGCACATTTAAGAAAATTATGCGATTACGTAGTATTTGAAGTGTCAAGCAGCGTCGGCGGTGGAACCTACGTAAACAAATGTGTCGACGCCATCAACGACATGATCTGGAAATATAACATCATCACTTTCGATCGATTAGTTCTGTGTTTAGCCTTCAGAACACTCGAAGGCAACGATGCACAAGTATGCTTCTTTATCGTACAATTGCTTTTACTAAAAGCAGCAGAGTTCCGCAATCGAGTTCAAGAATTCGTAAAAGAAAATTCTCCAGAACACTGGAAACAGTCGAATTGGCACGAGAAACATTTGGCTTTTCATCGAAAATTCCCGGAAAAGTTTGCACCGGAAGGAATAATGGAACAGACGACCGGTAGTCCAAGCCAGTATCAAAGTTTTCCAGCTTACTTCGGAAACGTTTGTTTACGGTTCCTACCAGTGTTCGACATCGTCTTACACAGATTTTTGGAGATACCGCCTGTAACGCACAGTTTGGAAATACTTTTAGAACACTTGGGGTGTCTCTACAGATTTCATGGTATGATTTTGTTATTTGTTGATTACAGCAGAAAACTAATAATGAATTTTTCAGATCGACCTGTTACATATTTGTACAATACGCTTCACTATTACGAAAGCAAATTACGAGACAAACCTCCACTTAAACGCAGACTAGTTAATGCAATTCTTGGATCATTGAGAGAAATACGAGCCCCTGGTTGGGCATTATCCGAAGCTTATCAATTGTACATGGCAAGATCTGTCGACGACACTGTCGCATGGGTACCAGAATTAGATTACTATCTCCGTCTTGTTCAAAGGCTCGTCGACAGTAAGTTGTAACTTTTCAAAGTTTTAAATGGAATAACTAATACAAGTTTTTTAATTTTAGCGATTTCTGGCAACATTCAGTTTCCTTCTGTAGACTGGAGATTTAACGAGTTTCCAAATCCTGCTGCCCATACACTCTACGTTACGTGTGTCGAACTTATGGCAGTTCCGGTAGCTCCAAACTTGGTCGCTAATGCATTACTTGATGTCGTTGCAAAAGGGTAAGTAATTTAACCCATTAACGCCTGAAATGACCATTTTTATACTTCATTTGCAATCAAGTATTTCGTATCAAAATCAAAGTTGAAAACAATTGAGAGGCGCGTATCCTAATGTTTTCGAGGTCGCTCTTCAAGATTCCGAGGTCAAAATTCAGTTTCAGCAATCAGAAATTCCAATATGGCGCCGAATATGAAAAAAATTTCCAAAAACTTGGAAATTTTTTATACTTTTCGATTTTTTTCGAGCTATTAGAATATTGGAATTTTATTGAAACCTTGAATAATGGTGCATAAAATAGTTGAAATTTAAGAAAAAATTTTACTTTTATACCCTACATCATTCTAACGACCTCAAAATGGCTGAAAAAATGAAAATGTCTTTGAGAAATTTCTGGACGTTCTAACTCAAAAACTACTAACAAACAAAAAAAATGCCTAGAATGAAAAGTTCTTAAAATTCATCAAGCGATATAGTGCAATTTTTTCAAAATTTTTTGACGACATTTTGAGAAATTTTTGTTTTTTCAAAATTTTAATTTATTTACAAAAAATTCTGAAAAAAATTTAGTGTATTCTCTGATGAATTCTAAGAGTTATTTGTTCTTTGCAATTTTTTCGAAAAGTTGACAGTTTTCGAGGAAATGAATTTCAAATATTATAGTTTAGGATTTTTTCCCCCCAAAAACTATTTGGAAAAAATTGCAAAGAACAAAAAAACTCGTAGAATTCATAAGTGAATACACCAAATTTTTTGCAGAATTTTTCATAAATAAAATATGATTTTGAAAAAAATGTTGAAAAAAAATTTCTCAAAATGTCATCACAAAAATCTGAAAACATTTCACTATATTTCTCGATTAATTCTAAGAACTTTTCATTCTTAGCATTTTTTTATAACAGCATGTAGTTTTTGAGTTAGAACGTTCAGACATTTTTCAAAGAAATTTTCATTGTTGACGCCATTTTGAGGTCGTTAGAATGATATAGGGTATAAAAGTACAATTTTTCCTTAAAATTGAAGTATTTTGTTCATTTTTGTTCAGAGTTTCGATAGAATTCCAATATTCTAATAGCTCGAAAAAAATTGATAGGAATAAATAATTCCCAAGTTTTTGGAATTTTTTAAAAAGTTCGGCGCCATATTGGAATTCCTGATGGCTGAAATTCAATTTCGACCTCGGAATCTTGAAGAGCGACCTCGAAAACAATAGGATAATATACCTTTTTCTTTTTTTTTTTTGAAGTTTTTTGTTTTTTTGTTAGAAATGAAGTATAAAAAATGCCATACGTCTATATCCATTTCGTGACTATAATTTCCTTTTGTTTTAGTTACATCATTGTACCTTCCGACGATATCCATTTATGGATCAATTGCATCGGATTAATTATGGCAGCATTACCAGAATGTTATTGGTCAGCACTGCACGATAGATTAGTGGATACGATTACGAGTCCTGGTTTAACAAATTGGCCATACACGAATTTAACACCGTTCCAATTATTTAATTTCCCGCTGACGCACAATAGTTACCTCGAAAACAAATACAGTTACATGCTGGCTCTCGCTCATTCCATTTGGCACCATGCCGGTATGGGCCAAATTTCAAAAATGGCACAGTAAGTTACAATTGAAATAGTAGAAGTTAAGGAAATATTAAAAACTTTTTTCGAAAATCGAGAACAATCCAAAAAAACAGTTTCGTAAAAAATTCCATCTTTACGAATGAAAATTTTCTGGCTTTAGAAGCAAACGTTAGAGAAAATTAAAAAAATTAGTAGTGCAAAAAAATACCATCTGATTGGTTTATATACAGCCTTAAATCTTCATAACTAAAAACTTTTGTTTTAGATTCATTAAAGAAAAGTTACAACCAGTAGTCAATACCGAAGAACAGTTGATTTACGTGTACCATTTGATTGGACCGACATTGGCAAGGTACAATGCTGAACGACCATCTTGCGTACAAGATTTAACGGTTATACTTTACGAAATGCTCGAACAAGTCAATCGAACCCAGACGCATCTACAGTACATGGATCCCGTATGCGACTTACTGTGAGTAACTAAAAAATATTTAAGTTTTATTTAATAATAAAAATATAAATTAAATTACATATTTATAAATATTGTAATTTGGTACAAATCTCCTTCCAAAATTATAATGGTTAGCTAAAAATTAAAAAAAAAAAAAACTTTCGCGTTTCAGAAGCTGTATTTTTTTAAATATAAGTAATATTAACAAATCCATACGAGAAATTGTTTAAAATCATAAAAAATATATGCAAACATTTTTTTGTTGAAAAATATTCAATATTGGCGGACTAGTTCAATTTTTAAGATTTTTTCCGTATTTTTCTTGTAATAAACGAGAAATTGGGTGTATTACTATTTTCAATAAACTTTCGTATGGTTGTCATATACAGGGTGATCGGCCAACCATTACCCAGCGGCTAACTGTAGATTGTACAGATAATTCTGAGCAACTTTTTCCCCTGAAAAAATGTCCGGGAAGGTAGAGTTTTTAAGTTATTCAACACTAAAATTTAGGGGGGAAAATCACTTTTTTTGAAATATCTCGGCTCTGTATGAAGGTATCTTAACGAACCGAAGCTCATTTTAAAGATATTTTAAAGCTCTATAAATTGTCTCTATTGGTTTTTGACCTACAATGAATATCTCTCTTGTTATAGCCATAAAAACGGGGGTAAATACCGATTTTTCAGGTTTTTCGCGTCTAACTCGTTTGGACACAAAGCTATCGAAATATCACACTGGAAAAAGTTGTAGGCCTTGAAAACACAAACATTTTTTGTCCTCTAATACGATGCGATTAAATTAAAACTGAACCCTATTTGTACTCGTTTTCATAACATCTTGTTATTAATAACGATTTATTTGTCGAACTGTATTTTGTCAACTTTACGAGGCTCTTGTAGGGTTCAGTTTTAATTTAATCGCATCGTATTAGACGACAAAAAATTTTTGTTTTTTCAAGGCCTACAACTTTTTCCTGGGTGATATTTCGGTAACTATGTGTCGAAACGAGTTAAACGCGAAAATCCTGAAAAATCGGCATTTATCCCGTTTTTATGGCTATAACAAGAGAGATATTCATTGTAGGTCAAAAACCAATAGAGACAATTTATAGAGCTTTAAAATATCTTTAAAATGAGGTTCGTTAAGATACCTTCAAACAGAGTCGAGATATTTCAAAAAATGTGATTTTTTCACCTAAAGTTTAGTGTTGAATAACTTAAAAACTCTACCTTCCCGGAAATTTTTTCAGAGGAAAAAGTTGTTCAGAATTATCTGTAGAATCTAGAGTTAGCCGCTGGGTAATGGTTGGCCGATCACCCTGTATAAGTAATATTTCTACTACTACTTATCAGTATTATTCATTTTTAATTAATTATGTTTTCTACACATATATACATGTATGTACGTATCAAAAATTATTTACAATTATATACAAAACTAGTTATTAAAACCTGAGCCATACATTAACCCCTCATTCTCAAGAAAAGCTTCTTGCCTTCTGGTTTCCGCCAATGCCATAATACGTCTGGCATTTTTGAATCTTTCTTTTACCTTTTCTAGTCCTCTTGCTAGCCTAGTTTCGTCGTAGTTTCTGGCAATTGATAAGGTAGTTTCACCCATTACCAATCTTAAGGGGAGGCACCACCTTCAAAATCAACTCTGTGAAATACACCTTTAGAAAATTTAAAACTATTGTTTCTTTTGTCATTTTTGACGAGGAATTCAGTGGTGCTAGAATACAAAGCGTAAGAAATTTTTTTTGACCCATAAATTGTAGTTTAAAGAAAAATTTGTTGTTTTGAAATAATGCAACTACATTTTTCTAACTTAATTTAAAAATTCAAAAAAATTAGGGTGAACATAAAAACATGTTTTCTACAACCTCTCGTATGGATTTTAAAAAATTTCGATTTTTTCAAAAATAAATTTTTTGTAGAGAACAACACAATTTTTTTAAGCGTAAAAAAAAAGTTTTACATTTTTTATTCTAACACCACTAAATTCCACGTTAAAAATTACTCTAGAAATAATTTTTTTGACCTCTAAATTTTAGCGCGAAAAAAATTTGTTTTTTCGAAAAAATGCTTCTACATTTTTTTTAAATTAATGTAAAAATTCAAGAAAATTAGGGTGAACATGGAAACACATTTTCTACAACCTCTCGTATGGATTTTAAAAAATTCCGATTTTTTCGAAAAAGAAAATTTTTTTTTGGGTCAAACAAATTTTTTACACTTTTTATTCTAGCACCACTGAATTCCACGTCAAAAATTACTAAAGAGATAATTTTTTCAAATTTTTTAAAGCTGTATGTCATACAGCTGATTTAAAGGTGGTGCCTCCCCTTAATTGCTTCAGAATTTCAATTATAGTTCTGTGTTTTCCAAGATTGCATTCACAAATTGAAATGGAAGTTGCAATTTTTATTCTTGTTCTAGAAACAAATTTTTCTTTTGGGCATCTGCTCGAAATGACACTATGCAAACTTTATTTTGTGTGAGACATCGAGAACACCGTAAAAGTAATGATTCGTCAGTTAGTCTTTCATAAAGAGGAAGGAATTTACTGAAGCACAGTTCGTTGATAGGGGTTCTTATTTAGCTACTAAATCCTGGAAATACTTTGACTTTTTTCGTCGAGGTATTTTTATAACCACATTCACTTCAATGTTGTAGGCCGATGAAATACAGTAGTCCTTCCCTTATTCTAATATGTCCAGTCAGGCAAGATGGCGGCCTTCTTCCCTTATTCTAATTTTCTCCTCGCCCCCACTACTTAGACTTTTGTCTCTTTTTCTTTTGTTGCGCATCCGTTATTTGTATTTATAGAATATACGTCCAAACACGGCAGTGGGAAGAACGCGCGAGGGGAAATATTAGAATAGGAGAAGAGAAAAAATTAGAATAAGGGAAGACATTAGAGTAAGGGAAATTAGAATAAGGGAAGGGCTGCTGTATTATACTGGCTCAATACGTTATTTCAAACAACGTGAATGTGCATCATATGAAAAACAATCGTCAAAAAGGCAATAACTAGTGTTCAACCTAAACAAAATCTCGATATTTCTGAAAGTAGTACAGTGGCCCTTCCCTTATTTTAACTCCTATTATTTTAACCGAATTCTTTATTTTAACTTTCTTTAGTCCCTTATGTTAACTTCTTCCCCTCCTGCGTTCCCCCACCATTCGCCATTTGAAAGTGTTCAAAAGAGTGCGGATTGCTGTTTGTGTTTGCACATACAGGTGAAGAAAGACGCCACTATGCAGTGGTCCTCCCCTTATTTTAACTCCTACTATTTTAACTTTTTTTCGTCCCTTATGTTAACTTCTTCCCCTCGTGCGTTCCTCCACCATTCGCCATTTGAAAGTGTTCAAAAGTGTGCGGACTGCTGTTTGCGCTTGCGCATACAGGTGAAGAAGCATGCCATTGTATCTCCTCTCTCTGTTTTTATTTTCTCATACTGCCAGTGGTGAGGATGAGGGGAAGCGGTAAAATAAGGGAAGAAGCCGCCATTTTCCTTGACTCGAAAAGTTAAAATAAGGGGAGGGCCACTGTATCTATTCTCTATTTTTATTCTCTCATATTTCCAGTGGTGAGGATGAGGGGGAAGCGGTAAAATAAGAGAAGAAGCCGCCATTTTCCTTGACTCGAAAAGTTAAAATAAGGGGAGGGCCACTCTAATACTTTCGTTGTTAATTATGCGGGTGCGGGTCGAAATACCGACAAATCAAAAAGCCGACAGGTCGAAATACCAACAGTAAAAAAACCGATAATCGAAAAGCCGACAGTTCCGAAAATGGCTGAACTTGTGTTGGCTATTTTATGTGGTTATGTGTCGGCTTTTTGACTGTCGGTTTTTTGGTTGTCGGCTTTATGACTGACGGTTTTTTGACCTGTCGGCTTTTTGATTTGTCGGTTTTTCGACCCGCACCCAATTATGCGAACGAATTACCAAATAGATCAATGAAAATTCCATCAAAGTTCACGACATTGAATGAAAGCATAAATATCAACTATGAGAATAAATTCTGAGGCATAAAAAGCAAGGAATAATTGAACTCCTGGCGATCAAAAGGGGATACGCGCGAAACTCCGGAGAATTTGTTGGCCCCTCGGCTCGTAATTTTTTGACTTTCGAATTTTAAAGTTTTCATTAGATATTTTAATAGGAAAATTAATTACGCGTATTTTTTGTTAAAATAAAACATTTCTATCCCTCTTCGTTTTTAATATAATCGCAAAAAAGGAAATTATTTGAAATATAAAATAACTCGTCATATCTTTTACAATAATTGAAATTTTTTAATGAAATTTTTAGGGAATATGCACTATTCTAAGTACAAACTAAGGTATTTTTCCAAATTATGGTTAGTTATCACGGAAATTTTTTTAAAATTGGTTTTTGTTTTACTGCACAAAATTGACATTGAAAGCTTCAAACACTTCAAGAGTCGAGGGAATTTCAATAAATAGAAATTTCCTTCCCACCGAAAATTCAAGGAAGGTTCAAAGAAGTTTTTTGTAAAGTTTATAGACAGTAAAACAAAAAACAATTTTTAAAAAATTTCCGTAATAACTAACCATAATTTGGAAAAATACCTTAGTTTGTAGATAGAATAGTGCATATTCCCTAAAAATTTCATTAAAAAATTCCAATTATTGTGAAAGATATGACGAGTTATTTTATATTTCAAATAATTTCGTTTTTTGCGATTATATTAGAAACGAAGAGGTATAGACATTTGTTATTTTAACAAAAAATACGCGTAATTAATTTTCCTATTAAGATATCTAATGAAAACTTTAAATTACAAGGGAGCAGGTGCATGCGGCAGTCATTGATTTTGGTAAGAAAAACCAGAATGATCTTATGTAATGCAACATTTTTTTATTTTTGAAAAGATCCCCAATAGAAATTTACTATAGTAAACCAAAAAAGTTTGTCAATTTACGTAACATACATTAGTATACATAAATTGTGTAAATTATAACCGACGAAGAACCTGAACATAAATGCCTTAAATATCCATCATGTAAATCATTTTATGAAAACGTACGCAGGGAAACTAAGTAACAATAAATTATACGCTAAAAATAAAATATAATGTGCACCAAAAATTCAAAATATTACTTCTATTTGATAATCATACGAAAAGTTATTGAATATACTCTATTTTTCGGGGCTAGAAAGTCGTATATTACATTAAAAATCCAAAAATAAAATCTTAAAAATTGAACTAGTTCGCCCATTTTGAATATTTTTCAATAAAAAAAATTTGTGCATATATTTTTTATGTTTTTAAATTATCTCTCGTATGGATTTGTTAATATGACTTATATTTTAAAAAATAGAGCTTCTGAAACCCAAAGGAATTTTTTTTTGTAATTTTTAACTAAATACCATAATTTTGGAAGGAAATTTGTACAAAATTATAAGATTTTATAACATGTACACTACCGGCCAAAAGTTCGTGAACGCTCTGAATTTTTGAACTCATCAAATAATGCGTTCTATCTCCGAATCCTTAACGATAATGATAAAACTCATTAGATGTCTTTTAAAGTACACAAATAAAGCTTTCAATTGGTGCATTTAATTTTACTTCAGACGTTATAGTTTCGCAGTTGTTAAATTTTAAAAATATTAAAATTTGATATTTTTTTCTTTCGATTTTTAACACTAACAAAAAGACTAATAAATTTTTCTGCATATTTCCAATTTTTGGCTAAATACTATAATTCAAGAGCTTTGACATAGCTCCTGTAAAAAGTACATACGATTTTTTTTGTCAGAGTTACTATTTTTTTGAGCTATCAACTTTTTGCCTTTTTCCAAAGAATTCTGACAAAATGAGGTAAACTGGCAATTTTCAAAAAATCATAACTCAGGAACAAAAAATCGTATCGACTTTTCACAAGAGCCATTTTAAAGCCCTTGAATTATAGTATTTAGACAAAAATTGACTATTTGCAAAAACATTTTTTAGACTTTTTGTCAGTGTTTAAAGTCGAAAGAAGAAAAATGCAAATTTTAACATTTTTAAAATTACACAACTACGAAACTATAACGTCTGAAGTAAAACTAAATGGACCAATTGAAAGCTTTATTTGTGTACTTTAAAAGACATCCTACGAGTTTTATCATTATTGACATCGATTCAGAGATAGAACACATTATTTGATGATTTAAAAAATTCAGACGGTTCACGAACTTTTGGCCGGTAGTGTAAGTTTGCAATATCAAGGGGCTAAATTCTGGCTTCCTCCTCCCCTTAAAATAAAAGAAACTAATTAAAATTTCTGTAGGTATCACATAAAATACATGTTCATCGGCGACTCCATGAAGACCGACGTCAACAGTATAATTCGAAGACTGCGACCAGCACTGCAAATGAGACTACGGTTCATCGCACATCTTAATATCGAAGAGATTCAAAATTCCTGAGAATCAGCCCCCGCCGCTGTTGCAGTTTCGGAGAGCGAACCAAGTACTTCGTGAATGTGCAAAGCGGTGGGATTTTTTTAGGTGTAAATTATAAAACTGGTGGCTGGTAATAAGTTTTATTTCTCTATTTGTACGTCCGACATTTCATTCGGGTTCGACTAACTCGTGTCTTTGTGTAAATAATATTGAGAAGGCTGGTAGAATAATAAGTTTCTTAAGAAAGCGAAGTGTCTCTTTTTTTAACCACCCTGTGATCGGTGACGCGTAGAGAGATTTGCATACAAAAAAATAGAAAACTAAATTTTATCACATAGCGTATGCCGCAACTGCTTCAAATCTCATCGTAGTCAACAGCATTGTTCATTGTAGCGTCGATAACTTTGGCGTAGCTTTCGTACGAACCAGCATTCTTTTGAACGAATTCTAGGTTACGCATCGCTGCCATCCATTGCATCTAGAAGAGGAAATTTGGTTAGGTTAGTCAAAGTAATGTATGAAGAAAATGAAACTTACGAGTGCGGGATATTCTTCCTTGTCAAATTCTAAAGGTTCGTCGTATTTAAGTGGAAGTGCTTTCGCTCGCTCTGCCCATGGCCAGATCATAACATCCAACATTCCAGGATTGTCACCTATTTTTTAAAAAAATTTGTAATTTTTGGATTTTTGTTTAACCCATTAACGCCTGACAGGACACTTTTTTCACTTCAATTTCAGTATTTCGTATGAAAATCGAAGTTCAACAAAATTGAAAGGTGTGTGTCTTACTATTTTTGAGGTCGTACTTTTCAATGGCGTTGTCAAAATTGAGCTATCTCAATTAAACAATTAAATATGGCGATTTAAATATCAAAAAAAAACCGAAAAATCAGGTGGAATTTTTTACAAAACATTTTTTTCTCATCGAAAGAGTACACTGAAAATACTGTAGGAAACACGGTGACCCAAGTAGTACACATGGTGATCGAAATCGCAACGTCATGAGCCCTCTCACAGTAATTCAAATAGTTTCCTAATTTAGGCGATACGTTGCCCTAAAAGTGGTGGCACGATAGCCGAAACGATCACGAAGTGTATTGACGGAAAAGTTATCGCCCGATGCGGAAGGACATCTATACTTCTTTCCCTCTCGAAAAGTTTCTGATCTCTTAACCTTGATGACAATTGAAGAGCTCCCGGCAAAAAACAGTCAACTCTATTTTCACTAGACTATACAGGGAAAATAAATTTTTAAGATCTTCCGGGCAACAAAAAGTCAAGTTCGAGTTTTCGAAGGCACTTTTGTGACCGTTTGTTGCTCCGAACATATAAAATTTGTGAGCTAACTTTCTTATTAAATTTTACCGATTGTTTTAGGCAACAAACGGTCAAATATTTTGTGACTGTTTGTTGCTCGGAACGGTGTTGCTTTTTTTGACTGTTTCTTGCTCCGAATCATTGGTAGATTTGAACGAACAGTCAAGTGAAAATAGAGTTAACCGTTTTTTGCCGGGAGCTCTTCAATTGTTGATCAACATTGCAAATCAAGCACATGAAATCCTTGGTAAAAAAGGAGATAGAAACGGATGGATAAGATCCTATCCATTTCTGTGCAATTGTGGTTATATGTCTGAAATCGTTTTTTAATTGTTCCCCTATGGTATCAATCATTAAATATATGAGTGGATAGAACATTTTTCCGAACAAACAAGTAAATAAATCAGCTTCTAGCAAATATCTTAATAATAACATCCCACATGGTACGTAATATCGCGTAATATTACAGTAACATGACAGTAATATTGCAGTAACAGTACAGTAATATTGCAATAAGATCACAGCAATATTACTGTAATATTATATGCCGTATGGGCCAGTACGTTTTTTTCCTCGATTTTTATTTCAGTCGTATCCGCCTTTATCAGGTCCTCTACTGCGAACTTGAATACGTTTCTATCCTCGTTTTTCATTAAAATTGTAACATATGTATGCAACTCTAAAGATCATAAGCTTTGTTTGGATTAATAAAACTTGTCGGTGTATTCAGTTTGTTTGTTTCAATTTTTTAATTCGACCCAGACTTCTAATTAATCTATCCCTATTATAATTTATCTATCGAGTCAGAAATTCATATATTTTTGTTTTATATTTAATTACGCAACGATTTGGCCAAGCACTATTACTCGAGACAGACGGGTCGAAGGTAAAGTTAGGACCTAGTTTGTTATTCAAGTTTTCAACATTCGACTTACTTGTATTTCTTAACATAAATATATAAGTACTTGGAAGAAATGTATATAATATAATATATATTCAAGCTGTACAATACGAAATATACAAAGAAAAATATAGTATCCATAAAGACTCCGTTTCGTATAGCAGTATCCATATGTTCTTCTTGTAATACATCAATGATGCTTTTTTGCAGCGGTTTTCATTTAGATTTACAATGTCATCGTATATTATCAATAAAGCTTTATTGCATTTGTTACCCACAGAAGGTTGCAATGTTTGTTATATTAAAAAAAAGCGAAGCTCTAAAAAGAATAAATTATAATAGGGCCGGTTACCTTAATTTTCTTAAATATATTTTTATAATAAGGTGCAAAATATTATCATTTATCGCTTTAGCTACTTTGATTACTGCAGCTACTTGATACACGGTTGTCCTCACTATTTCGTAAGTAAAACCAATCATCATATTTGTACCTTATTTACTTATCTAGGATTAAAAAACCAACCATTTTTCTAATAAATGTAAGTAACAATTTCATTTCATGTAAGAGCTTATTTCAACTGTACAAAATGAAGACAAAGTGCAATTATGTCTATTTGACTTCCAGCAACAAGAAAGTAGCTTACAATTGTTGTTGAATGACATAAAAAACAGGAGGATATATCGCGCTTTTTGTAGGTTATGTACAAATTAATAACGTCTTTCGTTTTAATTTTAAAATAGAATTGTTTATTATTTTCTATGTCAGCCGTAATAAAACGATTAGTATTCATTTGAGTTTCGAGTACTTTCAAAATAATGTATTCAAGAAAATATAGCCAAAAATCATTAATTGTGCGTATGTGTTGCATTATATACTGCATGACATTTCTTTTCCATACGCGAAGGCGACAGACACGATGTTCAGTAACATTTAAGTCAACGAAGTACCTAAAGTAGTATGGCAGTTGTATAGTAAATAGTACAGTTTAACTACTACAAATAGGGCATCAATGCGCTCTCAATTTCATATATACACTGTACTTCAATTTAGGGCAACCGTTCGCCTAAACGTGGCATGGACAATCATCGAAATTTACGGGGACACACTGCAGTGTACTGCGTACAACGTTTCTTCCGAATTTTTTTCAGTGTAGACTTTAGAGAAAACTTTCTTAGAACAAAATTGTCTTAAAATTAGTTAAAGAATACTCACACATTTTTTCAGATTTTTTAATTACTTTTTTCACAATTTCGATATTTCAAATTTCCAAAAAATCAAAAATTATATCAAAATATTCTAAAAAAAATTGTTCTTTGATTCATTCTAAAACATAATTATTCTTAGAATATTTTCTTTAAAGTTTTTAGTTTTCAAGAAAATAATTCGTGAAGTTTTAAAACGACATTTGTCATTGCGGTCGCCATTTTGAGATCTCCATGTTAATTTTAAAAAAATATATATTAATACTACAACTATTGGGTCCACGTTTGGTGAAGGAATTTTGTGACGGCAACTACTCTTTCGATGAGAAAAAAATGTTTTGTAAAAATTTCCACCCGATTTTTCGCGTTTTTTTTTATATTTAAATCGTCACATTTAATTGTTTAATTGAGATAGCTCAATTTTGAGAACGCCATTAAAAAGAACGACCTCAAAAATAGTAAGACACACACCTTTCAATTTTTTTGAACATCGAAAAAAAAGTGTCCTGTAAGGCGTTAATGGATTAAATGAGTGCTACAAACCTCCGAAGAATTGTGATTCCCTTGCTGCTAATTCAGTTTCGAAGTCATTTAAATGTCCCAAAATCTCACCGACAGGTTCCATAAGCGGTCTCGTGTCTTTTTTAAACATGCAATTGTAGAAAATTTCGATTACTTTGTCGTATTGTTCGAGTAATTCTAAGTCACGAGCTTTGGTTTCCTCGTTGTAAAGAGGAGGTTCAGGATATTTTTCGTCCAAGTAGTTTGCGATGACGGTGGAATCTGCAACTGAATTTCCATCGACATCAACGATGGCAGGAACTTTACCTTCTGGGTGGACCTGCAATGGTTAGGTTAGAATTAGAAAATTATATATTAAGTTGTAATTGTTAGGAAATTACCTCAAATATCCACTCTGGTTTATTTTTTAAATTGACGTTTACGATGTCGTGAGGAATGTTTTTCATTGACAGGATCAAGCGGATTCGATGAGCGAAAGGACAGAATTTCATGCTGTAGAGTCGTACTTTGCCATCGACCAGTGGTGGTTTCTCTGAACCTGCAATATAAAAGGTATTTAATGAATATTATATACATATATGCATAATTGCATTAACGTTACTATGCATTTATCTAAGAAAAGGCCACTGGATCATTCTGCAGACGATGTTCAAAATTGTGAAAGCTATAAAGTAAAATGGGAACAGTAACTGATACAAATTATCCTTGGAAACCAGAGTACCCTGTCATGAAAGACAAAAATAATCAGCAAACTACATAATATTTATTTTATTTTATGGTGACAGATCAAGATTTTAACTGTAATGAAGAATTAATTTTTAATAGTACTGCTGAAATAAATATAAATTCTACATTTACTGAATCCGAACTTGTTATTCTTCATGTAAATATAAGAAGTATATCTAAAAATATATTAAAACTAGATTCATTAATAAGCACGTTTAAAGACAAACCGGAGGTAATTATCTGTTCGGAAGCCTGGTTAAAAGAGGACAATATTTTTATTAATTTAACAGGATATAAATACATATCTAATGACAGGTATTCCCAAAAGTGGGAATATGTTCCTAATATTCCCGCCGTATTCCCAATATTCCTGCCGTATTCTCAATATTCTCGCCATATTCCCAATAGTCCCACCATATTCCTAATATTCCCAGCTTATTTCCAACATTCCCACCTTATTCCTAGTATTTCCTACGTATTTTCAGTACTCTCAGTGATGATACAGATCTTAGCCTTTTATGCTGTACAATAATCTGCGATATTGTAGTACAAAGCAACTTATACACATACATATATTTAAGTAAACAAATTTTTATTTCATTTATGAACAGACAATTTTTTTACATTACAACCTAACTATAAAGCTCTAAATATCTAATGTAATGTTTAAATATTTTATTCCTCATTTCATAAAAATTTTAAATTATCATTTTTTTGTTAGTATTGTGTAAAATATATAGAATTGCTAGAACAGATCTTAAATTGTAATAAAACGTTCCAATAATTTTAAACTCAGATTTTTTTTTTAATTTTATTGATTTTTAACATTAGGTTAAAACTTAGCAACTATCTGCAGTTATTAACAGTTTGCAAAATTTTGCATTTCCTATCCTCAGATATATTAAATTAAAAATATTTACAATAGTGATCAACTGGAAATATTTCTTTGAGAATTAAATCGATTACAAAAGTTTTGATCACCACAGTTAACATCATTTCTAAAACTTATATTTCCATATAAAAAAAATTGTCGAAATAACAAGCGTTTCTAAATATTTAAAAAAATTCTCATGTACTCCCAGATGTTGCCGATTGCCGATTATTTCCAAATATTATGATTGCGTCATCCAAATATCCCCAAATATTCCAAGATATTGCCGAGTATTCCTAAATATTCCGACATATTGCCGAATATTCCGAGATATTGCCAAATATTCTCAAATATTCCAAATATTGCCGAATATTCCTAAGTATTCCCAATATTGCCGAATATTGCCGAATATTCCCTAAATATTCCCAATATTCCCGGTACAATGTACAGGTATTCCTTCAGTGGTTGACTCCTCGGATATTGCTGATGGGGTTATACTATACGTAAAGGATAATCTACAATACCAAATCGTAAATGAACAGTATAATAACTTAAAGATTGCAAGCTGTATCTTAAATCAAACAAATAAGAGTACTTTAAAAATTTCTGGAGTATATAGATGTCATCAATTTAAAATTGACAACTTCAGAGAAGATTTTGGAATGTTTGTTTTTAATAATAGAGACATACAGAATCACGTAGTACTAGGAGATGTAAACCTTGATCTTATTAAGTTTGATAAGAACGCAGAGGATTATTTTTACCTTTTAACACAAAATGGATATGAATCTATGATAAATACCTGCACTCGACCAACATGCGATTTGAATAAGGGTACCTGCATTGACCATGTTTTCATTAAAGGTAATTTATTAGCCAACTCTGGTAAAATAACAGGTCCTATTCTAATTTCTTTATATGGAAACAATGTAAAGTGCCTGAATAAACAAAAAAGTTAAATCAAGAAGAAAAGATTCCTAGAATTATGTGCTGCAGAAGAGTGGCAACAGTGTATCAACATGACAAATATTGAAGAGGCCTTGGATTCACTTATTAAAAAACTTCAACGGATTCAAACAAGATCGACTAAAATTACGCCGAAAACTCAGAAACCAAGAAAGAATTGGATCACTCCTGCAGTAGTTAACTCAATTAATACCAAGAACAAACTATATCAAGACTGGAAAAACAATACTTATGATCTTGTTAAGAAAGAAACCTACATAAAATATGAAAAAAAATTAAAATCTTCACTTAGGATCGCTAAAACTAAATATGAAGAACAAATTAAAGATGCAGACTCTAGAAAAATGTGGCAATATGTTAACAAAAAATTAAATAGAAAATCTCAACAAAGTGTTATAAATGAAATTAAGGTAAAAGATCAACTAACTAACAATGACTGGATAAAAGCAAACTGTTTCAATGAACTTTTTAGCACGGTAGTATCAAAACTCAATGAAACTTCCATTCAGCCAATCATTCAATATGAAATTTCAGATATATCAAAAAATCTTCAAACAATATTTTTAAACCCGACAAGTGACGCTGAAGTATACCAGATTATTATGCAATTAAAATACAAAATTGGTGGATGTGATGGATTACATGCAAACATATTGAAATTAGCTGCACCGTTTATAACACCTGTTTTGACATATATCATAAACAATGCAATGTTTCTGGGTTTATCCCCACCTCAATTTAAAATTGAAAAAATATGTCCTATTTATAAAAAGGGAACAAAAAACCTGGTGACCAATTACAGACCAATTGCTTTAATTTCTAACCTAGCAAAGGTGTTTGAAAAAGTTATAGCTCGAAGAATATACAATTTTGCGAAAAATATAGATTATTAAGTTACAGACAGTTCGGTTTTATTGAGAAGACAGGTACGGATGATGCTATAGCTCTACTTAGCAAATTTATATATGATAACTTAAGCAGAAGTATCCCAACTGCTGTGGCTTTTCTAGACTATTCTAAAGCGTTTGATACGGTGAATCATGATAATTTAACCCTTAACTGGCACTATGGGTCCAGTAGACCCGAGCGTTTATTCGAGCTCGAATTAATAATGGTAAATTTTCATAAATCGACTGTTAGTTGATATCACTAACTGTAACAGAAGTCGATTAGTACAGTGCGGCAAGCATCAATGTGTGTTAAGCAGTCTCTCAAAGTTGATCTTATCGAAAATCCGGGTCCAGCAGACCCATTGTGCCATCAGTGAGTGAAAAATAGTGTTTCGTACAAAATTTACAGTAGTACATTTTGTGTTTTTTGCTCAATTTCCAATATAAATATATCATCTCAAGTAAAATAATTTTTTTTTTAATTTCTTAGATTTTTTTCTGATATATAGATGGCTTACAATTTGTCTTTCGAGAAGAGTTGCTGGAAACACAGTACGACGAAAATTATTTTGGCAGGAAAATGAGCGATAATGAAGAGGATAACGCTTATGATTATGAGCATGATCTAGATGCAGACCTCACAGATGCAGAAGAAGAAGAAGAAGAAAATAAACTTGTTGACGAATTGGAAGGCACCTCCTACAAACAGAATGCTCTCGAGAGAAGAAGAGGAAGCTGAACTTGATTCTAACAATCATCGATCAGCCCTTTGCTGCGAATTTGTGGCGTTTGAATAATTTTTATGCTTTATTATGTTTGTTTTAGACATTTTTAGTAATTTTGTAAGCTTTTTAATACAGCTTATTCGATTAAAATGAATAAATTAGCTTTAAACATTCATAATTATGAACATTGAATTTTGACCTAAAAAGTTTCATTCATTCTGCAAAATAAATAACTTTTTTGAAAGTCCTGCTATTGTAGTAATTTTTTCCTTAAAGAATAGTATATAAAGAGTATCATCCTAAATTTTATGGCCAAAATATTAAAATTTAAAAAACTTATGAGTTTTTATTTATTTTAATAATTAAATCATAGATTTATTTTTCACAATTTTTTAAAACTAACGTAAAATAAATTAAACTTGGTCAAACCATTTACATTTTGAAAAATATATCATAAGCTACCTCAGATCAAATTTTTGAGCAAAAATATTCAGTATCGGCTGTACAATACTCGTTTGAATATGTTGGGTCCAGCAGACCCGTTGTGCCGTTTACGTTCGAACGCAGAATTGGGCCAGTTAAGGGTTAATAAGAAAACTGGGTAATATGGGAATAAGAGGAATATGTCTGTCTTTAATTGCCACATACTTAAAAGATAGAACTCAAATTGTAAGAGTTAACGGAATCAGAAGTCTACCGGTAACAACAAATATTAGGACCATTATTATTTAACTTATATATAAATGATTTATTGATATTACTAGAAGAGTTAATAGCATATGCTGATGACACTGCAATACTTATGAGAAATAAAACTTGGAAAGAACTAGCAGTAGCTATAAACGTCATTTACTCGTGGCTGTACAAAAACAATTTGAGGTTAAACATTGACAAATCGGTGGTCATCACTTTTGCGACTCAGTTCCAGAGGATTTTGAAGTAATGATTAATGGTCAAAAATTGAAAAGAGTTTGCGCCACAAAATATCTTGGTTTGACTTATGATTATAATTTAAAATGGAAAGCATATGTTGCTGATATTGTTAAAAGGACCAAATATTTAGTATACGTATTCTACAGACTGAAGAAAATCTTATCAAAAAAGCAGTTAACACAATTATATTACGGCCTTTTTCACAGCATTGCAGTTTATGGAATAATTGTGGGCTGTTTAAAACTGCTATAGATCAATCGGAAAATTACAAAAACGAATACTCAAGATAATAGGAATTAGTGATAGAGATCCTTTCAAACCCATAGGAATCAGACAGGTTTTTGTGGTTAATGCGGTAGCCTACCAATATAATAGCCAAAAAAATGTACGTAATACAAGATTTAAATGTGTCGCTCTTCCTCGTCATACCACAACAATTGGACAAAGAAGCTACGAATATTTTGCAACCAAGTGCTATAATCAGTTACCAAATGAGTTAAAAACTCTTAGTGTTGAGAAAAAAGTGCTAAAAAGAAAGATAAAATATAAAATAAGAAATCTAGAAATTGAATGAATTATTTCTATATATAGTCTATAATTGTTTTGATTATTATATGTATGTTTTTGATCAGTGAGTAGTTCTCACTATTATGTTTAAGTTTTGTAATTTTTAAGGACCAATCCTATGTCGGACATTTTTTGTCCCCTATAGGTCCTATAAATATGTATAGGGAATAAATATTATTATATTATTATTATTAATATATTGTTTAGTATTTTTTAAGTAAGTTCAGATCGCATGTAAAATATTTTTGTATTTTGAATATCAAAGATGTAAGAGACAAAATTAGAACTTTAATTGTTTTTTATAGTAGTATAAGTTTATTCCCATATATGAATTACAAAAAATTCTTAAGGATTGAGTGCACCGATGAATAATATAAAAATACATAGATAGAACACTGTACACTCGAATTCCGGTACGCTACTGTTAAAATTTCATAAATAAATAAATAAATAACACGCGCTCTAAAGAATACATAAAAAGCACGTTGTACACATGAATCCGGTGCGCTACTAAGACTAATACATTTTTTATTTTACTAATACGTTTTTTATAATTAAATGAAAATGGCACGATAGAGAAAGTTAAAAATTATTGTTTTGGGGGTATTCATCGGAGTAAATATTTCAGTTAATTTGTGATTTTTCAAAACTAACCTACAAAATAATACAACCCAGGCAGCAGAATAATTAAAGAATTCACAATGAACTCTAAATGTTATTTAAAAGAAGTCAGCTGACTACACTTTCTGAGATTTTTCTGGGCATGATGTCATTATGACATCTTTATGAACTCCTGTTCAGAAAAACCTCAGAAAGTGGGAAATCTGACGTCTTTTAGATAACATTTAGAGTTCATAGTGAACTCTTTGATTATTCTGCTGCCTGGGAACAAAAAATAAAATACAAAAATCATCAGGACTTCAATTGAATATTAATAATATTGTTTAGTGTTTCTTAAGTAAGATTAACAAATCTTTTTTCAGATCGTATGCAAAATATTTTTGTATTTTGAATATCAAAGATGTAAGAGAAAAAATTAGAACTTTAATGGTTTTTTATAATTAAATGAAACTGTCATGATAGAGAAAGTTGAAAATTATTTTTTTGTTGCTATTGTTCGGAGTAAATATTTCAAGTAATTAAATTGTGCGATTTTTATAAAATAACCTAGAAAAAAATACAACCTAGGCAGCAGAATAATTAAAGAGTTCACAATGAACTCTAAATGTTATCTAAAAGAGGTCACATGACCCACTTTCTCAGGTTTTTCTGAACACGAGTTCATTGTGACATCTTTATGAACTCGTGCCTAGAAAAATCTCTGAAAGTGGATCATGTGACCTAGAATTCATTGTCAACACTTTGATTATTCTGCTGCCTAGGTTGTATTATTTTGTAGTTTAGTTTTCGAAAAATCACAATTTAACTGAAATATTTACTCCGATCCCACAAAATAATAATTTTTAACTTTTTTCCGGGTTTTCTGAGCATGATGTCATTATGAGATCTTTATGAACTCATGTTCACAAAAACCAGAGAAAGTGGGAAATCTAACTTCTTTTAGATAACATTTAGAGTTCATTGTGAACTCTTTATTTGTTCTGCTGCCTGGGAATAAAAACTAAAATACAAAAATCATTAAAAATGTCCCGGATTTTAATTAACGCGAATTTTTGGGATTTACATGTATTCTTAAAGAATTTAAAAAAAAATTTGAAAAAAGATTATAGAATTTGAAATTCGAAAAATTGTAATAAATTGTAAAATTAGTATAAAAAGCGTTTATTTATCAATGTAATATTTTTTTTGTATTATGTTAAAATTATCATTAATATATAATATTATTATGTACATTTTTCGAATATTTTTTATACTCCAAAAAAAACTAAAAAAAAAACTAAGAAATTTTTAACATTTGAAAATCGATTTAAACAAATAATTTTGTAATTATTTATAGAAATTTGTGCAATTTTATTATGCAAAGTATTACATAAGGAAATATTTCTACAATTCATTCACTGATTATAATTCAATTTAATTACGTGATAGTGATGAAATAAATTGAAATTATGAACAAGCAAAGATAGCAAAATAGAAAAAAGTTCATAATAACTTTGAATGTACTCTAAAAGAAGCCAGATGTCCAACTTTCTGAGGGTTTTCTGAACAGGATTTCACAATAAGATTTTTATGAACTCATGTTCAGAAAACCCTGAGCAAGTAAGAAATTTGACTTCTTTTAGAACACATTTCAGAATCATTATGAACTCTTTTTTATTTTGATGTCTGGGAAATTGAAATTATGAACAAGCAAAAACAGCAAAATAAAAAAGAGTTCATAATGATTTCGAAATGTGCTCTAAAAGTGGTCAGATGTCCCACATTCTCAGAGGTTTCTAAACATGATCACATTATGAGGTCTTTATGAACTCAGAAAACCGTGCAGAAGTGGGAAATCTGATTTCTTTTAGAGTACATTTAAGAATCATTATGAACTCTTTTATTTTGCTGCTCGGAAAATTTTCAGATTACAAGAGTTTTAAGTTTTGAAATGTTTACATAAAAATGCAATTATGTGCGATTAAAAAATGGAGTTCTACTTTAAAAAATATACACGAGAGTTATTTGGGATTGAGATTAGTTTAATTTATACTAAATATATATTTTTCATATTTTTGTAACTAAAATATTTTTTTAATGTTGAATAATTTATTCACTACAATTTGTGTTACTTGAAAATAGGTTTAGTCTTTAGAAAACTAATCAATTTCATCTGTAAAATAGTAACAAACGAAAATTTTACTCTTTTAAATATTGAATGAACAGTTTTTCAAACTTTAAATAGTAGATAGAACACATTAGTATTATTTTGTAGGTTATTTTTCTAAAAATTCCCATAATTTAACTACTTCAAATATTCACTCCGATCAATAGCAACAAAACAATAATTTTTAACTTTTTTTTATCATGACATTTTCATTTAATTACAAAAAACAATTTTAAACAACAAAGTTCTAATTTTTTTCTCTTATATCTACGATATTCAAAACAAAAGTATTTTATTAATCAAAAATAAAATACAAAAATCATTCAAAATTACCAGGACTTTTTTGAAATTTTTGTGATTTACATGTATTTTTAAAAAATTAAAAAGAAGAAATAAAAAAGAACTGGTTTAGTAGATTTTTTTTAAATCGATTCAAACTACATAAATTTACGAATTCAAAAAGTTAGTAAACCCAAATTTTATTGTAAAATTTCATTGTCAATACTTGACAATATTTAATTATTATCCGGGTCGTACTTTATATACTAAACTTCGATCATTTTAAAATAAAACTAAATAATGTTGACAAAATCGATAAATAATCTAGATATTTTCCTCGATCGGGATTTATGAACATTTAACCTAATATAAGTAATTTTTAACAAGATTGGAAGACATCACAAGTTGAGTTCGCAAAGAGCTCAGAAATATACCAGAAAAAATGTCTGACCTTGTTAAGAAAACTCAAAATGATATCAGAATTATGTCATAATAATGTGATCAGATTACCCACTTAAAGGCGTCATTTTGGTAATGGCACGAAGACTTCTTAAAGAGGTCATATTTTTAAGACATTAATCAAAATATCATAATTGTAACATAAAGTGTTCAGTGACTAACTTAATGATATCATTTTGTTATTGGTCTAAAAATCCCTTAAATAGATCAAATTTTTGAGAATTTAAGAAGTCACTAAACCCAAATTTTATTGTGAAATTTTATTTATTTAATCAGCCTGAGCTAATCACTTGTAGGCTCGTTTTAACTGGATTTCAAAAAAGTTTGCATTGTAATTTACAGGGCATTATTAAATTCTCATTTATGCAATGTAACCCAGACAGTAGAATAATCAAAGAGTTCACAAAGAACTCTAAATGTTATCTAAAAGAGGTCAGATGATCCATTTTCTGAGATTTTTCGGAACATGATGTCCTTATGAGATCTTTAGGAACTCATGTTCAAAAAAACCTCAGAAAGTGGTCATCTGACCTCTTTTAGATAATATTTAGAGTTCATTTTGAACTCTTTGATTATTCTGTTGAATGAAAAATAAAATACGAAAATCATTAAAAATTACCAAGACTTCAATTATCGCAAATTTTTGCGATTTACATATATTTATAAAAAAATTAAAAGAAGAAATAAAGAAGAACCGGTTTAGTCAATTTTTTTTAATCGATTCAAATTACGTAAATTTACGAATTCAAAAGTTAGTAAACTTGTGTTTTATTGTGAAACGTTATTGCCAAAGCTTGAGAATATTTAATCATTATCCTGGTCGTATTTTATATACTAAACTTTGACAAAACTAAGTTTTACAATAAAACTAAATAATGTTGACAAAATAGATAAATAATCTGGACATTTCCTCGATCGAGATTTATGACCCAACGTACGCCATTTTTAACAAGATTCGAAGACATATAATCACACGGTACAATTTGTACCTTTCGTCTACCGATTTATTATAGTTAAACTATCGATATCGTACTATTTCCAAACATGATAATTAACATTACTAATTCCAGGAATATTTCAACGACATGTACATCCAAGCTTAAAATAACTTAATGAAATACAATGATGACCTCACTTCCTTATGTGCAATTATCGACAATTTTATCAAACCATTTTTACCTTGAATTTTAACAATTTTTTGACTTTTTTTTATTTGGGTTTGAACGCGAATTTCTATCGTAAATGTTTAATGACATTCAAGTCAATGAATGTTAGAAACATGTTTGTTTTTATTTTGAATCGAAAATAAAGATTGTAGAATTTTAAATTCGAAAAATTGTAATATTGTAAAAATAGTATAAAAATTATTTATTAATGGAATATGTTTTTGTATTAAATTATGTTACAATTATACTTAATATATAACATTTTTATATACATTTTTAGAATACTTTGTATACTCCGAAGAAACAACGAAAAAACTAAAAAAAAACTTTTAAAATTTTGAACGTTTGAAAATGGAAGTAAACAAATAATTTTCAGATTATTTATAGAAATTTGTGCATTTTTATGACGAGGAAACTTTACATGATAAGGAAATATTTCTACAATTCATTCTACGATAATAATTCGATTTAATTATGTGATAGGGAGGAAATAAATTGAAATTATGAACAAGCAAAGATAGCAAAATAGAAAAGAGTTCATAATGATTTCGGAATGTGCTCTAAAAGAAGTTAAATATTCCACTTTCTGAGGGTTTTCTAAACATGATGTCATTATGAGATCTTTATGAACTCATGTTCAGAAAAACCTCAGAAAGTGGAACATGCGACTTCTTTTAGAGCGCATTTTGAAATCATTCTGAACTCTTATTTTACTGTCTGGGAAGTTTTCAAATTACAAGAGTTTTAAGTTTTGAATTGTTTATATATATGATTTAAAAATGCAATTTGTGATTAAAAAATGGAGTTCTACTTTCAAAAATGTACAACAGAATTATTTGCGATTAAGATTAGTTTAATTTATACTGAGTAAATAGTTTTTAATCATATTTTTGTAAATAGAATATTTTAAAAATTATTTCATTTTTGGCAACATGTTTTTCCTAGCATTTAATCACTACAATTTGTGTTACATGAAAATAGGTTTAGGTAAATTAACCAAAATAGGTTTTTTGAAAAACTAACCAATTTTATCTGTCAAATAGAAATAAATGAAAATTTTCCTCGATCTTTTAAATATTGAATGAACAGTTTTTTACACGTTACGCAGTAGATAGAACACATTAGTATTCAAGGAAATAATATCGATTTTACACTAGTAAAAGAATCGATACTATTACCATTAACCTAGTACGAAACATTTATTATCTGCACGTAGCCAAAAGGTTAAAAAACATGAAAATGAATCTCACAATATAAAATAAATTACGAATTTACATTTTTTAACAAATAAACGATTTGAAATTGTACTTACCGCTTCCTAGGTGACGGGAAGACATGGTCAAAATCGATACTAAAACAGCAAAACTAAATATTTATTGAAACGTCGATAACTCCGTAAGCTTTTCCTCCTTCTTAAGTCCTTGTTAAGTTGATTCTAATCACTAGGATTAAAAATTCCGAAACAAAGTCGCGGATTTGCGACCGGTTTTTGTAAAATTTGGCTTTTTGGCAAAATTTGTGATTTCGCCGGGTCGTAAAATGAAAGTGTAGGAAAGCTAGGCTGACGATCGACTGGGGTCTGGAAACTATGGAAACTGCAGAGCGCAGACTGTCACTGGATTGGCGGCGCAAGGTCTCTTGCTCAGAGCGTAGGAATTCCGCACTGGGCGAACGAAGGTTTGAAACTGGGATAGTTTAGAAAATTGGACGATCGTCGTTACCGTCGTTACCATGACGTTTCATGCGAACACGCATGATTCCGAATCCAAATAAAACAATAGAACTCAAAACGCATTTTTTAATCAAAATAGAAAATTTTCATTTTTTTGTAGAAAACTATCGGTTTTTACAGTAATTTGTAGTATTTTTTACTACCATTGTAGTAAACGTTACTTTTTTTTAATAAGAAAATAAAATATTCGTAGTTTCTTTGAAAATTTCATATATTAATCCATTAATGCACAAAATACACAAAAAATTTACTCAAACTTCAGTACAGTAGGACCTCTCTTATTCTAATTTTCCCCTTGCCCCCACTTACTTTTCTTGCGAGCTTGTGATTCGTGGACAATATTTTTCGTTGAGTTTTCGTCTGATAGTGGGAGAAGACTTGTGGGGGAATGATTAGAATAAGAGAGGCTGGACAATTAGAATAAGAAAGGCAATTAGAATTAGAGAGGTTCTACTGTACTTATTTCCAATTTGAAATATATTTTAAAAAAAATCAAACTTATCGGATTTTACCATTTAAGGGACCATTTAGAATGGTGGTGAGAAAATTTTACAAAAATTGTAATTTATATATGATTTTGATGTATAGTAAAAAAGTAAGAGTTTTTCAGGACGTTTTTTTTTTACAAATATTGAGTTTCCGATTCAATATCTAACGTTGAGTGAGCTAAAATATATTGTGACGGAGCAATCGATAGTTGTACCTAAAAGATACACTGTTATATATTTTAAGTTTTCGATACCAGATCCAAAATGGCTACTGCTTTGTCTTTTCAAAATTTAAAAATCTTTTTTTTTTTTAAATTGTAGACCATAGAGAACAGACACCGGCAATTTTTTAAAGAATACATTGTCACAATTTTTGTATTTTTAAAAACCAAAATTTTATAAAAAAATCATAGAAAAAATGAGTGTTTTAACCAATTCCAAGATATTTTGATTTTAAGGAAATTTTCCCTAAAGTCTGCAACTTTCAAGACAACAAATCATTAATTTTGGCATCCTGAAAAGTTTAATAATTTTTTCTCTGGAAAATTATAAACGCAAAAGAAAATTTCCTTCGAAAAAAAATGTCTTAGAAATTGTTAAAAAATACGCGAAATTTTTTTTCTAATTTTTCAAATGACTTGAAAAATGAAAAATTGTGACAATACATTCTGAAAAACGTGCGGGAGCTCTTTGACTCATTCTAAAACATCATTGTTCGTATAAAATTTTCTCTAAAGTCTGCAGTTTTCCAGAATTTAATTTTTGAAAGAATTTAATTTAAAGAATTAAATTTTGAAACGAAATTTGTCAATGCAGTGGCCCTGTTGGATCTGGCATCGAAAATTTAAAATATACACCAGTGTATGTTTTTAGTACAACTATCAAGTGTACTGTCACAATAGATTTTAATTACACTCTAAATTTCTTAAATTGAAAGTTGAGCCACTTTCTGATAAAAGTGACTTTTTCACTATTTTTAAAGTGGAAATTTCACTTTACTAATTGTTGATGGAAATATGCCACTCTAATAAAGTGAAATTTTCACTTTAAATTTCATCTTTAGCAGACAGTGACTCAAGTTTCACTTTAAGAAATTTAGAGTGTAAATATTGAATTGGACTTATTTTTTGCCCCAATTGAAGGTCAAATGGGTAAACCCTCGTGAGTTAGATTAGGACATTTTTCTGTTTTTCTTGAAAAGTACTCAAGACGATAACTAGTTTGAAGTGATTCGAATTTCAAAAAGTTCGTCGGACATATTGGATCCGCCGCGCCGTTTTGCATTTCTTGATTTTTTTACGTCGTATTAGTATAGATGTGAAAATAGCATTGTGGCCATTAACACAGTTTAACCCAACAGTTCTGTCACTGTAAAAATTCCTTTACATCTTGAAACTGGACTACTTTTTTAGTATTTTGTAAACAAAATCAAAATATTTCATCGTGTCGAGAAAATCGATTATGAACATCGAAGATATATGTTTTACACGAACTATACAAAGTTAGAGATATTCTGATATCTTCAACATACCCAGGATGTAATTTTTGAACACTTTTTTAATAACAAACACTTGATTTGTGGCACCCAATCACAATAAGCACACTTTTTTCATCGTGATTTTCATGGTGAGTCGAAGTGTGAGCTCTCGTTTTAATGCAATTTATTAACTTTTTTTATATAAAAGTTGTGACTAACATGAACGAATAATGTAAACAACTTAAGGAAATTAATTAAGATACTAATTTAGTTTAAGTAATAAATAACATTAATAGTAAAATCAATAACAACAACAACAATTACAACAACAGTCAGTATAAGTCTGACACTTTAATGTTCAATTGCTAAGAAGAAATTACTCGCTTTTAATTTCTAATTTCTTATTATAATTGATCCTGACGACGATCGCTAGAGATTCCTTCATACATCCTGCCATAAAAAAAAAAGAAGAAAGAGAAATAATAGATACGTTGATAGTTAGGTTTTATTTCAATTTTACTTTTATATTGTACAATTAAGAAGTAAAACATAATTTTGTTTGTTTTTGCAAAATACATAGAAATGTGTCCTGGTTCAAAATGTGAAGGAATTTTTGCAGCGACAGAACTTGAGCAAAATTAATTATAAAAGCAGAATAGCATTGACGTAATTTTAAAACTGAGAGTAACGGCTTGATAATTGTGTTGTAGTTTATGGATTACATGATTTGTATGCCAGATACCGAAGAAACTTATGCTGAACAGTTTCGAGCCTAGCCCTTGCATTGTTAAATGCAGGAAACCAGACTAGCGATGCGTAAAGTAATATTGCCCGAACTAATGTCACACTGAGAAAAATATTTAGTTAATTTAACTAAATGACTACCCAGTGGGGACTGATTATTTTATCATTTTTGTAGCTGCCTACATGTGAGATTAAACTAAAAGAAAGTTGGAAAAATATGTTCTAATAAGAAATGTAGGAATAAAACTGCTAAAAATTTATTAGTCGCTATGTAACTCACCATTTAGTTAAATTTCCTAAATATTTTTCTCGGTGTATATAGAGAGTTATAATCAAGTTCATATTTCGAAAATCGATGGCTTTTCACTTTAGAAAACCAATAGATCTCGAGGTTCTGCTAATCACGCTGTTTATGTGATGTTTAAATGGTAAGTACTTATCTACGAAAACACCACGAAGATTTTTCACAACAAATGCTCTTTGATGAATCGGTAGATTATGTAGTAAGTGATTAAAGTCAGGGTTGTTAGTGATCTAGAGAATGTCATTTTGCTCATTTGTTAGTTTAATTTCAGACCATTTAACTCCATTCTATTATTCGGTCTCTTTTTGTAAGTTTGATCAATCTCGAGGCTGACTTGTTAGCAGAAATATTTTGATGTGGTTGGCTACAATAGTTGGGTTGATAAATAATACAGTGGCCAAAGTTAGATACGAACTTGAGGGATGGAACATATATTCATAGGATTTCTTTTGTGACCTACAACAAGATTACACTGAAAAAAAATAACTCTTAATGTAAGACCATTGATGGACTACATTTAAGATAATAATTATTAAGATAATATAGAAGCACAAACAAGCCTGATTAATTTGTAACAATTTTAAGACTTTTTTTTCTCTGTAAATATGACTTAATCCATTGCATGAGGTTATCTTAGTAATTATAGTTTGTAATGCTGATGGACATGTCGAATGCCTCTGCAGTCTATATAAATTGTAAATTTTTACTGTAAATCCAGTCAAGACATTTTCACCCGATTGGGCGACACAAATGTCTTAACTTGCGAAAATTGCATGGATAAAGTAAGAATTCTCAATCACTTTAAGTTTAAAATCCGAAATGTAAAATCGAATTTTACGGCCCGATTTGTCGCCCCTTAATTTTAATATTTAAGGATAAAGTCCATGGAGGGGAGATTTTTTTTAGTAAATCATAAAAACTGTATTTAAAGGGAAAGAAAATTTCAAAAAACTTTGAAAAATATAGATTATTTCCAGTTTTAAATAGAAATATTGCCTTTTGACCATGAAAAAATGCTTAAAATTAATTAATATATTTTTTTGCTAGCAATGTTTTAATTAATATTTTATGCAAGTGATAGATTCAGAAACGAATGTTTATAATGTATCAATAACAACTTCAGCATTAAAAAATCTCGTATAACTACCTCGGTATTATTGCTATTGCGAAATCGTGTATTGTAGGCAATATATCTTGTTTTCTTCTGGTTTATTTCAAAGTTTCTGCAATTATACGTTAAAGTACAATCTGCCGTGAATATGTAAAAAAATATTTATCCCGACTCGATAACACTGGACCCCCTACACCTGCTTTTGAAAAAAAATATCGCCCGAATTTCCTACTGTACGTCTTCCATTCGGCATCGAGATTGCCTGCGGGCGTAAAAATGCATTTTAATAAACTATTTACATGTTTTTAGTAAGAAGCTACAACGGCTGCAACAGTGAAGATAGCTTTCTGACTATTTCATGGAACATTTTTGGGATAGAATTCAAAATTCGCGAGAATTAAAAATCAGAGTAATAACCCCAATTTTCCAGGCAAATGGAAATATTCTTTGTCCTAATGGAACAATAGGGTAGCTCTACATGACTTGATGAGACTTGGAGAAATCCATCTGGACCAGAGGGATATGATGGCTTAAAGTTAGTCATTAGATTCCACACGTTAACTGATTACAACTTTACTTCAGTTTCTAGATATTATGTTGGAGTTGTTGTCTGGTCGACTGCGGATGTATTGTCATCAGGTAAAAGTATTGAGAGGAAGACCAAACTCATTTCTCTTCGTTTTGACTTTTTGTTTTTATGTATATTCATTTCTTTATAGAGTACAAGGAAGGAAGAATTAATTATTCGCATCGACCTCGAAACAATAAAAATGAACGAAATAATAAATCCAATTCTCGTAGTGAATGGAGCATAAATTTTATTTGTTAAAAATAATATTAAAATTACATATGATACTCCGTTATGATAAATTAACTACATTGAAAGAATTTTCTGGTTGAAAGTCCCACACTGTCTAGTTCTAAGGGGATATACTTACAATGTGCGCAAAAGTGCCATACTGATATTAAAAATGTCCATACTGACATTGAAAATATGCCATACTTACACTAGAAAGTCCCATACTATAAGGTAATTTTCAATATTACTATGGCACTTTTGCGCATATTGCAAGTATATCCTGTTAGAACTAGACAATATGGGACTTTTAAACAGAAAAATTCTTTTAGTGTAATAATGTTATAACGCAAATACCAGTTCCATCTATTTAAGTTTCCCAGAAACATTGCCGAATCATTTAAGAACATTAGTCGTCAAAGTAGCAAACGTTTTCTGATATTGACAAGTTCACAATATTTCAGTACAGAAAGTATTTTGTTCTATATAGATAGAGGAGTTATTTGGGGTCTGAAGGATGAAACTTGTAGACAATAATGTGTTATACTTAGGGTTGAAATTAGAACATTATTCCTATTTTATGATCATACTTTTCCTTTTCTGCATAGAACATATTCTAAAAATAATTCTGCAAAAATGTTCAGTTAATACAATCTTATTTCTCAACTGTATAACACTTTCTCCCAGTTAAAAAAGATTATTTCAATTCACTTTCAAGTGTTAATAAATACACTTTTATTTAATGTAATTACTCTTACTTTGTATTTTAGTAAAATTGGACCGGGACTACAATATTTTGAAAAATTCTACATTGAATTGACAAGAATTAACTAAACTTATAAATTATTAGGACGTGATTTTAGTGTGAGACCTCACTTACTAACTAGTGGCTTATAAGATGTAATTCCAATGAATATGTATTCTCATCTAATTTCGAATACTAAAATGAAAAATTAAACATGGTTATATTTTTTAAAATACATGTAAATAATTCATTAACACAATACAATAAAAAGTATTGTTTTTGGAAGTTACGTTAGTAAAAAACAAATTCTGGGATAATAAAGGTTATGCCATCAAGACAAACAAAAATCCATGAGCACAACAAATTATATAGTTAAGTTCTGAATTACTATAATTTGAATATTTAATTGGTTTTTTTAATTGATCCTAATTAAAATTTTATTTTTATTACTAATAGGAATTACTTACTATATTAGATAATTTACTTTTTTAATGTTCACATAAAAAAGTGTCATAAACAGAGAGGCATAAGATGATTTTTTATTGTTGCTGTTTTTATGCGAGATTTATTAACCATGTTTAATGCTGTTCCTCATCCTGCATTCCGATTCTTGTTTATTCATGTAAGATTGACGAATACTAACTCTAAAAATAATCTTATTTATAGATCGTTAACTATTGATTCCAACCCTTTTTCAAATTTAATTCAATTTTTTTAAAAGAAATGTTAACAAGAAGATAATTTTGTGTTTTGTTAATCATTTGTCCTACATAGCTGAACCTGAACCTACTTTACTGCGATGGCATCTGACGAGGCCTTGTTCGTTTCATCACGCAACATTAAATAAAACAGGGGCATTTCTCACAGTCGTTAGTACATTGCAGAGGAAAATATTTTTGTCTTTAGATCAAACAATAAAATTGTTTATAATTAAATAACGCGTCTAATGACACTGTAGTTCCATCAAAGGAAATGATTGTTTATTAACATTTGTATACATATAGTCAATACAAGTTTATTTTATTAGTTAATTCATAACGAAACATGAAATACATAGACTTAAAAGAAAGTATAATTTATTGCTAAAGTTTATAATTGATGAATAACACAAAATTATTGTTCATACTACGTTTCAAATTTTCAAGTTTAAACAAGATCTAAACGTAATTTAGTCTACATATTGTTTGAATGACAAAATATATTTTAAATTTATCAACTTATATGCGGTCACTTTTATCGATCCCGAATTTAATCGTCACATCACTTTACAAATTGTTAGTGACATGAAGATTAATGGAATATTAAACGCCAATATCACCTTAATGGAACGAACTTAAATTATGTTTAGTATCTTAAATATTCACGTCCTATCGTAGTCCACGGAATCGGTCATCATTGTGTCAACAAAATTAGCAAAGGTCTTGAAACAAATTGCGTGCTCTTGAACCAAATCCAGTGTTTGCATGTCTCCAATCCATTTAAGCTACGATTTTAACAGTTAAATAATTTTATCGTATTAAAATGCTTTGAAAACTAATGTATTATTTGATTTTGTTTAATTAAATTGATTTTCATCGTTATGGATGTTTTCTTAAAAATTAAAAAGAGAAGTGCACTTGCAGATGATGAAAACTTTTCTTTGTAAAATTCTAAAGATTCGTCATGTTTCAATGTAAATATTTTTACTAGGTTCAATCCATGGCCATATCAAAAGATCCAACATCTTTGGAATGCCTTCTGTTTTTTATAAAACATTTTTTAACACTTTTTTTCTGCCATCCTACCTCAATCGTAATGTATTTCATATTTATTTGTTAACATATTAAATATACTTCCAATAAACGTAGTCTTTCTTCCTTCCAATTTACCCTCAAAATCAATTAAGTCTTCTAAAATTGGTTCGATAACTGGCCTCTTATCCCTTTTAGCTATACTCACTTGTAAATATTTCGTATAATTCGTAATACTTCATAAAATGTTTGTAATTTCTGGTTCAAAGTAATGAAACTAAGTATTTTACAGGTCCAACGACATCAACAATAGCTGGAACTTTTCCTTCTAGATGATACTAGAACGATGATGAAATATGTTTGTTGTAAAATCGTTATACATGTTATTGTTTTTGAAAATATTTAGAGGTACAGTTGTAGTAAGGAAAAAATTAAAAGCTTTTGGTTTCGTAATCCAATACTGATAATGAGCACTTTTGGAGCTCTCTATGTTGCTGATCCGTTTTAAAATCTAATTTGATAAAAGACACACATTTAAAAAAAATGTAAGTCTACCCGATCGTAATATATCACGCGTACAAAAAGTGCCACATATCGGACGGACGGACAGACAAGATCACAGATACAATTTTTTTATTCGTTTTTTTGTGATCTCTAAGGTCTGAAACGTCGATGTCATAAAAACTAATTCAGAGTCACCAAATTCAGTTATTCGTCCATACGGAATAGGTTGAACTGAAAAATGTGTGGAGCAATTTATCATTTGCAGGGGAGCCCTAGGAGGAAAGTAACAAAAATCAGATTGTGGTTGCCAGCATTAAAACAAAACGTCAAATAAGTTTTCTTACTACACTTTTGAAAGTTTATAAATTCACCTGTCAAATAAAATTTGAATAAACAATTAATAATCACTAGTTAATCCACAATAGGACTTTTTGACCTCCTACCAATTAAAATGATAATCGATTTTCAGTATTCAATTCTGAAACTACTTACAGTCTATTTTAAACTATTATTTTCACCCCATCTAAAAATTATTATTACAACATTAATTGAATGGTGGATTTTGCGGTTTTCGACGTACAAAATTGCTAGTGGTAATATTTACCCTTTGAAAAAGAAACACCAGTTTATCGAAACGTTGAGGATTGTCACTAGAAAAGGCCATAATATCCACAATCTAACTATTTACTAAAACCTACATATATTTTATTTAATAAAGTAATATTATAAAAGTTACTAAAAAAAATAAAAACTTGCAAATTAAAAGAAGAAGCTGCAAAAATCGTTTTACGAGAACTGCTTCCGAAATTGTCTTGGAATAGACTGTGAAGTGTAGTGTATTTCTAAAATAAAAGTTCCAATCTGACTATTATTAATAATTGATCCTCTCCAGCGCAGAATTTATAATTAATAGCAGTTTTAACCTCGATTAGTAATGCTCCTATAAGGATAATCCACGAGATTTCTCTATTTAAAAAATACCGGTTTTAGTTATGATAATCTTGTATTGTATTTACAGAAACATATGCCCATGCACACCTGTTAACTACACACATGAAAGCAAACTTATAGAACCTGTAATTGCATACGTGTACAAGCTAAAAAGTAATGACACACTCGTGTCAAATTCTTGCCAGGATGCTGTAATGAAAAGTATATATTCAATAAAAAGTACATTCAAATCTTCCTAATATAAAAGTTCATATGTCATCGAATATAGTATAATTCACATATGAACTGAACGCCAATCTCAAGATTCCAGAGGTCAGAGATGGATATTTAATTACTTTTGACTCTCAAATACTTCGCGATTAGTAACATCTGTAAAATATCTTTCATGAAGTTCAAATATAATCTGGGTGATATTTGGTTGTATATGGATTATCGATTAGAGGTTAAAAAACAGTATTATCTCGCTGCAAATTAAGAATCAATAAATCACAAATAATCATCAGTAATTTTATCATTCATTTTCACAATACATGTGGGTATCATTTAAAAATATATGTATATGAAAAAAAATAATTATATAATATCAATAAAATATGAAATTAATTTATTTTTAGCTTTATAAAAAAAAAACTGCATATTTAAAACATTTGAGATATATTACAAGTTGAATACCGAAAAAAATTTTGAGATGGTGTGATTCATTCCGTCAACGATAATATTATTAGCTAACTGTAGTCCACGCATAAATAAAAATACCATAAAATATTTCAAACAGATCCTTTCTTAAAAATGGCAATATGTAAGAAGTATTTGAGTACTTTTTCCGAATTTCTTTGAGATATTCGGGAGATATTTAGAAAAATTTGAACTATTTTGTGCATCTTTTTAAAAGCTGTTTAAAATGTTCTTTTCAGATCATGATGGTACAACAAAATAATATGTATGATCTTCTAAAAATCTTATCAAAACCTTCTTAAGATATTTATTTATTTTTTTGAAATGTAAAGACGAAATACTTACCTTCTACTAATTTCTAAGATCAATGTTGTTTCCATATTCTGAAATCGCAACATACGACATAGACACGAGATGAAAATATTGCCGTTGTTATTGAAGATTTATATGTTGAAAACGTTGAAAACAAAATAGTATATTGTGTAACAAGGGTGTAATTACTGATCGTTGAGCGCGAAGCAGGAGCGAAGCGAGGGCGACAATCACACAGGAGATCTATATTTTGCCAGTGTTGCATACCATAATATTTTTTAATACGACTGATTGTCCTTTAAATTACTCGACTTTTATCACAAAAGAATAGATTTATTAATTAGATTAATTATAGAAATGAAACAAATCCTAAGATATTCGATTTTCAACAACGAATTGTTCTATAAATAAAAAAATGTTCATTTAATGTGCCGAACTTTAAGGTCACAGCATGTCGTATAACAATAATCCCGAAATATTTGGAATGGATACTACTAAAAAATGGTGGTTTTGCTCTTTTACGCATTAAGTCACAAAACGACATTAAATGGTAACATTATATGTCCGCCGTATAAAATATACCCTTTTGCGGCGTCAGACTCGTGATCTGCGACCCCAAAATCCCTGTACACAAATTTTTGTAAAAATATTTAAATAATTTTTGACCGCTAGGTTTGATCCGCCATCTTGAATTTTGGCCATTTGACAACAGATAAGTGATCAACAACAAAAGAAGAAACTTTAAGCTCTATTGAAATGTAAGTTTTACTGTCGTTTTAAAGTTTATGATGCGCGGATGCAAAATTTTCACTTTAAGGGATACATTTTCATTTCACTAGTTCACGTCGTATTTACTAATACCGATTAGTCCAACTCCTAAAGCTATATAGCAATGATTACTCGAAATGAGCAGATAATATGTCTATTTAGAGCGATCTCCTGAAGTAGCCACTGTCTGCTGCTACAATGTAAATTTTTTCAGAAAATTATGGTCGCCACTCTAAAAGTTAACATGTCACTTTTACTTAAAGTGTGTTTACGTAAATGCCGTTTTGCGAAATTTCACTGCAATACAGTGCCTTTCTTTTGTACTTCTCTTCTATAAAAGTCTCTTTTATAAAAGTGACATTTTACTTTATTGAATACAGTGAGATTGTTCAGTGTTAGCAAAAATGTGATGTATCGAACACTCGCCGTTTGGTGGCGCATTTGTATCGTTCCAATCTCGCAAGCGGTAAAATGCAATTAATTAGGTAGTCATTGATAGTCGGTGATCTATGGAAATTGCTTGATGAATGTTTGTCTGAATAAATACATATGTAATCCAAAAGTATGTAAATAATATTAGACATATATTAAATATTCGCTTCTGCTTGCAATGAAATTTCACTTTGTTTAAAGTGACATTTTCACGTTTACATACATTGACAAAATCCACTGTTTAATAAAGTGAATTTTCACTTTTAGGAGAGCGGTCCAATCGGCACTATATCTAAAAGAGAGATTTCGCTGTTATGCAGTGAGTTTTCACTTTAAGGATTTTAGAGGGCAAGTAACACCTTCTTCGTGTTTTTATATTAAGTAGGTATAATAGGTATGGTGAAATAGGTATAGTTTTATATTAAGTTGAAATCAAGTTATGATGAACCCTAATTTATAGCTTTTACGTTTGTAAAGAACTATTTAGGTATTCAGTAAATTTAATTACAGCGACTAAAAGCTACAAGGTTTTCGTTTTATTGAACATGTTTCAACTGGAATATACAATATATTATTGTACAGTAGTTATATGTCGAAAATAAATTAAATTTATTATCGATTAGTAGAAAACCATATGTTGGGGTTAATAGGTAATTAAATAGTGTGGTTTTCCTTTTATATCAATTGGAGATATTTTATTTGTTTATTCAAGGAACATTTGGTCGATGTTCGCGAATGATATTAACAAATTCGAAAACCAAATTGACGTCCACGAATTACATTTTGAATAATTACAAATGCTTCAACAACAACAACCAAACAAGTGCAGTGAAGGAACTATTGCACTATGCAGAATACTTGACGAATAGGGAAATCTTCTACGAACTTTTTGCCATGCGGTCAAAGTTTGGTCAACTCCTTTTGTCACAATTTCCTATCAGAAAAACGCGTATATCGTGCGTGACTTTATGTTAACGGGAAGAATCAATTCTTTCGAAGAAAATGGGTATTTTATTAAAGCAGAGTATGTTATAATATGCAAATTGTCACTCGTCGATACCGTGCTCTCGTTGGTAGCTATATCCCGACTACAGTTACATCAGTTCGTTGCGTACAGATTATTTTATAAGAAGCGCTAATTAATATTATTAAAAAGAGCGTTTGTAAACTTAATTAGTGGTTTAAAGAATAGTGCAAACCGTTAATCATTACCAAATATAAATTGTATGATAATCCAAAAAACAACTACATTTTTATCAACATGAAACGATGAGGATTTTCATACTGGCATGGACATCATTCTCTTACATATTACTCAACGTGTTAAAGGGCAATCTATTTTATTATACATATATACATATATGCATATTAAGAACATTAAGCTTCGTATTTTTGTATTCCAGCTTGAAAAAAGTCATAAACTACAGGTATGTCTCCTTATAAAATCATAATTGACTATGGCGACTTTTACTAAATATTGAAATACAATAGCAAGCTATCAAATTATGTACATAGTTTTTTGTTAATTTAATATCGAGATGTTGTTTTGAAAAGCCTAAAGTATTCGTAGTTCTCACTTATTTATTAGACGACACCTATCTTCCTTAAACTCTTTACAATGAAGTTTATGTCCAGGTGTATTTACAATCTGTCTGGTGGGACAATAAGTAATTTTTATAAGTGTACGCAGTATCTTGTAGATAACTCCTCATTAGTCGACATATTTCTTAATACACGCTGAACGAATTGTTTATGTACACCGGAATTTTACGCTAACATTCATGAAATCTTATCACTAATTCATTTGGTTTATTCAGTTTTAGTCTACGATTGTCTCTGCTTTCAAGTAAATTCATTGTTAAATTATTCGGATGCACACTTAATCTGTTAATGTACTTCACACTCTAACTTCCAGTTTCTTCTTTCACCGATGTTATTTGAAGATCGTGTTGAATTACATAATTTGGAATAAACCAGGGAGCATCTACTAAAGTTCTTAATGTTTTCTCTGAAATCATTGGACGATGTCGATATTAGAGTTACTAGCTGTGCCCCAGAGCGGCATGCCGTATGTACATTCAGTGTTGAGGATTGATTTATAGAATATTTGGTTTTAAAGTGAGAGTTTTGACTGACGTCCCATAAGCATTTTTTGGAATTGTAGTCCTAGTTGTTTTCTCTTCGTCCAAAATTTTCTTTAAGTCAAATTTCTTGATTGGAAGAAACATCTGAATCGCAGCTTTTAGGAATCGTTCGATACCATCTTCGTCTTATTGACTGATTTCTGAATCGTAGAATCCAAATCTTTAGCTAAATGTTCGCCAAAGGCTTTAGCATTAACGACAACTCTTTTTACCCAATTTCCATGTGACATTCTAATCTGAAATGTCGCCTGTTGTTGATTACTTATTTTCCTCCTAGTTTCCGTAAGGAGTAATCTGTGGCTTCCGTGGTAGTAAGACTCTCTGGTGTTTCTGTATTGCTATGTTTTTTTCACTGTATATTTATTTTTTTAGTTATTTTGTTGCCTTATTGAGTCTGTTTTTGCCTATTCCGAACGTGTAATCTACCATTGTTTCTTGATTTTCATTTTTTTCGTATTTTTTCTGTAACATTGAATGAGTGTTTTGTCAGTTTGATCGGGTCGTTATTTCCTGAGTAGATTCCCAATTCAGCTCTGTGAATTATCCTTGTAAATTGGTTACTAGCTTCTTCGAATTCTTCTTCAGTCTTGAAAGATATTTGACAGTTGAGGTCGTTATTTATTATTTCTCTGAATACGTTCAAATTTGTTCTAGTGTGGCCGAGAGTTGAGAGTTGGCATCTCTTCATTATCAACTACTGCAGTAGATATCGTAGCTATTATCGAGATTAGGTATTATTAATTTTGAAAATAAAAATTATAACCGTAATATTTGTATAACTTGCAGTTGTTTTAAGAATTATGAACATCTTGAGTACTTTATGTTTATGAAGTGCCAAGCAGTGTCATTTCAACTTGTTGGATATTGACGAAAAACTGATACAAGATAGCCACGATCTCATCGCACTTTATTACCTAAAAAATGAGAGTCCTTGCAAATTTTCTACAAACCATGAGGTCCAGATATTATTTGTTATGTCTTGGAAAGCAGACGCAGATCTACACAGTTGAGAAATGGATTTTTATGACTTTGAGCTTCTAGAATATATTATTTTTTAAAACTTAAGAAATGCAGAAGACGTTATCTGAAAAAGGTAGTCAGGTATGGTATATGTCTCTATTTTAAGCTTTCAAGAAGAAGACATGCGTTTATCTATGCATTATTTTTTTCAGTTCTTTAAACTATGCATCAAGAAGTTACTTCAGATGGAACGGTTTTTATCAGACGTTCTAGGACTAATGTCGCTGTCAAATCATCAGCCATCTTTATAAACGATAACAATACTTTTTCGATTGCTATTTTACTTCTGCTTATATTTAGTCACCTAATTATCTGAGTCGGCCCAACTAATTCTCTGATAATTATATTAATACATATTGTATTGTGTAAGGTATGATTTATCTAATATTATAAAAGTCAGTATATGATGAGACGATACATCTTTTCAAGCTTGGAAACTTTGTGAATGTGTCTAATCTTGAATTAATCAACCTGATATCATTACATTTACGGATCAGAAAAATGCAAAAAACGTGAGGCCGCTCATATCTTAACAGACTTATTTTTGTCAATACGAAAAAAATGTACTTAATAGCGTTCAGAAAGTTCTCTAGAAAGAACTCTAAAAAGAAAAATATCTAGTGAAGTATTTTTGTTTCTTAATCATGAATAGGATAGTAGAAATGTTTGCAAACATGCACTAGATATAATTTCTTAACTAAGTTAGAAAGATGTTTATTGGACCATGTCAATGATGTCTTAAAAAATAATGATTTTTATTTTTAGTCCAAAATAAAATGCAATATTTAAAGCATCAAAGATTAATATACACATGGCACATACCTAAACCAAGTTCCATTTTCTTTTTCTTGGCAAGAAGAATGTTTTTCGCCATCGTAGATTAAAAAAATAATAAAAGTTAACTTTTATAAATGGCTTAAGTGTATCAAATGTTTCAGTAACTCATGTTCTGAAGTCGGCACTCACTATAACAACTAATATTCTTCTACATATTATCTAAAAAAATATATAAAAGTAATTTTTTTTAACAGACCGCAACTGAATAATGTCGCGAACGTAAAATCATTATCGACAAAATATTTGTAATCATTTGCGAAGGGTACTAGGTGTAGGTTTTCTGCGGTTTTCCTACACCATTGCACACCGAATGGGGTACCTATGTATAAATCGGCCGCAGCCGTGCGAAAAGGCAAAGTTCAAATAATTCGAAAACTCGAATAATTTAAATTCGTTATCGTAATCCGTGATTCGGTTATCTTCGACTTCTTGATTTGTTTCCGAAGGAAAATGACTGCTCGTGTTCCTTGACGACGGGAAAATGATGTTTGGTGGTTACTAAGGCCTCAGACCGAATTTAGCTTCCGGTTCCGACTAGGAAGGACCTCAGAAACTACTCGGGTATTTTTGTGATAAGTCGATCGAGAGAGCAGGCTAGGATTTCCGATTGTCGTCATCGTCGTCGTCGTTGGCTCTCCATTGAGTACGCGTAAAAAAATTGTAATTTTATTGTGGTTCGTTCTTTTATGCGATCATTTCTTTACTGACAAATATGCAGATGTTATACTAATTGCCTTATTTCACTACAACAATAATACGAATCGATTTAATCTTCGTTTCTACGATTTTCATGCGAGTACTGCCAATTTTAAAAGTTCTGCAGGATTTCTCATATATGTTAGGAAAAATCACTTCTGCTGACGCATTATGATTTTTTTTTTAAATTCGCGTCCAACTATCTGCAAAAATATAAAATTCATTCCAGGTTATGATGGATTTGTCGTTACAAACATTGTTATATGCCATTTCAAGCTCTTTCATTTCTGGACTTTGAGGTGGGATGACCTTGAAATAATTTCCTAAATTCCTTTTAATTCCCGGTGCGGGGTAACTAGAGAACGGAGCGATATGGATTGAATGGATTGACCAAAAATATCAATATAAACAAAATTGACGAAGGAATATCAATAAAAGAAAAATTGGCGAAGAAAAAGCTGAAAGATAGGATTTCTCGACTAAAATTCATGAGCAGAAATTTGTTCAGGCCCAGATCAGGATGTAACGCTTTTGGTCAGGCCCTGATCAGGGCCCTAATAACATTCTACTCGGGTTATAACAGCGTTGTAGTCGTGAATTTCTAATCTTGCTCGCAGAACTTAGCTTGTTTACTCAACTGTTGCTACCACTGCATTCACTTCATCCTGAGTTCTCATCGAGTCAAGATCAGATGGCTCTTGTTTAATTTCAATTTCTTATAGTATTTTTTTTCTTTCTCTTGTTACTGTATTCACTGTATCCGAAGTTCGTGTCAAGTTAATACAAAGCAGAAAAATACATCTATATAATTTATTTTCTCTCTCGATAACTCAATAGACGTAATTGTCATTATCAGTCACATATAAATCCCCGCTAGCAGTGATCTGTTGATCATAGAAATCGATGGAGCCTTTGTGAAAGAGAAATCAATCATCGTGTAATAATGTTCCTGTTCTGATGACTTGAAACGGCAGAATGGTAGGGTGCGCCTAAAAACCCGACAAATCACATAACAGACACTTCAAAATACGGACCAAAAACCGTTCTTGAGGTCTCACTGGAAGGTCATTTCAAGGTCAAAACTGTTTAACTAAGAGGTTAACATTGCAGGCCACTTGAAGGTCAATTCCGTTTGACCCTGGGATTATTTACTAAGCACATTTCGAAGTTAATCATTGGATGCACCTCAAAAGCCTGACAAATCACAAAGCAGCCATTAAAAAGCATACATTTCATAATGTACATATTCTGAAAATGTAATTAATGATTGACTTCTAAATTTGTTTAATAAATAATAAATGTATTATTTATATAAAAAACAAACAGTTTTGACCTTGAAATGGCCTTTCATTGAGATCTCAAGGGCGGCATCCAGGATAAATTGTCTGTATTTTGAATTGTCGGGGTTTAGAGTGTCTGTATTTTGAATGTCCGTTTTTTGAATGACGGGTTTTTTAAGTGTCTGCTTTGTGATTTCTCTGATTTTCGGGGTGCGCCCGAATGGTACACATTTACTAACATGTCAATTGTGACGTATGTTGTGGTTCATATTACTAAATTTCTAACTTTTGTTGGCTTCCGTAATTTATTATATGATTTATAATATGCTTTATGACTTGTTTAATCACAGGATTTATCACAAGAAATCACCTGATTTACAAGATCTGATAATCTTCTTCGGTTTGTTTTCGATAATCTTGTACCGAAGAAATATATATCTACTCGGAACTCATGAAATTAATTATACAACGAATACAGAATATTTGTTGAAGAAAATAGTTAATTTATTAGTTAATTCAATGATTCAAACTAATATTTTGAAAATGACAGTAAATTATAATACTTTTGATGACTTGACACGTCATAACCATCCTTAGTACTGTTTTAAATTTCATAATTTCAGTAAGATACCAAGTAATAATAAAATATAAAATATTTATTAAATTCCATTTGAAGGCTACTACATAATTTAAATACATGATATACTTGCTTGCATTAAAAAGTCAAAATGTTTAAAATCTTCATTCTGACATGACAAATACGTTAATTTCAACTCACAAAATCACAAAAATTTGTTGCAAAACGTATATTTCTATATTTTTTCTGGAATTACTTTTATTCAGCTGGAACTTTGCGCCCACAAATACACGACACAAGAAATTATTATATAAGCACGATAAGTAAATTTCTTATGTATTCCTATATCACAGAATTCTCGTACGTCATACATGAAACTTTTGGAATGGCGAATCACTAAGGAAACTTTTGCTTGCAGCATTTATCGGTGACTATTTCATCAAAGTTTCAGTATTTTGATTTCCGGTTACATCGAGAAATACAACCATAGCCGACCAACTTTTTCCGTCATCTGATTATCGCAGAAAACAACTGCTTATTTCTCTGTTAGTTAAATATTTTTTGAACCAGAGTTAGATGCAGATCCTTAGCATGAATTCTGATAGTATTAGTGAATATCTACTTGTGTCGACCAAATATTTAGAACAGTTGCGTTCCTAAATTACATTCTATATTATTTCAGATATTTTCATTCCTTTTGGTATTATAAAGTTGATGTAGTTGAAGTCTCGTTTTCTTCTGATAAGTGAGATCTTGAAATAATTTGATTTGTAAATATAATCACTTCTTGTATTTACAATGTTACAATAATAGGATTTATCTTTAGAATATAGATAATTAATTGCAATTACCGTTTTAGAGAGAATCGAAAGTTCATGAATGTAACTCCATAAATTAGGCATAAATTAACCGCTACATAAATTTAAAACTGGAAACTCCCTTTCAGGAATTACTTTTCAGTCTCCTATTTCACTTTTAATCAGTGATTGATCAACAAATCATATTTGGAATTGAGATACTAGACACTAAAATTATATCATAGTTCATAAAGTAAATTTATTCCTCTGGATTGCAATTCTGTTGCGATTTACTTGACAGAGGATGTAATCTTCATTATATTCGAAATTAACAAGCTGAACCATAATTAGTCGTATCTGTTATATATAATTAATAATTTATTAAAATAATGCTTATTAAATTCTTTAACGTAATTCCTTTCATAATATCTTATACATGCTTACATTTTTGTATGCTGCTATGGAATGGAACTTTTATTGACTTTATAATTGCATTTTCAGATAATGAAGCTCGTTGAAGAATAGAGAAAGAACAGAGACCCGATAATGAAGTTGCTATGTAGGGTACTTTATTGTTTAGCCGTCCTCTCCAAGTATTACGCCAGCTACGATCATATACGAGAAGGTATATAACATATATACCTACACTAAGGGTGGTTGTTAATATCGAATAGACGAGGGTGGCTCTTACGTAATCAACGCCAACTAAATCGCATTGAAGACAAAGGGTTGCAGTATGGTTTCATTATTTGATCCACTACCATTCTGTAAATGAATCAATCGCAACGTTTGTATGAAAAGTTATCAATTGCAAAAAAAGTGACGCTTGAATGATATTTTATTAAAACGTTGTGCAATTCAAAGTCACATTGTTCAGGTGCATGTGATATTCAAATGATAAGAAAAAAACAAATGGATTTTGTAATCAAATTTTTAGGACAATAGAATATTTCGTCTTTGATTCTTAAGAGGATTAACTGCATGGGATGGAAGAGTAAACATTTTTTTCTCTGTCAATTTCAGTTTTTATTGGTATATTACGAAAATTGTAGCTTATGTCGAAATTTTGTTGTTGGGAATATTTTAAGTGAATACGATAAGAAATATATTTCTTCAAATAATTTTTTGGTGCACAGAATTCATTTACCGCAAACTCTACATTCTCTCATGAGGAAATTGTAGTCTAATTTTGTAGTGAACATCCGGTCCAATAACATCAAACTGGGTTCAATTTCAAAATGTTAAGCATTGAAAATACTGTGAGTGCAGTGTTTGATCAATTTTGCTTAAATTATTTTTCAAATTGAATTAAAGATTAGTGGCAGTATAAATAAATCGATCGTGTAGGTCATGTAATACGTAAAGGAATATATGAGTTATTCTATGAGTTGATTTGCGTCTGCATCTAATTTCACATCTTTATTCTCGATTGAAAATATCAAATTCTTATCATTTACAGAAATGTGAATAAGCCAATAGAGATAAATTTGCCGTTTGGGAATCTAATACTGTGAAATGAGTAAGTCGAAGTCGCTATTAATGAATACGTTTTCGAAAAAGAGGATTGAAGACATTGCGAGATTACAATTCACATCAGATTCACTCAGAATAACCAAGATTGTTGATAAAAATTCAGAAGTAAGGAAATGGAAGGTTGTACAAGCTGTAGCGTAGGGACATTAAATGCTATAGTTACTTGTCAGACAAAAACTGATCGAGATTTGCTGTCAATTTTGCAACATCTCGCAGTGATATCAAAAGTAATCGATGCATGACAGGTGATCACTGAAATGGAAACAGCCGTAATGCACTGATAACACCATCCAATGATTACGTAACGTAATAATACTTGCATCACAGCCAAAATGCGTATTTGTTTTTATTTAAAGCTTTTTGAAGCCTGTGAGAGCCTGCTTATTCAGTTTACAATTCAATTTGTTACATTTTTACATTTTTATATGCGCAGATTACATTTTGAAAAAATCGCAGTCGCAATACATTTGCACGCAAGTAAATTTGGTCGTGAAATGATGGATTCCAAATTCATGGGTAACGTTAAGTTTATTTTTGCTAATTTTTTTAGTAGGGTCGATCTTAAAGAATTCAATAACGGATACTGCCATATAATGTGGTTTATATCTTGATTGGAATCTCTACATTGGCACAATGCGCTGTCCACTACATTTACCCTGTTCACAGAATCTGCTAGATTACAGTGATCGGCTCTGCATCTATTTATGGTGACAATTTCGCGGCGACTGACGTTCTGTTTAGTAAACCAGGGGTATGATTTTTCATTTTAGTAGAGATTGAAGTACTTTTTCCCCTTTGTACGTACGAAGTCTGTGAATGGTAGGACTACTTGAGTATCCGCTGTGGAATTAGTAGCTATTTTTTCCATTGCATCGGCGTTTTCATTACCATCTATGTCTGTGTGAGATGTATCCAGTATAATTTTACGGATCGGTTCAATCCGAGTTTATGAGCTTGTAATAATTTATTTTTATGTGTAAAATATGAGGGTTAGTCCTGTTGGAGAAAGCATTCGACTCTAGACTGAGGAGAGCACTTGGGGAGTCCGAAAAAATTAAGAAGTTGGGCTGGAATATTTTTTACTGATATCTATCGCAATGCTAATGGCCAAACATTCGGTCGTAAAGACTATTGTCAAGTGTCAATTGTCGAATGACCATATCAATTGTTTCAAACTCCCAGTAAATGGGAAATAATTAAGAAGTATTGAGAATTGAATTATTCTTAACCAATTCGTTGGCATGACAGTTTTTTGCCGTCAGACGTAATCTGGTCCAAAATGTCAACACGGAAAAAAAGACTTGATTGGATGAATTAACTTCGAATTAGTTGGAAAATAGTTGGTTATTACAAGTATTTACTAGGTTCATAGAACAGATGAAATAAATTTAGCCTAGTTCCTTTACATTTACAGTTAGTTAGACCTTGTTTCACGTAACAAACAGAATTTGTTAAAATAACCAATTCATTTGGTACCCTAACCAACTGTTAGAGATAGTAGGAAGCTCCTTTCCTTTTCCCTTTCCCTTCCTGAGCGCATGCGTGAGAAATGAATTCAACAGTTGATATGCTTTGTCTACCTTTGTTTGACATTGCCATCTATACGCAATCGGCTCCACAGTTTTTCTACATAAATTGGAAACTCATAATGTTATAATTTATCCAGGAAATTTATGGAATATATTCGCCATAATTCGTACTGGATATTTGGTCATCAATTTGAGAAAAATTCGAGTTACAACCTCCAATTGCGACCGGGTCACTTTTCTAGTCTTTAGGTGTGCGATAATTTTGTATTAACATTCAAGACGGACCTATAGAAGTCGCTTCAATTCTGAAAACTTATGGCTATGATTATCTGGTTCCAAAGCTTAAACTTAATTAATATTCAATACCGTAAAATGGGGTGATAAGCGCCACCAAAAAATTTCAGATGAAAATGTAACTGTGTTTTGCTACAGCAAAGGTCCAGGAAATACCGGTTAGTACTTATTGTGTACCTCAATTTCAAAAATACATAAGAAAATTATGAATTTTGAGAGTGGAAATACGTTTTTTATTAGAAAAACTTCGATTTTTCAGAAATGTCAAAAAGGGGTGATAAGCGCCGGTTGCAGAAAATTGATAAAAATAAATATTTTTAAGCCCTATTTTAATTATTTTTTATTAGAATAAGTAAATGTAACATTTTTACAACCTTAACCTTAAATTTAAGTGTTGTAGATGGAGTGACAGTAGCAGAATTAGATGGGCCTGGAAGTGAATTATTTAATTCCTCTGCTGAAACGCTTTTCCCCGGTGCAGTTGAAAGACGTTTTTTTCTCCCTCGTTCAGAAGTAGAAGGTGGACAACGCAATGTTGAGAGATAATTGATGAAAACGTCATCGAGATTGTCATTCGACTGATCAGTTGAAGAACCTGGAGGCAATCTGGCATAGACTTCATTAGGATTTAGTGGAAATATTCCACATTTTCGAAATCCACTTCTCACATTCTGATTAACCCGTTCAAGGCCAATTTTTTCTAACATTTTCTCTTCAAAATAATGTAGAACACTTCGTTTTATCGTTTTAGTCCAATAAAAGATATTTAATAAATGTTTTTACTAAAAAATACGTTAATAAATAATGCGGCGCTTAACACCCCGCATATTCTCAAATTGTTACTTTTTTCACTTGAATAAAAAAATCTCGCCGATTTCAAACGATAAAATTATAACTGAGGTCACAAACTCATCACAAATAAATGCACTCTCGCGCAATGTACGTCACTAACAAAAAAAGAAATTAAAACCTACCTTGTTCATATAATGTTTTGCTTATTTGCAAAAAGGTGAAAAAACTATGTTTTTTCATTCACGTGCTGCTGCCAGAAAAAAAAATTGTTTTGCTACAATAGCTCTTAAACATTGTTGCCAACATCCTAACCTAAAATTTAAGCGGTCGAACGAAAAACTATCGCGCACAGTGAGCGCGAAATTTGAATTTATAATTGAATAATAGTTTTGGCGCTTAACACCCCGCCGGCGCTTATCACCCCATTTTACGGTATATTATTTAATTTTTCAATCTACGATTTATCAATGAATGCTTTCAAATTTTATTTTGTGGTTGCCGAAGAAAAGAAGATTCCAAACTGGGCTCCGTACTGGCACTACTAAGAAAAATGTAAAAATGTATTGGACGTAAGGGAACAAGCTGGCTCGACAAACTGAGGAAGCATTACTGAAAGAGTCGACTGTAAATGTTATCAATTTAAAGAATTATAAAGGTTGTTATAAAAGAAGTTGATTTCATAAAATTGTATCTAGGCTTTCATGATTATTTGCCAATCTCGAATCTCTTTCCATAGAACCTTTCTCGGGACAGCTGTAAGAATTAATTCTTATGAATCTGTTTATTTTTTCAGCTAACACAAAATAAAATTTTGAAAACATTTAATAATAAATCTGAGATTGAAAAATTAGATAATATAATAAATATTAATTACCTTGAAGATTTTGGACGCGATAATCATAGCCATAAATCTTCCGAATTGAAACGACTTCTCGATTTATGACATTCTAATTTAGCGAAACTGTGGACATGATTGCGAACAAATGACTACAAACAAAGACACACACACAAGGTATGTCGACTGTCGTGTTCGCTTCTCGCGCATACGATTTTCATACGATATACCTGATTAAAATCGAAGTGCAAAAGGACACTTCCTTCCCGGCGTTAATATAAAATAAGTAAACAATACAGAAAACAGACTATGTGGGCATATCGTTTTGCATGCAAATGAAAAATTAGCATCTACTACTATAATGTTCATTACTTCAAATCAATACATTTGTTAGGTATTCAACGTCATCTTAACCATTTTACTTGATAATGATACAAATTGTAGATTAGCAGTGAAAGTAGAGGAAATGTATAAATACTTACTCTGATATCGGTCGCAACACGGAGAAAAACGCTTATATAATCGAAAATAAATAGTTACAATTCGTATGCCAAATCAATCAAACCGAACTATAACCAAATTTAGTTCGATAAACAAGGCGTTACTATGGCAAGGTGATGAAGCTGGACACAATGAATATACTATATGATGCATAGAATTTTCTAATGTGCAGAATTCGAGAAAAGAGCAAACCGTCAATGTGCCCCAGCCACCAATTAACCCCAGTCTCCACTTATTGGTAAAGAGAATCCATGGATGGTTCGGGATTATTATCGTTCATACCGACAAATATAATATAGAAGCAAGAAAGCTGACATTTTTGTCTTAAAATTCTACAAATCTTTGAACGATAATGAAACATTGAAGAGTTCTTATTCCACTAGAAAATGTCCTAATGCTTAAACTTCAGAACAAAATGTAAGATAATTGCAAAGAATAGATATTGGGTATATAAGACGTACGCTAAGTCAAAATACATTTTTAGTTTTACATAAAACTTGATTCGGAATTCTGATCCATTATTTTCATTGGTAATCAGTACCTCCAAAACTCCCGATTAGTAATTTTCATTAGCTTAGCTTTATTTAATTTTCGATTGTGTCATTTTTTTATAAATCTTGTGATAAACATTTTTTTATTGTTGTTATAATTAAAAAATTGTTCATTCTTTATTGCAATATATATTTTTTCACAAAATGGAATAAATTGGTGGTTGTTTGGGGTTTGAAAATATAAAATATTTTAATTTTTAGCTAAGTTATTAAGGTTTGAAGTCAAAAGTGATTTCGATCGAAACCGCTGGGAGCTAAATGGTGAAATTAGCTAATTCTAAAATACGGTATGTCGACTTATTTTACTACATGAAAAATTCTAATATATAATAAATTAGTATAATAAATAGTAAAATAGTTTTAGAATAAAAATGTAAGAATATTCCAAATCAAGAGTTTGTTTATATTTGTAGCATAGTATAAGTTTGTGTAGGGTTATTCTACTTTCGACCTTTATTTAATTTTTATCTGCAAACAGTTTAATTGCACTTCACTGGTGTAGAACAATACTCGTTTTCCTTTTTCTCTCACCGATAGTGATGGGAGCGAGGAGAAAATAAGAAAAGCCATAATCTTAAGATCGAAAGGTTAAAATAAAGGCAGCTTAGATACACTTTGTTAAGAAAGTTCTCTTTCCAGCGTAGTAAATTTACAATATTATTTAATGTGGAATTTCACAAAATCTGACTTGAATTTCATAAACGATACGTAAAACTCATAAAAATCCCCACCGAATTAAAATTGATTAAATGATAAATTGGTATTTTTAATACTTTTGAATTTGTTAATTCACCTTCGGAATCCCTAATAATAATTCACGAATAATTTTCAATTGTAGGAATCCAACAACAATTAGATGCATGAAATATTCTGATATTCACGGAGAAACTTCCAATATATTACATAAATCCGAAGAAATATCGAAATTTTTGAAAAGTTTCAGAAATTGAATTCAGAAAATTATCAATGATTTATTTGAAATTCTTATTTTCTGTTTTAAGTCCGTCCTAAAAAACCAGAAATAATATAAAAAAAATGTTTCCTTACACCATTGTTTCTTATACGTTTTCTTTCCCAGTCCAAATAAAAACAATACATTTTCTTTTCATTTATAATATGATATAATGCGTTCCTTTCCCAGTAAACACCGAAAATTGCGGTGTTATATAATCGTTATGTAACCTGTACAAATTCTAATATAACAGGCAATATAATCCAGATGTTATACGTAACGTTCCGGTTAGTTATTATTTCCTAGTCATTGCGATATAACTGTAATATAAAATATACATAATATTGTTGTGTTAAGGATATAATTCGGTTACAAATACATATTATGTTCTTAATATTACCAAAAGTTTTACTTTTGTAAAATCTGTGACAATTACATTGTATAATCTTTAAAAGCTGTTAAATTACTTAGATATACTCGTTAAATATTTGAAATTGCACGATTAGGTGCCAAATCTAACGCCATTTTAGAGATGTAATTTTCGCCCGACAAATCGACTTCATGTAACACTGTGGGCAACCGGTGGCACCAGTTCGAAAATGGGAAGCGGAATATGTACGGATTAATTTGTTTTCTTTTAATTTAATCTTTCTTAAGTAAGAGAAACTTACACTGTCGCCAGCAAATGGAAATCATTTCATCGAAATTCGACATCATTAACTGGAATAAGTCACTTTTTGTACTTTTTTCAATTAGAGAAATGAATAACTTCAAACTAACTATAACACAACCATAAATTGCAATGCACACTTTTTTGAAATCCAGTTAAAACGAGCCTACATGTGTTGATTAGCTCAGGCCGATTAAAGACTCAGAAATTTGATCTTTTTATGGGATTTTTAGACCAATAACAAAATGATATCTCTAAGTTAGTCATCTGAACACTTTATGATACAATTATGATATCACTTTGATTAATGTCTTAAAAATATGACCTCTTTAAGAGGACTTCGTGCCATTACCAAAATGACATCTTTAAGTGGGTCATCTGACCACATTATGACATAATTCTGATACCATTTTGAGTTTTCTTAACGAGGTCAGACATTTTTCTGATATCTTTCTGAGCTCTTTACGAGATCAACTTGTTGCCTGGGTATATAACTTGCAATTATAAAAATTCGTTGATATAAACATAAAGCAGCATCCCATTATACAAAATGGTCGATTTGTTTCTGGATACAATTCGAATTAAAAGCATCATTACTAAAATCGTTATTGTCATCTTTCGATCACCATTGCTGGTGAACAAAAATAGACATTTTAAAAGGTACTTTTTACATAAAAAAGGCAGAGTAAACGATATTTTTATAAAAAATACGTTATACTTTATTACATAACATAAGGGCAGTCCATAATACAACTGAAATACGGCCGATAACAGTACTTCAGTCCGGAAATGCTTACACTACCTACTTACACTTAAGTACTACACGTATCTCGATCGCTTAAAGAAAAATTATTTACATATATTTTACTGAAAATATTGCATGTTTATCTACGTTCGCATAACCAATTTCGCCAGATAATAATAATGACATACACTGGTACCGCATCGCTAAAACTAAATTATTAAATAAATACGATATATTCTAGTATAAAGCTTATACCGCATTCGCAGTCGCGTTTGGCCATTACTGAATTTTCAATAAAAGGCAAATAGTCGACATTACATCACAGAAGAGTATAATTATTAATATTCTTTATTATAAACTTATAAGATACTGTATAAAGTAATCGCTGTAAGAAGCTTCTAAAGAGATCTTGATATCAATAATGTCAAATCTTAATCTAAAACATTCAAATGTTCATACAATTTTCACTCGATCTTATTGAATTTTGTTATTCTCCCTTGTATAATGCTTCATTTCGTATTAACCAGGTTTAGATTTTGTTCAAATTCTATTTTCTAAGTTAAGAATTGCCACTATCGACCAGATCTCTTTAGAAATCTCATGTAACACTGACTGTTCATCGTTAAAATTGAAAACTGGATGTGGCTTTTGAGTTAAAATAGTAGTCAACTTAATATGTTTTGCATATGGAAAAAAAATAATGGCTGAAGACAAAATAGAAAATTTTTAAAAGTATAAAAATATGCAATTATCAAAATTAGTTAATTCTGTTTTATACAACGTGAATTAAGTTTCCGCTACAAATACGAAATAATTCTTAAAGTAGGAAAAATATGTTTATTCAATATTTGCAATAAACATTTGTTTCGTCAAAATGTAAATGAATACAAAATTAATATTGTCCGTCGAGAGTACTTAAATTATATTTACATATTCTTTTGTCGGACCATTAAATTCAGTTTACAATGTACTTATTGTCTCTTACTTTGAATTAAACATAGCAGTTACTTGAGGCTCGTTTTCAATATAATCCAACTAACAAAATTCAGAAGAGGAAACTTAGAAAAATGTATTGAAATTATATTTAACATAGCCTCAAAATTGAACTTAAAAAAATTTTACAGTAGATATTAATGATTTAAAAAATCTTTAATAAGAAAATGATTACTAAATTCGTATAGAGGAAAAACGTTTCGCTTCAATGTTGTTAAAAAGAATGTCAGCGTAATTATGTTTTAAATGCTTACAATACAAAAATGTTATTTTCCTATTGTTTATAAATACAAATTTCATATTAGACACCTACACTTTTTATTAATGTGTGGAAAAAGAATAATTTGTACCTAGATGACTGTAAAATATAATACATAGAATGGACTATTGCAATCGTAAATGTCTTCAGTTACAATGTGTACATAAAAATACATTCGCAATTCTTTAGCAGACATCTAACGATGGTTTATACACAAGTCTGTTATATTTATAATTATACTAATGTGAATTCTTTAATATAATTACAAAATGGAGCTCTAGTCACATAAATGTCGGTGGTCGATTTGTAAATTTTCCTGATATTTTACCCCATACGGAAAATTATAATAAAGTACTTAAAGCCGATATAAGTACAAAATTTAAATTTATCACAATATTTTCATAATTGTTATAAAATTGTATATTTTATAACATACATACTTGTTTTGTTAAAACTTCTATTGTCATATTGGAATTTTTTATGATATCTCTCAATACAAAATGAACTTAAAAATTGGGAGAAAATCACAACCAGAGAGTGGCAAGGTTATGTTAATCTGTTAGTATTAACATAATAAGTTAAGACCCAACCAGCACAAAATAAAAACAATGTAATGACACTTCAAATCTTGACTACAAGGTATTTTTGTGCCCGTTGAAATTCTATAGTTAACGAGGAATATTGCGACACTTTCTGTCAAAATGCCATGAATCATGACTTCAATTGCAACTAAATGTACAGTTTCATTTGAATACAAGTACCCTACCACAGTGTTTTGCTCGTTAAGTATCAATTAACTTCTCTATAATACAAAATTCCGCCTGCGAATAATAGTGTCGAGTTTCAAGAAAAGTCTTGAAATTGAAACCTTTGAAACATAAACAATTCGGTTCAATTTAGATACAATTTTGAATATCACGGATAAAAATACACTACAACTTCACTTTATTGTCCTTCACTTTGTTAGCGCCCTTCTTCCCTCTTTCGTAATTCCGGTGTCGTGCGCAAGAAACGATGCGCATTTTCGGACAACAAAGTAAAAGGCGAAACCCCGAGTAGGACAATAAAGTGAAGTTCTACTGTAGTATTGGAAGACTAAATTCTTTCAATTATACGGTATCGCCTGCATACACTATCATTCGAACACTGCCTCGCTTGTTCAACAGGCTCTTAGAGAGACATCGAGGCAGTTGCATTTAATCACAGTGGACACTTAAAGAGCTTATGCCCTCATCCAAAATTAGAGATGCACGACTTCAACGCGTTATTTTCTAAAACTAAACTTAGTAGAACATTTCAATTTCCCTGCAACTTTTAGCATGTAAGTTGCTGGTCCATCGATAACAATTTTCATTAATCTCTATGATTCAGACGACGATGATCTGTCAAAACAACACAACCATCGACGCCAAAAAGGTCGAGGTTTTCTTCTTCGCAGTAGAAATCGAGCACCGTCTCGTCTCGTACTCAATGCACTGACTATTGCTTGATCAAAAGCTTCCTTCAACTCGTGTTGAGTTAGTGCTGATGTTTCTACATAACTTACTGCTCCCAGTCGCTGGGCTAATTGGTGGCCTTGAATTGTTGTAATTGGTGCCTGACCAAACCTTGCAAGTTGTAAGGCAAATCGGACATCTGATCGCAGGTCACACTTTGTTCCAACCTGAAACAAATTGATAATAGATCATTTTATTATACGTATTCGGTAACATAAAAATTGAAGAGGTTTATAATTTATGATTATTGACGATGCTATTGTATAGTTTTAATAATGAAGACAGGGAAAGACAATAAAGAAAACTGAAAGGAAAGGCAATAACTTACCAGGATAATTGGAACATGTGGGCAGTGTGTTCGAACTTCATCAACCCATCTCGTTGCTATACTGCGAAAAGACATTGGGCATACGACACTGAAGCATACCAAAAATACATCTGTTTCTGGGTAGCAAAGGGATCGTAACGGATCAAAATCATCTTGACCAGCGGTATCACATAACTGGACATTAATTGGTTGTCCATCAACGTTGACCACAACTGTAACAGATAAACATTATCATAAGTAACTGTAAAATGGTCATAATTCTATTAATTAATTACATTATGCATATGTAACAACACAATATTCCGATTACACTCCTTTATGTTTATGAACTTATAATGAAGATATATCATTTCCTTTACTTTTCTGATGCTTTTCAGATCTTTAAATGTACATTTTTTCGCACGTCAGTAAATTATGTTTTATCATTAACTCATCTAATACTATGCCACATGAGTGATTATACGGTATTTCCCTATATACCTGCATCACTTGTCGTGTAGATTTTATTTTAGGTGTAAAGTGAATAACAGTAAGGCTTCCTCCTCTGCGAAAAGTTATACCTCTGGGATTCAATCACTATAAGTTCTCAAGTTTATAAACGTGATACACTATATAGATTCTTTCCCTACCATTTAATCTTATGCATTTTCGTAAATTTATTTTAAAACAATTTTTTATTTTAAACATGTGTCACAGTTCAAAAAATGTTATTCTTTCTTTCAATTTTTTCCAAATTTCAGTTTTAATCGTGATTTTCTATATATTCAAATTAAAAATACTATCTGTGTAGCTACACTCTATTTACCGGTGTATTTGTTTTATTAGACGTCGTCATATCCCAGACACTAAAATAAAAAAGAGTTCAGAATGATTTCGAAATGTGCTCTAAAAGAAGTCAGATGTCCGAATTTCTGGGGGTGTTCTGAAGATGATGTCATTATGAAAACCCTAAAAAACATCTGACTTCTTTTAGAGCATATTTCGACATCATTTTGAACTCTTTTCTGTTTTGCTGTTTGGGATATTGTTTATAGGTTAGAAAAAATAAAAACAGCTGAATAATTTGTAAACGAAACCGCTTGTAACGAATCCTGACACATCAAGGTTCAGGTGACCAATCAGCAAAGAGAAAACGCAGAATGCAGGCATTTTTTAAAATTGCATTTTAGACAAATCATAAGGAAACATTTAAAAATCTTACTCCGCAAGTTTACAATTGCATTATTTCTTTGTTTATATGTAAACAATAATCTACATATAGATTAATTATAAGTGTATATCGCGGGGATTTTAGGTATCGCTAATTACGATTCTGTATGTAGACACCGAAATAAAAAAGTGTTTTCGAAATGTGCTCTAAAAGAAATCAGATGTCACACTTTCTGCGGGGTTTCTGAACATGACGTCATTATGAGATCTTTATGAATTCATGTTCAGAAACCCCTCAAAATGTTGGACATCTTACTTCTTTTAGAGCATATTTCGAAATCATTCTGAACTCTTTTTTATTTTACTGTCTGTGTCATAAAGCGAAATTACGGTTCCAAAATGGAGGTTTAATTATTTATTTAAAATAATCCTGCGCTAAAATATAATGAAAACTCGCGGTATGTATATATATTCAAAAACATTACACCAATTATTCTCCACGAAAATTCATTGAACTTCAGAAGTGATACGCCAAATAAGTTTCAATAATTTTTAATTAATTTGAATTATAAAATAAGATTCCAATGAATTTTCATTCATTCCTAAGTTTATTCTCATATGAATTGTAAATAAGGAATTAGTCATGGAGGCCAACAAATAAGATTAAAACCTATAAAATTAAATACTTTTGAATAATTTTGAATTATTCAGTGTTTTTTGGGTTGAGTTTACAAAGAATAGGAAAGAATTATGGTGTATAAAAATACTGATTACAGAACCAAGACTGAATTTAAATTAATACATTTCAATTCTTTTCCGCTTACTGCGTTCGAATTATTTACATTTCTAAAATAGAATTTAGTATTCTTCACTTTATTTGAAAATTACGATCTGCTTGCAGATAGCCCTGAACTTATTCGCGAAGATCCGTGAAAATACGGGATATATTGGCATTCAGTTGCCAAGTAGTACTATTGATGAATTGATGTTTAATTTCTGAACATTCTATACGTTTTAGTTTCCGAATTATTTAGAATCTATACAAGAGTGTTGAATAGTATGGAATAGAATAAAATAGAATAGAATGTAGTAGAAGAGAATATAATAGAATAGAATAAAATAAAGTAGAATAGAGTTGAATAAAATTGGATAGAATAGAAACAGCATTTATTTAGCATGAAGTGGTGACTCTTGAGTATCCACATACGGATATTACGTGAAAAGATATTACATCAGACACCATCAATATAAGTTATGCAATGGTAATATAATATTTCGAAAAGTTAATCGACGTAGTGCGTAAATGACAATACTGAAAACCCGTGTACATTTGTGTATATAGTTACATACAGAAAGATAGTGACGGTAAAGTATTATGATTTCGATATCAGCGTTAAATATGACATAAACTTCACTACAAGAAAGATAAGAAAATAATATCTACTAATCTAAAAAAAGAAACTAACATTAGGAAATTAAAGCTAAACTTCAATCTTCCCAAAATTTTAGTATCTGGAAGAAAACAAAAAATTTTTAAAATGCACTGGTAAATATATCCAGAATAACGAAAAATAATTGAAAGAAGTACAAAATTTCACTTCTTCATATTCAGTTCCTTGACTAAAAGATTTCTCAATACTTTTTAATACTTTTGGTCAAGAAACTAATTTGCAGGAATTTATATTTTGCATTATTATTAATTATTTGTTGTTTGTTGAACATATTGTTAAGGTATAAAGTCCAAAATGTATATTTATGATTATCAATTCAGATTTTTGTCATTTCAATTACTTTTTCTTTAATGGATTTGGAAGTATTGACATTATTTCAATGACCAACGATTTTTTTAAAGTAATCCAAACGAAAGTTCATTCTTAAATTTCCGCATATGTCATAAATGGAAATCTGTTGGATTCCCTACAGTAAACATTTGGTCGGGTTTAATTAGAAATCTCTTCCATTCAAGATTACTAGGATTCAAAGAGATTTAATCAGAAAATTCATCTTTATAAACAGTAATTATTCGGCATGATTAGAAAGTGGTTGATTCTTAAATAAGAATCTGTAATTATTTAAACCAGGAGATTATTCGAATAAATTAGCAGTAGGCATTAATAAAAAAGATTGAAATTTGTTATATTCAATTGGCTGCGTAGTGGAATTCGTGAATACATTACGGATTCACTACTCTATTCATCAAAATCTTTTTGATAATGAAGAGAATAGACAAAAATTCATGTTTACAATTATTTTCAATACTTTGGACGAAGAAACTGATTTTGATTGTTTGAAAATAAATTTTTTTTATTCTTTTTAATTAATTGTCGTTTGATAGGAAGTCATAAAACTTATAACTTTGAATAATTAGTCGGGTTATACCTTTTTAGTTGAAATTAACCGATTATGTTGACTTTTTACAAAAAGAAAAAATGTTCATCGACTCCAGCAGAATTTTTCTTTGTTATTTATATATTCAGAATGTGTGAATCATTCGTACTTCTAACGGATGGGCTTGAATTATTTCATTGCAGGGTTTTTGAACTTTGCAAGGGACTGGAGCGGATCGGAAGTACGTATACATACAGGACTTTTAACTCGTACTGTACTTTCACCTGTTGTCTCTTCTTGTCTACCTGCTCATCATTAAGTACAGTCAAGTTCAAAAACTCCCTTGGCTGCAATAGGTATAAGCTGTGAATGACAAAGGATCGTCCTCGATAAGGTAATTTTTGTCTTGCTTTCAGCGAATTTTCGAGCCACACCAGTTGGAAAAGAACGACCGAGAGAACACCTGGCGTCTTTGTGGTATAGATTAATAAATTTCTTCGGCATTGACCGACACAAAAGTATCTTATCGGCTTTTATACGCTCATCGGCTTCTATAACGGTATCTCTGAGATAAGAAGATTCGAGCGAATTAATCGCAATGGCAATTTCAGAAAATTACGAATGACAGACATTTTATACTAGATATTCTACAATTTTCGCAAAGATATTCGAAAAACTTGAATTTCTAAATTTTCGGTTTCAGAGATATGAATGTCGCAAAATTTAATTCTCCACACAATTTTATTCTATTATGGTTAAAATATTGTATATTATACTTTATTTCATGAATTGAAATTATATTTCGAATTCACACAAAATGAAGAATGTTTTTTTTTGTATAATTGGCACTATATTATTAAATGTCAAGAAGATACGTTTAGACATTCATAGATACAAAAAAAAGGAATAGTACCATTTATTTTATTTTAGAATTTTTATTAATATATTTGCACATTTTTACGTGGGATAGTCAAATGCAATAATTCGAAATGCAATGCATATACCCTGGTAGAAAATTAAGTCATTTTTTGGACAGTTTTTCTGGGCTCCATTAGTTACAGCATGCAGACCAGAAAAAATGGCCAGAAACTGGTCGCAATTTCTACTAGGGCAATAAAAACAATGTTTTCTGCACTTTGGATTGACATTATATGCATGCACTGCACGCCAGGCGGCAGCAGTAGATGACATTTTTTCAAAAAAATATACGCATTTTTTATTCTACAGATCTTCAATTTTAATTTTGAGTAATTTTTTGTGGAAGGGATATATCGCTCAAATTACTAAGAACCACTTTTTTTATTTCGGAAAATGAGATAACGTCAATTTAATCAGTATGTTTCGTTTTACTGCAAAAAGTTCTGAAGAAACAAATTTGGAATAATTAGGAAATTACGGATAAGTCCAGTGCAATTAATTTATAACAGTTTATACTTTCAGAATCGATATAAATTATAGAACTTATGGAACATAGAAATAATTACTGTTGACTAAGAATGCTGTCAACAATGTACCTGTCTGTTACAATTAAAATCCCTGCTTTGAATTCAACTAATGTTTCAATTTTACAAATAATTATTGAAGAAAATTGTATTTTACGAGGAGTTTTCTAAGTAGTGTGTCGGCTAGCCGCTAGAGGCGATTGCTATTCTCGAAGTTTTTTCGTTCTCGTTGTAAAAATGCGTTTTATACTATTTTCAGAGCCGACTTTGTAAAGGTTGTAAACTATATAACAAACATTTTTTATATAATATATAATATAATTTTTATATTAATATACATTTTTTATGAATTATTTGCCGAAAAACTTGTATTTGAGTATTTTATTTTACATTCAGGTTCAAAATTTGTCACATTCGAACTGGAAAATCCTTCAGATTTTCTACAAAAGTATTGTTATTTTTTTTTAAAGTTTGAAGACCTGTACCCTCCAAGCCTTTTGTCACTTTTCATCTTCGACCTAATACTATTTCCGGCAATCCCTTCAGGCAGTTGCTCCGATATTCGGCTATTGTGTGTCCAAACTCCTTTTTAATGCGGGCTACTTTGAAATGCTCCTTTTCATAGCCTACTCATCTGGTGCCACTATACAGCCGTTAACTTTTGAAATTTTCAGTCCTCGGTTTGCGGAACTCTGACATGATCTTACTTTTAAAGGATTAAATTGTTTGGTTTATTTTTGGATTTTTAAACTCGAATATGATCTAATAAGTATGCGTAATAAAAAGAATTCAGGGAATCGATGGGTGTAATTTTCCGCTTGCTTTTAGAAGGTATTAAAACCTTTTTGTATGTTCTTTTAAGACAAATATGAGCAGTCGGCATAATATTACATGCAGTTTTGAAATTCGATGCCAGATTAGTATTTTATGCTTTTTTCTGTAATGAAGTCAATGTGAAAATTCGCTGTGCTGTTTCGTTGTTTTTTTAGGATAATTGTCAACATTGCAGATGATAGTAATTAGCCAATTTGCTAGTCATCGGCTAGAATATTGCCTATTTCAATCTATTTAATATTTTTTTGTCGATATTTATTAATTGTAAATATTTAAATTGTAATTTATTAGTTTTATTGATTTTTAGAGGTGTAGTTTATTCGAAAATCATAAGTAAATTTGTTGTCATCAATTATCTTAATTTTTTATTTAATATTCAACAAATTTGAACTATTTTGTTCGTTTGCGTCCTTCTTTCAATAAGCAAAATTTTCCTTTTGGCAATCAGTTAGGGTGCAACAGGTGTTATTTTGAAGAATTCCAATTACTCTTACCCTAAGAGAAATCGTACAGGAAATTTTACTATTTTACCTAGCATTTCGATGAGAGACCGTATTTCTCTTAATATTTAGTTTTATTTTAGAAATTGTTATTTTTTTCGAAATTGCATAATGGAATAGAAAAAAATCTAATCTAAATAAGAACATTGCTTTTAAAAATTTAGAATTTCACATTTCAAAGAGGTTTTAAGTTAACCTGAAAAGTTTTGCCTATTGTATGAAGAATGTAATATAATCTTTTGTTTATTTCAAAAAATTGTATCAATTGATCTGTCAAACCTCATTTATTTTTTCAAAAGAATTCATGACATCTCATAAAATGTTTTCGATTTCGGTGATTTTTGGTGTTCGATAATATGAAAAGGAATATTGAAAATCGTTTAACGTTTTATTATGACAATGAAATCCATAATTTTAACAGAAATTATTGAAACATATGTAATTAATATCTACAATGAATGTTCAGGAGACAAAGGCGATGAATGAACGACCTTCTTTTTCGTTCCATTTCAACCAGCATTTAAAAAAATTGAAAATACTGTAAATATAGTTCGAACAAAGAAGAAAAGACGCCAGTAAAACTGATCAAAAAGGATAAGTTGTTTTCTGATAAAAAAGATTTTTTTAAATATCTCAGGATCTAGTATTCTACTTTTGAAACGTAAATTGTTTCTCTAAAACTAAATTCGTCATTCTATTAAATGCAAAAATACTTTAATTAATTCCAATTAGTCGTAGTAGATGTTGCATAATTTTAGCATAATTGTTGCAAAATTAACACATTTATTTAAGTTTAAAATCAATAATACTCACGACATGAATAAAGGCAAACTTAAAGATGTTTAATAAATTTTCTCTATTAGTAAATTACTTTAGTGATTACTTTATGAATTTAGCAAACTTTTTAATTATAAAATTATAAGAGGTTGTTCACGAATTGAATTAGTAACAATTTATAGTATTATAATGTAAACATCTGCCCAGAAAATGAATGTAAACTAATTCGGCAATATATTTTCTTTTTTTAATTTTAACCATTTTTGTTATTACTAGCTTTTTCCTTTTGGATGCTGTTATAATGTTATTACTCACTAACTCTCTCTTCTGTAATATATTTCATTTATTTAGATTTTTGTTGTGAATTTATTATAAAAAATTCGGTTGACGCAGAACTATGTACATTTTATTACATTTATTACACTTACACAGGTAAGTCAACAGTGAGTTATCCTAATATACTTATTATGTAAGTAAATTCACAAATCCTTAATGACATTTTAAGCGCACTGTAAATGTTCCGGAAACGGATGATATTACAAAAAAGAACTTTATCAATTATTGAATTTGCAGTTATTACCGATTTTAGTATTAATACCTTTCAGTATTTTCGCAAAAATTACGAGCCCAATAAAATCGCATTTATATGGAAATTCGTTGTTACTTAAACTCTTATTTAATTACTTCAAATCACGATTTTCACATTCTTGCGTGTTAAAAAGACAATGATTTACAATCATTATACAACTCATAGACCAAATTATAGAACGGCTTTCATTATGAGAACCAAACTAGAGTAAACTACGTATTAATTTCGCTAACTGCGTGAACTTGTATTTATGGTTGGATAAACTTGTAAGAGAATACCGTTTAAAGATTTTTAATGTAGATAAGACTCCACACTTTTGAAAATATTATTTTATTTTTATCCGCGCTACGTATATTATATACATCTAGCTTAGTGTTTGTACCAACCGTTTAGTTATATGAAAATTAAATTCTAAGTTTCACGTAATACAGTATAGTCCCGGTACAATTGCATCTCGCTATTTACGTTCTGGCATATATGCCCAGTTGTGTCTCGTTATATTTGCCTGTCGTCGCTCTCTTTTTCCCCCACCTTGCGGGTTGGGGCCTGAGGAAGGGCCAGCTGTGACGTCAATAACATAACGCGACTGACGGTAGTGGGAGAAGTGGCGCTCCCCTTTTTTTGGTAAATATAACGAGATGGGAGGGGAATGCGAGGAATCGAGTAGGTAAATATGTCGGGACTCTACTGTATTAATAAGAAGAAGAAATAATTAATTCCAAAGGAAGGACAGCAAATGTAAAATAAGTTTTTATAGATTTTACTGTTATTTCTATAAGAAAGTATCATTTCGCGTCACAAAAATTAACAAAATTCATTCATTACTAAACCTTTAACATAAAAAAATAATGCCAAACGACAACACAACGGAATCACACAAAATAACTGTAATAGAATAAGGAACCATTTTTTATAACTGAATTTAAACCGGAAATGATAAAATTCATTAATATACTAATTTTTTAATTTCCGAAAAAAAGTACTGTATATATTGGTTAGACAGAAATCAGAAACGTGATTTATTACCTAAGCTGCAGTCCGTGTGAACAGATCGACTACGTTTTTATGAATTGTCAAAAGCTCTTTGTGCTTCAATGTCCCTAATCATCGGTAAGAATTCCTTTTTACTGACGTGTAAATGACACTTTTTTCTTCGGCTTTTTTACTTTTTTTTACGGCGTAAAACTGCATTGACGTGTATAAATTAATTTATAGTTTTATGTATAAATTTTTGTTGCACACAAACTTTTTTATGGTAGTCTAAAAAATTATATAACAGTTTTAATTTCCCCCGTTTCTACAATAAAAACAATTTTAAATAAGGTAGATATTCTCGCGTGGAACAGCCAATGCAATTTATTTTTAATTTATGAGGTGTGTATGCACTTGAAATGTCAGTTTTTATTCTTCCTGCATTTCCTTTCTCAGAGCGATTATTCTTTTCTCTTATCGGTATTTTATAATTTCAATCAAAATCGTATTAATCTCTGTTAACGTATGCGACGATAATTTCTTATTATGTGTGCCTATAAATGAAGTAAATGATGTGCCTTATGTGTCTATAAAAATTACATTATATAGTTTACCTTTCTCCTAATTTTACGATTAAATATCGACAGATAATAAATACTACGAATACAAATTTTTATGTATAAATTTGATTTCATTTAGTTTTCCTACACTTTGGATGTATTCAATATCATAAATTTTATAATTAAATTTCGATTACTCGGTAACCGAGTAAATTTCGAAATATTTGATAAAAATGAGTTTTCCGTTACTGAAGTACTTGATTATCTGATTAAAGTACGAAAAAAACCAATGTCCGATATTACACGCTTTTATGAACAAGAAATCTTCGCAGAGTATAGTTAACACACAGAAATTGAATAAAGGTTTAATTAATGTTTGAATGGCTTTGTTCCACTTGATTATTAAAATAGTCAGAACTAATCCAACAACTCACTAAAGAACTCAGTTTAAATTTATTTTTGTCGAACTAAAGACTTGAATTTTAAACTCGATTTCTTTGAAATCGTATGAATCAACTCTGTTCACGATTGACCCCAATCAATACTTAAGGTTTTGCGATTGATTTTTCGTAACTCTAAAAAAAATGTTATCCTTTATACGCATATTTTCATAGCTATTCATCACCGAAGCATTCACCTTTCACACGTGTTAAAACCTGCAATATACTTTCATTAATTCCAGAAAATTACAACATACGCTTTCACTCTTGACATCTGCGATAATCGTAACCATTCCGCTACAATTTGAATATTAATGTATAAAAATGTCGATAACCTAATATCAATCAGAAGTTCACTAACGAAGTAATTTATATCTCGAAGCGAATATGTTACGTAAAGTATAACGCTGCAAATTCATTTTGATTAGGACAATATGCATTGTGCATTTAATGGGAATAATATTGTATTTCTTCACTTAAATTTAAGGAAATTTCAGTATAAAATTCATATAAAACCGTATTTTTTGTTTAGTTACAGGTGAACTTTGATTTCCAAAATTTATCGCATATAGTCAGACGTGTCAAGCAACTAATTTCTTATTCTAAACGTCTCACATGCTAACTATCGTTTCTATGCCTGGGATACAAAGGTTCAGGTCTTTTGTGTCATCTCTCCCGTTCTAACCAAGGATTAAAGTCTGGATAAAAAAAAGGACAAAATCGAAAAATTTACAGTTAGAATGTCTGACGCCAAACCATATATTATGTAGTCTAGTACACAAATAAAAGAAATTGTCAAACTTGACATCGATAATTAAACGGAATGATTCATTAAACATTACAAAAAATCAGAAAAAGTTGTTTAATTTAGTCAAATACTGTTAAAAGTAACGGACTTAGCAGAAGAAAGAAAATCAATAGCATATGAGTTTTCTCAAGTAATGACAACTGATATTCTTGTTAAACACAAGAATATACTCTATTGATAAATATCATTTATTAAAAAAATACAAGAAATTACGTGATTAGTATAAATGGCTGACCGTAATAGGAACGAAAATCCCGAAAAACCACTAAAATTTTTAAATAACCGAACATTATAAAGTTGACCATGAAATAAATAACAGAAAGAAATTGATAGCGATAAAACATAATAAAAGAATCCATGAATTTAAGGTGAAAACTTAGTCACCTTGGAAAAGTTAATCCTTTGCTCGTGCAAGATTGAAATTTCATTCCTTCTGAAGTGAATCGAATAACCCTCTTAATAAGTCTTGTCATTCTTAAAATAAGCATAACCTCCATCAAGATGAAAAAAAATTTGTACAGAAAATTATTCAATTAAAAGGTAAGTTTAACAATAATAACATGATAATTAATATTTGTAAGTAATACATTACTAAATTCTCATGCTCATATTATACTTTTTTCTAATTGCTAGTAAGTTTACGAGATATTACTTAACAGTCAGATCATAAACCGAAATGTAGACAGAAAAAATACGTAATGTTAAGATGTATAATAAGATTTAAGTCAGGTAATTGGTCTCTGACGTAATGAATCGATTTATTTATTGAACACGATCAAATTTATTTACTACTGCTTGAATATATGTCAGTGAATTCATTTTTAAATCTTTGCATTAAATAACAACTTCTTCGCAACGAATTTGATAGTAAAACCTGTAAGTCGTAGACTAGAAACATTCTCCAAAGAATCACTTTTGAGTTTTCAGAAACGAAGGAAGATAAAATATTACGTAAGTTTCATCTCTATGATGAGGCAATTTTATGTGTACAATGCTATTCTTGAACTTTTTTATATTTTCTATTATTACTGGTACTAACTTATGAACACCTCTATATGATCATTCTCAAGAAGTTTCATGGTTTCTACCTACACAAAATGTTTGAATAATTTGGCGTTTTTTATTACTTCATACTTACGACCGGAAACAGTGACAAATATGAAAATGGGCATGCGTAAATTTCGTAGGCACCAGATTTTTAAATTTTAGTACTTTCAGATTGTTTCCATGTATGGAGGTTTTTGAAGCTTGTTGGTATAAAATCGCATAATTGTTATAAGTTGTGCACCTTTGATGTCGGATAAAGGTTTTTATGATTTAAACTTCTTTTACTAAGATACATGCTGATAAATTAAATTCTGTTAGGTCTTGAGTACAATAATTTATTTAATTTAATTATTCCTCATTAATGTACCAAATTTTTTATTAACAGTATTATCATCAAAATTCTCTCTAAATCTGAATTCTCGAAAAATGGGTTACTATTTGAAATTACTCACAAAATTTACTAAATATTGGTCAATTTCTACTAATTTAATGAGTAATTTTATTTGATTAACTTATTCAATTAGTTAAAATTTACTTATAATTAGTAAGTTTTGTTACTAATTTTAAATAGTAACCAACTTTTTACTCATTCAAATTTAGAGAGTTCGAAACAAACGAAATCGATTACAGAAAGTTCATTGCTATTACTCTCTACAAATAGTTTCCAGACAACAAACATAAAAAGTAGGTAGTTTAAGATTGCAGTTTTTTAAAGTATTAGTTGTGTAACACTAAGATACCAATTTCTGATCATGTTATATCAGAAGCGTGTTTCTGGAAGCTTTACTTGAACAAATTGACTTTAAAAGTCGTTTGAGCAAACATTTTTTGAAATTGAAGAATTCCCTACATTTTGAGGTCCGGTAATTTTTTAGATAGATCCGACATGAAAAGCAATTTTAACATTATAGTTTTATTTTTAAGATTTCAGTCTAAATGTCGAAGACTGATCATGAATGCACCTTGGTTTGTTCCTAAGGAGATTATTCGTAGAGATTCGATCTTGAATTAAAAACGGTGGAAGATAACATTAAAACCATTCATTCAAGATATATAGACAAACTAAAATCTCATCCCAATAAACTTGCTGCTAGTCTTCAAAAATTCCTCGTTCAAACTCGAGACTCAAGAAATTTAAGTTTTCATGTTGAACAAAATTTATAATATTTTTTTTTGTTATAGTTAAATAACGTGTAGTTACAATGTTTTTGTTAACTGAGTATCATCCAATAGGAGAATACAGGTTCATGTAAATTTAGAAAAATTTACCAAGTGACTTATCCGACAGATTGTAAATAAATAGGAAGAAAATAAAATTTTTTGGAAGTGAATTGTATAGTAGCATTAATTAATAATATTACTCATACAACTAATTTCACTAAATTTTACTGTTACGTTTAAATAGTGGGAATGGCTAAATAGAAAAACAATGCATTTGTCTTGTTAGTAGAACAATTTATAAAACTGCTTCGTAATTTTACTACTAGCACGCAGTTAGTGATTACTAGTTATTAATATAAATATTATATTGATAAAATAAAGATTTGAGATAAATTATTAACTAATCTGACTAAGAAATTTAGTATAAATGTATTGCCATTTTGGAAATAAAGTTATAATTTTTAGAGTTTAGCCACATACAAAAAAAAGTAATAAATACATCTATAAAAAAAAATCAAACAAGTATGGTACATCTCAAAAGAACCATTTGTTTATAATTAAATCTTTCGTTTATAAAATTAGAAAACAGTACAACTTCGTAAAAATAACAATCAAAATGAACAGTACTGTGAAAGTACGGGCTTTGGACTCTGTGGTAAGTATAGTAAAGAAATTAAGCCTTTCGAGTAGTATTTTAAAAGAAATAACCACATTCCCATACAAACAATATTTTTAGACATTTTATTATTTGTATATTAATAATTTTAACAAATTACTACTTTAATACTTCACGGAAAAAACATCTATCTGTTAATTTCAACTAGTATTGGGTGGTTTAAGTCTGAAAATAGTAAAAGGAAGTTTTTTTGATTGAGTACTTTTTGCTGCTGTATATATTTTTTTATTTTCAACATTTATTTCTTACACCAATTTTTTAAATTATTTCCAATCAATATATTTGTAGATATTTCAACTATTTTGGGATATGAATAGCAATTAGATAAATTTAGTTGAGGATCTACTTTATTAAACGAAGCAGGGTAGTTGAAAAATAGTAAAATTACGATTAATATGGCAAAAATTTACTAAAAAGGGCGATTCCGCCCGTTAAATAATAATAATAATAAAAAAATTTATCAAAAATAGTACTGAAGTTGATTAAGTAAAATAGTCTAATTTTCAAACAAAATTAAATAAAATATTAGTGTAAACAGTATATACTTGGTTTTCGATATTATCTCTTAAAGATATTTGCGAGAAAAAATTATTGAATACAATTTGCTAGAAAATTTACTGAGATTATTATTTAGTACAAAGATTCAGAAAAAATGGTGTATGATTACGTGTATGATTATGTTGATAATGTATGCTTGGTGTTTAAAGATGTATTTTAGCATCGTTTTGGAATACAGTAAAATTTTTTGTAAAAATTCATACTTCCATATCTAATTAATTTTGAGATCGTACTTTCAAATGGCTAACAATAAGTTCAAATTTGCAAAAATGGATGTTGTCACATTTTTTCTTTAAAAAAATTTGAAAGAAGGCGATTTATTGAGACATGGTTTTTCTGTAAAATGCAATTTTCACTATAGCAATTTCCTGAAAGAGTAACCGAAGTTTTTTTTATCGTTACGGTTTCAGAATTTTATGAGCAGCGATTAGTAATTTTCTGAAATATTTTTGTAATTTTTTGAAAATCTTTCTTAATTTTGTTTCGTAAAATTGATGGTAACAATCAAAAACTGCAGTTACTATTTCAAAAAATTCCTAGAGAAATTTCTAACAATGTATGATACCGGTTTCTAATCATCTTTTAATCGATCAAAAACGTGTTTTCGATCATTTTTCTTGTAAAATGATTACATACATACTTTGATTTTTGTCGACTTGAAAGACAAAAATGTTACTCTGTTTTTATGGTTAAGGTCAGTTTATTCATATTTCTGGAATCAAAATTAGATCCTGTTATTGACTTTCAAGATGGCTGCTGGTTTATTATATCTAAATATATCTTAAGTTTATTTTTAGTTATATATAATCAAGTGGAATTGTAATCTATCAAGTATCATCTTGTGTAGTTTTGGTATCAGATCATTAGAACTAGAAATCAATTTTTAAAATTAAAAATGTTGATTCCAATATGGCACCCTGTATATATAAAATTTCATATACTCACTACGTTTGAATGGAATAGAAAACATACAAATGTAGAAAATTCCTTATCATAGCTCAGTGATCAAATTGTTTTGAATATTTTTCAAGATAAAATTATTTAAACATGATGTTTATTTTTTATTTTAAATGCGCCATTTAAAAGAGCTACGTCAATATTAGTCGGATGTGGAAGTGTCAATTTTTTAAAACATTTTTATTGGATTGAAAAACTGTGCTGAAATACGACTGCCACTGGTGATCTGTTTTAAAAAAAATATGTATACTGATTGACAATGTTTACTCAATTTTTTAACAAATGTTACAGACGGTTTCAATATATTCTGGTGATTTTATTTGTGTTCAAGACTTATTTCTTTATTATTAACATAAATATTTCAAATGTTTTGAAATTTATTAAGACCTCTAATTTAAAAAATGCGTTATCGTGATTTAGAATTATCTATTATTGCATAACCGTTGTAAACACTACGAGATATTACATGTAAGCACTCAAGATTGAAAATGGAATCTTGTGTTCGGAAAAACATAAAGAGAGTTATCTGACATTTTAGAACGGGAAATAGACTTTAGCGATTTAGCGGGATTATACGAAGAAGAATTGGCGTTGGTGCAAGAAGAAACTCTTCCTTTTAACAGAATATTTTTACCGTTGCTGGTGAGTGCAACGCCAACATTGTATTAATGCGGGTTCTACTTTCCATTAAATGAACTTAGTAAAATTATACTTCCCGAAGGTCTCATGTTATACATTATATACAATGTCACATATTATTACAGAATATTTGCTACATTTTATAATTTTGTTCTTTATAAATAGAAAAATTCAATTCTAATGTCAAATTACAATTTTATCGATGGTCTATTGCATATTTCAGTATTTTTATACTAACATTATTCTAAAAATGTCGACAGTTTTATTAACGGTGCAATGACATATTTTTTATGAGAATAAAAATTCTGTCGACAAAAGATTAAATATAGCAAGCTAATACATGTGTTTAAATAATTTATATGAATTGTAATAATAAGTGAATTTTACAGTTATCTCATGTTAGTAACATGAGAACCTAAGAAAAAATAACCCGAACGTTAAATCCGGATACTATAAGTTGTTGCTGTAGGATTTCCTTTCCTCTATGATTTATTATCGTCTTCACATATCCCCACAAATTTATTAAGCATGGAACTATTAGAGCCGTTCCTTTTCAATCTTACAATTTATTCAAACTCATAGAATAATTTTCAATAAAACTACTAACTTTACTTAAAATTTTGAATTATTAATTTGGTAAGTTCAGTCGACAAAGTAGAATTAATAATTTTTAGATCTTTTACTGCGGTTAACTATTTCTTTTTCACTTGTTGCTGAAGAAAAAGAATAATTGTAATGTATCAACTAAAAATGATTTTCGCAATAATTTTGTTTTGTATAATACCGACCGAATTATATCGTATGACTATTGTATCATTCCGTGAACGAGTAAAATTAGCACCATTAAATCATCTAGCTTTCTTCTAATTTTACACCTAAAATCTCTTGTATAGCTAAGAATAAAATGTGCAACTTAAACCTTTACTCAGTATAATCAATATAAATAGAAATTACAAAAAATATTCATTGGAATTGATGTATAAACTACTTATTTTGGTATCAGATTATTTGTAAAATAAAAGTTGGACTCGTTCCAGAGTAATGGAGTGTCCCCTCAAGGCATTCCAGAAGACCTTAATTCTTCTTTTATTTATTTATGGCGTATTTTGCCTTGTTTAATTATGATCAATTGTATTGGAAAGCTATTGCTATCATTTTTTCGTTTAAATATTATTTTAATGATTAAAATAAGTCCAATTTTGAAAATTTCATTCATCTTTGTATATTTTTATTCTCAAAAAAGTCTTGATCTACTTTTATTAATTATTTTTTTTTGTTTTTTGAACTTATTTATCTAACATTAGATTTTAAAGATTTTAAATTTCTGAGTTGAATTTATACGTTAATTGGCGAACGCAAACAAATTTTCGACTAGGTTCTTATTACTTACTCGTATTATTACTAAAGGGATTAAGAAAATTAAATTTACGTAGAAACGATTTTCTTGTACTATAATTGAAGACCAGACAGTATCGATACTCTAATACTCCTGTCACGATTGTGTACCGTTTCAATTATAAACGTAGGCCTATCACAAACTTAAAGCCAAGGATTTTTTATAGACTCATCATCAATTTCATTGTAATAAAGCCTGAATAACTTGTCATACTGATATACATCTACGACAATGACATGTGGTAATTGCAACCAATAGATCAACCCACGTGTCTGTTGACCTTCTCAAAGATTTTGTTGTTAAGATTATAATCATTAAAACTAAACAAATTTAATGACATTCTAATTTTCCAACATACATTATGTCAATAATATGAAATATAAGTTAGATGCTGCGTAATGATTACGTTTACAATTTTGAACAGAATTTCTGGCAAACGTACGTGATTCAAACCGCCATTTTAAAATACGGTCAAGGCTGATTAACAAATCACAGAATTAGCCTTATAAGAAATACCGTCGTACCAGCAAAAAATCGGTATAGACTCAGGAAGAATATTATTTCAAGAAAACATAGAAACACGCATTTGGAGTGTGATTAAAAGACTGGAAGATGAGGAAAAACGAATCAGAAAAAGTACGTAAAAAGAGAACTTGAAATAAGTGCAAAAAATATACTGATGTTGTGAAAGAGTAATTACTTTAAGACTGAATTTAATATTACTCGATTTAGTAAAAGAAGTTAAGTTTTGAATTAAGTAACATAATTAGAAATATTGAGAAATGTATGTCAGTAATCATTACATCTCATTTATTCTAATTTCATTTCTACATGCGAAAAAATATATTTTGTTTGCATCAATATAATCATAAATTTTAAATTAATTACTATGGTTACATCAGTATAGACATAATTGCCGTCGACTATGTCCGAAGAGAAAAACCTCCTTGGAGATTTGATTACATACAATTTATGCTTTTCAGGACGACTTTCACTTTAAGATGAATTAAATTGTCTAAAAATTATTATATTGCGTAATATCAAAAACTATATTGTTTTGGAATTACGTTTTACGTTACTCGTTTCCGATATACAATTTAAAAGTATTGATGAAAATGATACTGAATATAGCACAATGGTCGTTTTCAAGCATATTTTTTCAGATGAGTCACCACAACACGCTAGCCGTCAAAAATCAAATATTATACTAAGTAAGTAGTGAATTTTAAATATTTGAAAATAATACCCAGATAAATTACTAAGCAAATGTGTATTCACATTTACATGAGTATAGTCAATACAAATCGACTCAAGTATGACGAATGGTTTAATAATGTTCTTTAATACACTAGGTACAATTAATTCGCTATTAAATTTAATCATTTTTTATTTTTCTCGCATTAAAATATCCATTCACTTTTAAGTGACATAAAAATGACCGTGTAATAACCTCGGGCAGAATATTAAGTTCAAGAATTATTCAGCAATTTTTCGTCGGAAATTGAAATCATAGTTCAATGCCTTTCTCCGTTTCAGGACCGTTACATTAGACTGTTCAAAAAGAACTATCAATTTCGTTGTCTATTTGGTATCTCTAAGATAAAAAATTTTGATTCACACGTTTTCCATTCCCAGTTAACAAAAATCATCTTCAAAATAGACAACCGCATAAAAAACTACGATAAAAAATGTTTTATCATCTAAAATCGGAGTTAATTTTGTTAAAAATTGTGCATTTGAATTTACTAAATGTTTCGTAATCATTCTTATCAACAATTCCTATGAGTACGTAATTATGAAGGATAAAAAGCAACTGACGGAAATGTAAAATAATCATGTCATCCACGATAACTAAGAATAATTTTCCTACGTGAGCGGAATTTCCGTCAGCAAAAATAATCTGCATAAATTAGGATCTCCAAGAGTATATTTATATTGTACAAATCCACGACTTTTTAAGCTTCAAGATTACTTTTCAAACTGAATAATTACTTTTAAATTACATATAATATAATTTACATATAAATTAAAAAATAGTAATTCGTCATATTTAATAAGTTTTTTTTAGTAAGTTCACAATATTATTTTCACGAGAACTTTCATATTGTCAGAAATTTGAAGCAACAATGTCAATGATAAAAAAGTAGTTATTTCAAAGACAATTACTTTTACGACCACAATGAAATAATGATGACGAACGAGAAACAATTCCGAGAAGCATGTAAAAGCAGGTCGGCAAATATTAAATCATTTATTAACCGGTTGGCTACTCTAACAACTATCCAGAAACCTTGTAATTGCTGTACCTATATATTACATTAATCTTTAGAATTAAAGTTACATGCTGATTTGCAACTATGTAGTTGGATAGTCTACATTTGAATAATCCAAAAATAAACGAAACCAGATTTTAGTTTATATAAAATAGGTTAAAATCATGTCTATTTCAACATTTTTTAATATTAAATGTTTTAATCACCTGACTGCAATTAAATGTTCAAACCAATCGATTGCTTTTACTATTTTATCATTTCTTAATATACAAAAATTAGAAATGTGCCGATTAATCACCATGACTCAATTACTAATTATACTGACCTACAAATAACTGACGTAAATAAATTTGTATACTTGTGACAAATTGTAATTTATATTTAGTACTATTTTGTTGGTGATTTTACTGATTGATTTGGTACTTTGACTTTCATTATTCAAAATAGGACCATTAGTGTAGGAAAATTAAAGATGTGTGCACCAAAATGGCGATTATAATGATTTTTATTTGTAAAATATTAGTTTAGTGTAACAAATGACAAATTCAACATGTTGGTTGGGAATAAAAACTTGTAATCTATTTTCATGGATTTCGTTGATAGTTTTTAAATCTAAACAACAAAATAAAAATAAGTCAGTGAAGAAAAAGTTTTCCAATTTTTTCTTTTTTGAATTTTAGAAAAATAATTTCAGGTTTGCACTTAGGTACGTCAAAATTTTGGGATCCCACTATTTTTGACGATTTGGTACACAATGATAATATTTTACAAGAAAAATAAATTTCAGCCGCCATATTGAATGTTCCTGTACGTTATATTTGTAGATGAAAACTTATTAACACGATCGCTTAACTTTTAATCAAATTTCTTTTCTCATTCGACATGAAAATACTGATTAAAACCTCTTTTATCAACAAAAAATGTTTGTATTTTTACATGTTTATTATAATTAACTTTCGATAATCTGAAAGAGGAATACATTTTTTAGTGGCTCGTTAATTGATTAATGTAGTTAAATGAAAGAATAACTTTTCAAAAATATATCGAATTTACATCACACCATTATATATGACTTAAAATTAAGAAATGTTTTATTTACATGAATTGGTCCATTGAAGCAATCCGTCTCTTGACGTAAGAAGTCTTTTATTTTTTGTAACAGTAACGAAAATATGTACATAAAGTTCAAAAAGAATTTTAATTAAGATTGTGTCAACTATGAAGAAATTACATTTTTCTCTCTTCTTTATTACACTTAAATTCAAAGTTAATTTATTAGGGTCATTTAAATGAGCGTCCAGTTAGTCAATTTTCTAAAAGTTAATAATTTATAGAATAAGAATATAATATGTTGCCTCGTTGTACCCCAAAATTTGGTGACTTGTTATTATTTTCACGTGTTGTGTTGCAAACGAGGGACCTTACGAAGGTCAACGTGTTTCTACAAGAAAGAAGCAACGTCGAAACCTTCTTAAAACAAGGTACCTGTTTCTAAACCGAAATGAGTTTGCTGGTAACTTTCAGCTGTTACTTTGCATTTATTTTTTACTCGTTTCGTTCCACATTACCCGCATGAATATCAAAGAAACTTTTGAAGTAACGCCAATTATAATAATTACCTTCCTAGCAACGAGTAACTTGATAAAAAGGGGAAATGTGTATTACGTTTGTAAAATTAAGTTTTTTTCGATTGTATTTTTAACAACAAAATTTAATTAAGAAATTTGTTAAAAATTAGTAAAACGAGATAATATGTAGGTATATAAAATATTGAATTAAACATATTATACTTTTTATGCCTTTAAATAGATTTTTTAATTGTAATTTGAACCAAGCTGTAGAGGTCATTGCCCACAGTGCAACGACAGGTTGCTATGTTTATTGTTTTAATTCCTCTTTTTATTGTTGTATATTTATCTTGTTTTTTTGTGTCTCTAAATTCCTTGAAATGAAAACTGAGCCACTCTCTTATTAAGAGTGAAATTTTGAATCTATTATAATATTTTTTCTAGGAGCGCTTTTTTCTTTCATTCTTGATGGAGTGAAATGGTACTCTTCATAGAGTGAAATTTTCACTCCAAGGAATTTAGAGAGTTGTGATCAACTTTCATTAATTATTTCTGATTCTAATAATACTGAATATTATTTGAAAATAGTAAATTTGTTGTTCTTAAAAAATAGTTTATTTATGTATTTTATTAAGATATTATATTATTATCGATGCCATTATTGAGCAATGCTGTAACTTTCCAATTTGATACACATAGCATATAAGGGGATAGGAAAAGTATTTCACCAATGTCGATGCATACAATCGCGAATATGGGTTCGAACCATTGTGAACAATTCATGATTTTGTAGTGAAAATCTAGACATTTTTATAGCATTTTAAATATATTTTTTTCTGCACAGTAGCACCATTCCTTCATTTAAGTCAACTTGGATCATACCGTTATCGATGGGCTGGTTCGAATTAAAAGCTCATTAACCGCAGGCTGCCCTAGTTAACTGCTTTGATCTAAGTTTAGGATCTATTAAACAGTTTGCGTATGTGATTGTAGTGGATTGCTTATGATTCAACGTATTGGTCACATGATATCGTTTTTCATGTTTTTTGATTGCTTAAATTGGTGGTATCACTTTGTGTCTTTTGTGAAAATCGAAGGAGAAACATTCGTTGACATTGTAGAATTTTGTGAAAAATAACATGGAAGGTCGATCTACTTCATCATTACAAGTAATTAAAAAGTGGTTCTTCCCTTTTTAAGAGACTGTGACACATAGAAAACATTATGCGGCTATTTTTTGAATATTTTAAGTTTTGACATGAAATTTTATACTGTCCATTCACTAAAACAGAATACAGCGATCCATTAAATTAGTTCTTGCAGATTACGAATGGTTTATGGTCAGATAGGTATTAGGATCAAGAAAAACTACTGAAAACAGGGTCAATGATTCAATTACCAATTATTTTTTAATTAAATAACGACTACAAGACTACTAATTATTATATTATTAATTCGTATTCAGTATAATGTCTATAAATATGTGTACTCTTTTGAAAATAATTGTTTATTCTTAAATGCTTAAAAAATTAGAAATACCTTATAATTTGCTTTATTTCAGATAGTACAATTTTACTATTTCCGAGTCAATTTTCAGTACTTGAAAAAGAAAAAGGGACTACTAATAAATATTAAAAAACTACGTATTGAATAAGTAAGTACAGATCGCTCAAGGAATTCGTAAAATGTAATTATTCCACATTTCGATGGTTAAGTATTGTAAATATTTGTGAATTAATTTATTGGAAACAAAAACATTTCTTCAAATAATTTTTGTTTGTTATTCAATATAAATAAAATTAAAGCATTCAGAGAGAACCAAAAGTGACAGCACTATACTTAAACATTATTGCTTAGTCACGATCTGAAATGTAACTAATTTTATAATAATTTATTAGTCAAATACTGTGGTACTGTTGGAAATAGGTTTAATTCTACTGATTTGGAATGATTTTTGAATCTGCAATGTTAGATTTTGCTTATACAGACGTAGAATCTCAAAATAAACGCATAATAATCTCAAACTGTACTGTCTATATTGGTTTGTGTTATTTGTTATGGATAGTTTCAATATTATCATATTTGTTATCAGTTAATTTATCAATTTATATTATAAAATATATATAATATGACTACATATTTGCAAATGTTGCATTTTTGTCGTTTTCATAAATGTTGAATTAAATCCAATGTAAAATTTTAAACCATTTTAATTTTGCTAAATATAATGGAGTAATTTATCAACATCGAATTTAGGTGAAAATACAAACGCGAATGTACAATTAATGTACACTTTATGCATACGTGGATTAAATTATTTCGAATGTTCTTAAATATGAGATGGATGGAATTTGAGAGCAGCTGCTATCAGCATGGAATATAATCCCCTTTATTGCAAATTTGGGCAATTTGGGCTGCATGATCAACAAGAATATTTCAAACTTTTCACTGATCTACATAAATGTATAAATACTTAGTAGCTGTTTTTTGCTAATTAGAATACCCGTATTTACTTTTGTTTATTTTAAGCCTTATCTAATATTTATCTTATAGCATCACTTGTTTTTACATACATAATTTTCATAAAAAATAAACGTATAGGTATGGGAGCATATATGTGTACATTATATGCACACTTAATGTACACCTTTTTCTCTAACCATAATTTGATACTGAGAAAACTGAATACAAACTCGATTAATTATTGTAATAGGCGTATAGTAGGCTATTAGTATTCAATTGTATATTACAATAACAAATTCGAAATTCTTCAAAAGTGACTTCTGATGTCTAAAAACGTGCAAAATTTGGTAGGTATTTAAATTTCGGCGTGCAACCGTTCAATGACCTTTGCATTATCTTAAAGTTAGATTTGTAAATATTTTTTTCTTTTATTATCAGTTATCAAATTCGGAATGGAGCAATCCTACATCACTAAAATTGCCTTCAATACTGTCTAAATTGAATGACAAATTTAATTACTATGACTGTTACCACTACACCAAAATATTTTTTTTATATTGTCTAATTCGAATGTAACATTGGAAATCTTGATTTTTACTTGGGATTTTTACTATGATCTTTGCATTTATAAAATAATTATAATCGTGTAGTTTTTATGTCATGATGTATTTTAGAAATTATTACACTTGATGTAAGAAAATATTTTCTTGAAATATTACATCACTTCAACTAATTGTTTAACTTGCAATTGTGGAAGTAAATATTTGCCTGAATATAGAAATTCTTTTCAGTGTCAGAAAATTTCCGCAATCATAAATATTTCACAAAGCGTTAAAAAATGACGACTATGAAGTTTTCATGAATTTCATCAGGTAACGATGTATGCCTTTCTTTTCTCACTTTTAGCATTCCCAGTTAAATCATCAAAGGTAAGAATAGAAGTGTAAATACTTCTTGAAAAACTGTTTTCAAGTAACAGTAACGTAAAAAACTGTTGCAAAATATACACGGAGCATAATTTTCTTGGAAATTTTGGCGTACTAGATGTAAGTTCAAGACTAACTTCCGTTACGCAAAAATATGACCATTATTTCCAGAAACCTTATATACTTCATGACAGATTTAATGTTAGCAGTAGTTTCTAGAAGTTGTGTAATAAATCACGTGTATATTTTACGTGTACTTTGTAATAAATATTGCATTAAACATTTAGAATAAAGTAGTGGACAAAATGGAGAAATCTGGCAAGACAAACGTAACAGTAAGAGTATCAGTGGAAACAACTTGCAACAGATTATCATAAAGTAAAACATTACATAATTTTGAAAATAATAATAAGTTGTATGTTATGGATTTCTCTTCTATTTGTCTATGTTTGTTAAAAATTCAATATTCCGCATGTTATATGTCACAAAAAATGTTGAAAAAAGTCTCGAAATTTAATTCGTATCCTACAAAATGAGAATTTGCATTTTGACAATATATTCAATCTATTGAAACTACATATTAATATTTTCTTCCAGTTACATAGTATATACACCATTGTTCAAAATTGGTTTCAATCTTATAATGCCTAACTTTAAATTGTATTTGTTACGTAGATGTTCATCGCGTTCGTAAATGCTTCCAATTGTATTAATGAAATTAGCTTGGATATATTTTGAGGTGATCTAAAGCGGGTACATGAAATATTCATTTTAAATTTTTGCAGAATGGTTAGTACTTAGAGAATTAAATTAACCAAAAGGCTACACTAAGAAGAAAATCTAAACATCAGGATTGATTTACTTGATTATTGGAAAATTAGTAAAATGAGATCTTTTACTTCTTTACTAACTTTTTAGTCCCAAATGTAACCAGAAATAAGACTTCAGGATCAGTATTGTTTTAATAAATCCTTTAATAACAGTAAAATTAGTTAATTCATGTACTACAAGTATTATGTTTAATAATATCTTAAGAACAATACTCTTCTAATTTACGCTTTGTTTTATTTAGAACATCTCTCAGTATGTTTTCTTCAAATTAACATGAACATTCTTAGGAAACACTTTATTTTCGAGTTTTCTATTTAAGACACTAATCTTAAGATCGGTATCTATATCATAACTCGCAAAAATTAAACTTGATTACTATAACCTGAATTAAAACTGACCCAAATTGAGATTGGCGATTAAACCGGTTAAGTTAATTTACATAAAATGGGTTGCCAACATTGAAATCATAGAAGGTCCAAAAAAAATACACTGGTTTAACCTTACACCTACCGCAAACTTTTTTTCAAATATTTGATAACAAAAATTAATTGAGTTTTTTACATCAGAGAAATACCAGCAAATCTTATAGACTCGTATTATTAAGAGTATTTGAAATATACCATAACTTTCTGAAACTAAAATTATAATCCCAGATAGCAGAATAAGAAATAGTTTAGAATGATCTCACAATGTGTTCTATAGGAGGTCAGATGCGTCAAATTATAAGCTTTTTCTGAGCTTGAGGTCATAATGATTTCGTAATAATATCAAGTTCAAAAAATCTCATAATTTGATGCATCTGACCTCAACCATCAACGAAAGATTTTTGCACATTTCTAAAGTTAAAGTAAAACATCTCCATTTAGAAAAAAATGACTTGTTATATTTTATGAATAATTGTAATGATTTGTATAGATTTGTAAAAACTCATTCGTTGATGTTGGAAAGGATCTAGAAATCCAGTCATATGTAAACATTGTTTAAAACTTCTTTACGAGCTAATAATAGAATTTTAGCTAGTAAGAAAAGTGGTTTAACAAATTATTTTTGGATGTTTCAATTTATTTTCCAGCAAAGTAATGCTTTTTTTAACATTACTGTTCTCCAATATATCCGTAATATATCCCGGGAATTATTCAGGTATAGATACCGCGGATAACCTATTTTTTATTAAATTGATTTTTTATTACCATTGATATAAAATGATTTATGAACACACAATTCATTTTTTGTTTATGTGATAAATTACTTCAACTAAACATTTTTGTTTCGAATTAAATTATTATCCTGTATAGGCAAAATGCCATAATAAATTAGATAATAATTAAGGAGCTAGTACTTGCGTAACTTTCGTAAAAGTTATTCAATAAAACCGTCAATCATTCTTTGTTCGGTCATGTGGTAAAGTAAATTTATACATTTTTTGAAGAAAATTCATCCATACAAAGAAAAATTTTTAAAAGTGAACATTTTCTCTTAATAGTGATATATATTCCTCACCCACTATCAATGATTATTACTATTTGATATAAAGTGTACCAGTACGCAAAACATAACTTTAATATCGTGCAGTAGTCTATTTATTTCGTGTCATATTTTGGAGCAACAAGTAGTCAAACAAGTACAAAGGTTCAGTTATTATTTAACTTTCTTGTTCCAAAATACCGTATATTTATTTGTAAAAGTAGTATTCGTACGGTGACTACAGCCCAAAATGTTCTTTTAAGAAGCCACAAAGGTTAACAAAAAATGTCATGATCATAACAAAAAAATTCTGCGTTTTTGAGGTTACTGAATCTTTTATCATATTTTTTAATTCGAATATTACATTTGTATTCGGCATCCCGATAAAGTGACAAATAACAGATTCGTGTTTAGCACTCCCAAAAAACCCTGGATAGTTATTTTTGTAAGGGTTTGTTAATGTTTGGGATTATTTGATCTGCCATATTGGATTTGTCATTTTGAATTTCATAAATTCAACGATGATTCTATAATCTCTGGTCTTCAAGTTATCAATTTCAAGTGTTATCAGTAAGACTTTATTATAAAAAAATGATGTCAACTGACAAAGTAGATTATCAAAAATTGATTGTTTTGCCTCTGTTTACTTATAATAACTATAAACAATTGTAGATTAAAAACATAGCATTATGTTTCTAAATTTTAAGCATTTTTGTATTTGAAAGTGTAACATAAAATCAGTACTTTATATCAAATATGAAAGAAATATCAGAAAAAGAACAAGTAAAATGGTGCTAGTAAAGTGACACCTGCATCTAAAATGGATAAAAGTGTTCATTTTCATTATAAAAAAAGGTCTTAAAAGTTCGTACTTTTTAACTATACTTGCTTTTCTTACTTGCTAAAAATGTCCTGTGGGTAGTTTTGTATTAAGCATTTTTTTAATATAGAGTTAAAAAAAGTACACGAAAAAAATAGTTGGTTTTACTTTCTAAATAGTAGTCTGGCACAGCTATGTATTTTAGTTGGTTTTACTAATTAAATAGTAAGCTTAGCTAACTAATTTATCGAGGACACTATTGAGATAATGAAACAAATCACAAACGATGACTGTGTCTTATTTTACTATCTAATTAGTATTTCCAAACAATCAATGAATGATTTTCCATATCATCAAATAAAGGTAGAATTGTTTTTTATCATTAAAACATGAAATTTCTAATGTTTTCACTTTCATACTTTTATTTTATTGTAATTAATTAAAATACACATTTTATTACTGTGAAGTCCCTGAGAAATCGTTCATTGATCATTCAGAACTTCAGGCCCATGAAAATTTGTACTTTGATTCCATGATATTAATGATGCCGTGATTCTCAGAAAAATTTAATACACGAGTTCACAACAAACATTACAGTGCTATTATAACAAAAACGCATTAAGAAAGGGCGCTGTCGTTCGGAATAGTACCAAGACTTTAAGTAATTTAAAACTCATTTAATGTACCTAATTACATTCATAAAGTCATACTTTCGAATAATATACGGTTCGATGACTCATAGCAAGAATTTTTGAGCTGTGGCACATAAGTATTATGTCGAACCTCAATATTACCTACAAGTATTCTAAAGCTTACTTATTTCAAAAAATAGTGATTTTTAGACTGAAATCAAACCACGTCAGGCTTATTTTTTACGGATTGATTTCTAGGTAAACAGATCCTATTGATTGCTCCAAAATATTTGAGAAATTACTAAATGAAAATTTCCTGTCCGTTTGAAAGATGAAAACAAGAAAATTGGGGTGCGGGTCGAAAAACCGATAAATAAAAAAACCGACAAGTCAAAAAACCGACATTCATAAAGTCGACAGTCGACACATTGTCAGGAGGACAGTCATTTTTTGAACTGTCGGTTTTTCACTGTCGGCTTTTCGATTGTCGTTATTTTAACTGTCGGTTTTTTGACCTGTCGACTTGTTGATTTGTCGGTTTTTGGACCCACACCCGAAAATTGACAGTATAGATCATCTTCAGCGTACGCACGCAACACGTTAGGTGCAAAACAAATTTGGAGTACGTCACCACCGGACGTCTTAATATCTGACATCAGTATAATTATCATTATAATTAGCGGTCAGTTTTCAAGATAAGAAAGCGAACGTATATCTTTCGTAATCACCGAAAATAAACTCTAAGGTACGATTGCTAGTAAGATGTAGAAAGTCTGTCTCTAAGAGGAGGATCAATTAAGATTTCCCAAACATCAGACGGAACCGAAAGCAAAACAAACAGGTTGCCGAAGCAAAACAAATCCAAGTTATTTCAAATGTTGGTAAACTTTTGGAAAGTCAAATAAACAAAAAATATCCAAATCACTGTTTTAAACAGCCTCCTGAGATGTAGCAAGTCTCCTTTTCAAATGGTTGTATCGAAACTGTGCAAAATTTAAATGACCTGCAGGTTGATCTTTTGGAAAAGTGACATAACGGTTTTGAAAAAGGGGAAATTGGTCGATTTCGTGGAATTACGCACCATTGTAATTATCAAAGGCTGTAGGCTCGTATTCGCCGGGAAAGCCGTTGGTGGAGTACGAGACGATGAGGCTGGTCTTGCCAACGGCCCCATCTCCAACGAGGACCACCTTGATCCTCCTCTCGTGCGGCGAGGACGCGACGTGACGATCCCCGCACCAATCCGGTTCGCCATTCTGGTTCGGACGACTGGCCGTCCGTTTCACCTGCATCTGCATCACCTGACCGCTCTTGAGCAGCGGCTTTGTCCAGTGCGAGTTCGACGAAGGTGGCATTATTTTTCGCTCTTTCCAAGTATCCTTATAGCTGCCTTTCCAAGATCAGCCTCCTGTTACCCCTCGTACCTTACCCCACTACCTCACCAACTGGTGTCCACCGAAGATTGCAAAAAACACACGAGGTCCCTAACACACCGCGACTTTATAATCTGCGAATTTTGAATTTCTTTGTTAAAAAGGATTCAGGGCCCCGGATGAATCCCGGACACTGAGGTTTCGGGATTCATGACCTTTGACGTTTTCCTGGGGGGAAATTTCGAAACGACACTCCGGACAAGACCGCGTGCACACGACCGTACCGGGAACCGAACGTCGACTGCCTCGAAACGTCGAACAGAAACTGCAGAGGCGCTGGCCTCAGAGCCGTAGCTAAAAGGTAAGGCCAGGGCCGTAGGCACCTGGGGTGCTCATTATCTGGATGCTATTCAGATAATTCAGAACCTGATGGTAGGGTCGAGGCCCCTGAACATCGTGTGAAACCAGCGTCGAGCCAACGACTTTTAAATCATCTCTGTATTACTCGCCCTTCTTACCTCTTGTATGCCTCGTTTTTTTAATACCAACCAGACATTGCTGGATAATCATTCTTGTGAATTGAAATCGTCTGTCGTATCCCGGTGAAAGTTTCTTCGAGATTAGTCACATTATAAGAGTGCTCCATTTCAATTTCTGGAGATCCTAGGATTTGAATACTTTCAAACTTTTAGACAGCTGCAAACCCTAAAATCATGCGTAAATAATGAATTTGGGTCAGGTATATAAAAAATCCGAACAAACTTTTGCATATAACACTAACTGTTGCTACTTAAACGGTTACTTTAGTAGCGAAAGCTTCGGAAAGTTTCGATATAACTCCATTTCCTAATGTTTTCAAGATAACTCTTCAATATTCGGGTGCAGGTCGAAAAACTAACAAATTAAAAATCCAACAGGTAAAAAAAACCGACAGTCAAAATACCGACATTCAAATAGCCGACATTACAAAAATCGACAGGCAAAAAGCAGACAAGCAAACAGCGGATACGTCAAAAAGCCGATAGTAGGAAAACCGACAGTAAAAAAACTGAAACTTTAAAAATTGTGTCGGTTATTATGTGACTGACGGTGTTATGACAATTCGGATTTTCTACTGTCGGTTTTTAGACGTATCGGTTTTTTGCCTGTCGGCTTTTCGAATGTCGGTATTTTGACTGTCGGTTTTTTGACCTGTTGGCTTTTTGATTTGTCGGTTTTTCGACATACACCCTAAATGTGTTTGTTCTTTTATGTCTCGACTTTTCGACTGTCGGTTTCTTCATCCGCAACCAGTTTCTGGACTTTCGATTTTTTGAGCTGTCGGTTTTTTGACTGTCGGTATTATGACCATTCGGGATTTCTACTGTCGGCGTATTCCCTGTCGGCTTTTTGAATGTCGGTATTTTGACTGTCAATATTTCGACCTTTCGGCTTTTTGATTTGTCGGTTTTTCGACCCACAACCTCAAAATTTAGTTTCAGCCAACTGGAAGTCCAATATGGCGATAAAGGACCCTGCAGGAAATCATAGGGAAATGGCTCTCAGTCGAATGTCCTGAAATTGGGCAAATGGTAGTTCATATAATGTACATTAGAAGTGTCCATAGGCCCGAGGTCCTAGATGGCTAGTTTTTGAGTTACAGCCACTTGAAACTGCCAATTTTCGCAAATTTCAGAATGGTGATCCTCGACTCTTCGGTCGAGCGCACCTTATTCTCAGTGAAGTATGGTCAAGGATATATATAAGATATATAATCTGTCATTATACGTAATCTATATACAACTGTTTTAAGTTATATATAGTTACATACAATTGACATATATATATATATATATATATATATATATATATATATATATATATATATATATATATATATATATATATATATATATATATAATTGGTATATAATTACATAATAATTAGTATGTTAATAAAATATACAGACTTTTATTTATCTATTGTTACAACTATACGCTAAAATTGTATATAACTATATATAACTTAAAACAGTTGTATATAGATTACATATAATGACAGATTATATATCTTATATATATCCTTGACCATACTTCACTGAGCATAAGGTGCGCTCGACCGAAGAGTAGAAGATCACCATTCTGCAATTTGCGAAAATTGGCAGTTTCAAGTGGCTGTAACTCAAAAATTAGCCATCTAGGGACTTCGGGCCTATGGACACTTTTGATCTATATTATATGAACTATCATTTGCCCCAATTTCAGGACATTCGACTGAGAGCCATTTCCCTATGATTTCCTGCGGGGTCCTTTAAAAAGAGCAAAAAAATTTGGAAATTATCATTTTAACAAATTTTTAACTATAAGGTCATTGAGATTTTATTGAAACTATGGACAAACTATGAGTAAAAAAATAACGAATTTTAAGAAAAATTTGTTTGTATATTTACGCCAATTGCTTGTCACGACCGCAAAATGGCGTTTTCCAAAAAGCTACTATATTTTAAACAAAAAGACGTACAATAATATTTAAGATTTTTTACTCGAAATATATTAACTTTTAGAAAAAAATCGATAAAAAATTTGAATAATAAATTTTTATCGAGGGCGAAAAGTAAAAAATAGCATAAAAAAGTAGTTTATCCATTGTTGTGCATAGTTGCAATAAAATTACTAGGTCCTAATAGTTCGAAATAAATTTTTATTTTTTTTATCATTTTATATTCGATTTATTGCAAATTTGGTGCCATATTAGAATTCTTGTTAGCTGAAACTAAATGTTAATCTCGGAATGTTGAAGAGCGACCTCAAAAACTGCTCATCCTCGATGAAAATTTTTTTGTGTGTGAACATTTTCGAAAAAAGTTAAGTTTACTTGATAACTTATTTCCATATTTCCATGTTTCTATATTTCAAGTTTGCGGGGGCCAAAGAGAATTGTCATTTAACCTTGTGTTTCAGCTTGCAATTGTTTAAAAATTCGTCCGTCATGTTGGTCACACCATTTTGAATTTAGAAAAAACTCAAAGTTAGTGCATTTCAGCAATTTTAAAAAATTTATCCACCATTTTGAGTATCAAGCAGTTAACGACGGATTCGTAATCAACGACCCCGACAATCCTAAGTCACAAATTTTCCACCGTTTTCAGCACAAAAAATACTACGGAAATGATGCTGGGGTTGTCCAAAGTAAATTCTCTTTCGCTACAAAGACAATTGATATCGTGCCAAAAACGCTCATGTAACCCATTTAACTACTTTCGGAATCACTCTATGGCATGTAATTCGCAAAAATCATGTGAGGCAGTGTTATTATTCATTTTGCAATAAGAAATTTGATGAATTTTCCTAGCAACTTCAAAATTGATTGAGTATCTGGAATAATACGAATTATTGGTTTTATAATTTTCGAATGTACGTATCGAACGCAATGTTTATTCCCGTTTTTTTATTTAAGACTCCTAGCGACAGCCTAGAATAGGACGCATCAATTTTTGCTGCTTGATTTTTACTTCAGTCACTTTTTTTCTTGAAAAGTTTTATTGATTGATGAAAAGCGCTATCAATTTTTGCGCAAACCATTTCTAACGTATGTGTTTAGAACAAATTTTGATATAAAATACAAATTGAAAAACCAAAAAATACGGGTATTGTATTTTTGGCCAATATCCTATGTCCAATCTACTTTATGTGCTACGCATGGGCAGAAGCGCGTTTGCAGCCGTCTGGCTTGTTAATCATTTTTTAGCAAATAAGATCATATTTTATGACATATGAGATATTATTTATATATTTCTTTAAGTACGTTTGATTGGTTTTGTCAGTGTTTTTTCTAAAACAATTTTTAACGTAATTATTCATAACAAATGATCAACCAAATTAAAAATTTACAAAAAAAAAATATGGCTATTTTATTTTTAACTTGTGTTAAATTCTGTTTTATTTTTAACATGTCCTAAATCCACTAGTTAGTTTGGCTCCATCCCTGGTACTACGCTTTAAGAGATTAAATAGAACAATTACTATATTTCCCTCATCTAAAATTATACAGTATCAATTTTTGATGTTATTTCTACAGGTGAGCATTTATCACACACATTTATTTATAACAAAATAAATTACACAATGGGAAATACATTTTTTCCTCTGATGGATTCTGTTTGTTGATAATCCATTTTTTTAGTAACAGTTACGAATCGGTTAAGTTTTTTGTTATTATTTCCCAATATAATTGCATGGATGCGTTAGATGACATGTGTTTTACCACAAAGTATTTTACCCCTGAAAGGTCAAAAAAATAAATGACAGACAAATGTAAAATAATAACCGCTCAACGAGTATCACAAGCACATTCAAGATTTTTATAAGTCAAGTGAAAAGCAGATGCAGACTTTAAAAGATTATCTCGTTTTTGAGTACCGGATACTTTTTTAATATATATTTGTAATTCTGCAGAACCATATAGATGAGTGTCCGAGACCTACAGAATGAAGGTCAGATCACTCAAAAAGTATTGTCTTAATCAAAATGGTTAACAGTAAAAACATATACTACTTTTATGTTTGAGCGATTTGCATAAATAACTTACTATGTTCCACGGAATATTCTACTTAAATATATTAATGTATAATATTAATATATAATATATTTAATAAAATATATAAGTGACGTCGTTTCAAATGAATCCGATCGCAAAAATTCGTCCGCCATATTAGATCCCACATTTTCAATTTTTAAAATCTCACGTCAGATTCGTAATCAGCGACTCTAAAAACTCCGGTTTAACTTAAAATTATTTTAAAAATACTGTTCCATTGTTGATATGTCGATTTGATCCATTTAAAGTGATACTTAAAGGGGTCCAAAACCAGACCTTACGGGCCCCCCTCATTTAGAACAGTATAATGTTTAATTTAACTTCAAGTGTTCAAGGTATCGCAGAAACATAGTAATTATCACATGAAAGTTCGTCTAAACAAAACTGGTGTTAGCAGCAGTAATCTTTATCATAAAATTAAAACAGTATAGTATTAAGCAAAAATATCTCGTTTGTTAGCAATACTGCGCTTAAAAATAATATATACTTATATTATTGACATACAACAGTATAAATAATGACACACTTATAAGCGACTCAAAATGAATTCATACTATACAAATATAGATAATACATAATGTAGTAATATGTTCAATTTGCCCCACACATAATTATTTGTGGTCACAATTTTTTTTTGACAAATTCAATTAAAAAATAGATCAATATTTATTATTAAAGTAATCACATATAATAATTTAGAATGTATTTTAAGTTGTTAACAAATGTTTACATAAAAAGTGGAAAATTAGTATATTTGTACTTAAAACTGTAACTTCTGTGGCAATCAAATTACTTCTGTCATAATAAGGCATAATAACGTAAACATTGCAGTCATTGGAAAAGAATCTGACTATACTAGCATTGATGTAATGTAATAAAACTGCGTAATGATTTTATGGGGTTGTTTACGATCTCCATCCCGACGCTATATCTATATTTCTGAAGTTTAAAGATATGCATGCGACATCTATCAAGTAGTCACTGAATGACCTAGAAAATAGCAGGTCATATCAGTAACGATTTTAATCATTAGGTACACACAATTAAATTTTCCGGAAGAGTTAGACAAAGGAACTGAGTGAGTCACAAAGTTCTAATTGTGTACCTAAAAAGGTTCAAGAAAATATATAATTTTATATG